>CAXKVY010018477.1:0-1292500 GCA_964058915.1 Tetropium fuscum | reverse complement strand
GAATAAAAATTATGGAAATGGTAGAGCTATTTGAAAAAAAAAGTGTTATTTATAAACAATCCGTGAGAAAGAACATTTGTTTTTTTTAATATAGCAAGATAGAAAGAAGTCTATGTAATGTTCTAGAATCTGCCAAATGCTACTGTGATTCCTATCACGGACGAAAATATTGAATTAATTAATAGCAATCATTTAAATAATTCAAAGGGGAATATGGTAAATGGTTGTTCTGAATTGTTGAAGTTGAAAGGCCAAATAAACGACGTTTATGAATTTATTTCCGAGGAAGAAGACAAAATCGAAGTAAGTTGTTTTAAGACCATTTTTGATAACAATCTGATATGGTATTTTTAACAAATTTCATGTCATTACCTTGCTTGCCTTGCTACCTACTTAATAACATATTTTTCTTATCAATTTTGAACGTGATGCAAATATGTATTTTAATTATGTACGCCTCCACCGTTAAGAAAAGTATGTAAAAAAGTAATCTTACTGACTTCTCATCTCTCTATCACAACAAATCATCTTATCAAATATCCAAAAATACTTACGTTATTAAAAACCAATTTTTTTAAAATAATCTCCCCCGTTTCAGTTTTTTGGCACGAATGACATGGCAGGTCATCGTGGCTTGTTGTGTTTTTGAGCGAATTTGGCTATTATTAATTAATATCTATTAAAAACTTCACTTCGGCATCAATTTTCTAAAAATGTTTTTTTTATTTCATAAACATAATTAAAGTGCGGATTGCTCGGCGGATTGTTAGCAATTATGCCATAAGTAATTTTTGATGGCAGATGTATTTTGAAGATGTATATACATGAATTTCAATAAATGGATGCTCAGGGCTAAGTTTTTTTGTGCCATTTTGCATATTTTTTTACTTTAATGCATTTATTTTTATTAGTGTCAGTTTTATGCATATTTTAACGATTTGTGACATATTTACTTATAATTGCCATTTTGCATATTTTTTTTTTATTTTCATGCATTTATTTTGTTAGTGCCAGTTGTATGCATATTTTAATTGTTTATGGCATATTCGGTGCATATTTCTTACCTATATTACATTATCTAATAAAAAACATTAGTTTTTGTAAACAGTTAGTTTTGGATTGGTTACTGGTTTGTTCAAATAGGTGTAGTTTGTGTTGTTCGGCTTTTCTGCTTTACTATTTTTAATGGTTTTTTTATTATAAAAAATTATAAATGCAAATTATTAGTTTAATGTGGTTGAGGATTCATGCCTTTTTAAATTTTTAAGCATACCTATTTATGTACTTATTTTTCAAAACATTTTGAGCTTTTTTAAGCGCATATTTTAAGTTTTTATGCTTATAAATCCGCGCTTTCAACATAATAAACTAGGTTTTGCTTCTTTTGTTACCCAATTTAATATAATAATCGATTTTTAATAAGGATCGCTTAACTCAACAGAATCTGTTGAATCTTCAAATAAAGAAAACGTACCCCAAAATGAAAAACACATTGGAACTACCAGTGCAATGAAACAAACCTATGTAAGTTGATAAAATTATAAAATTATAGTTTTCACAGCTATATTATTTCTGGAAATTGTGTACTACTTAAACTAGTGAATCTTTCTATTATTTATCTTTTGTTAGGAATGGGTCAGAAGCAATTTTAGTTGTACAGAAAAACCAGTTTCATTAACTCATAATAAAGAAATGACCGAAAATTGCGACAGCAGTATTGTATCAGAAACCAGTATTTCCAGTGAGACTAATAATTGTTCATCGACATGTAGTAGCCAACAGATAAATTATAAGCAAATTGAAGAAGCCTTGCTAAACAGATATACAGCGAATATAACGAAATATAAAGAGAATATAAGATGATTGTCTGTGGTCTAAATAATGGGTGTATTTTTATTGGTCTTAATTAACAAAAATATATTATAGGTTGTATCCCGGTCTCCTGAGATTCCTGTTACAGAGAAAATTATGGTATTTAATACCCATATTAGTGGCTTGGAAAATATAGAAGACGTAAGCTACTAAAATTTTTGTAATGTATCTAACATTTTTTAAATTGATTAAAAGGAAAAAAAACATTTTAAGTTAAAATTATAAAAGTGAATGCATGCAGCAAGAGAGTATTTAGTATAATAAAATGGCAACAGAATAGCTGCGGAAATCTTGAGCTTTTTGATACGTTGTTTTGTTGTCTTTTTTTAATGTTATTTTTGGTAATATTCACTATTTTTCGATCAACTACTAAATCGGAAGTCACTGATCATTATTTTTTATAGTGATCCTATAGGCTCCTTGTTGAAATTTTTCCTTCAGAATTTCAAAAAAATATTTTTTTTTCTGATTTTTATTCGATTAAGTACTCGATTAATTGAAAAATTAATGTAACAATATGTTCTAGAATCTGCCATATTCTGCTATGATTCCTATTACGGATGAAAATATTGAATTAATTAATGGCAATTATTTAAATAATTCAAACGAGAATATGGTAAACGGTAGTCCTAAATTATTGGAGTTGACAGGCCAAACAAACAATGTTTGTGAATTGATTCCTGAGGAAGAAAACAAAATCGAGGTATTACGACAATTTTATAAGAAAATTTGATAAAAATTCTTATAACATAACTTCTTATAAACAATTGATAAGAATCTGATAGATGTTTTTAACAAATACCATGGCATTCCTTGCCACTTAATAACACATTTTTCGTAGGATATTAACTCTGATAATGATGGATTAGGGATTAATCTATGTAGAAAATATCAAGATTCTGAAGCAATAAATGACAAACTTGAGGAGCAAAATTTTTATTTAAATGCAGAAAATCTAATACCCTTAGGTAATGAAAAAAATAGATCTAATAAACATGTTAGTATATATAGTGAGGAAACAGAATTACATGCTACAAATAATAAAATAAATGACTGCAAAGAAGTACTAAATAGTGGTAGTGATGGAAGCTTTACAACAGTAGACGATGAGAATGGAGACAAGGATTTCAATATAAATGACTATTTGTCTTCTTCTGATAGTGATACTCTAAGTCATGAAGAAGAATTTGAGAGAAAAAAGATTTACAACACCAAAGTGCATGATAATGAAATACAAATTTCAAATGAAGTGTTAACACAATTCGACAAAAAGCAAAAAATAACGAGAAATAGAGGAAAACAACATGAGCAGCAGACAAAAAATACGAACCAGTTCTTAACTATTTACGACAGAAAACGAATAAAATTGAAAAGTACAAAGAAAGAAACTCGATGTAAATTTTGTAACAATGACATGATATCGAAAAATTTTGTAAGACACATAGAAACATTTCACAGCGATGAAGATGAAGTAAAGAAAATTTTAATATTACCAAAGAAAAGTAAAGACCGAAGACAAGCATTTATTTTACTACGACATGATACTAATTTTGAATTATTTCTATCAGGAGAAATACGCCCGTGCCGAAAATCCGATGAATTAGAACCAAAATCATTTTACCCATGCGTATATTGTAAAGGACTATTTAAAAAGAAGTACCTTAAACGACATACTATACTTTGCCGAAATAAGCGATTAATAAACAATGGTAGGTCCAAAAATTACGTTTCTGACTCGCAAACTTTAACAGCCTGTGCCATTGATCCCACCAACGTTATATCGAAATTGAACGTCAGAGAACAGGTACCTACCATTTTTTTTACAAATGCTGTCACTAAACTTGTAGCTTAAATATTGAATATTTTTTAATAGAGGCATCCGTTGCTTTATAGTTTTCATGATTCTGTTAATATACTTTTTTCTGGAATTGTTTAAGAAAGGCCAGTTTAGATTTTTTCGCCGTCCTGAAATATATGTAAAATTGAGTTAGGCCATTATGTAAGGAGACTTTTTTAGAAAACTGCTTTTTTATTTTCTGAAAAACTTTTATTTTTTTTTTTTACTCTTATTATTTACCTATGTATGCATTCATAAAACAATGAATATAAAATAACATTTTTAAAAATTAAAGAAAATATTACTTTTGTAGGTATTTACTATTATGAAAGGAGACGAAATTGCGTTTGTGGCGAAGAAAGATCTACTGATTGTTCACTTTGGAGAATCCTATTTGAAGCAACATAAACGAGAACGGAAAGAATATGCATGCAGCAATAGGATGCGGGAGCTGTCGCGATTTTTAATTGCCTTTCGAGAAATTACCCAAAATAACAACATATCTCTAAAGGAAGTTCTTATCCCAAAGAATTTTGACAATATATTAGCAGCAGCAAGACATATTTCCGGATATGACCCTATCAATAAAGTATTTTCCGCACCTAGTCTAGCTATGCATATGGGCACATATCTAAAACTTGCCTGCGACGAATTAAGTCATTTAATTTTAAAAGAGCCCAGGATTTACATGCACATCTAAGGAGTTAATGCAAAATTGGCAACAGGATGTTAATAATTTAAAAATACTACTAACGTCACGCTGGAACACTGAGATATCTTCTTTGGCAAATAAGGACATCCAAGAAAAACGTTGGAATAAGCCTTTACTGGTTCCATTAGTAAGTGACATCAAAATTTTTAGAGATGGTGTTTCAAAAATAGCTACCGAGTGCGAAAAAAAGTTTTGTAATAACGAAGATTCTGTTGAAACTTATACGTTACTAGTTAACTGTACTCTATCATTACTTATTCTGTTTAACCGAAGGCGAATTGGTGACGTACAGTTTCTTAAAATTAAAGACTACTCTAAAACGATGTCGTCAAATTTTAATGATTTTGAAAATGCCTTAACAGATTCTGAAAAGGCTCTAACTCAAAAATATAAACGAGTTCTCAACAGTGGTAAGGGATCAAGAGCTATCGTAATTTTGGTACCTGAACTATTACAAAAGTTTATTGGGACTTTGTTACACTTTAGAAGTAAATATATCTCCGATAAGAATGATTACATTTTTGCGCTGCCTCGAAGTAAAATTAAATGGGGCCAAGGAGACGTAGCAATTCGTAATCTTACTAAAAAGTTTAATTTGCAACGACCAGACGCTATTACAAGCAACAAGTTAAGAAAGCATATAGCTACAGTGACTCAAATCCTCAGTTTATCAAAGGAAGAAACCAAACAATTTTCAAAATTTATGGGTCACACAGAAAAGACCCATGCGGAATTTTACGAGTAGGTTACAAAACAAATTTGACGTATACAATAAACTGCAATATTTCATCTTTGTTAAAATATTTTCATAATTTTATTTAAATATTTTGAGGTGCCTTTTTAATGACGCTTCAGTTACTTAAATACGCATACAGAAAGCTATTATAAACATTTTATCTGACAGAAATTTTTTAGGTTACCCGTAGATATATACCAAACCGCGAAGGTATCCAAATTATTGTTGATGATGGAGAAAGGTAAATTACCTATTGAATATAAAGGAAAATCTCTTGATGAGATCGAAATAGATTTGGAATTTCCAGAAGAAAATGATGGTAAGTTTTATTTTGTGATTATTTAAAAGTTGCCTTAAATAATTATTATATTTTTAGATAATCTTGTTTCATCTAAAAATATTCCGATAGAAGAACCATCTTCTGCAAAAATTGATTTAGTCAACGGTAAAAGCAAAATTAATTTAATTCTTCAACAAAAAAACTTGTAATAACTTTTCAGGTACCGATGGAAGAAATCAAACATTTAGATCGTCAGAGATAAATGTTTTTAGTAACAATGAGCCAAATAGAAATAAAAGGCACAAAGCACAAATAAGAGGTACTAATATACTTATATTCTTTTAAAAGTTGCCGTTTTATACTTCAAATGCAGGTACTTAGCAGTAATGTCTAATTTCCAATAGAATACTGGTAAAGTTACTGTATCCTGAAAGTCTTCTGGACACACGACATTCGAATAAGCTCTCAAGTTCATCCAATTTTTCAATAATGCCTTTTGATCACGTTTTGGAAATGTCTTGTCTTTAATAATTTAGCACTTATTTTTTTCCTTTCTATAACTGTTAATTTTTCAGGTTCTCCTATAGTAGGTGATTCGCTTGATATATTTAGAGATGAATCCGACGATGAACAACCACAATCAAAAAAAGGAGCAAGGTGCAAAAAAGAGGTGCTAAACTTTTTACTGTGTTAATAATTACAGTAATCATTTCCTTATTTTTTTAGGTTGGTCTCAGAATGAAGTAAATTTACTTAAAAGTACGTTAGAAGATGATATAAAAAATGGATTATATCCTACAAAAAAAGCTATACAAGCATTTTTATCAAAAACTACAATCAACAGAAGTGTAGCAGTCGTAAAGGGAAATATTCAACACCTGATTAAACTAAGAAGATAAATATTTTTTATATAATTGTAGCTATAGTAACTATAACACAAAATACTTTGATGTTGCTTCATTTGAGATTAATTACTGAAAAATTTTTAAGAAATGTTATTTCTTACTGCTAGTTTTACTTATAAAATATATATATATATATATATATATATATATATATATATATATATATATATATATATATATATATATATATATATATATATATATATATATATATATATATATATATATATATATATATATATATATATATATATATATAGCAGAAATGATAATGATCCTGAAACCCGGAAAACCACCAAATGAAGCTTCGTCCTACAGGCCAATCTCCTTGCTCCCTGTAATATCAAAACTGTTCGAAAGAATATTTCTTAAAAGATTAAAACCAATCATCGAAGACAAACAGATAATTCCAGACCATCAGTTTGGATTCAGAGAGTCATTCAACTATAGATCAGGTCCATAGGATCACAGATGTAATTGAAAAGTCGCTGGAGGAAAGAAAAGTTTGTTCTACCGTCTTTCTTGATGTAGCACAGGCTTTTGATAAAGTATGGCATGAGGGACTGCAGTATAAATTAAGCAAGCTCCTGCCTAATCAGTTCTCACAATTAATGAAGTCTTATATTTCAGATAGAACTTTTAGAATTAAGCAGGAAGACGCTTATTCTGAACTTAAAGAAATCAAGGCGGGAGTACCACAAGGGAGTGTATTAGGGCCAGTCCTTTATCTACTATACACCAGTGATATTCCTGAATTAGAATATGACACGATAGCCACCTTTGCTGATGACACTGCTATAATGGCTGTGGGAAAGGATCACCAAGAAGCGGCAATAAATCTGCAAAAATCAGTTAACAAAATCAACACCTGGACTAAGCAATGGAGAATTAAACTAAATGAGAGTAAATCTGCCCATGTTAATTTCACTAACAAGAGAGACCGACATATCCCTGTTAGCATAAACAATATCCAAGTACCATATGCTGATACAGCAAAATATTTGGGTATAACACTGGACGCTAAGCTACGCTGGAGAGCACATGTCAAAAAGAAAAAGGAAGAATTAGATATCAGATTTAAAAAAATGTATTGGCTGCTTGGACGAAATTCCACACTGTCAATATATAACAAAGTACTTTTGTATAAACAAATTCTCAAGCCCGTATGGACATATGGCATCCAGCTGTGGGGTTGTGCCAGTAAGAGCAATCTAGATATAATCCAGCGATTCCAAAACAAAGTGTTAAGGAGCATTGTTAATGCCCCCTGGTAATGCAGAAATAGTGACCTCCATAGGGACATAGGAATGGACACCGTTATCCAGACCATCAGCGAATTCGCCAAAAGTCACGAACAGCGACTTCATCGTCACGTCAATGTCATCCAGCTCCTCGACAATACAAACCAGATTCGAAGGCTCAGGAGGATCAAACCCTTCGAGCTAGTATAATTTTGTGTTAGTGCAAAAGCAGAGAACAGTGCCTGTGTACACATTAATATTAGTGTAATTAAGTATTAGAAAAATATAAGGAACATTAGTGAGTAAGTCCTTAGATATAAGTTTTGTAGCAGTAGTAAATTAGGTTAGAAAAATATTACTCATTGATCTAAGTTCAGATCAGATTGTAATTATAGTAAATGCCATTGGTGTTTGTATACAAAAACAAAAAAAAAAAAATATATATATATATATATATATATATATATATATATATATATATATATATATATATATATATATATATATATATATTTATATATATAAATATATATTTATATATATATTTAGCTAATATATATATATATATATATATATATATATATATATATATATATATATATATATATATATATATATATATATATATATATATATATATATATATATATATTAGCTTTGAAATTCTTTGCTATTCATATTTATTTTGTGAAAAGTAATCTTGGGTTTGTAGCATTTCATTACATAGAAATAAGCAAATAGACGAATAAGAAAGAAAACACACTTACCAGTGCTATGTCTGGACACACATACGGAAATGAACCACTATACACACGAAAACGAACCACTTAGAAGTTGTACATATATATATATATATATATATATATATATATATATATATATATATATATATATATATATATATACATATACATATACATATATATATATATATATATATATATATATATATATATATATATATATATATATATATATATATATATATATATATATATATATATATATATATATATATATATATATAAGGTCAATGCGGGTAACTAGGACACCAGGGTAACTGGGCCATATGTCTATTTCTTTCATATTAATCATTTTGAACTTGCCGCCTAGAAAGTGGCGGTTGCTTAGCCTCCAGTGCGTTCATTACATGTGGTGTTGTTATTCTGAGTGCTCAAATTTTTATTGAAAAAACACAAGTTTGTTAGTGTTAACGAACTAGCTTGTACAACGAGTAACACCTTTTTCCTCATTGACCCCTGGTAAGTACTTTTTTGAACAAATTTAGTCAAAATCACTTTGTATGCTTAGAAAATAGTACGTTAAAGATAGTATATCAATATTTTAAGGTTAGAAATCCAAACATAATTTGTAAATGTTGTGTTCCAGTTGCCCCGTAAAAAATCTGTACCGGGGTAACTGGAACATAATAATTTGGGGAAACTGGAACTTAAATTCCACTTACCCCGGTGTCTCAATAATATTCTTTTATTTCTTATAGGATCAATATGGTTCGGAATTACAAACGAAAAACTAATAAAGGAGCCGATGGAGGAGCATATAGCAAAGATGCAGTAAAGCAAGCTACTGACGATGTGATTAATGGAAATAAAACCATTTACGGGGCGGCACGTTTTTATGGAATCCCAAAATCAACTTTGAGACACTATGTGGTCGGCACTAGAGGAAAAAGGATAGTTTCTAAACAAGGAAAGGGAGGAGGAGGAAAGGAAGCGATGGATGCTAAAGTCGAAGAAGAATTAGCTGCGACTTTGACACAAATGCAAGACTGGGGATATGGATTGATCAGAGAAGAAGTATTAGAATTAGTTCAGTTCTACATAAAAAAAAAATAAGCTGGCCACAAGATTTAAAGATGACCGACCAGGAGAGGAATGGTTCCTAAATTTTTGTAAACGTCAAAAGCTATCACTTAAAAAACCACAAGGAGTCGAGGTAGCAAGGAAGAAACAAGAAAATCCTTGGACTTATGGGTTTTTTGATTTGCTGGAAAAAACTATTAAAGATCTAAATATAGGAAGTAGACCTGGCCACATATTTAACTGTGACGAGACATCATTCTCGAGTGATCCTTCCAAAACCAAAATTTTGGAAAAGGTTGGTACTAAATGTACCAGAACTATATCCAGATGTGGCAGAGAAAATACTAGTGTGTTGATGTGTTGTTCAGCTTCGGGCCAAAAACTGCCGCTATTGACCATATTCAAGGGGAAGAATGTTCTGGAATCTATGATTCCTGAAAAAGCTGATCCTTTGGATAAAACAGCTTTCGCAACTTCCGAAAAAGGTTGGATGACGATAACAATTTTCTCCAGGTGGTTCGAAAAATGCTTTTTGCCTAATATCCCAAATGAACGCCCAATCCTTCTAATAGTGGATGGACATGTCTCTCACATATCTTGTGATTTAATAAGAAAAGCAATTAATAACGGGATCACCATTCTTAAACTTCCTCCTCATTCTACCCACATCTTACAACCTTTAGATGTAGGAGTTTTTAGGGGAATGAAAAGTCAATGGGATCAAACTTTATGTAAATGGCAAAGAGCTAATCCCAGAAGAAAGATTCCGAAGAGTGAATTTGTTCAGGTTCTTAACAAAGAGTATGGACAAATGCCGATTAGCAATATCATTAATGCTTTCAAAGCAACAGGTATATACAATTCAGCATTAAGTGGCCCTGATCGCCTTCAAATTTCACAAAAGGTGTTTCTGGAATCGGATTTCCTGAAATATAAGAAAGAGAAAACTAACCCTGAAATGGTATTAACTAACCCTATTACTATAAATGATAAATCCATTGAAAATAATCCAAACGACGAGGTTGGACATACCCATCAGAAAGGTGTTGAACCCCTCCATATTATACCAGCACCTGAAGCGTCCATTTCACACCAAAAAGAAATTGAGACACCCAACATTGAATTATGCTCTGCGCCTTCGACTTCAAACCAGACTAATACTGAAGCGGATATAGAATTTGGTCCTGGTACTTCAAACAAAAATTCAGGCCTGGAAGCAAACTCTTTTCAAGAAATTTTAGCCAGCCTGTTAATTAAAGGGAAAGATGATCAGAAAAAAACTACCCAAGCAACGAGAAGAAGAATTTGTGTAGGCGCAGAAATTATAACCACAGAAGAATATTTCAGACAAAAACAGCAGGAAGAGGAACAGAAGAAAATTAAAGAGGCGAAGAGAGCTAATAATTTAACCGAGAAACAAAAGCTAAAAGCAAAAGGTAAAAGTACTTCTAGTGCAAAATCGAAACAAAAAGAGAAAAAGAAAATATACAGTGCAGCTAGAAAAAGAGCAAGATCCTCCTCAGAATCGTCAGCCTCATCATTAGAAATGGAAATACAAAATAATTACATTGATGAGAATGATGACTTAGTAGATGAGTTCCTCTTACATGGAGGAAAACAATGAATTATTACCGAAAAGTAGCGTATCATTACAAGATGAAACACAAAATAACAACATTAACGAAAATGATGACTCGCTGAATCAAGAGCTATTTGGCATGAATGCAGCCAATAACTGCTCTCCAGAAAATAATCCACAAAATCTCAGTGAGCATGTAGAAGTAACAGACTTTCTTCTATGTAGTTTCATTTACGACAAAGATACAAAAAAAGAATTTTGTATGTCAAGTCACTTGAATAAATTCTAAAGATTTTGAAGTTTCTTGTCTTAGACAGAACAATGATTTTTATGTCTTTCCAAATGTACCCGATACTGTCAATATTACAAAAGACCAAATTGTGAGAAAATTGTCCAAACCTGTAAATAAAAGAGGCAAGTTTATGTTTGTTGATGACGGTGACACCTTTGATGAATAATTATTGCATAGGCACGTTTATATTGATATAATGTATTATACAAATTTTGTTTAAGTTTAAAGTTTACTTGTATAAATCCATAATAATCATTTTTTTACTCTCTCTCTCTCTATGTATGTTTACTTAATTTAGTGCAGTAAGAAATATATTATTATTTTAACATATATATTTTAGCACTGTATAGCATTATTTAGCATTTTTTTATAAAAACTTTTCGTAAGAATGGACAGTCTATTAATACATCTCCCATATTTCTGTTAGTTTCAAAGATAAAAAAATGAAATTTGGTGTATTTACTGAACGCATGTTTCAATAGCTTCCAGTTGCCCCACATAATCTTCAATGCATTTTCCTACTAACTTACACCTATGGATTCCAGTTGCCCCAATGGCTGGGGTAACTGGGCACATTGTCAACAAAAAAATAAAAAATAACGACTCAAAACATGGCAGTCAGATTTCAATTTCACTCATGTGCCAAGTCAGCTAAACCTCCAGGAGACTTGCTGTGCAGATGAAAGCTCATAAATGATTGAAACCTACACGGTAGGTAATTTTTTTCAAAAATTATGTAAAATCGGGTCCCAGTTACCCGCATTGACCTTATATATATATGTATATATATATATATATATATATATATATATATATATATATATATATATATATATATATATATATATATATATATATATATATATAATGTGCTATAGGAATAGCTTAAAAGCGCATAAAATACGTAATAATGCCTAAAAATTTTTTAAATAACGAAACATAACCTATTTGTGACTAGACTTAACGTTAAACTTCGTCTTAAGCCCTCGAAATTGGCGACTTTAATTAAAGTCGGTCTTATCACATTAATCCGGGCTTTAATACAAGGTGCAACATAAATGTGTCAAAATAAGTCTGTCTTAAATTTAATCCAGGATTAAGACTACGGTGCACTCGGCCATAAGTGAACGGACACCAACTTGTCACTAACATCCAGAGATATTCCTGTGTCTCTGCTATTGCTGTATCTCTTCATTCTCTACTAACATCACTCGACTGAGGAGACGTTAACGGCCGGTTTTACACCTAAAAGTTAAACTGTAGTTTAAGTTGAAGCTTAAACATAAGTTTAACTTGAAGTTTAAACGCAGAACGTTTTATAGGTGCTTGTTACTGCAATAGAGTTGTTTAGTTTTTACACCAGATGGTGTTGGAATATGTGCTATCACGCCGTTCATCAGAGCTAATAATAGACAAAATAACGCAATTCGGGTAGTCCAATTGTACTCGCGTATAAATCCCACACCTATTCGTTGCCTACTGCGCAAGTCCCTCGCTTTGTGTAGTCAGTTCTGCCACCGGAAGCAAAAAGGCCGTAACATACATTTTTTGGGATTTTCCGTTTTTTCCGTTAATATACTTTTTATGTTGGTAATACTCTTCTGCGTATATAAGTAGTATGTAAGCCGTATAATTAAGGGATATAATAAAAAAAAAGTAAAAATAAATAGGCCGTAAGTTGGCGACGTCATCACTTCAAGAAGCAAGAAGGCCGTAACTAGTAGGGATTTTATATTTTACTGCCTTTTTGCTGCGTACTGTACAGCCACCGCGTAAACAATCTTCTGTTTGGCGCCTTTTTGCCTTTCGTACCTTCTTACTACTACTAGTTCGTACTGGTTCTATAACTGGAGTAACGTGGGAATACTGCTGTTCCTCTTAGTTATTTGTCAGAGAAAATAGTAGTCTGTCTAGAGCTGAGTGTTTTTAATTGATGTTATTGTTTACTGTGTTTGTTTTTTTCATTTATAGAAAAGTAATTTAGAACGGTAAGTTAAAAAGTCATAATTTTAGAATAATAATAAGTAAATTATTAAACTATTTTACAGACCATGTCTGGATATCAACGATCCCCAATATTAAGCCGAGGACGACGTCTAGTGTCTATGGCTCTCAACGAAAACCTAATGTCGGAAGTAATTCATGATAAATGTGCTAATAACGATCCTAGTTATTCGCCAAGTGAATTTGAACTTAATTATAGCATCAGTTTTAATTCCTCTTACATATCAGAAACTGCCAGAAAAGCATTAAATTAGATTGATGTTAATACTTCGTGTTCTAATTTGGATATAACAACCAACAGCGTAGGTAGGTAGATATTTATTTATTCTTTAATTATGTTTAGATTTAATGAAAAAATATAAGACTATGTATGGGTTGTGCGGAATTTTATAATTTATCTACAATACATTGACCATCTTAAATTACACATACTTACCTATATGTAAGTATTAATAAGTAAATAAATATATAGGGTTTTCGGAAATTTTGTGAAGCGGAATCTAAAATATATCTGAATATACAGGTAGGGCTTTCAGGTAGATCAATGGATTTTGCATAATAAGTCAGTTAGGTTTCTCTTGCAAAGGATCTGAGAAAGTTTATATTTAGCAATTTTGTTTATTTAGGGGTTTTAAACAAATCCTGAAATTTGCACGAGAAGTCTCCTATGGCGCCGCCATATTGGAAAATGGCGGCCAAAACCGAATCATTTGACAATATCTTCGCATTTCTGCTACATTTCAGAATAATTACCTAGTTTTAGTTTTAATTAATTTTGGTGGCTGCAACCTTATATAATATTATAGATATTATTGCTTTAAAATGTAATGAAAACCAAATATTCACAAAAAAATACTATTTTGGCCGTCATTTGTCAAGATAGCGGCGCCCGCGGAGGTTCCTCATGTTTACAAATTTCAAGATTTGATTAAAACTCCGAAATGAATAAAATTGCCAAATAAGAACTATAAAAACAAATATCAAAACTATAAGAAAATAAATCAATGGTAGAGGAAAGTCGCCTATTTTAGGAAAGTTTCCTAATTTCGGATAGCAAGGTATTTCAGATATTAGACTGTATCAAAAAACGAAAACCTGTCCCTCTCGAAGGTAAGTGGAAAAGAAATCTGTATAGCTGTCAGTATTTTATACCTCGGCACTTCTGTGTAAGATGGCAGCACAATAGTTGACAGACGTTGTAACGACTTTTATTTTATCTTGTCTTAATTAGTGTTTTTTTAGTGGTTTAAATCATTTTTAACTTCTGAGTATTAAACCTGGGTAAGTTACAATGTTACTTAATTTGACCTAGCTAGTCAAAACTAATCAATTACTATAATACAAAAAATATCAAGCACATAAACTAAAATGTGTGAAGTTGCCTAATTTCGGACAGTCGGGAGTTCTCAAGATTATCTCTATCGTCACTAGTACCATTAAGCGTAAATAATCGTGTAAAATTATTTATTTCAGAACAAAATGCCTAGAGTCAACACAAAACATAAGAAATGGAATCCTGATCAAATGAAGTTGGCCATCAATGCGGTCCGAAGTAAAGAAATGGGGTACTTTAAAGCCTCTAAGTTGTTCGCTGTTCCTAAAACAACTTTAGAGGATTACGTTAAACAAACCAATAAATCTTCTGAGCAGCTATATGCAGTTTCGATAGGAAGAAAGCCGGTACTTTCTCCTGAATTAGAAGAAAACTTAGTTTCCTATTGCTTAGAAATGGATAGGAGGTTCTACGGAATCGGTCTTAGCGATATTAAGAGACTTGCCTACCAATTAGCCATAAGAAATGGTTTACATCATCCTTTTTCCCATGAGAGTGGAGCTGCTGGTAAAAAATGGTTGAAAGGGTTCTTTAAACGGCATCCCAATTTGAGTATTAGAAAGCCGCAAGGTATCTCAAAAGCGAGAATAAAAGGTTTTACTCCAGAGAACGTGAATAAATTTTTTGATCTGCTCGAACCACAAATGCAAAAAATTAACCATAATCCTGCGAGAGTTTTCAATGTTGATGAGAGCGGCATAACAACGGTGCGATCAAAAAATACTCGTGTTATAGCTTTGAAAGGAAAAAGGCAAGTTGGAACGGTTACTGCTGCTGAAAGAGGATCGCCGGTGACCGCCGTTTTTTGTATGAACGCTGCTGGTGGATTTGTTCCTCCATTATTTGTTTTTCCCAGAAAAAACATGAAAGCTGAGTTGTTAGACGGAGCGCCCCCTGGGTCCATCGCGGCGTGCCATCCATCCGGATGGATTCAACAACACATTTTTACCCAATGGCTACAACATTATATTCAGTTTGTTAAACCATCCCGTGATGATCCTGTGCTTCTGATACTCGACGGCCACTATAGCCACACACGAAATATTGACGTCATAGAAATGGCTCGAACAAACTATGACACAATATTGTGTATACCACCCCACACCTCACATAAGATGCAGCCTTTGGACCTATCATTTATATCGCCTTTTAAAACTTTTTATTCTCAGCAAATCCAAATGTGGTTGAAGCAAAATCCTGGCAGAATTATCAACTCTTACCAAATTTGTAAGCTAATGTGTCCTGCTTATTTAAAAACTTCCACAGCAGAGATTTCAGTCAATGGATTTTGCAAATCTGGTATATGTCCATTTAACAGGAAGAGATTTTCTGATTATGATTTCGTTATTGAAAGACGTTACTCCCCCAAGAGACGTGTTGACTGAACAACCACAAAAACAAAATGTACAAACCCCTTTAGAACAGGAAAATGTACTAAAAAGCAATGAGGCACTTAAAAAAAATCATAGGAACGGAGGACATAATCCCATTACCTTGCCATAGTGGCACTTCAGGATCTAATAAAGGCAGAAAACCTAGACAAGGCTCTAGCTACGTAATCACTAGTACGCCATACAGACGAACTCGAGGAAAGCATGCGAGAACAAGAGAGAAAAAAGACTTTGAAAGGGAAGGGCAGAAACCCAAAACTTAGTTCTGAATTAGCAGAATCCAATAAAAAGAAGGCTGTAAAAGGCATAAAAACAAAGAAACCTAACCAAAAAAGTACAAAAGGGAAGAAATATTTTAGCGATGATGATACATCAGAATCTGAAAGTGATCCAGTGTTGGATGACGATTAAGATATGGATGTGGACGATGGGGACACAGAATACATGTTTTGCAACGGTTTGTATTCTGAAGACACACATGGTGAGCAGTGGATACGTTGCATGAAAGGTTGCATGGTGGGTTAAGTGGTGACATGCGGCATGTGCTAACTCAGACAAGAAGAAAAATTATTTGTGTGACTTTTGTTTGGACATTTAGTTAAATATATATGATTTCAAATAATGGCCCCTAATTTCGGATACTGCATCCGAAATTAGGAGCCTCTTTTTTATTTAGATATTATGTACTTGGTGTATATTTATCATTATATAAAAAAACAATGATAATTATATTTGTATGGACTATATGTTGTTTTACTATAACCCATGATATGAGCGTTGCATAGAAAAAAATACTCATTTATGCTTTTTTTCTAAAAATATTTGATTATTTCAAAATAGTATCCGAAATTAGGCAACTTTCCTCTAGGTAAGTAATCATTTTTTTTAATTTTCAGAACATCATGAGCAAACCGATAAAGAGAAGGAACCTCTCGAATGTGATGAAAACCTTATCGACATTGAAGCTATAAATGATTTTGTATATATTTCTGATGCTGCTCAGTGTACACAATTGCCTAGTGAAACAAGTAAAATTGTGGTCATCCAAGATATTAGAATATTGCCAAAAATAGGGGTGAGTGAGAAATATTATGCGGGTTCAGTGACTACAATAGTAAATGAACAACAAAACTTATTTGAAGAAAATATGAATTTTGCAATAACGCCTAAAGAAAATGGAATAGGTGAGGGGAGAAATAATGTAAATGAAATAAATGTCGAGGTTAATAATTCACCAGTTCAAATTTTACTTACAAAAAAGGTGGCGAGAGACAAAGGAAAATATATGATATTTCTAAAACACAAAGAAAAAAAATAAGAGGGAAGAAAAAAGAAGCATTATAGTGTCAGACCACCATGTTCCGAAAAATGCATAAAAAATGTACAAGTAAAATTTCGGAGTAGAGAAGGCAGGACATAAACTCAGAATTTTGGAACTTCACATGGCTCGAACAGAGACACTTCATACTTAACAACACACAACGGAAAAATCCTTTAAAACAAAAGCAAAATACATCGCGAACAAATTCTTACCTATATTTTATAAAAGATGAACTAGGAACGGCTCAAAAAATTTGTAAACCCTTTTTTCTCACAACATTAGGATTTAAGCCTAATAATGATAAAGTAGTCCAAAATGCGCTTAAAAATTCTGAAAATCATATTTCTGTCAAACCAGATATGAGAGGTAAGGGTTATTAAATTTATAGAATTTTATAAACGTAATGTTTTCCCAGCTATTATTATAATTTTCTCGTTTATTATTCGACGCTGTATATTTTTTGCGCGAATCGCGGCACGAATTCACGCCACGATTCGCGCGCGAATTCTACGCGAAAAATTAGTTATCATTAGTTATCAATTCAGTTATCATTTTTATTTGAATTTTCAGGAAAGAAACCTTCCTCTAAAGCATGCGATAAGGGTAAGATTGTCACCATTTCACACTACCGAAGAAAACTTGCCCCGAATCGACGATATTTACCCAGTGACATAAATATTAAAGTTATGTGGAATGACTACAATAATAAAAATGCTCGGTATTCATGTTCATATGATGTATACCGACATGTATTGAAGGGCATGAATATCTCTGTTGCAAAATTGGGCAATGAACAATGTGAGGTCTGTGGAATTTTTATATTTCATGAGCATTCTGAAAACCAACAGCCAGACTGCGAAATTTGCAAAGAGCAAATTAATCATGAAATAAGCGTAACAAAAGCCAGGGCACTTTATAGAAGTGATGCTGATATAGCGAGAAATAAAAACGATGTGTGCTATTCCGCAGACCTTCAAAAAATTATCATGCTACCACGAAAGGAGCAACATAAGATAGTATTATTTACTCCCAGGATTGTCATTTTCAATGAAAGTTTTGTTCCTGTCGGTGAAAAACAAGCTCATTTGAAACCTTTAGCAGTTATTTGGCACGAGGCCATTGCGGGCAGAAAAAAGGAAGATATTATAAGCAGTTTTCATGCTTTCTTCCTGAAAAATAGAGATGCCGAGACAGTTACTTTGTGGTTGGATAATTGCTCGGCGCAAAACAAGAATTGGTGTTTATATAGCTTCTTAGTCTACATCGTAAACTCCACAGAAATTACAACTAAGAAAATATACATCAAATACTTTCAAAGTGCGTAAAATGAGTGCTCATTGTCTCCACCATCAGGTGGAACACAGCATGAAAAAAATGGGTAATTTATGTGATTTCAAGGACTTTGAAACAGCAGTGCAAAATTCAAATTCAGGCAAGGTGGATGTCAAAAGTATGAAGCTGTTGATTTCACCGATTGGCATGATTTTACTTCCCAAGCCAAACTAAAAAAAAATCAGCCTCGGCCATACCTGAATATTATTGTAATGATTTGTGCAACAAGGAAAAAGAATACAATGGACTATTTCAATGATTTTGAGGAACCTGCATTGGAACTAAATTTTCTTGTGGCTAAGGCAATGAAAGGTGGAATACATAATAAGCCACCATATAGACACCATATAAAAATTGTCGCGGAGTGGCATTAAACAAGAAGGACCAAATTAGCCAAAAAATTTGTCCTTTAATGCCTGAATCCCGACGAAAATTTTGGAATGATCTTCCAGTTGATGAAAATGCATCTGATTTGAATGTGTCATTCGAATAATTTAATGAATAAAAATGGTATTAAATATTAAATGAATTTCAGTTAATTAGTACCTAATAACTAGTAGTATAATTATTAGATTTCTTGATACAGTCCATTTGTTGACCGAATTTATATCCTAGGCAACATGTTGTAGTAATATGTTGCCTAAGATAATAAAATATCGTCTCAAGAATCGGAGTTTACATACGCATTTATACCTTCACAAGTAGTAAAAAGGGGGTAAATATAATAATGTTGCGCTTACGGCCTTCTTGCTACCGGTCGAGAGATGCGTTTTTAGAATAATAAGTGACAAAAGGCCTTTATTCGATATAAAATTTACACATTTAAACCAATTACATAAAAATACATTTCAACGGAAATATAATTTTATTCTCCAATTTTAACAACAAAAGACTAGTGCAGATTCTTTATTTTTCTTATTGGCTTAGAGTGAAACAGTTTTTCGCTTTTTTCTCGAAAGTATGGCCGACAAGGTTACGGCCTTTTTAATACCGGCGGCAGAGTTGATGTTTATTATTTATTGAATTCAGTATTCGAAGTTCTTTTTTATGGATTTGTAGTAGATAATTAAATGGAAGTACATAATATGAGTATTATTTGTATGACAAAAATCTTGATAAAAATGGAGGAGCGGAGTAATATTAAGTAAGTTACTAAATGCTTGTAAAGGGAAAACCTAACTTTCATATTTTATTTTCTATTTTAGAATGATATTTGTGTGCACAGAATGTGGGTCAAAATATAGTACAAAAACGAATATTAATATTCACATGAAAAGCAAACACAAAGACTTCATAAGACCATCAACTTTGAAGACAAATAAATGCCCTTTATGCAGCAATTTGTTTTCATCCTATGCTGAACTAGATAATCATACATCATATCTCTGGTCCCAGTGAATAAGCAGATAAGTCATCAAAATTGCTAAAACTAGATATCTACATGTTAATATACTACAGATCATTTCCATCCCTGTGAATAAGCAAATAAGTCGAATATACCTTATTTTACTGTGAGTAGTAGCATGTGAATATTCAAACATCAGGTAAATTTTAATAATTTTTACAAGTCGAATTATTCTATTATGGGCCGATGTTATTGTTCGGTAATAAGCGGATAATCCGACTTATCTTGTTATTCTCTACTGTAGCTACGGGGCTAAAAACGATTGACTCCATTTATCTGGTTACGGCCAACGTATTCTGCCAAGTTGCGACAATTTTCAAATAGTTATCCGTTTAGCCATCGTTGAACGCGAGTTTTTGATGTTAACCGCTGTGTTTACAATATTAATAACGTATTTATGTTTATAAAATTTGCGTTAGGAGCGTGTTCGTTTATAATTTTTCATAATGAGTAAGCGTGCCACAAAAATTTTAGATTTGTGTAAGATCCAACGAAATAATTTAGGTAAGTTGCTATAAAACATTATTTTAAGTATCGTTGGGGGTTATCGTTATTAGGATAAGTATCGTTACTGATCATTGTGCCTTCTTATATTGGAAATCTATAGGCATTTAATTTGTGAATACATCATAATTTAATTTAATTAATAATAACAACGCATTTGTAATCTAAAAATAATACTGGCTTCGAATTGTCTAAATTAGATTCTTTCATTGCGGAGCTCAATGAAATCATAAACGTAGGTAGGTAGGGAAAAATTAGGTAGGTAGGTAGGTAAAAATAGGTAGGTAAAACGTAGGTAGGTAGGTAGGTATTTAGTGTCGCATTAAGTTTACGTGACTTTCTTCCGGCATGACAACTTTACCGGCTAAAACGACCAAACAGGGATTATTAGGGTTTAAGCCATATAATTTTTATTTTAAGTTTGTGTAGGGTTCTTTTAATAAAAAAAACTGAAGTTAGGGTTTGGAACATATTTTAAAGTCAATAATACAGAGGCGCACATTTTTTAATATGTTAGAGATTATGTGACTATTTTATTAGGGGTGACTTTCTATCTTTTCAGGAATACAAGATACTGAAGTAGAAGATCAAGTTCTTTGGCAAGGTAACCAAAATCATTCAGTAGATATATTACCAAATTTAAGAACTCTCGCTTGGGTTGAAAGTCAAAATTTTGGTTATGAAAGCATCAGTAACCAAGCTTCTGCTTCTAATCAGAATTTACTTCAGAACGAACAGCTTATGTATCAGGAACTACATAATGTACCTTTAAGTGGAGGAAATGTAACAACTTATCCCGAGGAAACTGAAATATTTTTTGACGACAATTCCTTTCCCATACCTAACCATATACCTAATGCTGATTTATTAATCCAAGTTTCTTATGATACTTTGGGAGTTCAAGCAAATCAGGAAACAGGTGTGGAAGTTTCGAGTAACGAGTTGTTCGCCATGACTAATGTTCAAGCCGAAAGTAACCCATATCAAAATAACTGCAACAAAGAGGTTGAAGGATTCGACTTCTCTGAGGATGATGATGACAGTCTTAAAGATTCAAATTTTGTTCTTGACAAAGAAGAAAATTCAAGCGATGTTGAAGACGATATAGACGACAACATAAAAAGAAAAAGAAATAACGATCACAAAGGAGCAGTCATCAATGAGACAGAAATGAACAGGGTGGCTACTACTTTGGAGCCACCTCCAAAAAGAAAAGGTCGCACAAGGAAACAAAGGGAAGGTGCTAAAATTTTAAGAAACACAGGAAAGGAATATGTGGATGAAAAGGGTAAAACCGTAAAAGCTAGAGTTATGAAACCTTTAACTCACTGTCGCAGTAAGTGCCAAAGTAGATTTCCAGATCATATTCGACAGACTGTGTTTGACGAGTACTGGAAGTTAGGGGAGCACAACGCCAGAGTAAATTTTATATCGTCTTTGATTTGTATAGTAGAAAAGAAAACGGTACGTGTGAGGACTGAATCAGACAAAGTTCGAAAATTTTCATGTAAATATGAACTCAGCGTTAGTGGAATACGAATGCCAATATGCAAAAAATGTTTCATTGACACATTTGGAGAAACAAATGCTTTTATTAATCAAATAATACAGAACCGACAATTTTCTACAACTAGTATAATAGCAGGTGATAAAAGAGGTCAAAGTGAACCAAAGAATAAGTGGTCTGAAGAAGTTTTAAATGATGTCATGCAACATATTAAAAGTTTTCCCGCATACGAAAGCCATTATTGTAGACAAACTAGTTCAAAGAAATATCTTCAGTCCGATTTAACAATATCAAAGATGTACCGACTATATAAAGAGAATAGGGACATTTGTGTATCTATGACCATTTATGAAAGAAAATTTCACGAACTCGGCCTAGCATTTAAAAAACCTCAGAAAGATACTTGCCATAAGTGTGATACACTGAAAATAAAACTTACTTATGCAAATGAAGATGAAAAACAGGATTTAATTTTAGAACAAAGCAGTCACCACTCTGCAGCTGAGAAGGCCTATAATTCAAAATCTCAAGACAAAAATATTGCAAATACAGACCCCTCAATAGCAGTATTTGCTTTTGATTTACAGCAATGTCTTCCTACTCCATATCTAAAAACATCAATTTCCTTTTATAAACGACAGTTGTGGACGTATAATCTTACAGTTCACAACTTAGGTACCAATGAAGCGATTTGCTATGTATGGGACGAGTCTGTTTCGGCTAGAGGAGGCAACGAAATCGCTTCTTGCCTCTGTCGACATATTTTGGATCTACCAACTACTATAAAAAAAGTCTGTTTTTATTCCGATACTTGCGGTGGCCAAAATAAAAAGAGTCATGTAGCAGCTATGTTTATGGCAGTTTTAAAGGAAAAAACTACACTGCAATCTATTGATCATAAGTTTCTTATTAGTGGACACACCCATATGGAATGCGATGTCGATCATTCAGTGATTGAAAGAGCAAAAAAGAAGACCGCCATGAAAATAAATCACCCATATGACTGGGTGCAGTTAATAAGAAGCTGTAAGGAAAAAAATCCATTTATAGTGAAGGTAATGGAATGCAATGATTTCCTAAATTGCGCACACTTATTAAAGAGCTGTTTTGTTCAGAAAAAAATTAATGAAACTGGTGCAAAATTTCTGTGGAAAGAGCTCCAGTGGGCCCGATATTGTGCAGAAAATATTGGGACTCTCTACTATAAAACTTCTCTTGATAATGAAGAAAGTTTTAAACAAGTCAATTTTAGACGTCGAGGAAAACAAACATTAAATATTGTCAAATTACATGTTGGACCAGTTCCAATCAACAAAGAAAAAAAGAAGAACCTTATGGAACTTTTACATCTTGTTGATAAAGAGTTTTGGCCTTTTTATCAAAATTTGCTTGTAGCAGATATAGCTGATACTGATCCAGATTTGGTGGAAATTGATCCAGATAATTAAGAACTCTGCATTTTCATGGTTAATTTTTTTGACATTATGTCATGTTATTTTATATAATAAAGAAAATAAATAAGTTTTACATTAAGATGTACCTATTATTATTTATTTTATTAACATTGTAAACGTTTATTATATAATAATTTGTTTAAATAAATAGGTATAAATTTTTATTTACATAAATTCAATACTCTAGCCTATTAAAATATAAAGTAAAATAAATTAACATGTTCACCTGTATTATAATTAATGTGTATAACCGAATAAGTACTACGTAGAAGAAAAATAATTCAAACATGTTAACTTATTTGAAAATTAACCTAAACTAATAAATGTGACTAACCACATAAGTCGTTCAAAATACCTTTTAGTAATATTTGTGTCAAAAACGAAACCAAATACTCATCATTATGACCTAATTTGTTGCAAAAGTTTAACAAACTGTTGAAATAATTAATCTACGATTTACCATAGATTCGTAAACATTGTATTGGATCTCCTGTAAAATTTAGGAAAACCGACTTATCTGCTTATTCACTGGGACCAGAGATATATCCCATGAATCATACATCATATATTCCTTTGAAGAATTCGGTGAATGGAAGCTCAGAATAGAGGCAAATAGTCAGTCATCATATATTGTTTTACGGACAAAAACTCTGGCTGACAAATTAAAAATTATATACTATATTTGTCACCGATCAGGAAAGTACTGTTACGTTTTTACCGGGGCTCGATATTATATGGGATAATTAATTTCACTCACTCAACTTAAAAACTATTTATTTATTTTAACTAAGCACTAATTTATAATAAAACTATGTATAATATTTATTTCTATTCTTACACTACTTGGGTATATTTATAATGATTTATTTCCACTTTTAACTTTTCACTTAAACGCGTCGCACGGATATTTATTTATCACTGCCCTCCCGATCGCCGGAATCAGCTTATATACCTGTTTTTATCGTTCTGGTCGCTTCGGGACCTTGCTATAAGTCTTCCCGAAACCAAATCGAATCTCGCAGGTATAATTCTAAATGGCCCCAGTATCCCTGCCGCAGGTAGGCCACTGTTTACTTAAGCGCGCTCCCTTCGAGCCTATTTTTAGATATCCAGTGGTGGCGTATTTGTAGGCCATAATCGTTACACTGCCCCCTCCTTAAAGACGTTTCGTCCCGAAATGTAGCGTCATGTCTATGGCGATATCTACACTGGTTCCCCTTCTTGCAGCCAGACGTCATGTGAAAATAACAGTTGACGGTCTTTTCTCCATCAGGTCTCTTGGATTATAACAGCATACCAGAATTTTTATGCCTGTGAACCTGAATAGCACCTCCAACATACTTCTGATCATTCTCCAGTCTAAGCCATCAAGTCCACATCCCAGTTTTGGTATCGCTAATTTTGTAATGTTTTGAGACAATAGTATTTCTCGTAGGTCGACTAATGTATCCCACATGCTGCGATAGGTTGGTCTGTGATGGGACATTAATTTCGTCACCAAGTAGAAAATCTGTCTCTCCTTGCCGTGTTGGTTGTCGGTTAACTGAAGTACTCGTCCAACTTCCGGATTCCGTCTCTTCAGGGTGCCCACATTCCCAAACCTCTACTTGAAGGCAAGGGCTATGCCTCTAGACATATGCAGGTCTTGGGCTACACAGTGGGCCAGCGAGAAATCAGCGGGGACTTGAAACAGGCTTCGGTATTCTTCTCTGGTTACGCCATACCTTGTCTTGTGGCTGCCAGAGTGCAAGGCCATGAAACCTTCAAAACTCAGGTCGTCCCCAGGTGACTCGAGGTTTCGGACTCTTGCCGTACCATGGTCGTCATTTCTTCCGGCGAAAGGAGTTAGTCGGTTGTAATGGATAACTCTCGGCTTCCCTCTGGGTGGCTTCTTAATTCGATAGATGACATCGTTAATTCTTTCGAGAATTTCATACGGACCCTCCCAGGAGGTTTGCAATTTTGGGAACAAGCCGCGACGTCGTTGTGGGTTGTACAGCCACACTTGGTCTCCGGGCTGATATCCACCATCCTCAGCTCTATTGTCATACCTCTCCTTCATCCGGTCGCTTGCATTTTGGATGTTGGAACGAACTCGCTGGTGTATGTCGTTCATTTTCCTCCGCAGGTTATTTACATAGTCTTCTCCAGCGACGTCATCCCCGGGACGGCAACCAAATTTGAGGTCGCAAGGTAGACGTAGTTCACGCCCCATTATAATACTGGCCGGGGTTTCTCCTGTTGTTTCGTGGATGGAGGATCTATAGGCCAACAAGAACAAATGCAGGTAACAGTCCCAGTCTCTTTGATGGTCAGAGACCATCTTCGATAAGTAGCGGTTGGTCGTCCGGTTCATCCTTTCAACCATTCCATCGGACTGTGGATGTAATGCAGTGGTCCTTGTCTTGTGGATTTTCAAGATGTTACAGACATTCTGGAACAGGGCCGACTCAAAGTTCCTTCCTTGGTCCGCGTGTAACTCCAAGGGCACACCAAATCGACAAATCCATTCCTTGACAAGGACATCCGCTACTGTGACTGCTTCCTGATTTGGCAAGGCGTATGCTTCCACCCACTTACTAAAGTAATCCATTACCACGGCGATATACTTATTTCCAGCTTCAGATTTGGGAAATGGTCCAGCAATGTCGATTGCAATCCTCTCGAAGGGGCTGCCTACATTGTACTGACGCATCGGTGCCCTTCGACGTGTCTGTGGTCCGTTACTAGCTGCGCAGGCGACACATTTCTTGCACCAATCCTTGACATCCTCTTTGCAGTTCAGCCAGTAAAATCGTTCTCGTAGCCTTCCAAGCGTCCTCGTCACACCAAGGTGTCCTCCCGTTGTTCCACTATGGACTTCTTCCAACACTTCCGTTATCCTGTTCTTGGGAATGACAAGTTGTCTTCTTTCTTCTCCCCCCTCAGGACTATTCAAGATACGCTTTAGAAGTCCATCATTCACAATAAGGGAGTTCCACTGCGCCCAGTACGATTTTACTGCAGGAGAATATCGCGCAACTTCTTCCCATGTTGGTTTATGATCTTCCTTCTTCCAGTCTAGAATGGGCTTTAGGTCCGGATCATTTTCCTGATCCCTTTGTATCTCTTCAGACAGCCAATGGTCAGCGACGACGGTTGTTCTACGAACAGATATGTCCTTCTCCTCCATTCGATGACAATGCTTGCAGTCTTCCGGGCAGGGCCTTCTGGATAGGGCATCGGCAAAAACACTGCTGGATTGATGTCGAAAATATGCGACTCGTGCAAGTTTACGTGGGGCACTTCTGCTGAGACAGGTCGACGATCGCCCCTTGTCATCGACCCTATCGGTCGGCGCCTCCTTCTTCTTGCAACGACTACGCACATGTCCTAGCTCGCCGCAATTCCAGCACTGGATTTTTTCTTTTCTCGGTCAGGACCTGCTGAACTATCTTCCTAATTGCCGCCTCCTGGTCCTGTCCTCCCTCGACTCCTTCTTCAAGTTGGCGAACCCGAACTTGACTTCTGGAACTCTGTTTTGCTGCTTCAAACTCCAAAGCGCGAGCCAGTGCGTCGACTAGCTGGCTGGGACGCGCCAGTATCAGGGCCTGTCGTATTTCATGGTCTCTTAGCCCATCCAAAAACGCTTGCACTGCCAAACGCTCCATGACGTTCTCTGGAGTTCCCGGATAAGCCAGGCGAGCCAGTCGGGCTATATCTGTTTCGAATTCCTGTAGTGTTTCATTAACTTTTTGGCAGCGGTTCTTTAACTGGGAATGATAGACATGCTCCAGATGTGTTTGTCCGTACCGCGATTCCAACGTAATGCTAATGTCAACGCGGTAGCTTTCTCCCTATCGGTCCAGTTGTTCGCTTCCGCGGCCGCCTCGAATTGATAGACGTAGTTGTCCCAAGATGTTTTTGCATCGAACTGAGGCGGTTTCATGCGAATTCTGGAAGTTTCCATATCGTTATTACTTCCCCTAAGCGAAGTACCCGGCACTGCTTCTTGCTCGCTGCTGTTACTTAGATTGCTACCCCTTCGTACTTGAAACTCATCACTTGTCACAGTCGTGTTCGTTAGTTCTTGGTCACAATCTTTTCTTGAACTCAACGCCTCAACTTCCTTTCTTATTTCCTCTATTTTCATTTGTAACTCATTTTCTATTTCTTCGAACTTTTGTTGTACATTTTCTGATATTTTCTTCTCGATTCTGCTGGAATTTTCCAGAAATTCTTGTCTTATTTGTTGCAACTCACCTTGTATCATGATAGAATTTTCTTCCAATTTATTTAATTTGGCCGCATTTTCTCTCGAATTCTCTTCCAATTTATCTAATTTGGCCGCATTTTCTCTTGAATTTTCTAACAGTTCTCCTTTCAAATCTTGTAACATTAAGTTTATGTCACCAGTAATTTCGAATAAGTAGGTATCTGGACTTTCACCTTCTTGTAGTAGCACATCCCTTAATCGTTCTTGTAGAACAGCTTTCTTTCCACTTACATCACAATCTCGTTCTTCTAATTCCTTCTTCAATTGGGCTACTTTTAGGTCTTCCAATCTCACTTTTATTGAAGCCATTGTGTCACTTTTTATTTATTTATAGTCTTTATCCCACACCCCACACCTGACACCAATGTTACGTTTTTACCGGGGCTCGATATTATATGGGATAATTAATTTCACTCACTCAACTTAAAAACTATTTATTTATTTTAACTAAGCACTAATTTATAATAAAACTATGTATAATATTTATTTCTATTCTTACACTACTTGGGTATATTTATAATGATTTATTTCCACTTTTAACTTTTCACTTAAACGCGTCGCACGGATATTTATTTATCACTGCCCTCCCGATCGCCGGAATCAGCTTATATACCTGTTTTTATCGTTCTGGTCGCTTCGGGACCTTGCTATAAGTCTTCCCGAAACCAAATCGAATCTCGCAGGTATAATTCTAGATGGCCCCAGTATCCCTGCCGCAGGTAGGCCACTGTTTACTTAAGCGCGCTCCCTTCGAGCCTATTTTTAGATATCCAGTGGTGGCGTATTTGTAGGCCATAATCGTTACAGTACATTCCGAATTTGAAAAAGGAACAAAGGCAGCGGCAACCAAAAGTAAAGGGCTCGATTAAAATTCAGTGCATTTGCCCTTCAAGGATTACTACAAAAATCAACTCCAAAGATGATATTAAGGTCAGTTATACCTCTACCCATATAGGGCATAAGCTGGAAATCGGAAAGTTGAGAATGACTTCATTTGAACGAGAAGAAATAGCAGGAAAAATGCTGCAGGGAATTCCCAATCACAGAATGGGGTATTTTCGCAGTTTTTTTAACAATGGGAGCAGAAAGTAAATGGAAAAAGAAGATACCCATATTTTTATTTTTTTGTTTAGTTCTAAAACAAGCTGTAAAAAGAATAAATCAAATCATATGACGTCACTAAGCGCAAATACAAATAGTGCGACAAATGTAGTGATTTTTAGGGTATTCCGTCTGTAAGTTGGCAGCAGCGACGCCCCACTGCTGCCTGTCGGCCATTGCTGTTGATATTAGTATTTATATATATACATATATAACATATATATCTAGTGATTGCTCTATATTCGCTTAGTGACGTCATAGAAATTCAAGCTGCAATTAAACACTTATTTCTTAATATTGCACTTTATTTTTTTTTATCAAAAATTAAGGAAAAAAATGTACTTGTTGAATATGCAATTGCCCATTTTTCTTTCGATCGAGCGAAAATACCCTATTCTGAAGGATGTGGGTGAAAATTTTAATCCGTTGAGTAGAATTAGGTATACAACCAATCATGATCTATATAATATAAAGAAAGCATTTAAAATAGAGTCCGACGTGATTTTTCATCATGACGACACCAAAAGTGCCATTTTTCAACATTCTTGTTGAAAAATGGTTCGGATAATTGTTATATAAACCTTATGGAGAAGAAGACAATACTATAGGAAAAGATAATTTTTTTCTTATTTTCATGAATACCGCTCAGAAAGAACTGCTTGCCAAATATGGAAATAATATCATTATGATTGATTCAACCCACGGAACCAATTCATACAAAATACAACTGACAACACTCATTGTGGTTGATGAAGACTACGAGGGTTTTCCGGTAGAGTTTGTATGGTCAATTACCCAAACAGAAGCTATATATCAGAATTTTTTTTGTATCAGAGAGAAGTTACCAGAACTAACACACAGAATTTTTTTATCAGATGATTCCAATACATCATATAACGCATTTGTTAAAGTGTACGAATATTTACCAAACTAAATTGTATGTGACTGGCACGTGAAAAGAAATCTATTTGATAATCTGACTAAAATACGGTAGAAAAACGCAAAGGAGTCAGAAAAAAAATAAAACTAATTGCTAATGAACTTGATAAACAAACTTTTCAGAAAATGATGACAAATTTAATTATCAATCTAACCAGTGATGAAGATACAAGAAAATATGGAGAGTACTTTGCCTCATACTATGCAAAAAGACCTGAACACTGGGCTCATTGTTTTCGAAAAGAGTTTCACAAAAACACTAATATGTATCTAGAAAAATGGCATCAAGAATTGAAACACAATCCTCAAATGGGAGGAAAATCTCAAAGAAGACTGGATGTTAGTATCAACAATGTCTTAGGGCCGGTATTATAAAAGTATGATTCAACCCCTGGTTGTCCAACCATGGGTTAACATTCAACCGACGGTTCAGATAAATTAAGTATTATAAAACATTTTTCGGTCGAGGGTCATCAACCTGAACTTGATATGCATTTTTGAATATTGGCTATTCTGCAGGTTGAATTCTAACCAATCAGGATTAAGTAGATATTCTGATTTCTATGGTTTCACAACTAACCCTACTTTACTGTCATTCGTTTTGATGTTTAACCTAAAAGCTGTCGAAGATTGTGTTGGAACGTTATTATTTGTTTGTGTTATATGTTAATTTCCAAAGATGAGTTCAAAGGGCAAAAGAATTATATATTCAGAGTCAGATTGTCATGCCCTTGTTGATATAGTTATTAACTATAAAGATATTGTGGAGTGTAAAAAAACTGATGGTGTCACTTGGAAGCAAAAGGTAAATAACTTTTGATTAACTTTTAGTAGCAACAAATGTGAATGCATTTTTTATTTTGTAGATCACTGCATGGGAAAATATTGCAGAGACATATAATTCGTTAACGACTGAGCCCAGAACTGCTGAGCAATTGCGCTCCAAGTTTGATAACCTCAAAAAAGATGTTCGTAAGTACGAGGCTCAAAAACGCCAAGACTTGTATAAAACCGGTGGTGGTATTCCTGATCTTGCTGATATTAAGGCAACGCTGAAGCTGCTTTACGCAAAAATAAAAAGTATTATAAGTTTGTCGGTGGTGGGGTTAGAACCTAGTCAAGGTGACAGCGATGTACTTGTGGACAGTATGGTGCCTAATTACTCGTATATTGAGAATAAACCACTGATTATTTTGAAATTTTAGCCTCACAGGATTTATTACAGGCATTGGAGAATGATATTTTAATAGAAGATATTAGTGATAATCTACCTATAGCCAGCACATCAAAAGCAGAAGTTTACGAACCAGAAAAAGGCAGGTTTGGTTTTGTTTTTTTAATTTAACAAACTTATATATTATTTAACTTATAGATTTTCCAAAACAACTTAATGCAGGTTTAAATAAGAAATTAGAAGCAAAGAATAATGAAAACATTAATGACACTCCATCACATTCCCTAGAAGTAAAAAATGGTAACTAAAAAAGGTTACTTTTTTTGTCATTTCCTTTTTTTGCATTTTTAGATTGGTCCGACTATACGCCAAAGAAATTACAATAAAAAAAACATAAAGTTCTACAGGTCAAAAGAAAAAGAATCCCAGGTGAAATGAAGTCCAATCAAAATGAGGATATGGAAAATAAAGAAAATTTAGTTGTATTAAAGAGAAGGTTATTGGAAGAGGAAAGTATACAAAATAAAAAATATTATGAGGATCGGTCCAGAAGAGAAGAAGAGCTCCAATTATTGAAAATAAAAAATATTTCTCTACAAAATGAAAAACTAGAACTAGAAATTTTACTTTTAAAAAAACAATTAAATAACTAATGTATAAATTTATTAATATAATGTATAAACTATAATATCAAAAATGTATCTATAAGTAGGTACCTATATTTTTTTATTAAACTACTGAACTAGTAAATACTGTTTATGTTGCATTTTTATACATTTCTATAAACAAAAGCAGAACAAGAAGTAACAACAATATTAACTAAGCATCATTTTCTTCCAACAAATTCATAAAATATAATAAAAACTCGTGTCTTAAATTATTATTCTCCCTAGGGTTCTCTCTGGGACCATCAATACCTGCAGCATTTTCATTTGACCCATAATCCGCAGTTACAAAAGGATCATCAATAGGATCTGGTTCATTTAAACTTAGGGCAATGTTATGGAGTACTGCGCAAGCTATAATAACTAATTTAGCAGAATCAAGAGAGCCTAATTCCTAGAGAATGTATTGGGAACCGTCTTTTTAAAACACCAAAAAGTCTTTCTATTGGGTTTCGACTTCTAATTTGGGACTCATTAAACACGTGTTCGACATTAACTGTGGGATCTAGCATTGGTGTAATCAAGTATTTTCTTAATGCATATCCTGAATCTCCAACCATTATTGAGTTACCAAACTCATTATTTTCAAAACGGGCTTTTAAGAGGCTATTATTAAATATTGTTTGATCATGTGTCGAGCCTGGCCATCGAGCAACAATATCTCTAATGTAGAGATTGGCGTCACCAACTACTTGTACATTTAAGGAAAAATACCCTTTTCTGTTCCTAAAATTTTCAGCATTGGCTCCACCTACAAAAGACAAAAACGTTAATTTTAGCCATCAACCATAAAAAACATTTATATCACCTGGCGAAATTATCTTTATATGAGTACAGTCAATGGCACCTATTACTCGAGGAAATTTTGCAATTCGGTAAAAGTTTCTTTTATTTATTTCAATTTCTTCTGGTGTTCTTGGCATATTGATATATTCTGGTGCTAATGAGGCAATTTTATGTAGCATTTTTCTTACAATCTGACTCGCTGTAGCTTTGTGGATACCAGCAAAATCTCCAACGGTTTGCAACATACACCCTGTAGCACAAAAACGAAGCACAATAAGGATCTGCTGCATTGCCGTTATAGCGTGGTTTCTGTAAAAGAACCAATTTAGAACATCTGTTTTTACTTTTACATCTAATAATCTACACATACCTTGCCGTTTTTGGAGCAATATCATCTTGAAATCGTTGCTCCAAAACACGAACTGTTTCCTTAGTAAGACGACATATTACTCTAAATTCCTCATCACTCCAACGAGTAAAATGATCAAATCGCATCCTAAATTTTCGAGGAGCCCTGATCGGTCGATTTTCGTAGTCTGATGAATTGTCACTCTCACTACTATCTTCCCAAAGGAGCCTATTTCGTAAAATTTCGGGAGAAGATGATGACGACATTTATTCAAAATTAACAAGATAAATAACTATATATAACAAATAATTATACTCGCGAATATGATTCTCAACAAACTACCAAAACCAAACAACAACAAAATAAAATTTTAGGTTAGAATACGGTTAACTCCCAGTTGACAGCTCAAACGCGACTGTAAGGTCCGGTTCGGCGAACCGACGGTCACCTACCGATTCGACCCGCGGTTAACGTTTATAATACCGAAATTTCAGTTTGACCGCTGGTTGAAACTCAACCTTCGGTCAACCTGGCTTTATAATACCGGCCCTTAGAGTGCCTTCGTATGAAATTTTTAGGAAGATTAGTGTCCTTATCACGAAACAGAGTTCCTTATAAACTTGCTGAGTTGAGAAAACGTCACAAAGTTGCTGAACAGTTTGCTCACATACTTGAAATTTTCGAAGAAACTCTTGGAAAGAAATGGTTTGTAGCTTCATCTAAAAACACAAATAATAATATAGCCTTAGAATATTACACAGTGGAATGACTTATAGACACTCAGGATGAATGTTAATGCAATTTCAATTGTAATGAATGTAAATGTTGTCTTCATACATATTCCTGCAGTTGCCATGATTATACTGTTACTCACAACAATACATTTGCTCCAATGAAGAAAATAAAAACAAAGAAGAAGATTCTTTATTACATATTGACGACAATAATAATTATAATAATGATGAACATCAATTTATATCCAGTCAACTTTGTAGTCACAACACTCGAACTACAATAATTGAATCAGAAAAAAAAGCATTCTAGAAAATCTAAACGTTCTAGCAGGTTTGATAACTAACAGCAATAATATTTCGGACACGTCCAAAAATGTTAAAACTATAATTTCCGGCTTTAATGCAATAGAAGCAAGGAGTACTACGACTCCTTTGATTTCTACAACTAACTATCACCCTCATAATAAAAAGTCAGCATTACAAAATCGTAGACTGTCAAGACCGGTAACGAAATTCTGTAAAACGAAAAAAAAAACAAAAATTTCATGGTGAAGTGTTTAATAATGACAATTTTGAACTAAAATTAGTTTTATAATAATTATAAAACTAATTATCAATTATAGTTAATTACCTATTTCACCCCCCAAATATATATATATATATATATATATATATATATATATATATATATATATATATATATATATATATATATATATATATATATATATATATATATATATATATATATAGATATATATATATTATGTCAATGTAGCACCATTTTTATGCACTATTCGTCAATTAGGCTCCCAATTTTACGTTTTGGCACCCAGTCTCGGGTGCCACTACAACAGCGTGTATATTTTCTTCCTATGATAGTAGGGATGCCAATATAGCAGAATATCCAAAAAACGTAATGGTGCCAAATATAGTAGTAGATAAATATAGTAGTAGAATGGTGCCAGTATATAATTAGATGATTTGTGCTAACTTAGCACTCTAAAAAGAACATGTTATTGTAGCACCATAAATTTGGCAACCATGCAAAGTCACGTGTGCTAAACAAACGTAAATCTCCTGTTGCTATTCTCATACGTAGGGTAAAGGTACCAGTAAGTGAACGCCCACTAGTGAATGAACAATTCTTTATATAAATCCCATTTTTAAGGTCTACGTGATATTCCCCTGAAATATCACGGTGCGATGAATCCTTATAAGGTAAGCTGATGCATGCACCTATGATATATACACTTTACTAAGAATTTGATTACATGCAGTCTTAAGTGTTTTTGTCTTAGATAATGTTATATTAACGTTTACATTGATTAAACTGCTATTATTATTATATTCTAACCTATAATTATAATAAAAAGTAAATGTTCATTCACTGGCTGCGAGAAATTATGCTAATCCAATAAATGAACATCTGTTCATTTACTTCTTATATACAAATTTAAAATAAAATGGTGCCTATATATAATATAAAACCAGTAGTTTACTTAAAATGTATGGGCAGGTTGCTAAAATGTTATTTTCCAGTAAATGAAGGGGGTCATAAAGTGTTCATTCATTGGACAGCTGTTCGTTAGAGTCGCAAGATCTAGTGAATGAACAATATGTTTGAAACATATTTTCTTTTGTATAATTATTTTGTGTTTTAACTTATTATAATTATTATTTTACAGAAAGTGGAAGTCGTACAAGAAAAAAAGATGAACAAGTTGTATAAAAGATTCAGATATTCAGAGGAAACCTTGGCTAATGCTTTGAATAAAATTACAGCTGGTGAAATGAGCTTAAATGAGGCCAGCAGAACATTTTTAATTCCAAAATCAACGCTAAGTATGAAAATACGGAAAAAGGTACCACTGCAAAGAAAAATGGGACCTTCAACGATTCTGCTTCCTGAGGAGGAAAAACGTATTGAGCAATGGATTTTATCAAAGGCCAAATTGGGTTTCCCGATGCACGAAACTGAGGTTCAGGATGCGGTACAGAAGATAATGAACAGCGTAAATCGCGAAAATCCATTTAAAGACGATCGACCCGGAAAAAAGCTTCAACTATTGCTTCAACTATTTTTGAAGCGACATCCGCAAATAACAAAAAGGAATTCTGAAATAATTTCTAAGGCGCGCGCATCTGTGACCGAGAAGATGTTTAGAACATGGTTCTCCGAACTACAAGATTATCTGACGTCTGAAGGTTGTTTAGATATTCTCTCCGATCCCTCTCGAGTGTTCAATGCTGATGAGACCGGCGTTCAATTTTGTCCAAATCTAAAAAAGTGTCTAAGTCCTAAAAATTATAAGGACGTCTATCAAGTAGCAAGTGGGCAAGAAAAAGAAAGTATTACCGTCCTTTGCAATTTTTCTGCAGACGGTGGAATAGTCCCACCAATGATAGTTTATGCTTATAAACGAATACCATTAGCTGTGGCAAATTCGGTGCCAGAAAATTATTTTATAGGCAGATCAGATTCTGGGTGGATGGTATCAGAAACATTCTTCGAATATGTGACTAACTGCTTCCACAAATATCTTTTAGATAAAAATATCAAGCGACCAGTAATCCTTTTTCTGGATGGACATAAGTCCCACATCAATTTGGAGTCGTCCAATTTTTGCTCTAACAATGGAGTTATCTTGTATTGCCTACTTCCTAACGCGACACACATTCTTCAACCGTGCGACGTTAGCATTTTCAAAGCCTTCAAAAATGCATGGAAAACTGTTGTTGCAAAACACCAGCAGGAAACTCAAGCCTACATCACGAAAGCTACCTTTGCTCCACTTTTTGAAGAAGCCTTTTCAAAGTCTGTTAAACCCGATATTATCAAGAACGGTTTCCGGCGATGCGGCTTATTTCCGTTTAATGTCAATGCAGTGGACTTTTCAAAATGTATAAGCAAACGTCGTGAAGAAATGGACGTTCAATCACAGAGAGAATCAATTCAATCACAGACGGAAGCGGCATTTGAAAATTTCGGGCCAAATGATTTTAAAATAGCCCAAAAGATTGTGGAAAACTTTGTTACCAAAGTTTGTTACCAAAGAAAGACTTCAGAGATATGAAGACAATTTAGTAAATGGATATACGCGTCCTGATGACGACCTTTTCCTATTTTAGAAATTTTGTAAAGATTCTTCTGGAGATAATTACGAGGAAATTTTTAATACAAAATCTCCATTCTCAGAAAGTTTTATAAACTCACTACCAATTTGAAATCATTCTCGAAAATGATAATTTTATTGTTGACGCATCTGGCATACTAAATGAATATCCCAACCAACTATTACTCGACGATACAGTGGTCCCAATTATAGAGTTGTTGAAAGAATATCATGCAGCAAAGCAAGATAAAACGGGGAATCCAAAGAAACAAACAGGTAGATCCAATATCATCAAAAATGTTAATAAAACCAAAATAAAAGCCAGTTCAAATGGAAATGATGGAAAGGTTCCTAAAATTGACAAACATAATAAAAGAAAAGCCAGTTTAAATAAAGAAGATGGAAATTCCCCTAAAATAATCAAAAGCCGAAAGAAGGTAAATACTTCCAAAAGTGTTTCTCAAACACTATCACCAACACCAGGAAGTTCTATTAAGGCACTAGAAGTGGGTGACTATGTAACAGCATTTTATGAACCTTATGTACCTTATCCAGGTAAAATACTTGAAGTTAACCAAGACAAATATAAAATAAGTGTGATGCATGGTGTGAAAAAACAAAATAAATGGAAGTGGCCCACTAAACCAGACGAATGTTGGTACGACTTGGACAATGTCCATTCAAAAATAAACACTCCTTGTTTGGAAGAAGACGGTTTCTACAAAATACAGTGCCACCTCCAGTATTTGAACTAATTTTTGTCTGGTTAATTAATGTGTTCATATAACCAAATTTAAATTAAAAACATTCTGCCAACTTCTCTTTTTTTTATTGATTCAAATATGTTTATAATTAAATATGTCATGCGCCAGACTGGCTGTATTCAAGGCATTGTAACCTTCACATGTGTTCATTCTGGCTGGCCAAGATGAAGACGAATATTATCAGCGAATAATTAGATAAATGCGTTGATGAAAAACCAAGTTTGTACTATAAATTAATTTTTTTAAATTTATTTAGTAAATAAGGATTTATTGTTCATTCACTGGATAAATAGTTCATTTACTGAATTATATCCGTTCATTTACTAGTGTTCTGATTCCTGAATATATTTTTTTTCTCAATAACGGTTTCTTAGTTCAATATTGCTACTTAGCAGTTTGAAACTATAAAACATAAACAATGCAAAAACATAAGATGCTTCGCATATAATGCTTATAGCAACTAAAATACGAAATTTCAAAATTCTGATATAAATTTTTAGTGCTTAATTGTTCATTCACTGGTGCCTTTACGCTACGCAATGGACACAGTTTTAGTTTACTTTGTTGCGGCTATCGGTCTAACAGTTTCTGTGTGTAAAAAATGAGTGGTTTCATGAGATATAAAGCGAAACAAATATATGATTTAATACAAGACAAAGAAAAAGGTAAGTATATGATTAGCCATTAGTTCCATTTTCTCTTATGTTTTGGATGGTCTGAAAAATGTCTGTCTGATATATCTGTATGCAAATATATTCAAGTTAATATTAAGTAATTAATTTAAATATTTGTTAATTTTGCAGTTTTACCTTGTGTTACATTATCAAATATTTTTAGGGGTTGCCTAGTGATTCATTTATGGCACAATCTCTTCTATTGCATTTTCTTTTCTCATGTCAGAACTACAACATTATATACGATCATATACCTAAATGTTTTTGACATTCTAAAGGTAAAAAATTTCTGAAATGAGATTAAAAACAGATTTAGGATTGTATTTACTGATTTTTTTATTGATGTGACTCCATAATGCGCCAGGTCACATGGGAGACATGTAAGCCCGCAACAAAGTCATTTAAAAGCTACTTTGCTACTTTGGAATTTGGTAGATTTATATATGCATTTATTGTCCTTGACCGTATATTTGTTTATAAGGTTTGTTTTAAATCTTGCAATGAGCTAGAGAAGTGTGGAGTCTTCCGGTGACAATATAATTTATTTTTTTTATTACAAAAAAATCAAAATGGCGAATTTTCCTATTTATAAACCGATTTATCTCAAACTTGAAACTTTATGGTGTTTAAGGTCACTTAATACAATTTTTGACTCAAACTTAAAAAATCAAAATAGCGGATCCAAAATGGCGGACTATTTGTCAACCAATCTAAAACATACAACCGATAGTACAATTATTTAAAACTTTTCTGAAACTAAAACATTTCATTTTGAAATAATTAGCGGCTGCTTTTAAATGTCAAAATAGATTCCGATTAACCTTTTTGATATTTGCAATATACGTGATAAAAAAAAATGAGTCACATAATAAATGAGTAGCTTTTTTATTTTTACATTTTTTAACCCTTTAAATAAGAGACTTTTTAAAAACTATTTAAAAAATTAACATGATACTTACTTACATCATATAAAAACATTTAGGTATGTATACCTATGTATTACATAATTATACCTTTGTCCTCCTGAATTTGTTTTTAAATGCAGCTCAATTTAAAAATAAAACTAGACGAAATAGATATTAATATGGATGAAATAGATATAGATAATCAAGCAGGTTTTGAGACAGTAAATGATTTATCATGATTTATTAATGATTTATAAATGATATATATTGAGACAGAAAGAAATTTATCAAGAAAACTTGCATGGAGAAATAGAATTAAAAAAATAAATAAAAATTACGGACTAGAAAAATCTGCAGGTATATTTTGTTAAGTTCTTAATTAACTAAGTACATTAAAACTAATTGTTTTTATTTTAGGTAAAGAAGATTATCTACAATTCTAGTATACCAATATATCGGTGGCAGTACACAAGAAACGGGTTCGTTTTAATATTAGATACTGTTTTTTTTTGTAAGCTAATATATTTTTATATATTTTTTAGATCAAAGATTACGATGAACTCCTAATCAAAAAAATATTATGCGAGTACTTTACAAAGTACTTTTCAAACCAGATAGCATCCAAAAGAGCTATACGGAAGGTTGAGGGCGAACATTTTATTAAGGCATACCTATGTAACATGAAAACATTTCTTGGTTAGAACTGAAAACTTTTATTTTTAATGAATCAAGAATAAAACATGACTCCTAAATATGCAATGTATAATATACAGACTGTTTGAGGTTTGAGTGTCATAATTCTAACAGGCGATAGTATACATGCAAATAAACAAAAAAATTATATGGTACGGGTCCTAAACCCGACCATTTTCGAGAAAAAAATTAAGAAATCTCCATATTATTATTTTTACGTTAAACAATAAAATTCGATAAAATCGATATCGCGTTTGGCGGTAATTAATGAAAATAATTAATGAAATAATTGTTTTATTAAAACTAAACAAATAAATTTACAGAAGAGGCAAACTGCATTTTATAGTCATTTAATGTACAAAATTATAGTGTGATTCCTCAATTAACTGAATTTTTACACATAGAAGTTGGAAACTTATTAATTTTTTTCTCGAAAGTGGTTGGGTTTAGGAATCATACCATATAAGGTTTTTTTGTTTCTTTTTATGTATCCTTTTGCCTGTTGAAATGATGGCAAAACTCTAACACCCTGTATATTTATATTTTTTTATTTAGATAGAATATATTAGCGTATTTTAGAAGAAAATTAAAATGTATTTAAAAATACCCTACACTGATTATTGTAAAGAGTTTTTAAAAGCTTGTTTTAAATTAATTTTGCAATTCCAATGTATATTACATATTACTTAATAAAGGGTTTTAATAAAGAAGTCCAAATAATTTAAAATTGATATAGATTGATAGTTTATAACCTAAAAAATACTGTAGCTACTGTGCCTGTATAGACCAGTATAGTTTTAGAAACATTTTGTCCCACCATCAATTATTTCAAGATAAAAATTGAAATAAAACGTATCACAAATGCACCATAAGCTCTAATGGGGAATAACAAAAAATATTAGAAATCTGATTTTTTAAATATCAATTATAAATAATTAATGTTGCATCGGGAAGATTAAATTTGGAAAGACGGCGTTACTCTATCATTCTAATAACATCTGTCTGTGAAAAATAATTAACGATGGTAAATAAAATAGTTTTTAAATACAGATTAATAAGTATATGGTTACATAATTTTATAATTAATGCTTCTCATTCATTGAAATAGTTAATTTTTGGTATACTTATAATATATAACTACATACTGCCCCAAAAGAAAAACTGTAAATGTGGCACCCATCGTTAAATTAGTTAAACTTTCTGTCTTTTAAATGCATATTACTTACATACACGATTATTACTTTGAGTCAGTGTGACTCCCATTAATTTGGCATCACTGTCGGGTGCCCAATTGTCAAATAATTTTATAAAAATATACAGAAAGGGTGCCTATCTAACTTAAACTTTCTGGGTGTGAAAATAAGAACATTTAGTATATACATTATACACTGGGAGCTACATTGACATTGGACAATTGGGTGTCGTTAGGTACACAGAATAAGTATATATATATATATATATATATATATATATATATATATATATATATATATATATATATATATATATATATATATATATATATATATATATATATATATATATATATTAGCTTTGAAATTCTTTGCTATTCATATTTATTTTGTGAAAAGTAATCTTGGGTTTGTAGCATTTCATTACATAGAAATAAGCAACTAGACGAATAAGAAAGAAAACACACTTACCAGTACTATATCTGGACACACATACGGAAATGAATCACTATGCATATGAAAACGAACCACTTAGAAGTTGTACAAGTTCTTTCACCTTTCTTGAGGATCTTCAGAGCAGTATACGATTTATTTCATTGATCATTCATACTTGAATTTAAATTACCAATACACCAACACTTGCAGTGACGTTTTATGACATTAGTTTTTGACGGAACTCATTCTTAGATTACACAAACCTAGTCTACTATTTATATTTGTTCTATTTGAACATATTATATATAAAAGCATTAGGCATACAGTTATCCAGAAGATGTTAAACTTTAAAATGCATAAAATCTTGTTGAACCTATTGAAAAACAACTACTTTTTCCAACTATATGCGGGAAAATATTGAATTATATATACAATAGAGTTCTGAAGCATTCAAAGAGGGAGTGATACAGAAATTGCTTGCTTAGTCAAAACTAAAATCATTTGTTGGTTGTATGTATTAATTGTTTCTTCGAAAATTCTCGAAAAAAATCCAATTTTCACCCTGGATATATTTATTAGCTTTGAAATTCTTTGCTATTCATATTTATTTTGTGAAAAGTAATCTTGGGTTTGTAGCATTTCATTACATAGAAATAAGCAACTAGACGAATAAGAAAGAAAACACACTTACCAGTACTATATCTGGACACACATACGGAAATGAATCACTATGCATATGAAAACGAACCACTTAGAAGTTGTACAAGTTCTTTCACCTTTCTTGAGGATCTTCAGAGCAGTATACGATTTATTTCATTGATCATTCATACTTGAATTTAAATTACCATTCATTTCCGTATGTGTGTCCAGATATAGTACTGGTAAGTGTGTTTTCTTTCTTATTCGTCTAGTTGCTTATTTCTATGTAATGAAATGCTACAAACCCAAGATTACTTTTCACAAAATAAATATGAATAGCAAAGAATTTCAAAGCTAATAAATATATCCAGGGTGAAAATTGGATTTTTTTCGAGAATTTTCGAAGAAACAATTAATACATACAACCAACAAATGATTTTAGTTTTGACTAAGCAAGCAATTTCTGTATCACTCCCTCTTTGAATGCTTCAGAACTCTATTGTATATATAATTCAATATTTTCCCGCATATAGTTGGAAAAAGTAGTTGTTTTTCAATAGGTTCAACAAGATTTTATGCATTTTAAAGTTTAACATCTTCTGGATAACTGTATGCCTAATGCTTTTATATATAATATGTTCAAATAGAACAAATATAAATAGTAGACTAGGTTTGTGTAATCTAAGAATGAGTTCCGTCAAAAACTAATGTCATAAAACGTCACTGCAAGTGTTGGTGTATTGGTAATTTAAATTCAAGTATGAATGATCAATGAAATAAATCGTATACTGCTCTGAAGATCCTCAAGAAAGGTGAAAGAACTTGTACAACTTCTAAGTGGTTCGTTTTCATATGCATAGTGATTCATTTCCGTATGTGTGTCCAGATATAGTACTGGTAAGTGTGTTTTCTTTCTTATTCGTCTAGTTGCTTATTTCTATGTAATGAAATGCTACAAACCCAAGATTACTTTTCACAAAATAAATATGAATAGCAAAGAATTTCAAAGCTAATAAATATATCCAGGGTGAAAATTGGATTTTTTTCGAGAATTTTCGAAGAAACAATTAATACATACAACCAACAAATGATTTTAGTTTTGACTAAGCAAGCAATTTCTGTATCACTCCCTCTTTGAATGCTTCAGAACTCTATTGTATATATAATTCAATATTTTCCCGCATATAGTTGGAAAAAGTAGTTGTTTTTCAATAGGTTCAACAAGATTTTATGCATTTTAAAGTTTAACATCTACTGGATAACTGTATGCCTAATGCTTTTATATATAATATGTTCAAATAGAACAAATATAAATAGTAGACTAGGTTTGTGTAATCTAAGAATGAGTTCCGTCAAAAACTAATGTCATAAAACGTCACTGCAAGTGTTGGTGTATTGGTAATTTAAATTCAAGTATGAATGATCAATGAAATAAATCGTATATTGCTCTGAAGATCCTCAAGAAAGGTGAAAGAACTTGTACAACTTCTAAGTGGTTCGTTTTCATATGCATAGTGATTCATTTCCGTATGTGTGTCCAGATATAGTACTGGTAAGTGTGTTTTCTTTCTTATTCGTCTAGTTGCTTATTTCTATGTAATGAAATGCTACAAACCCAAGATTACTTTTCACAAAATAAATATGAATAGCAAAGAATTTCAAAGCTAATAAATATATCCAGGGTGAAAATTGGATTTTTTTCGAGAATTTTCGAAGAAACAATTAATACATACAACCAACAAATGATTTTAGTTTTGACTAAGCAAGCAATTTCTGTATCACTCCCTCTTTGAATGCTTCAGAACTCTATTGTATATATAATTCAATATTTTCCCGCATATAGTTGGAAAAAGTAGTTGTTTTTCAATAGGTTCAACAAGATTTTATGCATTTTAAAGTTTAACATCTTCTGGATAACTGTATGCCTAATGCTTTTATATATAATATGTTCAAATAGAACAAATATAAATAGTAGACTAGGTTTGTGTAATCTAAGAATGAGTTCCGTCAAAAACTAATGTCATAAAACGTCACTGCAAGTGTTGGTGTATTGGTAATTTAAATTCAAGTATGAATGATCAATGAAATAAATCGTATACTGCTCTGAAGATCCTCAAGAAAGGTGAAAGAACTTGTACAACTTCTAAGTGGTTCGTTTTCATATGCATAGTGATTCATTTCCGTATGTGTGTCCAGATATAGTACTGGTAAGTGTGTTTTCTTTCTTATTCGTCTAGTTGCTTATTTCTATGTAATGAAATGCTACAAACCCAAGATTACTTTTCACAAATATATATATATATATATATATATATATATATATATATATATATATATATATATATATATATATATATATATATATATACGCATAACAATCATTACGAAGCCCGTTACATCACACCGACAAGTCGAAGCCCGGTTGTGCGGGAGGGAAGGGTGCCGACAAAATAAATACCGTTACTAGTTCATCAGTTCTGTGGTGCATAAGTGACAAGAAATATATCTCGCTGTTTATTAGAAGGCCGGCGGTGTTGTCGCAACTATAATCATCTTTGTAGATATATTATATACATTAGGTAAGTAAGTTATTATTTATGAAGCCCATCACAATTGTAGTACTTTATATATATATATATATATATATATATATATATATATATATATATATATATATATATATATATATATATATATATATATATATATATATATATATATATATATATATATATATATATATATATATATATATAATTTACACATTATGTAGGTAGATAAGAATTGAGAGGGTTGCCGGAAAAATAATACGTTTCTTTCTTAATTTAATGTAGTATTTAGTGTAGTCTAGTGCATCTAAAATCTTAAAAGCACATTTTATATGACCATCGCACAATTTTCTGTGTCGATGTAGATAAATATATTTTTCCATGATCTTTAAATAATAATAATTATAGATTTGGCCCATTTTGACAATATATAATATTTTTATCGTAACACAATAATTAAGTTAGTAGTTACTAGGCGACTTATATTTTATTCATGTGGCACCTTATTTGAAATGAAACTCCATTCTGAATTGATAGTCAGGCCGATATATTGAACTATGTCGTCGAAGATTTTACTTTAAAAAAAAATATATACATTGTAGGGATTCCCCTTGCGGATGCATATCCGGAGGGCTCCATTAAATTCATAATTGCAAAAGAATAAAAAAATATTTTCCCATTATTTTCATATATACTAATTTTTTTGTTTAACTTCCGATTGTAACGCCATGTTTTAATATTTTTCCAATTTTTTTGCACCAGTCGAAAGCCTTATCATTGTAGACCTCAACGGTACCCATGTGTAAAAAAATATTTTTTTAAATACATAATTTGTGAGATTGTTTAAAAGGAGGTGCGGTACCAAAACTGAGGTGAAAATTTCAGCATTGAGAATATTTTTGAACGGTTGAGGATAGATATATGATTAAACGACGAAAAATGTGCTCCAAAGAGTGTGAAAGTTTTTGGAAAAAAAAAATTCACGTTGTGAAGTGTTAACGGATTCCGAGATTTTTTTACGCCGATGCGCGCTGAGCGCAGCCGTTTCAACGGACACACTCGTTCAGGAGCACCGTATTCAAGGGATTCAGTATACGCCGGCCATACCACATAGAAGAATTATCTACGGATAAGCCTTTAAGGTCGCGATTTTGTAGATTGAGAGGTAAATACATACATTTATTTTAGTTAACTATAAATAATTAAAAAGCTACATAATATCCGATAATCAAGGCCGATTATATCCGATATCAAATCCGATAGTTTCAGGCACTAGCTATTATTATAGTTATGATTATAAGTTTTTTTTCCCAAAATTTTCTTAAAAGCCTATACTGTGGTTTTGAAATGAAAATAAACCACAGCACAGGTTTATAAGAAAATTTTAGGCCAAAAACGTATACTATAATTATCACTATAATGATAGCTAGTGCCTCAAACTAATTTTAGAGATGTCAGATCTTATGCAGCTTTTTAACTATATATTATAGTTAATCAATATAAATGCATCTATCTGCCCCTTACTTTACAAAATCTGAACCTATCTAATTGATTTGGGTAATTAACTATTTACATTTTAGCTGCTTGTGATACACTGATACATTGATTTGCATCTGCAAGGTCATTCCCCACATCGTACATATTTAAAAAAAGTATATCTTCGAGTACACAGTACATGCTCGAATTTCGGTGGGTTATACAGGGTTATTCAGGGTTATAACCACCTATGGGTTATACAGGGTTATTCATTATAAATTACCCACCCCTTATCATCGTTATTATTGCCTATATCAAAAAAAGTTTTAAATAAAAGTTGTGTAGTTATGACTATATTCTCTTTTTGCTGCACATTTATGTTTGTTATTTTGTATGTAAAGTAATACAAGTAAATATCTGGACTTTTTCTTCCTCACTGTGATTATTTAATTTAATAAATGTCACTTATCAAACATAATAGATGTCATTTTCATAGCTTACTTTAATAATCTCAACTTTTCCACATTTACAGTAATAACTAAGATATTCGACGCTTAATATCTAACTCAAAACCGGTAAAGGGTAATTTAAAAAAGAAATTTCTATCCCCTGAAATCTGCACGTTACTTACTTTTGATGCCATTTTAACAAAATTCGATCATAACCACACAACTTTTAATAAAAACTTTTTTTTCTATTGGAAATAATAATGATGATAAGGGGTGGGTAATGTATAATGAATAACCCGGTAGTATATGCATATACCTAAACGATTTTCATATTTTCTTTCTTGGGATGCTTGAGGACATAAAAGTCCTTGTTTTCAAAGTTATCAGATATGTTATGGGGCACCTAATTTGAAAGAAATTGGGCACTTTGGTGACTTTGTATCTCGAAATCAATCAACTTTTGGGCTCGGGTAAGCAGACTTATGTTGACCCCAAAGGGACGCCAGTAGTGATTGTGCCGCACATTTTAGAACCACCCGGCAGAAAAGAATAAGACTCAAATTGACATAGAGTTAACGTTGTCGGATGATAAGTAAACTTATTTTTGACAATTTTAGATACACACGGTGTGACGAACTAAGAATGAAGCGAAGCGAATTCCTGTTCCGTCTAGCAGTCGAAAATAGGGTTGCGTTCGTTTCTGACACAGTTGAAGTTGTTAAGATTCCAGATAATATTCTGTACCCTTATGAAAGACCAGAATCACGTAGTTCGCTACCATTTATATCGCCTCCATTGCAGTCACATAAGCAGGACTCAAGCCTACAGAATAACATTGAGAAATGGATTGAAAGTACTGTTACCGATGTTGGGGAAGAACCCGTTATAACACAGTCATATGAAGATCGTTTTGAACCTAACACGCAATGTAAGCAGAAAAATGATATTCCAAGACCTAGTACTGATATAGAGTTAGCACTACCACAGGGAAATAATAGTAATCATTCACGTGCGAGCACTACAACAACCGAACAAAGCTCACGCCTTACTTCAGCTGAAAAGTTGTGTATCCCGAAATCTTACCACCCTGATTTGAAAATTGGAAAAATGCCACTACCAGAGTCACTCATTGAGAAGTTGTCCACATCATCCAGTCATAAATTTGTGAATATAATTTCGGACACTATTTTAAAGCCAGCTTCATTTGGAGAAACTGCACAGTATACGAATGATTTGACTTCCACTGCCTCCATCGAATATGATATATACAATTTTCATGATGAAGAATGTGATCAGGTTGATATGGAAACCGGAAATAAACACCCTTCTGAATGTGTAGCTGTAGATAATAGTAAAACTATAACGTTATTGGCTCCATTGATATCACAGCAAGAATTTATTGAAAATTCTCCACATTTTGGAACATCTAGAGAAAATACTGACGGTTTTGATATTTTTCCAGTAGATACACAAATCACACCGTCAGAGAATGAATTGGTTATGGAGCCATCAACTTCCCTGCAAGAATTTGATAATATTTTGCCTTATGATGCTGATGACGTATTCGAAAGTTCTGGGGACGAATATGTCCCGTCTACAGATGATGATAGTTCGTCCGAATCCGAAATATGCATTGGATATGTTCATGCAACATACTCAAAAAATACCCAACAGAATATCTCTATAATAGATATGGATAAAGAAAGACAAACCGACAGCAAGGTAAAGAAAATTTGGTTTTAGATTTTCTAAGTAATTGATTGATTGATTGGTGTAAAAAAATCGCAGTATTTCATTGGGATCACAAAATACGTATGAAATACGAGGTCAGTTATTATTTAAATAAATATTCTGGGTTTTTGACAGCTTACTAGAACACGATCATATTGATGAGCAGCGAATTTCTAATACTATGTATTCAATACTTTATTTTTTATTTAAAATATGGTACTCTATATAATTTTTTTAAGTATATGCGACTTACCCTGTCTGTTTTTCACATTTAACAACTAAGGTCTCACATTATGAAATTTTTTAATGGTAGGAAAACAAAATTATTGATAGCTAGTAAATTATAAAAATTAATGTTAAATTTCAGTTGTTAGTTTCTCAAAAGTCGTTGAAGGTTCATACCTTCATTGCTACAGAAAGTAGGCTTAGAATATTTAAACGATAATACAGAAATGTAATAGAAATCGTATGGCTAAATTCATTAGGCAAAATTCACTATTTCAGAATACTATACAAAGGATTTCTGAATGTTTTGATCCAGACATGAACAAGTTGGGTACAAAATTATCGAAACAAGTAGAATCTACCAAAGAAAAAAATACTGTTGTTTGCTTTGAAACATATTCGGTAAGTTATTGATTATTTTCAGAAAGTAATTTACGACAAAACCACTTATTATAATAATTTCATGTTAACTGTTCTTTCAGTCTGCAATAAATCTCTTAAACTGTTCACTTTTTCTTGTATTTGTTTTTCCAGCTTATCTTTGAAAGCTACTTTCTTTCACTCACTGCTTTAAAAGCAATGCTTTTATTCCTACTTATTAATTTTGCTGCTGTCACAAGCATTCCAAAGACACCAAATTGTCCCTTGATATTATCATGCAGGGGATGGCTCTTATTGCCACATTAATACCTTTGATATTTCTATACTTTTAATTGAAACATGAGTCTGCTGTCTATAGGTACTTTACAAGAAACTCGATATAAACATCAATTTGTCACTTTTTCCAAGATTATTCACAGAATCAGGGCACATTTTTCAAATACCTTTTTCTTTATACGAGAAGTTCTTATGCGTTTGTGATTCTTTGACGTCATGAACGTTTTGGATTTACTTAGATAATTTTTATAATTTTTGGTGAGGTTAAAACACTGAGATTCACTTTTGTAGTTTCTACACATAACATTTTTTTACAATAGTATAATAAAAAGTACAAATAACAAATGAAAAACTATTATTTCAGCAACAGCAAAGAACGTTTAGAGTTAGTCTCAGCTTTTAGAAAACAAGGCAATTTTATATTAAAAACAGAAAAAGATATCTCACATCCCGTAAGAAGTTCGAAGGATCCCGACACGGATCATTTTGCTTGCACGTTCTGTTTAGGACTCTATAATAAAAAAATGTTGTACAGACATGTTAAAGTTTGCACAAGTAAACCTCGTGATGTTATTAACCCAGGTAAGAATTGTCTAAGTAAATCTCAAATATTTATGGTGTCAAAGAATAACGAATTCTTAAGAACATCTCGTTTAAAAAAAGAGGTTTTTGAAACAATGCGTGCTGATTACGTGAGCAACGTTGGACAAAGTGACCCTTTGATCTGTGTATATGGAGAAGCTCTTCTTGCAAGGCATAAAAGACAGCAGATTGCAACTCTAGTTTCGAATAAAATTAGAGAGATGGCAAAGATGTTAATAGCAATAAGATCTATGCATGATAACAACATTAGGGGACTTTTCGATGTCCTTAAACCCGAAATGTTTGCAACACTTGTGGCAGCAACAAAAATAATAAGTGGGTATAACGAAAATGAAAAAAGCTTCAGAGCGCCTTCCCTTGCCTTGCATATGGGAACCAACTTGAAACTTCTTTGTGACATTGCTTCTAAAATAGTAATTGAAAGGAAGCAGATCCCAAATATCAGCTGGAAGAACAGGGATGAGAAAAAAAGTGACATAAAAGATTTAAAAAAACTTGTAGAAGCTCATTGGTGTAATGAAGTATCGAGCTTAGCACTGAAGGATCTTAAAGAGGCGCAGTGGCAAAAACCTACCCGGCTACCATTAACAGAGGACATACTTTCTTTTAACAAATATATTGAGGAAATATCTGAGAATGCTCATGAAAGCTTACAGAAAAATGTTAATGTGAAGGACAGCTACAAAAAATTGACAGAATGTGTACTTGCTAACACAATAATGTTTAATCGAAAACGTGTTGGTGACGTCCAATATTTAAAGATTAAATCATATGAGATAGACAACTCGTCAACTACACAAAAAGCTTTTTCTGAATCATTAACAGACTTGGAAAAAATATTATGTAGACAATTCAAAAGAGTTGTTACAGATGGAAAGGGATCAAAACCAGTCCCTATTCTATTTTCCAAGCGAATTCAAAGATATCTAGCATCATTGCTCAAGATTAGAAAAACTACTAATATAGTACCTGAATCAAATCCTTACTTATTTGCAAACCCTGGTGTCGAAAACAAATGGATAAGAGGAGACTATGTAATTAGAATGTTGGCTAAAGAATGTGGAGCAAAACAACCTGTACTTTTGACATCTTCTAAGTTCCGTAAACATATTGCAACAACTTTACAACTCATGAACATGGGGCCCGAGGAAATGGAGCAAGTTGCGACGTTCATGGGACATACTCAAAAAACACATGCACAATTTTATAGGTAGGCATTACAAAATAATTCAAAATATTCTACACTAGTGCATCCATTAATTCAACCAAACCATTACAGGAATAATTTCACCCTTATTACGACCCCCTAATATGTTTTTGCCTGATGTTCATCCAATACGACCGACAATGGGCTTCAACCGTTACGTGCCTTCATATTTTTTTATATAATTTTTTTATTAATATTATTATAATGTCGTTTAAAGAAATTTAACTTACGAGGTTATGTAACTATACGAATTTTCGAAAAAAAAAAAAAAATGAACCTACCATTATTTTCTAGAATCACCACTTAAATTTTTGTCTCATAATTTTCGGACACCCTGTATAATAAATACATAAAAATAAATAAAATAAAAGTACATATTTTTCTTTTAGGCTACCGCAAGATATCTACCAAACGGCAAAAGTAAGCAAAGTGTTGCTTTTACTGGAAAAAGGAAAAGGAAAGGAATTTCGTGGCAAAAACTTTTTTTGAAGAAGAAATTAATTTAGATGAAGATTATTACAACTCAGATGCTAGTGACGAGGAAAGCAAAAATGACGTAGGAATGACCACAAAAAAAAGAAAGAAACGATTTTATGATGACACAGAGGAAACAGAGGAACAAACAGGAAACGAGGAAATATCTAGAATGGATGAGAATGGCAACAAAGTAGGAGAAAAGAAAGCAAGAGCTGACAATGTACAGGATTTAAGAGAAAATACAACTGAGGCAAAACAAGATGAAGGTACATCACATCAGAAGCCAATTGCCGGACGTACTCGCTGGACGTCAGCAGAAAAGAAACTAGTTGAAAACTATTTTTGTAAACACATAAAAAATAGTATAACACCGAAAAAGCACGAATGCGACCGATTTCTCTCTAAGTATGGAGATAAAATCATAAAAAAAGATTGGGCCAAAGTTAAAACATTGGTATATAATACATTCAGACAAAAATAGGCGATATACTCGTAGATATCTGAGAGATAACTTTTATGTCTTTATAAATTTGGTTTCCATTACATGTTTAGTATGTTTATTTTACTTTCCAATTATTTAAAATTGTTCTAAGATAACAATGTTAATGTTTTGTTTTAATAAATAGCATGTATCTATTATGAAATATTTTTTGTGTTTTATTTCTATGTGAATATGTACCAGGTGTACCAAATTTAAACCTTATTGTTGCGTATTTAAGTAAGTACTTGATAAATCAGTGTTTAACAATTTTAGGAACTTTAACTGGTTCCCGAGATATAATAATTATTAATAGATATATTTTATTGGTAACCTGGGACTGCAGTGTTGCCAAATGTACCGGGCTTCGTATCGTTCGGGAGATATATATAGTACTGTATGTATTTGCATTTGACTCTTGGGCCCCCTACCGCCGAAGCGTAGGAACTAAAGGTGCATATTTTGATATTTTTTCCAACTTTATGAAGCCTCCCTATTTTTTAGCAAACAATAGAGAGGGCACTACCGGTCTCTAAAACAAAATTATACACAGTGTTTTTAAGAAGCCCGAAGTGGGCTTCGTAAAAGCGAAGAGGGCTTCGTATCCACTGTCAAGTGTAACGTCTTGGGCTTGCTAAAACCGGATTGCATATATATATATATATATATATATATATATATATATATATATATATATATATATATATATATATATATATATATATTAGGGTGGGCCGAAAAAAAATTATTTAGATTTTCACTGTGCAATACCCAAGAAAAGTTGCATTATAAGATGAATAGTCACTGAGATTTTTTTCATTTTTTTAAAAAAATATCTTCAGTCCTCTACCACCCCTTTAATCACCCAAAAAATTAAATTGAAAACGAAGAATTGCAAGACCCATAAAAAGTGTCATTTTCGTCTATAAAATTACCCCAATTTTTTATATATTTATTACATAATATCTTCAGCCCTCTACCACCCCCTTAAAATAGCCATTAATTAAGTCAAACTCGAAATTTCTTGTTAACGTAATGCCATTCGCAAAAGTAAGTAAAAATATCATTTTCCCTACAGAACAAGCATTTGTTCGACAATAAAACCAAGCAACAGCGTAACTTAAACTAGTCGTAACAAGTCGTGACATGTTTACTGGGTCGTCTCGTCTGTATACGCCACACCGCACGTTCGACTGCCATTACGAAGTCGCAAGTTGACCAGAGTAGGTGGATGACGTTTATTTAAACCGAGATTTAAACCAATACAAAACTGTGCTTGCGTGGCACAAGACAATCACAAAAATATCAAAGACGTATAACAGGCAACAATGAATCTGCCAAAATTAAATGTGACAAGAAGTACAGTCGAGTGTCCCATTTTCGGTAAACCGACAGATTTAAACCCTCTTGTACTGCCGACAATTGAACAAGTGCTTCGTTGTTATTTGTTTGTTAGATATGATTTAAAATTTAACAAACAGTGCTCAAAGGAACCGAGTTTTGCAGAAATTTGCAAAGATCTTGTGCCTAAAATTGAAAATATATGGAAATCCGCGTCAATTCCAATTGTATCTAAGGATCGTATCGTTCAGTTGATACGCAAACACCACGACACATATTTAAGCATAATAAGATATCCTAAAAGCAAACGGAACAAACAATATGAATTAAAAGTAAGTGATTTTAAAAGAGAGTCATCAGAGAAACTGTTTGATATTGCTTCTTGCAAATGTGACTTCTCTAGATGTGGATGTGAGAAGGCAAGAAAAGTACCTTACCAGGAACAAATGTTCCTTACTGATCAAAGATCAACAAGGAAAATGGTTATCGAAAATATTGATCGTATAGAAACCAGAAGGTTAACTATCAAAAACGCTCGAAAATCAGTAGATACGAAACGGGTGGAAAAATACAAATCTGGATTCTACGATTTGTTACCTATACCAGAATGTTCTACTCAGGATAAGGTAAATACACTAAATGTACAGTCGCTGAATACAGATGGAACCTCTAAGCCATCATCGAGTGATGATGACGAATTTGCTGTCAACTTGCCTTCAACTTCAAAGTGCACTCAGATGAGGTTGAAGTTACCCACATTAGGTATTGTCTGCGATAAATACGGCTTATCTGATAGATCGGCTGCTGCTGTTGCAAGTGCAGTTTTAAAGGATGTGGGAATAATTACTGCAGAGGATTCCTCAAAAATAATCGACAAAAACAAAGTGAGAAGGGTACGACAAAAAAATAGAAATGACTTAATTAGGGAGTTTCAATCTGCTAATAAAAGCATCGAAGGCCTGTACTTTGACGGAAGAAAAGATAAAACACTAGTGGTCGAGAAAAAAGGCGATCGATTTTATAGAAAAACCATTGTAGAAGAACACATATCCCTCATTGAAGAACCCAATTCTCTTTATATAGGCCACGTTATTCCAGTCACAGGCAAAGCTAAGTCGATTGGTAAGGCAATATTAGACTTTTTTTCGAAAAACAATCTAGATTTAACGAGTTTAGTGGCGATCGGCAGTGATGGTACCGTTGTAAACACTGGCCACAAAAATGGTGTAATAAGATACATTGAAAGTGAACTTAAACGTCCTTTACAATGGTTCATTTGCCAGTTACATGCCAACGAGCTACCATTACGACATTTATTTGAACATTTAGATGGCAGCACAGCAGGACCCCGTCAATTCTCTGGGGAAATTGGAAAATCATTAGAAAATTGCGAACTTTTGCCAATTGTAAACTTTAGCAGAATAGAATGTGAATTGTCAGAATTGACAATAACTTCTAGCGAATTAAGTACAGATCAGTGATATCTTTACGATATTTGTAAAGCTATTTCAAGTGGTGACTTTAGTTTATCTTTAGCGAACCGCAATCCTGGCAAACTAGCTCATTCGAGATGGCTCACAATGGCTAATCGAGTACTTCGCCTGTACGCAGCAACCGAAAAACCAACATCAAATCTACAGGATTTGGTCGAGTTTATTGTGAAAGTTTATGTACCGATGTGGTTTCGCATCGAACTCAATCCTAATTCAACGCAAGGCGCACTACATGTATTTCAAACAATTAAATTATCGCGGTACTTAAGACAAGATCTAAAAAATGTTGTAGACGCAGTGATTCAACGAAATGCATATTTTGTTCATCCCGAAAATATGCTTCTATGTATGTTGGCAGATAATCGCAAATGGGTACGTGAACTCAGTTTGAGAAGAATCCTTAAGGCTAGAGAAATACAACAGCACTCTGATAAAATAAGATCCTTTGTCATACCAAAACTTAACTTCACTGCTGTTGAGTACTTTGACTTGATCAACTGGTCCGAGTGCGAGGTAACTAGTCCACCAGTTGTGACTTACGTATCAAATGACGAGATAAAAAAAATCATTAATGAAGGCGTAATACCAGAATTTGACTTTTATAAATTTCCATGTCACACTCAATCAGTGGAAAGATGTGTAAAATTGGTAACAGAGTCATCATCATCAGTTGTAGGTCAAGAATCTAGAGATGGTTTCATCCGCTCCAGAATAAAATCAAAGGAGATCATCCCAACTTTTGAAAACAAGGGACAATTTAAAGTTTAAAGACATATAAAAAAGCAAATTTGGTTATTTGTTTTATATTTTTTTATTCATTGTTAAATTCAACATTTGTTTAATAATTAATATAGGTCTGTTTTTACAATATATGGGTATTATTTGTTTGGTTATAAGTGTTTTTATTATGTATTAGTTTGCTATCTTGCATAATGGTTCTTAAATATTTGAAAATCCATACTATTACAATCCGAGACATGCTTAAAATAGCAGTAGGGGGGCAAAAGACCTGCCTTTGGAAGTCTAAAAAATATTTACAGTCATTTTAAAAACTGACAGGTAACATAGAAGTCATTATGACTTCGATTAAAAAAATCCGTCGTTATAGGGGTGGTAGAGGGCTGAAGATATTATTTTAAAATTTTGAAAAAAATTACAGTGATTATGCATACCAAAAGGCAACTTTTGGCGGGTATTGTGATCCGTTGCTCCAATTCTTTTTTTTTGAAGCCATTTTCGGCCCACCCTAATATATATATATATATATATATATATATATATATATATATATATATATATATATATATATATATATATATATATATATATATATATATATATATATATATATATATATATATATATATATGTATATTATATTGATCATTCATATCCAACCCCTGCTCAACGATGGCATAATAATTCACATGAAATCAAATACATCATAAATATAATATTGTTTGTCATTAATAATTATACTTCATTATTATACTTCATCATTAATAATTATACTTAGATTTAATAGTAGGTACTAAACTAGAGTAAAATATGATTCATGTTGGATCAGCTACATGTTGAGAGACGAACAGCTAGTAGCGAGTAGAGATATTTCCATTCATATGTAATAGACTTCAAAATCATAACGTTGTAAATCTCTACTCCGCTACCAGAGACACAAATGTTCTCGTTGCAACTCAACAGATTTGTTCAAAAATATCTCTAACTTGTAAATAGACAATAGCTTCAACTTGTCCAGAATCTCTTACTTGTAAATAGTGCTACATGAAAAATAGGTTATCCATAGACAGTTATTTGTACCTGATCGAACGTAATCCACCTAGGACATTCATAAATAAATGCTAGGGCATGTAGATTTACGAGGAACTATTATTAGGCGTATTATAAACTCTAAAATCAAGTGCTTAGGTCGACCAGTATCCATGGTAACCTGAAAAAAAAAGAGGGAGTCAATAAAAAGTATCAAGAAGAAGGTGGTGGAAAAGTTTTGCTGTATTCTTACTTACCTTTTCAATAAGATAGTGTTTGTTCTAAAGGTAGCCGATAAAAATAAAGGCTGAAGTAGTGTTTTTCAAGAATCAAAATAAACATCCCCAACAGCAAAGTGAGGTTATACTTTCTCTCGATACGACCGAGGAACGAGACAGGAAAGTACGTTTTACGCAGGTCTGTTTTTGGATGCAGCAACGGAGCCCGTTTTACAGCGTACAAAATAAATCCCAGCTGGGTAGGTACTCTATTATTGGCCATGTCATTGATTTTACATGTAGATATCTACACATAAAACATAAAGTAAAACCATACCTATTATCTACTATAAAAAATATTTATTCATAAGTAAGCATAATACCCTTACATGTTAGACATTTCTTTACCTATGTAGGTATAATTTGTTAAGTAGGTACTATTCGTTACATTAATTTTATTTATTTCATGTTCATTTTTTTGTAAAGCTGATTCAGTTTGGATCCATATTTGAAATAGTATTTCACCTGATTTTGTCTAGGTACTACCTATGAGTAAACTTTTATTTGTTAAAAACAAGCTAGTTTTTTTATTTCATAGAAAAATAAATTCGTTATATTTAATTAATCGTTCTTAACTTAATTATATCAATTATTGTCACCATATAAAATATCAATTGAAAAGAAAAGCAAGAAACAAAAAAAGTACACGTATCAATTTGAGAGCTAGTTTACCAAATTGGAACCGGCTATCTGAGATAAGAGTCATAAATCAGTTTATAATTATTAATTTGCATAAAGAATATTATGTTTATTGTCTCAGGACATTGAAATCATAATAATATATATATATATATATATATATATATATATATATATATATATATATATATATATATATATATATATATATATATATATATATATATATATATATATATATATATATATATACAGGGTGGTCCAGTTTATAATACATTAATTTTAGGAGGTGATAGACAATCGAAAATGAAGGGGACTTGCCCCAGAAAATTTATTTCCAATGGGACTAATAACGGAGATACAGCCCTTCAAAGTTGGGAAAAAATAATCGTTTTATTCGCATAACTTTTGAACCGTTCAACCGATTTTATTCAAATTTTAAGCAAAGATTACTAAAATAAGTCTCCGTCGAATGGTTATAACGTGTTCCGTCAAAATTTTTCAGAAGCGTAGATAATGGGAGGTGCCACCTTTTTTCCCCACCTATTTTTTACACCACTGATTATTTTTTAAATTGCTCACATTTTTGGATTTCAGATTTAATTTAGGAAAAAACGTTATACCTGCAAATGTTCGATTAGAGGCTTCCGTTTTCGAGATATTTGTGAAAATTTGAAAACCGATTTAAAATGAAGCAACACATTTTTAGAGTGCAATCCTTCGGGCTACACATAATCAAGTAATCAAGTAGCCTTGCGTCACGCCTCGAAATGTTGACATATCGGCATCTTTTGCACTTGTATTGTATCTTGTGTCCCATTGTTGGTGTAATATCTCCACGAAAACATGCCAAACTTATTCAATAATGCCGAGTCTGCAGACATACACTTTGTTTACGGATTCTGCGATGGAAATGCCGCAGCTGCTGTCAGGGAATATCGCAGAAGATATCCAGATCGGAGACAACCAAATGTGCGTGTTTTTGTGACCATGCATCAACGTTTTCGTGACTTTGGCTTGATAATCGTCATGGACCGGCAGCCTAGGGGACAAATTAATGAAGAAAATGCCATAATCAGAGCTTTTAATAACAATCCTTGGCTAAGTTCACGTAGAGCAGCCTTCCAGTTGAGAAAATCTAAATCTAAAATATTGCGTGTTCTTCATAAGGATAATCAAAGACCATATCATTTACAACCAGTGCAAAATTTACTTCCTGGTGATGAAAATCGTCGTCTTACCTTCTGCAACTGGATTCTGAATTCTGTTCAAGAAAATGCACAGTTCCTACATAAGATTTTATGGACTGATGAGTCCTGTTTCACAAGAACGGGAGTATTCAATCACCATAATTCTCACATTTGGGCTCAAGAAAACCCTAGAGGTATTCGAATTAGGTCCTTTCAACACGAATTTAGTGTTAACGTATGGCTTGGGCTAATCAACGGTTATATTTGTGGTCCATTTTTCTTACCACCTCGACTGAACTCTGTGCTTTTCCTTGACTTTTAACAAATAACTTGTACGACCTGTTTGATGATATACCCGTTGAAGTACGCCATAATAGTTGGTTCCAAATGGATGGTGCTCCAGCGCATTTTGGACGACAGGTGAGAGACTCGATGAATGAAAATTATCCGGAAATATGGATAGGGCGTACAACGAATAACGATCCACCTGAAGTAGGAAGAGGGCAGTGGCTTGGCCAGCAAGGTTACCTGATATAATCTCATTAGATTTTTATGCATGGGGCTATTTAAAGGATGTTGTATACGCAACAACAATTGACACAAGGGAAGAGTTGATTGAACGAATTCAACAAGCATGCCACCAATTAAGTCAAAATCGACATCAAATATTGGCAGCAATCAATTCAATTACCAAAAGATGTCAAAAATGTATTGAGGCAGGAGGATTGCACTTTGAAAATATGTTGTAAATAATTATTGCTATTAATAGGTTATTGCATTATTATGGTTATTAAAAAACCTTTCGTTGTATTTTTTGAAAACTGTTGGTTCAGTAAAATGTTATAAATTGTGATACAAACGTAATAAAGTTACTCTAATCAGAATTCTACAGCAATAACTATTTTTTATTTTTTTTTCTAAATTTAAAAATATAATTTATTTTCAAAACTAATTTGGGGAGTCAAAAATAAGGAGTTAAAGGGTAGCCATCTTCCATCTCCCATTATCTACGCCTCTGGACATTTTTTAATCAAATGCGTCCCAGCAAATTTCGAACGACATGGTTTACTATAGGAAATTGTTTAAATGTATTAAAATCCGAAGTATTGCACCTTGAAAATGTGCTAGCTTCTTTTCAAATCAAATTCAACCTGCCGAAAGTTTTAAAACTTAAAAACATGACTTCAGCGTCATGTTTTCAAATTTTCACAAATATCTCGAAAACGAAGCCTCTAATCGAAAATTTGCAAGTATAACGTTTTTTCCTAAATTAAATCTGGAATCCAAAAATGTGAGCAATTTAAAAAAATAACCAGTAGTGTAAAAAGTAGGTGGGGAAAAAAGATGGCACCTCCCATTATCTACGCTCCTGAAAAATTTTGACGGAACGCGTTATTACCATTCGACAGAGACTTATTTTAGTAATCATTGGTTAAAATTTGCATAAAATCAGTTGAACGGTTCAAAAGTTATGCGAATAAAACGCTAATTTTTTCCCAACTTTGAAGGGCTGTATCTCCGTTATTAGTCCCCTTGGAAATAAATTTTCTGGGGAAAGTCCCCTTCATTTTCGATTGTCTATCACCTCCTTAAATTAATGTGTTATAAACTGGACCACCCTGTATATATATATATATATATATATATATATATATATATAGGTATATATATATATATATATATATATATATATATATATATATATATATATATATATATATATATATATATATATATATATATATATATATATATATATATATATATATATACCTATATATTATTTTGATCTTAATATTGAAAAATAAAGTCTATTATTTGCCTAAATATATTGTTTTATTACACACTGCAATATTTTGCAACCAGTGTTGAATAGCCAAATGGAATGAATTTAGTAGCTGAGATTATATTACGCAGAAATTACGCATTTTTAAAGAATCCTGATACGTCAATTTTAGATACTAAAATGAAATCTTGCAACGTAACTTTTTTCCTATCGCATCTTTAGTTTTGAAATTTTTATGAGACACTTAAAACTACTTTTTGCATCTTTTCACCTATCGGAGACCAGATTGCACTTCCGGAAGTAACGTCAACTTTTGATTTTTAAATGGGACACCCGGTATATTTTTTGTAATTCGAATAGAGATTATTTATGCAAATACAACCATGTCTTTAAAAGCTTTCTACGATGAAAATTAACAATTTTATAGTAATTTGAAATAAAATCGAACAATAAAACAACTCGAACAATAAAATAAAATGATTTGCTCAAGGTGGCCGTGATCAAATGAAATGTCTATCGTATCAAGTTGATTTATGTCAAAAAGATACCTATTATCAGTTTAGTTTTGGTACTGAAAGAAAAAAGTAGAAGCAAACACGATACTTTATAAGAGCGACTCAGAAGATATTTAAGAATTATTTATTTATAATCTAAAATATTGTTTGACATTCTTTACAAATAAGGTTTAATTCATTTTAATTAATTAATTAAGGTTAAATAATCTATTTATAAACTAAAATATTGTTTGATATTCTTTACAAATACGGTTCAAATTAGGTACCCTGATGCTCAATGCAGGCTGCACAGTGCACATCTTTTGATCCCGGTATTAGTTACTCTGAGAATAGTATCCCGTGGAATATTAGCTATCTCGTTTCTAATTCGGTTTTCTAAATCCTCCAAGTTTGCTGGAGGCGTAACGAAAACTTTATCTTTCAGATACGGCCACAAAAAATAATCGCACGGATTTAGATCTGGCGATCTTGCAGGATATCTAATTGGTCCGTTAGTACCCATCCATTCTTCAAATCGGTCGTTCAAGAAAACGGTATTGATTCGCGCATTGTGTGGTGGCGCGCCGTCTTGGTGAAATATAACATTTACGTACTCATTAACTGGGAGATCCTCCAAAAAAAATTCAAGATCTTCTCGCAGCAGTCGATTGTATGACAGAGCGTTAAAGTTTTCGCTGAAAAAGACTGGTCCAATAATTCGATCCCTTAAAATTCCACACCAGACCTTTGTTTTAAATCTTACTTGAAAATTTGTTTTTCTTATAATGTGTGGATTATTATTCCACCAATGATAATGCAGATTCCCATTAAAAAGGCCATTGTTTCCAAATGTGCATTCATGCGAGTACAGTACTCTGTTCCTGAAGTCTGGATTTTGTGCGTTCCTTTCTAAAAAGTAATGGCAAAAGTTTTATCGACGCTCTGGATCGTTTCCATGCAAGCCCTGCACCAAGTTGGTTTTATACGCTTTTAGATGATGTTTTTTCATAATTTTGAAAACTGTAGTAGCTGACAAGTTCAAGTTTTGTACTCTTTCACGCAGCGACTGATTGGGGTCTTCCATTGCGCTCAACAGGACACTTAATGCAACTTCCTGATTAAATTGACGTTCCGGTTGTTTATGTCATATAATAGAACCAGTTTTTCGAAATCTCCTTTCGAGCCTGTAAAATTTCCATCTTGATGGGGTTTCCCTGCCGGCATATTTTTGGGCGTACCTTCGACGAGCTTCTGCGCCATTTTTTTGCAAGCGTAATAAAGCTCAACCATCTCCGTCAAATGCACATTTTCCATTGCGAACAATACTTAATTATTGTAGACACTTAATTTCAACTTTGCGCGAATTTAACTGATTACGCTTTTTGACATAAACAACGAACAAGCCTCAAACGTCAAATATTTCACTTGATCACGGCCACCTTGAGCAAATCATTTTAATTTAATTTTTCGAGTTGTTTTATTGTTCGATTTTATTTCAAACTGCTATAAAATCGTAAATTTTCGTCGTAGAAAGCTTTTAAAGACATGGTTGTATTCGCATAAAAAATCTATCCGAACGTAAACAAATATACAGCGTATCCCATTTAAAAATTAATAGTTGATGTTACTTCCGGTTACTTCCGGAAGTGCAATCACGTCTCCGATAGATGAAAAGATGCAAAAAGTAGTTTTAAACGTCTCATAGACATTTCAAAACTAAAGATGCAATAGGAAAAAAGTTACGGCCATCGGACATAAAAAGTCGCCTCTTCGTTGCTGAAGGGGCTAGAGAGGTGATTCAAAAAAGAGAATATTGAAAAAAGAATGGTAAACACCGTGACCAACCTAAGAATTCAATACAAATAAAATTTCCCTCCACAGCGACAATCAAATTTCGTGTCATAATCATTATCGGTTTTTAAAGGCTGTACATATTAAAAAATACATGGAAACATTTTATGGAAAGCCAATTACAAAATAGTCATCCGCAAGAATCGCTCTTTCAAACAAAAAAAAAATATCAAAATCGATAGGCTGGTTTAAAAGTCATTGGACATCAAATTTGGGACAAAATCTAGGTGCGCCACTTTTCATGTCCGTCAGTGTATATATATATATATATATATATATATATATATATATATATATATATATATATATATATATATATATATATATATATATATATATATATATATATATATATATATATATATATATATATACGCAGAAATTACGCATTTTTAAAGTATCCTGATACGTCAATTTTAGATACTAAAATGAAATCTTGCAACGTAAATTCCTCCCTTTGAGTGACAACTGGAGCCCTGAACCCACCTTTCAAATGAGATATCCCAAAATCCTACTTAAGTCTATTATTTGATTACTAAAAATTACTAAAAAATAAAGTCTATTATTTGCCTAAATATATTGTTTTAATCAGTTAAATTCGCGCAAAGTTGAAATTAAGTGTCTACAATAATTAAGTATTGTTCGCAATGGAAAATGTGCATTTGACGGAGATGGTTGAGCTTTATTACGCTTGTAAAAAAATGGCGCAGAAGCTCGTCGAAGGTACGCCCAAAAATATGCCGGCAGGGAAACCCCATCAAGAGGGAAATTTTACAGGCTCGAAAGGAGATTCATTTTACAGGCTCGACTTCGAAAAACTGGTTCTATTATACGACATAAACAACCGGAACGTCAATTTAATCAGGAAGCTGAATTAAGTGTCCTGTTGAGCGCAATGGAAGACCCCAATCAGTCGCTGCGTGAAAGAGTACAAAACTTGAACTTGTCAGCTACTACAGTTTGCAAAATTATGAAAAAACATCATCTAAAAGCGTATAAAACCAACTTGGTGCAGGGCTTGCATGGAAACGATCCAGAGCGTCGATTAAACTTTTGCCATTACTTTTTAGAAAGGAACGCACAAAATCCAGACTTCAGGAACAGAGTACTGTACTCGCATGAATGCACATTTGGAAACAATGGCCTTTTTAATGGGAATCTGCATTATCATTGGTCGAATAATAATCCACACATTATAAGAGAAACAAATTTTCAAGTAAGATTTAAAACAAAGGTCTGGTGTGGAATTTTAAGGGATCGAATTATTGGACCAGTCTTTTTCAGTGAAAACTTTAAAGCTCTGTCATACAATCGACTGTTGCGAGAAGATCTTGAATTTTTTTTGGAGGATCTCCCAGTTAATGAGTACGTAAATGTTATATTTCACCATGACGGCGCGCCACCACACAATGCGCGAATCAATACCGTTTTCTTGAACGACCGATTTGAAGAATAGATGGGTACTAACGGACTAATTAGATATCCTGCAAGACGCCAGATGTAAATCCGTGCGATTATTTTTTGTGGCCGTATCTGAAAGATAAAGTTTTCGTTATGCCTCCAGAAAACTTGGAAGATTTAGAAAACCGAATTAGAAACGAGATAGCTAATATTCCACGGGATACTATTCTCAGAGTAACTAATACCGAGATCAAAAGATGTGCACTGTGCAGCCTGCATTGAGCATCAGGGTACCGTATTTTGGACCGTAATTTGAACCGTATTTGTAAAGAATATCAAACAATATTTTAGTTTATAAATAGATTATTTAACCTTAATTAATTAATTAAAATGAATTAAACCTTATTTGTAAAGAATGTCAAACAATATTTTAGATTATAAATAAATTATTCTTAAATTTCTTCTGAGTCGCTCTTATAAAGTATTGTGTTTGCTTCTACTTTTTTCTTTCAGTACCAAAACTAAACTGATAATAGGTATCTTTTTGACATAAATCAACTTGATACGATAGACATTTCATTTGATCACGGCCACCTTGAGCAAATCATTTTATTTTATTGTTCGAGTTGTTTTATTGTTCGATTTTATTTCAAATTACTATAAAATTGTTAATTTTCATCGTAGAAAGCTTTTAAAGACATGGTTGTATTTGCATAAATAATCTCTATTAGAATTACAAAAAATATACCGGGTGTCCCATTTAAAAATCAAAAGTTGACGTTACTTCCGGAAGTGCAATCTGGTCTCCGATAGGTGAAAAGATGCAAAAAGTAGTTTTAAGTGTCTCATAAAAATTTCAAAACTAAAGATGCGATAGGAAAAAAGTTACGGCCGGGTGCGGTTCAACCACACGATATATATATATATATATATATATATATATATATATATATATATATATATATATATATATATATATATATATATATATATATGAACCATACTTAATGGCTTCCAAAACAGATACCCAATATACGTTATGACTTCATATATAACGATGTGAGTTCCGATTTCGGAGGTCACAACGTTTCCCATGAAAAAATTATTTCACATTATAACGGTAGCCTTACGAGTGGTTTCCTAAGAAATGTCGATGAAGTCACAAAGTTAAGCACTTATCAGCCATCTACCAATTTTAGTTCTGGCGTTGACCACTGGCGCTGCTGTCGAATCATCAAGAATAGTGATATAGGCTTTATCACTTCCGTAGTTTTGGTAACAGTGAGGCGTACGCTGTGACTTCTATAAACCGCTTATAATTGGCAACACCGCGCCGCATCTATTGTGATCCGTGCCTTTATTACCAGCATTTAGTTATGCTAGTTATATATGTTTTGGTGGTCAGTGTGTCACGTTAAGACCTCCGGAAAAATGAATAGAATAAAAAGGATAATGAATCTAGTAGATAAAGGTAAGTGGACCATCTGCCTAATATTATTATCATTTATTAATTTTATTAACCATTTTAAAAATTTAAAAAAAGAGAATATAAAAGTAGATATGCGCGTTTGACATAATTCTTTTACATAACGATTTTCTTGATTTGCTAAACACAATAATTTCTTTTTGTATTTCCAAATTATAGGATATACGATCAATATTAAAATAATAAGACACTCAAGAAGTTTTAATACGACTATAAAAAAGTCTCTGAATATGCCAATGCAATCATTGTTTTATATTACACACACTATTTGAAATTTATAGAAAAATATAGGTAAGTAGGTACTTCGGTAGGGTACTTCACATATATTTCTGAAATATACCTATACTTATATTGGGTATATATTGGGTATGATTTTTTGTTGGAATATTTTGTAATACTTGTAGATATATATATTTTAAAGTTTTTAATTTAAATATGAATTTGTTAATATCTAGTTTGAAACAAATTACTGAAACTTTTACTTTGTTTTAATTTATAACGCTTCTGAAATTATTTATTATAATTATTATTTTATCATTACAAACATGTATTTTTCCTCATATATTTAGTAGTTCCGAAATAATTTGTTTACGGTTTGTTTCAGAAAAGTCTACAAAAAATAGTGTTTCTAAGACAGATAACCTCACAGATAACTATCTCAGTAGAACAAAGGTAAGTTTTATTAAGCTTAATATACACAGGGAAAAATTCAGAAATGGTCACATGGAGTGTTTTAATTATAATGGGATACAGCACAGAAAGGAACCTGGTTAAAAAAATAACGTGTTTTGCTTGATTAGGATTTGCTATATATCATAAATATATATTTACCGATATATATGTATGTACATACATATTTATATTGGTGTTGTCTGAAGGTAGTATTTTGTTATTATTATGTTAGTAATTGAAATTTTGTATACCTACTACAAGGTGAACTATTAATTATTTGTCAACAAAAGAGTAGTGTAAATAATGTTAGAGAGGTAGGGAGGCTGTTTTTAAACAAACACTTATTTATTCTTGTGTTTTTACAGGATGAACAATTTTTGAGTAAAATTATAATAAATGTCATATTTATATTATACTAAATGAATTCTAAATATTAAATATTTTGTATGTATTTGAGTATGGAAAAAAGATACAAACTTAAGGCAAAATTGTCGATCAGTAATAATTAAAACTTAGTAAAAGTAGCAAATTTCTATTACCTACTTATTTTGTCGCGTCTCGAACATAATTAACAGAAAAACATCTTCAGGATATCACACTTAACACCCTGTATCTTATAGTCTAGCCAACAAGTGCCATTTTGATGAATTTCTCTTAACCTGTACCGAAAATTATGATTTAGGGCTCAATTGATTCGGAATGACATCTAGAAACTTTTTGAAATATTTGAAGTGGGGCCGGTAAAAATTACAATAGTTATAAACAATTTAGTAAAAAAAGAGGGGGGTTTCGTTTTTTGTAAATATCTTAAAAACAGATATCGGAAATCGAAAAAGTCCCACATCCCGGAGCTCTAGCACCAATATTTATAATTTAACAAGTATAAAATAACTGCTATGGATTCGAATGATCTGAACACAGAGGTTGAATTAACAGGATTTCCTAGAATTTGCTCAGAAAATTTTTTTGGCTCAAATGATACAAATTCAATAGTTGATAAAACTATTGAAAAATCAATATATTCAGATAATGAGTCACTTCCGGCTGCTAAAAAACTGAAAGTAGGTATAAACGCTTTTTAAAACATTCTTAAAATTCAAATTTTGAAAATTTTACAGAAATGACTTCAAAGTCAATTGACTTACAAATCGCAACAGTGAAATTTTGCGTAACTAGTTGAATCAAATTTAACTTTTCCTAACAAATTACGTACATTTCCAAACAACTTCTTTGAAACCCGTTGGTAAATTTATATATATATATATATATATATATATATATATATATATATATATATATATATATATATATATATATATATATATATATTATATATATATATATATATATATATATATATATATATATATATATATATATATATATATATATATATATATATATATATATATATATATCATTCTATGTAACTTCCTGTTCTGCGACTAGTTACCCAAAAAGATCTTTCATAACTGATTACACAAATAGATATATTCGTTTTATTTTCAAGATTCTTTCAAATATTCAAATATTACCATGGAACATAGATAATAATAATATAAACAATAGTGCGAACGTTTTGGGTAAAGAAAGTGAATATATACCACTCATAGCGGAAGAAAACTTCTTACCCATTATGTTTGATCGTGATACTACATCGAGAATTATTGTGGCGAACGGTGATAAGCAACAAGATATTAAGTTAACAAAGAACACAACTGTAGATATTGAAGAAATTTTCTGCCCTACTGCGTTTGAGCATGACACAAATTCAAGCATTGATCAACATATTGGAAAATCAATTACTTTAATTACTGACGTTCTATCTTCAAATAAAGAGGTAGATAAACTGACGCACATGAATCTTACATATAATAAAATATTTTTGTTATATTTTAGATGTCCTCTGCTATTTCAGTATTGCAGGCAGAAAACAATGATGTTGATTCTACTAAAGATATTCTGGATGAAAGTTCACAGTCTTCATCTGATTCATTTAAAGATGACGATTCCAAAGACAAAGACTTCATATGTGATACTTCTGAGGACAAGAGTTCTGAATTATCAGAAGATTATGTGTCCGATTCATTTGAGGATACGGAAGGTATTCTACACGATATGGAAAGAATTTCTAATAGCAGAAGCATCATTATAACACCAATGAAACAAATAATTATTGAGAACAAATATTTGGAAAAATATAATAATGAACATAATTTTGTGTCATTAGAACGATATCAATGTGACATGGATTTGCATAACAAGTAGCAACTACACTCTAATGAAAATCTAGCAGCTCATAAATCATCACTACTATCTGAGGATATTTATGTGAGTATTATATTATTTGCTTGCGGCATATCGAAAAAAATCATAATAATTAGCATTACTTAACTTTTTTTCTTATTTTCTAGGCAAAAAGAAAAAAAGCAAAGAAACTTATTCGATATAAATACTGTGATGATGATATATTTAATAAAAATTTCACGAGACATTTACAAAGAAAACACGGTAGTGAGAAGGAACTAAAAAATATTCTAGATTATCCCAAAGGAAGTAAGGAAAGGAAGCAAGCCCTTTCTTTGTTGAAGAATCAATCCAATTCTGATCTTTACATTCGTGGAGAAATACGACCAAACCGACGATGTCAAGAAAATTGTGATAAAAATTCAATTTATTATCCATGTGCTTACTGTAAAGGCCTTTTCCTCAAAGATTATCTAAGAAGACATGCAAAGCTTTGTATTGGTCAGAAAAAAGGGATTCACACAACAGACGGCAGAAGTCAATTGTCGAGATCACAGACCTTAACTGCTTGTTCTATGGATCCCACCCATGTTATTTCCAAGCTCAATGTAAAAGAAAAGGTAAATGTAAAATAATTTACCTATTTACCTAAGTTCTTAATTTTAATGTTGCACGACTGATTTAGTTTAAATGGACTTCATTGCTAGACTCTCAAACTAGAAATTTTTTAAACTGTAAATTTACTCTAAATTTTAGACTTGTTTCTATGAAATACTATACAGGTGGGCCAAGATAAGGTTGCAAAGCATGGAGGTAACGAAAACGGTAAGACATACAGGGTGGGTTAAATCATGGCAAAATTGCGAAATTATGCCAAGAAATTTGTCAAATTCCAATTACCTACTTCCGAAGATAGGTATATTCGCGAAAACTCTTTGGTTTCTATTTTTTCCGAGTATAATTGAGAAAATAATAATAATATAAATAATATTAATATAAAAAAATAATAATATAACAAAAACTAATTTTTCTTTTATCTTCTTTATTTTATCTTCTCTTTTGTTGTTGTCACTTTTACTTCTTTACATGAAGCCATATTAGGATTTAAAGTGCAACGTTTTCGTCTTCGCGGGCAATTTGCAATCTGCGGCTTTTTTTAAATACCGATTTGGAATTTTCTTCAGAACAAACTAAATTCAGTGGCCGCCACCTACCAAGATTTTCGTTTTCAGATTCATTTTCGGTCAGAATGGGAGGTTTATGAGCGGAAATATTTTTCCAATCAAGACGTAGTCAAAGAAATACATCACCTTGTCTATTGCCCCTCCTTAAGTGGTTCGGTTTTTGTTAGTGCGTGTTGCATAAATAAACCTCATTGGGTGCCGGCGAATGTACAAAAATGAATATGTTTGGGGGACGGGTACGTTACGGGAAGAAATTGGAAATTTCCAACTTTTTAGCGGCATCTTGCCATTTCTTTGGCGGCACTACCGGCTCTTGCCATTTCCGATATTTCCATTCTTAGTGTTTATTTTTAGACACCCTGTATATAGGTAGGTAATTGCAACCATTTTCCAAATCTAAACTACTATTTAAACATTGATATATTTCACATATTAATTGGCCCTAGAACGAAGAAAACGATTCTCAGTAGACAATCCCAAAAATAATAAATAGTATTTTTTTTTTCTAATACGTCAAATAAGGTTTAGGTACATTGGATAAAATAATATTCAATTATCATTAATTATTATTACACAACGTAATGTCACTTATTTTTAGGTATTCGATATAATGAAGGCGGATACAATTTCTCTTGAAGCAAAAAAAGACCTTCTCATTGCGCATTTCGGCGAGTCATATTTAAAAAAACATAAAAGAGAAGGGATTGTATATGCTTGCAGTAATAGAATGCGGGAACTTTCCAGATTGCTAATAGAATATAGAAAATCTATGAATTCCGAAAATATACCACTTAAAGATTTACTTTTTCCTAAGAATTTTGATCATATAGTTGCCGCTGTAAGAGCAATGGCGGGTTACGATCCTCTTAAAAAAACATTCAAATCGCCAAGTTTGGCAATGCATTTGGGTACGTCGCTAAAGTTGATATGTGAAGAATTAATTCATTTAATTTTAAAACAAAGTAAAGGTTTTCAGTGTGCAACACAAGCTGAATTGCGATTATGGATCGACAGTATAAAAGATTTCAAGAAACTTGTTGAATCTAGATGGAACATCGAATTAGCATCGCTAGCAAATAAAGACATGCAGGAAAAGAGATGGAACAAACCATTGCTTTTACCACTAGTAGCTGATATTAAAAAATTCCGAGAAGAAGTGCTGAGAATTTCAAATGAATGTTGTGACAAATTCCGACAAAATTTAGATGATAAACAAACTTATAAATTGTTGGTACAATGTTCATTATCGCTTTTAATAATATTCAACAGAAGAAGAATTGGCGATGTACACTTCTTAAAACTCGAAGATTATCGTAGAGTAAGGAAAACAAATTTTACAGACTTTGAAAGTGCCCTAACGGACACATAAAAAATATTGACTAAGAGTTATAGAAGAATACTAAATAGTGGAAAGGGATCGCGGGCAATAGTAATACTGCTTCCGGAAATGTTACAACATTTTATTGACATTTTTTTATCCAATAGAAATAAATATATTTCAAGCGAAAATGATTACGTATTTGCAATACCTGACAGTAAAATAAAATGGGGCAAAGGCGACGTCGCAATCAGAACATTAGCCAATAAAATTAACCTGGACATATCTCAAGCAATAAATTGAGGAAACATATCGCAACCGTAATGCAAATACTTAATTTAACTAAAGACGAAATGAAGCAATTTTCGAATTTCATGGGCCATACCCAAAAAACTCATGATGAATATTATGAGTAAGTAGAGAAAATGTTCAAAGTATTTTTTTTTAAATTTATACGCTGTCATAACTTCACAACTTCCGTTTTAGATTACCTGTAGACATATATCAAACGGCAAAGGTTTCGAAGCTTCTTTTAATGATGGAGAAAGGGTCCCTCCCTGTAGAATACAAGGGCAAATCCTTATCTGAAATAAATATCGATATGGAATACCCTGAGGAAAGTGAACCTAACTGTAGGTTTTTACATTTTTTATAAAATATCTAATGGTTTTAGCCGAAGGAATAATAATGCTTAGCGACAATGTTCAAAATGATGGAGAGTACGCACGAACTGATGATAAAACATGTAAGTTAACGCCCTTTTTTCAAAAGCTATAATGTGCCCCTCAACTTGAAACGCCTCTATAAATATTATAAAAAAAATTATCTGCCACAGATAAGTGTCCTAATTAGCACTTTACAGACTAGCACAGTAACTAACACTTTACTGCACTCAAATTAGAACGACAGGTAATGTTAGCGTGGTAACTTTTTTACAAATCTACCTTTTGATTTTTCAAAATCGTTATTATTTTATAATGTTTACGTTTTAAAATTACGGCTGTAGATGAAGTAATCCTCTTACACAATATGTTGAGTGGGTATTTTTAAAGCACTTTTGCGATTGAAAGCTCATGTTTAACCTTATAGCATTTGATTTTTAATACACTACATAGTTACAGATACCGAAGCAGATAGATCCAAAAGTGTTCAGAAGCAAAAATTAGATATCAATGAAAACAAGACAAAAACAGGTAATATGTATAATATGTATGTTTAAGTTTATGACTTATTTGCATTAGTTTTTAAACGTTCTATAATGGTTAAGTTTTAATGTTCAGTAATAGCTGTTTATGAAAAAATAATATCAAAGTTTAACGCGTATGTTGCGATTGCTATTCTATGAAGCGTTTAAAAATAAATTGATATTTAAATATATCTCAGACCTGTTCTTAAAAGACAGTAAATATGTTTTTTTTTAGCTACTAAATTAAATTCTAAAACGGTTACCCAAAAAAGAAGTAAGTATCTTACTACATGAAGCTGTAAAGCAGCTTATTCAATGAAGTTTTGCTTATTGACTGTTAATGCTGTTTACTATTTTAGGGTGGAGAAATAAAGAAGTCAAGCAAATTGAAGAGGAGTTTGCCTCTTATATTAAAACACATACTTACCCTACGTCAATAGAAATTAAGGAATTCATACAAAAACATAAGTCAAACAGAAGTGCAAACGTCATAAAATCCAAAATTCAAAATTTGATCAAACTAAAAAGTCTTTAGTTTAGTTTAGAAAGTCTAATTCTTTTGACTGATAAATTTTATAATTTATTCTTTATACGCGCAAGTCGCCAGAACCGAGTTATTTGCATATATTTTTAAGTTTAGTAGATAGTATTAAAATTTTGAGGTCTCCACCTGCAAATAATAAAGCCTTCACTTTATTATTTAATTTTAAGTATATATATGTTCATTTACCTTTATTATAACTTCTATGTGTCATGTCATGTGTCTTCTAAGCTCTATAAAAAATCTATGTAATATCTACGACTTTTATTAATGCCTTTTAAATAAAACTTTAATTTCTTGTTTTATATGTTTTTGTTTGTATATTTGTTGAAAAATAATAAATCATTTTCAAGTTTACAGTTTGAAAACTGAAATGTAATATTTTATATTTTCTCGAAAACTCTTTAATTGAGAAAATATCGCATCATCTTATTAATTTTATATACATATACATATTTTAACACATATTCACTAATTTGATAATAACTTAACGCTACGGCTTCCGTCAATCTTGCAACATTGGAAGGGTATATATATCGGATGTCTGAGCGCCTTGTTGGTAATAAAAAAATTTAAACTATTATTTTTTTACCCCTCTTTTGAAATACTTTTTGCCTGAGTCCCCCTCAGCATATATATATATATATATATATATATATATATATATATATATATATATATATATATATATATATATATATATATATATATATATATATATATATATATATATATATATATATATATATATATATATATATATATATATATATATATATAGGGGAGACCGGTGACAATTGTAACACGGTACAATTGTAGCAGGGGCCCTATCCATCGCTAGCGTGATTCAAACTTCGCGCCGCTATGTGTTTCGTGCCGTTGACGTTTGAAGTACCCACCGTTGGACTTTAAGCGCATCAGTTGTGGTACAATTGTCTCCAGGTGCAGAAGGTCGCATTCCTGAACTGTAAGTAATTGGTGTTAACTTTATATATTTTGTTAAAATCGGAAGTAAATATGCAGTAGCCGAACTTAAATTTGGCGTATATCTTATTTATACATGACGCCATTCGTTGCAAAAATTAGTTTACCGGTGAAAACAGTATTTCTTCTGTCAATTATTTTTTTTTTAAAATAAGGAAGCTGGGTACGTTTGTAACACTCACCTGGGAGACGATTGTAACATGTTACAATCGTCCCCCGAGTTCGAAATAATAAAAGTTGAATTTTTATTAATGTCGACATATTATCTTGCAGGAAGATGCCACGTTCGAGAGTGAGAAGTACTCAGAGAGGCTCATCTCGCATAGACTTGCAACAGGCAACTTCTCTGGTTCTCGACCAAGGTATCTCCGTAAGGGAAGCCGCAAAGCAATTTAAAATTTGTCATGTAACGCTGCATAGATATGTTAAAAAGGTTAAAAGTGGCATTAAAGAACCCAGTGTTGGTTATAATTCCCATAACAAAATATTATCTTTAGAAGACGAATTAATATTTTGTGAATACATACGTCATTCTGCCGATATGTATTTCGGGCTTACACCAACTGATGTTCGTTCACTAACGTATGAATTTTGTATAAGGAAAAACGTTAAAGTCCCAGAGCAATGGCATGTTACAAAGATGGGATCAAGAGATTGGTTCTCTAATTTTATGAAGAGAAATATCACATTATCTATAAGAGTACCAGAGGCTACAAGTCACGCCAGAGCTGTTAACTTTAATAAAATAAATGTCAGTAAATTTTTCGACAATTTAGCGACAGTAATGAAGAGGGATATGTTCGAGGCTGCTAATATATATAATGTAGACGAAACAGGAGTAACTACTGTCCAAAAACCAAGTAAAATTGTATCTACTAAGGGCACTAAACAAGTAGGAGCTGTTACCTCTGCAGAAAGAGGAACTTTAGTTACCCTTTGTGTAGCTGTAAATGCTATTGGGAATGCAATTCCACCGATGTTCGTATTCCCTAGAAAGCGATTCAAGCCATTCTTCATGACCCGAGCCCCAGTTGGTTCAATCGGCGAAGCTAATGGATCTGGATGGATGGACACCGACACCTTTTTCGTTTATATAAAGCATTTTGCAAAGCATACTAAACCTTCTCTCGAAAATAAAATTCTGCTCATACTGGATAACCATAGATCGCATTTGGGTTTGCAAACAATTGACTTCTGCCGAGAAAACGGGATTGTTCTCCTGTCATTCCCGCCCCACACGTCTCACAAATTGCAGCCCTTAGACCGTAGTGTCTATGGACCACTTAAAGCATATCTGAACAACAGTATGGACGCTTGGATGAAAAATAATCCAGGACAAACTATGACCATTTATGACTTACCTGGGTTAGTCGCTGAAGCACTGCCAAAAGCTACGACGCCAGTCAATATATTAAGTGGTTTTAAAGTGACTGGGATCTACCCTTTCAATCGGGATATCTTTCAAGAACACGAATTTGCTCCATCTATACCGACTGACAAGCCATTTGATCCCACTGATGCTGATTTAACAGAAGGGACAGCTACAGAAATTAATTGTCCCGCTATTGACGGTCAACTAGGATCCTCTAGGCATGGAGAACCTATTCCATCCACATCCAAAGATCCGGAAACATCAAAACTACCGGCACCATACACATCCAATGAAAATGATGCTGGCAAAACAGTGTTCGAGAATGTTTCGACAAATGAGGGGTCACAGTCATCATCAACAACTAGGCACGCAGATGAAATAAATACTTCCAAGGAATTGTTAGAAAACATTAGACCCTTTCCAAAAGCTCCCATCACCCTTAAGAAAAATACGATAAATAGAAGAAAAAGAAAAACAGCCATATTGACAGAAACACCAGAGAAGATGGCACTTGAGGAAGAAGCAGCTAAAATAAGGAAAAAGAACGCGAATAAAGTAAAAAGGACTATTTCAAAGAAAAAGAAGAAGGAGATTCAGTCAAGCTCATCCGAAGGTGACGACGCTCTGTGTTTGTATTGCCTAGAACCCTATTCTAACGACAGGCATGGCGAAAAATGGGTGAAATGTCAACTCTGCAAGGGCTGGGCTCACGCCGAATGCAGGGACGATGAAGATGATTTATTTTTTTATTGTATAAATTGTAGAGAATAATTTTTTATGTTTGTGTTAAGTTTATGTTGCCTTTATGTTACCCATTTTGTATGAGAAAGTAAAATATATTTTGCGTTATTTTTGTAGTTTCTATATATTAAAGCTTTGTTACAATTGTCCCGTGGTTTGTTACATTTGTCTCCAGTGGTGGTACAAATGTAACACATAACATTCATATACAAATGATTTATTTGTTTGGTAAATAGTTTGAGTAGTATGTTCTTGTCTTTAGTATAATAAATTAAATACCCAAGTCAATTATATCCCCAAATTTTAAAACATAGATTTCAATGCATAAAAAGTAGTGCCGTATTTTACTGAAATTATTACAATTGTCCCCGGTCTCCCCCATATATATATATATATATATATATATATATATATATATATATATATATATATATATATATATATATATATATATATATATATATATATATATATAATAATAATAATAATATATATATATATATATATATATATATATATATATATATATATATATATATATATATATATATATATATATATATATATATATATATATATATATATATATATATATATATATATATATATATATATATATATATATATATATATATATATATATATATATATATATATATATATATATATATATATATATATATATATATATATATATATATATATATATATATATATATATATATATATATATATATATATATATATATATATATATATATATATATATATATATATATATATATATATATATATAAATATATATATTGATACCTGTTAAGTTGTGGCTTCCATATTATATATATATTCCGAAATATATATTTCGCGTCATTGTTAATACAATTTCCATATGATTCGGCGTCCACCACCTTTCTACGTCCATATATGGACGCAGAAAGTTTAACTAGCGTTAGTGGGCTTAATATCAGTTGCATCATCTGTTATTTAAGGACTAAACCAATGTGTAATCTACGTTGGCGTTCCCTAGAAGAAATTATTGTAAATTAATTGATAAAAGCGTAAGAGCAGTTTTCTTTTTTCGGGGAGGACGCAGAAAGATGTGTAAAGTGGTAACTAATATACATCTTAAGGTTCGGGATTTTAACACCAGTGTCGATAAAATCGCATGGGGTATATATCCTACGTGAGTATTATCTATCTATTCTAAGACTATTATGCGTCCATGACTTGGCAAAGTTGTATTAAGTTTGAATATTCATACAAATTGTGCCGTTTAAGTACGTTATACGTTAGTGAACACACGTGGGTAAGTATGCCTGATTAATAAATTATATTGGTAAATAATAGGCAGGGTCTATTCATCGGCGTATCTAGTCATGCATTTTCACCCGCCTAGGCATATAGAAATTAAGTCTATTAGTCGGGCGAATTTTTTTAATTGGCGAACAGGTTAGGTTAGATTCGGTTTCGCGCCCTTTAATTTTTTAAGTTAATTTCTGTTAATAAACTGTAAAACTTCTATCTATTTTATTCATTTGTTTGAATGCATACTTTCCTTGAAGTGAAATTATAAATTGTTAGTTGTTTAACTTCAAGGAAGGTGCGCCTTTATATCGCGCCCGCTGTATAGACACGGCCTAAATAATACATAATAATATATAATAAATAATATATAAGTATAGTTCTGGTATAACTAACTACATTTCTTGTTTATATTGGTCGATAATATCACATAGTGATATTTATTGAAGATATAATTTACAATATTAATCCATATGCATTATGCTATTATAGTATGTAGAGGGTGGGAACATTGGTAAATCGTAAACCGTAAGATAAAGGGGCGGCTAAATTATGGAAAAGTTGTGAACTTTGATGCTTATTAAAATACTGTGTGGCAATTTGGAAAATTCCGAATACTTTCTGAGATATCAGAGTTAAGATAAGACATTCATTTGAATTTCATAATGATATTATTTACCGCACTAGTGAGGTGAAATATATAATTATTTTATGATATTTGACATTATGCAATGTAAATTTTATAAATTTTATGTCATTACAAAAACAGGTATTGCTTCCCCACTCCAAAGTGAGGAAGGTATGTACCTAACCGAGAAAAAAAATCCAAATTTGTATTTCATTTCTGGACGAATCTCGATGAATTATGTGAAAAACAAAATTTCAGAATTTTGATTTGAACTTGATCACAAAAAGTTATGTCTGTGCGTGTGCGCGTGTCTCGCGATAGCGGTCGCAGTTTATGAAATAAAGTTTTAAAATTTGGTATACCCGTTCAAGCGGCCAGGAAAGAGTTTGAGTTTGTTCATGACCAAAATCGGGCTCTACCTGCTGGACCCGGGTAAACGACAAAGTTTTTATTTAATATTTAAATAAAAACTGGTTTGATATTAGGCTTCTTCACCACATATCAAAGATATAACCAAAAAAATATTTTAAAGTGTCACAATACACATAAATATTGTTTTTTATCCATCTTAAGATATAGTAAGGATCGAGGCGGTCGAGCATAACAGACTATCGGGTCTATTCCCATTCACATCCGTTAAAATTAATCAGCCGTTTATATTTTAATTTTTAACACCCCGTTATGTTAAAATATAGAAAATTGTATTCAGAAAGGATACTTTAACGGATCTGTTAAAATTCCTCATAAATAACGGACCTGTTTATTCATGTTAGAGAATATAGCAATAGACTATTGAAATTCGGTACAATGGAAATTCGATGTAGTTAATTCTACAAGTTATCTGTGATTTTACGCATATGTTCAATGTCTAGTTTATGTCTATGAAGAGCGGCATCTTTTATCTACAGAAGAGCAGGCCAATGAAAAGTTCGGATTGTTTTGAGTGAACGTTTTTTGCCTTTCAAATCCGTTCATAGGTAGATAATAAAGTTAAAGAGGGGTGAATTTGTGGTGCCGCGCCCTGTACTTAGAATATTTACTATTTTTTCTGACTATTAACCATTAATCTATGCTATTAACTATTAGTAGGTAATAGTAGGGTACCTTTCGTTACATCTTTATATGTATAATATATTTGGTGTTAATTTCTTTTAGAAATAATGTGATTTTGTTTTGTAGAATAAAATACTTACTTGCGATAATAATGATAATTAATGGTGATAGGTACTATATAAATAATAAAGTACATGTTTTGTCAAATTATATTTCATTTTATATATAAAATACAATGATAAAGTACACAAATATTTAATAATCAAATACAAAATAATCAGTTTTAAAAAAGAATTATTTCTATAATTTCTCAAACCAGTTCAGGTATTTAAGTAAACTTTTAAGAGGTGAATTATAATAAGTGTAAAAAATGTTCAGGCAGCGATTAAAAATACAAAAAAATATAAGACTAATGTTTTAGACCCCGAACTACATATTTAATTCAATAATTAAATATTTAAAAACGTACCTTTAAAACTAGAGAAATGACAGTTGCTTGAAATGAGCCCACAGAGAAAAATCCAAGGAGAAAAGTAAATTCACTGTTCAGGAAAATCTGTGAAACTACAGGAAAATACTCTTAAATAAGCCAGGGTTCTTAACCCTGTTAAATATGTTGTAGTTTTGTAATTAAAAAAAATATGACATACTAATATATAATATATTTGTTAAAAAAATCCATAAACAGACTTATTTCTTCAATAAATTGTCTCACTGTAAATTTACTTAAATGGAATTGTTGCCTAAAATTCCAATTAGGCACTTCGAATTGATTTGATGTGCCCCTAAGATGTCGTTGGCATTGTCGAACATTATTCCTTCGGAATGGATATTTTATATAGTTACATATCATATTTTTTTTGTAAACTTGAAATAACTACAAAATAACTTAATATTATTATTATTAAGAAACCAATATACCGATACTATACCTACCTACTATAATACTAGTAATATAAATATATAGATAGGTATATACCCACCAACCGCTGAATTAACTGCTGTAATTCTTTAAATAGAAGTGGTGGTATTGCCATATTTTTTTTAATAAGGTAAAAAACTATTATTCAAATAATAAACCACATAATGGGTACCTAGCCACTCTTGTTCTTGTTCACACAGTAAAGTTTTATTTTACAACTGCACATAACCACACTTTCAATTCAAATGTCAACAAACGGCCTGTTACATTATTAAACGATCCATCTAACTACCCTTTTAAAATAAACGGGTTTTGGTTCATTTTAACATTAATACAATTTAACTTGGAACGACGAGAATAGCGTTTCCGTAAAAATTTTCCGTTAATTTTTTTAATGGATTTTCTGGTCCGTTTATTTTTAACATTGCTAATGAGAATAGACCCGTATGAATCTTAATTCTAAATATTATTTGTTAAAAGTGTCTAATATAGCACGTCAAAAAATGACGTTTATTTGTTTTAAAGGTCAAATGATAAATATGTGATTTGCTATTTATTAAACGAAATAATGGCAGGCACATATCGCGATAAATTTGTATGTTCAAGATAATTAGGGAAGAGCTTAAGTTAGTTAATAAGCAAAATAAAAAAAAATAAATTTAGGTCGTACCACTGACCTAAATTATGGACATTAAGATTTTTCTTTTACGATCGTTTAACCACAATGTTTTATTAATATTTTCATTTCGATGCCGGCATACTATCTGCGCATGTATTGGAATATTTCCCTCAGTTACCTGCACCTCGTCACAGAAGCGACTCTTGCGCTTCCCGCTCAAACCTAATTTGTATGCGCATATCTGGGGCGGCCATCTTTTTGGTGATATTTCCTTCAACCTAACATTTGTCAACAGTGTGTGACAGTGTTTTGTTATTATCTTACGTTCCTTCTGTGTTTGTATTTGATTTGCTTTTGTGGATATAATCAATCTTGGTGGCACAGTTTGTGTTGTTCGGGGATGTTCGAGTCGAACTGCAGAAAAACTCATTTCGTTATTTAGATTTCCTAAGGATCCCCAGAGGTATTATTGCTGTAAATTATAAGCATGTGCATGTAATAATGTGAAACTTTTTTCTTGTAAGGTCTAAGTTGTTGTTGACAGCTTCCAATCGTGAGGATTTGGCAGGAAAAAGTTCAGACGACCTGTATAAAAATTATAGGATGTGTTCCCGTCATTTTGAGACAAACATGTATCGAAATAGATTGCTACCAACAGCAATGGCTACTATTTTCCCCCAACTTGACAGTTTTAATTTAAAACGAAAATATACTATTTCACAAGAACAACCTCATAGTAAGAAAATACGGATTTTGTCAGGTAAGACAATAACTTGATTTCATTACCTAAATTTTGTGACACTATATTAATAATAAGTATATATAGGTACATGTGTTACAGACATTACGCTTCATCCTGGGCCTTCTTCCTCTAAGCACTGTCAGGCTACATCGGTTGCTTCTGAAGCTACACAACCATTGCTCCTGGGTAATTATATTTTAATATATTATATTGTTTTACATGTTACTATGTCCTGTTTCTAATATGACTATATTATTGATTTAATTATGTTTTGTCATGATGTTATTGGATAGGGTTTCATATGGTGCCTCCGCCTAAAAATTTGTATAAATATTTACGGAGGACAAGGTTTTATTTTAAATCAAGCACATGATACAAATAGAGTGAAACCTGAAAGTCAAACTAATGTATCCTTAGATAATACAGTAGTTTCCGCTCATCTTTCTACCACTCGAGACTTGCCATCTACTTCAACTAGCTCTGAATTGTTGTCTCCAGTGACTCTTGGTAATTGCCATATCATTGTTTGTTTGTATTGTAATGTTTAAAAATATTAATATGCTTCAGAAATGGGAGAATCAGTTAATTGGGAAGTATCATCTGATGTAGGTAGTAGGAAAACTCCCCTTCAATCCCCTAGATCAAAACAAACCCACCAAAGTTTTACATCAAGCACTCCCAGAGAGACAAAGTTACGACATAAATTGAAGGAGAGCAGGAGACAATTATAAAAGGCAACATCTTTAGTTATAAAACAAACGAAGGCAACTTTGGTAGAATTTGATAAAATATGTGACGAGTATTTATCGGAGTTACTGGCCAAATTTGTGAAAATTGAGGCTCGGCTCAATAAAAAGTAGCCAAAGGGAAGAAGGTACAGTATGGAATATAAACGGTTTGCATTATCTCTGTACTTTCTGGGTCCTCGAGCTTACAATTTCTTGAAGAGATTGCTGTACTTACCATCGAAGCGCGTCATACTGGAACATATGACTGAAAAGGTCATATTTCAACCAGGAATTAACGAGACACTATTTAAATGTGTTGAAATGAAAATCAGCAGCATGAGAAGTGAAGAGAAACATTGTATTATATGTATTGATGAGATGTCCTTGAAGTCCTCTTCTACCATATAGGAAGGGACGAAATTGTTGGTTTTCAAGATTTGGGGGATACAAATAATACAGATTTCAAAATAGCATGCAATGCTACCGTTATAATGGCGAGGGGACTATATACGAAGTGGAAACAGCCACTGGTATATTTCTTAATGGAAAGTACTTTTCCAGCGACAAAGTCAAGGAAAACATTGGAAGAATATGTGAATAAATTGAGTCAAGTTGGATTGCTTGTCGATGGAGTGGTCACTGATATGGGGTCAAATTTCATCGAATTAGCAAAACTTTTAGGGGTTACACCTTAAAGCCCCCAATTTAAAATGAACAATCAAGATATCATTTATTTATTCGATACGCCACACTTGCTGAAAGCAACTAGGAATAATTTGTTGCAAAATTATATGCAGTTCAAAGAATCAAAAACCATATATTCCTCTGAAACAGCATGGTCATTTATTTCAAATTTTTTTGAAAAAGATAAGTTGCTACCAAACAGAAGTGACTGACTCATTCACATTTACATACCACCAATTTTGAAAAAATTAAAGTGAAACTTGCCGCTCAGGTATTAAGTCACTCTGTAGCAAACGGTATGAATGAATACATATATCAGTTTGGGTGCACTTCCATCTGCAGCAATGGCAACAGTCGATTTTATATCAAAATGCAACCATCTTTTTGATATACTAAATGCTTCCTATGGTAGAGACAGTTTATCAAAAAGTTTTCAGTGGAGAACAATACCAAACCGATTTTTTAAATGAAATGTATTATTTCATAAATACATTAAAAGATTCCAACCAAAAAGACGAAGATTTAACTAATAGGGTCAATTTTAAAAATGGGTGGCTGATAACCATTCATGGCATGCAAAAATTGTGGGATAAACTGAAGATTGCAGGGTTTAAATATCTTATTACCAGGCGAATAAACCATGACTGCCTGGGAAATTTTCTTGGTAGTGTTCGACAGCAAGGGGGTAATTGTGTTAATCCCACTTCTATTCAATTTGAAAGGTCGTTTAAAAAATTGTTTTGCCAAGATTATTTCAGTAGTGGAAATGCTAATTGTGCAGGTGATTTTGATGATTTACTAACACAGTTAAAAGACCTTAAATATAATGTTGAAGAAGGTGGAGGCGAGCCGCAGCAACAACAACAAATTAATCCGGTAATGGTTATTGACTGTGATTACAGAACCGAAGACTTGCCAGCACAAAATTCATTTGTATATATTTGTGGGTATCTCATTAAAAATACTTTATCAGTTCACGATTGTCCAACTTGTAAAGAATTAGGTAATTTCAGTAGAGAGCTTAGTAGTGATGCATTACTAACTTCCTTTAAAGCTTACGATAATGAAAGCACAACGTACCTCATGAGAGTTTCCTCCAATACATATAGCAGTTAGAAAATTTTTTTTTTCTAAGTTCGAGGAATTCTTTATAAAGAAACGATTTGGCTATAAATATTATCAATTTATGAAAGATATTAAGTTTCACCATCCCTGTCCTCATTTTCCAAGAGAATATTTACCTACTAAAATTATTTCTAAGGTTCAGAATTTTCAACGGTCTGAAATTTGCTAATAGAGTTAAAAAAGAAAATCTCTAATAAAAAAAATTGAAAAATTTGTATACTGTCACATTTGTAATGACCAATGCGTTTGTATATACTTAAGTCTATTATTATTGTTATACTGTTATTATATGTGTATTATTATTTATATGTTATATATCATTTTAATATCAAGAGACGGAATTGCTTAGAGGAGATAACATGTGTCACGGCTTCGCCCATTGCGTTTGATTGTCGTCAGCCACCAGTGTCGCGTAAATTAATTCGTATCGATAGGTTAGTTATAGATATAGTTATTGATAGATTCATATCGATAGGTAGCAATATAGGCCTGTGCGTATAGGACGTGTGTTATCTTCTCTAAGCAATTCCAGTCTACTATGATGACATTTTCACATTAATGAAGTAACCAGGGCAGTAATACTCCAATAACTCCTTGGTACTCCATTATATATTTGGTTGGCATTAATGTAGTTGGCATTAATGTCACAATGTTAACATGTCCCGTTTTCATGTTACGTACCTTTATTTCTACAAATGTTGATAATGTATAAATGTAAATCTCGAAATTTTCTAATAAAAGCAATTTATTATTATTTTTTTGTGCTGGTAAGTCCCCCCTGGCCTCCGACTAGTCCAGAGAGTCCCTCCAGCCTCGTTACTCAACGATCGCTCCCCACGTCCGCGGGGTAAGCGGTCATTGAGGTCGCGATTCATGTGTCCTGAGTAGACGCAACGAGCCAAGTATGACGGCCTTCTGCATCTTCCCAGCGATGACTTCTGCCGATTGACGGCATGCTGGGATGGTTCTTAATTCTGAGAGCAATGATTGTCGCATACCTCCGAGAGAGCCAATAATAAGAACCACTATTTTAACAGAATAACTCGGGTACAGCCTGCGGAGTTCGGAGAGTAAATCTCGATATTTTGTCCGTTTCTCTTCCTCTTTCAAGACAATGTTCTTTTCGGCCGGAGCCGAAAACTCGTCATGAGTTGGTGGTCGAGGAGGACTATGTCAGGCTTATTGGCTTGTACCCGCCTGACGGTGGGGAATGAATAGTTCCAGTATAACCGGGACCTCTCATTCCCCACAACGGACTCAATATCCCCCGGAGCATTTTATTATTATTATTATTATTACTTACTATATTATTGCCTTGGTCCCAATTGTTTACGCTTGGTTAGCAGTAAAAAAATATTACTTAACAATAAAAAGACGAACTTATTATCTTTAAAATCAATCAAATAACAAAAGCAGAAAATAGTATTAACATAGATAATAAACTATTTAATTTTTCTTTGGGTACTTAACTTTTAGGCATTCATGAAACTTTAACTCTGAACATGTTAGCTTGGTCACTGCATCGTAGCTGGCACTACAACTTAACTAGAGAGACCATTTTTTGTAGTTTTCTTATTAGAGTTCTTCGCTACTTGTATTTATTATTTCAGAAGTAATCTTGGGTTTGTAACATGAAAGGACAAAAAAGTAATTTAAAATTTATAGAAAGATTAATTTCAATTCAAATAAAACAATGTATGACTGGTAGGTACATTAAATCTTTCCTTGGGGTCATACTCGTAGAACTGCTAATATTTATATTTTGGTAATACAAAAAGAAACTAATTCATGCATATTCAAATATAAATAAACATGGCGATGTTCATTAATGTTTAACATGCAGAGGTTTAGTCTTAACATCGTATGTAACCTGCTTGTACTGAGCGTTGGATTTTTATGAGAACCTATGCTTCTTTTATTATTGTATGTTTTTTACCTATGTATAGGCCTCTACAACTCTATTCTGAAATAACTATTATTATAAATACAACAAGTATTGTTTTAATAGCGAATTGTATAAAAAGATGGCGAAAGTCATTCAAATTGACCAACAGAACATCAAAGTCGGCGCGTCAAGAGTCGCTTCTGTAAGTTCCTACTTCTGTGACCTCGTGTTGAGGAAGCATTCATATCCACATTGGTGTTTAGTAGGGTAGGTACAGTATATAAAATGTTGTACAATATGCAAGTCGCAACTTCACATTAAAATACTCAATGGGTTATCAAGCTCAAATTGTTATGATACTCATGTCACAAATAACTATTACGATATAAGTATCGTAATACTTCATATTACTGTATGAAATGGAAACATTGCCTTACTTGGTTTGATAATCGTCCATTCATTTATATAACTACACTTGATATCATGCATTTGCATGAGGAGAGGCTCGAGGGCTGCTTTGGAATGTAATTCAATGCCCGGTGGGGCTTTGTCCAGGGAGTAGTTGTTTTTCTAAAGCGGTTAAAAAGTGACAAATTAAACTTGTCCAGAAGTCTACTATGACTGCAAATTGCATCTAAGTGGATTTCTATCTCGCTGCCTCATACTTTGTCTCCTTGTGGTGACAAAATTGCAATCGTCCATTGGGTATCGTTCCATATGAAGTCACATTATGAATGTGTATATACAGATACACTTTATCTACTGTACCTAGCTTACTATACCTACTTGTTTCTGTAATGGCAATTAAGAAAATTGTATATTCTCGTATATAGATGAAAAATAAAAACGGCCGCCCGGCAAAGATCACATGTGCTGCTACCACCAAATAATGGAATTATCAGTTAAAAAACATTTTTTATGAAATATTTTTTCAGTGCAGAATCTTAAATTTTATATTTCTATATAAATTTTCATTCTATGAACAATTTTTCCAAGTAAGCAGATCTTCCTGAAATGGAAAATAAATATACCTACTTTACTCTTGGCAGAAAGTTCAATATCCTACGCGGATTATATACGGTACTATTTCAGGGTTACAAATACGAATTACTGCCATTTTATTCTATGATATATGCTAAATAAATTTCAATTCAATAATAAAAAATCCATATGGTGCGTAATTTATGACTTATGACTATGAATTTATGACTATTGTGTGCGTATAAAAACCCAAACAGAAGAAAAAAAAATGCAACGAAGATACGATATCACATATCGCCCTCAATATTCTTATGAAATAGCTCTGGTCTCACAATGGCACAAAACATTATTGTTTAACTATCACTTAATACAATCTAATTATTAATGTTTGACTATTAAAGTATATTATGTCCTTTAAAAAAGTAATATACGTAATTTATACCAGATATTACTCTTGGACAGAGTAATATCTTTGATGTGAAGATAGCACTGAAATAGTTTTCCACAAAACATTATACACTGCCCTCGACGCGCGTTTCGCCAACCAAATTGACATCATTTAGTCCAGGTGATGCCAACTTGGTTGGCGAAACGCGCGTCGAGTGCAGTGTATAATGTTGAAGTGTTTTGTGGAAAACTACGTCAGTGTTACCAGATAATACAAGAGTTTTGTTTTACAATTTAGTTACCCCCTTCCCGCATTACGCCTATCGAATAGAATTGAAAAATCTATCTGAAATACATAACTATTTTTTCTTCTTGTTATTTGAGACTTTACTAACACCTCTTCTAATCTCTAAAATGATCTACCTACTGAAAATATAAATTAAGGAATAAATTAAGGGCCATGTGGTTATATAGCCCTAAGAAAACTTCTGCGCCGAAGGGATCTGTCAGAAGTTTCTTTATATTGTTTTGTTACTATAATCAAATAGTATATAATACATAACATTAATATATTAACAATAAAAATATATAAATTGTAAAGAACAAGAATTAAAACTTGATTCACAGTCTGACGTTTCGAAGAAGCTATCGTTCCTCTGTATCAAAGACTAATATTGAAAATGTTATAAATGTCAATTCATAAGTAAAATATTAATTGATTCCAAGGTAACAGAAATGTCATAAATTTAAAAATTAAAACAGAACTATATAATTTTTATTGATTAGTTATTCATGTGTTTTACATTTTCCTCTAATATTGGTAGCCAAGTTGTAGATATGTCTACATAACCGTATGATAAGCAATTCTCCCTATTTAACAGAATCATGGCTGATTCTTTCACTTTATGTTCTTTATTGTCTTGTTCCTTTGTTAAAGGAACAAGATAGTATCACTCCAATTAATTACATGACTAGTATCCCAAGCATGTACACAAATTTGTGATTTCTCAATTTAATTTTTTCTCAAATAGTTTTGATGTTCATTTGTTCGAACAGTTAAAGGTCTTGATGTCACACCAATATACTGTTTACCATATATAATGTATGTCGGCGCCACCGATAATAAGTTGTCCACGCCAATGGTACCTCGTCGTCAACCCTAACAGCTTTGCGGTCACAGCAGACTTTGTCTAGTTATCATTATCATAACTCATACTAAGTTATGATAATGTTGTTAATATAAACATTCGTACTGCCTAACGAATGGACGTTTAGGATTAGGGAGATTTCCTTATATGGGCATGGGAACACGCTTAGGCGGGTGGAACGCAACGGCTAGCTCGGGAAGAGGGGCATTTAGAAGAACTGACTGATTGAAAGCGAAAGTCGGAAATCGTACGGGCTAGCGGCGGCGGACCATCAGTTCCTTTATTATTTGCATAATTAAATAATGTTGTTCTGTGTACTATCAATTTGTAGAAACTCTTTATTGTGGCTGTTAATAAAGCCTGTGTTTGTTAACTTTGCAAAGTCAGTGTCGTGCTCGTAGCCAGTGGCGTATCATTAAAATGTCCAATGCTGTTGTTAGCGTCGACGAGTCCACCAACGCTGCCTGAATCGACATTTGTCCAATCCGTTGGATCCAACCTCAAAATTTGCAGATGCAAGTGCTAACAAAATGTTATGTTCAATGAAGACCATTCTTAGTCTCTTGAAGAACCGAGAAGGTGACGAATTCTTTGCGATGCTTGTTCCCTGCTACTTTGGCTCAACCCGCAATGCGTTCGTGAGACGAAGGTACCAAATTGATCGCCCAACTGATGCAAAGAGTACGTGTACCATGTTACCATGTACAAGGGAGACTTGGTAAATGACCGGCGCTATTTCCCTCTGATCATCATACTGGATCGAAGCGTCGGGCTTTATTACCGCCCCAAAAATGTGAAAGCTGCACATTTCCCTGGAAAATGCCAAAAATGTGGACGAAGTGGACAGCGTGCCCAGCATAGCAGCAAGTCCCAAACGGCCTCCACCTAGGACGTCACGAGCAGGACGAGTTGAAGGATCCAGGACTGTCATCTGTTATAGCTGTGGCAAGCCCAGCCATGTTTCACCAGACTGCCCAAATGATAGTCGAAAAACAAGGCCTGGAGAGAAGCGAGTGAATATATGCGAACTGGGAAGTCTTGTCCAATTATCGAAATCATTTGGTTGTGGATGTACCCTCAGGACGAGTGAACACTGATAATTTGGAAATTCGTTTAAAATATGCAGCTAAATGTGTACAAAGAAGACCGTATCGATTAGCTCACATAGAGCGTGAAATTGTCAGAAATAAAATTGCAGAATTACTCAAGGCTAATATTATTATTATTTAAGGCCTAGTTGTTCGCCATTTTCAACTCCTATTATTTTGTACAAAGAGAAAAGTGGCTCTGATCGCCTCTGTGTATAGTATTGCGAACTTGATGTCAACACCGTACCTGATAAGCATCCCTTGCCACTTATCAGTGATCAAATTAATCGACTACACAAGTCGTACTATTTTTCGTCTCGTGATATGGCATCTGGCTTTCATCCGATTCCTGTTCACTCTGATTCTATAGAGAGGACAGCCTTTGTTACTCCTGACGGACAATATGAATATTTGACGATATCATATGGTCCCATAACGCACCCCTGTACGGTAGAGAAGGCCTTAGGTGATCTACGTAATAAGTTCGCGATAGTTTACATTGACGATATTTTAATACCTTCATCCTCAGTTTCTGAAGGCCTAGAACGGCTTAAAGTTGTCATTAAAGCTCTAGTTAAAGCTGATTTTTCGTTCAATGTGAAGAAGTGTGAATTCCTTAAATTGGAAGTGGAGTACCTTGAGTTTTCTATACGAGTTGCAGAATTGCGTCCCAACCCTCGTAAAATTTCAGCTCTTATAAATTCTCCGATTCTCAAAACACCGTCTCAGGTCCGCCAATTTCTTGGCTTAGCATCTTATTTTCGTCAGTTTATACCAAATTTTCGATCACAGCTGCACCTCTATGTCAGTTAACTACTGTCTCTGCTAAAAAGATTAAATGGCTTCCCAAACACGACGAAGCACGAGATCAGCTCATTCGTTATCTAACTTCTGAACCCGTGCTAATGATCTTTAATCCTGATTTACCAATACACCGCCAGCTCAGGGACGTACGGTTCCCTGAGAGAAAACATTAAATAAAATTTATGAACTGTTAGATAATTTGTTGAAAATTGCCTAAGTCACAATACAATATAATCTCTCAACCAGGTAAATATAGCTAATATATTATAGCTAAATGTTATAGCGTGTCTCGTACACTATAATTAACTTAAATTAGTTTCAGACATTGACATTTCGCTAATAAACGACTTTATTTATTTACCACATGAAAGTAACGATGTTTCTTCTACGTCAGACATAGCGTTAATGAAGCTGATGGAAATGTGGGAGCTGATGAAAATGTGGGAGCTAATGAAAATGTGGGAGATGGCAGAAGTATGGAAGCTGATGGAAATCTGAAAAGTGATGGGAAGATAATAATTCATCAGAATATTTTAATTAATGATCAAAAGGAATCTGAGCACGAAGTTGCAGACGCGCATGTTGTGGTAAGTTTTATATTTTCAGCTTAAAATATTTTTGGAAAACAATTAATATTACTTTTAGGAGGTATGCGTTGCAGACTCAACGACCAACTTGCAAAACCAAGCAAAGGTTGTAGTTAAAAGTAAATCACGCACTGTTCGTACTCCAGACTTTTGCTATTATTGCCATGATGAAGTACAAAACTTTACCAGATATATCCTACGTAACCATTCTCAAGAATTTATGGTACAGAAGATAATGGCTATAACCCCAAACTCAATTGAAAGGAAGCGACTCATTGCAACCTTGCGAAAAGAAGGAAATTTTCTTAAGAATGTCGAATGTTTATACAAACCTGTTCATAAAAGTTCTCTTGATAATTCAGAGGTGAACTATATTCCGTGTCCATTTTGTCTTGGCTTGTACACGAGGATTATTGTGGAAGCATAAAAAAACTTGTCCACGAAATGACAACCAGAAGACAAAAACATCCCTGAGCGAATCGCACAATGTTTTACTCCCAAGATTACATACTGACCTAAGAATAAAAGTATTTACTCGAATGCGAGCAGACAATGTGTCCCTCGTCGCAAAAAAAGATGCCCTTATTTGTGCTTATGGGACACGATATATTGCTGCTAATGATTCTTGTGACTTCCTCAAATGGTTCAAGTAAGTACTTCCTCAAAAGGTTCAATTTGCAATAGTTTTCCAGCAAAGACCATTGTGTGGCAGATAACGTAGTCACAGTTGTACTCTCAGAACAAAAGAACGTCACTGCTCTTTTTTGCTCAATAAGGCGCTGCAGCATATGGAAGGTAGAGTTCCAGCGAGTTTTTACGTCTTGAACAAGTTTTTTTCGGGAACTTGCAATTGTTTTTGGATTCTTTTAAGAGAAAAACACGCGGCAGGCGAATGACTAAAATGGCCCACAAGTTTTCTTGCTACAGGCACTGTATCGGTGATGGAACGTTGTTCTTTATGTATATCTTGTATAATTAATTGTAGTGTGTGGATAAAACACGCAACACCTTTTAAACCAGCGTCATTGACACCCTTTACCATGTTGGCACCATTATCACGAACCATAGCGTGGATTGTTGATTTATTTTTAGCTGCCATTCATTTAAAAGTTCTAAAAGCATGTTTGAAATTGATTCTCCTGTGTGTTTACCCGGGAAATGTCGACTGTTTAGTGCCGCATGTTTCCTATAAAAATTCTCAGATAGCCAGTGTGCAGTAAAACTCATGAAACTCTCATTTGTATTATCGCAAGTCCATATGTCTGATGTAAGCGAAATATCGTTGGCTTTTTTAATATCGTTCTCTATAACTTGCCTTAGTTTGTTATACAAATCAGGAACAACTTTCTCGGTAAAGTAAGTTCTTCCAGGAATTTTATATCTTGGTTGGCATTTTTGCATAACTTTTACAAAACCCGTATCACCAACCATAGTGTAAAGCTGATTATATGTAGCCAACGTAGCACCAATAGCACGAGTTAATTCTTGACCCCGTGGATCATTTATAACCCATTTTTTTAATATTTTCAAATACCTTCGGTAGTGTAGTTTGTTTATTTTCTTTAGCTATCTTAACACTTACTTGATTTAGGTCAGGCTCAGGTTTATTGCATTTTAATTCCTTGTTGTATTCCCTTTGGTGTTTGTTCCTAATATGATTTCGTAACCCTGTAGTTGTTGCATTTTTTCCAACACCTCCTCTTGACACTTTTAAATTACACAAATTACAAATTGCATATTTATTGTCGTCTTCACACAACTTAAATATATCCCACACATCACTTTGCTTTTTAAATTCACTCATTGTATTTTGTTCTTAGAAAACTACTAACCGTTTTAACCCTAACCTAAAATAACCTAACCTGACTGACTAAAAATAAAAACAGTCAGCGATTCCTGCTGTTTTATGCATTCTGATTCAGTTTCAATAATTTGCTTTAGCCATCTACCGGGAAATAGCGCAACCTGATATAATAGAGCCACAAGTTTCCTTTAATACCGCACAAATACTCGGCCGAATAGTTGCTCTACACAGCCGAATATTCGGTATTTGCGAAAAACACTATTCGTGGCATCACTATATATAACGAAATGGTTCAACTAATTGTGGATTCAACAAATGCATTCATCGAATCCATCAAATCAAACTATGCCAGAGATAGAGATGCGCTTCCCACAAACCCACAGAAATACGGGCCTTATTTGGCTTATTATACTTGGCTGCCATTACAGGCTCAAACAAAATAAATACTGCAGACTTGTGGGACACAAATGGTTATGGCGTGGAAATGCTACATCTTGGAATGTCTTTGCAAAGATTTCGATTTTTGCTACGATGCCTCAGATTTGACGACAAAAATACACGTGAAGAAAGGAAAAAGACTGACAAACTCGCTCCAATCCGCAATATATTTGATATGTTCGTCGGAAATTGTCAAAATGGATACCATGTGTCTGAATAATATGTAACGATAGATGAAATGTTGCCTGCTTTTAGGCAGAGAAGTATGGCATAAAATTATTTGCTCTGTGTGATGCTAAAATGTTTTATGCATCACGGCTTGAAGTTGGAATGCATGTTGCATGTTGGAAAGCAGTCAGAAGGGCCTTATCAAGTGTCCAATAAACCAGAAGATATAGTCCTTAGAAATTGTCAACATATTGCGGGCTCTATTCGCAACTTGACAATGGACAATTGGTTCACGTCAGTGCCTCTTGCCAAAAAAATACTGGTGACTACAAAATGACTTCCATTGGAACCCTTAGAAAAAACAAGAGAGAATTGCCACTTCAATTTTCAAATCCTGCAAAAAGACCTGAACATACCAGCATGTTTGGTTTTACTGAAGACTGTACCATCGTCATATATACCTAAAAAAAAGAAAAATATCATTATGCTCTCTACAATGCATCACCATGATGATATAGATGAAACGACTAGAGAACAACAGAAGCCGATAATTATCCCCACCTACAATTCAACCAAAAGTGGAGTTGATGTTGTGGACAAACTCATCGCAAGCTACACTTGTTCAAGAAATACTCGGAGGTGGGCCTTGATCTTATTCTATCTATTTCTAAATATTGCTGGGATTAACTCACAGGTTGTTTACTTCTCCAACCATCCAAATACTAAATTCCCCAGGGGAACTGTTCTGAAAAAATTGTCTGAAAAGCTTATTCGCCCCCATTTGAAATTTCGTGCACTCCAGACTAATCTTCCACGAAGTCTAAGGGCACGCTTACTTGATTTTTGCGAACCACCAGCAGCATTAGCAGATGTGCCAAAAGAAAATGTGAGAGCAGGCCGATGCGCATACTGCGACTGGAAAAAAAATCGCAAAACCAAATATTCTTGTTTTCGATGCAGTACTTATATTTGTTTGGAACATATTGTGGCGATATCTCCATCTTGCCCCGAAAATGATGTTGTCTAGGTATTTAACTAGTATTTTAGCCAAGAATGGTAATGTTTTATTTTTGTAGTGCCATATTCATGTTATGTTACAGAACCCACGTATATAAGTATGTTCTTTTTAAACAAAATGAGAATGTTCAATTTTTGACAATAAAGACCTTTAAAATATATGTTTTTATATTTAATACCAAAAAAACTCCTTTTTTTATTATATCCAATTTCACAAAGCACGGTCTCAGAGACCAGCGCGACCAATTGTGAGCCAAATAGTGGCGCGACCAACAGAAGGTTAATGAAGAAAACACCTTGTTTCAGGGGATTCTAGATCATCTACATATGAATATGTTTTACCAGAGATACCAAACAGGTGTTTGTAGAATGGCTGGTACAGAAATGACGCTCCAATTCAGTCCATGGAATGTATAGTTCTACCGAAGTGAGTAATAGTAGCAGAAAAGTTAATAGACCTGAAGGAGAACGCAAACTTAGAGTAGATAACCAAAAGTAATTTTTGCGTTTGTTCTTTAATAACCTTCCAAAAATGTCGGCACATTACTGTCGCAAAGATTCTAAAAAGTTGTACCTGGAAACTGATTTTCGTTTTAACCCTTTCGCTACTAATGGGAATATATGTCCCAGCATGCTGTGGTGCCAAAAAACACTGTTTACATAACTACTAATGTTGTATTGTTTTTTGATATATTGCAGATGAACATAAAGATTAGAACCCACTGACAGTAAAATATATATTTTTTTAAGGCCCTAGTATCGAAAAAGTAATGGGACATATATGTCCCACTAGTGTGGTTTAAGGGGACGTATATAACCCATTGGTATAATAAAACAAATAAGTACTCAAAACAAAAGGTGTATTATTTTTTATAGTTACATGAAAAGATATGTATGAACTAAAATTATGTATGATATAACATAAAACATCCATTACATAATGGAATGTCGCATGCAGAACATATTGTTTTAGTTCTCTTTTCTATTTTTCTCTGGGTGCAAAAACGGCACCTTTTTCTAGTCATTGTAACAACTGGAAGATGATCACCTACATTTATAAAATTTTTTGAAGACAATGTTGTTCGACTGTATGAGCGTTTTCTGATGACGTTTGCATTTTTGCGACCGCTTCCTATAAGTCCTTCTGCCAGATTAACTAGAAAAGGAAGGAAAGGAGCATTTTGTTTACCGTGGAGCTCTTTGAAGGCGATCCAGGCATTAGCTGCAGTTGTCAACAATAGTTTATAAAACACCTTCTTCCACCATTTCAAAGACTTTCTATCAACTTCATACAGTCCAGTGAGCTGTATCGACACCTCCCATGTGTGAGTTGTAAAACTGTATAGCTTCTGGACATGTCAAAGTAACCTTCGAGCCATCTTTTGCTTTTCTTGTTATATCAACAGAATTACTTTGGTGGCAGTTACTGAGTATCATTACTTCTTTGGTATCCATCCAGAGAAAAGCTATTGTACCGGTACTATTTTTCATGCATTCATATTCACCACCCCTTGTTCGTTTTTTCTTTTCAAATTTGGGCATATTTTTTCGGGTTGAGATACATGTTCCAACTGCAGGAAATGGCAATTCATCTACTAAATTCAGTGATGAAGTGAAGAACCGATCAAAACAAATTGAAACATTTTTTTTCCTCACAGTTTCAGTTAATTTTTTCACCACACGTTCGCCCAAAGTACCTTCAGCAGCCTCGGTCTCTTTTCCTGAATATATGTTTAGATCATACACATAACCAGTCTTTGAATCACATCTTTCCCAAATTTTTACCCCTCTTTTGATGGGCTTTAGTGGTACATACTGTTTTAAGGACGATTTGCCTTTAAATTTTGCCATAGACTCGTCTATTGACTGATAACTACTCTCTGATCTCACTTGAGAGTAGGTTTTTTTGAGGCAGCACACTACATCTTCAATATAATACAGTTTACTACAATCCTTAGGTTTCTTTGGAGCGTTGAAATAAAGTTTACTGGCTAAAAGTTGAAATCTGTCTCTAGAAATAGCTAACTTTATAGCCTCATTCCCCAAAGACTTGTTAGAAGACCAGTAGTGACATATAGCTGGTACTCTATTGTATGACATAATAAATAGACAACCTATAACAATCATTATTTCATGCGAGTCAGTAGGTTTTTGTTTTTTGTTCGTGGCTTGTTCTAGAATTTTTAATCTCTCGTTCGTACACTGAGCGATATAAATAAATAAACTCTTTGGAAATAGTTTCAAAAATATTTCTAATTCTGAAGATCCTCTGTTCAAGTCAACTAATATAGTACACGGCTCAACATCGGGTATTTTCATACGTGGACTAAAGCTATCTTCCACTTCTTCCCATATAACTACATCTGATTTTTTATTAGCAGCACGATGAGGGGTACTGGTGGTTGGATCTGCCTCTTCGCCATCTGAGCTTGAATCACTTGAAATATCTGAATTAATTTGACTTTGATCAATAGAATTGTCTTCAGGATTAGACTCTGGTAGTTCAACTTTTTTTTTTATAATCCGGGACTTTTTAGGCACAACAAGGTCCGAATCACTACTACTGTGTTCTGATTCAATATACTCAGAACCGCTGTCTTCAAATGGGTCGACAAGGGATTCTATGTCTGATAAATGTTCTGCTAAGTGCTCTAGCTCTCTTTCATTCAAATTTCGCTTTCTGAAAGCAATGAACATTATATTACTACTGGGACAATGTACACCCAATGAAAAATACTACTGGGACATATAGGTCCCATAGGTTAAAAACAATGACTATCTTGTAAAATATAAGAAATTATTATCACAAAACGTAATATGGTACTTACCTAGACATCTTTACAATAAATACACAATTTTCAAACTTTATTTAGCTGCAGTAAGGGAATAATGTCGCTAAAACTGCTTCGCACGTGTGCACGCCAACGTAAAATGAGGTTATACTGTGAGTTGTTTCAGTCCATGCGAATATCGGCCTTACGAAACTGAAGTTAGATTTTCCCAATACGAATGGGACAACGTACTATTGATATACAAGGCAGAAATGTGACATCAGTATTTTTCAAAGTTGTTGTGGGACATATACGTCCCAATGGTAATTTATGGGCAAATATATCGAGTACAAAGCCGTATTGAAAGGGTTAAGGCTGATATGTACCGACTGTATGCTAATCACTGCAAATAAAATAACACAGTCGCCTTGAGTTCATTTATATTTAGTGAAACCTTTGAGGATATGGTATGGATCTTGCTCTCTTCTGTCCTAAAAAGAGTAGTAACATTGAAGGGTAGTAACATAGGGTAGTAAAATTGAAGATCAAGAGTACAACAAACACATCGAGTTGAAAAACAACGCTAGATTAGAGAAAGATATGGATAAAACGAAGGCAGAAGCTCAAGTACAGTACGTCTTCGTAATGGATGGCCATAAAGCTCCGGTTAATAACGCAAATAAATTTTATTTCAAACAAAAACTAAAAATGCATCACTTTACCATCTATAATTTAGCAACTCACCAGTATTCAAATTATTGGTGGAACGAGTCAGAAGCCGATTTGGTTGCTTCAGTGTTTACGTTAATCATCATTTATCATTTAGCAAATCACTGCATAAATGAATGGCCAATTGTTCTATGGAGTGATGTTTGTCCGTACTAAAATAGAAACAATGTATTGGCTAATGCCCTGTCCTACTATTCTGTTAAGCATAAAAAAATATCACGCAAAAGTATTTAGAACCTGGACATTCCCAGATGGAATGCGATTCGGTGCACAGTGTTATCGAAAAGACTTTAAAAAACAGGGACGTTTCACTTATTTTAATTTCTTAGAAACTAAAAAATAAAAATTTCCCGGTCTTACAGTCTCTCATATATCTGAAAAATTTACCTAATTTCAATAAAAAGCAATAACGATTTAGCAGATATAGACTACCGCGGATAATTTTTAAGGACCAATGGGCTTGTAAGCACTAATATTGAAAATTATTGTGAAAATAGAGCCAATAGAGGGCAAATTGAGTTAACATTTGGGAAATAGTGACAAGTTAAGGGACTAGGGCCCATTGTAAGGTCCAATGTGACAGTCCAGTCAATTAATAGCAAATGGCCAATGATGTGTACACATTTTTGGGTCGCGGTTTACACCTCGTTTTAAATAGATTTCGAAATAAGCTGCTATCATTTCGGGAACCTTTTCATCATTTAGGTAACGTGAACAAAACTGATTATCACAGACAAAAGTGTATTTTAATTTATTATTTATGGTATGCTTGTATTCCTTAATATTCATTCGTGGGCTATTGAGCACACTTGGCGATGCCTAGCCGCCCCATGTCCTGCAGCACTCCAATGTGCCTATCATAGCCTAGCTCTCGCCACAGCACATAGACCTGTGACCTTGAACTCTCCTTGGTACGTGGATGCCTCCTACACGATAGAAAAGACGTTCAAGAGTAAACGGCCTAAGTTTCTCTATTCGCATTTCATAACAGATTTTTGAGTACCTTACAGGTCAGTATTGGATTTTTTTTAATATGTCGCATTCGTTAAAAAAATATTGTTTTCGACATAAAACATGAATCTCTGAGTTTCGAAGATACTTACATCTAAAAACTTGTGTTTTACTTTAAAGAATCGTTTCCTCCGCTTACTTTAAGGTAAGATCATTTAATTGGTGCCAAACATACACAAGTATTTTTCTAATTTTAACCAGTAAAGTAGCACTTTTAAAAACCATTTGACGTTAGGAACTTATATATATATATAGGAATAGTTGTGACATGTTGTTCACCGATTCTTTCATTCAATTGTTTTCCTTCAGCTCCATCTCTGATCCGACGTTAGCATGTTAAGTGGGATTTATAAACTCTGTCGTTACAGTCAGTTCAGTTCAGTTGAGTTCCGCAGGCTGCCGTTCGCGATCGTGATTTATAAACATCAGTTCAGTTCAGTTCGTTGCGCAAAGTACGCTCGAATACGCTCAAGTACGCTGAGCGACGTTCAAAAGATGACCATCTTTTATCTTTTCCCGTTGAAGTTCGCTCGCGTTTGACGTCACAACCAATAATATACGACTATTACAATCACGTGGTGTTTTGTTATGGTTCTGTGGTTGTGGCGTGGCGAGGTTACGTGTTTCTTGTTTATGTTTTCAGTCAGTCATTTTTCAGTCTTTTCATTGTTACGTTTATTGCGTTTTGTGTGTGATAACAATTTAAGAGACTATGGATATCTAGTTGATGATGTTTGTGGGTTGTTGATTGAGGTAATTCAAAATTACCCACTTCTCTACGATAAAGGCCACAAAGATTACAAAAACAACAACAAAAAAGATCAAGCATGGAGGGAGATAGCCGAGATTCTCCAGAAAAGTGGTAAGTACCGACTTTAGGCATTTAAAGCCATGTTTGGTATTTATAAAAACATCTTTGTGTATTTTGCAGTACACATTTTATTTGTAATTAACGTAAAGTCATATAAAACATGTATTTATGATCTAGTTTCCGAGTGCCAGAAGCTATGGAAGTCACTACGCGGCAGGTTCACTCGCGAGAAGAGGCTGAAGGGAAAATCTGCATCCAGCATCAAGCTGGTACTACTATAATAAGATGAGGTTTTACGCAAAATATACTTAACCCAGAAAGTAAGTGAATTATGGTATTAAGTCTACAATATTTAAACCGAATGGTTAATGAATTGTTACAGGACCTACACAGCAACAGATGCGGCAATTGCGGAAGGACCTTCATGTTCTGGGAACATTGCGTCTGGAAGATCATCTTCCTCTTCTGCGTGGTCTTCAATGGACCACATTTTATCTTCCCCAACGTCTCCAGAGCCAGAGAGGACTGACAGCCAATTGTCTGTGGTTGAAGCGAAGGTTGAGGAGACTCTTGTAAACAGTCCTATATAGAAAGAAGACTCCTAGGATGTCAAAAGGACTACGTGCGACAAGTAAGATTTTGTATTTATAAAATATTAAATTTGGTTATTATTTAGTTATTGTTTCCATCAACCGTGTATTAACGAGTTTGTGCAATGCGTATAAAATCATGCCTTTATCGACCCCATTAATGTATGATTTTTTTATTAATGAACGATTTCAGTATCCAAGTAACTAAACAGAATACATAAAAATTAAAAGCGTAATGCCGTGTTAACAAATTGGTTGTTGTTAAATTTAACCTTTTTTAAAATCTGACATAATGGATATTGACGAACAACATTTTCTATTAACACCATTGTAATAAAAACACTGTCGACGGAAAAAAATTGTAACTAACTCGTGTACTAAAGTCGATTAATCATGTCTCAATTATTAATCGCTTTTATTAATTAATTAATTCAGTTCGTTAAATAATTATTATTTATATAATTATTATATTATATTTTTGTAAAATGTAAAAAATGTATTAACACAATGTTAGAAATAAAACAAAGAAGTATCTAAAAGGGGTATTGTAATATGTTGCAGATATTACAAAAAAAAACGGGACAGCGAAGATGATGAACTGCTGAGAGCGGCAAAACAAATTGCTGAAAGTATCTCTGCAACAAACGAGACCATAATGGCTAAGACACAGAAACAGTCTTCGACCCCATATAGGACATTTGTAGAGTATCTCTTTACTCTTTTGGAGGAAATGACCCCAGATGAAGCAAAGGAAAAAGGAAAAAAGAAAAAAAATTCCTAATACAATACAATGTATGATGATTAATTTTTCTATATATATTCAATAAAAACAAAAACAGAAGTTTGTGTAATTATACAACCCTTGATACAAACAAAGTAATTCTAACTAAAACTAATAATTCATTTGCAAACATTATTAAAAAAAAGAACGTCTGACATACAAATAAATAGTCAGCCTATTTAATAATACTTAAACACATAGAAAATTATATACATGAAATGAAATGTACTTGGGCATTAATGGACATTATGGCATTCAAAGTAAAAATCAAACAATAAAATATAAATTAAATTTTTGTTTGTGGATATAATCTACCTCTATTTACCATGGCATTTTGCCAAGGTATTTGCCCACCATCTGATATAAAATAATCTGCAAGAGAGTCTCTTATTCCATATACTTCCCTGCGAGCAACATTTGCAGAAAGTCTTCCAACAGACTGTAATGGGGTTGCATCTTGTCTCCACAAGCCATTAGTTTCATCGCTACTATCAACATATCCAGGGGGACAAGATATATATATATATATATATATATATATATATATATATATATATATATATATATATATATATATATATATATATATATATATTACTTTATATATATATATATATTACTTTCCCCAGCAACCTTTCCAAGTTCCACTTGGCAGTAAGTGTGAAGGACAGTAATTGCTTTAACAATATTGTCAACATTTTCTAACTTGGCATTTATTGTTGTCTTTGATATTCTCCATCTGGCCACAAGAATTCCAAATGTATTTTCTATCATCTGCCGTGCTCTTGATAGCCGATAATTGAATATTCTTTGTGTGTCGGTTAAATTCCTTCCTCCATAGGGCCTAATGATGTAGTTTTTTAAAGGCAATGCCTCGTCGGCAACAAAAAAGTATGGCATTGATGTGTTGCTATGAGGAAGTAAACTTTTTTGTGGGACATTCAAATTAGATTCCTCCAATCTCTGACCAAAAACACTATGGCGAAAAATGCCCCCATCACTCCGTGATCCATAAGCTCCGATATCTACTAATGTGAAACAATAATTACTATCACATGCTGCCAAAAGTATAATACTAAATGTTTTTTTATAATTAAAATATAAAGAGCCACTTTTAGCAGGTGCCTGTGTCGCCGCCACGCCGCCTCCAAGACGTCGAGACGGCGTCGAAACAATAACTAACCATGACCTACCTCAAGGGGCCCTACAGAGCATCGCGGCCGCGGCGAGCAAAGCGCTCAGTCGCACGTTCGACCTCGCCGTGAAACCGCGGTGCTCATACTATAAATGAAATGCAAACCAGGAGCCGACACCCAGTCCAGCTCTGACAGTGTGACCAGTAACTTCAGACTGACTACTCTGCTTTACGCAACCTACCTGCTTTACGCATTGCTTTACGCACTAACTTGTTCACTTCGCTTTCGCAATTGTTTTCCGCTTTCGAGCCACTTCTTCGTTGATGAAACGATATTCTGGGTTAATCTCAGACACAAAACTTCGCTGTCTCGCTGAGGCGTACCATCGTCGAGCATTACGTGACCCTGCCTCCAAGGGTCACCATATCACATTTCCCAGTGGTGAATACAGTAGCCATATTACATCAGAAAAGCTGCAGTCCCCTTCGTTTCCACATCCCCGACAAACGGCGCCCAGTTACACAACAAATAGTAGTCCAGGGATGCCAGAAACAAATCCAGAAGGTGTGACGTGTACATGGCGTGGCCAACGTGGGGCGCTTGAGAAATCAACAAGCCTCCTCGCACCAGAAGAGCAACTTCTCAAGGGAGTAGTTATTCCCGACCCACAAGAAGCCCTAGAGATGTCTCAAACTCAAACAACTACGTACATATACAGTGATGATGTGGACGAGGACACACCGTCGCCTGCGTGTCGGACTCAAAGGGGTGAACTGAGTAGCCTTGGAGCGACACACGGCACGACGGAGTCCCGCACTCATGAGACACATGTCGTAAACACAGCAAATTACGACACAATTACCATGCCACCTACGCCTGAGGCGGAAATACAGAATGTTTTCCTCAAAATTGCCGAAACATTCAACTCGTCGCTGCAACAAGCCATACAGTTGACGCAAAGAACCGCAGCACCTCGACTATACATCCAGTTACCCGTTTTCCAGGGCCTGGATCACGAGGATCCACAATGGTTTTGTGAAAGACTCCACAAGCACTTTGCACAAAACAACATCCTAGACGAGGAGACTAGACTATGGGTCGCCCTCGAACAGCTCGGAGGCCGAGCAAAAACATGGGCTGAACCCCATAAAATTCTAACTGCAACATACACTCAGTTTGAATTACAATTCCTGGCAAAATACAACTCCGAAGAATTTCTCTCGAAGGCCACGGAGAAATTATACGCCGACAAGCAGGGAGCCCACGAAAGCGCAGAAACTTTCGTAAACAAAAAACGATGCCTATTCGCAAGAATAGACCCTGCTCGAGATGATTACTACATCACGAGGACGCTCGTAAACCAGTTGCGGCCCGAAATCAAGCTCCAACTGCAAGGCGGTCCCATTTACACGACGGAGACGCTGATATCTCGAGCCACCCAAATTGAAGCCACTCTCAACGAAATACAGCGAGCCACAAACGCTGTATCTCGGCCGCAGAGCAGACAAGAGCCCAAGGCGCCTACTTCCACGGCGCCGCGAAGCAACATGCCTCCTACACCGTGCCGCTTTTGTCAAGGGTGGCACTATAATCGAGACTGCCCGCAGAATCCGTACGCGAAGCAGTCGCAAGCTTTAAACTACCAGAGGGCCGGCGCTCCACAACAGACAAGCCGTCCGGCCCGCAGCAGTCCAATGCCTACAATCAATACGCTCAACATCCCGATCGGCGAGAGCAGCCGCGATGCACAAACCTACATCGCGGACCCTGCCGTCATGCAGCAGCAGTCGACGGAGCAGCGAAATTAAACTTCGCTGCACTTGCCACGGAAATAGACAATCATTTCCCTGGCTTCGGCGGAGCCGAAAATTCATCAGACACACTGCAGGCGGGGAACACAAAACCCTCCGTCTGCAGTGCCAACGTCGGCACGCTCCCCGAAGAAATTAAAAAATCCACTGCACTTTCCCATGAAACGACGGAGAACTGCAGAGACGAAATAGAGGCCGCAATCAACCAAACAACGTTGCGGACGGGGTATACAAACCCCTCCGTTCGTAACGTTGACGCCGCCGACACGAATAATAACAAACAAAAATTCGCTGCAGTTTCCACGGAAAATATTCTAAGTCCGTTGCCGACGCCTCGACACGCGATAGCTACAGTAAACGCTATCGCGCCCCATCCGACGTTACCTCGCATCGAGGTACTCATCAACGGCAAAACAGTGTCCGCTCTCCTAGACACTGGAGCCGCAGGCAGCCTCATACGTGCCGGCGTGATCTCCCCGCAGCAGACCTCTTGCCGAGAGCAATTTTTCGCCATGGCCTGCGTCGAAACCCTCGTAACCTCCCCTGGCTACAGTGAAGCCGAAGTAGCCATAAAAACTTACCTGACGAGATGCCACTTCCAAATACTCGAAGAACTGAACGAGGAAGCAATCCTCGGTGCCCCGTTCTTCGAACAAAACCACGTAGTCCTAGACTTCACACGCAAGTGCCTCTACATCGGAGCCCAAGATAGACACTGCGTGTACTGGGACCGAATTACTGTACCTGCTGTCGTTCGAGACCCTGAAGCCCTGAGTAAGATTAACATACCTGCTGAACATCTCGAGGCCGTGCTCCCTATCCTAGAGCAATACAACGATTTGTTCAGCGACCTGCCGCAGCGCACAACCACCAACTCGACACGACACGAGATCCACTTAAAGGATGAGCGAGTTGTACATACCAGGCCATACCCGATGTCCCCTGAAAAGAAACAAATCATGTACGAGCAGGTAGACGAAATGTTACAAGCGGGAGTCATCGAGCCAAGCACCTCCCCGTACTGCTCGCCGCCTGTTTTAATCGAGCGTCCCAACAAAAAACCTCGATTTTGCATCGACTACAGGAAGTTAAATAAGCTGACAACAGACGAGAGCTCCGTACTACCGAGAATCGTTGACGCTGTCCGGGACCTCGGAGAGGCTAAAGTCTTTACCCTCCTTGACTTGAAAGCCGGATATTGGCAAATTCCGATGGCTCCCGACAGCAAGAAATACACCGCCTTCGCCACCCCCGACGGGGCATCATATCAATTCACTGTGATGCCGTTTGGGCTTAAAACCGCTCCTTCCACCTTTCAGAACTTCGTAGTTCGAGAAGTTCTGACAGGCATGATACAAAAGCACGTAAAAGCATACCTAGATGATATTCTCATCTACAGCTCATCGATCGAGGAACATAAGTTGCACCTAAAGCTCGTCTTCGAGCGGCTACGACTCCACAACTTAACCATATCACCATCCAAATGTACGGTGGCCGCTACAACGCTCGACTATCTAGGGCACCAGATAGCCGGCGAAACCACGCGTCCACAGGAAAAACACCGAGCAGCTATCATAAATTTCGAGAGGCCGAAAACCAAGAAAGAAGTGCAGAGCTTCTTAGGCACAGTAAACTGGCTCCGTGACTATATTCCCGGAGTCACACAACTTACACGGCCGATAACAACCCTGCTACAGAAAAATAAGCGATTCACCTGGTCTGAGGAATGCCAGGAGGCATTCAATAAACTGCAGACATATATCGCTACACACGAACTAAAATTACACAGGCCAGATCACCAGCGTCCGTTCACTATCCAAACGGACGCCTCACAGCACGGCATTGGCGCCGTACTATATCAACAGGCCCCCGATCAGACGAGGAGAATCATCGCATACGCGAGTGCAGCCCTAAGGCCCGAACAACAAAAATTCCACGTAAACGAGTTGGAATGTCTCGCGGTTATATGGGCATGTAAAAGATATCACCAGTATATCACAGACGCTCCGTTTACCTTGAAAACAGACAGCAAGGCACTCACCTGGCTCTCGCAGCACAGGGATACCAAGGCGAAATTAATGCGCTGGTCCCTGTTGCTGCAAGAATATCAATACACCGTCGTGCATTGCCCAGGTAAAGAAAATCAGCTCCCCGACTTCTTGAGCAGAAATCCCGACGGTACACAACATACCGCAGACCTAGGTGAAGAGAGGATGCTGCCGCCGCCCTACAGACAGGCCCGAGACGAACAGAACACTGCAACGGCGACACAGCCGATGCCCATCGGAAATATTACCCCGGCACTAGTCATGTCGACTACCGGCGGCTGGACAGTCTCGGAGATATCAAAAAATCAAAAAAATAACGCAAGTAAAAAATTAACTGCACTTGCTACAAAAAAAGAAATTATACCAGAAAAGAGCGCAAGTAAAAAATTAACTGCACTTGCTAATAAAAAAGAAAATAAAAATCAATCTCCACAGCCAGCCGTCGCTACATCGAGCCTGAGTCGAGCAGGAATTACAAAACCTTCTGCTCGACCCACGGCCACCAACAGCCGCACGCAAGCCAGCGCGGACGCCGATCGTGCCGACGCAAACAGAGCTCCGAAATTATTAACTGCACTTTCCAGCGAAAATGTGTCCGTCGTCTCCGCTGACATTAAAGCATCGACGGCGGCACAAATGCTCGCAAGGCAGTCTACTAACATCCCACATCGACCCCGAGAGCGGACGCAGCCAAATAATCAACTTGAAAAATCGACTGCAGTTTCCGCTGAAACTACGGCATTCGTCTCCACGGACGCTAAGACTTCTACGGCGCTACGAAACTTCGCCGCAGAATCAAATAACGTCTTACAGGAGCTCAGGCAGCCGCAGATGAAAAATCGTCAAAACAAAAATTTAACTGCACTTGCCAATTTCCAACCCGACAAGCCGCCACGAACGTACGCAGACAGGGAGACGTTCAAGGAAGCTCAACGCCGCTTCGTGAATATCTCCGCCGAGACCCTGGCCAGATTAGCGGATAGACAGTCCACTGCCATCCCCGGCGATTACGCGACGGTGCTCGCGCGAGCTACCGCCGCAGATACCTGCAGCCCTACGACATCATCACAGTACGATGTGCCCAGGACAAATTCCCGTCTCCACGACTCCGCAGAGACTCGACAGACAGTCGGCAGCGAAACCACGCAACAAGAGCCTGAACTGCTATCGAGTACTCGCCCCAGGAGAAAAAGACGAGTGCGCCTGGTCATCTCCGATCCAGTAGATGACATCCACCAAGACATCCCGATGACAGGCGCCTCCGAAAGGCCGGGGGTGTCGCCGCCACGCCGCCTCCAAGACGTCGAGACGGCGTCGAAACAATAACTAACCATGACCTACCTCAAGGGGCCCTACAGAGCATCGCGGCCGCGGCGAGCAAAGCGCTCAGTCGCACGTTCGACCTCGCCGTGAAACCGCGGTGCTCATACTATAAATGAAATGCAAACCAGGAGCCGACACCCAGTCCAGCTCTGACAGTGTGACCAGTAACTTCAGACTGACTACTCTGCTTTACGCAACCTACCTGCTTTACGCATTGCTTTACGCACTAACTTGTTCACTTCGCTTTCGCAATTGTTTTCCGCTTTCGAGCCACTTCTTCGTTGATGAAACGATATTCTGGGTTAATCTCAGACACAAAACTTCGCTGTCTCGCTGAGGCGTACCATCGTCGAGCATTACGTGACCCTGCCTCCAAGGGTCACCATATCACATTTCCCAGTGGTGAATACAGTAGCCATATTACATCAGAAGAGCTGCAGTCCCCTTCGTTTCCACATCCCCGACAAACGGCGCCCAGTTACACAACAAATAGTAGTCCAGGGATGCCAGAAACAAATCCAGAAGGTGTGACGTGTACACCTGTATATTAATATGTTTCCCATCCAAAGCTCCTAAACAATGAGGGAAATTCCATTTATTTTGGAACCCGCTAACTATATTCTGCCATTCTTGTTTCAAAGGAGATTTCAAATATACAGCTGATAATGTATCCCATATTGCTTTACAGGTCTCATGAATAATTTTGTGGGCCGTTGTATGACCTAATTGAAAATGCCATGCTATAGCTTGCATTGCATATGTTCCTTGAGATAGGTATCTGAAATAATAAAAAAATATGCAAAATCTATTCCATTGCTGAACCAACAGGAGTTGTAATTATTTTATTAGAAAGAATATACTTACTGCTGTTGTTTACGAATAATAGGCCGAATATAATTTAGGAGTTTTTCGAAAACTGAAAAATTCAAGAAACAAACTCATTCTTGTGAATTTAAAGAATTGAGGTAAATCCCATGACTTCATTTTTTGTAATAAATATAAGTTCCTTTTGTTTGTCTGGCCCTGTTAATAGGCCTTATTTTGAACCTTCTTACTTGGTTACGCTTCCTTCTTTTTAAAGCTAAAGCACATAAAATTACTCCAAACCCTATTGATAATTTTTGCAATTCAAGTAAATTGCTATCTGTTGCGGCATATATGCCTTTCCTATTATAAAAATAATTTATATTTAAGTTCATGTATGTATGTGTAACATTTTGCATGGAAGAGTCTACCGGCGCACGCAGCCTAAGCTACCCCGAGTGAGAGAGTAGGGGAGTGGACGGAAAAGACAAGTCAACAAGTGGGGTAGTTAGCAGTTGTTATGAACTAGAGCAACAGACAAGTAGCATGTTGTAAGAATAAATAACATTGTAACATGTGTATCTCTATCACTATAATATAATAAATATATAATAGTAAACAAAAGCATACACAGTCCACATCTATACACTATCTATTTCCATATTTCTTGTACAATGTACAAACGACAAACACTCATCTCTCACAAAACAAGTAAAAAAGTAGAGTTAGTAGTTAGGTTGACAGAATTTCACAACGTCAGCGAACGGCAACGACACTTTACAAATTAGACAGACAACGATCATCGAACTGCAACTGAGCGCGGCTGTGGGCGCAGCGCAACTCAACTCAACGGAACTGAACTGAACTCAACGTCAAGTTTATAAATCCACCTTTACCGTCGTAATAACATAGAGCAGCTTAATAAACTAGATCAGGTGAAATCGCGCACTTCCGATCCTTCTTCTCTTGACTTCGGAATATCTTCTTTACATGCTAATACAGCCGCTAGCTATAGTTCTGTATTCGCTGAAAGGTCCCCGTAATTTAACAAATTATAATGCTTTTGTAGTCCATTATAAACATGTTTTGGTTTGTTACCACTCAAGATTTTGGGCAGTTATTTTTTTAGTACTTTAAAGCCCATATTATAGGGATATTACATATGTGCTACATTAAATTAAAATATTATATGCTTTTAATTACAAATCTGGCTGCATTTAAGTTTTGATAACTATATCCACGATCCCTGTATTAATTAGAAAATATTTGGTATATTAAAAGTGAGGAAGGGGAGGCATAATGTAAAAAATAGGGCCCTGGCACTCTATAAATTTTATATTTATGCAGAAAATAATCAAAAATTCTATTAATATACTAAGTAAATACGTAATATTATATTTTAATATTAAATCTTTACTACGCCTATGAACTGCTCTTTGCCTACAGAACGCGAATTTTATAGCGAATTGACCAATGGAAACCGGGAATCGGCAAAAAATTACGCGCTGACCATTGTTTTGATTTTGCCAAAAATACGCCGTGCTTGCTTTTGTTAATTATACTTTTTGTTAATTATTCCTATGAAGTAGATGAAACTGAAGGTCTTTACGTCGTAATACGTTAAAATTTAATGAAAAGTTATGTATAGTTTGTCAAAAAGGTGGCAAGTTAACAAGTGGAATAGACAGTTGTAGAAAAGTGCGATGGGCTGCTAGTGAACGAAACGATATTGTCTGTGAGAGATTAAATATGATAAGCAGTGACTCTATGTTTTTTTGCCATATGACAAATGAGTGTTACCGTAGCTATACAATGAAAACCAAAGTAGAAAGATCGAAAAAAATTAGAAAACCCTGAACTGAAAATCTAGAATTTGATGTCAAAATAGGTGAGCAGTCTTTTTGTAATCGTGATAGATATACTAGATCTAAAGTGAAATCTCGCACTATTTCATCTACAATAATTAAAGATGAAAAATTTCCCTACGTAATATGTGGTAAAATATGGGTAGGAAAACACTGCAGTAAAACATATTTGTGAAACAGACAGAGCCCAAAAGCTTTTAAGCATTACGCATTTTCTAAAAGATGAAGTTTTTATCAGAATTGCTGATTTACGCACTATTGATTCTGTTTTTTCAGCAGATGTCTATTATCACAAAAAATGTTTGCGATCCTATGAAAGAAACTACGAAAGGTTGACAGGTCAAAATGTTTTAGAAGAATCATGTGAAAGTTCTTCCGATTTTAATAACTTGACAGTGCAAAGGAACAACGCGATTTCTATAGTTGTTAACACATTGACACTGAGGGTTAAGTTCGGAGATGCTTTTACACTTACTGATGTATGTTTGGATGTTAGTAAAATTTTGCCACCCAATATGTCGGTAAAGAACATACACATAAAAAATTACCTAGTTTCCAACTTCGGTGACGAAATAAAGTTCTCGGTGCCAACAGAAGCAAATAAGCCTACTATAATTTTCTTTCATTCTAGTGTATTAATCGAAGAAGTCGTTGAGCTCTTGCGATCAAAGGATGTTATAAAAGAGAGCGCAAAAATTATTGAAGAATCATTAAAGAAAGTTAATTTTAACCTTGAAAATCAATTTTCGGATGAAAATAATTTGAGACAATCGTGGGATGATATTCAAATTCCTTCAACGTTATTAACCTTTTTCTCTGAATTATTTAATTTTAGTGAGACCCAAGGAAACCAAACTGATACCGATTCTGAAGATGACGAGCTTTTAAATATTGAAGCACCTCCGAACAGTATTTCCAAGAGCAAAATACTTAAAATGAAATCCTTATTTCAAATAATGTACTTTATAATGGGGAGTAGGTAATATTCTTGTGATTTTTATGAATATGAAGTTTTATTTTTATTTAGGCGAAGGCTGGGGGGCGAAATCGAAAATGCTGGAAAAATTGGAGTCGTGGCCTATATATTTTTTCTCTTCTGAGACTGGCAGTCTATGTTGACAGTAAAAAAATAATTTGTAGGTTAGGTTTACAGTAAAGTCGACGTTTTCTCCTCAAAAAGGCCAAAATCGAGACTTTACCAAAAAGGAAAGGAAGAAATTCGATTATGGAACACGCTTTAGAACTTTTAAAGGAGACTTTTGATATTAAAGGAAACTTTACGTCGATTATGGAACTGGCTGTTAATCATTTAGCTTATTGTTCGTAATGTTTTTCCCGATAAAAATGCCTAATGTGTTTCATTTTTGTGTTTAAATTTTTCATAGGCGTTCTGCCCTTTAATATTTAATTGAAGCTTATCTGCGAAGTTTAGTGATCAAAATCCCTTTATTATTAAGACACACACCACACATTCACACACACACTCTTCTTACTTAATTGTCCAACATTTTCAACGTTATCCCCGATAGCCGAAGTTGACGGTATTTGCATGTCCATATCAATATTATTATCTTCCATTTCGCTGCTTCGCATAAAACGACATAGTCCGCGACGCCCACATCGCACACGGATAGCCGTTAAAACTTAAACAAAGAACCTACTCCGAGGATAGCTTTCGATTAGCATGAAGCACGAAACTGGCCAGCCAGCGCGCACCGATGCATTCAGCAGATGGAAAGGAAAGTTCAATATCCTCTCGACCTCGACGCAAATAAAAAAACCTACTCCAACGATAGCTTCCTCGCCCGCATATATAAGTGGCGGGCTTAGCTCAGCCAGCGCGTGCTGATGTATTCAGCAGCCCATGGATGCATCAAAGAAGCTAGCGTGTGTGTATTTTCTAGTTGGAAACAAACATTATTTAATTTTACGTCAACATGTTGCCTCGGCTTGATACCTTCAAGGAAATTATATTTACCCCTAGAATAATAGCTTTTAATGAAAGCTTTGTTCCATTGGGTAAAGGCTATAAAAACAAAGCTGCCATTTCCGGTTGCTGTTCTTTGGTATGAAGCTATCGTAGGTCGTTTAAACTCATTGAGCCAGGCCACACATTCATGGCTGCAGGTGCATTCCATCATCAGGTTCTTTGTAATACACATTTCGTATTATTTTATTCTCATTTATCTCATTTTAAGGTGGAAGAGCCATTAAAACGGGAAAAGAAAGTATACGATTTTGATGATTTCTGCCGCGCCGTAGAAAAATCTAACTCAGATCGAGTTACTGTAGGGGAATTGTGCTTGAGATGGCATACCAGGGTGAGACGGCATATTAGCGTTTTTAGGGAGATCACTGTAAATTTGGCAACTATGTGCATTCGTCTAGATGCACTTGGACACCTAGCGGTCTCTGTGTTAATTTAGTTCGCTTGAAACTATCGATGGAGTTAGTACGGTGTGTTGTATGCTGTCGACACGTGGAAAGTTTTCTGTTGAGTCTCCTGCCTGTGTTTTTTACTTCGAGCGTTTAAAGTTTTGCTAAAATTTATTAATGTGGCAGTGTTTATTTGTAAATGCTGTACACAACTGTCGCAAAAGATATTACAAAAATGTAAGTGCAATCCGGCAACATATGTCTAAAGTAAATGAAATATTTCAGGGTGAGATGGCATATAATTGACGAGGGTAAGATGGCGTGGTATGCCGTCTCACCCGGAACTATGCCATGTCACCCCTAATTAATATATCGCTAAGTTTTTCCTATTTTTTACAGATTTTTATCACAATGGTCGGTCAATACGTCCGAAAGTCAGACCGCCAAAGTTGGAATGAAGAAAATATGACGGAAGCACTTAACGCAATTAAAAAGAACCAAATGGGATGGCTTTTGGCATCAAAAACGTTTAATGTACCGCAGACAACATTGAGAAGACGTGCTAAAGATGATCGTGGATCCAATAAGGGTTACTTAGGAGGACATGTTCCAACTTTTAATGTCGAGTTGGAAAATGAATTAGTTCGCCATGTAAAAGAATTAGAAGTTCGTTTTTTTGGACTCACAACGTTAGATATTCGGAGGCTTGCTTATGAAATTGCCACAGTAAAGAACATTCCAAATAGGTTTTCAAAGGAGAAGAAAATGGCAGGCTGGGATTGGTTAAAGGGGTTCCGTAAACGAAATCCTTCTATTTCGCTTCGTACACCCGAGGCAACATCAGCTGCAAGAGCCCGTGCATGTAACAAAGTTCAGATTAAGAAATATTTTGATGGTCTTGAGAAAGTGATAGATGAACCCAAATTCTCTCCTGAAAATATATACAACATGGATGAGTCTGTGCTCTCAACAGTTCCATCAAGAAATTCTAAAATTTTGGCAACTAAAGGTAGGAAGCAAGTTGGTGTTTTAACCAGTGCGGAGAGAGGCCAACACCTTACAGTTATATCGATGGGTTTTTGACAAAACATCGTAAGCGACAATTTTACCAAAATTACGTTTTTTGGTCTATACGATTCCTTGTGTAAAACTTGTTCATCCCGACACAATAATCATGTCAATTCTACTCTCTTTATTGAAATTTTATCGTTTTATTATTGTCGTATACGCCAATATTGTCAAACGGTGTTTAAATTATACCTAAAATTATCGTAACTGTTGATGTATTCCCGACAGAGAATCGTAAGCGCCGTCGGTTACGTTAGACGGTCGAGCACGTACGATAATTATTAGTGACCATTTTCTTGTCTACGGCGCATCAGTTTTAGTTTAAGAGCCGTTATTTTAATAGATAATTCGTGATTTCAGTTCAGTGGTCATCTAAACTTTGAAGTGTCTGTATGTAACGAAATTTTTACGATTGTTTTCGAGGTTTAAAGGCTTGAATGCTATTAGTGTGTTGATATAAAATCTAGTACTTTGGTGAGTCCCACAATTTTAGTTATTTTTTGTCTATATTCACGCTTATTGGAAACGTTTATAGATAATGGCTTCTTCACGAGGTTATAGAATAGCATTAATGGGAATAAAACAAAGTCAAAAAGAGATGCAAGTAGAAACAAAAAGGTCTAACAATTTAGAAAACGTGGAAAATAATATTAATATTATAAACATAACCCATTTAAATCTAAGCGCTGCAAATGATGAAAGTAAGACCATCTCAAATAATTTACCTGGAATAACAAGTAGTTACCTGGAACATTCACCTAATTTTAATATTATTACTGAGAATCAGAAGTCCTTAAATGAACATGATATTGACAACGGTTCAAAGGCTCTTACAATAATTGATTATAGTCCAAGTCCCCCTAATAGTAGTACACCAAATGAGAATCCAAAATCACTTAGATACACCACTACTTGATGATATAGACAGCATGCCAATTATATTTTTAGAAAATGAATGTAGTACTGTTTCTCCCGATGTATTATTGAACAACAATTTTGACGATGTATTGAATGAAGCTTCTACTTTTATTTTAAATGAAATCAAAAACTACAGTGAAACTGGAGTAATCGATGAAATTCTAGTTGAAAAGGCGCCGGAAAATAAGCAAAGAAAGCTGGTTAATTATTCGTCAAGTTCGGAATCAAACAACTCCCGAGTCAGAACCTGTTCGAAAAAGTAAAAAACTGAAAAGGTTTGATTCAGATTATTCGTTTGACGAAAAAAAGGAATCCGATTTCTTCTATTCAAGTTCCGATTCCGAAGATGCCGTTGAAAAAAGTACTGTTGGTGAATCTGGGTTGAGAAAACCGAGAAAAGCTAACAAAAAGAAAATAAAACAAATAGAAAAGTGTTTGGGAGCTACAAAATCGGTACAGGAAAATCCATGCAAAAATACAAAATGTCAGAATTCATGCGCCACAGATTTTACGGAAAAAGAGCGTCATGACATTTTCGAATTTTATTGGGGACTAGGTAGCCATCAAAGACAGCGGGATTGGCTTTTATCCTGCATAAAGGAAACTGTTATCAAACGAAGGCGAGTAACTACCGAAATTAGTAGACGGAATAGAACTTTTAAATATATTATCACATGGAATGGGACTGAAATCAAAGTTTGCCAAAAGTTTCTTTTAAAAACATTATGTATCTCGCAAATGACTTTAAGATACACTAAAGATAATGCATTTACTGAAAAATTTGCTAAAACTGATCAGAGAGGGAAACATGATCCACCTCATAAAACATACTTGGAGGACAAAAAAAGTGTTCACGATTTTATAAAAAAACTACCAGCGGTTCCGTCTCACTACTGCAGAGGTAGTACAACAAAAAAGTATTTGCCAGCAGAAATGAGAAACGTGTCCTTTCTATACAGAATATTTATAAAGGATCAACAGGAATTCTTTAATGTGAAGACCAAAGTATTGAAAGTGTTTAGAAATATTTTTAATAAAGATTTTAATCTTGGCTTTCTTGGCTTTAAAGATTTTAATCTTCCTAAAAAAGATAAGTGTTCACTTTGCGAAGCAAGAAAAGATAATGGACTTAAATTTACAAAAGAAGAGGTGGATGGGTACGAGGCACATGTAAGAGATAAAGATGTGAGTAAACAGCATTTTCTTTCTGACCAGAAGTTGGCAAAAGAGGACACCAGTTTTGTATGTGCAAGTTTCGATTTACAAAAAGTGTTAAACACGCCACATGGCGATAACATGTTGCTATATTACTCCCGAAAATATGCTATGTACAACGAGATTATCTATGAAAGCGGAACTTGTAACACCTTTTGCTATGTATGGGGCGAAAATGACGGCAATCGAGGATCAAACGAAGTAGGCACAATCTTAAATAAATATTTAGAAATGGTTGATCAGAGAGGAAATGTCCAGACAGTTGCACTTTATTGCGACAGCTGCTCTGGTCAAAACAAGAACAAGGTTATTTTGGCTATGATATATAAATTTTTAAAATCATCCAACAATATACAAGACATAAAAATTGTATTTCTTCTTCCAGGGCATACTTACATGCCCGTGGATGCAGTCCATGCTACGATAGAGAGATTCATTTCTAAACGTATTGTTTGGGCGCCATCAGAATGGGCTACATTAATTTCTAATGCTAGGGTTAACCCAAGACCTTTTGAAGTTATCTCCATGAAGTATTCTGACTTTGTAGATTGGAAAACAACAGCAGATAATTTACTAAGTAGCAATAAAACAAATGATGGACAGAAATTCAAAATAAGTCAGCTGAGAATAGTATATTTTAAGAAAGGGGAGGATAGTATAAACATAAAATACTCATACTCCGATTCTGTAGAAAAACTGGTTTTACCTTTATCTTTTGTAGCACCATCTAAAGGTAGTAACCCTATCATAACTTTATTCTATAATTAAGTTAATCTACTTTTTGTTATTAGGTCGTAGATCAAAAAAATCACCAAAAGTAGTGGATGTTCTTTATTCCAGTCCGTTGCCAATTTCTGAAATAAAATTAAAAAATCTAATGGAGCTGTGTGAAAAACGAGTAATACCCCAAAGATATTGGGACGAATATAAATCCCTTGTGGCGAAGGTTGATGTTCCAGATACTTTGGCTGAGACTGATAATGAAGACGAAATTCGCGAAGAGAACTAACTAATAACTAACTTGAGAAAGATAACTAACTTGTATTTGTACTGCCATTTTAAAGTTACCCTGTTTTAATGTTATTGCCATTGTAATGTTTTAGTTCAAATGTATTAGTACAAATGTTTTTGTTCAAATATTTTGGTTCAAATGTTTTGTCTCACTTTTAACGTGTGTTTAATAAATGATAATAAGAAAAATAGCCTTTACGTTATACAACTGTTTTAGTTTCATTCTGCACTTTTAACGTTTAATAAATAATGTAACAAAGCCTACACAGAACACGAGGCCAATGACCATAGTAGTCGACGCCGCAGACACCAAAAAAAAAAAAAAATGACAACAAGTTGTCACGCTCCTTACCTACCCCTTGCCCCTCCAGCATTATTAAAGCCTTTACGTTACATAATCTAAACAATTTCCCATAAATGACGAAAACTTTTAGATATACTAAACATCGTATGTGTATCGTAAGCGACAAAATTTGGTAAAATAATGCCTGACAAATTATCGTAAGTAGCAAAAATTAATGTAAATATTTCGTTTTCTCAAATTTTATACCACAATTCAATTATTATTTACAAAATAAAATTGCTAAAAAAATTTAAATACGCTAGTCTTGATAAAAACATCAGTTATGAAAAAAGTTGGTTCCTGTAAAATTTACTCTGTGTCGCTTACGATGTTTTGTCAAAAACCCATCGATATGCTGCCTTAACGCAATTGGAACTTACGTACCACCTGTCCTACTGTTTCCAAGGAAAAATATGAAAAATGAACTTATGGATCATGCTCCGGTAGGAGCCTTGGGTTTAGCTCAAGAAACTGGGTGGATGACAGGGGAAACTTTTTTGAAATATCTGAAACATTTTGTAAAATATGTCAAGCCATCTGTTACAAATAAAGTGCTTCTTCTCTTGGACGGACACAGTAGCCACAAAAATTTAGAAGCGTTGACATATGCAAAAGACAACGGTGTTGTCATATTTTGTTTTCCTCCTCATTGCACCCACAGGGTGCAACCTTTAGATGTTTGCTTTTAGATGATATGCTTTTCGGCCCACTAATGACATATTACAATCAAGAACTATTTCGTTGGCTTAAGTCTAATCCTGAAAGAATGGTGACACTTTCAAGTCGGTGGTATACTGAAAGAAGCTTACAATAAAGCTGCAACAGAAGAAAAATGCTGTCATCTCATTTTCTAAGACTGGCATATATCCACTGAATAAAGATATCTTTCCAGAATGGATGTTTCAACCGGCGGAAGTTACTGATCAGCAAGAAAACTTAATCCCAACGGAAATCAATGACTTTGATAACCCACAGCCATCCGGGTCTAAAGAAAAAAATGGTTATCCAAATTCTCAACCTTCAGCTGATCTATCAAATGATATTAGTTCGCAAAGTCCAAATCGTCGGCCTAATTTTAAAACCTCGTAAGTCAACAAATATCCGAAATTGGGATTTTTCCTTGTTCTTATTCAAAAAATTATTATTTACAGTGCATTAAAACGTAATTCTCGGACAAACCGGTCGACATCTGTTGATAGTTTTTAAAAGCTCGTACGTCTGTGATCTCAAAAGTCAGTATTAAAAGCCCGTATGTCATTATTTTACAATGGCGAACGACGCGTATTCGCAGTGCTCTTCAAACATATCGCAATTAAGGTAAAAATTTTTACTTATTTAAGCATATTTTTACATGTATTATATAGAGGTAGTAATAAAGATTCTTGTGTGATAACTATTTATTGAGCTTCCAAGATTGATCTAATTTTATGAACCTAAGTATCAGTCGTCAAGAGTTACAAGTTTTTAAAATTAACAAAAGTTGTAAACATATTCAAAGTATTGGACCTACAAGGATTTAAAACAAACACGTTTTTTTTATTTGCAGAAGAATATTATCTTCAAGAACCTCAAAAATTATGAATAATGTGTTAATAGCTAACAAACCGCTTACCGAAAATAAAAAGTCGTCTACACAGTTTAATACATCGATGATTGATAATACTTCTAGTGCCGCTCTGCCAGAAATGATTGACGAAAATTGCCAAATTTCTGATGATGCAATAATTCAGTATGCTGTTAATCTTGAAAGCAGACTTCAACGTGAATGTCTTGGAGGTGATCATGAACTGTCCAGCTGTGATAACGACAGCAGTTTAATGCACACTGCAAGTATCAAAACAAGTTTCGATGCCGATGACCATACCAAAGATAATAACGAACTTCTAGTTCAAGTCGCTGCTTATAATAAAGATAGTAACATTATTGAACCCATTGAAGAGGAAAATGACCACAAATTGAGAGATAGTTCCAAAGATGTAGTAAGTGCAGATGTTAGTAAAGAGTTATTTGATCCAGACTGGAAAGCAGAGTTAGAAAATATGTCGAATGAAACAAGAAATGAAGATGGAAGTGACTCAGAATAAACGGAGAACGGAGATGACATTGCCACTACCATAAATGAAAATGAACCCTATTTAGAAAAAGCTGGTACCAAAGAAGTGACAAAAAGAACTAGGAAGAAAAGGAGATACGTGAATAAAGAAGAATGGGTTCTGTATAGACAAAAACTAAAAGGGTGCAAAGGAGAAGAGTACAAGGGACTAACCAGGGAGAATGGAAAGTGGATCTTCAACAAAAATCGAGGTGCAAGACACCTAAAAGCACCTTGTTTATGTGCTCAAAGCAGAAGAAAATCCAAGTTGCAATGTAACGTATTAAACGAAAAAGACAGAGAAGCCATATTTAAAACCTTTTGGTCCAAGTCATGGCCAGAAAAAAAGAGTATGTTAGGAGCTTAGTAGATTTAGAACCTGTACTAGAGTGAGGGTTTGTAAGAAACAATTTTTAAATACCCTTTTCATGGGAGAATGGTCAGTGTTAAGCTGGATTAAAAGTAGCAAGACTGATACTGAAGACGATGAAATTTCTACACCGATGGACATTCAAAATAATGATGCAGAAAATGAATCTGAGTGTAATGCTAGCCAACAGCCTACAGGCGAAAATGATCAGCCAAGAAAACCGCGTTTGAAAAGAAATCATATAAAGGAACCCGAAACGGATTTTTTGAAAGTTTTTAAATAATCTTCCAATCTTAGAGTCGCACTACTGCCGATCCTCGTCCAGTAAAAAGTATTTGGAACCCATTTGGAAATCCAAAAATCAGTTGTATCGTTTTTACAAGGAAGAATGTAATAAAATAGGAATATGCGCTTTATCTGATGCTTCATTTAGCCATGCATTTTCTGATCTAAACTATAGTCTATTTCAACCAAAAAAGGATCAGTGTGATGTCTGCCTAGGTTTTAAAATTGGGAATATCGAAGAATTAGCATATAATGAACATTTGAAGAGAAAGATTGCTGCCAGAGAGGAAAAAGCCAGAGATAAGGAGAACAAAAAATGGGTTTTCACAATGGATCTACAAAGCGTGCTTATGGCTCCATTAACGAATGCCTCAGCAATGTATTATAAAAGCAAACTTGTTGTACATAACTTCACAATTTTTAATTTAAAGAACCTTGATGGTCACTGCTTTTTATGGCACGAAGGACAGGGTGGATTAACTGCAAATGAATTTGCTTCTATACTACACTCTTTCATTTCGTATCTTAATACTGAAGAAGGAGATGAAGTGGTAATTTACAGTGATGGCTGTACTTATCAGAACCGGAACGTAACCATAACCAACATGTTCCTCCTGTGTAGTATGACAAAAAATATCACTATTACCCAAAAGTATTTACAAAAAGGACATACTCAGATGGAGTGTGACTCCATGCATTCTGTTATAGAACGAAAACTGCGCAATGCAGAGATATACACTCCAGCGGGGTATGTTTCTATATGCAAATCTGCAAGACATAATCCGGCACCTTATAATGTAACCTATCTCTTTCGACTTTTTTAAAAAATATTCTGACTTATCGTTCTACACTTCTATACGGCCGGGATTTAAAAAAGGTGACCCGGTAGTTACAGATATTAGCTGTCTTAAATATAACTCATCAGGGATAATTCAATACAAGCTTAATTACAGTGATGAATGGACGGTACTGCCTAAAAGAAGAAACGAAAATAATCATAACGCACTAGATATACCCAGTCTGTACAAGGAACCCTTAAAAATCGATAAAAAAAAGTTCAATAGCGAATATTTCAATACTCATATAACAGAAATTGAAATGACAGACCCTAACACATACACACACACACACACACACACACACACACACACACACACACACACACACACACACACACACACACACACACACACACACACACACACACACACACACACACACACACACACACACACACAAAGTACAAAGTACAAATATAACAAAAATAACACAGAGCAACCCAACAAAGAAAAGGGTAAAAATAAAAACACAGTAACCCTTAAGACAGCATCAAAAAAAGCAAAGAAAAATTTCAAAAGATTAGATCTTAATTTAATCGAAATAACACTCGGAGTAGTTTCCACAAACACCAAAACACTTTCACTTCGCTCGACGCGCGTTTCGCCAACCAAGTTGGCATAATCCGGAGACGATTAAAACTAATCTTAAACTACAAAATCTACCATATTTATACTATTTTCATGGTAGATTTTGTAGTTTATATGGTTAAATATGGTAGATTTTGTAGTTTAAGATTAGTTTTAATCGTCTCCGGATGATGCCAACTTGGTTGGCGAAACGCGCGTCGAGCGAAGTGAAAGTGTTTTGGTGTTTGTGGAAACTACTCCGAGTGTTATAGTTACATCAAAGGTTCCAGCCCTATCCAGTATTAATCGAAATAGATAAAGCCAAAACTAGTATGCCCAGATTTACTTCAGAATATAATCAAAATCAACCATCAACCAGTAATGCAAATGCAAACAATACAGAAAAACAAAACACACGTCAACCCACAAAACCACCACCCATACATATTTACACATATAAATGCGCAGAATTAATAAAGTACCTCAACAGAAAACATAATAACCCAAACCCCCAATATAAATTGAACAATAGTTCTCTTATATGCCTCCCTAACACTATTATAGAACACAATCAAATAGCAACCGAATTGCAAGAACAGTCGATAGAATTTTTCACTCATAATACCGAAAAATACAAACCAATAAAACTCGTGGCTAAATATATCCCCCTTGACATATCCAACCAAGACATAAAAGAGGATCTATTATTGAATGAACAATTATTAACATTGCGCGCGTTATGATTTCGAGAGATTCGAGAAAACAGCCCTCGAACATACTGCTGCTCACGGTCCCAGAATACGCAGCTGAACAATACTACAGAATTACAAACATATGTAAACTCAAAGTAAAAATCACTGATTATGTGCGCACAGATATCCCACAGTGCCACAGGTGCCAAAAGCTAGGACACTCCTCACACTATTGCTCAAGAAAGCCAAGATGCGTACGATGCGCTCAAAATTACGAAGGAGCAACATGCTCTGCAAATAATGCACATGTGCATTATGCGGGGGCGAACATCCTGCCAACTATCCTACTAACTAGAGGGTGCCCTAGCTATGCTAAAGCAAAAGAAATTCAAAACAAAAGGATCAACCCGACATCGACAAATACAAACGCACAGAACAGACCAACAGCCCCCAGACCAAGACAACCACCCGCCCCCCCCCCCCCCCCGTACAGCTAACTAATGAACAGGCCAATAAACAAACCACGGATAACATAAATTCCTGGACACAATTCGGACAAAACGGAGAAAACAGGAAAGAAAAACAAAATAAAACATCAGAAAACGAAACCTCAGAAAACAACTCCATAAGGGAAATAATTATTATTTTTAAGGAACTCAATTTAACTAAAATATGGCAAATAATAAAAAATCTAATAATACAACTTAAAACAAAAAAGGACACCTTCGAAAAAATATGCCTTATAGCCGAAGCCATAACGGCAATGATAGATTGAAATAACATAAATTTAAACAAAATCCAAGCAAATCCAGTAAATAAAAACAATGAACAATAATAACAAAACAATAATAATGATGCAATTAAACATCAATGGGGCAAACTCAAAAAAACAGGAACTGATACACATATTAGAAGAACAGAAAATTACAATCTGCTGTCAGTGCTATCAGAGACTAAATTAAAACCCCATAACCCTTTTAACATTATTAACTATGATATCATTAGAGAAGACCGTGAGCTGGGCACGGGAGGCGGAGTTGCCCTGATAATACGTAAAGACATAAAATACACACATACACCACTACCGACATTGACTAGTCTAGAGGCAGTCGCAGCAACGATAACCAATAACAAAGAGAAAATACTAATAATATCAGCATATAAACCCCCAAAAAATACCCTAGACAAGACAGACCTAGACAAACTAAGACAGATAAATGACAAATACGTACTGACGGGAGACCTAAACTATTTACACATCTCGTGGAACATAATAAATCAGACAAGTAACACACCAGGAAGAATATTAAACAACTATGCATTAAAACACAAAAATTTTTAAAATAATAGCACCAAAATGGCCAAGACAAATAACCGAAACCATACAGGCTGCCATGACGAAAAGGCAGAAAGCACTAGGTATCCAATTAACATCCAATCCCTTACCCCGTAATACATTAGACCTTATCAAACAAAGAGGTATTATACGAAAAAGGCACTATAAAACCAAAAATATAGAGTAGAGTAAACATGGACAAAAGTCCGCACCCGGGTAAAAGTCCCATTAAAGGTGGGGAGAAGTGAGGGATGCGGAACGGTTCTTTTCTGCTATCGTCAGTTGAGACGTAGTGTCGTGAGTAGGTGTACGTGTTTGTAGTTCAATCCGAATTTACACGGCCGCAAAAATGAGGTAGGGGAACCGGGTATAGAACGGGGTACTGGGGTAGAATGGGGTACCACGTTTCGAATTCTCGCGGGTTACAGCAAGACCGCCATCTCGATATATATTCACACACTACATCCTACTAATACGGTGGCAGTATATTTGGCTTTGTCGGCAGTTGTTCTAGAGCTGTAACATCGAATGCACGTGTTCTGAGAGGTCCACTGTAAGAATTGTCAAATTTGAAAGCAACGGTAAGTGTTTATTTTCAGTAGCCGCACATTTTGTGAAATATAGAAAATAAAGCCTACCTTTTAGGCTACATTTCCTCTTTAAATTCAAATTATTAGTGTAAACCCTTTTGTTGTTTATTTAGGAAAAACGACGATGCATGCACTTGGGGCAGAATGGGGAGAGGCAGAACGGGGTATACCCCGTTCTGCCCGATGTGTTTGCTGACGGTTAAATTTTATTCTAGATGTTGTTTAATGACGTTAACGCTTTTCAATGCATTGCAGTCATGAAGCGTGATCTTTATTTAACCGAGACAACTAGTTTTCGCTCTTTGACGAAAAGGCACATTAGTTTTTTTTAATTTATTTTAATTGTTATTCTATTGTAGATGGTTCGAACGTACGTAAGGAAAACGGAACGACAAAATTGGTCATCAGAGTCAATGCATCAAGCTGTTCTTGCTGTTTTTAATCGTGAGATGGGATACAAAAAGGCAGCGCAACAATTTAATGTTCCCCAAACCACTTTAGAACGCTACGTCGCTAAAAAAAAGGCAAAATGGTGAGAATTTTAAAATCGACAAAAAAATTTGGGTGTGTTTTCACGGAACAGGAACTAGAGTTGGTGCGATACCTAACCGACATGGAAAGTAGATTGTTTGGCTTAACAATGACAGATTTTCGAAAGCTGGCCTATCAACTAGCTTTACGAAACAACTGCAATAACAGATTCAACTGCAACACCGAAATGGCCGGCGAGACGTGGATGAAAACATTTCTGAAGCGACATCCTACATTAACATTGAGGAAACCTGAAGCAACGTCTGGTGCACGGGCGATGGGCTTCAACAAAAATGCTGTAGATAGTTTTTTTGGACTGCTAACCGAGACAATCGATGCCCTTAAGTTAACAGGTGATAGAATATACAATTGTGACGAAACGGGTGTGTCGGTTAACCCCAAAAGCCAGAGTAAAATATTGGCCAAAAGAGGAAAACGTCAGGTGGGGATAATTAACCCTTCAGAAAGAGGACAGACAGTTACGGCAGAAATTTGTGTCTCTGCGGCAGGTAACTATATGCCACCCTCATTAATATTTCCTAGAATTCGCAAACAACCAACTTTTGAACTTGGTCTACTTCCCGGATCCTCTGTTTACAATAACGGGTCTGGATGGATGACAACAGAAATTTTTTTGGATTGGTTCAAGAGTTTTGTTAATTTTTCTGGAGCAACTAGAAATAATAAAGTGTTACTGTTATTAGATGGGCATTCAACTCATACTAAAAATATTGACCTAATCGACAGCGCACGAGAAAATGGAGTTGTTCTAATTTGTTTTCCGCCACACTGTTCACACAAGTTACAGCCGCTTGACGTTGCTTTCATGAAACCTCTAAGCAATTACTATGAAGTGAAAGTGAGAAAATGGATGCGTTGCAATCCGGGCAAAGTGGTTACACTGCATCAAATATCAACACTATTTGGTGCAGCTTTTCTGAATGCAGCATCTATGAAAACCGCAGTTAACGGCTTTAAGAAAACAGGTATTTGGCCACCCGACCCTACTGTTTTTTCTGAAGCAGACTACCTTCCGGCCTCTACAACAGATATTGCACTTCATCAAGCACCATCTCCATCTGAGCCTCAGGAGCTACCGAATAATTCTGAATTGAACACAAGAGCAGACATAAGACAAAGAAATGAATCCACCCCGACAAAAGCAATTTGCGCACGAAATGAGGAATCACAGCCTGGATGCTCCTGGATGCCCGATAACACAGGAAGATCATCACCAGTGGACACATCGACTTTCTTGCGTGCGTCACCAGAAGCCATAGAGCCACAAGTTGTAAATTCCCTGGATCTCGATAATATAGGAAGAACGTCACCAATATGGACATCAGCTTTCTTGTATGCAACTCCAGAAGCTATAATTCCTATACCGAAAGTGGAAGCAAACATCAAAAGGGCGACCCGTAAAAGGGGTAAAACGGCAATTTTAACTTCCACACCATATAAAAAGGAATTGGAAGATTCTTTGTCAGATAAAGCGAAGAAAGTGAAAAGAAATCTTAATCCAATAGATAAACCAAAGAGAACGACAACCAAACAAAAAAAAAACAAAGAAAGGAATGTCAACTCTGCTAACGAAAAGAAAACCAAAGAAAGGAAAAAGAAAGCCGTCTTAAATGTTTCTGACTCCGAATCGTCACCTGAAGAAGAGGATGCTGAGTGCCTATATTGTCAACAGTTTTATTCCAAATCTACGGAAGGATGGGTCGCTTGCAGTTTGTGTCACCAATGGGCGCATAATTCTTGTGCACGAATAGATAGCGAAGACGACGAAACTGTGTTTTCGTGCGAGCGATGCCAGTAAAGCCATTATTTTTCTATTATATAAAATGTTTTTTTATTATATGCAATGCTGTTTAAGTTTTGTTATACATCAATAAAGAGTATTGATTGAGTTTTAAACGATTATCCAATGTGCCTCACTTGTACCCCAATGTGCCCCATAGGTGGGGCAGAATGGGAAATATTGCAATGTTAGATAAAAAACGAAATAATGAAATTCGGAAAGGGCATTAACGAAAGATGTTTGCAACAAATGGCGGAGATAACACCAAATAAAACCACCAAAAAAATGGTAAGGATCTGTTGGTAAACTTTCTCCAAAAATAATTTCAAACATTAAATACCCCGTTCTGCCCCGGGTTCCCCTAAGTGGAAAAACGATTCGCTTGCTACAGTTTTTTATGACTTATTATTAGTCAATAATTTTGTAAAGCTTTTTGCAAAAGTCAAGCAACTGTTTTCGTAAGCATACCTGCATCTTAGCGACAGAATCATGCTACGAGACGGTTCATTATATGAACGGAAGATGGCGCTACCATGTTCTTATTGAAATAAATACATGAAGGGGCAAAATACCGCATGCGTGACGGAGGCAAAAGTCTGCAATGCGGACTTTTGCCCCTCTTTTTAAATTTTTAAATAATTCTACAAAAAAAATTTCTTCCAGATCTTACAAGAGAAAAACGGATCGAAAACCTATCACACCTGAAATGTTAGTGGAAGCGAGGAGACGACTGCATTCTTGCAGTCGTCTCCTCGCTTCCACTGATCAATGGGCAGTCCAATCGAAGTATAGCGCAGACTTTTGGAGTCGATGAATCATCCTTGAGAAAAAGATTGAAGCGGGGATTTGGCGTTACCTCATTAGGAAGATTCAAATCTATATTCACGGTTGGGCAAGAAGAAAGTTTAGCTGATCATTGTAGACAAATGGACTTGAGGTTTTACGGAATTACAAGAAAACATTTTCGGCATTTGGCTTTCGAGTTTGCTTCGCAAAATAACATTAAAACTAATTTTAATCAAGTGACACAAATGGCGGGAGAGGATTGGACCCAACGATTCTTATTTCGACACAAATTATCTTTGAGAACACCCCAGAAAACAAGCCTCGGGAGAATTATGGGTTTCAATCGAGTTCAGATCGAAAGATTTTATGATAATTTAACAGAAGTTATGTCCAAGCATGCTTTTCCTACCAGCCGCGTATTCAATGACGACGAGAGCGATATAACAACCGTTCCCAATAAAATTCCAAAAGTTATATCAGCTAAAGGCAAGAGATCTGTTAATACAGTAGCTTCTGCTGAACGAGGTCAGCTGATTACCGTGGTCTGCTGCTTCAGCGTCAGTGGAAATTATGTGCCACCGGCGTTAATTTTTCCCCGAAAGCGTACAAAAATTGAATTGCTTAATGGGGCACCACCTGATTCAGTAATGTTCATTTCAGACTCTGGATATATGAATTCGCAATTATTTATCAGTTGGCTGGAACATTTTCAAAAACATGTTAGAGGATCTGCTGAAAATCCAGTATTACTTATCCTTGATAACCATTCATCACATGTTACGCTAGAAGCTGTAAGTTTTTGCAAATCCAACCACATCCATCTATTGAGTATACCTCCCCATTCAACTCATAAAACTCAGCCACTCGATAGATGTTTTTTTAAATCTTTACAAGATTTTTATGGCCAATTGTGTGATCAATGGCTGGTTAACCATCCAGGTCGAGTAGGGGAGAGTCGGGTATTGGTGCGCAGCGGCTAATTGTGCGCATGCACGTATTTCCGACACCGGCTGATATAATTTCTAAATCTGCATACAGGTGCCACCTCTTCGCAAACCTATGTACTATCAGACATACGTAAGGTTCAGCGCTTTGCCGTACTGATTTTAAATGGCCGCTTCGTTGTTTGCGTATGTCGTGTACTAGTAGATGCCTCGAAGAAAATAAGCCGTAAGTATTTCCATTTTTAAATTTTTTAACAATCGTGTACGTTAATACATTGCTTAATGAGTTTCGTTGACACTGATATATGCAACTTAGGCAAAAAGCGTTTTTTATTGTTTAATAGAATTTAAGAGCGAATCTGCCATTGTCGGTTAATCGGGCGCAGTGCGCACGATTCGCCGCAAGTGCGCACAATTAACTGCCATGCATTTAGCATTATTGACAAAGTTTTAAATAATTTATTATGATATTTTGCATTTTTGTAGATGCCGAAATACCAACGTAAAACAACAAAGGCCCAATGGGATCCAGAAACCATGAGACAGGCTATAAAATTTGTTGAAAATGGAGGAGGATCAATACGCCAGGCTGGTAAAATTTTCAAAATACCAGAATCTTCTATACGAAAAAGAAAACAGGCATATGACAATGGATTTGATATTGTAGGGTCACATATTGGCAAGTACTGCGTCTTTTCAACCGTTCAAGAAAATGCTTTAAGGGACCACGTTCTTAAGTTGGCAAAACTGTATCATGGAATCACTAAAGTTCAGCTAAGAAAAATAGCATTTTCCTATGCCGAAGGCAACCAGATAAATCACAACTTTAACGTTGAAGTAAAAATGGCCGGAAAAGACTGGTATTATGGATTTCTCAAGAGAAACCCAGAGATAGCTCTAAGAAAACCGGAGCCCACTAGCATCAATCGAATAGCAGCTTTTAACAAAGAACAGGTTTCCACCTTATTTCAAAACCTTAAGAAATTATACGACAAATTCAACTTTGAGGATGATGCAATATTCAACGTAGACGAAACTGGAATTTCTACGGTATAAAAGCCATGTAAGAGACTAGGGCCCAAGGGGGTTAAACAATTTGGCGCTAAGACATCTGGTGAAAGAGGGAAGACGGTTACTGTTATCTGCTGTTTCAATGCTTCTGGAACTTGCGACGTGCCACCAATGTTCATATTTCCCCGTATTAGAATGACAAATACCTTAACCAACAATGGACCTCCTAACTCAATTTATTCCTGTTCAAAAAGCGGCTGGAGCAACGAAGAGCTTTTCTACAAGTGGTTAGAACACTTTAAAAAACCCGTAAAACCGTCAAAAGATCAACCTGTATTATTACTGCTGGACAATCATTCTAGCCATATTTCCTTACCAATTTTTGTTTATTGTAAAGAACACAGCATTACTCTTCTCACGATAACCCCCCATACGTCCCATAAACTTCAACCATTGGACGTAAGTTTCTATGGTCCATTAAAATCAGCGTTTAACAGGCAATGCGACTATCACCTAATATCGGCAGAAAGAATCACACAATACGATTTATCTGTAATATTTAACAAAGCCTATACAAAGCCTCTTGTTGCCACAATGGATAAGGCCCAATCAGGATTTAGGGTATGTGGGATATGGAAGTATCAACCTGATAAGTTTACCGAGGAAGATTTTCTACCAGCCACTCACCACTTCCCAATTGTGCTTGATGACGAATTACCAGCTACTTCCTCTTTCTTTTCAACTAGATAATCCGAATGGTAACCTTTCCGAGAAAAATAATTTAAACGTCCTGACCAGTATAGAAAATACTCATAGTCCTGTTCCCAGTACATCTGCTATTTTAGAAGAGTTGAGTCCTCTTCCAAAACCCAGTACAGCTAAACGACAAAATCGCAAGAAACAGAAGTCTGAAATATTGACAGATACACCAAACAGAGAAAAATTGGAAATCGCAGCAGCGAAAAGGGCACAAATGCAAAAGAACTTAGAAGGAAAACAAGAAAAACGCAAAACAGGAAAAGTATGATAAAAGGCACTAAAGGTAGTCAAATTAAGAAGAGCAGTACACAAAGAAAAGTTTTCGAAGAAAGTAGTAGTGAATCTGAAGATATTTCAGAGAGTGAGCTATACAACGATGACGAGTTAGACGATCTTGAATCGGATGAAAATGAGATATGCGTCATTTGCAAGGAAGGTAGTATAAAAAATGAGATGTGGTTCAAATGTTCGGTTTGTACGAAATGGGCACACGCACTATGCACGGGAGAAGATACCCCTGAGGGATATATTTGCGATTATTGTGACACGTAATGAACATGAACATTTGTATTAGTTTCATTTTATTATAAGAATTTTTTTATTTTTCGTTTTACTTGATTTTTTAGTTGTAGGTTAATGCATTTTGTCTTTATTAAAGAAATAAATATATTATTTCTTTCAATAAATTGTGCTATACATTTTTCTTTTCAATGCGCATGATTATTCTACCTATGCGCATCATTAGCCGCACACGTAGGGTAATTGTGCGCAGTGTCATTTTTTCATAAATCGTATTTTTAAGTCACAGTGTGCATTTTTATTTTAAATGTGCTACGGAATATTACAGTCAATCCCTGGAACAATGTTGATGACAACTCTGGAAGTCTAATCTTTTGTCAGTTCAGAAATATTACAATCTTGGCTTAGGTGCGCACCAATACCCGACTCTCCCCTATCTCTTGACAGCATGTATAATGTTGATGAAACGGGAATTGAAACTTCCACAAAAAGACCCCGAAAGTCATATCCATGACTGGAAAAAAGCAAGTAGGTTGTGTTTCCTCCTCAGAACGTGGAACATTGGTTACTGCATTATTTTGTTGTTCTGCCACTGGCCGCTTCATCCCACCAACGTTAGTTTTCCCAAGAAAGAAAAAAATATCAGATATATGGAGGGAATGTCACCCGGTTCGTTAGATCTAGTAACTGATTCCGGATGGATAACGTCGGACACTTTTTTAAGTTGGTTAAATTTTTTTGTGTCTCATGTAAGACCCACTGCAAATCAGTGTTTATTAATATTAGACAACCATGCCTCTCATAGGTCAATTCAAGTCCTTGATTATGCATCACAGAATAACGTTATTATACTTTCTGTGCCACCACACACAGCACACAAACTGCAGCCTTTGGACGTGTCGGTATATGGACCATTTGGGACGTACTTTCAAACTGAAATTGACAAGTGGCAAAAATCTCACCCCGCGCACCATGTCACATTTTTTGATATCGGAAAAAATTTCAACAATGCATATCTGAAAGCTGCTACTCCGATTAATGCGATAAAAGGTTTTGAGAAGACAGGTATTTTACAATGCGACAAGTTTTTTCAGAGGTTGATTTTCTTCCAGCGGATGTGACGAATATTGAAGGGTCCATAGATAATAGTCAAGATGTTGAACAAATGGAAATAGAACAACACACGCCAACAACTGGACTATTACTTATATAAGAGGGACAGGCAGACTTAATACGTAGAAAAAATGAAACATGATCCGATATACAACGTTCGAGTATAGACATGACGCAATCTGGCTTGTCTGGTCCCAACGCTCAAAAGAAGAGTATGTAAAAAATGATAATGAAACACCTGACAAGAAACGCATCGAAACTTCCCAACCAGGGCCATCTGGTCGCAACACTTCCATACAAAGAAATGCCGATATGAAATAAAATAAAAATAATTGATATTCAGATAATATCAAAATGCGATAAAACAAAACAAACTAAGGCTAATAAAAACTGTACTGATGTACGAACTTCTACCTTTAAAGATGAGGCTCTGAACGCGAGTAATAAAGTAAAAATTATTGACACTCATGAAATACCAAAATGTTACAAAAAAAATCAAATCAAAAAATCAAAAGTCGGAAATTTTGACATCTACTCCTGTAAAAGAAGAAATTCGAATAAAGACTAAAACGAAGGACAAAGGTCCTGTGAAAAGAAAGATCAAAAACACACAACCTGCAAAAGTCAAAATGCCCCGGCCTCCGTCACCACCGACAATTGTCTGGAGACATTTTTAAGAACTCGGCTCCAGGTGAAAAGTGGATACAGTGCAACATATGTGAAAGCTGGATCCATGTACTTTGCTCAGACTATAAAAATGGAATTTATATCTGCGACTGCTGCAGAACTAATATCCTTGCTAAAAGACGATAGTAAATTTTTAGAGTAAAAGTTTTATTATTATGATGTTTTATTATTTTTATCTTTTTAATATTTTGTTAGGTAGAGTAAGTCTTCTTTTATTTTTCTAAGGTTATTTTTTAAGTGGCGAAAGACAAAAATGTTAGTTAAGTTTAAAATTCAGGAACTTATAAGTACCGTCGTTTGTTTTAAGGAAAATAACTGTGTTGTACCTAGCTTCAGAGTTGCAATTTTATATATTTTATGAAAAAAACTTTTGTTTTCAAGTTTATTTTGCAGAACTTATATTTGAAATGTATGTTCATATAAATAATAATTCGTTCCATTACGTTGTTGCACGTGATTCCTCTTGCCCTGTCCATGATTCCTTTTGTCCGATGGCCTGATTCTTTTTGCGCGAGGGGGTCGGGCAAAAGGCATCAAATGCGAGATTCCAAAAAATAACGTTAACTTATTTCAAAATATTTTTTTGGTGAATTATTTCATAATATTGTTAATAATAATCATTATCCAGTAGATTACAATTCACAAAGAAAAAATATTTGGAAATATTTCAGAAACAACTTAAGTCAAAACTAAGCGATTCTGGCTGCCCGACTCTCCCCTAAATATTAAATATAAATTAGATTTTGCTATTTTTGAAACACATCAATAGTAGGTTAGATGTCAGATATCCCTTTCAATAAACAGATGGATGTAGCAGACAATTTAGAACCTGATCCTTTTGATTGTGATGGAGATGAGATGTTTGCTGACTACAATCCAGATCTCGAGACAGGTTTTGACGGTGATGGATAAAAAAAGGACAGTGCCTGATTACTTAGCTTACAAGTTCATCAATGGAAGTAAAAATGTTATTCCGTGTTGGTTTAGGCTTGATTCATCATTAAATAAAATATTTATTGAGCCTCCTATAGCTGACAAAATTTTGCCCACTCCAGTTTGATAATTGGAATGGTCTCGTATAGGTATAGGTTATTCATGTTGGCTTGTAATTCCGGATTTATTTTGGGAGGGTCAAGAAGACCCTAAAGACCTAAAGAAGTTTTTAGGTAGTTTATATTTATTAAAAAGTTGCTCTCGCTCCTCTTTCGGTAGGCCTGAAGCTAATATGTTCGTCCATATTGGTTCTACCGCTGCGCGCTGTATGTATATCATAATCCTGTTTTTCTGTTTATTTGAATTTTATCCTAAAATATTTTGAGTATCTTCGGATATTGCCAAGTCCCGTCCTGTAACAATAGGCGTCCCGCTGCTCTGAGCGAGACCGTCCGTTTTATTTATATTGTCTGTTTCCCTATTTGGAATGCGTGTATCAGTGCTTATTCTGCTATATAGTGAGATATCACTTTGGCTACGGCTCTGATGACGGTCAAATTTGCCTTGTGATTTCACTTCGCGCGGGGAGCGGCTTACACTTCGGCGAATCGAACCAATTGGGGAACGACTTATCCGATTAGATGTAGATCAACGCGACCGGTGAAGTCGTCCCACTTGGAGAACGACCTTCACGGTGACGGGATCTGGAGCGCTATTTTTCTCTCCGTGAACTAGCCCTGAGAATGAGATCGTTTTGATCTTTTGCCCTTTCTCCGGTATTTCCTCTCCTTACACCGGCTTCTAGACATATTTCTTCTTTTACCCTTACCTAACATAATAAAATAGATTGTCAGGTACGTACGTGTAGTAAAATCCTATAATACGCAACTCCAGTGGTAACAAGCCACTAACACAGACCACCCACAGTTCACGTAACTCTTATCGACGCGGTTTTCCGCAGTATTTTTTACTGCTAGCGTCTACTCGGCAGGGTGATACGAAACGAATGAGTGGATACCGCCACAGTAGGACGGTTCCGGGATGCGGAGGGAGGGTTCACGGGTGTTTGCTTTCGAAACTTTATACACTGGTGCAGGCAGGATTGCCGCTAGAAGCGGACTACATGGTAAATAATTAAGACATATATTCGGACTGGACGCAAATTTTATATGCAAAAAACAGCAGCCTTTCGAAATAATGCCAATAACAGTTACTCCTAACACATAAAAAGCCCTACCATAATGCCACTACACAAACAATAAGTAGATGGATAAAAGATGGACTAAACATGTGTGGTGTAAACAAAACAATTTTTAAAGGGCACAGCACTCGCCACGCTGCCACCTCGGCAGCCTCAGAAGGGGCACAACGACAAATAAAATTAGAGAAGCTGCAGGTTGGACCACAAAATCTAACACATTTATAAGATTTTACAATAGACCTATCAAAAAGATAGACGGTATAGCCCAAATCTCAGAAATTAATTAAGATACCTAATGAAAAATTTATTCGTGAAAATTCATGACATGTATTCTTACACCAATCTATATTAATTATTATATAAAAATGTCATAAAAATTACATTTTCTACTACCTTGTGCCCTGTTTTCTTCATTCCCTGCACAACAATGTAGATCGCTCAGTCTGTAAACATCTACAGAGTGATCTAATAAGGACGCAACAACGTTGTATAATTTGAGATTAAACTACTTTACTATTAGATCACTATTAGATCTCTATTAGACCTATTAGAACTATTAGATCACAACCCATCTCTCATTCAGCAAGTATGGAAAGTACTACCCTAGAGAGTGATCTAATTGTGTTAATGATATAACTGATGTCGTGTTAGAAACAATACTACAGGGTGATCTAATAAGGACGCAACAACTAGTATAATCGAGGATTGAATCTCTTTACAGGTAAGTCGTTTAATCTTAAATTATAACTGGCGGCCGACAATAGGTATTGGTAAGATATTAGAAAATACAGTACAGTAAAATATCAATAGTTTTTTGGCTAAAAAGTGGTTATCATCCGGCAAAATGTTAAAAAACGCTGAGAAAAAGTATCATCAGTGGCTTAACGAAAAATTTATTTTATTTAAAGAAGAAAGTAATGATTCAAGAGGTAAAAAGGCCGTCCTAGCAAACAATTTAGCCTCTAGACCTCGGATCAAGATGTTCTTAATGTGTTATGCGAACCTAATATTATAGAGACCAACGTTTCTTCTGATAGCCAAGAAATTCATTCTGATGAGCAATAAATATTCCTCCTTTAGATTATGTTCAGTTAGTGTTTAGCTTTATCAATTTATTTAATAATTAAATAATTGTTTAATATTAATATAATATTAATATTATATAAAATATTATATTATATAACATATACATATTAATATTATATAATATTAATATTAATATGTTTAATTTTAATAATGTTTAGCTTTAGAAATTATCCATTTGTTAACGATTTTTTCTATTGGATTTCAGGTCATTCAGAATTAAAAATTGAAAATAAGAAAATATTTTGCCAGACGTGCGTTAAAACTGTAAATATTAGCTCCTTTAAAAACATCAATTGTTTTAAAAGTTTAATTTATAAATTCAATGCGTTAAAAAGTATGACATTATTCAACATTTGAAAACAAGAGTACACACAGAAATTTAAAAATGAAACATTTAAACAGCATACAATTGGAGCATCCATAGCATCAACTTCTGGCTTCAATGAACAAAGGGAAACAATTAAAAAATCCAGATTTCAAGCAATTTCTTGAAAAGTATTACAAAAAGCACATTCCAGATGAAAGTACTCTCCGAAAAAATTATGTTACATCTGTCTATAGAGAAACAATGCAACAAATTAAAACAATCATTGGCAATAATTATATATGGTTTACCGTTGATGAAACTACTGACAGTTGTGGAAGGTTCATTGCAAATTTAATTATAGGAGTTTTGAACGAAGAAATTCCAACAAAAGGGTATTTTTCAACAAAGACCTCTTTGTTGATCAGCCCAAACAAGGTGGAGGCAATAGCAACGATGGCAACACTGCACGAAAGTTTTTCAAAAACCCGTCACGTGTTAGTCAAATAACTGGAATCGATGAAGAATTAATAGAAACATTTTCAGATATCCTCTCCATTATCTCTTGTGGACACTATATTCAAGAAGAATTATTTAGAAAATATTGCTTCCAAACAGCACAAAAGGCCATTTCCCTTTATCGGTGGTACAAAATGAGTGCTAGTGTTCATAAACTGCTAATACATGGAGCGGATATTATTAAATCTTTACCTTGACAGAAGATGTAATTGAGAGAGGCCATAAAGACTAAAAATTTAAGACAATATCACTCCCGAAGAACTTCAAGAATCAACACCCATAGTGATATATTTCATTGGATGTCAGTATCTTCGGACCCTGTTGTTACGGATAAGCGAAGAAAACCCAAGAAAAAGAAAAACGAAATCAGTGCAGTTGTTATTAGGGATGCTACGGTTGCCTTCTTTCTGCGGTGGTGGTGATGGTGAAGAGGACTCTGATGATAATTTAGACGATAATAATAGTAGTGGAGGCCGGGGCTAGTTGACTATAGGGGTTAGTTGACTAATTGCAAATAGTTCCTCTATTATTTGATAGATGGCAGACTGGGCAGGATATCCATGCATCGACGCGTTAGACTTCTTAGTACACGAGACGCCATAGATGTATTTCACATAGTGTTCTTGTGAGAAGAATTAATCTTAAATCATCGGCGGTAAGTAAGTATTTTAATTCTGTTTATTTATTGTATACTGTATGAATAATTATTGTCTATGCATGTACACTAGTATTTTTGTAAAAGTATTGCTTTTTAGCTTTAATTGTCTATGTTTATTTCTAATACTACGCATCAACTGTGGACGTAGGACCTTCGCGAATTCAAAATGGCTGGACGGGGTTTCTTGACCTAGCTCCATCGGGGTTAAATGACTTATTAGTCAACTAACCCCACGTGTATTTCTCAACTTATTTCGACATTTAAACAACAACAATCTAGACGAAAAACCTGTTTTACATACCTGTAGTTCTTATTAAAAATCAATTAAGCTTCATTATGCCTATTTGTTTTAGGTAAGAACATGCGAACGTACAAACGAAAATCAGATAAAGGCAAAACCCCTGCTAATATTATGAATCGAGCTGTTTCAATCGTATTAAATGAAGAAAGAAGTATTAATAGTGTCGCTAAAGATTTTAATATTCCACAAAAAACCCTTCATCGTTATGTTGTAAAAGCAAAATTAAAAAAAGAAAATGATGGCAAGGTTGTCCTGGGACACGTTGGTTATTTTAATGGTCGACAAGTTTTCTCCAACGAACACGAAACTTTACTGTCTGAATACTTGAAGCGAGATTCTGATATCTATTTTGGTTTGAAACCAAAACAGTTTCGGAAGTTTGCATTTCAATATGCCATTGCTAATAACCTACGAATTCCTTCTAACTGGACAGAAAATAAAATGGCGGGACCGGATTGGTATACACAGTTCATTAAAAGAAACAAAAGTCTATCCTTAAGATCTGAGAAGTCTGGCAAGAGCTACCGCTTTTAATAAAACTAATGTCCAGATGTTTTTTTCTAATTTGACTACCATCTACAAGCGTCTGAATTTGGAAGCGGCAGATATATGGAACGTCGATGAGACTGGTATAACAACAGTTCAAAGGCCAGATAGGGTAGTAGCAAGGCGGGGATTGAAGCAAATAGGTAAAGTTACATCAGCCGAAAGGGGAACACTTGTAACTCTAACTGTGGCAGTTTCTGCAAGTGGAAACTCAGTTCCTCCATTTTTTATATTTCCTCGCGTCAACTATCGTGACCATTTTGTCAAAGATGCTCCTGTAGGAAGTATCGGAGATGTAAATCCTTCAGGTTGGATGAAGGAGGACCATTTTGTGAAATTTATTAAACATTTCATCTATCATGTTAGATGTTCTAGAGAACGACCTGTGTTGTTGCTTCTGGATAACCATGATTCCCACCTTTCAATAGAGGTACTGGATATTTGCAAACAAAGTGGTGTAACAGTTTTGTCCTTCCCAGCTCACTGCTCCCATAAGTTACAGCCGTTGGACAGAAGCATCTATGGGCCACAAAAAAAAAATTGTAACTCGGCAATAGATAATTGGATGGTAAATAATCCAGGAAAAACGGTTACTATATATGATATTCCTGCTATTGTTAAAACAGCCCTTCCTTTGGCTGCTACTTCCGGTAATATAATTGCCGGCTTCAAAAAAACCGAATGAAAACATTTTTTCGGACAGTGACTTTTTACCTTCATATGTGACGGACAGGCAAGAACCAATTGAAAATAATGTTGCAATTCCTGCAAATGTTTCGACTGTAAACGAAAATGAACCTGCAAACACCAATGAAGATAGATCTACCATTAACAAACAGCCAAGTATAATTGTGCCAATAACTCCAGAAAAGACTGCCTCTAAGTTTGTTTCTCCTGAGGAAGTGAGGCATTTTCCTAAAGCGGGACCACGACAAAATAATACGCAAAGGGGCAGAAAAAGGAGACAAACTGCAATCTTAACGGATACTCCAATAAAAGAAGCTCTGGAGCAAGAAAAAAAAGGCGCCAAAAAGAAAAAACAAAAGTACAAGAAAAGTAAAAAGATGGCTGATAAGGAAAATGAGAAAAATACACCGAATGATGGTCGAAGTTTTCTATTTCATGATAACCTAGTCCCATCTACATCGGGAACCCAAAAAAATGTTTCTTCATCCTCAGAGTCGGAAGATGAAGCTGAATGCCTGGTATGTGAGGAACCTTATGGTAGTAGCGAATTTGGGGATAATTGGGTGCAATGCACGCGTTGCAGAAGGTGAGCCCATGAGAAATGCATAAACAAATCTAACATTACCTTTTTTGTATGTATAAATTGCGACTCTGATGATGATCTATGAGCCTGTATTAACTAATTTTAAATAAAAAGACAAATGTAACTTGAAAAAATAGTTGTTGTAATATTACCCTTAATAAAAAGCAGGAAAAAGTAATAATAAAATGTAGAGAAAAGCTAAGTCAACTAACCCCAACGTATGTGTCAACACACCCCGCATACGGGGTTAGATGGCTAACTCTGCATGGTGGCATAAAAGGCTTTCCTAGAATATGGTCACATTAAATAGAAGAATATAGATATCAAAATATGAATCCTTATGACTTTTACTCCCCTACGACTTGTACAAACTTGCCTTGTTGAAAACGGTATTAAATAAAAATATATATATATATATATATATATATAAAGTTAGTCAACTAGCCCCGGCCTCCCCTACGTATGTGAATTTAGTTTTATTGTAGTGTAATACTGTAGTGCAAATTACATATTATAAAAGTCTTTCAATACTTAAATATATAAGAATAATTTCATTTGTTTTAAATATTATATTATCATATAGAATAGTCGAAATTGGTTATTTTTTAACATATAAGTATCAAAAAGTCTATTTATAAGCATTTTCCGATCATTATATTAAATATGATATTTTATATTTTTGTCGTCGTAAATTGATGATTTGTGCGTATGTGCGTCGGTACACTGAAAAAAAATAAACGTGAGGTACCATTGCAGTTTTTGGAAAAAAAGAGGCAACCAGGTTCAAGCATGTATGGATTTACCAAAGACGTAACCTTACCCTTAATAAAAAGCAGGAAATATGTCATATGTGCCAAAAAACGTAAGGTTGTGTTATTACTATCATCTATGCATCATTGTGTATCCGATGATGACAAAACAAAAAAACCTGAAATAATCGCATGTTATAATAGTACAAAGGGGTGGATTCCATTGATGAAAAATGTGCAGTATATGGAACAAGTCGTCGAACACAAAGATGGAGCATGGCCATATTCTGCAGAGTTCTAGATATGGCAGCAGTTAATGCCTATATTTTGCACAACTGCTACAGAACTAATTCACCTTTGACACGAAGCGATTTCATGAAGCAACTGGCTAACTCTCTCGTTCCACCTCACTTGGAAAATAGGCTCAAAAATTCACATTATTCGGGTACTATAGCAGTAATATAATTAAAATATACTTAAAGTATTCCACCCAACAATTTTTGGATTACACGAATCGATAAGTAATATTAAACAAATATATATTCGATAATCAAAAATATTATTAAATATAATGTATTAATTAATAACCGATGCAAATTATTCGTAATTATATATTTTTTAATAATTTATATACTTTATACGATGTATTATTTACCGGGACTTAGTACGGCTACACACGTGCCGGATGGACGCGTCCGGTACCGGGCCGGCGCCGGGTAGTGGGGGTTGTGTTGTATAGGTTAGTACGCACAGTTTCAGACGTGCCGAGTGAACCTATCCGGCGCCGGACCGACTGCTGGCAACTGGATTGTCGCCGGCCACGCTCACTGGATTACCCGGTGCCGGGTACCGGGTGGTACGTAGTAGGATATGGAATTGTATTGTAGCGTACACATGTGCCGTGCCGGTAGTTTACTTTGGTCAGCCGGTGTCGCGAGTTTCCTATTTTCCAATAGGTAGCTCACATTGTCGGAAGAAATGGACACAGAAATTTTGATTACCTTGGTGGAATCTCGGCCTGTCCTGTGGGACAAGACTCTGGAAACATATAAAAATAAAATCTTGACCAAAAATGCGTGGAAAGACTTGTGCGAAGCGCTTGATCCAACATTTAAGGATATGAATGATGAAGACAGAAACAAGTTTGGTGAGTACTTATGATTTATTATTATTATTTTTTTTAAATTATTAAATTTTTGACATTTGCCAACTGACTAATCCGGCTGCCGTTAAGAAATAATCCGCGAATGTGTTTCTAATACCATTAGCTGTTGTTCCTCCACGTACTACTGCTGCACTAGCTAATTCTTCAAGACCAGTCACTGTGAAAGTGTCTTCAATTTTGTAACCATCTCCTTCCCTGACAAAATTGTGTAGGACAACACAAGCTTTCACTATTTCCACCGCAAAATCTGGGTTTAAATTTATTGCTCGGTGGAATATTCTCCACTTGTTCGACAGAATGCCGAATGTGCATTCTACATACCGCCTCGCTCTGCTTGAACGGTAATTGAAGACCCTTTTGCCTATAGTCAGATTATGTCCACCGAAAGGTCGAAGAAGATGCTTGTGTAAGGCAAATGCTTCGTCACCGACAAAACAATACGGGATTTCTTTATTCGTCATACCTGGCAGAAATTTTGCTTCCGGCAGTTCTTGTTCACCGTTTACAATTGATTTCCACAGCGAGCAGTTCTTGAATATTGAGGAGGCACAATCTTTCCCATAACTTCCTATGTTCTCATAAATAAATCGGTAATCAGAATCCGCAACAGCCATTAATACCACGGAATACCATTTTTGCTTTGTAGGTACGGGTAGGCATTCCAATCTTAGCACGCTCCAAATAGCTATGCACACATCTCTGACAATATTACTTATTGTTATTAGGCCTAGTCTATAGGTGTAGTGTAGGTCAGTTAAGGTACAGCCACTCGCAAGATATCTGAAACAAACAAAAATTTGTTACAGGTAAAGAAGTGATGAAAAGATGGTCTAACATTCGCGACTCGTACACGAAATCGAAAAAAAAAATCAAAGATGCAACAAAATCCGGCGCTGGCGCATCACACCTGAAAAAGTATATTTATAATGATCAGCTGAAATTTCTGGACAAGGTTACCGAAGAGCGCTCAACTGAAGACAGTCTTCCACTCGAGAAGGATACATCTGGTGATCAAAATGAAGAAAGCGACGCCCCTTTCAAAAACCACGCTATGGTAATCGCTCTAAAACTACAAGGAATAAAATTGACCCCGTTGAAGAGAAATTGCTACAGACGTTGAACAATCCCGAAGTAGAAAATCGACATATATCATTCTTCAAAGGCATTATCCCCTCTCTGAGTTCTTTCGATGAAGACGACGTTATTCAATTACAAATTGGCGTCCTTCAACTCATTTCCAATATTAAAAAACAGAAATCATCAAGAACCACCATCGAACCCATAACACCAGGGATAAGAAAGTATACATTACAGCATTTCACACCACAGTACCCAACTGGACGCCAATATTATGCATCGCAGGGGCAGCCAGGGACGAGTCAACAATTAAATCAGTTACCATCGCAATTGGAAACTGTAACTGGTAGCCAATTTCATACATTACAGGGACAGCCAGGGACTAGTCGACAGTTTCCTCAGTCGGAATTGCAAGCGACTTCTGCAAGCCAGTACTATTCATCATATGGGCAACAATGTTTCTCTCCTGAAGGAATGTTATCTGAGTCATCGTCAGTATCGTCGGTTGATTTCGGCAACGATTCATAATAAGTATTTTCGTTCTACTACGTCCTTTAAATTCATACTTATACTTACGTCTATATTAAAAGTTATAAAACAATAAAAATGTTTCACTTACCTTATTGCTACTGCTAACATCTGCATAGGTTCAATGCAATCCCTCATAACAGTGTCCTGGCGTTGTAAAACGTCCTTCAATTTGTCGTTCAACTCGTGGAAAGAAGCAATGGACATACGAAAATAGTTGAAGAATTTTTGCTCATGTTCTAATAAATCTTGGAATAAAGTGTAAAATGCCCCCACAGTCTTTTTTTGAACTAAAGGGTGCACCCTTTAGTTCAAAACTCTTTAACAGGCGCCGGCCCGGTACCGGACGCCTCCATCCGGCACGTGTGTAGCCGCACTTTCGGTTGACCTTGCATTATGCTGTATAGGCAAGCGCGGCACGCTCTTCGCCATCTGAAAAACGATTGAGTATATAAAAAAATGTTGTAGAGAAATAGAACAAAAGTTGTAGAGAATTTTATTCTCTAAAATTTTTATAATAAATGCAAATGGCATTAAAGCCATACTGCCTTGTTAATTCAAAAGGGCGTATCTGCAAATTTCGGACAAATCTCGTTATGGCCGCCAAGAAGATTAAAATGAACTTATTTATTTGTCTGTTAAATAGTAAAGGCGTAACTGCATCGAAACGGGAGATTTTATAACATATATATCAGACGTATCTGAAATTAATGCTTGTGTGTTAGGTCTATTAGCAGTAACTGCAAATATTAGTATTAAAAGCCGTAACTACAGAAAATGTTGCAGTTACTGCATTTTCACCTAACATCACATGACAAAAATTTTACATACTGCCGCTAGGGGGATTGTCAGAATAAAAGATTCTAACCTAAATTATTATTATATTCAACAGTTTTGTAATTGTTAGTGGTGTTGTTAGTAGTTAGCAGTGAGTTTAGACTTGTGTGTAGTTATTTCATCTAACCATTTTAACACAAATCAACTTATTAAGACATGGAGAAAAATAATAGTAAGTAACAATAAATAAATTCGTATATGTCTCGTAGGGTTTTATAAGTTATGTTTACATTTTGGTAGGCATTGAAGTAACTATTTATTTTTAGAGGAACCATATATATTTGGCCGACGTGGTAAATTGCTGGTACATCTTGCCCTCAATGAAAGGCTCGTGACACAAACAACCACTGAAGATGAGGAGTCAATGTCAGACGTATCGGATGAAAACGACGAGAATTATGTTGTTTCGTCACAAAGGTCGGAATCTAGCTCTGGCTCTGATAAAAAATTGCCTAGTTGCAGCATATATACTCGTATGTCTAATAAAAGCAATAAGGTAAACATCATTAATAATGTTGTTTTAAAAGAAGCTTCCATATCAAGTACATCAAACGCGGCTATTAACAATCTTCCTACAGATGAAAATACCACGGATTATATTTATTTCTGTAAATATGTTGAGACTCTAGTGTCAGATGCAATGGATTTATGTGAAAAAAGAAATATACAAAAAAAAGAGAGCTAAGAAAACGACAAAAATGCGATGCAAGTATTGCTGAAAGAAGGGCAATTAAAAAACGAAAAATTGTGGATAAACACAAAATAACAGACAATTGTTTTACATGCAAAAAAAAAGTGCAATGAAAAAATTTTTGCCGACCGTCGTCATGACATTAATAGGCAATATTGGAAGATGACAAACCAAGAACAAAAATCCTTTTTACTAAACTCCTCTTTACTAAACTTCGCAGATTGGCAAAAAAATAAATACCACAGGGGCTGCTGGTGGTTCAAATTCAAGACGCGCTCATACTTTTATATATTCTTTTAAAGACTCGGATGGAATTCGACAAGATGTCTGCAAAATTGTTTTCCTTACAACCTTGGGATACCACAAAAAAATGATAAACCACTCAGAACCATCCTAGAACAATCCCACTTACTTGCACCGAAAAGAGATCAGAGAGGTGGTAGCTCGCCCAAATTGATAGAAATTTAATAATACAACACATACAATCATTCAATCCCACGACTTCACATTACAGACGAGTACATGCTCCGAATCGGTTGTATCTGCCGAGTGATATTACCATTAAATTAATGTATAACTTATTCAAAGAGAAATACAATGTTACATGCTCTTATTATTTATATCGTCAAATAGTTAGTGAATTAAACATATCCTTTGCTAAGCTTGGAAATGAAGAGTGCTTTTCATGCGAAAAATATGACATTCACAAAAAAGAAAGCGGACATGATGTAAACAATGATGACTGTGAAGATTGTGCTAATTACATGACTCACCGCATGAAGTATACCCTAGCAAGAGAGAAATATAAGTCAGATTCTGAAACGCCAAGGAATAATTCTCCTATTTATACAGCCGACTTACAAAAGGTATTTTTTTAAAATTATTGTACTCTATACTCATATAAAACTATTTCACATTTTTCTCTTTTGTAGGTGATCATGCTTCCGAGGTGTGATTAAAGACGTTATATTTACGCCAAGGCTAATAGTTTTAACGAATGTTTTGTACATGTTGGTAGTATCTCCAACATTCCTCCAATCGCAGTTTTGTGGCATGAAGCCCTTTCTGGCCGAAAAAAATACGATATTGTTAACACGTTTTACGCATTCCTTAAAAAACTGAGAGATTCAGAAAATGTTACCATTGGGCTGGACAATTGTTCCGGACAAAATAAAAACTGGTGCTTGTTTTCCTTTGTATATATAATCAACTCCAATAAAGTAAATCTGGAAAATATTACATTGCGATACTTTGAGCCTGGCCATACCTTCATGGCCGCAGATTCGTTTCACCACAGAGTAGAGCAATCATTAAATCGGAAAGGTAAGGTATATGACTTCCTCGATTTTGTGGATGCTGTAAAGAAATCAACAAATAATACTGAAGTTATTGAGCTTACAATAAATGATTTTCTTGAGTAGAATGATGAATCCTCATAATACAAACTTCGTAAAATAAGTGCACGTGCATATCTCAGCAACATGGTAGAAGTTAAGTTCACCCGAAGCCTTAGAACTCTGGAGTATAAAACTAGTTCTGATGGACCTGGCAAAATCCTTAATTTTTTGAAAGCCAAATGCCAGAAACTGGGTATTTCAAAACCTGTCAGGAAACAACAGCGACAAGGAATATCGGCTGAAAGAAAAGGGACCATTATAACAAAATTGGGTAAAATAATGCCTTCCACAAGATTACAGTTTTGGATGGACCTTCCAGTAAATAATGGAGGGCAAAATATGGATATGTCAGACGATGATGATATATAGATATTTGAAATCCTTTTTTGTACATAAACTTTATAATATAGAATAGTAAACTGTTAATGCATGTATATTCAATATTAACTTATTTGGTAAACATTTCAGTATGTTTATTAACACAATGTCAGTTACGCCTTTTCAAGAATGACGGTTTGTTAATTCAAAAGGGCGTATCTATCAAAAGTCACCTTTAAGGGTAAATAATTTAAATTAATAGTCTGTAACAAACATTTGATTACCTATATTTTTATCCACATAGATTATCTAACCCAATCTGATTTATATAAAACACTGATGGCATAACCCATAACAGTAATATTCATTTATCTCAAAAGCAAACTTTGAGCAGATACACAGAAAAAATTGCATCATGCGAGGACGAATATATCGTGTAGTTGAGCTATGTTTAATTGACCTAAGTACCTATATAATTAAATTAATCACGAATGACTTGAATTAACGAAATTTGCATATTTGATATCCATCTATCACATGTTTAAACAATGCTGTTTGAATCAAAAGTTCGAGTTACTTAAATGAAATAATTATTATTAATCAATTTATGATAATTTAGCCCAAATTCGTCGATGATTAGCTGAATTGTAGAAATTTGTACAATCATTAGAGTTTAAAGAACTATTTAAAATATTTGCCCCAATCGTTTTCAAGGCTAATCCAATAATAAATATATTTGTTACAAGCTTCCCCGTACTCGGCGTACGATTTTTATATACCTACTAGGTACCGGCCAGAGCGTTTAGTTTTCGTGTGTTCAACGTTCATCACATGCGTCCATGCGGGTCCCTTCATAATTATTAATTAGTAGTTGTCCCTTTTAAATAATAATGATTATTATTATTAAGGAAGTAAGGAGTAAAATTGTGAAAACTGTGACTTGAAGCTGAATACTGGATGAATTCCTTAGTGCAAATAAACTGGTGCATTTAAAAGCAATATTCAAGGGTAAGTGCATACACACACACATACACCTCTTTTTTTAAGCCTAAATAAACATCAAGATAAATGGCAGGCGACACTCGGCTGGCCCCATCAAAACAATTTATACAAAAAACTTGTTTTAAGTAAAATTCATGTATAGATAGGTTGATTAAATTAAAACGTATAGAAGCAATATTTTGTAAATGTCCTATTTTTTGATTTCATGCAACATGGCGTCTGAACCCAGTAATTAATTTCTTATCTAGGTAACGTGGTAGCACAAGGGGCCCAATGGGGCCCAAGTGCAGCGGATCTCTGATCCGCAATCCGGACAAAGTCCAGAATTCCAGATAGGTAACGTGGTTTAAGACGCCATGTTTCATCAAAAATAGCCTATTGTAGTTTCCATTATACCTATACAATACGAGAAAGGGTTGGGTTTAGTCAATCTTCTATATTTTTGTCTCAAATACATATGTATTAGGAAGAAGTCTGGTATTTTTCACTGAAACCTATACCCGTTTACATTAACTTTTTAAAGAATTAATTAAAATTTACTTAATACAATACTAGAAAGGGTTCAGTGAATCTCCTATGTTTTTGTCTCAAATACATATGTATTAGGAAGAACTCTGGTATTCTTCAATGAAATCTATACCCGTTTCCATTAACTTTCTAAATAATTGATTGGAATTTACTTATAAAGTCATGCTTGGTCTGGCGGTTGTTTTAAGATTAATTTTACTAGTCAGTACACCACTAATAGGGCATTTAAGAAACCAGGCACTTCAAAGTCAAATTCAGATGATTTTAGTTGTTGTACGACATAAACTATGTAGGCATTGTCTTTATGCAGGATTTCCCGAAACTAGACGTCAATATTTTAAGCACGTTATTCTATACGCCCTAAAACAGAGAAAAGTTTATATAAACTAGGGTCCGCAACATCTTAGTTTTTCAGATACAGGATGTTAAATGTGAAGACCTGATTATGGGCCTGGGAACAATTTGCTCCATCTTTTTTGTACTAACAGTTTTATAAGTTTGGATCCAAAAATATTAGTTCAATCCTTTTTACGTATAAAAAAGGTACTCCCGTCTCAAGTCAATGGGATGCCATTTGCTTTTTTTTACATTATTTATCTTTTTTTGACATTTGAGAGCTGTCATTTTTTGACATTTGACGAATGTAATTTTTTTGACATCTGACAGTTCTCATTTTTTGACATTTAACAGCTGTCATTTTATTGACATTTATAATAATGCTGCTTATTTAGATTAGATTAACACCCTGTATCTGAAAAACTAAGAAGTTGCGGACCCTAGTTTAAATAAACTTTTATCTTTATTTTAGGATGTATAGAATACCTACGTGGTTAAAAATATTGACGTCTAATTTCAGGACACCCTGTATAGAAAGAACAGATGAGAATCAATAGCTTGCTATTCACAAAACACAAACCCATCAAGTGGCTATTCAGAAACCGGTGGGTAATCTCTTTGTTTATGCCCTACAGGAGCCATATTATGATTGCGCAGGCCAGTTCCATTAACTGTCCTATTACATCAAACTAAAAGACCCGGTTTTTTCTCAAGGATCATTGTTTTTAGAACAGAAAATTGACGATTTGGAAATCGTAGAGCTTCTAACAGATAACCAGTTAGAGGTAGATGTTGGTTAACGGCAACATTGGGGACAACGTTCGCCTGAAAAGAAATTACGAAGAAATAAGAAATTAGAAGATATTAATTAGAACGGCTAATTATTCCAGAACGTATACGAATTTTTCCTAACCCTGTATAAGTACCTAAGAATTTTGCTATCATTTTAGTGAATGTTAACGTTCACTAAAATGAAACCTAAAAATGTACCTGAAAATGTACCTACTTGTTTTTAAGGACTTACACAGCTATTAGGTAATATGTGTATGTATACATATATTACCTAATATATGTTCAGCAAAATATATTTTTATACTTTAATATATACATGTTGGAGTTCATTTTTTTTTAAACAATTCATGCATGCCTTAACCTTTTACTTATATTTCCCAGAAAATTTAAATACGTTACTATTTAATGTATTCCACATGAAATGTCAAGATGAGAAATAGTTTTTAACACCTTTATAACTAGGTAGGTATATTTTTCTCGATCTTTTTATAGAAAAGTAAATAGATAAAAAAATTATTGTCATTATTTATTTATTTAATCTTTCTTTCAGTTATTTTATAAATAAATTGAAAATGTTTTCATTTGATTGGTTTTACACCTCAATGGTGTAAACCGCATTTCGATATTTTTTGCCGTTTCGGCGCTAGAGGGCGTTCTTCGATTTTGAGCAATATCAATACCTACTTTCATAACTTTTTTGTTTCTAAAGATAATTAAAAAACTTCCTAAAAGCAGTTTTTTACACAGATTTAGTGGCGTACTCAGTTTTTTGTTAGGTAGTCTAGGTTTTGAAATAGGTACTGATCAAAATTGTTTTTTTAAACGGGAAAGAACTTGTGGAAAAAACGGCCCCTAGGGAATTTCTGTTCGGAGTGGACTTAGGGGAAAAGATAAAGGATGCAAAGGCTCTGGGTAGAGCTAGGAAAGACCTTAAACCAGATCAAAGTTCTCCTCGTTTACCCCTTACACCTCGATTGCCCAAGAAAACGAACCCACCATTTCATAAGCAACCGACAGCATCAAAATCAAATCAACCTTTAAACAGGAGACGCCCTGTTCGTCAAAGGGAGACGAATTCACAGAAAGGGCAATACCCCAGGAAGGACAATTATTACCGCAGAGGAAATTAGAGGTAAGTAGTTTTTATCTTGCTGGACGGTTAAAGCGCTTTTATTCAAATTGGGAGATTACATCAAATATTCAAATATTGTCTTGGGTCAAAGGTTACAGGTTACCAATCCAGAACGTACCTAAACAAGATAATATTGTGGGTACAGTGGACGGAATTTATGCAGTTACCGATAATGGCAGGAGTGACGAGCTCGAAGTGTTTTCTTCAATGGCTAGTACACTTTCAAAAACAAACGAGTGCCAGAGAAGACAATCATGTTTTACTGGTACTCGATAATCACTACAGCCATGTATCACTACCCATTTATGATGATTGCAAAAGCAATGGCATTGTAATGGTGTCATTGTCTCCACATACCTCAAATCGACTCCGGCCCCTGGACGTATCTTTCTTTGGACCATTTAAGGCTGCTTTCAACAGGGAATGCCACATTTTTTTTAAAGACTGGTAAAAATTAAAAGATTACTTTTTTTGACTTGGCCGTTGCACATGTGTATTGAATAGTTGTCCATGTGCTCAGTGAAAAGTCTGAAAAGTGTTGAAAAGTAACGGGGGAAGTAAACATGTTCTAACATGTATACTAAGAATACAAGTGTTATCTTTATTTTAGTTTTGAGATATTAAGTTGTACACTATGTCGTCCCTCAGAACACGAAAAATACTTGCGATGGCGCAGAACCAAACGGTTATCTATAATTTTATGCAATTAAACGAGAGAACATTGTAAACTGATTCCGAACACAATTTTTCAAATATGTCGGGATTTGAAAGTTCTAGTTGTAATATTTCATCTGGAGTTCCTGAGGATGTGCGCGATATAGTGGATGCTATACAAGTATATTCTCCTAAGGGTAAACGTTGCAAAAGTAACAAACTATAAGAGGCAAACGTTGAACTATTTTAAGTGAAGACAACACTCCAGCAAATTTATTTCATTTAGTGTTATTTGAATATTTAATTTTTAGATTTAATATCCAAAAATCAAGAACAGTGGGTAGACTGTCAGCAGGCGCAAATTGAAAACCCTACCATATTACGTTTAGAACAAAATAAAATAATAGGTAGGTATTAAAAACAACGTTCGTAGTAAAATAATATGTATATAGTGTGGTCGAAAAGTATTATTACCCAATTGATTTTACTGTAGGTACAGTAAAATCAATTGGATATTGTACATCTAATTATTATTACATAACATCTAATTATTTTTATGTTTTATTTTTTTTATGATGTTATTCGACCTACGAGAAAATTAAATTAACCGAGAGTCAATGATCTTTTCTTCAGTCTATATATTTGCTACTTTTTGTGATAAAAGGTTGATATTTGAAGATGACATATAAGGTACAATGACGCAACTTTTGGCGTAACATTTTTTGCAAAGATTTATACCGAAGTACTCGTTAATATAAGGTATTGCTTTTCAAATAGATTTTCAAAGAAAAACGTTTTTTCTAAAATCTGATGACACGCTGTTTGGGAAATTTTCGAATCGGTTTACTGGTAACAATGAGAACATTAATTTTCAATCTCTTCAACCTGAGTTGCTTCTTACAAATGAGACAGTTCATACTTTTCAGCCACATAAAGCAGTTGGAGAAGAGGAACCAGAAGAAGCCGTAAAAAATTTCAGGTAATCAACAAGAAATTATCTTGCATGAAGAAGATTAGAGAAGATAGGAAAAAAATCTATGAAGATAGGCTGGTTTTGGAGAATGAAAAAATACAATTGTCGAAAGAGAGAAATAAGTTAATAGCAGAAAGAAATGGTGTAATTTCAAAATTGTAATTGCACACATGATTCATAAGTACTTATTGTTTTTTTTAAGGAATAAAATATCGTCTTTTTTTAAGTTTACCGAGAATGTTATATCGTGGGTGTATAGGTTAAGCAGGGCGGGGCCTACGGAGGATCCTTGTGGGACAGAGTACACCGGGAGTGGGGGAGAGGTGTAGCGTCACGGATATCTGCGAACTAAAAGTGTTGGGCAGAGCCATCAGCGGTGGTGTCAAATAGATATTTGGGGTGGGCAACGTTCACAAGTATACAAGTAAGACCCCCGTTACTTGTATACTTGTGAACGTGGCAAATGTCTACCTCTTCGCCGGTAAAATAAATTCGCGAATTCGTTATTTGCGTACCTATGACGCTATACCTTTTTATAATTGTAAGAACCTATATCACTTACCTTTCTGATCAAAGTCGATAATTGACAAAATGACAACTAAAACTTTTAAAATTTCCAAGATAACTTTAATATAAAAAAGGGTATACCCGTTGTTGTCATAATTTTTTTTCAATAACTTTTTCCTTGATCTTACGGAAAACCGTAAGTATCGATCGTTAAGCAATATATGCGCAGTATATATATATATATATATATATATATATATATATATATATATATATATATATATATATATATATATATATATATATATATATATATATATATATATATACGTAAGCAACAACACATCTGAGTCCCGTTATATTCAGCAGGCCACCCGAGACCCCTCAACAAATGTAAATTTGTAGCAGTGTATTTTACTTATTTTATATGAATTTCATGTAACAAACAAAAATTTCTTTCGAGGGGTTAAAAAAACATAATTAAAAAAAAAATATTTTTATAAGCTACTTACGAGACCCTTATTATACTAAAATAACTTGCGAGACCCTCTGTATGTAAAATTTCTACAAATGATATTTGCGAGTCCCTTTAACGTTGCCAAATGGTATTATTTTGCTTCTTTATCTATAATGCGAGTTGAAAAAGGTAAAGAATGTATCGACTACATTTCCCGCGATAATAACGTAATTCTTCGGGACTGCGTAATTCTGTGGTTTAACATTAAAGTTGCTTTTAAAACATTTTTATAATTCAGTGTTATACAATGACAGCGATAACTCGTGCCAAAAGGCTTTTAAATTTGGCCTTATGTCAGGATACAGGTGAGTGATTCTAAATTATTATGTTGTAACTGTTTATTCTTATTGTTGACATTGTTATGTTTTTATATTTCTTAAAGCTGAAAAACATATGGACTCTTCTACCAAAAATGACGATTAGTACGTATAAGTACGTATTTTAGATGTATATTTTGTGTAAATTCTTTATTTTCCTCTTTATTTTCAGGGAACTAAATATATTAATATTATATCCGAACATATACTAAGAACACCAGACCCTAGTGCTAAAACACCAAAGTACTCATCTTTTACAAATGAAATTCATGCTTCAGATAATACTTTAGATCTACCCACCGAGCCTACACAAAACAAAGTTACTAAATTTCTAGATAGTTTACCAGAAAGCAATATTTATGATTTTATTAATGATGATAATGAGGCAAAAACATATACATCATTAAGACATGTAAACTTGTCACATGAGGAGCAAAAGGTGATATAATTTTTATGTTTTAAGATCGTGTATAATTTTTTAATGGGAAGAGAACTGATATACATTTCCTAGGCAACCTTTTTCTAAAAATATGTTCTTGCAAATACCTACTTGTACATTCTACAGGTAGTTTTATAAATTTCAATTTCATGCTCTAAAATACATTTGAAACATATTATACCTATAGGCTATTGATTATGTCATAATCAAAGGAACTAAGACGTTCACGGATTTTTATTGTAGGAATCGGTTAATGGGGTTTTTAGGAAGAAAAAAACCGCGTGTTAGAGGGTGAAAATTGGAGATAGGGGTGAAAATGCACCCTTTTCAGTTATTTCAATATATCTCGCAAACGAAGAAAAATTTCGATATACATACTTTATATGAAACTTTTGTAGAGAATTGAATTTCCCCTCAAATAAGGCATTTCTTATTTAAAAAATTTTAAAACATTTTTTTATGCTGAAAATTTATTAATTTTTTGCTTTTTTACTGATAACTTTTTTTGGGTCAGAGATAGGTATAGGCATTGCTTTATAAAAAAAATGACAAAATTTCAAAAGTTCAGGATCGAAAATTTTTTGGGTTAAAAATTGACCGAAATATGGTCACTCGAACATAACTTTTTTTAAAACTTTTATCCCTCTTATACAGATATTGGTTTCATTCTCATTTTGTTGAAAAAATTATTATTTTCCTCAATAAAAAAAAGATATTTTAAGTTTATTGGTTAAACAGTGGTGTTTAAGGTCTCTCAATACAATTTTTGGCTCTTAATAAAATCAAAATGGCGGAACCAAAATGGCGAACTATCCTATTTATGAACTGATTTGTCTCAAACTTGAAACTTTGTGATGTTAAAGGTCACTCAATACAATGTTTGACCCAAACTTAAAAAATTAAAATGATGAATCCAAAATGGCGGACAATCGAATTCATAACCGATTTGTCTCAAACTTGGTACTTGGAGTTGTTTAAGGTTACTGGGCTCATTGGGTTACTCTTAACGAGTCCCATACTTTATACTTGGTGACGAGGGTTTGATGATGAAGTCAGGAGGTCGACAGTGGACCTTAAAAAAACTAAAAACTATAAAATAAAAATGGGTAAAAAACTTTTAACTTAAACGGTTTTATTTTAAATTATAAGTTGTACTAAAAACTACAAAATAATTAGGACACAAACCTGGACCTTCCTGAGATTCTGACGTTTGGTAAGAAATAAAAACGTGGGGTGCATAAAAAGCATATTTCAAATGCACCCCACGTTTTTATTTCTTACCAAACGTCAGAATCTCAGGAAGGTCCAGGTTTGTGTCCTAATTATTTTGTAGTTTTTAGTACAACTGAACATTAAAAATGAAATCGTTTAAGTTTTTTTACTTATTTTTATTTCTTCTTAAATGACCCATTGACCGATTCCTGCAATAAATATCCGTGAACGTCTTAGTTCCTTATTGCCCTGTTTTTTTGGACATAATCAATAGCCTACTAATGTGTCTCTGAAAAGAGCAATAAAATAGTTTTCCATTATTAAAATTGTGGATGTAGATAAAAACAGAAATTATGGAACTGAAAGCAATATTTGCAATAATGATTTTACCCTTACCTTTCGTTTATTTACAGGGAACTAAATGTATTAATATTACATCTGAACATATACTAAGTACACCAGTGCCTAGTACTAAAACACCAAAGTACTTGTCTTTTACAAATGAAATTCGTGCTTTAGATACTACTTTAGATCTACCCACCGAACCTACAGAAAACAAAGTTACGAAATTACTAGATAGTTTGCCAGAATGTAATATTTATAATTTTGTTGATGATAATGAGGCAAAAACATATACAACATTAAAACCTGTACACTTGTCGCATGAAGAGCAAAAGGTGAGAAATTTTTTATTTTTTAAGATCATGTATAATGTTTCAATGGGACGAGAACTGGTATACATTTCCAAAGCAACCTTTTTCTAAAAATATGTTGCTGCAAATACTTACATTCTACAGGTAATTTTATAATTTTAATATTCATGCTCTAAAATACATTTGAAACATATTTATATGTGTCTCTAGAAAGAGCAATAAAATAGCTTTCCATTATTAAAATTGTGGATGTAGATAAAAACAAAAATTATGGAATTGAAAGCAATAGTAATGATTTTACCCTTACCTTTCCTTTTTTTTTGCAGGGAACTATATGTATTAATATTATATCTGAATATATACTAAGTACACCAGTGTCTAGTGCTAAAACACCAAAGTACTCATCTTTTACAAATGAAATTTGTGCTTCAGATAATACTTTAGATCTACCCACCGAGCCTACACAAAACAAAGTTACTAAATTTCTAGATAGTTTACCAGAATGTAATATTTACGATTTTGTTAATGATGATAATGAGGCACAAACATATGCATTAAGTCCTGTAGACTTGTCACATGAAGAGCAAAAGGTTAGTTTTTATTTTTTAAGATCGTGTATAATTTTTCAATGGAAGAACTGTATATATTTCCTAGGCCTTTTTCTAAATATATGTTGTAAATACTTGTACATTGTACAGGTAATTTTATAAATCTATAATTCATGCTCTAAAATACATTTTATACATAACGTGTCTCTGAAAAGAGCAATAAAATAGTTTTCCATTATTAAAATTGAGGATGTATGTAGATAAAAAAAAATTCGGAATTTAAAGCAATTTTTGCAATAATGATTTACATTTTTAAGTACCAAATAAAATTATGTATACATTTTTATTGATATAAATTGCAGCAGGAAAATCAAGTGACTAATCCAGATAATTTAGCAGAGTCTAGTCTTGATGATTCGACTAATTGCGGCAGCGACTCGACTTTTGTTGTATCCGAAACAGAGTATGAAGAGACAAACTCTACCATTTCTGATAAGGTATACATACATACATCATTTTTAAAATTATAAAGAGTTGTAGAATAGTTTAAAAATGTCATAAGTCGAGATTTTTTTATTAAAAATAAAAATTAGAATATTAGAAATATAAGCTCTGAAAATGACTGTTCAGCTACAAATAATATGTTTAGCCAATATGAAGGTACCTGAAGGTATTATGACTTTTATAAATGAATTTTATTTTAGGATACCATTTATGATAAACTTGACAATGATGACAATTCACAAGTTGTGTTAAATGAGGTAAATAATTTTGACATATTTGATACATTGTAATGTTTATTAGTAATACGATAAAATAAATTATTTTCAGTCTATGGACACTAATTTAAAGGTTACCATTTCTAGAAGAAAATCTAGAATTTGGGACAAAAGGGATTTATGTCCCTTTTGTTATATAGAAATCACTCACTTCGCACGTCATATGGAAAGAAAGCATAAAGAAGAACCCAAAGGTTAAAAAAATTATGTGTTTATCAAAAGGAAGTACAGAACGAAAATATATGTGGGACTGCCTAAGAAAAGAAGGAAACTTCTATTTATTCAGAGAAGAAAAACGAGTAGTAGCAGTTCGTCGACCCCCCGAAAATCAGACAAAAAATGCCAAAAATTTTGATGATTTTGCCGTTTGCGAATTTTGTATGGGGGTATATAAAAAAAAGACTTTATATAGACATGCTAGTATTTGCCGTGGTCGAGTAATAGAAAATAAAAAAAATGGAAGGCTTTATGCCTTAACTCAATCACAAACGTTTTTAGCTGCTACGCGATGTCATAATGATTTTCTTATAAAATCTAGGCTGAAAAAAGAAGTACTTAATATAATGAGGCCAGATGAAATAAGTGCTGTGGCAAAAAATGATATATTGATTTGCTTATATGGTGAAACACATCTAAAAAAACATAAGAGAGAGCAAATTGTTACTGTTACTTCAAATAAAATGCGAGAGTTATCCAGACTTTTAATAGCTTTAAGAAAAATCACACCTGTTAAGAATTTGATTGACGCCATGAAACCTGAATATTTTGATGATATACTTGCTGCCACAAAAGTGATTTCAGGTTTCAACCCGGAAGATAAAACATTTAAAGCGTCATCACTAGCACTTCATATGGGGACTAGTTTAAAGCAACTATGTGATATAGTTGACAGATATATTTAAAAAAAGTCACCTTTATTTTCATTTCAAAATGCAGAACAGGAAAGGAAAAACATCAAAAGTTTACGGAAATTAATTGAAACTAGTTGGGCAAATGAAATATCATCTTTAGCATTAAAAGATATTACAGAAAAACATTGGGAGAAACCTCAAATAATTCCAGTGACCAGTGACATTATTAAATTTAATAATTATGTTAAAAATGAAGTAGAGAAAGCTGCTGTTTTACTTGCTAATATGATCAGAGAAGGCAAAGACGATAATGCAGAGGAATTAATTTTACTTTATAAAAAATTAGCTAAAGGCATTATGGCTTTAGTTTTGGTACTGAATCGTAAACGTATAGGTGAAATACAATACCTAAAAATGTCAACATATTTCAAATGCTTTTCGGATCCAAATAATCAAGAAGAAATTTTAAAAAGCTTATCGACCTCTGAACGGGTAGTATGCAAAAACTTTAAAAGAATAGTTTCAGGTGGGAAAGGCAGTAAACCTGTTCCAATTTTGTTTTCTCCGTATATGCAACAAAAAATAAAATTCATGTTGGATATAAGAAAAAAAATTAATGAAATTCCAAAATCTAATGATTATATTTTCGCAAATCCACATTCTTCGAAAAGCTGGTTTCATGGGACAAGTGTTATTCGTTCTTTTGCATTAAGTTGTAAAGCAAGTAATCCCTCCTCTTTGACATCTACAAAGTTTAGAAAACAAACCGCAACAATATTACAAGTTATGAATTTAAGTGAAAATTATATGGAACAATTAGCACTTTTCATGGGCCACACCAAGAAAACCCACGAGGAATGGTATAGGTAACAGCAAAATATTGTATATAATTATGTGTATTTCTATTTATTTGTCAATTTCTTACCGCTTCTGAAAAAATAAGTGGTTTTAATTCTTGCCTAACCACAAAATCTCTAAGAAAAGTAGTTAATATAAAACGTATCACATTTCCGAAACGTCGCGTCGGTTACAAGAAATAGTGGTAAAGTGATGTGTATTGTTAACATTTTTTAAGGGTGATATTAAGCAAAAACTTTTTGTAACATTTGACAATTTCTTTGATGAGGAGTTTATTCATTCCCATTACTTTTTCAAAAGATTTAATTAATTAATTATAAGTATTAAACATATTTTCAGGGTAACTTGAATACTGAATTTCTATCTGCATATTTGTATTCAATATAATCAATCAACATATTGGGATAATTACAGATATAAAAAACAAAACATTTATTTAGATATTATTTCTGAATTGTATAAAATGATCTAAAATATTTCAACTGACTTACTTTTTTTTTGTAGACTTCCCCAAGATGTTTACCAAGTTGCTAAAATTGCTAAACTATTGCTAATGATAGATAAAGGTGAAGCTTATAAGTACCAAGGAAAGGGCTTGGAAGATATAATTATAAAAGAGACAGATTGTTTAGAAATTGAAGAAGCAGTTACAGAAGGTGCAATTTTATTTTTCATATTTTCACAATAATTATTTTAATTACGACTTTTTAAACTGTTTTAGAATGTAGAAAATTACCATTGAGCGACGCGCAAAATTCTGATAAATCTGAAAATGGAGAAGAAAATAGTAATATTTTAAAAAGAAAACGGTTAAAGTCATTTGAAAATATTTCCGAAAATGAAGAGGATGAAACAGAAGCACAAAGGAGCAAAATGAAGATGAGTTAGTGAAAAAGTGTTAATGAAATAGTTTAATGTATACAGGGTGTTAATGAAATAATCTGCCAAACTTTAACACCATAAATAATATAAAATTGTCAAATAAAAATGGGTCCAAGTTTCCATTCATTTTTGGGATACAGTGTCTTAACATTTGAAAAAAAAATAGTTTTTTAATATTTTTTATAAAACTAGCATGTTAAGTGAAGAAATTTAATTTCTCGTGAAAAAGTGAAAAATTTTTTATTTAAAATTCCTATAGAAATCTAAATCAGTGGTCAACTTGCAATTATATATGGTGGTCCAATTTTATTTAACAAATTATTAGTGCTGCCTACTCCCAGTCTCTGGCTTTGCCACAAACTTAACTTTGCATCATATCACGGCTGTCAATACCTATATCTTGTGTACCAGGTTTGAATTCAATATCTCAACTAGTTCTAAAGATATAGAAATATTTTTTTTTGAAAAATAGAGACCCTGTATCTTGAATACAGAGTTTCCAGGCCCATGTTTATCACACATTTTTTTATTATTTTGTGTTGTATAATCCGCTGTTAAAGTTTGGCAGAGTACCTATTTCATTAACCCCTGTATAATATTTAATATTTTTAGGAGCACCAAGTTCTCGACAAAAGTGGCATGAACGACAAAAAGCAATTATGTGCAAATACTTTAAAAAATTTATGAACAATAAAAAAGTACCTAAAAAGAAGGATGTAGAAGAATTTAAGACCGCAGAAAAAGAGCTTTTTAATAATGTCAATTGGCTTAGAATAAAGACATTTGTCTATAATCAGTATCGAAATTAAGTTGTTTTATCCACTCTGTCCTTGATATTTTCTATAATAATATATAAAAAATATGTTTCGTATGTTATTTTAATTTGTCTTGTAATAAACATAATTGGCTTATATCTTTCTTTTAATTAGATTCCAGAACTGGAACAAAGATCATTTTTGTATAAAATATGTATTTTATTATAAATTGAAAGCATTATTGCAGCCTCTATTTAAAAGAGGCTGCACAAACTGCCAATAATTTTCAATACAGTGTTGCTAAATTTAAGGGACTCACAACTGATAGAAACATGATAAATCCGTGATCATACGCAGGGTCTCGCCTTGTGATATGCTTAAGTATATACACCTCTACTGTAGCGCCACCAACTCAAATATGTGCTAACTAAAATCAGTATAAGAGGTGATATATATCTATAATTCAGAGTCCCAACAATTTTTTTTCCTGATGATGTTGTGGGGTCAGGGGATCAATAAAAACGTTATATACATCATAAAATGAAGCGAGGCCCGTTAACGGGTCTCACAAGTGAAAAATGGGTCTCATATGTTTATTGTATATAGCGAAATGGTCCTCACATGTGTTAACCGTAGGTATATATATATATATATATATATATATATATATATATATATATATATATATATATATATATATATATATATATATATATATATATATATATATACGTGTGTGTGTGACATAATTACAGTGTGTGACATAAGTCTCGGTTGATGCATTTTGCTTTTTAAATGCCCTTGAAATTTTTTGAAAAAAAATTGGTATTTGGCACTTAGTAACTGTCGTAATTAGTACTATAGTGCATAAGAACGAATATAAATATCTATATACATTCTTTTGTTTGTAGAAGTCTGATTTTATTGAACACAGCAGTACATCGAGTACCACAAGCAGCATTGGTAATATTCAATCAACAGACGATGATATAGCTATGGAGAAAGATAACCTATTCAGTACTGCAGACTTAACTCTAGGGGATATAACATTTTCCAATATATAAATGTTTTCGTAGGTTTAACGATTTCGATCTTTTAACGTTATTGTCTACCTCTCCTTTGGGCAATACAGTAATTGAATATTACAGAAGACATAATAAGTTAGATAAATCGCGATGGAATAGATTGGTGGACATAATCATTAAGCATTTATTTAATTTTATAGTAGAAAAGTATACAAACGTATTGAATATTTAAATTAATAATTTCAGTTAAAACGAACCAGTATGTACATCAAAAGTATGAATTTATTTTTCTGTCGTTTTAAACATGACGAATATAATGTTATTGCGGCAAAAATTGTAACCGCCTTTCCAGAGGAAACAATGGGCACATATTATGTACCACCCATTAAAAATAATTTAAGCGTTCAAATTTTTTTTTGTGCAAATTGGTATGAGGTAAATGGAACGAAATATGAAAACAAAAATATTTTAAAATATTTATTATATGAAGATAGATATACCAATTTTTTTCAAATTAAAATTATTTTGGCAAGCAAAGTAAACCCACATATATTATACTTTAATGGAATATACTACAAACTGCCGACTATAGCTCCCACTTTAGAAGGTATGTAGTTGAAAAGACAAATGTTTCTAAATTGTACAAGTTATCCGACTATCATCTGTAGTGTTGCTGGTATCTTATTGCAACAACAAACAGACGCATACCAGAAACCGGTGCAATATTTTAGCAAAACAACCACCCGTGAAGAGCAAAAATACCACTCTTACGAGCTCGAAACGTTAGCTGTAGCGAATTCCCTTCAGAAATTCAGGATTTATTTATTGGGAAAACAGTTCCAGGTAATCACTGACTGTAATGCTTTACGGACCACCCTCACAAAAAGAGATTTAATCCCTCGAATCGGAAGATGGTGGCTGGTTACCCAGGAATTCAATTTTACTATTCAGTACAGGGCAGGATGTAAAATGAGTCATGTGCAAGTCGACGACAACTTCCTTATTTTAAATGACATGCTATATTTTTTATGCCAGATTCAAATACTACTCGTTATTTTAAGGTAACTTTCAATACTATTCCCTATCCCTAAAAACCAATATTTTTTGAAATATTTTGATTTTAATAAAATCTTATGCGAAAACAACCCTTACGTTAGAAATTAATAACTTTCGTTATGGTAACTTTCAAGAACCAATTTTTGTTCCACATACTAAAAAGACATGGAGCTTATGTATGTATAAACTACAAATGCTCCATTATCCACAAGGTGTCCAATAACTGATGTCAAACTTCGACTACTTGGACCTTCAATAAGTCTCTTATTTTAAATGGGACATACTGTATTTTATAATCCAATTCGCTTCCTTTTTTGATTACCTTTCGACCCATATGTAGTTTGGTTTAGCTAAATTGGACGGTTCTTGAGTTATTTAGAGATATTTCAAAATATTGTTAAATTAAAATTAACGAGTGCAGTGTGAACACAAAACAAAAAATTCTGTTCGTCTTGCCATTCTAAATTATTATGTGAGTGGCAATGTATTATTGTTGTTAGTGGTCAGTTAATATGCAAAATCATTACTCCAATGCGGATTATTTCAACTTATTTTTTATCCATAGAGAATGTAACAGAATTATTAGCAGAATGTGCAGAAGGTTTAACGAAATAAATCCTAATCTGCCACCAATGAACGTAAAGAAGTTTAGAAGAATTTACAATAATTTCCTAGAATTTGGTACTTTTAAAGTAACCAAAATTAATCTTAGCCCAGTCACTGGAAATGAAAATAACGAAATAACTGTCCTGGGGGGCAATTTTAGACCATTCGCAAGGATAGGAATCATTCGCAAACTTGCGACTGACGCGTAATCCATCCTAATCCTTTTTTGCGAGCGGCGAGGGACCGGTGAATTATACTTTGCGTATGCGTTTCATGTTTAAAGTGAGATTTTTGAAGTTACTTTAAAACGTTCACCATAGTAAGTGAGTGAATAAATATAGTGAGATAAAATGGAAGAGTTGATGCATGTACTTGCAATACACAATCTGGAAAATGCAGAGCAGCAATATAGACCCAACAACCGTCATAACCCCCAAGATGTATTCAGGGAATTGAGTGAGAGACAGTTCATTAACATGTTTCTTCGGTTGTCGAAGGACCTTGTCGAATATTTAGTTGAATGTTTGGAGCCTCACATTCGCCCAGCAAGAAGGGCAACCGATTTGGATGTTATGACAAAGGTGAGTGTCAACCTCATTGTGATAAGTTATCTGTTAGGTACCTCCCATCCCGTAGAATACATTGAATGTAATGTTTGGTACAATCTTGCAGGTTTTGATTGCCTTGAAGTTTTTTGCAAGTGGGAGCTATCAACCTGATATCGGAGGTAATAAGTATCTTGACGTGTGCCAGTCATCAGTTTCTAATTGCATTAAAGAAGTAACTGATGCGCTATTACACCCCAATATTTTTAACGAGTGGGTAAAATTTCCACAGAATTTTGAGCAATTAGATGCAGTAAGGCAAAGGCAAGTTATTTAGTCAAATATTTACACATTCTTTCATGAGCTAGCTATTGCTGTTATTTCAGATTTTATGATGAGCATGGCATTCCTGGGGTTGTAGGATGCATCGACTGCACCCATGTAGCCATTGTACCCCCCAATATTGAAGATCCAGAATTTCCTGAACACGTTTATGTGAATCGGAAGAATTACCACTCTATCAATGTTCAGTTGATAAAAGGAGTATAATTTCTTTCAGTTAAAGTTCGACAGTTACATTTACATTTTTTGATAGGTATGCGATCCAGACTTGAAAATTATAAATATAAGTGCCTAGATATCCTGGCAGCACTAACGATGCATACATCTGGAAACGCTCCAACCTACAGAACACCCTAAAAGAAATACATGCGACAGGAAATAAGGATTACTTTCTGTTAGGTAGTTTACATCTTAAAGTACATACTGTTGTACTTAAATACTGTTGTCCATTACGTAAGTACATACATTATTTGTTGCAATAAATGTTTATGTTACAGGAGACTCAGGGTATCCTTTAAGAACCTGGCTGTTAACTCCGTTCAATGAAGTTGAACCAAATACTCCCGAACACTATTATAACACAATTCACAAAAGCACCAGAGTAAAAATAGAATGCTGTAATGGTGTATTGAAAGGAAGGTTCCGGTGCTTACTTAAGCATAGAGTGCTCCATTATTCACCCGATGTGGCGTGCAAAATCATTAACGCATGTGTAGTACTGCACAACATGAGTATAGAGTATAATGTTCCGCAACCGGATAATGAAGATGGCGAAGACGAGGTGGAAAATATAGAAGGTGAAGAAAATGTCGTCAGACGAGTTAACCCTGAATTGGCAGATGGCAGAAGAGCAAGGATGGGAATTGTCAGAGTATTGCTGCAAAACAGACAACAAAATTAAGATTTGTAGTTTTATTTCTAATAAAATGGATCTCTAGAAAATAAATTTTTATTGAGGGTTATTTTTTTTTTATTAAAATATGTGCTGAGTCTACCGTTTCACTAGTCGTTTAAGACTCTTCCCAATCGACTCCAAAGCTTTAATTTTTCTTAATTTCAAGGCTTCAATATTTGTCATGTGCTGTTTCTTGAACTCATAATATTCCTTCTTTACTTCAACTTTTGCATTTAGATTTTTAACAAATGTAGTTGCCGCAAAAGCTGAATTTATTAAGTTGTTCAGTTTTTGGGGCAAGTTCTTTTTTGGACTTTTCATAAAGCTGGTTGATGTGGCAATTTTCGCTCTGGAGAAAGAATTTGCTGGAGTAGAAGTAGCAATGGCTGTTTTTTCTGAACAGGTTTCTACGGCTTCAACCAAAGACAACTGACTTGGCGTTGAGACGTCATATTGAGATGTATCTTCTAGGCCATCATTCTCAAATATGAACTCATTAAACGGTTATGGATTAACCACCTCCATTATGTGGAAATTTGAACGCGACTCGGGAACATCATGTCCTTCAATGGAAACTTTTTTAATAATCCCAAGGACTTTTTCCTCCACATTCGTTAGTGCTTCCTCTTTTAGTGGGCCGCCTCCAGTACCTCTGTACTCCATGCGGTTTTTCGCCTCTTTCGTCTTCGTTCTACTTCGAAGATCATGCCATGTCTAAATAAAACGGCATTTGCAAGATTTTGTTACAGACTAGACAATAAAATATACTTACTTTTCGCCATCCCTTCCAGTCTTTTGCAGCCCCTGGCATACTATTTAAGATGCTGGAAATTCCTTCCTAATCCTTCATTGCGTCTTTACTTGTATAATTTTGGGTTTGCTTGCGCTGATTAATAAGGGCTTCTTTTTCACGTATTCAACTAGCATTTCTTTTTGTTTCTCGGACGCTTTTTGTTTCTCCCGCGTTTTTTTTTTGAGTCGCCGGCTGACATTTGCTTTGATGAAAGTGACGTTAGTTTATGTGTTTGTCTCACTCCCACGCGTCAAGTAGTTCGAAAGTACCCTTATTTGCGACGTTGCCCTGATCAGCCCTACTCATAATTGCGAAGACCTACTGTAGACGTTTCTGGGGTTGCGAACAGCGCTCAAAAATTGGTACGACAAAACGGATTCGTTTATTTGCATACACAAACTTGCGCATTCGTAATTTAACGTGTATTCTCAAAAATTGCCCCCCTGGCTTATTTCGAAGCATATCCACGAGCTTCTATTTACACTGCAGTGTATGACATAGGTATTTTTTATTCCTCTATAGAAAGAATCTTGTGCAAGCACAAAATGCATAATTTTATTATAAGTTTACTAAAGTTCAAGCCCTGCATCCAGAAGATGCTGGTAATAGAGTTCAATTTTGTGAAATGATATTAACTCGCATTCAAGATGACTTTTTCTTAAAAAAAAATATCTGGACTGACGAGTCGAAGTTTTCTCGTGAAGGAATATTTAATAGACATAACATAACTATAATTGTTTTCCATGGCACACTGCACTCGATGATAATTTGATTTCAACAATATTTTTAAATATCTCTAAATAACTCAAGAACCGTCCAATTTAGCTATAGCAAACTACATATGGGTCGAAAGGTAATCAAAAAAGGCAGCGAATTGGATTATAAAATACAGTATGTCCCATTTAAAATAAGACACTTATTGTAGGTCCATGTAGTTAAAGTTTGGCATCAGTTATTGGACACCCTGTGTATTTTGGAGCATTTGTTTATATATACATAAGCTCCATGTCTTTTTAGTATGTCGAACAAAAATTGATCCTTGAAAGTTACCATAGCGAAAGTTATTAATTTCTAATGTGTGGGTTGTTTTCGCATAAGATTTTATTAAAATCGAAATATCTCAAAAACTATTGCTTTTGGGGATAGGGAATAGTATTGAAAGTTACCTTAAAATACGAGTAGAATTCGATTCTGGCATAAAAAATATAGCATGCCCTTTAAAATAAGGAAGTTGTCGTCGACTTCCGGTATAACCGGAAGTGGCACATACACGGCAATATATATATATATATATATATATATATATATATATATATATATATATATATATATATATATATATATATATATATATATATATATATATATATATATATATATATATATATATATATATATATATATATATATATATATATATATATATATATATATATATATATATATATATATATATATATATATATATATATATATATATATATATATATATATATATATATATATATATATATATATATATATATATATATATATATATATATATATATATATATATATATATATATATATATATATATATATATATATATATATATATATATATATATATATATATATATATATATATATATATATATATATATATATATATATATATATATATATATATATATATTGTGAAAAGTAATCTTGGGTTTGTAGCATTTCATTACATAGAAATAAGCAACTAGACGAATAAGAAAGAAATAGAGTTCTGAAGCATTCAAAGAGGGAGTGATACAGAAATTGCTCCCTCTTTGAATGCTTCAGAACTCTATTGTATATGTAATTCAATATTCTCCAGCATATAGTTGGTGGAAGTAGTTGTTTTTCAATATGTTCAACAAGATTTTATGCATTTTAAAATTAAAATAGTTGTTGTCTATTTACTTAACGTACTTTACATGTATTAAGTTCTAATCATCTTTTCTTATCAAACAATGTTTCTGTTTATTTTTAAAATTTGTTACTTTTTAAACAAGAATTTGTAGTTTTTTTCTTTTTTTAATAAAATTTATAATTCTCATCATTTTCAATGTCCTCTCAGGTTGAAGCGACTGGCTGTGATTTTTTTATTATTTAAGTTATGAAGTTTTATATAAAACTGTCCCTAAAACTGCCTAAAAAATATAAAACTGCCTTGAAAATAAAAGGAAACTTCGCATTGAAACATGAAAAAGATTAACTTAAGATCCATAAATCATAGTGGTACACTACCAGAAATTAAGAACGATTACTTTCCATGCATAAATTGCCTTGGATACTTTAATAATAGTTATTTATGGAGACAGAAAGAACTGCTAGCAAAAAACTATTAAGGTCACTACTAAAGAGCAACATTTGACGGAGGTACAAACATTTTTGGCATGCACTGGTCCGCGTGGGAATTTCTTGGAGAAAAGTAGTCTGAAAAATGAAGTTTTTCCTACGAGTTCTGTTGCTAAATCCGATCGCTTAATTTGTCTCTATGGAGTATCCTATCTCAATAAACATAAAGGTAAACAGATATATGGTTGTTGTATCTATTAAGATGAGAGAAATGACTTAAGATTACCATCCGCGACTTAAGATTACCATCCAAAATTCCATACCAATCACTCAACTAGTAGATGTATTAAAACCTGAATTGTATAGGCATCTAGTAACTGCTTCCAAATCATATCTGCTTATTGTTCGAATGAAGGAATATTTAAAGCGTCATCTCGAGCTCCATATGGGAACTAATCTAAAGCTTATTTGTGACGTAGCTAAGAAAGCTATTGTTACAAAAGATCCATTGTTTTGCTCGTTGAACCGAGATAAAAAGTTGAGAGATGGAAATACGTGACATATTTGACAAACATTGGTGCAATGATATGTCAAGTTTAGCAAATAAGATTCTTAATGAAAAAATGGGAGAAGCCAAAATTATTACTAGTGACAGAAGACATAAAAGCTTATACATCTTATATCGACAAACTTGCAGAAGAAGCCTATAGTAAATTGATAAATAACATAGACTTACAATATAATTAAAAACTTTTATGTGAGTGCTATAGTTGTTGTTGTTTTCAATCGCAAAAGAGTTGGAGAGGTACAATCCTTAGATTTTGCAACTTAAAAATAAAAGGGTCCCTAGTATAACAAGTCAAGATGAGAGTTTGAATTCATTAACAGAACTAGAGAACAGTTTCTACATTCAAACGTGTCGTGGTTTTTGGAAAAGGAAGTAAACGTCCTAGTTTTATTCACAAAAAAAAATGCAGCAGTATATGGATCTCCTAAAAATAATTCGCCGAAAATCAGATATTGTACAGACTTCAAATAATTACATTTTCGCTAATCCAGGTTCCGTTGATAAATGGATGAGTGGTCTCCAGCCGTAGTCAGAAAATTTTCTTATAATTGAAGCCGTAAGAACCCTGAATTATTAACTGGCCACAGATTCAGGAAATTCAGGGAACTGTCCACAAATGGCTACAATACTTCAACTCATGTATTTCGAATATGACGAAATGGAACAAATTGCAAGTTTCATGGGTCATATGGAGAAGACATAGGGAATTCTATATTCTATAAAAATTATCCATAACGACATTTTATCTTCCCTGTAAGTCTAGAGAATGTCGGTGTTATTGTTTACCCTATATCTATTTAATGTATTAATTGCCCTATAATTTAACTTCTATGAAATTTTAATATCAATAAAATATTTGTTTACATATTAGCGCAGGGTAATGGCACCAGGCAATGACACGTTTATACAAAATCGCTTTAAATAAGCATTGTGTTCTCTATTTTACCATTTTATTATGTTCACAAAGATACCTTTGCATGACTTGAAAAAGAGCACTTCCACATATTACCGTGGTATCGCAGATCGCTGTCGAATTTGTCAGTTAACCTCGCATGTCGATTGTGTGCGCTACGTTGTGTCTGAACTTAAGGTAAGCAACTTTGATTTAAATTTAATAGAAAGTAGCTAGGTACTAACTTTTAAGTTGAGTGCCTTAAATTTGTCAAGTGGGAGCTGATTAGATGAATTTCAATTATTTTTTGTCAGTAAACGGCATAATATTATTAAAATGGGTTATGTCAATTACTGGATATGACAAATCTGGGTTTAACCAGTAATTGTATATATGCATTTTATGTTAATTTTGTTAGAAACTTTAGCTCTTATTTATAATTTAGTGAAATAAGAATGATTTTTTTACTTTATCCAGTAATTGACATGGGGTGTCGGAATTAGAAATAAGCTGTCAATTACTGGTTCCTACTTTTCAGTTGCTTTTTAATTACAGAAATAAAACGTAATAATATACCTGCATAATGAATACTAAAAAAAACAAAAATTTAAATACTCATGAGGAAAGCATGAGAAATGCAATTAATGGTGTCGAGAACCTAAATGTGTCATTTTCATCTGCAAGTAAATAATTGGTGTTCCACGAATAACACTAATGTATAAAGTTAAAGGTAAATCCCCAAAAGAGAGACGAATGTGTCTCAAAACAGTATTGAGCACTAAAGAGTCCATTTTCTCCCGGTCCGCTTCCCCGACAGGAAACAGCACGCCGTTATCACCCCTCACACCTCCCCCACAAATCGGTGTAAACCCATTACGTTGGATGGACGTAATACCCAGGTCTCCGCAGGCCCTTTCCACCCTAATGTTGTGGAACCTAATGACCTTAGGCCCAACCCCGAAACCCCCGTACCACGGATCTCCCCGCGATCGGGATATCCGGACACCGTCGGATCCACGGGTTGTCTCCTGATCCAACGGTCAGGATGACCAAGCTTAACAATTATTCGGTCATCACTCTTCGGCCACCCTGTATATAAAAATCTAAAAGTATATAAATGTAGAATAATTGCGGGTTGGCGTGTCGCGACCATTCAAATTAAAGCTCTTTAAGTATATAAAATTTTAGTTTGAATTATGCATGCAATAGTGTTGAATAAGTAATACCCATAAGACCACGATTTAATTATTATTATTGTAGAAAATCTAACATCGGTGGTATCACATTAAATTTAAAGAAGCGCACAAAAAGCGAGATATACAGATACGTTTTTGCTAGCACATCGAGCATCTGAAATAATTTGACGGCCAAGAGAGCAGATTGTCGGTGTACTGGAAAGAGTACAGGCATTGTAATTTTGTGTTGAGTGAGGCCTAATTATATTCTAGGGTAAGTCCACAAATAAATAATATTAAAACCTGATCACTTTGCGGCAAACGGTACAAGGGTAATAATATTTTAGGCCTCTAAATCCATATTAACCTTCATATATAAGAAGCCTTGCCGGCAAAAAAAAATTTGGAAAGACTTCCTCTCTGGGAGGGCATTTTTTTGATTAACCACCAACCGCTCAGCGTGGAAACCTGAGAACGTGGCAGGCTGTGTTGTGGTATTACATACTCATCCATCTCAGTAAAGGCTGATACCTACTTCCCTTTTGTTTTCGTCAAGCCGTCTGGGGCACTTGAAGTCTAAACTGCTTAAGTAACGCTTATAGTGTTCAGTATTGATACTTCGGTTTATAAAATCTGTGAACCTAATAACAGCTGTTATTCGGGGAATAACTTCTAAATTAGATGTTTTTTTCATTAACTGAAGTCTTGCCTATTATATACTATAGCGATTCCTGTACCGTGCACCAAGTTTTTATATTTCTGCTGCCATCAGATATACTCGAGTGCCGAGTGCCATATTTAATATAATATACACTATTGCTGCGCACTGTTTGCCTTCTTTGTTCTGTTTTTATTGAAGCAAGCAATTTGTGTTGTCGCGCTGCGCTAATTTTTATTGTTTTGCAAAATTTGTAATATATAATATATACCTAGTTATAGAATTCTTGTGCATATATTTTCTTATTTACCCTTCAGGTAAATACTGTTACCTAAACATTAATTTTTTTTATCCTATTGTGGAATTTTAATTGTGATTTTGTATGTGTCTTGTACCTCCTTGTCTGTCGACACGATCGACTGGCGCCCTGGCGTAACTTGCTACGTAAAAAAATATAATCTCCTCTACACACGGCCCATAGCTCTACCGCATATTGACTGTCGTGCCAACCTCAGATGCAAAGAAGAGGTTACAGGGTTCACCACATCAAAATACCCCGGGCCTAAGAGCCCAACCCAACATCCGAAAGACCTCAGGCCCTAGTGGACCACCGGTGGCCGAAAATTTTGGGCCCAGTTTCCCATCCTGTAGAGACCAAGCATCCCGGCCAAATCGGAAAGAAATTTAATTTTATATTTTCCTTGTAAATATAACCCCCCGGAAAATCATTATTTAGTTCAAATTAAACCAACTTTTCCAAGAAATCAACCCAACATCCGAAAGACCCCAGAAAATATCCCAGGCCCTAGTGGACGAGGTCGCGTCACAAAGACCAGGGACACCTTGGCCAGCGAGCCTCAGAGAATAAGTCTCAAAGTATCGCCCGCTCGGCACCCGAACCTTCCACCTTAAACTGCGCACCGCCGCTGGCCTTAAATTTTGGGGTCAGTTCCCCATTCATCCGGCAGATGACACTCCGGTACGAGGAGCTGCGCCGAGTCGACCACTACGTGTAGCGGTACAAAGCCCGTACAATATTAAATAAATGCTAGTAATATTAATATACCTCATAAAATTTCGTTTCTTCTTAGGTAAACATTGTTGATAAATTGTACATTCAGTTCTGCTTATAACCGGGTCATAAACAAACCCCTTATGGGTACCACGCCGCTTTAAATAGTTTTTCCAGTATCCAGAATCGGCGTAGCCGTCATCTCAAGGCAGCGAAATGTCGGACAGCGCCACATGTAGTACCACCTAATTTGGCATTTCGCCATTAGCTTTCACATAACAGCCGCCACCATTTGCACGTATACCTTGACAAATTGCGAAAACGGCAACGAGACTCGCCTTCCCAATACGTGCATGACAAAATGCCTGAATTTCCAGGTAAATATCGAAAATGTGATCAGTATGGACACAAACAAATAGACTGTAAAGCGCTACACCTACCAGGAACCCAAGTTGACCGCACTACACCTGTTACCTCAACAAGGCAAAGCACTTTTACGTCTCCAAGGACACCTTCCCCAAGTAAAATGTGCTCATTTTGTAATAAAATGGGGCATACCAAATATGTTTGCTACCGAAAATAGGCAAGTTCCAAATCGGCCATGTGATCCGGAAGACTCGACTCTGACGTTCAGTCCCAACAGCCACCATAACAAAGGACAATAAAACAATTACATCAGTCCCATATTAATTTAGTTGACACCGGTGCTGACGTCACAATTATTTACGAAAAAATAGCGCTCAAATTTTAACTGGCCTAGGAAATTATACAACTGAATCCATCGGAGAGTGTACCGCAGTTGTATTTATTTACGCCTTCTATGACACTTGACATAAACTTTATTGTCGTTCCGGACGGATCCATCCCTGGGGGTGACATCGATGTTCTAGTTGGACTAGACGTATTAAAACGACCAGAAATTAAAGTGGAAATAGGAGCACACGGGGCTGATCTAGTCCACGACCCACTTGCATATTTACAGATGGTAGCTCGTGTTGTGTTGTGAGAAGTCATAAAAACGTATTGAAATCCTACGGTATTCAGTCACCCATCCAAGTGCCGACCTAAACGAGCGTTGCTAGACATCGGTCGAACCCGAATGTTTGCTTACCGTGCATCAGGTGAAAGAAATCTAAAATATCAATCGAAATGGCTTTACAAGTGGAAGTGGTTAAGCCATTCTAAAAATGAGGACGGTGCTTGCACATATTGTGTCTTGTTTCATACATCAGCAGGTGTGGGATTAGGGAAACATCAGCACTTAGGACAGTTAGGCACCGTACGATTTAATAATTGGTAGACAGCTACCGAACGTTTTAACCAGCATCAACAACATTCCTACCATCAACAGAATGTTGAAAAGACTCATATTGTGTGCAAAATAGTTAGTGGTGTGCAAGAGCCGGTACATTTTCAGTTAAACTCTGAAGAAAAGAAATAAATTACGGAAAATAGGAAGACGTTGGTACCAATAACATAAACTGTTTTATTTTGCGGTAGACAAGGACTGGCTTTAAGAGGGCACCGAGACAGCGGAAGGGTGCTTGGCGATGCTGAAGAAAACGAAGGTAACTTTCGGGAACTCTTGCGATATAGAGCGAAATATGATATCAATTCAACCTAGCACGTACTTTCTACCACTAAAAAGAATGTGTTGTATACCAGCTGGAAAATACAAAATGAAATTATTGAAATTTGTAATGACATAATTCTTGAAAATTTGGTAAAAAAAATAATTCTTCCTTGTATTATTCCATATAAGTAGATGAAACAACGGACATTTCCTGCATAGAGCAAATGTTGCTTTGTATCCGATGTGTGAGTGAATTCTACATTTTCTGCGATAGAAGCGCAATTTTTACAATTTGTACCACTTGAAAAGGTATTTCAATGGTAATCATAAATAAGCTCAAATATGTTGGCCTTGACTTAACTTCTAACGAAGCCGAATGTTCAATAGCAGTACGCGCGGAGTATACAGCAATTACCGATCCAGACGATGATGCAACGACGTCAAGCTCCACGGTTTCAAAGAAGAAAGTATGACGAATCATATATCAGTTTCGGATTTTTTCGGATTGTTTTAAATGCAAATGTTTATGTAGGAGCAACGATCATAGCGCGCAGAGCGACGCAGAGCAAAGAAAGATTTGTATTTGCAAATCGTCGCTAGTGTCTTTGGTAATTGCGTTGCTCTTGCGATGGATATTCAGCGTTTAATTAGTGAAATATTCGTTAGACCGGCCCTCTGGGATCAAAGAAACCCCCAGCACCATAACCGGTACATATTAGACAAATTATGGGACGAAATTGCAACTAAATTAAACACCAAACGTAAGTCTAACCTCACTTTTATTTTCAAATTAATACATTGTTGTTTCCTCGTCAAAAAAATTAAGTCATCAATTCTTATAGGATTCCGACAAATATAGGTTTTGAATATATCGCGGATTTGGTGTGCTGCCGATATTAGTCTTCCAATATTATAATTTCGAACATTAGCATCAGGAAACATTGAAATATCATTTAAATGGTATTCCATACCTTCTCTGTCTATGATAGTGTTGTGAAGAACGCATATCGATGGCTTATTTGCAATAGGACGTAACCCTCAATTTAACCGAAATTGAGTTTTTGGTTTCATTGGATACCCAATATTATTTTGCGCATGCTGGAAATATATCGGAAAACTCAAAAAATCAGGCGGAGCTGTATTTACTCTACATGAATAGGACGTATCGTTTTTTAAATATTTCCAACTGCAACATGACGTAACCCTCATTGTTTACCATGCGACAGGTCGAAGCAGGTGCTACTGTGTTTTCAACTTTGAATGTGTGCTCTATAAATGTATTTAAAAAAGCTGAATTACTGGCAATGTGGTAAGTTACCTTCTCCTATTTGAATTGATTGTTTGTTGTTGCATTGTCATAACAAATCGTATTGTAATAGTTTTTCACTAGTTTAACCAATAAATCTGATACGTCTTATTGCCATTTGAGTTTGGTACTTCAATATGTGTGATACGACATATTGCGTTTAAAAGGTTTTTGCTTCTATTAAGTTTTCTAAGTACATAATAATTAATTATAATTAGATAATTAATAACTATTATTGCTTTATTTGATGTAGGTACCTAAGTACTGCAATTTATAATTGAGCACTTTTATTTATAGAAAACGTTTAGTGGAGAACGGGCTAAATACTTAGTTCAATTAGCTACGAGGTCCAAGGAGAAGTTATTTTCTTCTGAAATTAATGAAAAAGTAGCAAACACCATTGTCGTTGAGAGCATTGAAAGTTATGAACCAGTTGAAGCAGGAAATGCATCTGAAAACCAATGTTCAGCAATTGAAAATTTCAATATTCACGAACCTAAACTTTCACTAACTTTCACTAACCTAAACAACGTGTTACCTGAATCTTCTACTGATGAAAATGTACAAAGGACAAAACTACACACCTACATCGGCTGAATGTAGCAACAAGATGTTGTGTTCTAGCGACTCAGAAATCACCAGTGACTCGGATTATGAGCCAAAATCCGAAGGTGGATGTGATGGCAGTTTGCATAAATCGTACGGGGAGTCAAATGAAGAAAATGTACAAAATGTAGGAGACCAAGGTGTTGAAGAAGCTATGCAACTAAGAGAAAATCTTAATGAAAATGCCACTTCAAGGGTGAAGAAAAGACGTAAAAAGGCAAACTCTGATAATTGGAAAAGTAAATACGAAAAGATAATACGAAAGTAAAATAAAAAGAATGAAAGGTGAAACCTATCTTGGATACACAAGAACTAAAAATGAGAAGTCAAAATCAGCAACGTCCAGCCAGATCTCAATGGTTGGGCTGTCGTTCAAAAGAATATTTAAAATGCAAGAAGAGGCATTGCAACACTTTTACCAAGGTACAAATGGACACATTGTTTTCAAAATTTTGGAATCTTTCTTGGGATGAGAAAAAAGTTTACGTCTGTAGCTTAGTTGACTACACTGAGAAAAAAAGTTATACACAGAATCCTTCTAGAAGATCGGGCACATTTATTTATCATCTCAAGAAAGAGGACGGGAAATTTGTTGTCTGCAAAAAAATGTTCGTGGGCACGCTTGGTATTACACGCTGCATATTACAAGACAAAACTTCAGGTACACAACTTTACCATATTCAACCTGGCTACACATCAGTGCTCGAATTACTTATGGGATGAAACTGAAGGCGATCTCAATGCCTCAGTATTCGCCACTTCGATAATTAATCATCTGGAAAAACACTGCTTAACTGAAAAACGGCGAATATTCCTTTATTCTGATGGATACGGCTCTCAGAATAGAAATATGTGCTTTCGAATGCTCTATTACATTTTGTAATAAAACATGATGTTGAAATTGAACAAAAGTTTTTAGAACGGGGTCACAATCAAATGGAGTGTCCATGCGCTCATTGAGCGCAAACTAAAACGCAGACTGATTCATCTTCCCAGTGAATACATCAGTATAATACTTGAAGCGAGAAAAAGGCCCATGCCTTTAGATGTTTGCCAGTTATACCATAACCAATTTTTGAATTATGATGACAAAACAACTTTCGTCTACAACTCAATACGTCCAGGAAAAAAAGCCAAAGATCCAACAGTAGCTAATTTGAGAGCTTCAAAGTACCTGAAGGAAAAATTTTGTACAAGCTAAACTTGGATGACGAATCTAAGGAACTAGAACAAAGAGCGAAAGAATGTAATAAACACAATTGTAACTTTCAACAGTTATTCAAGGAGAGGTTAAAAATAAAATTTTCAAAATGGCAACACTTGCAACAATTGAAGTCAGTTCTCCCAAAGACACCCATATTTTCTATGACTCTACCGTATAACGACAAAGAATAAATTTTTTTATGTGTAATTATATTTCAATGTTTCTCTTTCTATGACTACCGCATAACGCCAAAGAATAAACGTTTTTTATGTTACAACTTAATAAACAAAGAATAAATAATGATTGCAGTAATTTATCGTAAACCCCAAAATAAATCAAAAATAAAGATACAATACGTCGTAAGCCACATAAAAAAATAATTAAAGCAAAAGGTTGGTAAATAATAAATATTTTGTATTATTAGCTTGGCTTTATTTTGATCTCTAATAACTTTATGCTTACCGTACTTCATAATACCTTTCTTAATGTTTACATTATAGAATGCCACTTGGGATAAAATTGCTGCAATTTACAACTCTGGGTCAACGGAACCGAGAACATCTGATCAGTTACGTTGTAAATATGATAATTTAAAAAAGGAAGTTCGTAAGCTAGATGAAGCTAGAAAAAGGCAGACTTTGTAACAGACTGGTGGTAGTTTAAACAAACCAGACATAAAAGCTACTTTATGAGAAAATTAAAAGCATAATTAGTTTTTCGGTGGAGGGGTTAGAACAAGGTGACAGTGGTGTTATCGTAGAAATGGTAGATATGGATAGATGTAAAGTGATTTAACCTAGGTGAATTGCGTGTTATAAAAAAATATTTATTAGATGACGCAAAACCAGCTATAGCAGAGGATGTCGGAGACTTGTTCTTGTTATCTATATTATATTTGAAATCATGATCAAAGATGTTAATGTCGAAAAGTTAAGTCTGACAGACAAGAAAATTAAAGTAATCAATTGAAACGTTTTGAGTGTTATTTAGCCAAGTTCGAACCGTTGTGGTAAGGGGGGTAAGCGGGTAGCTTTCTGCTGACGCGACAGAGGATACTGCTATAGATAATTATCAACCAAAAATATTCGACGAGGACATCATACCACAAATGGTACTGGCAGGTATATCACAGCCGTTAGATAATCAACAGGAAACAAGTCATGAAGTTGCTAAAGGTAAATGTCGAGTATGATTCAATAACAAACTAGTCGCTTTACTACACCTCTCTAAAATTCTTTTGATGTCTTTGATCAAGCAATCACACTTGTACGCTTTTTACTGCTACGTATATTTTAACAAAAAAATCTGTGTGCGACAAATAATGATTAGATGGTAATTAACTAACAATTCTTTGATTTTCAGTATTTAATAACCTTTATCAAAATTTAATTTAATTTATTTACAAGAATAAGTACTGGCAAATGGGTTTCTCGATTTTTAATAGTTGTTATTCTTTATTTGCAGATTGGTCTGACTATACGCCCAAAATGTTAAAGTCTAAGAAACATAATGTTTTACAAGTCAAACGCAAGAGAGAGATAGAAATAAATGAAGATGACGACAGTGAACATTTGAGGAGGACGGGGAGGTTTACTTTAAAAAAAGAATTACTGGAAAAGGCAGCTGTGCTGGCAGAAGAGTACCATGAAATGAAAATTAAAAAGGAGGAAGAATTATATAACCTCAAAATAGAAAATCAGTTGCTTCAAAATGAAAAATTAGAGCGAAATTTCCCTTCTAAAAAAACAAATAGGTTGCAATAATTAATAAAGTTTTCCTTCATTGGTAAAGTATAGGATAAAAATAAAATTATGAATTTCCCACTATGTCAAAATTTCCCTTTATTTTAAAAGCCCTTATAGTACAGAAAAACATTATGTACTAATAGGGTAAGTCCGGGGAAGATGCCCCACCGGGGAAGATGACTCTCTGAAATAATTTTATTATTAATAGCTATTTATGTAACCAGTTGGGAAAAGTACTATTTTGTGTAACGAGCGTTAGCGAGTTCCGCAAAAGGATGTTACACAAAATAGTGTTACCCTTTACACTCACTTTACACACCAAAATTAGAAAAAATCTTTTTATTATCTAATTATATTATAAAAAAAATATATAAAATAGCATGTCAGTCTTATTATTTGTCAAAAGAGGCCATTCGTCCTTGATTTCCGCGACAGATGGGGTCTGTAACCTATTTAAAAACCATCTTTGTTGTGCATAGGTTTTACCAAGTACCAAAAAAAGTTTGCATTTTCTTGAGTCATTAATTTTAATGCTAGGGCAAAATCCTGAACATTCTCACAGTTTTGACTATCTATTTTTGATGACCAATGCGAGCACCCAGCTCTCAAATTATTCATCACATTAAACTTTTTTGAAGGCACTGGTGTGCTTTCCCTGTCGCTTTTATGTGGTTTGCATAGATAGGTGTAACGAATGTGCATTTTTAAAGTACTGCGGTGCATTCCATCTCCAAGTATGGTCTAAGAAGGCTCGTGGAAATTTGTCAGCCTGTTGATACAAACCCATGGAAAAATTGTATAAGATGTTTAGTTTTTGGTCAATAAACCTGAGACTATCGAATTTATCTTTCATAAGTATATATTTAACATGTAAAATTGAGTTCCTCCCTCAATGTTTTTCCAATACATAGATATATAGCCTCTTTCCACGATAATTTGCAGACTGACATGTCTGCATAGGTCCAGAAGAATTAACCGATGCTTGAATCACATTTAAAATTTCTATAGGATAGTCATTGGGTATAAATGGATAGCTGCAATCTAATAGTAACAACTTTTTCATTAAATACAAAATTTTGATTAAAATTTAAGCTTTGTAAAAAAGAGCTGATTAAATAGGTCAAATACACAGGGGTGTATTTGACCTATTCCTAGACTAAAAGTTTGTTACCCTAGGTATATTTTTACACCCTGTATACCAAAATTTATCAGAGATAAATAAATAAAGGGTAATTTTTTACTATCACTACATATGCATGATTTTCATGAAATTTTGCATACCGAGGTAAGTTTGCCCGTAGATTACGAATATGAAAGATTTTTTGTCGGCAACGTTTCGTTTCCGAGTTATACTCTTCAGAGTGCATACCAGTTCCTATTGCTTTTACTCAATGACCCCTTCTTTTACGAACATACTGATTATAGAAACATAACCAGCCTTCTTTTCATAAAAGATTCTGTACAAAAAACGGCCGATTTTGTATTATTTTTCTCTAAAATAGATATATACATTTTGGTAATGAAACCAAGTGGTCACTTGATTTTGAAATGTCAAATATAACAGTAGTGTGGCGGCATTTGTTTTCATTGCACAAAATGCATATTTCAAGGTATTTACATAAATATAATGCAAAATCGGCGGTGTAGAAACTTATGTGAAATGAGGGATGGTTAACTTTCTGTTCATAGTGTGTTTGAAAAAAGAAGGGGCCATTGAGTGTAAGCGCTAGGAAGTGTTGCGCACTCTGATGAGTATAACTCAGAAACGAAACTTCGCCGACAAAAAAAATCTTTCATATTCTATTCGTAATCTACGGGCAAAACTACCTCTGTATGCAAAATTTCATGAAAATCGGGCATATGTAGTGATAGTAAAAAATTACCCTTTATTTATTTATCTCTGATAAATATTGGTATACAGGGTGTAAAAATATACCTAGGGTAACAAACTTTTAGTCTAGGAATAGGTCAAATAGACACCCCTGTGAATGGATGTTAAAAGGATTAAATATTACAAATATATCTTGAAAACAAAGTGTCCACAAGATACAGACCCGTGGTTAAATTTAATTTTTGGGCCAATCCATAACTTGTGAAACCCTAGTCCATATTTCTAGGTGTCCGCAGCTTGCGGAACGTTAGCACATATGCCTAAGTTTCCGCAAGTTGCGGACACGTTTTCATGGCCTTCCTAAAAATCTGTAGGTATAATGCGCATGTGCGGACTTGCGGAACTCTAGATAAATAGACTACGAGTACGCAACTTGCGGACCTGTAGACACGGCCTAAACGTTAAAATATAATTATGTTCTTCTGTACTGGTTAGTAATAGGCCCAGACATCTGCATGTACTAATTCTAATGGCCCTAAACCCCTTCTTAATTAAACCCCTTTATTTGCCCTAAACCCCTTCTTATTAAACAGTTGTCTTGTGAACTAAGTCATTTTCTACCAAAACATTAATATTTTCATGCTAAATGACCAAAGTGTCTAAGCAGTTATATAACCTCACTATAGTTCTGACATGGAAAAGTTACAAGATAACCCCATTTTTAGCAGCTATTTTTCTAGGTACCTACCTACTTTCAGTTCTAAATAATCTATAAATAGCTCTTTATTGTTTACTAAATGGTCCGAACATCCAGAGTCTACATACCATAAACGAGAGTCCTTATTTGATGCATGGCAATGATGTCCTTCACCTTTGTCACACAGAAAAGCTAATTTTTGACTCACTAGTCACATTACTTCTTCCAGAGTAAGCCTGATGTCCTCTCCTTTGGCTTGGCTTTGGCCTCGTTCCTGTCTGTAACCACTGTTATACCCTCGTTCTTGTGCTTGATAGTTTCCACGGCCTTAATAATGATTTCTATATGACGATTGATAATTCCTGCCACGATTCCCTCATTCTGACTGATTTTCGCATCTCATGTTGCACTGATATTTCTTGTGTTAAGGTTTCCTGCACGCACAGCGCATGAAAATGTTGTAGTATGTTGCATGTTTCCATAAAAATTCCATTTTTTCTTGTTCTCGGTGTAATCTATTATTTATAAAATCAAATTTTAAGTTTTCCATCATTTCTAATGCTGCATAATGCCTTCATATGACCCAGGCATGGACAGTAATACCTAGTTAACCTTTTCTTCTTCACATAAATCTGAATCTGCTTCTTTCAACTCGGTAAAAATGTCTTCCATTTTTGTAGTGTTCTATCAGTAATTTATTTTCTGCATACTTCATTTCCGATCATTTTCTTCTCAAAAACTACTTCGAATGTACCCCTACTTTCTTGAAATTTTCTTCTAAATTGTTAAACATCGCAAATGCAGATTCTTTCTTCAAATATTCGAAGTGACTATCTGCTACGTCAACTATAATAATTATTGCTTGGGCCTTCGCCTCACTCACTGAATTCTGCTGTACCTACATTTCTGTTTTTACTAAACTTTTCATCTTCAATAGGCTTTAATACACCATTCTCTTTCAATATACTTTTAATAATTCTGAAGGACCATGTGCTGAAGTTCGTACCTACCGGCGAATGGCATGATTTGATATCTTTCACGTACACACTTGTCATTGTTTACTAGCTTTACTTTTCCTGTTGATAGATACCTAACCAATAACCAGTAACTACGGTCTGCTACTGCAGTTGGATCTTGAGGATTACACGTTCTAATACTAATAATACGACGGTATATAATATGTTCACTATTCTATATTTACTATTATATTATATCTCACTATTCCCAAGGATCTATACAATCCTTGTGTCTTTCCAGGATTCCAGGTCTTTCTTCTTTCTGCTCTACATACTGCATAGATTGTCAAGACTGCCCAACGATTATAGACTAAATTCTCTAAATTCTTGAAGACTGCCACCACAGACAACGGTGGTCGTGTGACTGCCATTTACCTTACCACAGACCATAGAGAAAATTCTGCTCGCCCTCGCTGCCACAGACCAAGGATCGTAAATAGGAATAGGATTGCCGGACGAGCGAATATCTTCGCCAAATGGAGTGGGAGGCTGTGACGTCACCGCGGACCAAAAAATACGGGATTTATATGGGATTTATAAGGGAATGGAACGTCTTTCGGGTGTTAATTTTATTTCCAAATTAATACTTGCCTAATACTTTAATGAAAGACCAAATAGGTTAAATACATATTTAGTTTAGGGTTTAATCTATAAAAATCATAATGAAAAATTGGTCATAATGGTAAACTAAAATATAACCTTTAAACTTTAGCGTCTACTAGTAAGATATCTTACTACATGTGCTTAAATGTTGGAGACGAGTTTTTCCGGGGCAAGACCTAGAAGCTCGTGAACAATTTCAATTTACTTCAATTGAAATAGACTTGAAATGCCGAATTAATTTCAGTGACACTTTCTTGTTACTTATACCTTTTCTGCGGTGAGCGGTGTCGGGGGTGGAGGTGTGACGGGTGGTAAGGGAGTTGCTGGGGGTGTCAATGATCCGTGCGGGGGGGGGTGGATATGTCGGGGAGATGGCGAATGGTGGGGGTTGGTGGTCGTGTTGGAGATGTAGGGGCGACAGGTGACAGCGGGGTTACAGGGGAGCTGGACATTTTGGACGGCGGCCTAGTAGTGATGGTTTGGGGTCTCATCCGTTTGGGGATGCTGCTTTTGCGGATTGGAATGTCGGGCGTTCGCGGGGTTACCGGGGGGTCGGATGTTTTGGAAGGGGGTGGGGCCGAGACGGCTCGGGGTCTCATCCGTTTGGGGACGCTACTCTTGCGGATGGAGATATCGGGCGTTGTGGTGGTCAAAGTCCGCGCCTTTTGTCGGGCATAACTGTTGACGATATGTTTTCACCTTTTCGTCTGTTCCAACTCTCTCTGGTGATTTACGGTCGGCGATACTCGGGCTCCTTCGGAGGCTCACTGGAAAGGGGTTCATAATAAGGTTTTAAATCTTTTATATGTACTTTATTGCTCCTCCGACCGTGCGCGTCTTTTAAATCATATGCTACCGGCGAGATAACTTTGCAAATGTTATAAGGACCGGAATATTTTGGGACGAGTTTTGCGGCGATGCCTTTCGCGGCGGAAGATAAGGGGTTTTCCCGTTTCATCACTAAATCCCCTACGTGGCATTGCCAGTTTCTTCTGCGCAGATTATAGTAATGACTTTGTGTGGAAAAAGCTTTTGCCAGGTTTATCCGAACTAATTCGTAAACTTCGGTCAGCCTGGTAAGTCGGTGGGTATAATTGACGGGCACGGTGTTGTCGGCGGAGGGTTCTTCGGCTGCAGACGGCGTTTCTCGTTGATACAGGTTTTGGGCAACGTCAATTCGCGTCCAAAATTCAGGAAAGCGGGGGAGAAACCGGTTGATTCATGCCTAGCGCTGTTCACGGCTAGTTGAAAGTCAGGCAAATGTTGGTCCCATCGGCGGTGGTCCGTTTCACAGTACTGAGCTACTATAGTCTTTAGAGTTCTGTTCGCTCGTTCTACGGGGTTTGTCTGGGGAGTGTATGGAGTAGAGAGTCGGTGTTGTATGCCAAATTCCTGTAGCATTTTCCGAAAAGTGCTACTGGTGTACTGGGTGCCATTGTCACTTATTACAGGATGAGGACAGCTAAAGTCTATTAAAGTCGGTACTGACGGTCTCCCAGGGATTGCGGTTAGCGGACGGTTGCATCTTGCCAGCGGGTTGTTGTTGTGGACGGTTTATACCGTTGGCATTGTAGACAGCCTCGAACATATTTGGCGATGTCTCTGAACATTCCTGGCCAATAGTATTTCTGAGATATGCGAGCAATTGTTTTGGAGATCCCCATATGTCCAGCCGGTGGCGCATCATGGTTCTCTTCCAGGACGGTTTTTCGGAGGGAAGTCGGGACACAAAGTTTCCAAGGATCTTCGAGATCGGGTTCGGTGTAACTGGTGGCGTCCCAGATATGACGGAATAGGTGCTCATTACGGATGCAGTAGTCGGGGTGCGCTTCTGGTTGGTTCCTGACTTCGTCTTTTTTTAGTTGATACCAGGCACAATCCGGTGCATCGTTAATAACGCACATGGCTGGAGATTCGGATGGTTTTTCGGGGCCTGGTAGCGGTTGCCGTGATAAAGCACCGCTACTCGATTAAGTACCCCTTTACGGTACTTGAGCTCGAAGTCATACTGTTGGAGGAAAATGCTCCATCGGGCCAGACGTCCTGTAGGACTTTTTATTGAGTGCAGCCAACGAAGTGATTAATGATCCGTCAGAACGGTGAATCGGTACCCTTCCAAGTAGGGGCGCATCTTTTCCACACCCCACACGATAGCGAGACATTCTCGTTCCGTTACGGAATAGTTGCGTTCTGCGGTGGTGAGGGTGCGGCTGGCATATGCGATGACATGATCGCCTCCCTGCAGATTCTGTGTCAGGGCGACTCCTAACCCTAGGTTCGATGCGTCAGTCTGAAGGGTAAATGATTTACTAAAGTCGGGACATGCCAGGACAGGGGCTTCCGTTAAGCATTTCTTTAGCTGCTTAAAAGACGTCTCTTGCTCTTCTGTCCATCGAAAGCGCTGCTGTTTTCGTAGGAGCTTGGTCAGAGGTGTAGAGAGTTGTGAAAATGAGGGCACAAATCGGCGGTACCAGGATGCTACGCCCAGAAATCGTCATATGTCTCGAACGTTACGAGGCGTTGGGAATCTTTAAATGGATTCTACTTTCTCTGGGTCCGTGGCTATTCATTCGGCGGTAACTACGTGTCCTAAATATTTCAGGCTTTTACGGCAGAACTGACATTTATCGGGGTTAAGCTGCGGGTTGGCGGTGCGCAGGCGGCGGAACACTTCCCTGAGGTTGTCTAGATGGGTCTGGAATGTTTCACCTAGCACTATTATGTCGTCTAGATGGGCGAAAGCGTAGGAAAGGTTAATGATTTGTTGCATGTGGGGATTCTGGCGACGGTATCGTTGTTTGATGGGGTCCGGATGGCAGAGGCGAATCTGGTGCTTGACCAGCGGTGTGGTTCCTCGTATATCTTGAAAACTCGGCAACTCCTGTTCTAGAAACTTCTTGAGTCTCGCATCTTCGGTAGGATTCAGGGTCTGGACGATCTCTCCTAGGTGGTTTGCGATTATGGGGCCGGGTATATTTCTAGGTGGATCTCTGAGCGATGCAGTCAAGGCGGCTATATCAATTTGGAAGTATTTTTTTATAATATCCATCCCGCATACGATATCGGAGGATAAATTCGGCATGTGGTATAGTGGTTCACATATGACTCGATCCTCTATGGTGAGCCGTAGCATATAATTCCTGCCAACGGTGACGATACTGCTATCGGCTAGTTGGGCCTTTGCGGTGTGTATTAGGCTACCGGATAATCCAAGTCGACTACAAAATGCCTGAACATTGTCGCCTATGTAGGAGCGAACGGCCCCTGTGTCGATCAAGGCAGAAAAGGTCTTATCGAACATTTGTACGGGCACAAATATTCGAGTGTCAGTACTGACGGCTGGAACGTGCGCGGCTATCTGGTCTCGGTGCTGTACGGGCCTCGGTTCCGTACAGCCCGACTCTAGTTTTCCGGGTTCTTGCAGCGGCAGTCCTTCGTCATTGTGCCTGGCTGGCCACAGCGGGAACAAAACAGTTCGGAGGGAAGCGGCATTGGCTGCGAAAGTGCCCATTCTGTCCACAGCGCCCAACTATCAAATGGTGGCCTTTCTGGGCCTTGTGGGGGTAGATACCGTTCGGGATATCATTGGCTGCGGAGTTCGGTTGACCGTACTTGAGGTCCTCGGGGGTTCTGGCCTAGGATCGCGATGTGAATGGAAATTCGGCGTAGGTCTGGTATGGGAGATACTTCTTTCCTCCACGTGGGTCGGGTAATTTCTCGGGGGATTTTCACGTATCGTCGATGGGTTCCCTAGCTCTTTTTGCAATGCCTCGTACTGTTATATCTTACTTATCAGATCATGGATACTGTTTACTTCGATCTGGCGCATATACAGTCGATATTCTGGACGTAGATTGGTATAGAGACGATGTAAGGCTTGTGCGTCGGATAACTCTCCATGCCTTCTGATGATTGTTTGCAGAGCCAAGAGGAACTCCTTTCCAGCTTCTCCCGGCCGTTGACGGCGGTTAAAGATTTCTTCTTCTAAGGCTTGTTGATAGTTGGCGGCGACATAAAATAATTTGAAGTCGGCCAAGAAATCTCCCCATGATTTCCACAGGTGTCGGTTATTCCTGTACCAGGCCAACGCGTTGCTTTGGAACATATCAACAAGAGAACAAACGGTAGCAGGGCGGAGTATGGGATGTTACTGTATTCTTGGAAATCTGCTAATTTTTCTAAAAATTCCACGGGGTCCGTTTTTCCATTAAAATGCAGATTCCATCGGCGGGCTTTTTCACATATTTCACCGACACTCGGTGAGGTTGTTATTGTTATCGGGAAGAGCGGGGCGGACGGGGGTGGCAAAAAGCGATTCTGAGACGCAGACGGGAGTGGGGAGGTACATCCAACGCGGATGAATTTAACGAGGCGTTTTTTCTTGTCCTCTACTGTTCCAGCCATATCCAGGTGGAACTTTTCTAGTTCGGCGTCAAGCTGGTCTTTCCTCAGTTTATATATCCAGCTTAACCTTTGGTCTACGGAATCAGTACCGCTACTTTCCTCGGCCAGGACAGGTATCGTTACTTTCAACTCTTTTTCGTTAGCCATCTTGCGTGTTGTCGCTTGAAACGAAGGGTTGCGGGGAAATATCGCTTTGGGACCAGAAAAGCTGTCGTAATTCAGGATTTCGGTTTGGCGGGCTGGGTCCTCAAACTACAGTCCACGTGGTCTCTACGATGATGCTCAACTAAATTTCGGGGTATGTGGTCTTTCCACTTCGGGCTGGTAGACCGATCTTTACAACGGCTATTCTGACCGAGCTTTACAACGATCAGAATAGATTTTTGATGGTGGCAATGTATTCCTGACCCTCGATTTACTGGTAAATGACACGTCACACGACGGGTGTAACCGTGCTCTCTCTCGGTCAAGTATGCTGCGTACTACCAAACCGTCGGTCTGAGCCGGGTCCTCAATATATGGCCCAGGAGGGCAGATTGTTTCGTTTTCCGTCGCTTTTGCCGGACTCCGAATTTCCACTCCGGTCTGGTAGACCTATCTCTTCAACCACTGGTCCGAATGGGCCAGTGGTTATAGTAATTTAATTTTGATGATGGCAATCGATTCCTGACCCCTGACTTCCTATCAAATGAGGTGTCACACGATGGGTCTACTCGGTTGCGTTGGCGGTCAGGTATGTTGGGTGGGTCGTAGAACACGGCCAATGCTGGAAATCGCTTCCTTGGGTTACGTATAGTAGAAAACGACACCTTACATCGATATTACGGGTTCGGGCTTCCTTGCACACCTTCGGAAGTGTTCGCTCAAGGTTCGGCCTTGTGACTTGGTATGTAGCCTCTTTGACTGTTAACTCGCCTGAAAGTCACTTCTTTTATTCCAGAATGTCGGCCGGTCATAAAAATGCCTAAAACGGATTCGGGTGTGCTCGGAGAGGCAATGGTCGCAATCGATTCCTGAGCTCCAGGTACTTCGAATATGACACCCCTCAAGCACTTTTCTGTTGCGGCAGAGATTTTCACGCGTGGCGTGATTTTCACGCGAGACGGTGTTCTTTTACACGCTTAAAGTCCCTGATCTTGGGCGCCATTTTGTGACGCTCTTAGCTTCGGTGCGGAGGTTTTATCTCGAGCGCCACTGTCTGTTTAGAGTGCAAACATACCACTTTTCTCTACAGGCAGTATCTGTAGGGGCCCCGGATAACTTTTGTGGAGAAGGGCGGAAGCCAGGTCACGTGATACACCGATAGGCCTTGTATTACCCTATCTTCAAGAAGAACACCGGTTTATGATTACAACAGATTTTATTTACAGAATTAATTATATCGGTCACACAGGTATTTACATATATACAGAGGTTATTCAGTCTGCCTATAGCGAGTTACGTCATGGGGATGAAAAGCGTCACGAATAAAGGCTTAAAGCGGGATAACAAAGGGCGGCGAGTGCAAAACAAATGGTACTACTTTAGCAAGCGGAGGAAGCAATAATACTACAGTAAAGCGTGCAGCGTGTAGGAAATCCAAACTTTCGCGGATGTAGGCGACGTTACACGGCGTGGGGAGTGCCACGCCTGGAGTGAAAACTGTCGCGCCACACGCCGTATAATTGTGCTGGCGTGGCGTGGCGTGGCATGGCGTGGCGTGGCGTGCTGGGTCCCGTCGATTGGAGGTAAACTGTGCACACTTCAAAGCCGCGCAGCGCGCGAAGTGGACTGGCATGCGTATACAGTTACACGGCGCGGAGTCTTCGCCCGTAAATTTTAAAAATTAGTCAAATTCAGTAGATATTTAGCTAAGCAAGTGACAACATGCCGTCGTCAAACGAAGCAATATCAGAATTTTTATGACTATACGAGCAAGAACCAATAATTTGAAACCCGAAGCACAATGAGCACAAAGATAGAAATGCTGTACATGATTCCTGGATGCGAATCCAAAAAAATTTAGTATTCCTTGCACAATCAGCGAATTAAAGAAGAAGAAAGAATCACTAATGGGCACGTTCCAAAAATTAAACACGAAAGTAAAAGCAACCATGAAGACAGGATCAAGCGCAGATGACGTTTTTAAGCCAGACTGGTTTGCTTACGAGCAAATGGCGAAATTCCTCCAATCAGTATATACTCCAACGGTATATACTTCAACGGACATGTTGAAATGTATAAGAAGCCACGCGCTCGCGTGGCGAGAAACTTGTCAGTCTGCAGGTCGTGTAATCGCGATCGCCAAATTGCGAATTGGTGTGTCACTCCGCACGCCACACTCCAGGCGTGGCACTCCTCACGCCGTGTAACGGCGCCTTATGCTGTACGCGGACTAGTTTTGTCGGAAGTTGCTTGCGTGACTCAGGTAGCCTGTGGAGTCCCTGCTGCATGCAAAATGCTCAGCAGAAGGGTGGATGCAAAATGTGACAACCCGAAGGGTGCAGGATGCTACGATCCGAACTACAGCCTAATGAGTGAACCCACACGGTTTCCACGTGTATCTAACCTTAATGCCGAAGACCGAATAGTGAAAATTGCGTACGTGACCCAGGTAGCCTGTGGAGTCCCTGGATGAAAAATGCTCAGCAGAAGGGTGGTTGCAAAATGCGACAACCCGAAGGGTGCAGGATGCTACGACCCGAACTACAGCCTATTGGGTGAACCCACACGATTTCCATGTGTATTTAACTACGATTTCGGAGACTGGATTTCCTTAGCGATTGTTAATAAAGTACACTTACCTTTCTTTCGTGACGGGGATCGGTAGCGGCAATCACGGCAAGTCGCAACTTGTCAGATTACAGAAAACAGCAGCGAAAACGGCAGCGAAGGCGGTGGATGCAATATGCGACAACCCGAAGGGTGCAGAATGCTTTTCGGTTAGCGAAGAATGCTAACTGACTTTACAGTGCTGTGGAGCTGCTTTTATATGATTTTGGTCGGTTTTTTCGCGTTGACGCGTGATCTCCCTACCTACCGATATCGCTGGGAGTGCAGCGCATGTGGCGCTGTCCGATATTTCGGTGCCTTGAGGTTACAGGTACGCGGATTATTAATACTGGAAAGACTACTTACGGCGGCGGGGTACCCAGAAGGGGTTTGTTTATGACTTGGTTATAGGCAGAACTGAATGTACAATTTAATAACAATGTTTACCTAAAAACAAAATAAATTTTTCGAAGCATATTAACGTTATTAATATCTATGAATAATTTACGGGCTTACAGTTAAATAAAATATCCTAGTTTCTAGCGTAATGTGAGGAAGATTATTCCTACTTCATTACAGCAGCAATCCGTAGGCTATTAAGGACACTTCGCGATGCCTATCCTTTTTCTATAACATGTCAATGTAACTATCATATCTTTGGGTTCGCATACAGCACTTAGAGCTGTGACCTTGAACACTCTTTCAAATGTAGATTACTCCTACACGATAGACAAGACGTACAAGTGAAACTCAACAAAGTTTTACTGCAATTAGCATGCAGTAGAGCTGCCAAATAGATACACGTTAATGCGAACCCGTTTAGTACGTAAAGTTCCAATCCGTGGGCTATATAGGGCACTTCGCGATGCCTATCGATGTTCTATACAATGCCAATGTAACTATCATATCTTGGCGTTGGCATACAGCACCTTGAGCTGTGACCTTGAACGCTCCTTCATAAGTAGATATCTCCCACACGATAGAAAAGACGTACAAGAGAAAACGGACTAAGTCTTACTGCAATTAGTATGCAGCAGAGCTGATAAAAAGTGCCCAAATGATATACACGTTAATTCGAACGCGATTTGTACGCAAAGCAGCAATCCGCGGGCTATATACGGCACTTCGCGATGTTTATCCATGTTCTATACCATGCCAATGTAACTATCATATCTTAGCGTTCGCATACAGCAACTAGAGCTGTGACCACGAACGCTCAATCATAAGTAGATATCTCCCACACGATGGAAAAGACATACAAGAGAAAACGGACTGTTTTACTGCAATTATCATGCATTAGAGCTGCCAAATAGTGCCCAGGCGATATACACGTTAATGCGAATGCGTTTTGTACGTAAAGTTGCAATCCGTGGACTATATAGGGCACTTCGCGATGCCTATCGATGTTCTATACCATGCCAATGTAAATATTATATCTTAGCGTTCGCACACAACACCTAGAGCAATGACCTTGAACGCTCCTTCATAAGTAGATATCTCCCACACGATAGAAAAGATATACGAGAGAAAACGGACTAAGTTTTAGTGCAATTAGCGTGCAGTAGAGCTGCCAAATAGTGCCCAGGTGATATACACGTTAATTCGATCGTGTTTAATACGCAAAGCCGCTATCCGTGGGCCATATAAGGCACTTCGCGATATCTATACATGTTCTATACCATGTCAATGTAACTATCATATCTCAGCGTTCGCATACAGCAACTAGAGTTGTGACCTTGAACGCTCCTTCATACGTAAATATCTCCTACACTATAGAAAAGACATACAAGAGAAAACGGAATAAGTTTCACTGCAATTAGCATGCAGCAGAGCTACCAAATAATGCCCAGATGGTATACACGAAAATTCGAATGCGTTTTGTAAACAAAGCAGCAACCCGTGGGCTACTGAGGACACTTCGCGATGCCTATCCATGTTCCATACCATGTCAATGTAACTATCATATTTTAGGGTTCGCATAGAGTACTTAGAGCTGTGACCTTGAATGCTCCTTCATTCGTAGATTACTCCTTCACGATAGAAAAGACGTACAAGTGAATATGAACTAAGTTTTACTGCAATTAGCATGCCGTAGAGCTGCCAAATAGTGCCCAGGCGATATAAGACGTTAATGCGAAAGCGTTTTGTACGTAAAGTTGCTATCCGTGGGCTATATAGGGCACTTCGCGATGCCTATCGATGTTCTATACCATGCCAATGTATCTATCACATCTTAGCGTTCGCTTACAGCACCTAGAGCTGTGACCTTGAACGCTCCTTCATACGTAGATATCTCCTACACTATAGAAGAGACGAATAAATGAAAATGGAATAAGTTTTCCTGCAATTAGCATGCAGCAGAGCTGCCAAATAATACCCAGATAATATACACGTTAATTCGAATGCGTTTTGTAAACAAAGCAGCAATCCGTGGGCTATAAAGGACACTTCGCGAAGCCTATCCTTTTTCTATAACATGTCAATGTAACTATCATACGTTAGAGTTCGTATACAGCACTTAGAGCTGTGACCTTGAACGCTCCTTTATATGTAGATTACTCTTACACGATAGAAAAGAGGTACAAGTGAAAATCAACTAAGTTTTACTGCAATTAGCATGCAGAAGAGCTGCCAAATAGATACACGTTAATGCGAACGCGTTTTGTACATAAAGTTGCAATCCGTGGGCTATATAGGGCACTTCGCGATGCCTATCGATGTTCTACACCATGTCAATGTATCTATCATATCTTAGCGTTCGCATACAGCACCTAGAGCTGTGACCTTGAACGCTCCTTCATTCGTAGATTACCGCTATACGATAGAAAAGACGCACAAGTGAAAATGGACTAAGTTTTACTGCAATTAGCATGCAGCAGAGTTGCCAAATAATACCCAGATAATATACACGTTAATTCGAATGCGTTTTGCAAACAAAGCAGCAATCCGTGGGCTATTAAGGACACTTCGCGATGCCTATCACATGTCACAATGTAACTATCATATCTTAGGGTTCGCATACAGCACTTAGAGCTGTGACCTTGAACGCTCCTTCATATGTGGATTACTCCTACACGATAGAAAAAACGTACAAGTGAAAATCAACTAAGTTTTACTGCAATTAGCATGCAGTAGAGCTGCCAAATAGATACACGTTAATGCGAACGCGTCCTATCGATGTTCTATACCATGCCAATGTAACTATCACATCTTGGCGTTCGCATACAGCACCTTGAGCTGTGACCTTGAACGCTCCTTCATACGTAGATATCTCCTACACTATAGAAAAGACGTACATGATAAAATGGACTAAGTTTTACTGCAATTAGCATGCAGCAGAGCTTCCAACTGGTGACCAGGCGATATAGGCGATATACACGTTAATGCGAACGAGTCAAGTACGTCAAGTAGCAATCCGTGGGCTATATAGGGTACTTCGCGATGTCTATCTATGTTCTATACCATGCCAATGTAATTATCATATCTTAGCGTTCGCATACAGCACCTAAAGCTGTGACCTTGATCGTTCCTTCATACGTAGATATCTCCTACAAGATAAAAAAGACGTACAAGAGAAAATGGACTAAGTTTTACAGCAATTAGCATGCAGTACAGCTGCCAAATAGATATACGTAAATGCGAACGCGTTTTGTACGTAAAGTTGCAATTCGTGGGCTATATAAGGCACATCGCGATGCCTATCGATGTTCTATACCATGCCAATGTAACTATCATATATTGGCGATCGCATACAGCACTTTGAGCTGTGTCTTTGAACGCTCCTTCATAAGTAGATATCTCCCGCACGATAGAAAAGACGTACAAGAGAAAACGGACTAAGTGTTACTGCAATTAGTACAAACATGAACAAATGAAAATGGACTAAGTTTTCCTGCAATTAGCATGCAACAGAGCTACCAAATAATGCCCAGATGATATACACGAAAAATCGAATGCATTTTGTAAACAAAGCAGCAATCCGTGGGCTATTGAGAACACTTCGCGATGTCTATCCATGTTCTATACCATGCCAATGTAACTATCATATCTTAGCGTTCGCGTACAGCACCTAAAGCTGTGACCTTGAACGTTCCTTCATACGTAGATATCTCCTACACCATAGAAAAGACGTACATGAGAAAATGGACTAAGTTTTACTGCAATTAGCATTCAGCAGAGCTGCCAAATAATGCGCAGATAATATACACGTTAATTCGAATGCCTTTTGTAAACAAAGCAGCAATCCGTGGACTATTAAGGACACTTCGCCATGCCTATCCTTTTTCTATATCATGTGATTGTAACTATCATACCCTTGGGTTCGTATACAGCACTTAGAGCTGTGACCTTGAACACTCCTTCATATGTAGATTACACTTACACGATAGAAAAGACGTACAAGTGAAAATCAACTAAGTTTTACTGCAATTAGCATGCAGTAGAGCTGCCAAATAGATACACGTTAATGCAAACGCGTTTTGTACGTAAAGTTGCAATTCGTGGACTATATTGGGCACTTCGCGAGGCCTATCGATGTTCTATACCATGAAAATGTAACTATCATATCTAAGCGTTTGCATACAGCACCTAAAGCTGTGACCTTGAACGCTCCTTCATAAGTAGATATCTCCCACACGATAGAAGAGACATACGAGAGAAAACGGACTAAGTTTTAGTGCAATTGGCGTGCAGTAGAGCTGCCAAATAGTGCCCAGGGGATATACACGTTAATTCGATCGCGTTTAATACGCACAGCCGCAATCCGTGGGCCATATAAGGCACTTCGCGATGTCTATCCATGTTCTATACCATGTCAATGTAACTATCATTTCTCAGCGTTCGCATATAGCAACTAGAGTTGTGACCTTGAACGCCACTTCATACGAAATTATCTCCTACACTATAGAAAAGACATACAAGAGATAACGGAATAAATTTCACTGCAATTAGCATGCAGCAGAGCTACCAGATAATGCCCAGATGATATACTCGAAAATTCGAATGCCTTTTGTAAACAATGCAGCAATCCCTGGGCTATTGAGGAGACTTCGCGATGCCTATCCATGTTCTATACCATGTCAATGTAACTATCATATCTTAGGGTTCGCATAGAGCACATAGAGCTTTGACCTCGAACGCTCCTTCATTCGTAGATTACTGCTACACGATAAAAAAGACGTACAAGTGAAAATGGACTAAGTTTTACTGTAATTAGCATGCAGCAGAGTTGCCATATAATGCCCAAATAATATACACGTTAATTCGAATGCGTTTTGTAAACAAAGCAGCAATCAGTGGGCTATTAAGGACACTTCGCGATGCCTATCCCTTTTCTATAACATGTCAATGTAACTATCATACCTAAGGGTTCGTCTACAGCACTTAGAGATGTGACCTTGAACGCTCCTTCATATGTAGATTACTGCTACACGATAGAAAAGACGTACAAGTGAAAATGGACTAAGTTTTACTGCAATTAGCTTGCAGCAGAGCTGTCAAGTAATGCCCAGATGATATGCACGAAAATTCGAATGCGTTTTGTAAACAAAGCAGCAATCCCTGGGCTATTGAGGAGACTTCGCGATGCATATCGATGTTCTATACCATGCCAATGTATCTATCATATCTTAGCGTTCGCATACAGCACCTAGAGCTGTGACCTTGCACGCTCCTTCATTCGTAGATATCTCCTACACGATAGAAAAGACGTACAAGTGAAAATGGATTTAGTTTTACCGCAATTACCATGCAGCAGAGCTGCCAAATAATGCCCAGATAATATACGCGTTAATTCGAATGCGTTTTGTAAACAAAGCAGCAATCCGTGGGCTATTAAGGACACTTCGCGATGCCTATCCATTTTCTATACCATGCCATTGTAACTACCATATCTTAGCGTTCGCATACAGTACCTAGAGTTGTGACCTTGAACGCTCCTTCATAAGTAGATAACTCCTACAAGATAGAAAAGGCGTTCAAGAGAAAACGGTCTAAGTTTTACTGCAATTAGTATGCAGCAGAGCTTTCAGTAAATGCCCAAATAATATACACGTTAATTCGAACGCGTTTTGTACGCAAAGTAGCAATCCGCTGGTAATATAAGGCACTTCACGATGTCTATCCATGTTCTATACCATGCCAATGTAACTATCATATCTTAGCGTTCGCATAGAGCACCTAGAGTTGTGACCTTGACCGCTCCTTCATAAGTAGATAACTACTACACAATAGAAAAGACGTACAAGTGAAAATGGATTTAGTTTTACCGCAATTACCATGCAGCAGAGCTGCCAAATAATGCCCAGATAATATACGCGTTAATTCTAATGCGTTTTTTAAACAAAGCAGCAATCCGTGGGCTATTAAGAACACTTCGCGATGCCTATCCATGTTCTACACCATGTCAATGTTACTATCATATCTTAGGGTTCGCATAGAGCACAAAGAGCTGTGACCTTGAACGTTCCTTCATTCGTAGATTACTGCTACACGATAGAAAAGACGTACAAGTGAAAATGGATTTAGTTTTACTGCAATTAGCATGCAGCAGAGCTGCCAAATATTGCCCAGATAATATACGCGTTAATTCGAATGCGTTTTGTACGCAAAGTAGCAATCCGCGGGCAATATAAGGCACTTAGCGATGTCTATCTATGTTCTATACCATGCCAATGTAACTATCATATCTTAGCGTTCGCATACAGCACCTAGAGTTGTGACCTTGAACGCTCCTTCATAAGTAGATAACTCCTACACGATAGAAAAGACTTTCAAGAGAAAGCGGTCTGTTTTAATGCAATTAGTATGCAGCAGAGCTATCAAAAAGTACCCAATTAATATACACGTCAATTCGAACGCGTTTTGTACGCAAAGTAGCAATCCGCGGGCTATATAAGGCACTTCGCGATGTCTATCCATGTTCTATACCATGCCAATGTAACTACCATATATTAGCGTTCGCATAGAGCACCTAGAGTTGTGACCTTGAACACTCCTTCATTAGTAGAAAACTCCTACACGATAGAAAAGACGTTCAAGAGAAAACGGTCTAAATTTTATTGCAATTAGTATACAGCAGAGCTTTCAGAAAATGCCCAATTAATTTACACGTTAATTCGAACCCGTTTTATACGCAAAGCAGCAATCCGCGGGCAATATTAGCGATGTCTATCTATGTTCTATACCATGCCAATGTAACTATCATATCTTAGCGTTCGCATACAGCACCTAGAGTTGTGACCTTGAACGCTCCTTCATAAGTAGATAACTCCTTCACGATAGAAAAGACGTTCAAGAGAAAACGGTCTAAGTTTTACTGCAATTAGTATGCAGCAGAGCTTTCGAAAAGTACCCAATTAATATACACGTCAATTCGAACGCGTTTTGTACGCAAAGTATCAATCCGCGGGCTATATAAGGCACTTCGCGATGTCTATCCATGTTCTATACCATGCCAATGTAACTATCATATCTTAGCGTTCGCATAGAGCACCTAGAGTTGTGACCTTGACCGCTCCTTCATAATAGATAACTACTACACAATAGAAAAGACGTACAAGTGAAAATGGATTTAGTTTTACTGCAATTACCATGCAGCAGAGCTGCCAAATAATGCCCAGATAATATACGCGTTAATTCTAATCCGTTTTGTAAACAAAGCAGCAATCCGTGGGCTATTAAGGACACTTCGCGATGTCTATCCATTTTCTATACCATGCCAATGTTACTATCATATCTTAGGGTTCGCATAGAGCACAAAGAGCAGTGACCTTGAACGCTCCTTCATTCGTAGATTACTGCTACACGATAGAAAAGACGTACAAGTGAAAATGGATTTAGTTTTACTGCAATTAGCATGCAGCAGAGCTGCCAAATTATGCCAAGATAATATACGCGTCAATTCGAATGCGTTTTGTAAACAAAGCAGCAATCCGTGGGCTATTAAGGACACTTCGCGATGCCTATCCATTTTCTATACCATGCCATTGTAACTACCATATCTTAGCGTTCGTATATAGTACCTGGAGTTGTGACCTTGAACGCTCCTTCATAAGTAGATATCTCCTACACGATATAAGAGACGTACAATAGAAAACGGACTAAGTTTAACTGCAATTAGCATGCAGCACAGCTGCCAAATAATGCCCAGATAAACTCCTACACGATAGAAAAGACGTTCAAGAGAAAACGGTCTAAGATTTACTGCAATTAGTATGCAGCAGAGCTTTCAGAAAATGCCCAAATAATATACACTTTAATTCGAACCCGTTTTGTACGCAAAGTAGCAATCCGCGGGCAATATAAGGCAATTAGCGATGTCTATCTATGTTCTATACCATGCCAATGTAACTATCATATCTTAGCGTTCGCATACAGCACCTAGAGTTGTGATCTTGAACGCTCCTTCATAAGTAGGTAACTCCTACACGATAGAAAAGACGTTCAAGAGAAAACGGTCTAAGTTTTACTGCAATTAGTATGCAGCAGAGCTTTCGAAAAGTACCCAATTAAAATACACGTCAATTCGAACGCGTTTTGTACGCAAAGTATCAATCCGCGGGCTATATAAGGCACTTCTCGATGTCTATCCATGTTCTATACCATGCCAATGTAACTATCATATCTTAGCGTTCGCATAGAGCACCTAGAGTTGTGACCTTGACCGCTCCTTCATAAGTAGATAACTACTACACAATAGAAAAGACGTACAAGTGAAAATGGATTTAGTTTTACTGCAATTACCATGCAGCAGAGCTGCCAAATAATGCCCAGAAAATATACGCGTTAATTCTAATGCGTTTTGTAAACAAAGCAGCAATCCGTGGGCTATTAAGGACATTTCGCGATGCCTATCCATGTTCTACACCATGTCAATGTTACTATCATATCTTAGGGTTCGCATAGAGCACAAAGAGCAGTGACCTTGAACGCTCCTTCATTCGTAGATTACTGCTACACGATAGAAAAGACGTACAAGTGAAAATGGATTTAGTTTTACTGCAATTAGCATGCAGCAGAGCTGCCAAATTATGCCAAGATAATATACGCGTTAATTCGAATGCGTTTTGTAAACAAAGCAGCAATCCGTGGGCTATTAAGGACACTTCGCGATGCCTATCCATTTTCTATACCATGCCATTGTAACTACCATATCTTAGCGTTCGTAAACAGTACCTGGAGTTGTGACCTTGACGCTCCTTCATAAGTAATAACTCCTACACGATAGAAAAGACGTTCAAGAGAAAACGGTCGAAGTTTTACTGCAATTAGTATGCAGCAGAGCTTTCAGAAAATGCCCAAATAATATACACGTTAATTCGAACCCGTTTTGTAGGCAAAGTACAATCCGCGGGCAATATAAGGCACTTAGCGATGTGTATCTATGTTCTATACCATGCCAATGTAACTACCATATCTTAGCGTTCGCATAGAGCACCTAGAGTTGTGACCTTGAACACTCCTTCATAAGTAGATAACTCCTACACGATAGAAAAGACGTACATGAGAAAACGGTCTAAATTTTACTGCAATTAGTATGCAGCAGAGCTTTCAGAAAATGCCCAAATAATATACACGTTAATTCGAACCCGTTTTGTACGCAAAGTAGCAATCCGCGGGCAATATAAGGCATTTAGCGATGTCTATCTATGTTCTATACCATGCCAATGTAACTATCATACCTTAGCGTTCGCATACAGCACCTAGAGTTGTGACCTTGAACGCTCCTTCATAAGTAGATAACTCCTACAAGATAGAAAAGACGTTCAAGAGAAAACGGTCTAAGATTTACTGCAATTAGTATGCAGCAGAGCTTTCAGAAAATGCCCAATTAATATACACGTTAATTCGAACCCGTTTTGTACGCAAAGTAGCAATCAGCGGGCACTATAAGGCACTTAGCGATGTCTATCTATGTTCTATACCATGCCAATGTAACTATCATATCTTAGCGTTCGCATAGAGCTCCTAGAGTTGTGACCTTGAACGCTCCTTCATAAGTAGATATCTCCTACACGATATAAAAGACGTACAATAGAAAACGGGCTAAGTTTAACTGCAATTAGCATGCAGCAGAGCTGCCAAATAATGCCCAGATAATATACGCGTTAATTCGAATGCGTTTTGTAAACAAAGCAGCAATCCGAGGGCTATTAAGGACACTTCGCGATGCCTATCCATTTTCTATACCATGCCATTGTAACTACCATATCTTAGCGTTCGCATACAGTACCTAGAGTTGTGACCTTGAACACTCCTTCATAAGTAGATAACTCCTACACGATAAAAAAGACGTTCAAGAGAAAACGGTCTAAGTTTTACTGCAATTAGTATGCAGCAGAGCTTTCAGAAAATGCCCAAATAATATACACGTTAATTCGAACCCGTTTTGTACGCAAAGTAGCAATCCGCGGGCAATATAAGGCACTTAGCGATGTCTATCTATGTTCTATACCATGCCAATGTAACTATCATATCTTAGCGTTCGCATACAGCACCTTGAGTTGTGACCTGGATCGCTCCTTCATAAGTTGATAACTCCTACACGATAGAAAAGACGTTCAAGAGAAAACGGTCTAAGTTTTACTGCAATTAGTATCCAGCAGAGCTTTCAAAAAGTACCCAATTAATATACAAGTCAATTCGAACGCGTTTTGTACGCAAAGTATTAATCCGCGGGCTATATAAGGCACTTCGCGATGTCTATCCATGTTCTATACCATGCCAATGTAACTATCATATCTTAGCGTTCGCATAGAGCACCTAGAGTTGTGACCTTGACCGCTCCTTCATAAGTAGATAACTACTACACAATAGAAAAGGCGTACAAGTGAAAATGGATTTAGTTTTACTGCAATTACCATGCAGCAGAGCTGCCAAATAATGCCCAGATAATATACGCGTTAATTCTAATTCGTTTTGTAAACAAAGCAGCAATCCGTGGGCTATTAAGGACACTTCGCGATGTCTATCCATGTTATATACCATGCCAATGTAACTATCATATCTTATCGTTCGCATAGAGCACCTAGAGTTGTGACCTTGAACGCTCCTTCATAAGTAGATAACTACTACACAATAGAAAAGACGTACAATTAAAAATGGATTTAGTTTTACGGCAATTAGCATGCAGCAGAGCTGCCAAATAATGCCCAGATAATATACGCGTTAATTCTAATGCGTTTTGTAAACAAAGCAGCAATCCGTGGGCTATTAAGGACACTTTGCGATGCCTATCCATTTTCTATACCATGCCATTGTAACTACCATATCTTAACGTTTGCATACAGCACCTAGAGTTGTGACCTTGAACGCTCCTTCATATGTAGATAACTCCTACATGATAGAAAAGACGTACAAGTGAAAATGGATTTAGTTTTACTGCAATTAGCATGCAGCAGAGCTGCCAAATATTGCCCAGATAATATACGCGTTAATTCGAATGCGTTTTGTAAACAAAGCAGCAATCCGTGGGCTATTAAGGACACTTCGCGATGCCTATCCATTTTCTATACCATGCCATTGTAACTACCATATCTTAGCGTTCGCATACAGTACCTAGAGTTGTGACCTTGAACGCTCCTTCATAAGTAGATAACTCCTACAAGATAGAAAAGGCGTTCAAGAGAAAACGGTCTAAGTTTTACTGCAATTAGTATGCAGCAGAGCTTTCAGAAAATGCCCAAATAATATACACGTTAATTCGAACCCGTTTTGTACGCAAAGTAGCAATCCGCGGGCAATATAAGGCACTTAGCGATGTCTATCTATGTTCTATACCATGCCAATGTAACTATCATATCTTAGCGTTCGCATACAGCACCTAGAGTTGTGACCTTGAACGCTCCTTCATAAGTAGATAACTCCTACACGATAGAAAAGACTTTCAAGAGAAAGCGGTCTAAGTTTTAATGCAATTAGTATGCAGCAGAGCTATCAAAAAGTACCCAATTAATATACACGTCAATTCAAACGCGTTTTGTTGACTGTTTTGTTGAATATAAGGAACTTAGCCATGTCTATCTATGTTCTATACCATGCCAATGTAACTATCATATCTTAGCGTTCGCATAGAGTTCCTAGAGTTGTGACCTTGAACGCTCCTTCATAAGTAGATATCTCCTACACGATATAAAAGACGTACAATAGAAAACGGACTAAGTTTAACTGCAATTAGCATGCAGCAGAGCTGCCAAATAATGCCCAGATAATATACGCGTTAATTCTAATGCGTTTTGTAAACAAAGCAGCAATCCGTGGGCTTTTAAGGACACTTCGCGATGCCTATCCATGTTCTACACCATGTCAATGTTACTATCATATCTTAGGGTTCGCATAGAGCACAAAGAGCTGTGACCTTGAACGCTCCTTCATTCGTAGATTACTGCTACACGATAGAAAAGACGTACAAGTGGAAACGGATTTAGTTTTACTGCAATTACCATGCAGTAGAGCTGCCAAATAATGCCCAGATAATATACGCGTTAATTCTAATGCGTTTTGTAAACAAAGCAGCGATCCGTGGGCTATTAAGGACACTTCGCGATGTCTATCCATGTTCTATACCATGCCAATGTAACTATGATATCTTAGCGTTCGCATAGAGCACCTAGAGTTGTGACCTTGACCGCTCCTTCATAAGTAGATAACTACTACACAATAGAAAAGTCGTACAAGTGAAAATGGATTTAGTTTTACGGCAATTAACATGCAGCAGAGCTGCCAAATAATGCCCAGATAATATACGCGTTAATTCTAATGCGTTTTGTAAACAAAGCAGCAATCCGTGGGCTATTAAGGACACTTTGCGATGCCTATCCATTTTCTATACCATGCCATTGTAACTACCATATCTTAGCGTTTGCATGCAGCACCTAGAGTTGTGACCTTGAACGCTCCTTCATATGTAGATAACTCCTACACGATAGAAAAGACGTTGAAGAGAAAACGGTCTAAGTTTTACTGCAATTAGTATGCAGCAGAGCTTTCAGTAAATGCCCAAATAATATACACGTTAATTCGAACGCGTTTTGTAAGCAAAGTAGCAATCCGCGGGTAATATAAGGCACTTCACGATGTCTATCCATGTTCTATACCATGCCAATGTAACTATCATATCTTAGCGTTCGCATAGAGCACCTAGAGTTGTGACCTTGACCGCTCCTTCATAAGTAGATAACTACTACACAATAGAAAAGACGTACAAGTGAAAATGGATTTAGTTTTACTGCAATTACCATGCAGCAGAGCTGCCAAATAATGCCCAGATAATATACGTGTTAATTCTAATGCGTTTTGTAAACAAAGCAGCAATCCGTGTGCTATTAAGGACACTTCGCGATGAATATCCATGTTCTACACCATGTCAATGTTACTATCATATCTTAGGGTTCGCATAGAGCACAAGGAGCTGTGACCTTGAACACTCCTTCATTTGTAGATTACTGCTACACGATAGAAAAGACGTACAAGTGAAAATGGATTTAGTTTTACTGCAATTACCATGCAGCAGAGCTGCCAAATAATGCCCAGATAATATACGCGTTAATTCTAATGCGTTTTGTAAACAAAGCAGCAATCCGTGGGCTATTAAGGACACTTCGCGATGTCTATCCATTTTCTATACCATGCCATTGTAACTACCATATCTTATCGTATGCATACAGTACCTAGAGTTGTGACCTTGAACGCTCCTTCATAAGTAGATAACTCCTACACCATAAAAAAGACGTTCAAGAGAAAACGGTCGAAGTTTTACTGCAATTAGTATGCAGCAGAGCTTTCAGAAAATGCCCAAATAATATACACGTTAATTCGAACCCGTTTTGTACGCAAAGTAGCAATCCGCGGGCAATATTAGCGATGTCTATCTATGTTCTATACCATGCCAATGTAACTATCATATCTTAGAGTTCGCATACAGCACCTAGAGTTGTGACCTTGAACGCTCCTTCATAAGTTGATAACACCTTCACGATAGAAAAGACGTTCAAGAGAAAACGGTCTAAGTTTTACTGCAATTAGTATGCAGCAGAGCTTTAAGAAAATGCCCAAATAATATACACGTTAATTCGAACACGTCTTGTACGCAAAGTAGCAATCCGCGGGCAATATAAGGCATTTAGCGATGTCTATCTATGTTCTATACCATGCCAATGTAACTATCATATCTTAGCGTTCGCATACAGCACCTGGAGTTGTGACCTTGAACGCTCCTTCATAAGTAGATAACTCCTACACGATAGAAAAGACGTTCTAGAGAAAACGGTCTAAGTTTTACTGCAATTAGTATGCAGCAGAGCTTTCGAAAAGTACCCATTTAATATACACGTCAATTCGAACGCGTTTTGTACGCAAAGAATCAATCCGCGGGCTATATAAGGCACTTCGCGATGTCTATCCATGTTCTATACCATGCCAATGTAACTATCATATCTTAGCGTTCGCATAGAGCACCTAGAGTTGTGACCTTGACCGCTCCTTCATAAGTAGATAACTACTACACAATAGAAAAGACGTACAAGTGAAAATGGATTTAGTTTTACTGCAATTACCATGCAGCAGAGCTGCCAAATAATGCCCAGATAATATACGCGTTAATTCTAATGCGTTTTGTAAACAAAGCAGCAATCCGTGGGCTATTAAGGACACTTCGCGAAACCTATCCATGTTCTACACCATGTCAATGTTACTATCATATCTTAGGGTTCGCATAGAGCACAAAGAGCTGTGACCTTGAACGCTCCTTCATTCGTAGATTACTGCTACACGATAGAAAAGATGTACAAGTGAAAATGGATTTAGTTTTACTGCAATTAGCATGCCAAATAATGCCCAAATAATATACGCGTTAATTCGAATGCGTTTTGTAAACAAAGCAGCAATCCGTGGGCTATTAAGGACACTTCGCGATGCCTATCCATTTTCTATACCATGCAAATGTAACTATCATATCTTAGCGTTCGCATAGAGCACCTAGAGTTGTGACCTTGACCGCTCCTTCATAAGTAGATAACTACTACACAATAGAAAAGACGTACAAGTGAAAATGGATTTAGTTTTACTGCAATTACCCTGCAGCAGAGCTGCCAAATAATGCCCAGATAATAAACGCGTTAATTCTAATGCGTTTTGTAAACAAAGCAGCAATCCGTGGGCTATTAAGGACACTTCGCAATGCCTATCCATGTTCTACACCATGTCAATGTTACTATCATATCTTAGGGTTCGCATAGAGCACAAAGAGCTGTGACCATGAACGCTCCTTCAATCGTAGATTACTGCTACACGATAGAAAAGACGTACAAGTGAAAATGGATTTAGTTTAACTGCAATTAGCATGCAGCAGAGCTGCCAAATAATGCCCAGATAATATACGCGATAATTCGAATGCGTTTTGTAAACAAAGCAGCAATCCGTGGGCTATTAAGGACACTTTGCGATGCCTATCCATTTTCTATAACATGCCATTGTTACTACCATATCTTAGCGTACGCATACAGTACCTAGAGTTGTGACCTTGAACGCTCCTTCATAAGTAGATAACTCCTACACGATAGAAAAGGCGTTCAAGAGAAAACGGTTTACTGCAATTAGTATGCAGCAGAGCTTTCAGAAAATGCCCAAATAATATACACGTTAATTCGAACCCGTTTTGTATGCAAAGTAGCAATCCGCGGGCAATATAAGGCACTTAGCGATGTCTATCTATGTTCTATACCATGCCAATGTAACTATCATATCTTAGTGTTCGCATACAGCACCTAGAGTTGTGACCTTGAACGCTCCTTCATAAGTAGATAACTCCTACACGATAGAAAAGACGTTCAAGAGAAAACGGTCTAAATTTTACAGCAATTAGTATGCAGCAGAGCTTTCAGAAAATGCCTAAATAATATACACGTTAATTCGAACCCGTTTTGTACCCAAAGTAGCAATCCGCGGGCAATATAAGGCATTTAGCGATGTCTATCTATGTTCTATACCATGCCAATGTAACTATCATATCTTAGTGTTCGCATACAGCACCTAGAGTTGTGACCTTGAACGCTCCTTCATAAGTAGATAACTCCTACACGATATAAAAGACGTTCAAGAGAAAGCGGTCTAAGTTTTACTGCAATTAGTATGCAGCAGAGCTTTCGAAAAGTACCCAATTAATATACACGTCAATTCGAACGCGTTTTGTACGCAAAGTATCAATCCGCGGGCTATATAAGGCACTTCGCGATGTCTATCCATGTTCTATACCATGCCAATGTAACTATCATATCTTAGCGTTCGCATAGAGCACCTAGAGTTGTGACCTTGACCGCTCCTTCATAATAGATAACTACTACACAATAGAAAAGACGTACAAGTGAAAATGGATTTAGTTTTACTGCAATTACCATGCAGCAGAGCTGCCAAATAATGCCCAGATAATATACGCGTTAATTCTAATCCGTTTTGTAAACAAAGCAGCAATCCGTGGGCTATTAAGGACACTTCGCGATGTCTATCCATTTTCTATACCATGCCAATGTTACTATCATATCTTAGGGTTCGCATAGAGCACAAAGAGCAGTGACCTTGAACGCTCCTTCATTCGTAGATTACTGCTACACGATAGAAAAGACGTACAAGTGAAAATGGATTTAGTTTTACTGCAATTAGCATGCAGCAGAGCTGCCAAATTATGCCAAGATAATATACGCGTTAATTCGAATGCGTTTTGTAAACAAAGCAGCAATCCGTGGGCTATTAAGGACACTTCGCGATGCCTATCCATTTTCTATACCATGCCATTGTAACTACCATATCTTAGCGTTCGTATACAGTACCTGGAGTTGTGACCTTGAACGCTCCTTCATAAGTAGATATCTCCTACACGATATAAGAGACGTACAATAGAAAACGGACTAAGTTTAACTGCAATTAGCATGCAGCACAGCTGCCAAATAATGCCCAGATAAACTCCTACACGATAGAAAAGACGTTCAAGAGAAAACGGTCTAAGATTTACTGCAATTAGTATGCAGCAGAGCTTTCAGAAAATGCCCAAATAATATACACTTTAATTCGAACCCGTTTTGTACGCAAAGTAGCAATCCGCGGGCAATATAAGGCAATTAGCGATGTCTATCTATGTTCTATACCATGCCAATGTAACTATCATATCTTAGCGTTCGCATACAGCACCTAGAGTTGTGATCTTGAACGCTCCTTCATAAGTAGGTAACTCCTACACGATAGAAAAGACGTTCAAGAGAAGACGGTCTAAGTTTTACTGCAATTAGTATGCAGCAGAGCTTTCGAAAAGTACCCAATTAATATACACGTCAATTCGAACGCGTTTTGTACGCAAAGTATCAATCCGCGGGCTATATAAGGCACTTCTCGATGTCTATCCATGTTCTATACCATGCCAATGTAACTATCATATCTTAGCGTTCGCATAGAGCACCTAGAGTTGTGACCTTGACCGCTCCTTCATAAGTAGATAACTACTACACAATAGAAAAGACGTACAAGTGAAAATGGATTTAGTTTTACTGCAATTACCATGCAGCAGAGCTGCCAAATAATGCCCAGAAAATATACGCGTTAATTCTAATGCGTTTTGTAAACAAAGCAGCAATCCGTGGGCTATTAAGGACATTTCGCGATGCCTATCCATGTTCTACACCATGTCAATGTTACTATCATATCTTAGGGTTCGCATAGAGCACAAAGAGCAGTGACCTTGAACGCTCCTTCATTCGTAGATTACTGCTACACGATAGAAAAGACGTACAAGTGAAAATGGATTTAGTTTTACAGTACCTGGAGTTGTGACCTTGACGCTCCTTCATAAGTAATAACTCCTACACGATAGAAAAGACGTTCAAGAGAAAACGGTCGAAGTTTTACTGCAATTAGTATGCAGCAGAGCTTTCAGAAAATGCCCAAATAATATACACGTTAATTCGAACCCGTTTTGTAGGCAAAGTACAATCCGCGGGCAATATAAGGCACTTAGCGATGTGTATCTATGTTCTATACCATGCCAATATAACTATCATATCTTAGCGTTCGCATACAGCACCTAGAGTTGTGACCTTGAACGCTCCTTCATAAGTAGGTAACTCCTACACGATAGAAAAGACGTTCAAGAGAAAACGGTCTAAGTTTTACTGCAATTAGTATGCAGCAGAGCTTTCAAAAAGTACCCAATTAATATACACGTCAATTCGAACGCGTTTTGTACGCAAAGTAGCAATCCGCGGGCTATATAAGGCACTTCGCGATGTCTATCCATGTTCTATACCATGCCAATGTAACTACCATATCTTAGCGTTCGCATAGAGCACCTAGAGTTGTGACCTTGAACACTCCTTCATAAGTAGATAACTCCTACACGATAGAAAAGACGTACAAGAGAAAACGGTCTAAATTTTACTGCAATTAGTATGCAGCAGAGCTTTCAGAAAATGCCCAAATAATATACACGTTAATTCGAACCCGTTTTGTACGCGAAGTAGCAATCCGCGGGCAATATAAGGCATTTAGCGATGTCTATCTATGTTCTATACCATGCCAATGTAACTATCATACCTTAGCGTTCGCATACAGCACCTAGAGTTGTGACCTTGAACGCTCCTTCATAAGTAGATAACTCCTACAAGATAGAAAAGACGTTCAAGAGAAAACGGTCTAAGATTTACTGCAATTAGTATGCAGCAGAGCTTTCAGAAAATGCCCAATTAATATACACGTTAATTCGAACCCGTTTTGTACGCAAAGTAGCAATCAGCGGGCAATATAAGGCACTTAGCGATGTCTATCTATGTTCTATACCATGCCAATGTAACTATCATATCTTAGCGTTCGCATAGAGCTCCTAGAGTTGTGACCTTGAACGCTCCTTCATAAGTAGATATCTCCTACACGATATAAAAGACGTACAATAGAAAACGGGCTAAGTTTAACTGCAATTAGCATGCAGCAGAGCTGCCAAATAATGCCCAGATAATATACGCGTTAATTCGAATGCGTTTTGTAAACAAAGCAGCAATCCGAGGGCTATTAAGGACACTTCGCGATGCCTATCCATTTTCTATACCATGCCATTGTAACTACCATATCTTAGCGTTCGCATACAGTACCTAGAGTTGTGACCTTGAACACTCCTTCATAAGTAGATAACTCCTACACGATAAAAAAGACGTTCAAGAGAAAACGGTCTAAGTTTTACTGCAATTAGTATGCAGCAGAGCTTTCAGAAAATGCCCAAATAATATACACGTTAATTCGAACCCGTTTTGTACGCAAAGTAGCAATCCGCGGGCAATATAAGGCACTTAGCGATGTCTATCTATGTTCTATACCATGCCAATGTAACTATCATATCTTAGCGTTCGCATACAGCACCTTGAGTTGTGACCTGGATCGCTCCTTCATAAGTTGATAACTCCTACACGATAGAAAAGACGTTCAAGAGAAAACGGTCTAAGTTTTACTGCAATTAGTATCCAGCAGAGCTTTCAAAAAGTACCCAATTAATATACAAGTCAATTGGAACGAGTTTTGTACGCAAAGTATTAATCCGCGGGCTATATAAGGCACTTCGCGATGTCTATCCATGTTCTATACCATGCCAATGTAACTATCATATCTTAGCGTTCGCATAGAGCACCTAGAGTTGTGACCTTGACCGCTCCTTCATAAGTAGATAACTACTACACAATAGAAAAGGCGTACAAGTGAAAATGGATTTAGTTTTACTGCAATTACCATGCAGCAGAGCTGCCAAATAATGCCCAGATAATATACGCGTTAATTCTAATTCGTTTTGTAAACAAAGCAGCAATCCGTGGGCTATTAAGGACACTTCGCGATGTCTATCCATGTTATATACCATGCCAATGTAACTATCATATCTTATCGTTCGCATAGAGCACCTAGAGTTGTGACCTTGAACGCTCCTTCATAAGTAGATAACTACTACACAATAGAAAAGACGTACAATTAAAAATGGATTTAGTTTTACGGCAATTAGCATGCAGCAGAGCTGCCAAATAATGCCCAGATAATATACGCGTTAATTCTAATGCGTTTTGTAAACAAAGCAGCAATCCGTGGGCTATTAAGGACACTTTGCGATGCCTATCCATTTTCTATACCATGCCATTGTAACTACCATATCTTAGCGTTTGCATACAGCACCTAGAGTTGTGACCTTGAACGCTCCTTCATATGTAGATAACTCCTACATGATAGAAAAGACGTACAAGTGAAAATGGATTTAGTTTTACTGCAATTAGCATGCAGCAGAGCTGCCAAATATTGCCCAGATAATATACGCGTTAATTCGAATGCGTTTTGTAAACAAAGCAGCAATCCGCGGGCTATATAAGGCACTTCGCGATGTCTATCCATGTTCTATACCATGCCAATGTAACTACCATATCTTAGCGTTCGCATAGAGCACCTAGAGTTGTGATCTTGAACACTCCTTCATAAGTAGATAACTCCTACACGATAGAAAAGACGTTCAAGAGAAAACGGTCTAAATTTTAAAGCAATTAGTATGCAGCAGAGCTTTCAGAAAATGCCTAAATAATATACACGTTAATTCGAACCCGTTTTGTACCCAAAGTAGCAATCCGCGGGCAATATAAAGCATTTAGCGATGTCTATCTATGTTCTATACCATGCCAATGTAACTATCATATCTTAGCGTTCGCATACAGCACCTAGAGTTGTGACCTTGAACGCTCCTTCATAAGTAGATAACTCCTACACGATAGAAAAGACGTTCAAGAGAAAACGGTCTAAGATTTACTGCAATTAGTATGCAGCAGAGCTTTCAGAAAATGCCCAATTAATATACACGTTAATTCGAACCCGTTTTGTACGCAAAGTAGCAATCCGCGGGCAATATAAGGCACTTAGCGATGTCTATCTATGTTCTATACCATGCCAATGTAACTATCATATCTTAGCGTTCGCATAGAGCTCCTAGAGTTGTGACCTTGAACGCTCCTTCATAAGTAGATATCTCCTACACGATATAAGAGACGTACAATAGAAAACGGACTAAGTTTAACTGCAATTAGCATGCAGCAGAGCTGCCAAATAATGCCCAGATAATATACGCGTTAATTCGAATGCGTTTTGTAAACAAAGCAGCAATCCGTCGGCTATTAAGGACACTTCGCGATGTCTATCCATTTTCTATACCATGCCATTGTAACTACCATATCTTAGCGTTCGCATACAGTACCTAGAGTTGTGACCTTGAACGCTCCTTCATAAGTAGATAACTACTACACAATAGAAAAGACGTACAAGTGAAAATGGATTTAGTTTTACTGCAATTACCTGCAGCAGAGCTGCCAAATAATGCCCAGATAATAAACGCGTTAATTCTAATGCGTTTTGTAAACAAAGCAGCAATCCGTGGGCTATTAAGGACACTTCGCGATGCCTATCCATGTTCTACACCATGTCAATGTTACTATCATATCTTAGGGTTCGCATAGAGCACAAAGAGCTGTGACCATGAACGCTCCTTCAATCGTAGATTACTGCTACACGATAGAAAAGACGTACAAGTGAAAATGGATTTAGTTTAACTGCACTTAGCATGCAGCAGAGCTGCCAAATAATGCCCAGATAATATACGCGATAATTCGAATGCGTTTTGTAAACAAAGCAGCAATCCGTGGGCTATTAAGGACACTTTGCGATGCCTATCCATTTTCTATACCATGCCATTGTTACTACCATATCTTAGCGTTCGCATACAGTACCTATAGTTGTGACCTTGAACGCTCCTTCATAAGTAGATAACTCCTACACGATAGAAAAGACGTTCAAGAGAAAACGGTCTAAGATTTACTGCAATTAGTATGCAGCAGAGCTTTCAGAAAATGCCCATTTAATATACACGTTAATTCGAACCCGTTTTGTACGCAAAGTAGCAATCCGCGGGCAATATAAGGCACTTCGCGATGTCTATCCATGTTCTATACCCTGCCAATGTAACTATCATATCTTAGCGTTCGCATAGAGCACCTAGAGTTGTGACCTTGACCGCTCCTTCATAAGTAGATAACTACTACACAATGGAAAAGACGTACAAGTGAAAATTGATTTAGTTTTTCTGCAATTACCATGCAGCAGAGCTGCCAAATAATGCCCAGATAATATACGCGTTAATTCTAATGCGTTTTATAAACAAAGCAGCAATCCGTGGGCTATTAAGGACACTTTGCGATGCCTATCCATTTTCTATACCATGCCATTGTAACTACCATATCTTAGCGTTTGCATACAGCACCTAGAGTTGTGACCTTGAACGCTCCTTCATATGTAGATAACTCCTACACGATAGAAAAGACGTTGAAGAGAAAACGGTCTAAGTTGTACTGCAATTAGTATGCAGCAGAGCTTTCAGTAAATGCCCAAATAATATACACGTTAATTCGAACGCGTTTTGTACGCAAAGTAGCAATCCGCTGGTAATATAAGGCACTTCACGATGTCTATCCATGTTCTATACCATGCCAATGTAACTATCATATCTTAGCGTTCACATAGAGCACCTAGAGTTTTGACCTTGACCGCTCCTTCATAAGTAGATAACTACTACACAATAGAAAGGACGTACAAGTGAAAATGGATTTAGTTTTACTGCAATTAGCATGCAGCAGAGCTGCCAAATATTGCCCAGATAATATACGCGTTAATTCGAATGCGTTTTGTAAACAAAGCAGCAATCCGTGGGCTATTAAGGACACTTCGCGATGCCTATCCATTTTCTATACCATGCCATTGTAACTACCATATCTTAGCGTTCGCATACAGTACCTAGAGTTGTGACCTTGAACGCTCCTTCATAAGTAGATAACTCCTACACGATAGAAAAGGCGTTCAAGAGAAAACGGTCTAAGTTTTACTGCAATTAGTATGCAGCAGAGCTTTCAGAAAATGCCCAAATAATATACACGTTAATTCGAACCCGTTTTGTACGCAAAGTAGCAATCCGCGGGCAATATAAGGCACTTAGCGATGTCTATCTATGTTCTATACCATGCCAATGTAACTATCATATCATAGCGTTCGCATACAGCACCTAGAGTTGTGACCTTGAACGCTCCTTCATAAGTAGATAACTCCTACATGATATAAAAGACGTTCAAGAGAAAGCGGTCTAAGTTTTACTGCAATTAGTATGCAGCAGAGCTTTCAAAAAGTACCCAATTAATATACACGTCAATTCGAACGCGATTTGTACGCAAAGTAGCAATCCGCGGGCTATATAAGGCACTTCGCGATGTCTATCCATGTTCTATACCATGCCAATGTAACTGCCATATTTTAGCGTTCGCATAGAGCACCTAGAGTTGTGACCTTGAACACTCCTTCATTAGTAGAAAACTCCTACACGATAGAAAAGACGTTCAAGAGAAAACGGTCTAAATTTTATTGCAATTAGTATGCAGCAGAGCTTTCAGAAAATGCCCAAATAATATACACGTTAATTCGAACCCGTTTTGTACGCAAAGCAGCAATCCGCGGGCAATATTAGCGATGTCTATCTATGTTCTATACCATGCCAATGTAACTATCATATCTTAGCGTTCGCATAGAGCACCTAGAGTTGTGACCTTGACCGCTCCTTCATAAGTAGATAACTACTACACAATAAAAAAGACGTACAAGTGAAAATGGATTTAGTTTTACGGCAATTAGCATGCAGCAGAGCTGCCAAATAATGCCCAGATAATATACCCGTTAATTCTAATGCGTTTTGTAAACAAAGCAGCAATCCGTGGGCTATTAAGGACACTTCGCGTTGTCTATCCATTTTATATACCATGCCAATGTAACTATCATATCTTAGCGTTCGCATAGAGCACCTAGAGTTGTGACCTTGAACGCTCCTTCATAAGTAGATAACTACTACACGATAGAAAAGACGTACAAGTGAAAATGGATTTAGTTTTACGGCAATTAGCATGCAGCAGAGCTGCCAAATAATGCCCAGATAATATACGCGTTAATTATAATGCGTTTTGTAAACAAAGCAGCAATCCGTGGGCTATTAAGGACACTTTGCGATGCCTATCCATTTTCTATACCATGCCATTGTAACTACCATATCTTAGCGTTTGCATACAGCACCTAGAGATGTGACCTTGAACGCTCCTTCATAAGTAGATAACTCCTACACGATAGAAAAGACGTTCAAGAGAAAGCGGTCTAAGTTTTACTGCAATTAGTATGCAGCAGAGCTTTCAGAAAATGCCCAAATAATATACACGTTAATTCGAACCCGTTTTGTACGCAAAGTAGCAATCCGCGGGCAATATAAGGCACTTAGCGATGTCTATCTATGTTCTATACCATGCCAATGTAACTACCATATCTTAGCGTTCGCATAGAGCTCCTAGAGTTGTGACCTTGAACGCTCCTTCATAAGTAGATATCTCCTACACGATATAAAAGACGTACAATAGAAAACGGACTAAGTTTAACTGCAATTAGCATGCAGCAGAGCTGCCAAATAATGCCCAGATAATATACGCGTTAATTCGAACCCGTTTTGTACGCAAAGCAGCAATCCGCGGGCAATATTAGCGATGTCTTATCTATGTTCTATACCATGCCAATGTAACTATCATATCTTAGCGTTCGCATACAGCACCTAGAGTTGTGACCTTGAACGCTCCTTCATAAGTAGATAACTTCTTCACGATAGAAAAGACGTTCAAGAGAAAACGGTCTAAGTTTTACTGCAGTTAGTATGCAGCAGAGCTTTCGAAAAGTACCCAATTAATATACACGTCAATTCGAACGCGTTTTGTACGCAAAGTATCAATCCGCGGGCTATATAAGGCACTTCGCGATGTCTATCCATGTTCTATACCATGCCAATGTAACTATCATATCCTAGCGTTCGCATAGAGCACCTAGAGTTGTGACCTTGACCGCTCCTTCATAAGTAGATAACTACTACACAATAGAAAAGACGTACAAGTGAAAATGGATTTAGTTTTACTGCAATTACCATGCAGCAGAGCTGCCAAATAATGCCCAGATAATATACGCGTTAGTTCTAATCCGTTTTGTAAACAAAGCAGCAATCCGTGGGCTATTAAGGACACTTCGCGATGTCTATCCATGTTCTATACCATGCCAATGTAACTATCATATCTTAGCGTTCGCATAGAGCACCTAGAGTTGTGACCTTGAACGCTCCTTCATTCGTAGATTACTGCTACACGATAGAAAAGACGTACAAGTGAAAATGGATTTAGTTTTACTGCAATTAGCATGCAGCAGAGCTGCCAAATAATGCCCAGATAATATACGCGTTAATTCGAATGCGTTTTGTAAACAAAGCAGCAATCCGTGGGCTATTAAGGACACTTCGCGATGCCTATCCATTTTCTATACCATGCCAATGTAACTATCATATCTTAGCGTTCGCATAGAGCAATAGAGCACCTAAAGCTGTGACCTTGAACGCTCCTTCATAAGTAGATAACTACTACACAATAGAAAAGACGTACAAGTGAAAATGGATTTAGTTTTACGGCAATTAGCATGCAACAGAGCTGCCAAATAATGCCCAGATAATATACGCGTTAATTCCAATGTGTTTTGTAAACAAAGCAGCAATCCGTGGGCTATTAAGGACACTTTGCGATGCCTATCCATTTTCTATAACATGCCATTGTAACTACCATATCTTAGCGTTTGCATACAGCACCTAGAGTGCTGTATGCTCTATACTATGCCAATGTAACTATCATATCTTAGCGTTCGCATACAGCACCTAGAGTTGTGACCTTGAACGCTCCTTCATAAGTAGATAACCCCTACACGATAGAAAAGACGTTCAAGAGAAAGCGGTCTAAGTTTTACTGCAATTAGTATGCAGCAGAGCTATCAAAAAGTACCCAATTAATATACACGTCAATTCGAACGCGTTTTGTACGCAAAGTAGCAATCCGCGGGCTATATAAGGCACTTCGCGATGTCTATCCATGTTCTATACCATGCAAATGTAACTACCATATATTAGCGTTCGCATAGAGCACCTAGAGTTGTGACCTTGAACACTCCTTCATTAGTAGAAAACTCCTACACGATAGAAAAGACGTTCAAGAGAAAACGGTCTAAATTTTATTGCAATTAGTATGCAGCAGAGCTTTCAGAAAATGCCCAATTAATATACACGTTAATTCGAACCCGTTTTGTACGCAAAGCAGCAATCCGCGGGCAATATTAGCGATGTCTATCTATGTTCTATACCATGCCAATGTAACTATCATATCTTAGCGTTCGCATACAGCACCTAGAGTTGTGACCTTGAACGCTCCTTCATAAGTTGATAACTCCTTCACGATAGAAAAGACGTTCAAGAGAAAACGGTCTAAGTTTTACTGCAATTAGTATGCAGCAGAGCTTTCGAAAAGTACCCAATTAATATACACGTCAATTCGAACGCGTTTTCTACGCAAAGTATCAATCCGCGGGCTATATAAGGCACTTCAAGATGTCTATCCATGTTCTATACCATGCCAATGTAACTATCATATCTTAGCGTTCGCATAGAGCACCTAGAGTTGTGACCTTGACCGCTCCTTCATAAGTAGATAACTACTACACAATAGAAAAGACGTACAAGTGAAAATGGATTTAGTTTTTCTGCAATTACCATGCAGCAGAGCTGCCAAATAATGCCCAGATAATATACGCGTTAATTCTAATCCGTTTTGTAAACAAAGCAGCAATCCGTGGGCTATTAAGGACACTTCGCGATGTCTATCCATGTTCTATACCATGCCAATGTAACTATCATATCTTAGGGTTCGCATAGAGCACCTAGAGTTGTGACCTTGAACGCTCCTTCATTCGTAGATTACTGCTACACGATAGAAAAGACGTACAAATGAAAATGGATTTAGTTTTACTGCAATTAGCATGCAGCAGAGCTTCCAAATAATGCCCAGATAATATACGCGTTAATTCGAATGCGTTTTGTAAACAAAGCAGCAATCCGTGGGCTATTAAGGACACTTCGCGATGCCTATCCATTTTCTATACCATGCCAATGTAACTATCATATCTTAGCGTTCGCATAGAGCACCTAAAGTTGTGACCTTGAACGCTCCTTCATAAGTAGATAACTACTACACAATAGAAAAGACGTACAAGTGAAAATGGATTTAGTTTTACGGCAATTAGCATGCAGCAGAGCTGCCAAATAATGCCCAGATAATAAACGCGTTAATTCTAATGCGTTTTGTAAACAAAGCAGCAATCCGTGGGCTATTAAGGACACTTTGCGATGCCTATCCATGTTCTACACCATGTCAATGTTACTATCATATCTTAGGGTTCGCATAGAGCACAAAGAGCTGTGACCATGAACGCTCCTTCATTCGTAGATTACTGCTACACGATAGAAAAGACGTACAAGTGAAAAGGGATATAGTTTTACTGCAATTAGCATGCAGCAGAGCTTTCAGAAAATGCCCAAATAATATACACGTTAATTCGAACCCGTTTTGTACGCAAAGTAGCAATCCGCGGGCAATATAAGGCACTTAGCGATGTCTATCTATGTTCTATACCATGCCAATGTAACTATCATATCATAGCGTTCGCATACAGCACCTAGAGTTGTGACCTTGAACGCTCCTTCATAAGTAGATAACTCCTACATGATATAAAAGACGTTCAAGAGAAAGCGGTCTAAGTTTTACTGCAATTAGTATGCAGCAGAGCTTTCAAAAAGTACCCAATTAATATACACGTCAATTCGAACGCGATTTGTACGCAAAGTAGCAATCCGCGGGCTATATAAGGCACTTCGCGATGTCTATCCATGTTCTATACCATGCCAATGTAACTGCCATATTTTAGCGTTCGCATAGAGCACCTAGAGTTGTGACCTTGAACACTCCTTCATTAGTAGAAAACTCCTACACGATAGAAAAGACGTTCAAGAGAAAACGGTCTAAATTTTATTGCAATTAGTATGCAGCAGAGCTTTCAGAAAATGCCCAAATAATATACACGTTAATTCGAACCCGTTTTGTACGCAAAGCAGCAATCCGCGGGCAATATTAGCGATGTCTATCTATGTTCTATACCATGCCAATGTAACTATCATATCTTAGCGTTCGCATAGAGCACCTAGAGTTGTGACCTTGACCGCTCCTTCATAAGTAGATAACTACTACACAATAAAAAAGACGTACAAGTGAAAATGGATTTAGTTTTACGGCAATTAGCATGCAGCAGAGCTGCCAAATAATGCCCAGATAATATACCCGTTAATTCTAATGCGTTTTGTAAACAAAGCAGCAATCCGTGGGCTATTAAGGACACTTCGCGTTGTCTATCCATTTTATATACCATGCCAATGTAACTATCATATCTTAGCGTTCGCATAGAGCACCTAGAGTTGTGACCTTGAACGCTCCTTCATAAGTAGATAACTACTACACGATAGAAAAGACGTACAAGTGAAAATGGATTTAGTTTTACGGCAATTAGCATGCAGCAGAGCTGCCAAATAATGCCCAGATAATATACGCGTTAATTATAATGCGTTTTGTAAACAAAGCAGCAATCCGTGGGCTATTAAGGACACTTTGCGATGCCTATCCATTTTCTATACCATGCCATTGTAACTACCATATCTTAGCGTTTGCATACAGCACCTAGAGATGTGACCTTGAACGCTCCTTCATAAGTAGATAACTCCTACACGATAGAAAAGACGTTCAAGAGAAAGCGGTCTAAGTTTTACTGCAATTAGTATGCAGCAGAGCTTTCAGAAAATGCCCAAATAATATACACGTTAATTCGAACCCGTTTTGTACGCAAAGTAGCAATCCGCGGGCAATATAAGGCACTTAGCGATGTCTATCTATGTTCTATACCATGCCAATGTAACTACCATATCTTAGCGTTCGCATAGAGCTCCTAGAGTTGTGACCTTGAACGCTCCTTCATAAGTAGATATCTCCTACACGATATAAAAGACGTACAATAGAAAACGGACTAAGTTTAACTGCAATTAGCATGCAGCAGAGCTGCCAAATAATGCCCAGATAATATACGCGTTAATTCGAACCCGTTTTGTACGCAAAGCAGCAATCCGCGGGCAATATTAGCGATGTCTTATCTATGTTCTATACCATGCCAATGTAACTATCATATCTTAGCGTTCGCATACAGCACCTAGAGTTGTGACCTTGAACGCTCCTTCATAAGTAGATATCTTCTTCACGATAGAAAAGACGTTCAAGAGAAAACGGTCTAAGTTTTACTGCAGTTAGTATGCAGCAGAGCTTTCGAAAAGTACCCAATTAATATACACGTCAATTCGAACGCGTTTTGTACGCAAAGTATCAATCCGCGGGCTATATAAGGCACTTCGCGATGTCTATCCATGTTCTATACCATGCCAATGTAACTATCATATCCTAGCGTTCGCATAGAGCACCTAGAGTTGTGACCTTGACCGCTCCTTCATAAGTAGATAACTACTACACAATAGAAAAGACGTACAAGTGAAAATGGATTTAGTTTTACTGCAATTACCATGCAGCAGAGCTGCCAAATAATGCCCAGATAATATACGCGTTAGTTCTAATCCGTTTTGTAAACAAAGCAGCAATCCGTGGGCTATTAAGGACACTTCGCGATGTCTATCCATGTTCTATACCATGCCAATGTAACTATCATATCTTAGCGTTCGCATAGAGCACCTAGAGTTGTGACCTTGAACGCTCCTTCATTCGTAGATTACTGCTACACGATAGAAAAGACGTACAAGTGAAAATGGATTTAGTTTTACTGCAATTAGCATGCAGCAGAGCTGCCAAATAATGCCCAGATAATATACGCGTTAATTCGAATGCGTTTTGTAAACAAAGCAGCAATCCGTGGGCTATTAAGGACACTTCGCGATGCCTATCCATTTTCTATACCATGCCAATGTAACTATCATATCTTAGCGTTCGCATAGAGCAATAGAGCACCTAAAGCTGTGACCTTGAACGCTCCTTCATAAGTAGATAACTACTACACAATAGAAAAGACGTACAAGTGAAAATGGATTTAGTTTTACGGCAATTAGCATGCAACAGAGCTGCCAAATAATGCCCAGATAATATACGCGTTAATTCCAATGTGTTTTGTAAACAAAGCAGCAATCCGTGGGCTATTAAGGACACTTTGCGATGCCTATCCATTTTCTATAACATGCCATTGTAACTACCATATCTTAGCGTTTGCATACAGCACCTAGAGTGCTGTATGCTCTATACTATGCCAATGTAACTATCATATCTTAGCGTTCGCATACAGCACCTAGAGTTGTGACCTTGAACGCTCCTTCATAAGTAGATAACCCCTACACGATAGAAAAGACGTTCAAGAGAAAGCGGTCTAAGTTTTACTGCAATTAGTATGCAGCAGAGCTATCAAAAAGTACCCAATTAATATACACGTCAATTCGAACGCGTTTTGTACGCAAAGTAGCAATCCGCGGGCTATATAAGGCACTTCGCGATGTCTATCCATGTTCTATACCATGCAAATGTAACTACCATATATTAGCGTTCGCATAGAGCACCTAGAGTTGTGACCTTGAACACTCCTTCATTAGTAGAAAACTCCTACACGATAGAAAAGACGTTCAAGAGAAAACGGTCTAAATTTTATTGCAATTAGTATGCAGCAGAGCTTTCAGAAAATGCCCAATTAATATACACGTTAATTCGAACCCGTTTTGTACGCAAAGCAGCAATCCGCGGGCAATATTAGCGATGTCTATCTATGTTCTATACCATGCCAATGTAACTATCATATCTTAGCGTTCGCATACAGCACCTAGAGTTGTGACCTTGAACGCTCCTTCATAAGTTGATAACTCCTTCACGATAGAAAAGACGTTCAAGAGAAAACGGTCTAAGTTTTACTGCAATTAGTATGCAGCAGAGCTTTCGAAAAGTACCCAATTAATATACACGTCAATTCGAACGCGTTTTCTACGCAAAGTATCAATCCGCGGGCTATATAAGGCACTTCAAGATGTCTATCCATGTTCTATACCATGCCAATGTAACTATCATATCTTAGCGTTCGCATAGAGCACCTAGAGTTGTGACCTTGACCGCTCCTTCATAAGTAGATAACTACTACACAATAGAAAAGACGTACAAGTGAAAATGGATTTAGTTTTTCTGCAATTACCATGCAGCAGAGCTGCCAAATAATGCCCAGATAATATACGCGTTAATTCTAATCCGTTTTGTAAACAAAGCAGCAATCCGTGGGCTATTAAGGACACTTCGCGATGTCTATCCATGTTCTATACCATGCCAATGTAACTATCATATCTTAGGGTTCGCATAGAGCACCTAGAGTTGTGACCTTGAACGCTCCTTCATTCGTAGATTACTGCTACACGATAGAAAAGACGTACAAATGAAAATGGATTTAGTTTTACTGCAATTAGCATGCAGCAGAGCTTCCAAATAATGCCCAGATAATATACGCGTTAATTCGAATGCGTTTTGTAAACAAAGCAGCAATCCGTGGGCTATTAAGGACACTTCGCGATGCCTATCCATTTTCTATACCATGCCAATGTAACTATCATATCTTAGCGTTCGCATAGAGCACCTAAAGTTGTGACCTTGAACGCTCCTTCATAAGTAGATAACTACTACACAATAGAAAAGACGTACAAGTGAAAATGGATTTAGTTTTACGGCAATTAGCATGCAGCAGAGCTGCCAAATAATGCCCAGATAATAAACGCGTTAATTCTAATGCGTTTTGTAAACAAAGCAGCAATCCGTGGGCTATTAAGGACACTTTGCGATGCCTATCCATGTTCTACACCATGTCAATGTTACTATCATATCTTAGGGTTCGCATAGAGCACAAAGAGCTGTGACCATGAACGCTCCTTCATTCGTAGATTACTGCTACACGATAGAAAAGACGTACAAGTGAAAAGGGATATAGTTTTACTGCAATTAGCATGCAGCAGAGCTGCCAAATAATGCCCAGATAATATACGCGATAATTCGAATGCGTTTTGTAAACAAAGCAGCAATCCGTGGGCTATTAAGGACACTTTGCGATGCCTATCCATTTTCTATACCATGCCATTGTTACTACCATATCTTAGCGTTCGCATACAGTACCTAGAGTTGTGACCTTGAACGCTCCTTCATAAGTAGATAACTCCTACACGATAGAAAAGGCGTTCAAGAGAAAACGGTCTAAGTTTTACTGCAATTAGTATGCAGCAGAGCTTTCAGAAAATGCCCAAATAATATACACGTTAATTCGAACCCGTTTTGTACGCAAAGTATCAATCCGCGGGCAATATAAGGCACTTAGCGATGTCTATCTATGTTCTATACCATGAGAATGTAACTATCATATCTTAGCGTTCGCATACAGCACCTAGAGTTGTGACCTTGAACGCTCCTTCATATGTAGATAACTCCTACACGATAGAAAAGACGTTGAAGAGAAAACGGTCTAAGTTTTACTGCAATTAGTATGCAGCAGAGCATTCAGTAAATGCCCAAATAATATACACGTTAATTCGAACTCGTTTTGTACGCAAAGCAGCAATCCGCGGGCAATATAAGGCACTTAGCGATGTCTATCTATGTTCTATACCATGGCAATGTAACTATCATATCTTAGCGTTCGCATAGAGCTCCTAGAGTTGTGACCTTGAACGCTCCTTCATAAGTAGATATCTCCTACACGATATAAGAGACGTACAATAGAAAACGGACTAAGTTTAACTGCAATTAGCATGCAGCAGAGCTGCCAAATAATGCCCAGATAATAAACGCGTTAATTCGAATGCGTTTTGTAAACAAAGCAGCAATCCGTGGGCTATTAAGGACACTTCGCGATGCCTATCCATTTTCTATACCATGCCATTGTAACTACCATATCTTAGCGTTCGCATACAGTACCTAGAGTTGTGACCTTGAACGCTCCTTCATAAGTAGATAACTCCTACACGATAGAAAAGACGTTCAAGAGAAAACGGTCTAAGTTTTTCTGCAATTAGTATCCAGCAGAGCTTTCAAAAAGTACCCAATTAATATACACGTCAATTCGAACGCGTTTTGTACGCAAAGTATTAGTCCGCGGGCTATATAAGGCACTTCGCGATGTCTATCCATGTTCTATACCATGCCAATGTAACTATCATAGACGTACAAGTGAAAATGGATTTAGTTTTACTGCAATTACCATGCAGCAGAGCTGCCAAATAATGCCCAGTTAATATTCGCGTTAATTCGAATGCGTTTTGTAAACAAAGCAGCAATCCGTGGGCTATTAAGGACACTTCGCGATGCCTATCCATTTTCTATACCATGCCATTGTAACTACCATATCTTAGCGTTCGCATACAGTACCTAGAGTTGTGACCTTGAACGCTCCTTCATATGTAGATAACTCCTACACGATAGAAAAGACGTTGAAGAGAAAACGGTCTAAGTTTTACTGCAATTAGTATGCAGCAGAGCATTCAGTAAATGCCCAAATAATATACACGTTAATTCGAACTCGTTTTGTACGCAAAGTAGCAATCCGCGGGTAATATAAGGCACTTCACGATGTCTATCCATGTTCTATACCATGCCAATGTAACTATCATATCTTAGCGTTCGCATAGAGCACCTATAGTTGTGACCTTGACCGCTCCTTCATAAGTAGATAACTACTACACAATAGAAAAGACGTACAAGTGAAAATGGATTTAGTTTTACTGCAATTACCATGCAGCAGAGCTGCCAAATAATGCCCAGATAATAAACGCGTTAATTCTAATGCGTTTTGTAAACAAAGCAGCAATCCGTGGGCTATTAAGGACACTTCGCGATGCCTATCCATGTTCTACACCATGTCAATGTTACTATCATATCTTAGGGTTCGCATAGAGCACAAAGAGCTGTGACCATGAACGCTCCTTCATTCGTAGATTACTGCTACACGATAGAAAAGACGTACAAGTGAAAATGGATTTAGTTTTACTGCAATTAGCATGCAGCAGAGCTGCCAAATAATGCCCAGATAATATACGCGATAATTCGAATGCGTTTTGTAAACAAAGCAGCAATCCGTGGGCTATTAAGGACACTTTGCGATGCCTATCCATTTTCTATACCATGCCATTGTTACTACCATATCTTAGCGTTCGCATACAGTACCTAGAGTTGTGACCTTGAACGCTCCTTCATAAGTAGATAACTCCTACACGATAGAAAAGGCGTTCAAGAGAAAACGGTCTAAGTTTTACTGCAATTAGTATGCAGCAGAGCTTTCAGAAAATGCCCAAATAATATACACATTAATTCGAACCCGTTTTGTACGCAAAGTAGCAATCCGCGGGCAATATAAGGCACTTAGCGATGTCTATCTATGTTCTATACCATGCCAATGTAACTATCATATCTTAGCGTTCGCATACAGCACCTAGAGTTGTGACCTTGAACGCTCCTTCATAAGTAGATAACTCCTACACGATATAAGAGACGTTCAAGAGAAAGCGGTCTAAGTTTTACTGCAATTAGTGTGCAGCAGAGCTTTCAAAATGTACCCAATTAATATACACGTCAATTCGAACGCGTTTTGTACGCAAAGTAGCAATCCGCGGGCTATATAAGGCACTTCGCGATGTCTATCCATGTTCTATAACATGCCAATGTAACTACCATATCTTAGCGTTCGCATACAGTACCTAGAGTTGTGACCTTGAACGCTCCTTCATAAGTAGATAACTCCTACACGATAGAAAAGGCGTTCAAGAGAAAACGGTCTAAGTTTTACTGCAATTAGTATCCAGCAGAGCTTTCAAAAAGTACCCAATTAATATACACGTCAATTCGAACGCGTTTTGTACGCAAAGTATTAATCCGCGGGCTATATAAGGCACTTCGCGATGTCTATCCATGTTCTATACCATGCCGATGTAACTATCATATCTTAGCGTTCGCATAGAGCACCTAGAGTTGTGACCTTGACCGCTCCTTCATAAGTAGATAACTACTACACAATAGAAAAGACGTACAAGTGAAAATGGATTTAGTTTTACTGCAATTACCCTGCAGCAGAGCTGCCAAATAATGCCCAGATAATAAACGCGTTAATTCAAATGCGTTTTGTAAACAAAGCAGCAATCCGTGGGCTATTAAGGACACTTCGCGATGCCTATCCATGTTCTACACCATGTCAATGTTACTATCATATCTTAGGGTTCGCATAGAGCACAAAGAGCTGTGACCATGAACGCTCCTTCAATCGTAGAGTACTGCTACACGATAGAAAAGACGTACAAGTGAAAATGGATTTAGTTTAACTGCAATTAGCATGCAGCAGAGCTGCCAAATAATGCCCAGATAATATACGCGATAATTCGAATGCGTTTTGTAAACAAAGCAGCAATCCGTGGGCTATTAAGGACACTTTGCGATGCCTATCCATTTTCTATACCATGCCATTGTTACTACCATATCTTAGCGATCGCATACAGTACCTAGAGTTGTGACCTTGAACGCTCCTTCATAAGTAGATAACTCCTACACGATAGAAAAGGCGTTCGAGAGAAAACGGTTTACTGCAATTAGTATGCAGCAGAGCTTTCAGAAAATGCCCAAATAATATACACGTTAATTCGAACCCGTTTTGTATGCAAAGTAGCAATCCGCGGGCAATATAAGGCATTTAGCGATGTCTATCTATGTTCTATACCATGCCAATGTAACTATCATATCTTAGCGTTCGCATAGAGCTCCTAGAGTTGTGACCTTGAACGCTCCTTCATAAGTAGATATCTCCTACACGATATAAGAGACGTACAATAGAAAACGGACTAAGTTTAACTGCAATTAGCATGCAGCAGAGCGGCCAAATAATGCCCAGATAATATACGCGTTAATTCGAATGCGTTTTGTAAACAAAGCAGCAATCCGTGGGCTATTAAGGACACTTCGCGATGCCTATCCATTTTCTATACCATGCCATTGTAACTACCATATCTTAGCGTTCGCATACAGTACCAAGAGTTGTGACCGTGAACGCTCCTTCATAAGTAGATAACTTCGACACGAAAGAAAAGACGTTCAAGAGAAAACGGTCTAAGTTTTACTGCAATTAGTATCCAGCAGAGCTTTCAAAAAGTACCCAATTAATATACACGTCAATTCGAACGCGTTTTGTACGCAAAGTAGCAATCCGCGGGTAATATAAGGCACTTCACGATGTCTATCCATGTTCTATACCATGCCAATGTAACTATCATATCTTAGCGTTCGCATAGAGCACCTATAGTTGTGACCTTGACCGCTCCTTCATAAGTAGATAACTACTACACAATAGAAAAGACGTACAAGTGAAAATGGATTTAGTTTTACTGCAATTACCATGCAGCAGAGCTGCCAAATAATGCCCAGATAATAAACGCGTTAATTCTAATGCGTTTTGTAAACAAAGCAGCAATCCGTGGGCTATTAAGGACACTTCGCGATGCCTATCCATGTTCTACACCATGTCAATGTTACTATCATATCTTAGGGTTCGCATAGAGCATAAAGAGCTGTGACCATGAACGCTCCTTCATTCGTAGATTACTGCTACACGATAGAAAAGACGTACAAGAGAAAATGGATTTAGTTTTACTGCAATTAGCATGCAGCAGAGCTGCCAAATAATGCCCAGATAATATACGCGATAATTGGAATGCGTTTTGTAAACAAAGCAGCAATCCGTGGGCTATTAAGGACACTTTGCGATGCCTATCCATTTTCTATACCATGCCATTGTTACTACCATATCTTAGCGTTCGCATACAGTACCTAGAGTTGTGACCTTGAACGCTCCTTCATAAGTAGATAACTCCTACACGATAGAAAAGGCGTTCAAGAGAAAACGGTCTAAGTTTTACTGCAGTTAGTATGCAGCAGAGCTTTCAGAAAATGCCCAAATAATATACACGTTAATTCGAACCCGTTTTGTACGCAAAGTAGCAATCCGCGGGCAATATAAGGCACTTAGCGATGTCTATCTATGTTCTATACCATGCCAATGTAACTATCATATCTTAGAGTTCGCATACAGCACCTAGAGTTGTGACCTTGAACGCTCCTTCATAAGTAGATAAATCCTACACGATATAAGAGACGTTCAAGAGAAAGCGGTCTAAGTTTTACTGCAATTAGTGTGCAGCAGAGCTTTCAAAATGTACCCAATTAATATACACGTCAATTCGAACGCGTTTTGTACGCAAAGTAGCAATCCGCGGGCTATATAAGGCACTTCGCGATGTCTATCCATGTTCTATAACATGCCAATATAACTACCATATCTTAGCGTTCGCATAGAGCACCTAGAGTTGTGACCTTGAACACTCCTTCATAGGTAGATAACTCCTACACGATAGAAAAGACGTTCAAGAGAAAACGGTCTAAATTTTACTGCAATTAGTATGCAGCAGAGCTTTCAGAAAATGCCCAAATAATATACACGTTATTTCGAACCCGTTTTGTACGCAAAGTAGCAATCCGCGGGCAATATAAGGCATTTAGCGATGTCTATCTATGTTCTATACCATGCCAATGTAACTATCATATCTTAGCGTTCGCATACAGCACCTAGAGTTGTGACCTTGAACGCTCCTTCATAAGTAGATAACTCCTACACGATTGAAAAGACGTTCAAGAGAAAACGGTCTAAGATTTACTGCAATTAGTATGCAGCAGAGCTTTCAGAAAATGCCCAATTAATATACACGTTAATTCGAACCCGTTTTGTACGCAAAGCAGCAATCCGCGGGCAATATAAGGCACTTAGCGATGTCTATCTATGTTCTATACCATGCCAATGTAACTATCATATCTTAGCGTTCGCATAGAGCTCCTAGAGTTGTGACCTTGAACGCCCCTTAATAAGTAGATATCTCCTACACGATAGAAAAGACGTTCAAGAGAAAACGGTCTAAGATTTACTGCAATTAGTATGCAGCAGAGCTTTCAGAAAATGCCCAATTAATATACACGTTAATTCGAACCCGTTTTGTACGCAAAGTAGCAATCCGCGGGCAATATAAGGCACTTAGCGATGTCTATCTATGTTCTATACCATGCCAATGTAACTATCATATCTTAGCGTTCGCATAGAGCTCCTAGAGTTGTGACCTTGAACGCTCCTTCATAAGTAGATATCTCCTACACGATATAACAGACGTACAATAGAAAACGGGCTAAGTTTAACTTCAATTAGCATGCAGCAGAGCTGCCAAATAATGCCCAGATAATATACGCGTTAATTCGAATGCGTTTTGTAAACAAAGCAGCAATCCGTGGGCTATTAAGGACACTACGCGATGCCTATCCATTTTCTATACCATGCCATTGTAACTACCATATCTTAGCGTTCGCATACAGTACCTAGAGTTGTGACCTTGAACGCTCCTTCATAAGTAGATAACTCCTACACGATAAAAAAGACGTTCAAGAGAAAACGGTCTAAGTTTTACTGTAATTAGTATGCAGCAGAGCTTTCAGAAAATGCCCAAATAATATACACGTTAATTCGAACCCGTTTTGTACGCAAAGTAGCAATCTGCGGGCAATATAAGGCACTTAGCGATGTCTATCTATGTTCTATACCATGCCAATGTAACTATCATATCTTAGCGTTCGCATACAGCACCTAGAGTTGTGACCTTGAACGCTCCTTCATAAGTAGATAACTCCTACACGATAGAAAAGACGTTCAAGAGAAAACGGTCTAAGTTTTACTGCAATTAGTATCCAGCAGAGCTTTCAAAAAGTACCCAATTAATATACACGTCAATTCGAACGCGTTTTGTACGCAAAGTCTTAATCTGCGGGCTATATAAGGCACTTCGCGATGTCTATCCGTGTTCTATACCATGCCAATGTAACTATCATATCTTAGCGTTCGCATAAAGCACCTAGAGTTGTGACCTTGACCGCTCCTTCATAAGTAGATAACTACTACACAATAGAAAAGACGTACAAGTGAAAATGGATTTAGTTTTACTGCAATTACCATGCAGCAGAGCTGCCAAATAATGCCCAGATAATATACGCGTTAATTCTAATTCGTTTTGTAAACAAAGCAGCAATCCGTGGGCTATTAAGGACACTTCGCGATGTCTATCCATGTTATATACCATGCCAATGTAACTATCATATCTTATCGTTCGCATAGAGCACCTAGAGTTGTGACCTTGAACGCTCCTTCATAAGTAGATAACTACTACACAATAGAAAAGACGTACAAGTGAAAATGGATTTAGTTTTACGGCAATTAGCATGCAGCAGAGCTGCCAAATAATGCCCAGATAATATACGCGTTAATTCAAATGCGTTTTGTAAACAAAGCAGCAATCCGTGGGCTATTAAGGACACTTTGCGATGCCTATCCAATTTCTATAGCATGCCATTGTAACTACCATATCTTAGCGTTTGCATACAGCACCTAGAGTTGTGACCTTGAACGCTCCTTCATATGTGGATAACTCCTAAACGATAGAAAAGACGTACAAGTGAAAAAGGATTTAGTTTTACCACAATTACCATGCAGCAGAGCTGCCAAATAATGCGCAGATAATATACGCGTTAATTCGAATGCGTTTTGTAAACAAAGCAGCAATCCGTGGGCTATTAAGGACACTTCGCGATGCCTATCCATTTTCTATACCATGCCATTGTAACTACCATATCTTAGCGTTCGCATACAGTACCTAGAGTTGTGACCTTGAACGCTCCTTCATAAGTAGATAACTCCTACAAGATAGAAAAGGCGTTCAAGAGAAAATGGTCTAAGTTTTACTGCAATTAGTATGCAGCAGAGCTTTCAGAAAATGCCCAAATAATATACACGTTAATTCGAACCCGTTTTGTACGCAAAGTAGCAATCCACGGGCAATATAAGGCACTTAGCGATGTCTATCTATGTTCTATACCATGCCAATGTAACTATCATATCTTAGCGTTCGCATACAGCACCTAGAGTTGTGACCTTGAACGCTCCTTCATAAGTAGATAACTCCTACACGATAGAAAAGACGTTCAAGAGAAAACGGTCTAAGTTTTACTGCAATTAGTATCCAGCAGAGCTTTCAAAAAGTACCCAATTAATATACACGTCAATTCGAACGCGTTTTGTATGCAAAGTCTTAATCCGCGGGCTATATAAGGCACTTCGCGATGTCTATCCATGTTCTATACCATGCCAATGTAACTATCATATCTTAGCGTTCGCATAGAGCACCTAGAGTTGTGACCTTGACCGCTCCTTCATAAGTAGATAACTACAACACAATAGAAAAGACGTACAAGTGAAAATGGATTTAGTTTTACTGCAATTACCATGCAGCAGAGATGCCAAATAATGCCCAGATAATATACGCGTTAATTCTAATTCGTTTTGTAAACAAAGCAGCAATCCGTGGGCTATTAAGGACACTTCGCGATGTCTATCCATGTTATATACCATGCCAATGTAACTATCATATCTTATCGTTCGCATAGAGCACCTAGAGTTGTGACCTTGAACGCTCCTTCATAAGTAGATAACTACTACACAATAGAAAAGACGTACAAGTGAAAATGGATTTAGTTTTACGGCAATTAGCATGCAGCAGAGCTGCCAAATAATGCCCAGATAATATACGCGTTAATTCAAATGCGTTTTGTAAACAAAGCAGCAATCCGTGGGCTATTAAGGACACTTTGCGATGCCTATCCAATTTCTATACCATGCCATTGTAACTACCATATCTTAGCGTTTGCATACTGCACCTAGAGTTGTGACCTTGAACGCTCCTTCATATGTGGATAACTCCTAAACGATAGAAAAGACGTACAAGTGAAAATGGATTTAGTTTTACCGCAATTACCATGCAGCAGAGCTGCCAAATAATGCCCAGATAATATACGCGTTAATTCGAATGCGTTTTGTAAACAAAGCAGCAATCCGTGGGCTATTAAGGACACTTCGCGATGCCTATCCATTTTCTATACAATGCCGTTGTAACTACCATATCTTAGCGTTCGCATACAGTACCTAGAGTTGTGACCTTGAACGCTCCTTCATAAGTAGATAACTCCTACAAGATAGTAAAGGCGTTCAAGAGAAAACGGTCTAAGTTTTACTGCAATTAGTATGCAGCAGAGCTTTCAGTAAATGCCCAAATAATATACACGTTAATTCGAACGCGTTTTGTACGCAAAGTAGCAATCCGCTAGTAATATAAGGCACTTCACGATGTCTATCCATGTTCTATACCATGCCAATGTAACTATCATATCTTAGCGTTCGCATAGAGCACCTAGAGTTGTGACCTTGACCGCTCCTTCATAAGTAGATAACTACTACACAATAGAAAAGACGTACAAGTGAAAATGGATTTAGTTTTACCGCAATTACCATGCAGCAGAGCTGCCAAATAATGCCCAGATAATATACGCGTTAATTCTAATGCGTTTTGTAAACAAAGCAGCAATCCGTGGGCTATTAAGGACACTTCGCGATGCCCATCCATTTTCTATACCATGCCATTGTAACTACCATATCTTAGCGTTCGCATACAGTACCTAGAGTTGTGACCTTGAACGCTCCTTCATAAGTAGATAACTCCTACACGATAAAAAAGACGTTCAAGAGAAAACGGTCTAAGTTTTACTGCAATTAGTATGCAGCAGAGCTTTCAGTAAATGCCCAAATAATATACACGTTAATTCGAACGCGTTTTGTACGCAAAGTAGCAATCCGCTAGTAATATAAGGCACTTCGCGATGTCTATCCGTGTTCTATACCATGCCAATGTAACTATCATATCTTAGCGTTCGCATAAAGCACCTAGAGTTGTGACCTTGACCGCTCCTTCATAAGTAGATAACTACTACACAATAGAAAAGACGTACAAGTGAAAATGGATTTAGTTTTACTGCAATTACCATGCAGCAGAGCTGCCAAATAATGCCCAGATAATATACGCGTTAATTCTAATTCGTTTTGTAAACAAAGCAGCAATCCGTGGGCTATTAAGGACACTTCGCGATGTCTATCCATGTTATATACCATGCCAATGTAACTATCATATCTTATCGTTCGCATAGAGCACCTAGAGTTGTGACCTTGAACGCTCCTTCATAAGTAGATAACTACTACACAATAGAAAAGACGTACAAGTGAAAATGGATTTAGTTTTACGGCAATTAGCATGCAGCAGAGCTGCCAAATAATGCCCAGATAATATACGCGTTAATTCAAATGCGTTTTGTAAACAAAGCAGCAATCCGTGGGCTATTAAGGACACTTTGCGATGCCTATCCAATTTCTATACCATGCCATTGTAACTACCATATCTTAGCGTTTGCATACTGCACCTAGAGTTGTGACCTTGAACGCTCCTTCATATGTGGATAACTCCTAAACGATAGAAAAGACGTACAAGTGAAAATGGATTTAGTTTTACCGCAATTACCATGCAGCAGAGCTGCCAAATAATGCCCAGATAATATACGCGTTAATTCGAATGCGTTTTGTAAACAAAGCAGCAATCCGTGGGCTATTAAGGACACTTCGCGATGCCTATCCATTTTCTATACAATGCCGTTGTAACTACCATATCTTAGCGTTCGCATACAGTACCTAGAGTTGTGACCTTGAACGCTCCTTCATAAGTAGATAACTCCTACAAGATAGTAAAGGCGTTCAAGAGAAAATGGTCTAAGTTTTACTGCAATTAGTATGCAGCAGAGCTTTCAGTAAATGCCCAAATAATATACACGTTAATTCGAACGCGTTTTGTACGCCAAGTAGCAATCCACGGGCAATATAAGGCACTTAGCGATGTCTATCTATGTTCTATACCATGCCAATGTAACTATCATATCTTAGCGTTCGCATAGAGCACCTAGAGTTGTGACCTTGACCGCTCCTTCATAAGTAGATAACTACTACACAATAGAAAAGACGTACAAGTGAAAATGGATTTAGTTTTACCGCAATTACCATGCAGCAGAGCTGCCAAATAATGCCCAGATAATATACGCGTTAATTCTAATGCGTTTTGTAAACAAAGCAGCAATCCGTGGGCTATTAAGGACACTTCGCGATGCCTATCCATTTTCTATACCATGCCATTGTAACTACCATATCTTAGCGTTCGCATACAGTACCTAGAGTTGTGACCTTGAACGCTCCTTCATAAGTAGATAACTCCTACAAGATAGAAAAGGCGTTCAAGAGAAAACGGTCTAAGTTTTACTGCAATTAGTATGCAGCAGAGCTTTCAGAAAATGCCCAATTAATATACACGTTAATTCGAACCCGTTTTGTAGGCAAAGTAGCAATCCGCGGGCAATATAAGGCACTTAGCGATGTGTATCTATGTTCTATACTATGCCAATGTAACTATCATATCTTAGCGTTCGCATACAGCACCTAGAGTTGTGACCTTGAACGCTCCTTCATAAGTAGATAACTCCTACACGATAGAGAAGACGTTCAAGAGAAAGCGGTCTAAGTTTTACTGCAATTAGTATGCAGCAGAGCTATCAAAAAGTACCCAATTAATATACACGTCAATTCGAACGCGTTTTGTACGCAAAGTAGCAATCCGCGGACTATATAAGGCACTTCGCGATGTCTATCCATGTTCTACACCATGCCAATGTAACTACCATATATTAGCGTTCGCATAGAGCACCTAGAGTTGTGACCTTGAACACTCCTTCATTAGTAGAAAACTCCTACACGATAGAAAAGTCGTTCAAGAGAAAACGGTCTAAATTTTATTGCAATTAGTATGCAGCAGAGCTTTCAGAAAATGCCCAATTAATATACACGTTAATTCGAACCCGTTTTGTACGCATAGCAGCAATCCGCGGGCAATATTAGCGATGTCTATCTATGTTCTATACCATGCCAATGTAACTATCATATCTTAGCGTTCGCATACAGCACCTAGAGTTGTGACCTTGAACGCTCCTTCATAAGTAGATAACTCCTTCACGATAGAAAAGACGTTCAAGAGAAAACGGTCTAAGTTTTACTGCAATTAGTATGCACCAGAGCTTTCGAAAAGTACCCAATTAATATACACGTCAATTCGAACGCGTTTTGTACGCAAAGTATCAATCCGCGGGCTATATAAGGCACTTCGCGATGTCTATCCATGTTCTATACCATGCCAATGTAACTATCATATCTTAGCGTTCGCATAGAGCACCTAGAGTTGTGACCTTGACCGCTCCTTCATAAGTAGATAACTACTACACAATAGAAAAGACGTACAAGTGAAAATGGATTTAGTTTTACTGCAATTAGCATGCAGCAGAGCTGCCAAATAATGCCCAGATTATATACGCGTTAATTCGAAGGCGTTTTGTAAACAAAGCAGCAATCCGTGGGCTATTAAGGACACTTCGCGATGCCTATCCATTTTCTATACCATGCCAATGTAACTATCATATCTTAGCGTTCGCATAGAGCACCTAAAGTTGTGACCTTGAACGCTCCTTCATAAGTAGATAACTACTACACAATAGAAAAGACGTACAAGTGAAAATGGATTTAGTTTTACGGCAATTAGCATGCAGCAGAGCTGCCAAATAATGCCCAGATAATATACGCGTTAATTCTAATGGGTTTTGTAAACATAGCAGCAATCCGTGGGCTATTAAGGACACTGCGATGCCTATCCATTTTCTATAACATGCCATTGTAGCTACCATATCTTAGCGTTGGCATACAGCACCTAGAGTTGTGACCTTGAACGCTCCTTCATATGTAGATAACTCCTACACGATAGAAAAGACGTTGAAGAGAAAACGGTCTAAGTTTTACTGCAATTAGTATGCAGAAGAGCTTTCAGTAAATGCCCAAATAATATACACGTTAATTCGAACGCGTTTTGTACGCAAAGTAGCAATCCGCGGGTAATATAAGGCACTTCACGATGTCTATCCATGTTCTATACCATGCCAATGTAACTATCATATCTTAGCGTTCGCATAGAGCACCTATAGTTGTGACCTTGACCGCTCCTTCATAAGTAGATAACTACTACACAATAGAAAAGACGTACAAGTGAAAATGGATTTAGTTTTACTGCAATTACCATGCAGCAGAGCTGCCAAATAATGCCCAGATAATAAACGCGTTAATTCTAATGCGTTTTGTAAACAAAGCAGCAATCCGTGGGCTATTAAGGACACTTTGCGATGCCTATCCATTTTCTATACCATGCCATTGTTACTACCATATCTTAGCGTTCGCATACAGTACCTAGAGTTGTGACCTTGAACGCTCCTTCATAAGTAGATAACTCCTACACGATAAAAAAGACGTTCAAGAGAAAACGGTCTAAGTTTTACTGTAATTAGTATGCAGCAGAGCTTTCAGAAAATGCCCAAATAATATACACGTTAATTCGAACCCGTTTTGTACGCAAAGTAGCAATCCGCGGGCAATATAAGGCACTTAGCGATGTCTATCTATGTTCTATACCATGCCAATGTAACTATCATATCTTAGCGTTCGCATACAGCACCTAGAGTTGTGACCTTGAACGCTCCTTCATAAGTAGATAAATCCTACACGATATAAGAGACGTTCAAGAGAAAGCGGTCTAAGTTTTACTGCAATTAGTGTGCAGCAGAGCTTTCAAAATGTACCCAATTAATATACACGTCAATTCGAACGCGTTTTGTACGCAAAGTAGCAATCCGCGGGCTATATAAGGCACTTCGCGATGTCTATCCATGTTCTATAACATGCCAATATAACTACCATATCTTAGCGTTCGCATAGAGCACCTAGAGTTGTGACCTTGAACACTCCTTCATAAGTAGATAACTCCTACACGATAGAAAAGACGTTCAAGAGAAAACGGTCTAAATTTTACTGCAATTAGTATGCAGCAGAGCTTTCAGAAAATGCCCAAGTAATATACACGTTATTTCGAACCCGTTTTGTACGCAAAGTAGCAATCCGCGGGCAATATAAGGCATTTAGCGATGTCTATCTATGTTCTATACCATGCCAATGTAACTATCAAATCTTGGCGTTCGCATACAGCACCTAGAGTTGTGACCTTGAACGCTCCTTCATAAGTAGATAACTCCTACACGATAGAAAAGACGTTCAAGAGAAAACGGTCTAAGATTTACTGCAATTAGTATGCAGCAGAGCTTTCAGAAAATGCCCAATTAATATACACGTTAATTCGAACCCGTTTTGTACGCAAAGCAGCAATCCGCGGGCAATATAAGGCACTTAGCGATGTCTATCTATGTTCTATACCATGCCAATGTAACTATCATATCTTAGCGTTCGCATAGAGCTCCTAGAGTTGTGACCTTGAACGCCCCTTAATAAGTAGATATCTCCTACACGATAGAAAAGACGTTCAAGAGAAAACGGTCTAAGATTTACTGCAATTAGTATGCAGCAGAGCTTTCAGAAAATGCCCAATTAATATACACGTTAATTCGAACCCGTTTTGTACGCAAAGTAGCAATCCGCGGGCAATATAAGGCACTTAGCGATGTCTATCTATGTATACCATGCCAATGTAACTATCATATCTTAGCGTTCGCATAGAGCTCCTAGAGTTGTGACCTTGAACGCTCCTTCATAAGTAGATATCTCCTACACGATATAACAGACGTACAATAGAAAACGGGCTAAGTTTAACTTCAATTAGCATGCAGCAGAGCTGCCAAATAATGCCCAGATAATATACGCGTTAATTCGAATGCGTTTTGTAAACAAAGCAGCAATCCGTGGGCTATTAAGGACACTACGCGATGCCTATCCATTTTCTATACCATGCCATTGTAACTACCATATCTTAGCGTTCGCATACAGTACCTAGAGTTGTGACCTTGAACGCTCCTTCATAAGTAGATAACTCCTACACGATAAAAAAGACGTTCAAGAGAAAACGGTCTAAGTTTTACTGCAATTAGTATGCAGCAGAGCTTTCAGAAAATGCCCAAATAATATACACGTTAATACGAACCCGTTTTGTACGCAAAGTAGCAATCTGCGGGCAATATAAGGCACTTAGCGATGTCTATCTATGTTCTATACCATGCCAATGTAACTATCATATCTTAGCGTTCGCATACAGCACCTAGAGTTGTGACCTTGAACGCTCCTTCATAAGTAGATAACTCCTACACGATAGAAAAGACGTTCAAGAGAAAACGGTCTAAGTTTTACTGCAATTAGTATCCAGCAGAGCTTTCAAAAAGTACCCAATTAATATACACGTCAATTCGAACGCGTTTTGTACGCAAAGTCTTAATCCGCGGGCTATATAAGGCACTTCGCGATGTCTATCCGTGTTCTATACCATGCCAATGTAACTATCATATCTTAGCGTTCGCATAGAGCACCTAGAGTTGTGACCTTGACCGCTCCTTCATAAGTAGATAACTACTACACAATAGAAAAGACGTACAAGTGAAAATGGATTTAGTTTTACTGCAATTACCATGCAGCAGAGCTGCCAAATAATGCCCAGATAATATACGCGTTAATTCTAATTCGTTTTGTAAACAAAGCAGCAATCCGTGGGCTATTAAGGACACTTCGCGATGTCTATCCATGTTATATACCATGCCAATGTAACTATCATATCTTATCGTTCGCATAGAGCACCTAGAGTTGTGACCTTGAACGCTCCTTCATAAGTAGATAACTACTACACAATAGAAAAGACGTACAAGTGAAAATGGATTTAGTTTTACGGCAATTAGCATGCAGCAGAGCTGCCAAATAATGCCCAGATAATATACGCGTTAATTCAAATGCGTTTTGTAAACAAAGCAGCAATCCGTGGGCTATTAAGGACACTTTGCGATGCCTATCCAATTTCTATACCATGCCATTGTAACTACCATATCTTAGCGTTTGCATACAGCACCTAGAGTTGTGACCTTGAACGCTCCTTCATATGTGGATAACTCCTAAACGATAGAAAAGACGTACAAGTGAAAATGGATTTAGTTTTACCGCAATTACCATGCAGCAGAGCTGCCAAATAATGCCCAGATAATATACGCGTTAATTCGAATGCGTTTTGTAAACAAAGCAGCAATCCGTGGGCTATTAAGGACACTTCGCGATGCCTATCCATTTTCTATACAATGCCGTTGTAACTACCATATCTTAGCGTTCGCATACAGTACCTAGAGTTGTGACCTTGAACGCTCCTTCATAAGTAGATAACTCCTACAAGATAGTAAAGGCGTTCAAGAGAAAACGGTCTAAGTTTTACTGCAATTAGTATGCAGCAGAGCTTTCAGTAAATGCCCAAATAATATACACGTTAATTCGAACGCGTTTTGTACGCCAAGTAGCAATCCGCTGGTAATATAAGGCACTTCACGATGTCTATCCATGTTCTATACCATGCCAATGTAACTATCATATCTTAGCGTTCGCATAGAGCACCTAGAGTTGTGACCTTGACCGCTCCTTCATAAGTAGATAACTACTACACAATAGAAAAGACGTACAAGTGAAAATGGATTTAGTTTTACCGCCATTATCATGCAGCAGAGCTGCCAAATAATGCCCAGGTAATATACGCGTTAATTCTAATGCGTTTTGTAAACAAAGCAGCAATCCGTGGGCTATTAAGGACACTTCGCGATGCCTATCCATTTTCTATACCATGCCATTGTAACTACCATATCTTAGCGTTCGCATACAGTACCTAGAGTTGTGACCTTGAACGCTCCTTCATAAGTAGATAACTCCTACAAGATAGAAAAGGCGTTCAAGAGAAAAAGGTCTAAGATTTACTGCAATTAGTATGCAGCAGAGCTTTCAGAAAATGCCCAAATAAAATACACGTTAATTCGAACCCGTTTTGTACGCAAAGTAGCAATCCGCGGGCAATATAAGGCACTTAGCGATGTCTATCCATGTTCTATACCATGCCAATGTAACTATCATATCTTAGCGTTCGCATAGAGCACCTAGAGTTGTGACCTTGACCGCTCCTTCATAAGTAGATAACTACTACACAATAGAAAAGACTTACAAGGGAAAATGGATTTAGTTTTACTGCAATTAGCGAGCAGCAGAGCTGCCAAATAATGCCCAGATAATAAACGCGTTAATTCGAATGCGTTTTGTAAACAAAGCAGCAATCCGTGGGCTATTAAGGACACTTCGCGATGCCTATCCATTTTCTATACCATGCCAATGTAACTATCATATCTTAGCGTTCGCATAGAGCTCCTAGAGTTGTGACCTTGAACGCTCCTTCATAAGTAGATATCTCCTACACGATATAAAAGACGTACAATAGAAAACGGACTAAGTTTAACTGCAATTAGCATGCAGCAGAGCTGCCAAATAATGCCCAGATAATATACGCGTTAATTCTAATGCGTTTTGTAAACAAAGCAGCAATCCGTGGGCTATTAAGGACACTTCGCGTTGTCTATCCATGTTATATACCATGCCAATGTAACTATCATATCTTAGCGTTCGCATAGAGCACCTAGAGTTGTGACCTTGAACGCTCCTTCATAAGTAGATAACTACTACACAATAGAAAAGACGTACAAGTGAAAATGGATTTAGTTTTACGGCAATTAGCATGCAGCAGAGCTGCCAAATAATGCCCAGATAATATACGTGTTAATTCTAATGCGTTTTGTAAACAAAGCAGCAATCCGTGGGCTATTAAGGACACTTTGCGATGCCTATCCATTTTCTATACCATGCCATTGTAACTACCATATCTTAGCGTTCGCATACAGCACCTAGAGTTGTGACCTTGAACGCTCCTTCATAAGTAGGTAACTCCTACACGATAGAAAAACTTTCAAGAGAAAACGGTCTAAGTTTTACTGCAATTAGTATGCAGCAGAGCGCTCAAAAAGTACCCAATTAATATACACGTCAATTCGAACCCGTTTTGTACGCAAAGCAGCAATCCGCGGGCAATATAAGGCACTTAGCGATGTCTATCTATGTTCTATACCATGCCAATGTAACTATCATATCTTAGCGTTCGCATAGAGCACCTAGAGTTGTGACCTTGACCGCTCCTTCATAAGTAGATAACTACTACACAATAGAAAAGACGTACAAGTGAAAATGGATTTAGTTTTACTGCAATTACCATGCAGCAGAGCTGCCAAATAATGCCCAGAAAATATACGCGTTAATTCTAATGCGTTTTGTAAACAAAGCAGCAATCCGTGGGCTATTAAGGACATTTCGCGATGCCTATCCATGTTCTACACCATGTCAATGTTATACACCATGTCAATGTTACTATCATATCTTAGGGTTCGCATAGAGCACAAAGAGCTGTGACCTTGAACGCTCCTTCATTCGTAGATTACTGCTACACGATAGAAAAGACGTACAAGTGAAAATGGATTTAGTTTTACTGCAATTAGCATGCATCAGAGCTGCCAAATTATGCCAAGATAATATACGCGTTAATTCGAATGCGTTTTGTAAACAAAGCAGCAATCCGTGGGCTATTAAGGACACTTCGCGATGCCTATCCATTTTCTATACCATGTCATTGTAACTACCATATCTTAGCGTTCGTATACAGTACCTGGAGTTGTGACCTTGAACGCTCCTTCATAAGTAGATAACTGCTACACGATAGAAAAGACGTTCAAGAGAAAACGGTCGAATTTTACTGCAATTAGTATGCAGCAGAGCTTTCAGAAAATGCCCAAATAATATACACGTTAATTCGAACCCGTTTTGTAGGCAAAGTAGCAATCCGCGGGCAATATAAGGCACTTAGCGATGTGTATCTATGTTCTATACCATGCCAATGTAACTACCATATCTTAGCGTTCGCATACAGCACCTAGAGTTGTGGCCTTGAACGCTCCTTCATAAGTAGGTAACTCCTACACGATAGAAAAGACGTTCAAGAGAAAACGGTCTAAGTTTTACTGCAATTAGTATGCAGCAGAGCTTTCAAAAAGTACCCAATTAATATAGACGTTAATTCGAACCCGTTTTGTACGCAAAGCAGCAATCCGCGGGCAATATAAGGCACTTAGCGATGTCTATCTATGTTCTATACCATGCCAATGTAACTATCATTTCTTAGCGTTCGCATAGAGCTCCTAGAGTTGTGACCTTGAACGCTCCTTCATAAGTAGATATCTCCTACACGATATAAGAGACGTACAATAGAAAACGGACTAAGTTTAACTGCAATTAGCATGCAGCAGAGCTGCCAAATAATGCCCAGATAATAAACGCGTTAATTCGAATGCGTTTTGTAAACAAAGCAGCAATCCGTGGGCTATTAAGGACACTTCGCGATGCCTATCCATTTTCTATACCATGCTAATGTAACTATCATATCTTAGCGTTCGCACACAGCACCTAGAGTTGTGACCTTGAACGCTCCTTCATAAGTAGGTAACTCCTACACGATAGAAAAGACGTTCAAGAGAAAACGGTCTAAGTTTTACTGCAATTAGTATGCAGCAGAGCTTTCGAAAAGTACCCAATTGATATACACGTCAATTCGAACGCGTTTTGTACGCAAAGTATCAATCCGCGGGCTATATAAGGCACTTCTCGATGTCTATCCATGTTCTATACCATGCCAATGTAACTATCATATCTTAGCGTTCGCATAGAGCACCTAGAGTTGTGACCTTGACCGCTCCTTCATAAGTAGATAACTACTACACAATAGAAAAGACGTACAAGTGAAAATGGATTTAGTTTTACTGCAATTACCATGCAGCAGAGCTGCCAAATAATGCCCAGAAAATATACGCGTTAATTCTAATGCGTTTTGTAAACAAAGCAGCAATCCGTGGGCTATTAAGGACATTTCGCGATGCCTATCCATGTTCTACACCATGTCAATGTTACTATCATATCTTAGGGTTCGCATAGAGCACAAAGAGCTGTGACCATGAACGCTCCTTCAATCGTAGATTACTGCTACACGATAGAAAAGACGTACAAGTGAAAATGGATTTAGTTTAACTGCAATTAGCATGCAGCAGAGCTGCCAAATAATGCCCAGATAATATACGCGATAATTCGAATGCGTTTTGTAAACAAAGCAGCAATCCGTGGGCTATTAAGGACACTTTGCGATGCCTATCCATTTTCTATACCATGCCATTGTTACTACCATATCTTAGCGATCGCATACAGTACCTAGAGTTGTGACCTTGAACGCTCCTTCATAAGTAGATAACTCCTACACGATAGAAAAGGCGTTCGAGAGAAAACGGTTTACTGCAATTAGTATGCAGCAGAGCTTTCAGAAAATGCCCAAATAATATACACGTTAATTCGAACCCGTTTTGTATGCAAAGTAGCAATCCGCGGGCAATATAAGGCACTTAGCGATGTCTATCCATGTTCTATACCATGCCAATGTAACTATGATATCTTAGCGTTCGCATAGAGCACCTAGAGTTGTGACCATGACCGCTCCTTCATAAGTAGATAACTACTACACAATAGAAAAGTCGTACAAGTGAAAATGGATTTAGTTTTACTGCAATTACCATGCAGCAGAGCTGCCAAATAATACCCAAATAATATACGCGTCAATTCTAAATCGTTTTGTAAACAAAGCAGCAATCCGTGGGCTATTAAGGACACTTCGCGGTGGCTATCCATTTTATATACCATGCCAATGTAACTATCATATCTTAGCGTTCGCATAGAGCACCTAGAGTTGTGACCTTGAACGCTCCTTCATTCGTAGATTACTGCTACACGATAGAAAAGACGTACAAGTGAAAATGGATTTAGTTTTACTGCAATTAGCATGCAGCAGAGCTGCCATATAATGCCCAGATAATATACGCGTTAATTCGAATGCGTTTTGTAAACAAAGCAGCAATCCGTGGGCTATTAAGGACACTTCGCGATGCCTATCCATTTTCTATACCATGCCAATGTAACTATCATATCTTAGCGTTCGCATAGAGCACCTGAAGTTGTGACCTTGAACGCTCCTTCATAAGTAGATAACTACTACACAATAGAAAAGACGTACAAGTGAAAATGGATTTAGTTTTACGGCAATTAGCATGCAGCAGAGCTGCCAAATAATGCCCAGATAATATACGCGTTAATTCTAATGTGTTTTGTATACAAAGCAGCAATCCGTGGGCTATTCAGGACACTTTGCGATGCCTATCCATTTTCTATAACATGCCATTGTAACTACCATATCTTAGCGTTTGCATACAGCACCTAGAGTTGTGACCTTGAACGCTCCTTCATATGTAGATAACTCCTACACGATAGAAAAGACGTTGAAGAGAAAACGGTCTAAGTTTTACTGCAATTAGTATGCAGCAGAGCTTTCAGTAAATGCCCAAATAATATACACGTTAATTCGAACGCGTTTTGTACGCAAATTAGCAATCCGCGGGTAATATAAGGCACTTCACGATGTCTATCCATGTTCTATACCATGCCAATGTAACTATCATATCTTAGCGTTCGCATAGAGCACCTATAGTTGTGACCTTGACCGCTCCTTCATAAGTAGATAACTACTACACAATAGAAAAGACGTACAAGTGAAAATGGATTTAGTTTTACTGCAATTACCATGCAGCAGAGCTGCCAAATAATGCCCAGATAATAATCGCGTTAATTCTAATGCGTTTTGTAAACAAAGCAGCAATCCGTGGGCTATTAAGGACACTTCGCGATGCCTATCCATGTTCTACACCATGTCAATGTTACTATCATATCTTAGGGTTCGCATAGAGCATAAAGAGCTGTGACCATGAACGCTCCTTCATTCGTAGATTACTGCTACACGATAGAAAAGACGTACAAGAGAAAATGGATTTAGTTTTACTGCAATTAGCATGCAGCAGAGCTGCCAAATAATGCCCAGATAATATACGCGATAATTGGAATGCGTTTTGTAAACAAAGCAGCAATCCGTGGGCTATTAAGGACACTTTGCGATGCCTATCCATTTTCTATACCATGCCATTGTTACTACCATATCTTAGCGTTCGCATACAGTACCTAGAGTTGTGACCTTGAACGCTCCTTCATAAGTAGATAACTCCTACACGATAGAAAAGGCGTTTAAGAGAAAACGGTCTAAGTTTTACTGCAGTTAGTATGCAGCAGAGCTTTCAGAAAATGCCCAAATAATATACACGTTAATTCGAACCCGTTTTGTACGCAAAGTAGCAATCCGCGGGCAATATAAGGCACTTAGCGATGTCTATCTATGTTCTATACCATGCCAATGTAACTATCATATCTTAGCGTTCGCATACAGCACCTAGAGTTGTGACCTTGAACGCTCCTTCATAAGTAGATAAATCCTACACGATATAAGAGACGTTCAAGAGAAAGCGGTCTAAGTTTTACTGCAATTAGTGTGCAGCAGAGCTTTCAAAATGTACCCAATTAATATACACGTCAATTCGAACGCGTTTTGTACGCAAAGTAGCAATCCGCGGGCTATATAAGGCACTTCGCGATGTCTATCCATGTTCTATAACATGCCAATATAACTACCATATCTTAGCGTTCGCATAGAGCACCTAGAGTTGTGACCTTGAACACTCCTTCATAAGTAGATAACTCCTACACGATAGAAAAGACGTTCAAGAGAAAACGGTCTAAATTTTACTGCAATTATAATGCAGCAGAGCTTTCAGAAAATGCCCAAATAATATACACGTTATTTCGAACCCGTTTTGTACGCAAAGTAGCAATCCGCGGGCAATATAAGGCATTTAGCGATGTCTATCTATGTTCTATACCATGCCAATGTAACTATCATATCTTAGCGTTCGCATACAGCACCTAGAGTTGTGACCTTGAACGCTCCTTCATAAGTAGATAACTCGTACACGATAGAAAAGACGTTCAAGAGAAAACGGTCTAAGATTTACTGCAATTAGTATGCAGCAGAGCTTTCAGAAAATGCCCAATTAATATACACGTTAATTCGAACCCGTTTTGTACGCAAAGCAGCAATCCGCGGGCAATATAAGGCACTTAGCGATGTCTATCTATGTTCTATACCATGCCAATGTAACTATCATATCTTAGCGTTCGCATAGAGCTCCTAGAGTTGTGACCTTGAACGCCCCTTAATAAGTAGATATCTCCTACACGATAGAAAAGACGTTCAAGAGAAAACGGTCTAAGATTTACTGCAATTAGTATGCAGCAGAGCTTTCAGAAAATGCCCAATTAATATACACGTTAATTCGAACCCGTTTTGTACGCAAAGTAGCAATCCGCGGGCAATATAAGGCACTTAGCGATGTCTATCTATGTTCTATACCATGCCAATGTAACTATCATATCTTAGCGTTCGCATAGAGCTCCTAGAGTTGTGACCTTGAACGCTCCTTCATAAGTAGATATCTCCTACACGATATAACAGACGTACAATAGAAAACGGGCTAAGTTTAACTTCAATTAGCATGCAGCAGAGCTGCCAAATAATGCCCAGATAATATACGCGTTAATTCGAATGCGTTTTGTAAACAAAGCAGCAATCCGTGGGCTATTAAGGACACTACGCGATGCCTATCCATTTTCTATACCATGCCATTGTAACTACCATATCTTAGCGTTCGCATACAGTACCTAGAGTTGTGACCTTGAACGCTCCTTCATAAGTAGATAACTCCTACACGATAAAAAAGACGTTCAAGAGAAAACGGTCTAAGTTTTACTGTAATTAGTATGCAGCAGAGCTTTCAGAAAATGCCCAAATAATATACACGTTAATTCGAACCCGTTTTGTACGCAAAGTAGCAATCTGCGGGCAATATAAGGCACTTAGCGATGTCTATCTATGTTCTATACCATGCCAATGTAACTATCATATCTTAGCGTTCGCATACAGCACCTAGAGTTGTGACCTTGAACGCTCCTTCATAAGTAGATAACTCCTACACGATAGAAAAGACGTTCAAGAGAAAACGGTCTAAGTTTTACTGCAATTAGTATCCAGCAGAGCTTTCAAAAAGTACTCAATTAATATACACGTCAATTCGAACGCGTTTTGTACGCAAAGTCTTAATCTGCGGGCTATATAAGGCACTTCGCGATGTCTATCCGTGTTCTATACCATGCCAATGTAACTATCATATCTTAGCGTTCGCATAGAGCACCTAGAGTTGTGACCTTGACCGCTCCTTCATAAGTAGATAACTACTACACAATAGAAAAGACGTACAAGTGAAAATGGATTTAGTTTTACTGCAATTACCATGCAGCAGAGCTGCCAAATAATGCCCAGATAATATACGCGTTAATTCTAATTCGTTTTGTAAACAAAGCAGCAATCCGTGGGCTATTAAGGACACTTCGCGATGTCTATCCATGTTATATACCATGCCAATGTAACTATCATATCTTATCGTTCGCATACAGCACCTAGAGTTGTGACCTTGAACGCTCCTTCATAAGTAGATAACTCCTACACGATAGAAAAGACGTTCAAGAGAAAACGGTCTAAGTTTTACTGCAATTAGTATCCAGCAGAGCTTTCAAAAAGTACCCAATTAATATACACGTCAATTCGAACGCGTTTTGTACGTAAAGTCTTAATCCGCGGGCTATATAAGGCACTTCGCGATGTCTATCCATGTTCTATACCATGCCAATGTAACTATCATATCTTAGCGTTCGCATAGAGCACCTAGAGTTGTGACCTTGACCGCTCCTTCATAAGTAGATAACTACTACACAATAGAAAAGACGTACAAGTGAAAATGGATTTAGTTTTACTGCAATTACCATGCAGCAGAGCTGCCAAATAATGCCCAGATAATATACGCGTTAATTCTAATTCGTTTTGTAAACAAAGCAGCAATCCGTGGGCTATTAAGGACACTTCGCGATGTCTATCCATGTTATATACCATGCCAATGTAACTATCATATCTTATCGTTCGCATAGAGCACCTAGAGTTGTGACCTTGAACGCTCCTTCATAAGTAGATAACTACTACACAATAGAAAAGACGTACAAGTGAAAATGGATTTAGTTTTACGGCAATTAGCATGTAGCAGAGCTGCCAAATAATGCCCAGATAATATACGCGTTAATTCAAATGCGTTTTGTAAACAAAGCAGCAATCCGTGGGCTATTAAGGACACTTTGCGATGCCTATCCAATTTCTATACCATGCCATTGTAACTACCATATCTTAGCGTTTGCATACTGCACCTAGAGTTGTGACCTTGAACGCTCCTTCATATGTGGATAACTCCTAAACGATAGAAAAGACGTACAAGTGAAAATGGATTTAGTTTTACCGCAATTACCATGCAGCAGAGCTGCCAAATAATGCCCAGATAATATACGCGTTAATTCGAATGCGTTTTGTAAACAAAGCAGCAATCCGTGGGCTATTAAGGACACTTCGCGATGCCTATCCATTTTCTATACAATGCCGTTGTAACTACCATATCTTAGCGTTCGCATACAGTACCTAGAGTTGTGACCTTGAACGCTCCTTCATAAGTAGATAACTCCTACAAGATAGTAAAGGCGTTCAAGAGAAAACGGTCTAAGTTTTACTGCAATTAGTATGCAGCAGAGCTTTCAGTAAATGCCCAAATAATATACACGTTAATTCGAACGCGTTTTGTACGCCAAGTAGCAATCCGCTGGTAATATAAGGCACTTCACGATGTCTATCCATGTTCTATACCATGCCAATGTAACTATCATATCTTAGCGTTCGCATAGAGCACCTAGAGTTGTGACCTTGACCGCTCCTTCATAAGTAGATAACTACTACACAATAGAAAAGACGTACAAGTGAAAATGGATTTAGTTTTACCGCAATTACCATGCAGCAGAGCTGCCAAATAATGCCCAGATAATATACGCGTTAATTCTAATGCGTTTTGTAAACAAAGCAGCAATCCGTGGGCTATTAAGGACACTTCGCGATGCCTATCCATTTTCTATACCATGCCATTGTAACTACCATATCTTAGCGTTCGCATACAGTACCTAGAGTTGTGACCTTGAACGCTCCTTCATAAGTAGATAACTCCTACAAGATAGAAAAGGCGTTCAAGAGAAAACGGTCTAAGTTTTACTGCAATTAGTATGCAGCAGAGCTTTCAGAAAATGCCCAATTAATATACACGTTAATTCGAACCCGTTTTGTAGGCAAAGTAGCAATCCGCGGGCAATATAAGGCACTTAGCGATGTGTATCTATGTTCTATACTATGCCAATGTAACTATCATATCTTAGCGTTCGCATACAGCACCTAGAGTTGTGACCTTGAACGCTCCTTCATAAGTAGATAACTCCTACACGATAGAAAAGACGTTCAAGAGAAAGCGGTCTAAGTTTTACTGCAATTAGTATGCAGCAGAGCTATCAAAAAGTACCCAATTAATATACACGTCAATTCGAACGCGTTTTGTACGCAAAGTAGCAATCCGCGGGCTATATAAGGCACTTCGCGATGTCTATCCATGTTCTACACCATGCCAATGTAACTACCATATATTAGCGTTCGCATAGAGCACCTAGAGTTGTGACCTTGAACGCTCCTTCATAAGTAGATAACTACTACACAATAGAAAAGACGTACAAGTGAAAATGGATTTAGTTTTACGGCAATTCGCATGCAGCAGAGCTGCCAAATAATGCCCAGATAATATACGTGTTAATTCTAATGCGTTTTGTAAACAAAGCAGCAATCCGTGGGCTATTAAGGACACTTTGCGATGCCTATCCATTTTCTATACCATGCCATTGTAACTACCATATCTTAGCGTTTGCATACAGTACCTAGAGTTGTGACCTTGGACGCTCCTTCATAAGTAGATAACTCCTATACGATAGAAAAGACGTTCAAGAGAAAGCGGTCTAAGTTTTACTGCAATTAGTGTGCAGCAGAGCTTTCAGAAAATGCCCAATTAATATACACGTTAATTCGAACCCGTTTTGTACGCAAAGTAGCAATCCGCGGGCAATATAAGGCACTTAGCGATGTCTATCTATGTTCTATACCATGCCAATGTAACTATCATATCTTAGCTTTCGCATACAGCACCTAGAGTTGTGACCTTGAACGCTCCTTCATAAGTAGATAACTCCTACACGATAGAAAAGACGTTCAAGAGAAAACGGTCTAAGATTTACTGCAATTAGTATGCAGCAGAGCTTTCAGAAAATGCCCAATTAATATACACGTTAATTCGAACCCGTTTTGTTCGCAAAGTAGCAATCCGCGGGCAATATAAGGCACTTAGCGATGTCTATCTATGTTCTATACCATGCCAATGTAACTATCATATCTTAGCGTTCGCATAGAGCTCCTAGAGTTGTGACCTTGAACGCTCGTTCATAAGTAGATATCTCCTACACGATATAAAAGACGTACAATAGAAAACGGGCTAAGTTTAACTGCAATTAGCATGCAGCAGAGCTGCCAAATAATGCCCAGATAATATACGCGTTAATTCGAATGCGTTTTGTAAACAAAGCAGCAATCCGTGGGCTATTAAGGACACTTCGCGATGCCTATCCATTTTCTATACCATGCCATTGTAACTACCATATCTTAGCGTTCGCATACAGTACCTAGAGTTGTGACCTTGAACGCTCCTTCATAAGTAGATAACTCCTACACGATAAAAAAGACGTTCAAGAGAAAACGGTCTAAGTTTTACTGCAATTAGTATGCAGCAGAGCTTTCAGAAAATGCCCAAATAATATACACGTTAATTCGAACCCGTTTTGTACGCAAAGTAGCAATCCGCGGGCTATATAAGGCACTTCGCGATGTCTATCCATGTTCTATACCATGCCAATGTAACTATCATATCTTAGCGTTCGCATAGAGCATCTAGAGTTGTGACCTTGACCGCTCCTTCATAAGTAGATAACTACTACACAATAGAAAAGACGTACAAGTGAAAATGGATTTAGTTTTACTGCAATTACCATGCAGCAGAGCTGCCAAATAATGCCCAGATAATATACGCGTTAATTCTAATTCGTTTTGTAAACAAGGCAGCAATCCGTGGGCTTATAAGGACACTTCGCGATGTCTATCCATGTTATATACCATGCCAATGTAACTATCATATCTTATCGTTCGCATAGAGCACCTAGAGTTGTGACCTTGAACGCTCCTTCATAAGTAGATAACTACTACACAATAGAAAAGACGTACAAGTGAAAATGGATTTAGTTTTACGGCAATTAGCATGCAGCAGAGCTGCCAAATAATGCCCAGATAATATACGCGTTAATTCAAATGCGTTTTGTAAACAAAGCAGCAATCCGTGGGCTATTAAGGACACTTTGCGATGCCTATCCAATTTCTATACCATGCCATTGTAACTACCATATCTTAGCGTTTGCATACAGCACCTAGAGTTGTGACCTTGAACGCTCCTTCATATGTGGATAACTCCTAAACGATAGAAAAGACGTACAAGTGAAAATGGATTTAGTTTTACCGCAATTACCATGCAGCAGAGCTACCAAATAATGCCCAGATAATATACGCGTTAATTCGAATGCGTTTTGTAAACAAAGCAGCAATCCGTGGGCTATTAAGGACACTTCGCGATGCCTATCCATTTTCTATACCATGCCAATGTAACTATCATATCTTAGCGTTCGCATACAGCATCTAGAGTTGTGACCTTGAACGCTCCTTCATAAGTAGTTAACTCCTACACGATAGAAAAGACGTTCAAGAGAAAACGGTCTAAGTTTTACTGCAATTAGTATGCAGCAGAGCTTTCAAAAAGTACCCAATTAATATACACGTCAATTCGAACGTGTTTTGTACGCAAAGTAGCAATCCGCGGGCTATATAAGGCACTTCGCGATGTCTATCCATGTTCTATACCATGCCAATGTAACTACCATATCTTAGCGTTCGCATAGAGCACCTAGAGTTGTGACCTTGAACGCTCCTTCATAAGTAGATAACTCCTAGCATGCAGCAGAGCTGCCAAATAATGCCCAGATAATATACGCGTTAATTCTAATGCGTTTTGTAAACAAAGCAGCAATCCGTGGGCTATTAAGGACACTTCGCGATGCCTATCCATTTTCTATACCATGTCATTGTAACTACCATATCTTAGCGTTCGTATACAGTACCTGGAGTTGTGACCTTGAACGCTCCTTCATAAGTAGATAACTACTACACAATAGAAAAGACGTACAAGTGAAAATGGATTTAGTTTTACTGCAATTACCATGCAGCAGAGCTGCCAAATAATGCCCAGATAATAAACGCGTTAATTCTAATGCGTTTTGTAAACAAAGCAGCAATCCGTGGGCTATTAAGGACACTTCGCGATGCCTATCCATGTTCTACACCATGTCAATGTTACTATCATATCTTAGGGTTCGCATAGAGCACAAAGAGCTGTGACCATGAACGCTCCTTCATTCGTAGATTACTGCTACACGATAGAAAAGACGTACAAGTGAAAATGGATTTAGTTTTACTGCAATTAGCATGCATCAGAGCTGCCAAATTATGCCAAGATAATATACGCGTTAATTCGAATGCGTTTTGTAAACAAAGCAGCAATCCGTGGGCTATTAAGGACACTTCGCGATGCCTATCCATTTTCTATACCATGCCATTGTAACTACCATATCTTAGCGTTCGCATACAGTACCTAGAGTTGTGACCTTGAACGCTCCTTCATAAGTAGATAACTCCTACACGATAAAAAAGACGTTCAAGAGAAAACGGTCTAAGTTTTACTGCAATTAGTATGCAGCAGAGCTTTCAGAAAATGCCCAAATAATATACACGTTAATTCGAACCCGTTTTGTACGCAAAGTAGCAATCCGCGGGCTATATAAGGCACTTCGCGATGTCTATCCATGTTCTATACCATGCCAATGTAACTATCATATCTTAGCGTTCGCATAGAGCATCTAGAGTTGTGACCTTGACCGCTCCTTCATAAGTAGATAACTACTACACAATAGAAAAGACGTACAAGTGAAAATGGATTTAGTTTTACTGCAATTACCATGCAGCAGAGCTGCCAAATAATGCCCAGATAATATACGCGTTAATTCTAATTCGTTTTGTAAACAAGGCAGCAATCCGTGGGCTTATAAGGACACTTCGCGATGTCTATCCATGTTATATACCATGCCAATGTAACTATCATATCTTATCGTTCGCATAGAGCACCTAGAGTTGTGACCTTGAACGCTCCTTCATAAGTAGATAACTACTACACAATAGAAAAGACGTACAAGTGAAAATGGATTTAGTTTTACGGCAATTAGCATGCAGCAGAGCTGCCAAATAATGCCCAGATAATATACGCGTTAATTCAAATGCGTTTTGTAAACAAAGCAGCAATCCGTGGGCTATTAAGGACACTTTGCGATGCCTATCCAATTTCTATACCATGCCATTGTAACTACCATATCTTAGCGTTTGCATACAGCACCTAGAGTTGTGACCTTGAACGCTCCTTCATATGTGGATAACTCCTAAACGATAGAAAAGACGTACAAGTGAAAATGGATTTAGTTTTACCGCAATTACCATGCAGCAGAGCTGCCAAATAATGCCCAGATAATATACGCGTTAATTCGAATGCGTTTTGTAAACAAAGCAGCAATCCGTGGGCTATTAAGGACACTTCGCGATGCCTATCCATTTTCTATACCATGCCAATGTAACTATCATATCTTAGCGTTCGCATACAGCATCTAGAGTTGTGACCTTGAACGCTCCTTCATAAGTAGTTAACTCCTACACGATAGAAAAGACGTTCAAGAGAAAACGGTCTAAGTTTTACTGCAATTAGTATGCAGCAGAGCTTTCAAAAAGTACCCAATTAATATACACGTCAATTCGAACGTGTTTTGTACGCAAAGTAGCAATCCGCGGGCTATATAAGGCACTTCGCGATGTCTATCCATGTTCTATACCATGCCAATGTAACTACCATATCTTAGCGTTCGCATAGAGCACCTAGAGTTGTGACCTTGAACGCTCCTTCATAAGTAGATAACTCCTAGCATGCAGCAGAGCTGCCAAATAATGCCCAGATAATATACGCGTTAATTCTAATGCGTTTTGTAAACAAAGCAGCAATCCGTGGGCTATTAAGGACACTTCGCGATGCCTATCCATTTTCTATACCATGTCATTGTAACTACCATATCTTAGCGTTCGTATACAGTACCTGGAGTTGTGACCTTGAACGCTCCTTCATAAGTAGATAACTACTACACAATAGAAAAGACGTACAAGTGAAAATGGATTTAGTTTTACTGCAATTACCATGCAGCAGAGCTGCCAAATAATGCCCAGATAATAAACGCGTTAATTCTAATGCGTTTTGTAAACAAAGCAGCAATCCGTGGGCTATTAAGGACACTTCGCGATGCCTATCCATGTTCTACACCATGTCAATGTTACTATCATATCTTAGGGTTCGCATAGAGCACAAAGAGCTGTGACCATGAACGCTCCTTCATTCGTAGATTACTGCTACACGATAGAAAAGACGTACAAGTGAAAATGGATTTAGTTTTACTGCAATTAGCATGCATCAGAGCTGCCAAATTATGCCAAGATAATATACGCGTTAATTCGAATGCGTTTTGTAAACAAAGCAGCAATCCGTGGGCTATTAAGGACACTTCGCGATGCCTATCCATTTTCTATACCATGTCATTGTAACTACCATATCTTAGCGTTCGTATACAGTACCTGGAGTTGTGACCTTGAACGCTCCTTCATAAGTAGATAACTCCTACACGATAGAAAAGACGTTCAAGAGAAAACGGTCGAAGTTTTACTGCAATTAGTATGCAGCAGAGCTTTCAAAAAGTACCCAATTAATATACACGTCAATTCGAACGCGTTTTGTACGCAAACTAGCAATCCGCGGGCTATATAAGGTACTTCGCGATGTCTATCCATGTTCTATACCATGCCAATGTAACTACCATATCTTAGCGTTCGCATAGCACCTAGAGTTGTGACCTTGAACGCTCCTTCATAAGTAGATAACTCCTACACGATAGAAAAGACGTTCAAGAGAAAACGGTCTAAGATTTACTGCAATTAGTATGCAGCAGAGCTTTCAGAAAATGCCCAAATAAAATACACGTTAATTCGAACCCGTTTTATACGCAAAGCAGCAATCCGCGGGCAATATAAGGCACTTAGCGATGTCTATCTATGTTCTATTCCATGCCAATGTAACTATCATATCTTAGCGTTCGCACACAGCACCCAGAGTTGTGACCTTGAACGCTCCTTCATAAGTAGGTAACTCCTACACGATAGAAATGACGTTCAAGAGAAAACGGTCTAAGTTTTACTGCAATTAGTATGCAGCAGAGCTTTCGAAAAGTACCCAATTGATATACACGTCAATTCGAACGCGTTTTGTACGCAAAGTATCAATCCGCGGGCTATATAAGGCACTTCGCGATGTCTATCCATGTTCTATACCATGCCAATGTAACTACCATATCTTAGCGTTCGCATAGAGCACCTAGAGTTGTGACCTTGAACGCTCCTTCATAAGTAGATAACTCCTACACGATAGAAAAGACGTTCAAGAGAAAACGGTCTAAGATTTACTGCAATTAGTATGCAGCAGAGCTTTCAGAAAATGCCCAAATAAAATACACGTTAATTCGAACCCGTTTTGTAAACAAAGCAGCAATCCGTCGGCTATTAAGAACACTTCGCGATGTCTATCCATTTTCTATACCATGCCATTGTAACTACCATATCTTAGCGTTCGCATACAGTACCTAGAGTTGTGACCTTGAACGCTCCTTCATAAGTAGATAACTACTACACAATAGAAAAGACGTACAAGTGAAAATGGATTTAGTTTTACTGCAATTACCTGCAGCAGAGCTGCCAAATAATGCCCAGATAATAAACGCGTTAATTCTAATGCGTTTTGTAAACAAAGCAGCAATCCGTGGGCTATTAAGGACACTTCGCGATGCCTATCCATGTTCTACACCATGTCAATGTTACTATCATATCTTAGGGTTCGCATAGAGCACAAAGAGCTGTGACCATGAACGCTCCTTCAATCGTAGATTACTGCTACACGATAGAAAAGACGTACAAGTGAAAATGGATTTAGTTTAACTGCACTTAGCATGCAGCAGAGCTGCCAAATAATGCCCAGATAATATACGCGATAGTTCGAATGCGTTTTGTAAACAAAGCAGCAATCCGTGGGCTATTAAGGACACTTTGCGATGCCTATCCATTTTCTATACCATGCCATTGTTACTACCATATCTTAGCGTTCGCATACAGTACCTATAGTTGTGACCTTGAACGCTCCTTCATAAGTAGATAACTCCTACACGATAGAAAAGACGTTCAAGAGAAAACGGTCTAAGATTTACTGCAATTAGTATGCAGCAGAGCCTTCAGAAAATGCCCATTTAATATACACGTTAATTCGAACCCGTTTTGTACGCAAAGTAGCAATCCGCGGGCAATATAAGGCACTTCGCGATGTCTATCCATGTTCTATACCCTGCCAATGTAACTATCATATCTTAGCGTTCGCATAGAGCACCTAGAGTTGTGACCTTGACCGCTCCTTCATAAGTAGATAACTACTACACAATGGAAAAGACGTACAAGTGAAAATGGATTTAGTTTTTCTGCAATTACCATGCAGCAGAGCTGCCAAATAATGCCCAGATAATATACGCGTTAATTCTAATGCGTTTTATAAACAAAGCAGCAATCCGTGGGCTATTAAGGACACTTTGCGATGCCTATCCATTTTCTATACCATGCCATTGTAACTACCATATCTTAGCGTTTGCATACAGCACCTAGAGTTGTGACCTTGAACGCTCCTTCATATGTAGATAACTCCTACACGATAGAAAAGACGTTGAAGAGAAAACGGTCTAAGTTTTACTGCAATTAGTATGCAGCAGAGCTTTCAGTAAATGCCCAAATAATATACACGTTAATTCGAACGCGTTTTGTACGCAAAGTAGCAATCCGCTGGTAATATAAGGCACTTCACGATGTCTATCCATGTTCTATACCATGCCAATGTAACTATCATATCGTAGCGTTCGCATAGAGCACCTAGAGTTGTGACCTTGACCGCTCCTTCATAAGTAGATAACTACTACACAATAGAAAAGACGTACAAGTGAAAATGGATTTAGTTTTACTGCAATTACCATGCAGCAGAGCTGCCAAATAATGCCCAGATAATATACGCGTTAATTCTAATGCGTTTTGTAAACAAAGCAGCAATCCGTGGGCTATTAAGGACACTTCGCGATGCCTATCCATGTTCTACACCATGTCAATGTTACTATCATATCTTAGGGTTCGCATAGAGCACAAAGAGCTGTGACCTTGAACGCTCCTTCATTCGTAGATTACTGCTACACGATAGAAAAGACGTACAAGTGAAAATGGATTTAGTTTTACTGCAATAAGCATGCAGCAGAGCTGCCAAATATTGCCCAGATAATATACGCGTTAATTCGAATGCGTTTTGTAAACAAAGCAGCAATCCGTGGGCTATTAAGGACACTTCGCGATGCCTATCCATTTTCTATACCATGCCATTGTAACTACCATATCTTAGCGTTCGCATACAGTACCTAGAGTTGTGACCTTGAACGCTCCTTCATAAGTAGATAACTCCTACACGATAGAAAAGGCGTTCAAGAGAAAACGGTCTAAGTTTTACTGCAATTAGTATGCAGCAGAGCTTTCAGAAAATGCCCAAATAATATACACGTTAATTCGAACCCGTTTTGTACGCAAAGTAGCAATCCGCGGGCAATATAAGGCACTTAGCGATGTCTATCTATGTTCTATACCATGCCAATGTAACTATCATATCATAGCGTTCGCATACAGCACCTAGAGTTGTGACCTTGAACGCTCCTTCATAAGTAGATAACTCCTACATGATATAAAAGACGTTCAAGAGAAAGCGGTCTAAGTTTTACTGCAATTAGTATGCAGCAGAGCTTTCAAAAAGTACCCAATTAATATACACGTCAATTCGAACGCGATTTGTACGCAAAGTAGCAATCCGCGGGCTATATAAGGCACTTCGCGATGTCTATCCATGTTCTATACCATGCCAATGTAACTGCCATATTTTAGCGTTCGCATAGAGCACCTAGAGTTGTGACCTTGAACACTCCTTCATTAGTAGAAAACTCCTACACGATAGAAAAGACGTTCAAGAGAAAACGGTCTAAATTTTATTGCAATTAGTATGCAGCAGAGCTTTCAGAAAATGCCCAAATAATATACACGTTAATTCGAACCCGTTTTGTACGCAAAGCAGCAATCCGCGGGCAATATTAGCGATGTCTATCTATGTTCTATACCATGCCAATGTAACTATCATATCTTAGCGTTCGCATAGAGCACCTAGAGTTGTGACCTTGACCGCTCCTTCATAAGTAGATAACTACTACACAATAAAAAAGACGTACAAGTGAAAATGGATTTAGTTTTACGGCAATTAGCATGCAGCAGAGCTGCCAAATAATGCCCAGATAATATACGCGTTAATTCTAATGCGTTTTGTAAACAAAGCAGCAATCCGTGGGCTATTAAGGACACTTCGCGTTGTCTATCCATGTTATATACCATGCCAATGTAACTATCATATATTAGCGTTCGCATAGAGCACCTAGAGTTGTGACCTTGAACGCTCCTTCATAAGTAGATAACTACTACACGATAGAAAAGACGTACAAGTGAAAATGGATTTAGTTTTACGGCAATTAGCATGCAGCAGAGCTGCCAAATAATGCCCAGATAATATACGCGTTAATTATAATGCGTTTTGTAAACAAAGCAGCAATCCGTGGGCTATTAAGGACACTTTGCGATGCCTATCCATTTTCTATACCATGCCATTGTAACTACCATATCTTAGCGTTTGCATACAGCACCTAGAGATGTGACCTTGAACGCTCCTTCATAAGTAGATAACTCCTACACGATAGAAAAGACGTTCAAGAGAAAGCGGTCTAAGTTTTACTGCAATTAGTATGCAGCAGAGCTTTCAGAAAATGCCCAAATAATATACACGTTAATTCGAACCCGTTTTGTACGCAAAGTAGCAATCCGCGGGCAATATAAGGCACTTAGCGATGTCTATCTATGTTCTATACCATGCCAATGTAACTACCATATCTTAGCGTTCGCATAGAGCTCCTAGAGTTGTAACCTTGAACGCTCCTTCATAAGTAGATATCTCCTACACGATATAAAAGACGTACAATAGAAAACGGACTAAGTTTAACTGCAATTAGCATGCAGCAGAGCTGCCAAATAATGCCCAGATAATATACGCGTTAATTCGAATGCGTTTTGTAAACAACGTAGCAATCCGTGGGCTATTAAGGACACTTCGCGATGCCTATCCATTTTCTATACCATGCCATTGTAACTACCATATCTTAGCGTTCGCATACAGTACCTAGAGTTGTGACCTTGAACGCTCCTTCATAAGTAGATAACTCCTACACGATAAAAAAGACGTTCAAGAGAAAACGGTCTAAGTTTTACTGCAATTAGTATGCAGCAGAGCTTTCAGAAAATGCCCAAATAATATACTCGTTAATTCGAACCCGTTTTGTACGCAAAGTAGCAATCCGCGGGCAATATAAGGCACTTAGCGATGTCTATCTATGTTCTATACTATGCCAATGTAACTATCATATCTTAGCGTTCGCATACAGCACCTAGAGTTGTGACCTTGAACGCTCCTTCATAAGTAGATAACCCCTACACGATAGAAAAGACGTTCAAGAGAAAGCGGTCTAAGTTTTACTGCAATTAGTATGCAGCAGAGCTATCAAAAAGTACCCAATTAATATACACGTCAATTCGAACGCGTTTTGTACGCAAAGTAGCAATCCGCGGGCTATATAAGGCACTTCGCGATGTCTATCCATGTTCTATACCATGCCAATGTAACTACCATATATTAGCGTTCGCGTAGAGCACCTAGAGTTGTGACCTTGAACACTCCTTCATTAGTAGAAAACTCCTACACGATAGAAAAGACGTTCAAGAGAAAACGGTCTAAATTTTATTGCAATTAGTATGCAGCAGAGCTTTCAGAAAATGCCCAATTAATATACACGTTAATTCGAACCCGTTTTGTACGCAAAGCAGCAATCCGCGGGCAATATTAGCGATGTCTTATCTATGTTCTATACCATGCCAATGTAACTATCATATCTTAGCGTTCGCATACAGCACCTAGAGTTGTGACCTTGAACGCTCCTTCATAAGTAGATAACTCCTTCACGATAGAAAAGACGTTCAAGAGAAAACGGTCAAAGTTTTACTGCAGTTAGTATGCAGCAGAGCTTTCGAAAAGTACCCAATTAATATACACGTCAATTCGAACGCGTTTTGTACGCAAAGTATCAATCCGCGGGCTATATAAGGCACTTCGCGATGTCTATCCATGTTCTATACCATGCCAATGTAACTATCATATCCTAGCGTTCGCATAGAGCACCTAGAGTTGTGACCTTGACCGCTCCTTCATAAGTAGATAACTACTACACAATAGAAAAGACGTACAAGTGAAAATGGATTTAGTTTTACTGCAATTACCATGCAGCAGAGCTGCCAAATAATGCCCAGATAATATACGCGTTAATTCTAATCCGTTTTGTAAACAAAGCAGCAATCCGTGGGCTATTAAGGACACTTCGCGATGTCTATCCATGTTCTATACCATGCCAATGTAACTATCATATCTTAGCGTTCGCATAGAGCACCTAGAGTTGTGACCTTGAACGCTCCTTCATTCGTAGATTACTGCTACACGATAGAAAAGACGTACAAGTGAAAATGGATTTAGTTTTACTGCAATTAGCATGCAGCAGAGCTGCCAAATAATGCCCAGATAATATACGCGTTAATTCGAATGCGTTTTGTAAACAAAGCAGCAATCCGTGGGCTATTAAGGACACTTCGCGATTCCTATCCATTTTCTATACCATGCCAATGTAACTATCATATCTTAGCGTTCGCATAGAGCAATAGAGCACCTAAAGCTGTGACCTTGAACGCTCCTTCATAAGTAGATAACTACTACACAATAGAAAAGACGTACAAGTGAAAATGGATTTAGTTTTACGGCAATTAGCATGCAGCAGAGCTGCCAAATAATGCCCAGATAATATACGCGTTAATTCCAATGTGTTTTGTAAACAAAGCAGCAATCCGTGGGCTATTAAGGACACTTTGCGATGCCTATCCATTTTCTATAACATGCCATTGTAACTACCATATCTTAGCGTTTGCATACAGCACCTAGAGTGGTGACCTTGAACGCTCCTTCATATGTAGATAACTCCTACACGATAGAAAAGACGTTGAAGAGAAAACGGTCTAAGTTTTACTGCAATTAGTATGCAGCAGAGCTTTCAGTAAATGCCCAAATAATATACACTTTAATTCGAACGCGTTTTGTACGCAAAGTAGCAATCCGCGGGTAATATAAGGCACTTCACGATGTCTATCCATGTTCTATACCATGCCAATGTAACTATCATATCTTAGCGTTCGCATAGAGCACCTATAGTTGTGACCTTGACCGCTCCTTCATAAGTAGATAACTACTACACAATAGAAAAGACGTACAAGTGAAAATGGATTTAGTTATACTGCAATTACCATGCAGCAGAGCTGCCAAATAATGCCCAGATAATAAACGCGTTAATTCTAATGCGTTTTGTAAACAAAGCAGCAATCCGTGGGCTATTAAGGACACTTCGCGATGCCTATCCATGTTCTACACCATGTCAATGTTACTATCATATCTTAGGGTTCGCATAGAGCACAAAGAGCTGTGACCATGAACGCTCCTTCATTCGTAGATTACTGCTACACGATAGAAAAGACGTACAAGTGAAAATGGATTTAGTTTTACTGCAATTAGCATGCAGCAGAGCTGCCAAATAATGCCCAGATAATATACGCGATAATTCGAATGCGTTTTGTAAACAAAGCAGCAATCCGTGGGCTATTAAGGACACTTTGCGATGCCTATCCATTTTCTATACCATGCCATTGTTACTACCATATCTTAGCGTTCGCATACAGTACCTAGAGTTGTGACCTTGAACGCTCCTTCATAAGTAGATAACTCCTACACGATAGAAAAGGCGTTCAAGAGAAAACGGTCTAAGTTTTACAGCAATTAGTATGCAGCAGAGCTTTCAGAAAATGCCCAAATAATATACACGTTAATTCGAACCCGTTTTGTACGCAAAGTAGCAATCCGCGGGCAATATAAGGCACTTAGCGATGTCTATCTATGTTCTATACCATGCCAATGTAACTATCATATCTTATCGTTCGCATAGAGCACCTAGAGTTGTGACCTTGAACGCTCCTTCATAAGTAGATAACTACTACACAATAGAAAAGACGTACAAGTGAAAATGGATTTAGTTTTACGGCAATTAGCATGCAGCAGAGCTGCCAAATATTGCCCAGATAATATACGCGTTAATTCTAATGCGTTTTGTAAACAAAGCAGCAATCCGTGGGCTTTTAAGGACACTTTGCGATGCCTATCCATTTTCTATACCATGCCATTGTAACTACCATATCTTAGCGTTTGCATACAGCACCTAGAGTTGTGACCTTGAATGCTCCTTCATATGTAGATAACTCCTACACTATAGAGAAGACGTTGAAGAGAAAACGGTCTAAGTTTTACTGCAATTAGTATGCAGCAGAGCTTTCAGTAAATGCCCAAATAATATACACGTTAATTCGAACGCGTTTTGTACGCAAAGTAGCAATCCGCTGGTAATATAAGGCACTTCGCGATGCCTAACCATGTTCTACACCATGTCAATGTTACTATCATATCTTAGGGTTCGCATAGAGCACAAAGAGCTGTGACCTTGAACGTTCCTTCATTCGTAGATTACTACTACACGATAGAAAAGACGTACAAGTGAAAATGGATTTAGTTTTACTGCAATTAGCATGCAGCAGATCTGCCAAATATTGCCCAGATAATATACGCGTTAATTCGAATACGTTTTGTAAACAAAGCAGCAATCCGTGGGCTATTAAGGACACTTCGCGATGCCTATCCATTTTCTATACCATGCCATTGTAACTACCATATCTTAGCGTTAGCATACAGTACCTAGAGTTGTGACCTTGAACGCTCCTTCATAAGTAGATAACTCCTACAAGATAGAAAAGGCGTTCAAGAGAAAACGGTCTAAGTTTTACTGCAATTAGTATGCAGCAGAGCTTTCAGAAAATGCCCAAATATTATACTCGTTAATTCGAACCCGTTTTGTACGCAAAGTAGCAATCCGCGGGCAATATAAGGCACTTAGCGATGTCTATCTATGTTCTATACTATGCCAATGTAACTATCATATCTTAGCGTTCGCATACAGCACCTAGAGTTGTGACCTTGATCGCTCCTTCATAAGTAGATAACTCCTACACGATAGAAAAGGCGTTCAAGAGAAAACGGTCCAAGTTTTACTGCAATTAGTATGCAGCAGAGCTTTCAGAAAATGCCCAAATAATATACACGTTAATTCGAACCCGTTTTGTACGCAAAGTAGCAATCCGCGGGCAATATAAGGCACTTAGCGATGTCTATCTATGTTCTATACCATGCCAATGTAACTATCATATCTTATCGTTCGCATAGAGCACCTAGAGTTGTGACCTTGAACGCTCCTTCATAAGTAGATAACTACTACACAATAGAAAAGACGTACAAGTGAAAATGGATTTAGTTTTACCGCAATTACCATGCAGCAGAGCTGCCAAATAATGCCCAGATAATATACGCGTTAATTCTAATGCGTTTTGTAAACAAAGCAGCAATCCGTGGGCTATTAAGGACACTTCGCGATGCCTAACCATGTTCTACACCATGTCAATGTTACTATCATATCTTAGGGTTCGCATAGAGCACAAAGAGCTGTGACCTTGAACGTTCCTTCATTCGTAGATTACTACTACACGATAGAAAAGACGTACAAGTGAAAATGGATTTAGTTTTACTGCAATTAGCATGCAGCAGATCTGCCAAATAATGCCCAGATAATATACGCGTTAATTCGAATACGTTTTGTAAACAAAGCAGCAATCCGTGGGCTATTAAGGACACTTCGCGATGCCTATCCATTTTCTATACCATGCCATTGTAACTACCATATCTTAGCGTTAGCATACAGTACCTAGAGTTGTGACCTTGAACGCTCCTTCATAAGTAGATAACTCCTACACGATAGAAAAGACGTTCAAGAGAAAGCGGTCTAAGTTTTACTGCAATTAGTATTCAGCAGAGCTATCAAAAAGTACCCAATTAATATACACGTCAATTCGAACGCGTTTTGTACGCAAAGTAGCAATCCGCGGGCTATATAAGGCACTTCGCGATGTCTATCCATGTTCTATACCATGCCAATGTAACTACCATATATTAGCGTTCGCATAGAGCACCTAGAGTTGTGACCTTGAACACTCCTTCATTATTAGAAAACTCCTACACGATAGAAAAGACGTTCAAGAGAAAACGGTCCAAATTTTATTGCAATTAGTATGCAGCAGAGCTTTCAGAAAATGCCCAATTAATATACACGTTAATTCGAACCCGTTTTGTATGCAAAGCAGCAATCCGCGGGCAATATTAGCGATGTCTATCTATGTTCTATACCATGCCAATGTAACTATCATATCTTAGCGTTCGCATACAGCACCTAGAGTTGTGACCTTGAACGCTCCTTCATAAGTAGATAACTCCTTCACGATAGAAAAGACGTTCAAGAGAAAACGGTCTAAGTTTTACTGCAATTAGTATGCAGCAGAGCTTTCGAAAAGTACCCAATTAATATACACGTCAATTCGAACGCGTTTTCTACGCAAAGTATCAATCCGCGGGCTATATAAGGCACTTCAAGATGTCTATCCATGTTCTATACCATGCCAATGTAACTATCATATCTTAGCGTTCGCATAGAGCACCTAGAGTTGTGACCTTGACCGCTCCTTCATAAGTAGATAACTACTACACAATAGAAAAGACGTACAAGTGAAAATGGATTTAGTTTTTCTGCAATTACCATGCAGCAGAGCTGCCAAATAATGCCCAGATAATATACGCGTTAATTCTAATCCGTTTTGTAAACAAAGCAGCAATCCGTGGGCTATTAAGGACACTTCGCGATGTCTATCCATGTTCTATACCATGCCAATGTAACTATCATATCTTAGCGTTCGCATAGAGCACCTAGAGTTGTGACCTTGAACGCTCCTTCATTCGTAGATTACTGCTACACGATAGAAAAGACGTACAAGTGAAAATGGATTTAGTTTTACTGCAATTAGCATGCAGCAGAGCTTCCAAATAATGCCCAGATAATATACGCGTTAATTCGAATGCGTTTTGTAAACAAAGCAGCAATCCGTGGGCTATTAAGGACACTTCGCGATGCCTATCCATTTTCTATACCATGCCAATGTAACTATCATATCTTAGCGTTCGCATAGAGCACCTAAAGTTGTGACCTTGAACGCTCCTTCATAAGTAGATAACTACTACACAATAGAAAAGACGTACAAGTGAAAATGGATTTAGTTTTACGGCAATTAGCATGCAGCAGAGCTGCCAAATAATGCCCAGATAATAAACGCGTTAATTCTAATGCGTTTTGTAAACAAAGCAGCAATCCGTGGGCTATTAAGGACACTTCGCGATGCCTATCCATGTTCTACACCATGTCAATGTTACTATCATATCTTAGGGTTCGCATAGAGCACAAAGAGCTGTGACCATGAACGCTCCTTCATTCGTAGATTACTGCTACACGATAGAAAAGACGTACAAGTGAAAATGGATATAGTTTTACTGCAATTAGCATGCAGCAGAGCTGCCAAATAATGCCCAGATAATATACGCGATAATTCGAATGCGTTTTGTAAACAAAGCAGCAATCCGTGGGCTATTAAGGACACTTCGCGATGCCTATCCATTTTCTATACCATGCCAATGTAACTATCATATCTTAGCGTTCGCATACAGCACCTAGAGTTGTGACCTTGAACGCTCCTTCATAAGTAGATAACTCCTACATGATATAAAAGACGTTCAAGAGAAAGCGGTCTAAGTTTTACTGCAATTAGTATGCAGCAGAGCTTTCAAAAAGTACCCAATTAATATACACGTCAATTCGAACGCGTTTTGTATGCAAGGTAGCAATCCGCGGGCTATATAAGGCACTTCGCGATGCCTACGTATGCCTACCATATCTGCCTACCATATCTTAGCGTTCGCATAGAGCACCTAGAGTTGTGACCTTGAACACTCCTTCATAAGTAGATAACTCCTACACGATAGAAAAGACGTTCAAGAGAAAACGGTCTAAATTTTACTGCAATTAGTATGCAGCAGAGCTTTCAGAAAATGCCCAAATAATACACACGTTAATTCGAACCCGTTTTGTACGCAAAGTAGCAATCCGCGGGCAATATAAGGCATTTAGCGATGTCTATCTATTTTCTATACCATGCCAATGTAACTATCATATCTTAGCGTTCGCATACAGTACCTAAAGTTGTGACCTTGAACGCTCCTTCATAAGTAGATAACTCCTACACGATAAAAAAGACGTTCAAGAGAAAACGGTCTAAGTTTTACTGCAATTAGTATGCAGCAGAGCTTTCAGAAAATGCCCAAATAATATACTCGTTAATTCGAACCCGTTTTGTACGCAAAGTAGCAATCCGCGGGCAATATAAGGCACTTAGCGATGTCTATCTATGTTCTATACTATGCCAATGTAACTATCATATCTTAGCGTTCGCATACAGCACCTAGAGTTGTGACCTTGAACGCTCCTTCATAAGTAGATAACCCCTACACGATAGAAAAGACGTTCAAGAGAAAGCGGTCTAAGTTTTACTGCAATTAGTATGCAGCAGAGCTATCAAAAAGTACCCAATTAATATACACGTCAATTCGAACGCGTTTTGTACGCAAAGTAGCAATCCGCGGGCTATATAAGGCACTTCGCGATGTCTATCCATGTTCTATACCATGCCAATGTAACTACCATATATTAGCGTTCGCGTAGAGCACCTAGAGTTGTGACCTTGAACACTCCTTCATTAGTAGAAAACTCCTACACGATAGAAAAGACGTTCAAGAGAAAACGGTCTAAATTTTATTGCAATTAGTATGCAGCAGAGCTTTCAGAAAATGCCCAATTAATATACACGTTAATTCGAACCCGTTTTGTACGCAAAGCAGCAATCCGCGAGCAATATTAGCGATGTCTTATCTATGTTCTATACCATGCCAATGTAACTATCATATCTTATTTTGGCGTTCGCATACAGCACCTAGAGTTGTGACCTTGAACGCTCCTTCATAAGCAGATAACTCCTTCACGATAGAAAAGACGTTCAAGAGAAAACGGTCTAAGTTTTACTGCAGTTAGTATGCAGCAGAGCTTTCGAAAAGTACCCAATTAATATACACGTCAATTCGAACGCGTTTTGTACGCAAAGTATCAATCCGCGGGCTATATAAGGCACTTCGCGATGTCTATCCATGTTCTATACCATGCCAATGTAACTATCATATCCTAGCGTTCGCATAGAGCACCTAGAGTTGTGACCTTGACCGCTCCTTCATAAGTAGATAACTACTACACAATAGAAAAGACGTACAAGTGAAAATGGATTTAGTTTTACTGCAATTACCATGCAGCAGAGCTGCCAAATAATGCCCAGATAATATACGCGTTAATTCTAATCCGTTTTGTAAACAAAGCAGCAATCCGTGGGCTATTAAGGACACTTCGCGATGTCTATCCATGTTCTATACCATGCCAATGTAACTATCATATCTTAGCGTTCGCATAGAGCACCTAGAGTTGTGACCTTGAACGCTCCTTCATTCGTAGATTACTGCTACACGATAGAAAAGACGTACAAGTGAAAATGGATTTAGTTTTACTGCAATTAGCATGCAGCAGAGCTGCCAAATAATGCCCAGATAATATACGCGTTAATTCGAATGCGTTTTGTAAACAAAGCAGCAATCCGTGGGCTATTAAGGACACTTCGCGATGCCTATCCATTTTCTATACCATGCCAATGTAACTATCATATCTTAGCGTTCGCATAGAGCAATAGAGCACCTAAAGCTGTGACCTTGAACGCTCCTTCATAAGTAGATAACTACTACACAATAGAAAAGACGTACAAGTGAAAATGGATTTAGTTTTACAGCAATTAGCATGCAGCAGAGCTGCCAAATAATGCCCAGATAATATACGCGTTAATTCCAATGTGTTTTGTAAACAAAGCAGCAATCCGTGGGCTATTAAGGACACTTTGCGATGCCTATCCATTTTCTATAATATGCCATTGTAACTACCATATCTTAGCGTTTGCATACAGCACCTAGAGTGCTGTATGCTCTATACTATGCCAATGTAACTATCATATCTTAGCGTTCGCATACAGCACCTAGAGTTGTGACCTTGAACGCTCCTTCATAAGTAGATAACCCCTACACGATAGAAAAGACGTTCAAGAGAAAGCGGTCTAAGTTTTACTGCAATTAGTATGCAGCAGAGCTATCAAAAAGTACCCAATTAATATACACGTCAATTCGAACGCGTTTTGTACGCAAAGTAGCAATCCGCGGGCTATATAAGGCACTTCGCGATGTCTCTCCATGTTCCATACCATGCAAATGTAACTACCATATATTAGCGTTCGCATAGAGCACCTAGAGTTGTGACCTTGAACACTCCTTCATTAGTAGAAAACTCCTACACGATAGAAAAGACGTTCAAGAGAAAACGGTCTAAATTTTATTGCAATTAGTATGCAGCAGAGCTTTCAGAAAATGCCCAATTAATATACACGTTAATTCGAACCCGTTTTGTACGCAAAGCAGCAATCCGCGGGCAATATTAGCGATGTCTATCTATGTTCTATACCATGCCAATGTAACTATCATATCTTAGCGTTCGCATACAGCACCTAGAGTTGTGACCTTGAACGCTCCTTCATAAGTAGATAACTCCTTCACGATAGAAAAGACGTTCAAGAGAAAACGGTCTAAGTTTTACTGCAGTTAGTATGCAGCAGAGCTTTCGAAAAGTACCCAATTAATATACACGTCAATTCGAACGCGTTTTGTACGCAAAGTATCAATCCGCGGGCTATATAAGGCACTTCGCGATGTCTATCCATGTTCTATACCATGCCAATGTAACTATCATATCTTAGCGTTCGCATAGAGCACCTAGAGTTGTGACCTTGACCGCTCCTTCATAAGTAGATAACTACTACACAATAGAAAAGACGTACAAGTGAAAATGGATTTAGTTTTACTGCAATTACCATGCAGCAGAGCTGCCAAATAATGCCCAGATAATATACGCGTTAATTCTAATCCGTTTTGTAAACAAAGCAGCAATCCGTGGGCTATTAAGGACACTTCGCGATGTCTATCCATGTTCTATACCATGCCAATGTAACTATCATATCTTAGCGTTCGCATAGAGCACCTAGAGTTGTGACCTTGAACGCTCCTTCATTCGTAGATTACTGCTACACGATAGAAAAGACGTACAAGTGAAAATGGATTTAGTTTTACTGCAATTAGCATGCAGCAGAGCTGCCAAATAATGCCCAGATAATATACGCGTTAATTCGAATGCGTTTTGTAAACAAAGCAGCAATCCGTGGGCTATTAAGGACACTTCGCGATGCCTATCCATTTTCTATACCATGCCAATGTAACTATCATATCTTAGCGTTCGCATAGAGCACCTAAAGCTGTGACCTTGAACGCTCCTTCATAAGTAGATAACAACTACACAATAGAAAAGACGTACAAGTGAAAATGGATTTAGTTTTACGGCAATTAGCATGCAGCAGAGCTGCCAAATAATGCCCAGATAATATACGCGTTAATTCCAATGTGTTTTGTAAACAAAGCAGCAATCCGTGGGCTATTAAGGACACTTTGCGATGCCTATCCATTTTCTATAACATGCCATTGTAACTACCATATCTTAGCGTTTGCATACAGCACCTAGAGTGGTGACCTTGAACGCTCCTTCATATGTAGATAACTCCTACACGATAGAAAAGACGTTGAAGAGAAAACGGTCTAAGTTTTACTGCAATTAGTATGCAGCAGAGCTTTCAGTAAATGCCCAAATAATATACACGTTAATTCGAACGCGTTTTGTACGCAAAGTAGCAATCCGCGGGTAATATAAGGCACTTCACGATGTCTATCCATGTTCTATACCATGCCAATGTAACTATCATATCTTAGCGTTCGCATAGAGCACCTATAGTTGTGACCTTGACCGCTCCTTCATAAGTAGATAACTACTACACAATAGAAAAGACGTACAAGTGAAAATGGATTTAGTTATACTGCAATTACCATGCAGCAGAGCTGCCAAATAATGCCCAGATAATAAACGCGTTAATTCTAATGCGTTTTGTAAACAAAGCAGCAATCCGTGGGCTATTAAGGACACTTCGCGATGCCTATCCATGTTCTACACCATGTCAATGTTACTATCATATCTTAGGGTTCGCATAGAGCACAAAGAGCTGTGACCATGAACGCTCCTTCATTCGTAGATTACTGCTACACGATAGAAAAGACGTACAAGTGAAAATGGATTTAGTTTTACTGCAATTAGCATGCAGCAGAGCTGCCAAATAATGCCCAGATAATATACGCGATAATTCGAATGCGTTTTGTAAACAAAGCAGCAATCCGTGGGCTATTAAGGACACTTTGCGATGCCTATCCATTTTCTATACCATGCCATTGTTACTACCATATCTTAGCGTTCGCATACAGTACCTAGAGTTGTGACCTTGAACGCTCCTTCATAAGTAGATAACTCCTACACGATAGAAAAGGCGTTCAAGAGAAAACGGTCTAAGTTTTACTGCAATTAGTATGCAGCAGAGCTTTCAGAAAATGCCCAAATAATATACACGTTAATTCGAACCCGTTTTGTACGCAAAGTAGCAATCCGCGGGCAATATAAGGCACTTAGCGATTTCTATCTATGTTCTATACCATGCCAATGTAACTATCATATCTTATCGTTCGCATAGAGCACCTAGAGTTGTGACCTTGAACGCTCCTTCATAAGTAGATAACTACTACACAATAGAAAAGACGTACAAGTGAAAATGGATTTAGTTTTACGGCAATTAGCATGCAGCAGAGCTGCCAAATATTGCCCAGATAATATACGCGTTAATTCTAATGCGTTTTGTAAACAAAGCAGCAATCCGTGGGCTTTTAAGGACACTTTGCGATGCCTATCCATTTTCTATACCATGCCATTGTAACTACCATATCTTAGCGTTTGCATGCAGCACCTAGAGTTGTGACCTTGAACGCTCCTTCATATGTAGATAACTCCTACACTATAGAGAAGACGTTGAAGAGAAAACGGTCTAAGTTTTACTGCAATTAGTATGCAGCAGAGCTTTCAGTAAATGCCCAAATAATATACACGTTAATTCGAACGCGTTTTGTACGCAAAGTAGCAATCCGCTGGTAATATAAGGCACTTCACGATGTCTATCCATGTTCTATACCATGCCAATGTAACTATCATATCTTAGCGTTCGCATAGAGCACCTAGAGTTGTGACCTTGACCGCTCCTTCATAAGTAGATAACTACTACACAATAGAAAAGACGTACAAGTGAAAATGGATTTAGTTTTACCGCAATTACCATGCAGCAGAGCTGCCAAATAATGCCCAGATAATATACGCGTTAATTCTAATGCGTTTTGTAAACAAAGCAGCAATCCGTGGGCTATTAAGGACACTTCGCGATGCCTAACCATGTTCTACACCATGTCAATGTTACTATCATATCTTAGGGTTCGCATAGAGCACAAAGAGCTGTGACCTTGAACGTTCCTTCATTCGTAGATTACTACTACACGATAGAAAAGACGTACAAGTGAAAATGGATTTAGTTTTACTGCAATTAGCATGCAGCAGATCTGCCAAATATTGCCCAGATAATATACGCGTTAATTCGAATACGTTTTGTAAACAAAGCAGCAATCCGTGGGCTATTAAGGACACTTCGCGATGCCTATCCATTTTCTATACCATGCCATTGTAACTACCATATCTTAGCGTTAGCATACAGTACCTAAAGTTGTGACCTTGAACGCTCCTTCATAAGTAGATAACTACTACACAATAGAAAAGACGTACAAGTGAAAATGGATTTAGTTTTACGGCAATTAGCATGCAGCAGAGCTGCCAAATAATGCCCAGATAATAAACGCGTTAATTCTAATGCGTTTTGTAAACAAAGCAGCAATCCGTGGGCTATTAAGGACACTTCGCGATGCCTATCCATGTTCTACACCATGTCAATGTTACTATCATATCTTAGGGTTCGCATGGAGCACAAAGAGCTGTGACCATGAACGCTCCTTCATTCGTAGATTACTGCTACACGATAGAAAAGACGTACAAGTGAAAATGGATATAGTTTTACTGCAATTAGCATGCAGCAGAGCTGCCAAATAATGCCCAGATAATATACGCGATAATTCGAATGCGTTTTGTAAACAAAGCAGCAATCCGTGGGCTATTAAGGACACTTTGCGATGCCTATCCATTTTCTATACCATGCCATTGTTACTACCATATCTTAGCGTTCGCATACAGTACCTAGAGTTGTGACCTTTAACGCTCCTTCATAAGTAGATAACTCCTACACGATAGAAAAGGCGTTCAAGAGAAAACGGTCTAAGTTTTACTGCAATTAGTATGCAGCAGAGCTTTCAGAAAATGCCCAAATAATATACACGTTAATTCGAACCCGTTTTGTACGCAAAGTATCAATCCGCGGGCAATATAAAGCACTTAGCGATGTCTATCTATGTTCTATACCATGAGAATGTAACTATCATATCTTAGCGTTCGCATACAGCACCTAGAGTTGTGACCTTGAACGCTCCTTCATAAGTAGATAACTCCTACACGATATAAGAGACGTTCAAGAGAAAGCGGTCTAAGTTTTACTGCAATTAGTGTGCAGCAGAGCTTTCAAAATGTACCCAATTAATATACACGTTAATTCGAACCCGTTTTGTACGCAAAGCAGCAATCCGCGGGCAATATAAGGCACTTAGCGATGTCTATCTATGTTCTATACCATGCCAATGTAACTATCATATCTTAGCATTCGCATAGAGCTCCTAGAGTTGTGACCTTGAACGCTCCTTCATAAGTAGATATCTCCTACACGATATAAGAGACGTACAATAGAAAACGGACTAAGTTTAACTGCAATTAGCATGCAGCAGAGCTGCCAAATAATGCCCAGATAATAAACGCGTTAATTCGAATGCGTTTTGTAAACAAAGCAGCAATCCGTGGGCTATTAAGGACACTTCACGATGCCTATCCAATTTCTATACCATGCCATTGTAACTACCATATCTTAGCGTTCGTATACAGTACCTAGAGTTGTGACCTTGAACGCTCCTTCATAAGTAGATAATTCCTACACGATAGAAAAGACGTTCAAGAGAAAACGGTCGAAGTTTTACTGCAATTAGTATGCAGCAGAGCATTCAGAAAATGCCCAAATAATATACACTTTAATTCGAACCCGTTTTGTACGCAAAGTAGCAATCCGCGGGCAATATAAGGCAATTAGCGATGTCTATCTATGTTCTATACCATGCCAATGTAACTATCATATCTTAGCGTTCGCACACAGCACCTAGAGTTGTGACCTTGAACGTTCCTTCATAAGTGGGTAACTCCTACACGATAGAAAAGACGTTCAAGAGAAAACGGTCTAAGTTCTACTGCAATTAGTATGCAGCAGAGCTTTCGAAAAGTACCCAATTGATATACACGTCAATTCGAACGCGTTTTGTACGCAAAGTATCAATCCGCGGGCTATATAAGGCACTTCTCGATGTCTATCCATGTTCTATACCATGCCAATGTAACTATCATATCTTAGCGTTCGCATAGAGCACCTAGAGTTGTGACCTTGACCGCTCCTTCATAAGTAGATAACTACTACACAATAGAAAAGACGTACAAGTGAAAATGGATTTAGTTTTACTGCAATTATAATGCCAAATAATGTCCAAATAATATACGCGTTAATTCGAATGCGTTTTGTAAACAAAGCAGCAATCCGAGGGCTATTAAGGACACTTCGCGATGCCTATCCATTTTCTATACCATGCAAATGTAACTATCATATCTTAGCGTTCGCATACAGCACCTAGAGTTGTGACCTTGAACGCTCCTTCATAAGTAGATAACTCCTACATGATATAAAAGACGTTCAAGAGAAAGCGGTCTAAGTTTTACTGCAATTAGTATGCATCAGAGCTTTCAAAAAGTACCCAATTAATATACACGTCAATTCGAACGCGTTTTGTATGCAAAGTAGCAATCCGCGGGCTATATAAGGCACTTCGCGATGCCTACCTATGCCTACCATATCTGCCTACCATATCTTAGCGTTCGCATAGAGCACCTAGAGTTGTGACCTTGAACACTCCTTCATAAGTAGATAACTCCTACACGATAGAAAAGACGTTCAAGAGAAAACGGTCTAAATTTTACTGCAATTAGTATGCAGCAGAACTTTCAGAAAATGCCCAAATAATATACACGTTAATTCGAACCCGTTTTGTACGCAAAGTAGCAATCCGCGGGCAATATAAGGCATTTAGCGATGTCTATCTATTTTCTATACCATGCCAATGTAACTATAATATCTTAGCGTTCGCATACAGCACCTTGAGTTGTGACCTTGAACGCTCCTTCATAAGTAGATAACTCCTACACGATAGAAAAGACGTTCAAGTGAAAACGGTCTAAGATTTACTGCAATTAGTATGCAGCAGAGCTTTCAGAAAATGCCTAATTATTATACACGTTAATTCGAACCCGTTTTGTACGCAAAGTAGCAATCCGCGGGCAATATAAGGCACTTAGCGATGTCTATCTATGTTCTATACCATGCCAATGTAACTATCATATCTTAGCGTTCGCATAGAGCTCCTAGAGTTGTGACCTTGAACGCTCCTTCATAAGTAGATATCTCCTACACGATATAAGAGACGTACAATAGAAAACGGACTAAGTTTAACTACAATTAGCATGCAGCAGAGCTGCCAAATAATGCCCACATAATATACTCGTTAATTCGAATGCGTTTTGTAAACAAAGCAGCAATCCGTGGGCTATTAAGGACACTTCGCGATGCCTATCCATTTTCTATACCATGCCATTGTAACTACCATATCTTAGCGTTCGCATACAGTACCTAGAGTTGTGACCTTGAACGCTCCTTCATAAGTAGATAACTCCTACACGATAGAAAAGACGTTCAAGAGAAAACGGTCTAAGTTTTTCTGCAATTAGTATCCAGCAGAGCTTTCAAAGAGTACCCAATTAATATACACGTCAATTCGAACGCGTTTTGTACGCAAAGTATTAGTCCGCGGGCTATATAAGGCACTTCGCGATGTCTATCCATGTTCTATACCATGCCAATGTAACTATCATAGACGTACAAGTGAAAATGGATTTAGTTTTACTGCAATTACCATGCAGCAGAGCTGCCAAATAATGCCCAGATAATATTCGCGTTAATTCGAATGCGTTTTGTATACAAAGCAGCAATCCGTGGGCTATTAAGGACACTTCGCGATGCCTATCCATTTTCTATACCATGCCATTGTAACTACCATATCTTAGCGTTCGCATACAGTACCTAGAGTTGTGACCTTGAACGCTCCTTCATATGTAGATAACTCCTACACGATAGAAAAGACGTTGAAGAGAAAACGGTCTAAGTTTTACTGCAATTAGTATGCAGCAGAGCATTCAGTAAATGCCCAAATAATATACACGTTAATTCGAACTCGTTTTGTACGCAAAGTAGCAATCCGCGGGTAATATAAGGCACTTCACGATGTCTATCCATGTTCTATACCATGCCAATGTAACTATCATATCTTAGCGTTCGCATAGAGCACCTATAGTTGTGACCTTGACCGCTCCTTCATAAGTAGATAACTACTACACAATAGAAAAGACGTACAAGTGAAAATGGATTTAGTTTTACTGCAATTACCATGCAGCAGAGCTGCCAAATAATGCCCAGATAATAAACGCGTTAATTCTAATGCGTTTTGTAAACAAAGCAGCAATCCGTGGGCTATTAAGGACACTTCGCGATGCCTATCCATGTTCTACACCATGTCAATGTTACTATCATATCTTAGGGTTCGCATAGAGCACAAAGAGCTGTGACCATGAACGCTCCTTCATTCGTAGATTACTGCTACACGATAGAAAAGACGTACAAGTGAAAATGGATTTAGTTTTACTGCAATTAGCATGCAGCAGAGCTGCCAAATAATGCCCAGATAATATACGCGATAATTCGAATGCGTTTTGTAAACAAAGCAGAAAACCGTGGGCTATTAAGGACACTTTGCGATGCCTATCCATTTTCTATACCATGCCATTGTTACTACCATATCTTAGCGTTCGCATACAGTACCTAGAGTTGTGACTTTGAACGCTCCTTCATAAGTAGATAACTCCTACACGATAGAAAAGGCGTTCAAGAGAAAACGGTCTAAGTTTTACTGCAATTAGTATGCAGCAGAGCTTTCAGAAAATGCCCAAATAATATACACATTAATTCGAACCCGTTTTGTACGCAAAGTAGCAATCCGCGGGCAATATAAGGCACTTAGCGATGTCTATCTATGTTCTATACCATGCCAATGTAACTATCATATCTTAGCGTTCGCATACAGCACCTAGAGTTGTGACCTTGAACGCTCCTTCATAAGTAGATAACTCCTACACGATATAAGAGACGTTCAAGAGAAAGCGGTCTAAGTTTTACTGCAATTAGTGTGCAGCAGAGCTTTCAAAATGTACCCAATTAATATACACGTCAATTCGAACGCGTTTTGTACGCAAAGTAGCAATCCGCGGGCTATATAAGGCACTTCGCGATGTCTATCCATGTTCTATAACATGCCAATGTAACTACCATATCTTAGCGTTCGCATACAGTACCTAGAGTTGTGACCTTGAACGCTCCTTCATAAGTAGATAACTCCTACACGATAGAAAAGGCGTTCAAGAGATAACGGTCTAAGTTTTACTGCAATTAGTATGCAGCAGAGCTTTCAGAAAATGCCCAAATAATATACACGTTAATTCGAACCCGTTTTGTACTCAAAGGAGCAATCCGCGGGCAATATAAAGCATTTAGCGATGTCTATCTATGTTCTATACCATGCCAATGTAACTATCATATCTTAGCGTTCGCACACAGCACCTAGAGTTGTGACCTTGAACGTTCCTTCATAAGTGGGTAACTCCTACACGATAGAAAAGACGTTCAAGAGAAAACGGTCTAAGTTTTACTGCAATTAGTATGCAGCAGAGCTTTCAGAAAATGCCCAAATAATATACACGTTAATTCGAACCCGTTTTGTACGCAAAGTATCAATCCGCGGGCAATATAAAGCACTTAGCGATGTCTATCTATGTTCTATACCATGAGAATGTAACTATCATATCTTAGCGTTCGCATACAGCACCTAGAGTTGTGACCTTGAACGCTCCTTCATAAGTAGATAACTCCTACACGATATAAGAGACGTTCAAGAGAAAGCGGTCTAAGTTTTACTGCAATTAGTGTGCAGCAGAGCTTTCAAAATGTACCCAATTAATATACACGTCAATTCGAACGCGTTTTGTACGCAAAGTAGCAATCCGCGGGCTATATAAGGCACTTCGCGATGTCTATCCATGTTCTATAACATGCCAATGTAACTACCATATCTTAGCGTTCGCATACAGTACCTAGAGTTGTGACCTTGAACGCTCCTTCATAAGTAGATAACTCCTACACGATAGAAAAGGCGTTCAAGAGAAAACGGTCTAAGTTTTACTGCAATTAGTATGCAGCAGAGCTTTCAGAAAATGCCCAAATAATATACACGTTAATTCGAACCCGTTTTGTACTCAAAGGAGCAATCCGCGGGCAATATAAAGCATTTAGCGATGTCTATCTATGTTCTATACCATGCCAATGTAACTATCATATCTTAGCGTTCGCATACAGCACCTAGAGTTGTGACCTTGAACGCTCCTTCATAAGTAGATAACTCCTACACGATAGAAAAGACGTTCAAGAGAAAACGGTCTAAGATTTACTGCAATTAGTATGCAGCAGAGCTTTCAGAAAATGCCCAATTAATATACACGTTAAGTTGAACCCGTTTTGTACGCAAAGCAGCAATCCGCGGGCAATATAAGGCACTTAGCGATGTCTATCTATGTTCTATACCATGCCAATGTAACTATCATATCTTAGCGTTCGCATAGAGCTCCTAGAGTTGTGACCTTGAACGCTCCTTCATAAGTAGATATCTCCTACACGATATAAGAGACGTACAATAGAAAACGGACTAAGTTTAACTGCAATTAGCATGCAGCAGAGCTGCCAAATAATGCCCAGATAATAAACGCGTTAATTCGAATGCGTTTTGTAAACAAAACAGCAATCCGTGGGCTATTAAGGACACTTCGCGATGCCTATCCATTTTCTATACCATGCCATTGTAACTACCATATCTTAGCGTTCGTATACAGTACCTAGAGTTGTGACCTTGAACGCTCCTTCATAAGTAGATAATTCCTACACGATAGAAAAAACGTTCAAGAGAAAACGGTCGAAGTTTTACTGCAATTAGTATGCAGCAGAGCATTCAGAAAATGCCCAAATAATATACACTTTAATTCGAACCCGTTTTGTACGCAAAGTAGCAATCCGCGGGCAATATAAGGCAATTAGCGATGTCTATCTATGTTCTATACCATGCCAATGTAACTATCATATCTTAGCGTTCGCACACAGCACCTAGAGTTGTGACCTTGAACGTTCCTTCATAAGTGGGTAACTCCTACACGATAGAAAAGACGTTCAAGAGAAAACGGTCTAAGTTTTACTGCAATTAGTATGCAGCAGAGCTTTCGAAAAGTACCCAATTGATATACACGTCAATTCGAACGCGTTTTGTACGCAAAGTATCAATCCGCGGGCTATATAAGGCACTTCTCGATGTCTATCCATGTTCTATACCATGCCAATGTAACTATCATATCTTAGCGTTCGCATAGAGCACCTAGAGTTGTGACCTTGACCGCTCCTTCATAAGTAGATAACTACTACACAATAGAAAAGACGTACAAGTGAAAATGGATTTAGTTTTACTGCAATTATAATGCCAAATAATGTCCAAATAATATACGCGTTAATTCGAATGCGTTTTGTAAACAAAGCAGCAATCCGAGGGCTATTAAGGACACTTCGCGATGCCTATCCATTTTCTATACCATGCAAATGTAACTATCATATCTTAGCGTTCGCATACAGCACCTAGAGTTGTGACCTTGAACGCTCCTTCATAAGTAGATAACTCCTACATGATATAAAAGACGTTCAAGAGAAAGCGGTCTAAGTTTTACTGCAATTAGTATGCATCAGAGCTTTCAAAAAGTACCCAATTAATATACACGTCAATTCGAACGCGTTTTGTATGCAAAGTAGCAATCCGCGGGCTATATAAGGCACTTCGCGATGCCTACCTATGCCTACCATATCTGCCTACCATATCTTAGCGTTCGCATAGAGCACCTAGAGTTGTGACCTTGAACACTCCTTCATAAGTAGATAACTCCTACACGATAGAAAAGACGTTCAAGAGAAAACGGTCTAAATTTTACTGCAATTAGTATGCAGCAGAACTTTCAGAAAATGCCCAAATAATATACACGTTAATTCGAACCCGTTTTGTACGCAAAGTAGCAATCCGCGGGCAATATAAGGCATTTAGCGATGTCTATCTATTTTCTATACCATGCCAATGTAACTATCATATCTTAGCGTTCGCATACAGCACCTTGAGTTGTGACCTTGAACGCTCCTTCATAAGTAGATAACTCCTACACGATAGAAAAGACGTTCAAGTGAAAACGGTCTAAGATTTACTGCAATTAGTATGCAGCAGAGCTTTCAGAAAATGCCTAATTATTATACACGTTAATTCGAACCCGTTTTGTACGCAAAGTAGCAATCCGCGGGCAATATAAGGCACTTAGCGATGTCTATCTATGTTCTATACCATGCCAATGTAACTATCATATCTTAGCGTTCGCATAGAGCTCCTAGAGTTGTGACCTTGAACGCTCCTTCATAAGTAGATATCTCCTACACGATATAAGAGACGTACAATAGAAAACGGACTAAGTTTAACTGCAATTAGCATGCAGCAGAGCTGCCAAATAATGCCCATCTAATATACGCGTTAATTCGAATGCGTTTTGTAAACAAAGCAGCAATCCGTGGGCTATTAAGGACACTTCGCGATGCCTATCCATTTTCTATACCATGCCATTGTAACTACCATATCTTAGCGTTCGCATACAGTACCTAGAGTTGTGACCTTGAACGCTCCTTCATAAGTAGATAACTCCTACACGATAGAAAAGACGTTCAAGAGAAAACGGTCTAAGTTTTTCTGCAATTAGTATCCAGCAGAGCTTTCAAAAAGTACCCAATTAATATACACGTCAATTCGAACGCGTTTTGTACGCAAAGTATTAGTCCGCGGGCTATATAAGGCACTTCGCGATGTCTATCCATGTTCTATACCATGCCAATGTAACTATCATAGACGTACAAGTGAAAATGGATTTAGTTTTACTGCAATTACCATGCAGCAGAGCTGCCAAATAATGCCCAGATAATATTCGCGTTAATTCGAATGCGTTTTGTATACAAAGCAGCAATCCGTGGGCTATTAAGGACACTTCGCGATGCCTATCCATTTTCTATACCATGCCATTGTAACTACCATATCTTAGCGTTCGCATACAGTACCTAGAGTTGTGACCTTGAACGCTCCTTCATATGTAGATAACTCCTACACGATAGAAAAGACGTTGAAGAGAAAACGGTCTAAGTTTTACTGCAATTAGTATGCAGCAGAGCATTCAGTAAATGCCCAAATAATATACACGTTAATTCGAACTCGTTTTGTACGCAAAGTAGCAATCCGCGGGTAATATAAGGCACTTCACGATGTCTATCCATGTTCTATACCATGCCAATGTAACTATCATATCTTAGCGTTCGCATAGAGCACCTATAGTTGTGACCTTGACCGCTCCTTCATAAGTAGATAACTACTACACAATAGAAAAGACGTACAAGTGAAAATGGATTTAGTTTTACTGCAATTACCATGCAGCAGAGCTGCCAAATAATGCCCAGATAATAAACGCGTTAATTCTAATGCGTTTTGTAAACAAAGCAGCAATCCGTGGGCTATTAAGGACACTTCGCGATGCCTATCCATGTTCTACACCATGTCAATGTTACTATCATATCTTAGGGTTCGCATAGAGCACAAAGAGCTGTGACCATGAACGCTCCTTCATTCGTAGATTACTGCTACACGATAGAAAAGACGTACAAGTGAAAATGGATTTTGTTTTACTGCAATTAGCATGCAGCAGAGCTGCCAAATAATGCCCAGATAATATACGCGATAAGTCGAATGCGTTTTGTAAGCAAAGCAGAAATCCGTGGGCTATTAAGGACACTTGGCGATGCCTATCCATTTTCTATACCATGCCATTGTTACTACCATATCTTAGCGTTCGCATACAGTACCTAGAGTTGTGACCTTGAACGCTCCTTCATAAGTAGATAACTCCTACACGATAGAAAAGGCGTTCAAGAGAAAACGGTCTAAGTTTTACTGCAATTAGTATGCAGCAGAGCTTTCAGAAAATGCCCAAATAATATACACATTAATTCGAACCCGTTTTGTACGCAAAGTAGCAATCCGCGGGCAATATAAGGCACTTAGCGATGTCTATCTATGTTCTATACCATGCCAATGTAACTATCATATCTTAGCGTTCGCATACAGCACCTAGAGTTGTGACCTTGAACGCTCCTTCATAAGTAGATAACTCCTACACGATATAAGAGACGTTCAAGAGAAAGCGGTCTAAGTTTTACTGCAATTAGTGTGCAGCAGAGCTTTCAAAATGTACCCAATTAATATACACGTCAATTCGAACGCGTTTTGTACGCAAAGTAGCAATCCGCGGGCTATATAAGGCACTTCGCGATGTCTATCCATGTTCTATAACATGCCAATGTAACTACCATATCTTAGCGTTCGCATACAGTACCTAGAGTTGTGACTTTGAACGCTCCTTCATAAGTAGATAACTCCTACACGATAGAAAAGGCGTTCAAGAGAAAACGGTCTAAGTTTTACTGCAATTAGTATGCAGCAGAGCTTTCAGAAAATGCCCAAATAATATACACGTTAATTCGAACCCGTTTTGTACTCAAAGGAGCAATCCGCGGGCAATATAAAGCATTTAGCGATGTCTATCTATGTTCTATACCATGCCAATGTAACTATCATATCTTAGCGTTCGCATACAGCACCTAGAGTTGTGACCTTGAACGCTCCTTCATAAGTAGATAACTCCTACACGATAGAAAAGACGTTCAAGAGAAAACGGTCTAAGATTTACTGCAATTAGTATGCAGCAGAGCTTTCAGAAAATGCCCAATTAATATACACGTTAAGTCGAACCCGTTTTGTACGCAAAGCAGCAATCCGCGGGCAATATAAGGCACTTAGCGATGTCTATCTATGTTCTATACCATGCCAATGTAACTATCATATCTTAGCGTTCGCATAGAGCTCCTAGAGTTGTGACCTTGAACGCTCCTTCATAAGTAGATATCTCCTACACGATATAAGAGACGTACAATAGAAAACGGACTAAGTTTAACTGCAATTAGCATGCAGCAGAGCTGCCAAATAATGCCCAGATAATAAACGCGTTAATTCGAATGCGTTTTGTAAACAAAGCAGCAATCCGTGGGCTATTAAGGACACTTCGCGATGCCTATCCATTTTCTATACCATGCCATTGTAACTACCATATCTTAGCGTTCGCATACAGTACCTAGAGTTGTGACCTTGAACGCTCCTTCATATGTAGATAACTCCTACACGATAGAAAAGACGTTGAAGAGAAAACGGTCTAAGTTTTACTGCAATTAGTATGCAGCAGAGCATTCAGTAAATGCCCAAATAATATACACGTTAATTCGAACTCGTTTTGTACGCAAAGTAGCAATCCGCGGGTAATATAAGGCACTTCACGATGTCTATCCATGTTCTATACCATGCCAATGTAACTATCATATCTTAGCGTTCGCATAGAGCACCTATAGTTGTGACCTTGACCGCTCCTTCATAAGTAGATAACTACTACACAATAGAAAAGACGTACAAGTGAAAATGGATTTAGTTTTACTGCAATTACCATGCAGCAGAGCTGCCAAATAATGCCCAGATAATAAACGCGTTAATTCTAATGCGTTTTGTAAACAAAGCAGCAATCCGTGGGCTATTAAGGACACTTCGCGATGCCTATCCATTTTCTATAACATGCCATTGTAACTACCATATCTTAGCGTTTGCATACAGCACCTAGAGTTGTGACCTTGAACGCTCCTTCATATGTAGATAACTCCTACACGATAGAAAAGACGTTGAAGAGAAAACGGTCTAAGTTTTACTGCAATTAGTATGCAGCAGAGCTTTCAGTAAATGCCCATATAATATACACGTTAATTCGAACGCGTTGTGTACGCAAAGCAGCAATCCGTGGGCTATTAAGGACACTTCGCGATGCCTATCCATTTTCTATATCATGCCATTGTAACTACCATATCTTAGCGTTCGCATACAGTACCTAGAGTTGTGACCTTGAACGCTCCTTCATAAGTAGATAACTCCTACAAGATAGAAAAGGCGTTCAAGAGAAAACGGTCTAAGTTTTACTGCAATTAGTATGCAGCAGAGCTTTCAGAAAATGCCCATATAATATACACGTTAATTCGAACCCGTTTTGTACGCAAAGGAGCAATCCGCAGGCAAAATAAGGCATTTAGCGATGTCTATCTATGTTCTATACCATGCCAATGTAACTATCATATCTTAGCGTTCGCATACAGTACCTAGAGTTGTGACCTTGAACGCTCCTTCATAAGTAGATAACTCCTACACGATAAAAAAGACGTTCAAGAGAAAACGGTCTAAGTTTTACTGCAATTAGTATCCAGCAGAGCTTTCAAAAAGTACCGAATTAATATACACGTCAATTCGAACGCGTTTTGTACGCAAAGTATTAATCCGCGGGCTATATAAGGCACTTCGCGATGTCTATCCATGTTCTATACCATGCCGATGTAACTATCATATCTTAGCGTTCGCATAGAGCACCTAGAGTTGTGACCTTGACCGCTCCTTCATAAGTAGATAACTACTACACAATAGAAAAGACGTACAAGTGAAAAGGGATTTAGTTTTACTGCAATTAGCATGCAGCAGAGCGGCCAAATAATGCCCAGATAATATACGCGTTAATTCTAATGCGTTTTGTAAACAAAGCAGCAATCCGTGGGCTATTAAGGACACTTCCCGATGCCTATCCATGTTCTACACCATGTCAATGTTACTATCATATCTTAGGGTTCGCATAGAGCACAAGGAGCTGTGACCTTGAACGCTCCTTCATTTGTAGATTACTGCTACACGATAGAAAAGACGTTCAAGTGAAAATGGATTTAGTTTTACTACAATTACCATGCAGCAGAGCTGCCAAATAATGCCCAGATAATATACGCGTTAATTCTAATGCGTTTTGTAAACAAAGCAGCAATCCGTGGGCTATTAAGGACACTTTGCGATGCCTATTCATTTTCTATACCATGCCATTGTAACTACCATATCTTAGCGTTTGCATACAGCACCTAGAGTTGTGACCTTGAACGCTCCTTCATATGTAGATAACTCCGACACGATAGAAAAGACGTTGAAGAGAAAACGGTCTAAGTTTTACTGCAATTAGTATGCAGCAGAGCTTTCAGTCAATGCCCATATAATATACACGTTAATTCGAACGCGTTTTGTACGCAAAGTAGCAATCCGCTGGTAATATAAGGCACTTCACGATATCTATCCATGTTCTATACCATGCCAATGTAACTATCATATCTTAGCTTTCGCATAGAGCACCTAGAGTTGTGACCTTGACCGCTCCTTCATAAGTAGATAACTACTACACAATAGAAAAGACGTACAAGTGAAAATGGATTTAGTTTTACCGCAATTACCATGCAGCAGAGCTGCCAAATAATGCCCAGATAATATACGCGTTAATTCTAATGCGTTTTGTAAACAAAGCAGCAATCCGTGGGCTATTAAGGACACTTCGCGATGCCTAACCATGTTCTACACCATGTCAATGTTACTATCATATCTTAGGGTTCGCATAGGGCACAAAGAGCTGTGACCTTGAACGTTCCTTCATTCGTAGATTACTGCTACACGATAGAAAAGACGTACAAGTGAAAATGGATTTAGTTTTACTGCAATTAGCATGCAGCAGAGCTGCCAAATATTGCCCAGATAATATACGCATTAATTCGAATACGTTTTGTAAACAAAGTAGCAATCCGTGGGCTATTAAGCACACTTCGCGATGCCTATCCATTTTCTATACCATGCCAATGTAACTATCATATCTTAGCGTTCGCATACAGCACCTAGAGTTGTGACCTTGAACGCTCCTTCATAAGTAGATAACTCCTACACGATATAAGAGACGTTCAAGAGAAAGCGGTCTAAGTTTTACTGCAATTAGTGTGCAGCAGAGCTTTCAAAATGTACCCAATTAATATACACGTCAATTCGAACGCGTTTTGTACGCAAAGTAGCAATCCGCGGGCTATATAAAGCACTTCGCGATGTCTATCCATGTTCTATAACATGCCAATGTAACTACCATATCTTAGCGTTCGCATAGAGCACCTAGAGTTGTGACCTTGAACACTCCTTCATAAGTAGATAACTCCTACACGATAGAAAAGACGTTCAAGAGAAGACGGTCTAAATTTTACTGCAATTAGTGCAGCAGAGCTTTCAGAAAATGCCCAAATAATATACACGTTAATTCGAACCCGTTTTGTACGCAAAGGAGAAATCCGCGGGCAATATAAGGCATTTAGCGATGTCTATCTATGTTCTATACCATGCCAATGTAACTATCATATCTTAGCGTTCGCATACAGCACCTAGAGTTGTGACCTTGAACGCTCCTTCATAAGTAGATAACTCCTACACGATAGAAAAGACGTTCAAGAGAAAACGGTCTAAGATTTACTGCAATTAGTATGCAGCAGAGCTTTCAGAAAATGCCCAATTAATATACACGTTAATTCGAACCCGTTTTGTACGCAAAGCAGCAATCCGCGGGCAATATAAGGCACTTAGCGATGTCTATCTATGTTCTATACCATGCCAATGTAACTATCATATCTTAGCGGTCGCAGAGAGCACCTAGAGTTGTGACCTTGACCGCTCCTTCATAAGTAGATAACTACTACACAATAGAAAAGACGTACAAGTGAAAATGGATTTAGTTTTACTGCAATTACCATGCAGCAGAGCTGCCAAATAATGCCCAGAAAATATACGCGTTAATTCTAATGCGTTTTGTAAACAAAGCAGCAATCCGTGGGCTATATAAGGCACTTCGCGATGTCTATCCATGTTCTATAACATGCCAATGTAACTACCATATCTTAGCGTTCGCATAGAGCACCTAGAGTTGTGACCTTGAACACTCCTTCATAAGTAGATAACTCCTACAAGATAGAAAAGGCGTTCAAGAGAAAACGGTCTAAGTTTTACTGCAATTAGTATGCAGCAGAGCTTTCAGTAAATGCCCAAATAATATACACGTTAATTCGAACGCGTTTTGTACGCAAAGTAGCAATCCGCTGGTAATATAAGGCACTTCACGATGTCTATCCATGTTCTATACCATGCCAATGTAACTATCATATCTTAGCGTTCGCATAGAGCACCTAGAGTTGTGACCTTGAACGCTCCTTCATAAGTAGATAACTCCTACACGATAGAACAGACGTTCAAGAGAAAACGGTCTAAGTTTTACTGCAATTAGTATCCAGCAGAGCTTTCAAAAAGTACCCAATTAATATACACGTCAATTCGAACGCGTTTTGTACGCAAAGTATTAATCCGCGGGCTATATAAGGCACTTCGCGATGTCTATCCATGTTCTATACCATGCCAATGTAACTATCATATCTTAGCGTTCGCATAGAGCATCTAGAGTTGTGACCTTGACCGCTCCTTCATAAGTAGATAACTACTACACAATAGAAAAGACGTACAAGTGAAAATGGATTTAGTTTTACTGCAATTACCATGCAGCAGAGCTGCCAAATAATGCCCAGATAATATACGCGTTAATTCTAATTCGTTTTGTAAACAAAGCAGCAATCCGTGGGCTATTAAGGACACTTCGCGATGTCTGTCCATGTTATATACCATGCCAATGTAACTATCATATCTTATCGTTCGCATAGAGCACCTAGAGTTGTGACCTTGAACGCTCCTTCATAAGTAGATAACTACTACACAATAGAAAAGACGTACAAGTGAAAATGGATTTAGTTTTACGGCAATTAGCATGCAGCAGAGCTGCCAAATAATGCCCAGATAATATACGCGTTAATTCAAATGCGTTTTGTAAACAAAGCAGCAATCCGTGGGCTATTAAGGACACTTTGCGATGCCTATCCAATTTCTATACCATGCCATTGTAACTACCATATCTTAGCGTTTGCATACAGCACCTAGAGTTGTGACCTTGAACGCTCCTTCATATGTGGATAACTCCTAAACGATAGAAAAGACGTACAAGTGAAAATGGATTTAGTTTTATCGCAATTACCATGCAGCAGAGCTGCCAAATAATGCCCAGATAATATACGCGTTAATTCGAATGCGTTTTGTAAACAAAGCAGCAATCCGTGGGCTATTAAGGACACTTCGCGATGCCTATCCATTTTCTATACCATGCCATTGTAACTACCATATCTTAGCGTTCGCATACAGTACCTAGAGTTGTGACCTTGAACGCTCCTTCATAAGTAGATAACTCCTACAAGATAGAAAAGGCGTTCAAGAGAAAACGGTCTAAGTTTTACTGCAATTAGTATGCAGCAGAGCTTTCAGTAAATGCCCAAATAATATACACGTTAATTCGAACGCGTTTTGTACGCAAAGTAGCAATCCGCTGGTAATATAAGGCACTTCACGATGTCTATCCATGTTCTATACCATGCCAATGTTACTATCATATCTTAGGGTTCGCATAGAGCACAAAGAGCTGTGACCTTGAACGCTCCTTCATTCGTAGATTACTGCTACACGATAGAAAAGACGTACAAGTGAAAATGGATTTAGTTTTACTGCAATTAGCATGCAGCAGAGCTGCCAAATAATGCCCAGATAATATACGCGTTAATTCTAATGCGTTTTGTAAACAAAGCAGCAATCCGTGGGCTATTAAGGACATTTCGCGATGCCTATCCATGTTCTACACCATGTCAATGTTACTATCATATCTTAGGGTTCGCATAGAGCACAAAGAGCTGTGACCTTGAACGCTCCTTCATTCGTAGATTACTGCTACACGATAGAAAAGACGTACAAGTGAAAATGGATTTAGTTTTACTGCAATTAGCATGCATCAGAGCTGCCAAATTATGCCAAGATAATATACGCGTTAATTCGAATGCGTTTTGTAAACAAAGCAGCGATCCGTGGGCTATTAAGGACACTTCGCGATGCCTATCCATTTTCTATACCATGCCATTGTAACTACCATATCTTAGCGTTCGTATACAGTACCTAGAGTTGTGACCTTGAACGCTCCTTCATAAGTAGATAATTCCTACACGATAGAAAAGACGTTCAAGAGAAAACGGTCGAAGTTTTACTGCAATTAGTATGCAGCAGAGCTTCCAGAAAATGCCCAAATAATATACACTTTAATTCGAACCCGTTTTGTACGCAAAGTAGCAATCCGCGGGCAATATAAGGCGATTAGCGATGTCTATCTATGTTCTATACCATGCCAATGTAACTATCATATCTTAGCGTTCGCACACAGCACCTAGAGTTGTGACCTTGAACGCTCCTTCATACGTAGGTAACTCCTACACGATAGAAAAGACGTTCAAGAGAAAACGGTCTAAGTTTTACTGCAATTAGTTTGCAGCAGAGCTTTCGAAAAGTACCCAATTGATATACACGTCAATTCGAACGCGTTTTGTACGCAAAGTATCAATCCGCGGGCTATATAAGGCACTTCTCGATGTGTATCTATGTTCTATACCATGCCAATGTAACTATCATATCTTAGCGTTCGCATACAGCACCTAGAGTTGTGACCTTGAACGCTCCTTCATAAGTAGGTAACTCCTACACGATAGAAAAGACGTTCAAGAGAAAACGGTCTAAGTTTTACTGCAATTAGTATGCAGCAGAGCTTTCAAAAAGTACCCAATTAATATACACGTCAATTCGAACGCGTTTTGTACGCAAAGTAGCAATCCGCGGGCTATATAAGGTACTTCGCGATGTCTATCCATGTTCTATACCATGCCAATGTAACTACCATATCTTAGCGTTCGCATAGAGCACCTAGAGTTGTGACCTTAAACGCTCCTTCATAAGTAGATAACTCCTACACGATAGAAAAGACGTTCAAGAGAAAACGGTCTAAGATTTACTGCAATTAGTATGCAGCAGAGCTTTCAGAAAATGCCCAAATAAAATACACGTTAATTCGAACCCGTTTTGTACGCAAAGTAGCAATCCGCGGGCAATATAAGGCACTTAGCGATGTCTATCTATGTTCTATACCATGCCAATGTAACTATCATATCTTAGCGTTCGCATAGAGCTCCTAGAGTTGTGACCTTGAACGCTCCTTCATAAGTAGATATCTCCTACACGATATAAAAGACGTACAATAGAAAACGGACTAAGTTTAACTGCAATTAGCATGCAGCAGAGCTGCCAAATAATGCCCAGATAATATACGCGTTAATTCTAATGCGTTTTGTAAACAAAGCAGCAATCCGTGGGCTATTAAGGACACTTCGCGATGCCTATCCATGTTCTACACCATGTCAATGTTACTATCATATCTTAGGGTTCGCATAGAGCACAAAGAGCTGTGACCTTGAACGCTCCTTCATTCGTAGATTACTGCTACACGATAGAAAAGACGTACAAGTGAAAATGGATTTAGTTTTACTGCAATTAGCATGCAGCAGAGCTGCCAAATAATGCCCAGATAATATATGCGCTAATTCTAATGCGTTTTGTAAACAAAGCAGCAATCCGTGGGCTATTAAGGACACTTCGCGTTGTCTATCCATGTTATATACCATGCCAATGTAACTATAATATCTTAGCGTTCGCATAGAGCACCTAGAGTTGTGACCTTGAACGCTCCTTCATAAGTAGATAACTACTACACAATAGAAAAGACGTACAAGTGAAAATGGATTTAGTTTTACGGCAATTAGCATGCAGCAGAGCTGCCAAATAATGCCCAGATAATATACGTGTTAATTCTAATGCGTTTTGTAAACAAAGCAGCAATCCGTGGGCTATTAAGGACACTTTGCGATGCCTATCCATTTTCTATACCATGCCATTGTAACTACCATATCTTAGCGTTTGCATACAGCACCTAGAGTTGTGACCTTGAACGCTCCTTCATAAGTAGATAACTCCTATACGATAGAAAAGACGTTCAAGAGAAAGCGGTCTAAGTTTTACTTCAATTAGTATGCAGCAGAGCTTTCAGAAAATGCCCAATTAATATACACGTTAATTTGAACCCGTTTTGTACGCACAGTAGCAATCCGCGGGCAATATAAGGCACTTAGCGATGTCTATCTATGTTCTATACCATGCCAATGAAACTATCATATCTTAGCTTTCGCATACAGCACCTAGAGTTGTGACCTTGAACGCTCCTTCATAAGTAGATAACTCCTACACGATAGAAAAGACGTTCAAGAGAAAACGGTCTAAGATTTACTGCAATTAGTATGCAGCAGAGCTTTCAGAAAATGCCCAATTAATATACACGTTAATTCGAACCCGTTTTGTACGCAAAGTAGCAATCCGCGGGCAATATAAGGCACTTAGCGATGTCTATCTATGTTCTATACCATGCCAATGTAACTATCATATCTTAGCGTTCGCATAGAGCTCCTAGAGTTGTGACCTTGAACGCTCGTTCATAAGTAGATATCTCCTACACGATATAAAAGACGTACAATAGAAAACGGGCTAAGTTTAACTGCAATTAGCATGCAGCAGAGCTGCCAAATAATGCCCAGATAATATACGCGTTAATTCGAATGCGTTTTGTAAACAAAGCAGCAATCCGTGGGCTATTAAGGACACTTCGCGATGCCTATCCATTTTCTATACCATGCCATTGTAACTACCATATCTTAGCGTTCGCATACAGTACCTAGAGTTGTGACCTTGAACGCTCCTTCATAAGTAGATAACTCCTACACGATAAAAAAGACGTTCAAGAGAAAACGGTCTAAGTTTTACTGCAATTAGTATGCAGCAGAGCTTTCAGAAAATGCCCAAATAATATACACGTTAATTCGAACCCGTTTTGTACGCAAAGTAGCAATCCGCGGGCAATATAAGGCACTTAGCGATGTCTATCTATGTTCTATACCATGCCAATGTAACTATCATATCTTAGCGTTCGCATACAGCACCTAGAGTTGTGACCTTGAACGCTCCTTCATAAGTAGGTAACTCCTACACGATATAAGAGACGTTCAAGAGAAAGCGGTCTAAGTTTTACTGCAATTAGTGTGCAGCAGAGCTTTCAAAATGTACCCAATTAATATACACGTCAATTCGAACGCGTTTTGTACGCAAAGTAGCAATCCGCGGGCTATATAAGGCACTTCGCGATGTCTATCCATGTTCTATAACATGCCAATGTAACTACCATATCTTAGCGTTCGCATACAGCACCTAGAGTTGTGACCTTGAACACTCCTTCATAAGTAGATAACTCCTACACGATAGAAAAGACGTTCAAGAGAAAACGGTCTAAATTTTACTGCAATTAGTGCAGCAGAGCTTTCAGAAAATGCCCAAATAATATACACGTTAATTCGAACCCGTTTTGTACGCAAAGGAGCAATCCGCGGGCAATATAAGGCATTTAGCGATGTCTATCTATGTTCTATACCATGCCAATGTAACTATCATATCTTAGCGTTCGCATACAGCACCTAGAGTTGTGACCTTGAACGCTCCTTCATAAGTAGATAACTCCTACACGATAGAAAAGACGTTCAAGAGAAAACGGTCTAAGATTTACTGCAATTAGTATGCAGCAGAGCTTTCAGAAAATGCCCAATTAATATACACGTTAATTCGAACCCGTTTTGTACGCAAAGCAGCAATCCGCGGGCAATATAAGGCACTTAGCGATGTCTATCTATGTTCTATACCATGCCAATGTAACTATCATATCTTAGCGTTCGCATAGAGCTCCTAGAGTTGTGACCTTGAACGCTCCTTCATAAGTAGATATCTCCTACACGATATAAGAGACGTACAATAGAAAACGGGCTAAGTTTAACTGCAATTAGCATGCAGCAGAGCTGCCAAATAATGCCCAGATAATAAACGCGTTAATTCGAATGCGTTTTGTAAACAAAGCAGCAATCCGTGGGCTATTAAGGACACTTCGCGATGCCTATCCATTTTCTATACCATGCCAATGTAACTATCATATCTTAGCGTTCGCACACAGCACCTAGAGTTGTGACCTTGAACGCTCCTTCATAAGTAGGTAACTCCTACACGATAGAAAAGACGTTCAAGAGAAAACGGTCTAAGTTTTACTGCAATTAGTACGCAGCAGAGCTTTCGATAAGTACCCAATTGATATACACGGCAATTCGAACGCGTTTTGTACGCAAAGTATCAATCCGCGGGCTATATAAGGCACTTCTCGATGTCTATCCATGTTCTATACCATGGCAATGTAACTATCATATCTTAGCGTTCGCATAGAGCACCTAGAGTTGTGACCTTGACCGCTCCTTCATAAGTAGATAACTACTACACAATAGAAAAGACGTACAAGTGAAAATGGATTTAGTTTTACTGCAATTACCATGCAGCAGAGCTGCCAAATAATGCCCAGAAAATATACGCGTTAATTCTAATGCGTTTTGTAAACAAAGCAGCAATCCGTGGGCTATTAAGGACATTTCGCGATGCCTATCCATGTTCTACACCATGTCAATGTTACTATCATATCTTAGGGTTCGCATAGAGCACAAAGAGCTGTGACCTTGAACGCTCCTTCATTCGTAGATTACTGCTACACGATAGAAAAGACGTACAAGTGAAAATGGATTTAGTTTTACTGCAATTAGCATGCATCAGAGCTGCCAAATTATGCCAAGATAATATACGCGTTAATTCGAATGCGTTTTGTAAACAAAGCAGCGATCCGTGGGCTATTAAGGACACTTTGCGATGCCTATCCATTTTCTATACCATGTCATTGTAACTACCATATCTTAGCGTTCGTATACAGTACCTGGAGTTGTGACCTTGAACGCTCCTTCATAAGTAGATAACTGCTACACGATAGAAAAGACGTTCAAGAGAAAACGGTCGAAGTTTTACTGCAATTAGTATGCAGCAGAGCTTTCAGAAAATGCCCAAATAAAATACACGTTAATTCGAACCCGTTTTGTACGCAAAGTAGCAATCCGCGGGCAATATAAGGCACTTAGCGATGTCTATCTATGTTCTATACCATGCCAATGTAACTATCATATCTTAGCGTTCGCATAGAGCTCCTAGAGTTGTGACCTTGAACGCTCCTTCATAAGTAGATATCTCCTACACGATATAAAAGACGTACAATAGAAAACGGACTAAGTTTAACTGCAATTAGCATGCAGCAGAGCTGCCAAATAATGCCCAGATAATATACGCGTTAATTCTAATGCGTTTTGTAAACAAAGCAGCAATCCGTGGGCTATTAAGGACACTTCGCGATGCCTATCCATGTTCTACACCATGTCAATGTTACTATCATATCTTAGGGTTCGCATAGAGCACAAAGAGCTGTGACCTTGAACGCTCCTTCATTCGTAGATTACTGCTACACGATAGAAAAGACGTACAAGTGAAAATGGATTTAGTTTTACTGCAATTAGCATGCAGCAGAGCTGCCAAATAATGCCCAGATAATAAACGCGTTAATTCGAATGCGTTTTGTAAACAAAGCAGCAATCCGTGGGCTATTAAGGACACTTCGCTATGCCTATCCATTTTCTATACCATGCCAATGTAACTATCATATCTTAGCGTTCGCACACAGCACCTAGAGTTGTGACCTTGAACGCTCCTTCATAAGTAGGTAACTCCTACACGATAGAAAAGACGTTCAAGAGAAAACGGTCTAAGTTTTACTGCAATTAGTATGCAGCAGAGCTTTCAGTAAATGCCCAAATAATATACACGTTAATTCGAACGCGTTTTGTACGCAAAGTAGCAATCCGCTGGTAATATAAGGCACTTCACGATGTCTATCCATGTTCTATACCATGCCAATGTAACTATCATATCTTAGCGTTCGCATAGAGCACCTAGAGTTGTGACCTTGACCGCTCCGTCATAAGTAGATAACTACTACACAATAGAAAAGACGTACAAGTGAAAATGGATTTAGTTTTACCGCAATTACCATGCAGCAGAGCTGCCAAATAATGCCCAGATAATATACGCGTTAATTCTAATGCGTTTTGTAAACAAAGCAGCAATCCGTGGGCTATTAAGGACACTTCGCGATGCCTATCCATGTTCTACACCATGTCAATGTTACTATCATATCTTAGGGTTCGCATAGAGCACAAAGAGCTGTGACCTTGAACGTTCCTTCATTCGTAGATTACTGCTACACGATAGAAAAGACGTACAAGTGAAAATGGATTTAGTTTTACTGCAATTAGCATGCAGCAGAGCTTTCAGTAAATGCCCAAATAATATACACGTTAATTCGAACGCGTTTTGTACGCAAAGTAGCAATCCGCTGGTAATATAAGGCACTTCACGATGTCTATCCATGTTCTATACCATGCCAATGTAACTATCATATCTTAGCGTTCGCATAGAGCACCTAGAGTTGTGACCTTGACCGCTCCTTCATAAGTAGATAACTACTACACAATAGAAAAGACGTACAAGTGAAAATGGATTTAGTTTTACCGCAATTACCATGCAGCAGAGCTGCCAAATAATGCCCAGATAATATACGCGTTAATTCTAATGCGTTTTGTAAACAAAGCAGCAATCCGTGGGCTATTAAGGACACTTCGCGATGCCTATCCATGTTCTACACCATGTCAATGTTACTATCATATCTTAGGGTTCGCATAGAGCACAAAGAGCTGTGACCTTGAACGTTCCTTCATTCGTAGATTACTGCTACACGATAGAAAAGACGTTCAAGAGAAAACGGTCTAAGATTTACTGCAATTAGTATGCAGCAGAGCTTTCAGAAAATGCCCAATTAATATACACGTTAATTCGAACCCGTTTTGTACGCAAAGCAGCAATCCGCGGGCAATATAAGGCACTTAGCGATGTCTATCTATGTTCTATACCATGCCAATGTAACTATCATATCTTAGCGTTCGCATAGAGCTCCTAGAGTTGTGACCTTGAACGCTCCTTCTTACGTAGGTAACTCCTACACGATAGAAAAGACGTTCAAGAGAAAACGGTCTAAGTTTTACTGCAATTAGTTTGCAGCAGAGCTTTCGAAAAGTACCCAATTGATATACACGTCAATTCGAACGCGTTTTGTACGCAAAGTATCAATCCGCGGGCTATATAAGGCACTTCTCGATGTCTATCCATGTTCTATACCATGCCAATGTAACTATCATATCGTAGCGTTCGCATAGAGCACCTAGAGTTGTGACCTTGACCGCTCCTTCATAAGTAGATAACTACTACACAATAGAAAAGACGTACAAGTGAAAATGGATTTAGTTTTACTGCAATTACCATGCAGCAGAGCTGCCAAATAATGCCCAGAAAATATACGCGTTAATTCTAATGCGTTTTGTAAACAAATCAGCAATCCGTGGGCTATTAAGGACATTTCGCGATGCCTATCCATGTTCTACACCATGTCAATGTTACTATCATATCTTAGGGTTCGCATAGAGCACAAAGAGCTGTCACCTTGAACGCTCCTTCATTCGTAGATTACTGCTATACGATAGAAAAGACGTACAAGTGAAAATGGATTTAGTTTTACTGCAATTAGCATGCATCAGAGCTGCCAAATTATGCCAAGATAATATACGCGTTAATTCGAATGCGTTTTGTAAACAAAGCAGCAATCCGTGGGCTATTAAGGACACTTCGCGATGCCTATCCATTTTCTATACCATGTCATTGTAACTACCATATCTTAGCGTTCGTATACAGTACCTGGAGTTGTGACCTTGAACGCTCCTTCATAAGTAGATAACTCCTACACGATAGAAAAGACGTTCAAGAGAAAACGGTCGAAGTTTTACTGCAATTAGTATGCAGCAGAGCTTTCAAAAAGTACCCAATTAATATACACGTCAATTCGAACGCGTTTTGTACGCAAACTAGCAATCCGCGGGCTATATAAGGTACTTCGCGATGTCTATCCATGTTCTATACCATGCCAATGTAACTACCATATCTTAGCGTTCGCATAGAGCACCTAGAGTTGTGACCTTGAACGCTCCTTCATAAGTGGATAACTCCTACACGATAGAAAAGACGTTCAAGAGAAAACGGTCTAAGATTTACTGCAATTAGTATGCAGCAGAGCTTTCAGAAAATGCCCAAATAAAATACACGTTAATTCGAACCCGTTTTGTACGCAAAGTAGCAATCCGCGGGCAATATAAGGCACTTAGCGATGTCTATCTATGTTCTATACCATGCCAATGTAACTATCATATCTTAGCGTTCGCATAGAGCTCCTAGAGTTGTGACCTTGAACGCTCCTTCATAAGTAGATAACTACTACACAATAGAAAAGACGTACAAGTGAAAATGGATTTAGTTTTACCGCAATTACCATGCAGCAGAGCTGCCAAATAATGCCCAGATAATATACGCGTTAATTCTAATGCGTTTTGTAAACAAAGCAGCAATCCGTGGGCTATTAAGGACACTTCGCGATGCCTATCCATGTTCTACACCATGTCAATGTTACTATCATATCTTAGGGTTCGCATAGAGCACAAAGAGCTGTGACCTTGAACGTTCCTTCATTCGTAGATTACTGCTACACGATAGAAAAGACGTACAAGTGAAAATGGATTTAGTTTTACTGCAATTAGTATGCAGCAGAGCTGCCAAATATTGCCCAGATAATATACGCGTTAATTCGAATACGTTTTGTAAACAAAGCAGCAATCCGTGGGCTATTAAGCACACTTCGCGATGCCTATCCATTTTCTATACCATGCCATTGTAACTACCATATCTTAGCGTTCGCATACAGTACCTAGAGTTGTGACCTTGAACGCTCCTTCATAAGTAGATAACTCCTACAAGATAGAAAAGGCGTTCAAGAGAAAACGGTCGAAGTTTTACTGCAATTAGTATGCAGCAGAGCTTTCAGTAAATGCCCATATAATATACACGTTAATTCGAACGCGTTGTGTACGCAAAGTAGCAATCCGCTGGTAATATAAGGCACTTCACGATGTCTATCCATGTTCTATACCATGCCAATGTAATTATCATATCTTAGCGTTCGCATACAGCACCTAGAGTTGTGACCTTGAACGCTCCTTCATAAGTAGGTAACTCCTACACGATAGAAAAGACGTTCAAGAGAAAACGGTCTAAGTCTTACTGCAATTAGTATGCAGCAGAGCTTTCAAAAAGTATCCAATTAATATACACGTCAATTCGAACGAGTTTTGTACGCAAAGTAGCAATCCGCGGGCTATATAAGGTACTTCGCGATGTCTATCCATGTTCTATACCATGCCAATGTAACTACCATATCTTAGCGTTCGCATAGAGCACCTAGAGTTGTGACCTTGAACTCTCCTTCATAAGTAGATAACTCCTACACGATAGAAAAGACGTTCAAGAGAAAACGGTCTAAGATTTACTGCAATTAGTATGCAGCAGAGCTTTCAGAAAATGCCCAAATAAAATACACGTTAATTCGAACCCGTTTTGTACGCAAAGTAGCAATCCGCGGGCAATATAAGGCACTTAGCGATGTCTATCTATGTTCTATACCATGCCAATGTAACTATCATATCTTAGCGTTCGCATAGAGCTCCTAGAGTTGTGACCTTGAACGCTCCTTCATAAGTAGATATCTCCTACACGATATAAATGACGTACAATAGAAAACGGACTAAGTTTAACTGCAATTAGCATGCAGCAGAGCTGCCAAATAATGCCCAGATAATATACGCGTTAATTCTAATGCGTTTTGTAAACAAAGCATCAATCCGTGGGCTATTAAGGACACTTCGCGATGCCTATCCATGTTCTACACCATGTCAATGTTACTATCATATCTTAGGGTTCGCATAGAGCACAAAGAGCTGTGACCATGAGCGCTCCTTCAATCGTAGATTACTGCTACACGATAGAAAAGACGTACAAGTGAAAATGGATTTAGTTTAACTGCAATTAGCATGCAGCAGAGCTGCCAAATAATGCCCAGATAATATACGCGATAATTCGAATGCGTTTTGTAAACAAAGCAGCAATCCGTGGGCTATTAAGGACAGTTTGCGATGCCTATCCATTTTCTATACCATGCCATTGTTACTACCATATCTTAGCGTTCGCATACAGTACCTAGAGTTGTGACCTTGAACGCTCCTTCATAAGTAGATAACTCCTACACGATAGAAAAGGCGTTCGAGAGAAAACGGTTTACTGCAATTAGTATGCAGCAGAGCTTTCAGAAAATGCCCAAATAATATACACGTTAATTCGAACCCATTTTGTATGCAAAGTAGCAATCCGCGGGCAATATAAGGCACTTAGCGATGTCTATCTATGTTCTATACCATGCCAATGTAATTATCATATCTTAGCGTTCGCATAGAGCACCTAGAGTTGTGACCTTGAACGCTCCTTCATAAGTAGATAACTCCTACACGATAGAAAAGACGTTCAAGAGAAAACGGTCTAAGATTTACTGCAATTAGTATGCAGCAGAGCTTTCGAAAAGTACCCAATTGATATACACGTCAATTCGAACGCGTTTTGTACGCAAAGTATCAATCCGTGGGCTATATAAGGCACTTCTCGATGTCTATCCATGTTCTATACCATGCCAATGTAACTATCATATCTTAGCGTTAGCATAGAGCACCTAGAGTTGTGACCTTGACCGCTCCTTCATAAGTAGATAACTACTACACAATAGAAAAGACGTACAAGTGAAAATGGATTTAGTTTTACTGCAATTACCATGCAGCAGAGCTGCCAAATAATGCCCAGAAAATATACGCGTTAATTCTAATGCGTTTTGTAAACAAAGCAGCAATCCGTGGGCTATTAAGGACATTTCGCGATGCCTATCCATGTTCTATACCATGCCAATGTAACTATCATATCTTAGCATTCGCATAGAGCTCCTAGAGTTGTGACCTTGAACGCTCCTTCATAAGTAGATATCTCCTACACGATATAAGAGACGTACAATAGAAAACGGACTAAGTTTAACTGCAATTAGCATGCAGCAGAGCTGCCAAATAATGCCCAGATAATAAACGCGTTAATTCGAATGCGTTTTGTAAACAAAGCAGCAATCCGTGGGCTATTAAGGACACTTCGCGATGCCTATCCATTTTCTATACCATGCCAATGTAACTATCATATCTTAGCGTTCGCACACAGCACCTAGAGTTGTGACCTTGAACGCTCCTTCATAAGTAGGTAACTCCTACACGATAGAAAAGACGTTCAAGAGAAAACGGTCTAAGTTTTACTGCAATTAGTATGCAGCAGAGCTTTCGAAAAGTACCCAATTGATATACACGTCAATTCGAACGCGTTTTGTACGCAAAGTATCAATCCGTGGGCTACATAAGGCACTTCTCGATGTCTATCCATGTTCTATACCATGCCAATGTAACTATCATATCTTAGCGTTCGCATAGAGCACCTAGAGTTGTGACCTTGACCGCTCCTTCATAAGTAGATAACTACTACACAATAGAAAAGACGTACAAGTGAAAATGGATTTAGTTTTACTGCAATTACCATGCAGCAGAGCTGCCAAATAATGCCCAAAAAATATACTCGTTAATTCTAATGCGTTTTGTAAACAAAGCAGCAATCCGTGGGCTATTAAGGACATTTCGCGATGCCTATCCATGTTCTACACCATGTCAATGTTACTATCATATCTTAGGGTTCGCATAGAGCACAAAGAGCTGTGACCTTGAACGCTCCTTCATTCGTAGATTACTGCTACACGATAGAAAAGACGTACAAGTGAAAATGGATTTAGTTTTACTGCAATTAGCATGCATCAGAGCTGCCAAATTATGCCAAGATAATATACGCGTTAATTCGAATGCGTTTTGTAAACAAAGCAGCGATCCGTGGGCTATTAAGGACACTGCGCGATGCCTATCCATTTTCTATACCATGTCATTGTAACTACCATATCTTAGCGTTCGTATACAGTACCTGGAGTTGTGACCTTGAACGCTCCTTCATAAGTAGATAACTGCTACACGATAGAAAAGACGTTCAAGAGAAAACGGTCGAAGTTTTACTGCAATTAGTATGCAGCAGAGCTTTCAGAAAATGCCCAAATAATATACACGTTAATTCGAACCCGTTTTGTAGGCAAAGTAGCAATCCGCGGGCAATATAAGGCACTTAGCGATGTGTATCTATGTTCTATACCATGCCAAAGTAACTATCATATCTTAGCGTTCGCATACATCACCTAGAGTTGTGACCTTGAACGCTCCTTCATAAGTAGGTAACTCCTACACGATAGAAAAGACGTTCAAGAGAAAACGGTCTAAGTTTTACTGCAATTAGTATGCAGCAGAGCTTTCAAAAAGTACCCAATAAATATACACGTCAATTCGAACGCGTTTTGTACGCAAAGTAGCAATCCGCGGGCTATATAAGGTACTTCGCGATGTCTATCCATGTTCTATACCATGCCAATGTAACTACCATATCTTAGCGTTCGCATAGAGCACCTAGAGTTGTGACCTTGAACGCTCCTTCATAAGTAGATAACTCCTACATGATAGAAAAGACGTTCAAGAGAAAACGGTCTAAGATTTACTGCAATTAGTATGCAGCAGAGCTTTCAGAAAATGCCCAAATAAAATACACGTTAATTCGAACCCGTTTTGTACGCAAAGTAGCAATCCGCGGGCAATATAAGGCACTTAGCGATGTCTATCTATGTTCTATACCATGCCAATGTAACTATCATATCTTAGCGTTCGCATAGAGCTCCTAGAGTTGTGACCTTGAACGCTCCTTCACAAGTAGATATCTCCTACACGATATAAAAGACGTACAATAGAAAACGGACTAAGTTTAACTGCAATTAGCATGCAGCAGAGCTGCCAAATAATGCCCAGATAATATACGCGTTAATTCTAATGCGTTTTGTAAACAAAGCAGCAATCCGTGGGCTATTAAGGACAGTTCGCGATGCCTATCCATGTTCTACACCATGTCAATGTTACTATCATATCTTAGGGTTCGCATAGAGCACAAAGAGCTGTGACCTTGAACGCTCCTTCATTCGTAGATTACTGCTACACGATAGAAAAGACGTACAAGTGAAAATGGATTTAGTTTTACTGCAATTAGCATGCAGCAGAGCTGCCAAATAATGCCCAGATAATATACGCGCTAATTCTAATGCGTTTTGTAAACAAAGCAGCAATCCGTGGGCTATTAAGGACACTTCGCGTTGTCTATCCATGTTATATACCATGCCAATGTAACTATAATATCTTAGCGTTCGCATAGAGCACCTAGAGTTGTGACCTTGAACGCTCCTTCATAAGTAGATAACTACTACACAATAGAAAAGACGTACAAGTGAAAATGGATTTAGTTTTACGGCAATTAGCATGCAGCAGAGCTGCCAAATAATGCCCAGATAATATACGTGTTAATTCTAATGCGTTTTGTAAACAAAGCAGCAATCGGTGGGCTATTAAGGACACTTTGCGATGCCTATCCATTTTCTATACCATGCCATTGTAACTACCATATCTTAGCGTTTGCATACAGCACCTAGAGTTGTGACCTTGAACGCTCCTTCATAAGTAGATAACTCCTATACGATAGAAAAGACGTTCAAGAGAAAGCGGTCTAAGTTTTACTGCAATTAGTATGCAGCAGAGCTTTCAGAAAATGCCCAATTAATATACACGTTAATTCGAACCCGTTTTGTACGCAAAGCAGCAATCCGCGGGCAATATAAGGCACTTAGCGATGTCTATCTATGTTCTATACCATGCCAATGTAACTATCATATCTTAGCGTTCGCATAGAGCTCCTAGAGTTGTGACCTTGAACGCTCCTTCATAAGTAGATATCTCCTACACGATATAAGAGACGTACAATAGAAAACGGACTAAGTTTAACTGCAATTAGCATACAGCAGAGCTGCCAAATAATGCCCAGATAATAAACGCGTTAATTCGATTGCGTTTTGTAAACAAAGCATCAAACCGTGGGCTATTAAGGACACTTCGCGATGCCTATCCATTTTCTATACCATGCCATTGTAACTACCATATCTTAGCGTTCGTATACAGTACCTAGAGTTGTGACCTTGAACGCTCCTTCATAAGTAGATAATTCCTACACGATAGAAAAGACGTTCAAGAGAAAACGGTCGAAGTTTTACTGCAATTAGTATGCAGCAGAGCTTCCAGAAAATGCCCAAATAATATACACTTTAATTCGAACCCGTTTTGTACGCAAAGTAGCAATCCGCGGGCAATATAAGGCAATTAGCGATGTCTATCTATGTTCTATACCATGCCAATGTAACTATCATATCTTAGCGTTCGCACACAGCACCTAGAGTTGTGACCTTGAACGCTCCTTCATACGTAGGTAACTCCTACACGATAGAAAAGACGTTCAAGAGAAAACGGTCTAAGTTTTACTGCAATTAGTTTGCAGCAGAGCTTTCGAAAAGTACCCAATTGATATACACGTCAATTCGAACGCGTTTTGTACGCAAAGTATCAATCCGCGGGCTATATAAGGCACTTCTCGATGTGTATCTATGTTCTATACCATGCCAATGTAACTATCATATCTTAGCGTTCGCATACAGCACCTAGAGTTGTGACCTTGAACGCTCCTTCATAAGTAGGTAACTCCTACACGATAGAAAAGACGTTCAAGAGAAAACGGTCTAAGTTTTACTGCAATTAGTATGCAGCAGAGCTTTCAAAAAGTACCCAATTAATATACACGTCAATTCGAACGCGTTTTGTACGCAAAGTAGCAATCCGCGGGCTATATAAGGTACTTCGCGATGTCTATCCATGTTCTATACCATGCCAATGTAACTACCATATCTTAGCGTTCGCATAGAGCACCTAGAGTTGTGACCTTGAACGCTCCTTCATAAGTAGATAACTCCTACACGATAGAAAAGACGTTCAAGAGAAAACGGTCTAAGATTTACTGCAATTAGTATGCAGCAGAGCTTTCAGAAAATGCCCAAATAAAATACACGTTAATTCGAACCCGTTTTGTACGCAAAGTAGCAATCCGCGGGCAATATAAGGCACTTAGCGATGTCTATCTATGTTCTATACCATGCCAATGTAACTATCATATCTTAGCGTTCGCATAGAGCTCCTAGAGTTGTGACCTTGAACGCTCCTTCATAAGTAGATATCTCCTACACGATATAAAAGACGTACAATAGAAAACGGACTAAGTTTAACTGCAATTAGCATGCAGCAGAGCTGCCAAATAATGCCCAGATAATATACGCGTTAATTCTAATGCGTTTTGTAAACAAAGCAGCAATCCGTGGGCTATTAAGGACACTTCGCGATGCCTATCCATGTTCTACACCATGTCAATGTTACTATCATATCTTAGGGTTCGCATAGAGCACAAAGAGCTGTGACCTTGAACGCTCCTTCATTCGTAGATTACTGCTACACGATAGAAAAGACGTACAAGTGAAAATGGATTTAGTTTTACTGCAATTAGCATGCAGCAGAGCTGCCAAATAATGCCCAGATAATATATGCGCTAATTCTAATGCGTTTTGTAAACAAAGCAGCAATCCGTGGGCTATTAAGGACACTTCGCGTTGTCTATCCATGTTATATACCATGCCAATGTAACTATAATATCTTAGCGTTCGCATAGAGCACCTAGAGTTGTGACCTTGAACGCTCCTTCATAAGTAGATAACTACTACACAATAGAAAAGACGTACAAGTGAAAATGGATTTAATTTTACGGCAATTAGCATGCAGCAGAGCTGCCAAATAATGCCCAGATAATATACGTGTTAATTCTAATGCGTTTTGTAAACAAAGCAGCAATCCGTGGGCTATTAAGGACACTTTGCGATGCCTATCCATTTTCTATACCATGCCATTGTAACTACCATATCTTAGCGTTTGCATACAGCACCTAGAGTTGTGACCTTGAACGCTCCTTCATAAGTAGATAACTCCTATACGATAGAAAAGACGTTCAAGAGAAAGCGGTCTAAGTTTTACTGCAATTAGTATGCAGCAGAGCTTTCAGAAAATGCCCAATTAATATACACGTTAATTTGAACCCGTTTTGTACGCAAAGTAGCAATCCGCGGGCAATATAAGGCACTTAGCGATGTCTATCTATGTTCTATACCATGCCAATGAAACTATCATATCTTAGCTTTCGCATACAGCACCTAGAGTTGTGACCTTGAACGCTCCTTCATAAGTAGATAACTCCTACACGATAGAAAAGACGTTCAAGAGAAAACGGTCTAAGATTTACTGCAATTAGTATGCAGCAGAGCTTTCAGAAAATGCCCAATTAATATACACGTTAATTCGAACCCGTTTTGTACGCAAAGTAGCAATCCGCGGGCAATATAAGGCACTTAGCGATGTCTATCTATGTTCTATACCATGCCAATGTAACTATCATATCTTAGCGTTCGCATAGAGCTCCTAGAGTTGTGACCTTGAACGCTCCTTCATAAGTAGATATCTCCTACACGATATAAATGACGTACAATAGAAAACGGACTAAGTTTAACTGCAATTAGCATGCAGCAGAGCTGCCAAATAATGCCCAGATAATATACGCGTTAATTCTAATGCGTTTTGTAAACAAAGCATCAATCCGTGGGCTATTAAGGACACTTCGCGATGCCTATCCATGTTCTACACCATGTCAATGTTACTATCATATCTTAGGGTTCGCATAGAGCACAAAGAGCTGTGACCATGAACGCTCCTTCAATCGTAGATTACTGCTACACGATAGAAAAGACGTACAAGTGAAAATGGATTTAGTTTAACTGCAATTAGCATGCAGCAGAGCTGCCAAATAATGCCCAGATAATATACGCGATAATTCGAATGCGTTTTGTAAACAAAGCAGCAATCCGTGGGCTATTAAGGACAGTTTGCGATGCCTATCCATTTTCTATACCATGCCATTGTTACTACCATATCTTAGCGTTCGCATACAGTACCTAGAGTTGTGACCTTGAACGCTCCTTCATAAGTAGATAACTCCTACACGATAGAAAAGGCGTTCGAGAGAAAACGGTTTACTGCAATTAGTATGCAGCAGAGCTTTCAGAAAATGCCCAAATAATATACACGTTAATTCGAACCCATTTTGTATGCAAAGTAGCAATCCGCGGGCAATATAAGGCACTTAGCGATGTCTATCTATGTTCTATACCATGCCAATGTAACTATCATATCTTAGCGTTCGTATAGAGCACCTAGAGTTGTGACCTTGAACGCTCCTTCATAAGTAGATAACTCCTACACGATAGAAAAGACGTTCAAGAGAAAACGGTCTAAGATTTACTGCAATTAGTATGCAGCAGAGCTTTCGAAAAGTACCCAATTGATATACACGTCAATTCGAACGCGTTTTGTACGCAAAGTATCAATCCGTGGGCTATATAAGGCACTTCTCGATGTCTATCCATGTTCTATACCATGCCAATGTAACTATCATATCTTAGCGTTCGCATAGAGCACCTAGAGTTGTGACCTTGACCGCTCCTTCATAAGTAGATAACTACTACACAATAGAAAAGACGTACAAGTGAAAATGGATTTAGTTTTACTGCAATTACCATGCAGCAGAGCTGCCAAATAATGCCCAGAAAATATACGCGTTAATTCTAATGCGTTTTGTAAACAAAGCAGCAATCCGTGGGCTATTAAGGACATTTCGCGATGCCTATCCATGTTCTATACCATGCCAATGTAACTATCATATCTTAGCGTTCGCATAGAGCTCCTAGAGTTGTGACCTTGAACGCTCCTTCATAAGTAGATATCTCCTACACGATATAAGAGACGTACAATAGAAAACGGACTAAGTTTAACTGCAATTAGCATGCAGCAGAGCTGCCAAATAATGCCCAGATAATAAACGCGTTAATTCGAATGCGTTTTGTAAACAAAGCAGCAATCCGTGGGCTATTAAGGACACTTCGCGATGCCTATCCATTTTCTATACCATGCCAATGTAACTATCATATCTTAGCGTTCGCACACAGCACCTAGAGTTGTGACCTTGAACGCTCCTTCATAAGTAGGTAACTCCTACACGATAGAAAAGACGTTCAAGAGAAAACGGTCTAAGTTTTACTGCAATTAGTATGCAGCAGAGCTTTCGAAAAGTACCCAATTGATATACACGTCAATTCGAACGCGTTTTGTACGCAAAGTATCAATCCGTGGGCTACATAAGGCACTTCTCGATGTCTATCCATGTTCTATACCATGCCAATGTAACTATCATATCTTAGCGTTCGCATAGAGCACCTAGAGTTGTGACCTTGACCGCTCCTTCATAAGTAGATAACTACTACACAATAGAAAAGACGTACAAGTGAAAATGGATTTAGTTTTACTGCAATTACCATGCAGCAGAGCTGCCAAATAATGCCCAAAAAATATACTCGTTAATTCTAATGCGTTTTGTAAACAAAGCAGCAATCCGTGGGCTATTAAGGACATTTCGCGATGCCTATCCATGTTCTACACCATGTCAATGTTACTATCATATCTTAGGGTTCGCATAGAGCACAAAGAGCTGTGACCTTGAACGCTCCTTCATTCGTAGATTACTGCTACACGATAGAAAAGACGTACAAGTGAAAATGGATTTAGTTTTACTGCAATTAGCATGCATCAGAGCTGCCAAATTATGCCAAGATAATATACGCGTTAATTCGAATGCGTTTTGTAAACAAAGCAGCGATCCGTGGGCTATTAAGGACACTGCGCGATGCCTATCCATTTTCTATACCATGTCATTGTAACTACCATATCTTAGCGTTCGTATACAGTACCTGGAGTTGTGACCTTGAACGCTCCTTCATAAGTAGATAACTGCTACACGATAGAAAAGACGTTCAAGAGAAAACGGTCGAAGTTTTACTGCAATTAGTATGCAGCAGAGCTTTCAGAAAATGCCCAAATAATATACACGTTAATTCGAACCCGTTTTGTAGGCAAAGTAGCAATCCGCGGGCAATATAAGGCACTTAGCGATGTGTATCTATGTTCTATACCATGCCAAAGTAACTATCATATCTTAGCGTTCGCATACATCACCTAGAGTTGTGACCTTGAACGCTCCTTCATAAGTAGGTAACTCCTACACGATAGAAAAGACGTTCAAGAGAAAACGGTCTAAGTTTTACTGCAATTAGTATGCAGCAGAGCTTTCAAAAAGTACCCAATAAATATACACGTCAATTCGAACGCGTTTTGTACGCAAAGTAGCAATCCGCGGGCTATATAAGGTACTTCGCGATGTCTATCCATGTTCTATACCATGCCAATGTAACTACCATATCTTAGCGTTCGCATAGAGCACCTAGAGTTGTGACCTTGAACGCTCCTTCATAAGTAGATAACTCCTACATGATAGAAAAGACGTTCAAGAGAAAACGGTCTAAGATTTACTGCAATTAGTATGCAGCAGAGCTTTCAGAAAATGCCCAAATAAAATACACGTTAATTCGAACCCGTTTTGTACGCAAAGTAGCAATCCGCGGGCAATATAAGGCACTTAGCGATGTCTATCTATGTTCTATACCATGCCAATGTAACTATCATATCTTAGCGTTCGCATAGAGCTCCTAGAGTTGTGACCTTGAACGCTCCTTCACAAGTAGATATCTCCTACACGATATAAAAGACGTACAATAGAAAACGGACTAAGTTTAACTGCAATTAGCATGCAGCAGAGCTGCCAAATAATGCCCAGATAATATACGCGTTAATTCTAATGCGTTTTGTAAACAAAGCAGCAATCCGTGGGCTATTAAGGACAGTTCGCGATGCCTATCCATGTTCTACACCATGTCAATGTTACTATCATATCTTAGGGTTCGCATAGAGCACAAAGAGCTGTGACCTTGAACGCTCCTTCATTCGTAGATTACTGCTACACGATAGAAAAGACGTACAAGTGAAAATGGATTTAGTTTTACTGCAATTAGCATGCAGCAGAGCTGCCAAATAATGCCCAGATAATATACGCGCTAATTCTAATGCGTTTTGTAAACAAAGCAGCAATCCGTGGGCTATTAAGGACACTTCGCGTTGTCTATCCATGTTATATACCATGCCAATGTAACTATAATATCTTAGCGTTCGCATAGAGCACCTAGAGTTGTGACCTTGAACGCTCCTTCATAAGTAGATAACTACTACACAATAGAAAAGACGTACAAGTGAAAATGGATTTAGTTTTACGGCAATTAGCATGCAGCAGAGCTGCCAAATAATGCCCAGATAATATACGTGTTAATTCTAATGCGTTTTGTAAACAAAGCAGCAATCGGTGGGCTATTAAGGACACTTTGCGATGCCTATCCATTTTCTATACCATGCCATTGTAACTACCATATCTTAGCGTTTGCATACAGCACCTAGAGTTGTGACCTTGAACGCTCCTTCATAAGTAGATAACTCCTATACGATAGAAAAGACGTTCAAGAGAAAGCGGTCTAAGTTTTACTGCAATTAGTATGCAGCAGAGCTTTCAGAAAATGCCCAATTAATATACACGTTAATTCGAACCCGTTTTGTACGCAAAGCAGCAATCCGCGGGCAATATAAGGCACTTAGCGATGTCTATCTATGTTCTATACCATGCCAATGTAACTATCATATCTTAGCGTTCGCATAGAGCTCCTAGAGTTGTGACCTTGAACGCTCCTTCATAAGTAGATATCTCCTACACGATATAAGAGACGTACAATAGAAAACGGACTAAGTTTAACTGCAATTAGCATACAGCAGAGCTGCCAAATAATGCCCAGATAATAAACGCGTTAATTCGAATGCGTTTTGTAAACAAAGCATCAAACCGTGGGCTATTAAGGACACTTCGCGATGCCTATCCATTTTCTATACCATGCCATTGTAACTACCATATCTTAGCGTTCGTATACAGTACCTAGAGTTGTGACCTTGAACGCTCCTTCATAAGTAGATAATTCCTACACGATAGAAAAGACGTTCAAGAGAAAACGGTCGAAGTTTTACTGCAATTAGTATGCAGCAGAGCTTCCAGAAAATGCCCAAATAATATACACTTTAATTCGAACCCGTTTTGTACGCAAAGTAGCAATCCGCGGGCAATATAAGGCAATTAGCGATGTCTATCTATGTTCTATACCATGCCAATGTAACTATCATATCTTAGCGTTCGCACACAGCACCTAGAGTTGTGACCTTGAACGCTCCTTCATACGTAGGTAACTCCTACACGATAGAAAAGACGTTCAAGAGAAAACGGTCTAAGTTTTACTGCAATTAGTTTGCAGCAGAGCTTTCGAAAAGTACCCAATTGATATACACGTCAATTCGAACGCGTTTTGTACGCAAAGTATCAATCCGCGGGCTATATAAGGCACTTCTCGATGTGTATCTATGTTCTATACCATGCCAATGTAACTATCATATCTTAGCGTTCGCATACAGCACCTAGAGTTGTGACCTTGAACGCTCCTTCATAAGTAGGTAACTCCTACACGATAGAAAAGACGTTCAAGAGAAAACGGTCTAAGTTTTACTGCAATTAGTATGCAGCAGAGCTTTCAAAAAGTACCCAATTAATATACACGTCAATTCGAACGCGTTTTGTACGCAAAGTAGCAATCCGCGGGCTATATAAGGTACTTCGCGATGTCTATCCATGTTCTATACCATGCCAATGTAACTACCATATCTTAGCGTTCGCATAGAGCACCTAGAGTTGTGACCTTGAACGCTCCTTCATAAGTAGATAACTCCTACACGATAGAAAAGACGTTCAAGAGAAAACGGTCTAAGATTTACTGCAATTAGTATGCAGCAGAGCTTTCAGAAAATGCCCAAATAAAATACACGTTAATTCGAACCCGTTTTGTACGCAAAGTAGCAATCCGCGGGCAATATAAGGCACTTAGCGATGTCTATCTATGTTCTATACCATGCCAATGTAACTATCATATCTTAGCGTTCGCATAGAGCTCCTAGAGTTGTGACCTTGAACGCTCCTTCATAAGTAGATATCTCCTACACGATATAAAAGACGTACAATAGAAAACGGACTAAGTTTAACTGCAATTAGCATGCAGCAGAGCTGCCAAATAATGCCCAGATAATATACGCGTTAATTCTAATGCGTTTTGTAAACAAAGCAGCAATCCGTGGGCTATTAAGGACACTTCGCGATGCCTATCCATGTTCTACACCATGTCAATGTTACTATCATATCTTAGGGTTCGCATAGAGCACAAAGAGCTGTGACCTTGAACGCTCCTTCATTCGTAGATTACTGCTACACGATAGAAAAGACGTACAAGTGAAAATGGATTTAGTTTTACTGCAATTAGCATTCAGCAGAGCTGCCAAATAATGCCCAGATAATATATGCGCTAATTCTAATGCGTTTTGTAAACAAAGCAGCAATCCGTGGGCTATTAAGGACACTTCGCGTTGTCTATCCATGTTATATACCATGCCAATGTAACTATAATATCTTAGCGTTCGCATAGAGCACCTAGAGTTGTGACCTTGAACGCTCCTTCATAAGTAGATAACTACTACACAATAGAAAAGACGTACAAGTGAAAATGGATTTAGTTTTACGGCAATTAGCATGCAGCAGAGCTGCCAAATAATGCCCAGATAATATACGTGTTAATTCTAATGCGTTTTGTAAACAAAGCAGCAATCCGTGGGCTATTAAGGACACTTTGCGATGCCTATCCATTTTCTATACCATGCCATTGTAACTACCATATCTTAGCGTTTGCATACAGCACCTAGAGTTGTGACCTTGAACGCTCCTTCATAAGTAGATAACTCCTATACGATAGAAAAGACGTTCAAGAGAAAGCGGTCTAAGTTTTACTGCAATTAGTATGCAGCAGAGCTTTCAGAAAATGCCCAATTAATATACACGTTAATTTGAACCCGTTTTGTACGCAAAGTAGCAATCCGCGGGCAATATAAGGCACTTAGCGATGTCTATCTATGTTCTATACCATGCCAATGAAACTATCATATCTTAGCTTTCGCATACAGCACCTAGAGTTGTGACCTTGAACGCTCCTTCATAAGTAGATAACTCCTACACGATAGAAAAGACGTTCAAGAGAAAACGGTCTAAGATTTACTGCAATTAGTATGCAGCAGAGCTTTCAGAATATGCCCAATTAATATACACGTTAATTCGAACCCGTTTTGTACGCAAAGTAGCAATCCGCGGGCAATATAAGGCACTTAGCGATGTCTATCTATGTTCTATACCATGCCAATGTAACTATCATATCTTAGCGTTCGCATAGAGCACCTAGAGTTGTGACCTTGAACACTCCTTCATAAGTAGATAACTCCTACACGATAGAAAAGACTTTCAAGAGAAAACGGTCTAAATTTTACTGCAATTAGTGCAGCAGAGCTTTCAGAAAATGCCCAAATAATATACACGTTAATTCGAACCCGTTTTGTACGCAAAGGAGCAATCCGCGGGCAATATAAGGCATTTAGCGATGTCTATCTATGTTCTATACCATGCCAATGTAACTATCATATCTTAGCGTTCGCATACAGCACCTAGAGTTGTGACCTTGAACGCTCCTTCATAAGTAGATAACTCCTACACGATAGAAAAGACGTTCAAGAGAAAACGGTCTAAGATTTACTGCAATTAGTATGCAGCAGAGCTTTCAGAAAATGCCCAATTAATATACACGTTAATTCGAACCCGTTTTGTACGCAAAGCAGCAATCCGCGGGCAATATAAGGCACTTAGCGATGTCTATCTATGTTCTATACCATGCCAATGTAACTATCATATCTTAGCGTTCGCATAGAGCTCCTAGAGTTGTGACCTTGAACGCTCCTTCATAAGTAGATATCTCCTACACGATATAAGAGACGTACAATAGAAAACGGACTAAGTTTAACTGCAATTAGCATGCAGCAGAGCTGCCAAATAATGCCCAGATAATAAACGCGTTAATTCGAATGCGTTTTGTAAACAAAGCAGCAATCCGTGGGCTATTAAGGACACTTCGCGATGCCTATCCATTTTCTATACCATGCCAATGTAACTATCATATCTTAGCGTTCGCACACAGCACCTAGAGTTGTGACCTTGAACGCTCCTTCATAAGTAGGTAACTCCTACACGATAGAAAAGACGTTCAAGAGAAAACGGTCTAAGTTTTACTGCAATTAGTATGCAGCAGAGCTTTCGATAAGTACCCAATTGATATACACGGCAATTCGAACGCGTTTTGTACGCAAAGTATCAATCCGCGGGCTATATAAGGCACTTCTCGATGTCTATCCATGTTCTATACCATGCCAATGTAACTATCATATCTTAGCGTTCGCATAGAGCACCTAGAGTTGTGACCTTGACCGCTCCTTCATAAGTAGATAACTACTACACAATAGAAAAGACGTACAAGTGAAAATGGATTTAGTTTTACTGCAATTACCATGCAGCAGAGCTGCCAAATAATGCCCAGAAAATATACGCGTTAATTCTAATGCGTTTTGTAAACAAAGCAGCAATCCGTGGGCTATTAAGGACATTTCGCGATGCCTATCCATGTTCTACACCATGTCAATGTTTCTATCATATCTTAGGGTTCGCATAGAGCACAAAGAGTTGTGACCTTGAACGCTCCTTCATTCGTAGATTACTGCTACACGATAGAAAAGACGTACAAGTGAAAATGGATTTAGTTTTACTGCAATTAGCATGCATCAGAGCTGCCAAATTATGCCAAGATAATATACGCGTTAATTCGAATGCGTTTTGTAAACAAAGCAGCGATCCGTGGGCTATTAAGGACACTTCGCGATGCCTATCCATTTTCTATACCATGTCATTGTAACTACCATATCTTAGCGTTCGTATACAGTACCTGGAGTTGTGACCTTGAACGCTCCTTCATAAGTTCATAAGCTAACTGCTACACGATAGAAAAGACGTTCAAGAGAAAACGGTCGAAGTTTTACTGCAATTAGTATGCAGCAGAGCTTTCAGAAAATGCCCAAATAATATACACGTTAATTCGAACCCGTTTTGTAGGCAAAGTAGCAATCCGCGGGCAATATAAGGCACTTAGCGATGTGTATCTATGTTCTATACCATGCCAATTTAACTATCATATCTTAGCGTTCGCATACAGCACCTAGAGTTGTGACCTTGAACGCTCCTTCATAAGTAGGTAACTCCTACACGATAGAAAAGACGTTCAAGAGAAAACGGTCTAAGTTTTACTGCAATTAGTATGCAGCAGAGCTTTCAAAAAGTACCCAATTAATATACACGTCAATTCGAACGCGTTTTGTACGCAAAGTAGCAATCCGCGGGCTATATAAGGTACTTAGCGATGTCTATCCATGTTCTATACCATGCCAATGTAACTACCATATCTTAGCGTTCGCATAGAGCACCTAGAGTTGTGACCTTGAGCGCTCCTTCATAAGTAGATAACTCCTACACGATAGAAAAGACGTTCAAGAGAAAACGGTCTAAGATTTACTGCAATTAGTATGCAGCAGAGCTTTCAGAAAATGCCCAAATAAAATACACTTTAATTCGAACCCGTTTTGTACGCAAAGTAGCAATCCGCGGGCAATATAAGGCACTTAGCGATGTCTATCTATGTTCTATACCATGCCAATGTAACTATCATATCTTAGCGTTCGCATAGAGCTCCTAGAGTTGTGACCTTGAACGCTCCTTCATAAGTAGATATCTCCTACACGATATAAAAGACGTACAATAGAAAACGGACTAAGTTTAACTGCAATTAGCATGCAGCAGAGCTGCCAAATAATGCCCAGATAATATACGCGTTAATTCTAATGCGTTTTGTAAACAAAGCAGCAATCCGTGGGCTATTAAGGACACTTCGCGATGCCTATCCATGTTCTACACCATGTCAATGTTACTATCATATCTTAGGGTTCGCATAGAGCACAAAGAGCTGTGACCTTGAACGCTCCTTCATTCGTAGATTACTGCTACACGATAGAAAAGACGTACAAGTGAAAATGGATTTAGTTTTACTGCAATTAGCATGCAGCAGAGCTGCCAAATAATGCCCAGATAATATACGCGCTAATTCTAATGCGTTTTGTAAACAAAGCAGCAATCCGTGGGCTTTTAAGGACACTTCGCGTTGTCTATCAATGTTATATACCATGCCAATGTAACTATAATATCTTAGCGTTCGCATAGAGCACCTAGAGTTGTGACCTTGAACGCTCCTTCATAAGTAGATAACTACTACACAATAGAAAAGACGTACAAGTGAAAATGGATTTAGTTTTACGGCAATTAGCATGCAGCAGAGCTGCCAAATAATGCCCAGATAATATACGTGTTAATTCTAATGCGTTTTGTAAACAAAGCAGCAATCCGTGGGCTATTAAGGACACTTTGCGATGCCTATCCACTTCTATACCATGCCATTGTAACTACCATATCTTAGCGTTTGCATACAGCACCTAGAGTTGTGACCTTGAACGCTCCTTCATAAGTAGATAACTCCTATACGATAGAAAAGACGTTCAAGAGAAAGCGGTCTAAGTTTTACTGCAATTAGTATGCAGCAGAGCTTTCAGAAAATGCCCAATTAATATACACGTTAATTCGAACCCGTTTTGTACGCAAAGTAGCAATCCGCGGGCAATATAAGGCACTTAGCGATGTCTATCTATGTTCTATACCATGCCAATGTAACTATCATATCTTAGCTTTCGCATTCAGCACCTAGAGTTGTGACCTTGAACGCTCCTTCATAAGTAGATAACTCCTACAATAGAAAAGACGTTCAAGAGAAAACGGTCTAAAATTTACTGCAATTAGTATGCAGCAGAGCTTTCAGAAAATGCCCAATTAATATACACGTTAATTCGAACCCGTTTTGTACGCAAAGTAGCAATCCGCGGGCAATATAAGGCACTTAGCGATGTCTATCTATGTTCTATACCATGCCAATGTAACTATCATATCTTAGCGTTCGCATAGAGCTCCTAGAGTTGTGACCTTGAACGCTCGTTCATAAGTAGATATCTCCTACACGATATAAAAGACGTACAATAGAAAACGGGCTAAGTTTAACTGCAATTAGCATGCAGCAGAGCTGCCAAATAATGCCCAGATAATATACGCGTTAATTCGAACGCGTTTTGTAAACAAAGCAGCAATCCGTGGGCTATTAAGGACACTTCGCGATGTCTATCCATGTTCTATACCATGCCAATGTAACTATCATATCTTAGCGTTCGCATAGAGCATCTAGAGTTGTGACTTTGACCGCTCCTTCATAAGTAGATAACTACTACACAATAGAAAAGACGTACAAGTGAAAATGGATTTAGTTTTACGGCAATTAGCATGCAGCAGAGCTGCCAAATAATGCCCAGATAATATACGCGTTAATTCAAATGCGTTTTGTAAACAAAGCAGCAATCCGTGGGCTATTAAGGACACTTTGCGATGCCTATCCATTTTCTATACCATGCCATTGTAACTACCATATCTTGGCGTTTGCATACAGCACCTAGAGTTGTGACCTTGAACGCTCCTTCATAAGTAGATAACTCCTATACGATAGAATAGACGTTCAAGAGAAAGCGGTCTAAGTTTTACTGCAATTAGTATGCAGCAGAGCTTTCAGAAAATGCCCAATTAATATACACGTTAATTCGAACCCGTTTTGTACGCAAAGTAGCAATCCGCGGGCAATATAAGGCACTTAGCGATGTCTATCTATGTTCTATACCATGCCAATGTAACTATCATATCTTAGCGTTCGCATACAGCACCTAGAGTTGTGACCTTGAACGCTCCTTCATAAGTAGATAACTCCTACACGATAGAACAGACGTTCAAGAGAAAACGGTCTAAGTTTTACTGCAATTAGTATCCAGCAGAGCTTTCAAAAAGTACCCAATTAATATACACGTCAATTCGAACGCGTTTTGTACGCAAAGTATTAATCCGCGGGCTATATAAGGCACTTCGCGATGTCTATCTATGTTCTATACCATGCCAATGTAACTATCATATCTTAGCGTCGCATACAGCACCTAGAGTTGTGACATTGAACGCTCCTTCATAAGTAGATAACTCCTACACGATAGAACAGACGTTCAAGAGAAAACGGTCTAAGTTTTACTGCAATTAGTATCCAGCAGAGCTTTCAAAAAGTACCCAATTAATATACACGTCAATTCGAACGCGTTTTGTACGCAAAGTATTAATCCGCGGGCTATATAAGGCACTTCGCGATGTCTATCCATGTTCTATACCATGCCAATGTAACTATCATATCTTAGCGTTCTCATAGAGCATCTAGAGTTGTGACCTTGACCGCTCCTTCATAAGTAGATAACTACTACACAATAGAAAAGACGTACAAGTGAAAATGGATTTAGTTTTACTGCAATTACCATGCAGCAGAGCTGCCAAATAATGCCCAGATAATATACGCGTTAATTCTAATTCGTTTTGTAAACAAAGCAGCAATCCGTGGGCTATTAAGGACACTTCGCGATGTCTATCCATGTTATATACCATGCCAATGTAACTATCATATCTTATCGTTCGCATAGAGCACCTAGAGTTGTGACCTTGAACGCTCCTTCATAAGTAGATAACTACTACACAATAGAAAAGACGTACAAGTGAAAATGGATTTAGTTTTACGGCAATTAGCATGCAGCAGAGCTGCCAAATAATGCCCAGATAATATACGCGTTAATTCAAATGCGTTTTGTAAACAAAGCAGCAATCCGTGGGCTATTAAGGACACTTTGCGATGCCTATCCAATTTCTATACCATGCCATTGTAACTACCATATCTTAGCGTTTGCATACAGCACCTAGAGTTGTGACCTTGAACGCTCCTTCATATGTAGATAACTCCTACACGATAGAAAAGACGTTGAAGAGAAAACGGTCTAAGTTTTACTGCAATTAGTATGCAGCAGAGCTTTCAGTAAATGCCCATATAATATACACGTTAATTCGAACGCGTTTTGTACGCAAAGTAGCAATCCGCTGGTAATATAAGGCACTTCACGATGTCTATCCATGTTCTATACCATGCCAATGTAACTATCATATCTTAGCTTTCGCATAGAGCACCTAGAGTTGTGACCTTGACCGCTCCTTCATAAGTAGACAACTACTACACAATAGAAAAGACGTACAAGTGAAAATGGATTTAGTTTTACGGCAATTAGCATGCAGCAGAGCTGCCAAATAATGCCCAGATAATATACGCGTTAATTCAAATGCGTTTTGTAAACAAAGCAGCAATCCGTGGGCTATTAAGGACACTTTGCGATGCCTATCCAATTTCTATACCATGCCATTGTAACTACCATATCTTAGCGTTTGCATACAGCACCTAGAGTTGTGACCTTGAACGCTCCTTCATATGTGGATAACTCCTAAACGATAGAAAAGACGTACAAGTGAAAATGGATTTAGTTTTACCGCAATTACCATGCAGCAGAGCTGCCAAATAATGCCCAGATAATATACGCGTTAATTCGAATGCGTTTTGTAAACAAAGCAGCAATCCGTGGGCTATTAAGGACACTTCGCGATGCCTATCCATTTTCTATACCATGCCATTGTAACTACCATATCTTAGCGTTCGCATACAGTACCTAGAGTTGTGACCTTGAACGCTCCTTCATAAGTAGATAACTCCTACAAGATAGAAAAGGCGTTCAAGAGAAAACGGTCTAAGATTTACTGCAATTAGTATGCAGCAGAGCTTTCAGAAAATGCCCAAATAAAATACACGTTAATTCGAACCCGTTTTGTACGCAAAGTAGCAATCCGCGGGCAATATAAGGCACTTAGCGATGTCTATCTATGTTCTATACCATGCCAATGTAACTATCATATCTTAGCGTTCGCATAGAGCTCCTAGAGTTGTGACCTTGAACGCTCCTTCATAAGTAGATATCTCCTACACGATATAAAAGTCGTACAATAGAAAACGGACTAAGTTTAACTGCAATTAGCATGCAGCAGAGCTGCCAAATAATGCCCAGATAATATACGCGTTAATTCTAATGCGTTTTGTAAACAAAGCAGCAATCCGTGGGCTTTTAAGGACACTTCGCGATGCCTATCCATGTTCTACACCATGTCAATGTTACTATCATATCTTAGGGTTCGCATAGAGCACAAAGAGCTGTGACCTTGAACGCTCCTTCATTCGTAGATTACTGCTACACGATAGAAAAGACGTACAAGTGGAAACGGATTTAGTTTTACTGCAATTACCATGCAGTAGAGCTGCCAAATAATGCCCAGATAATATACGCGTTAATTCTAATGCGTTTTGTAAACAAAGCAGCGACCCGTGGGCTATTAAGGACATTTCGCGATGTCTATCCATGTTCTATACCATGCCATTGTAACTACCAAATCTTAGCGTTCGCATACAGCACCTAGAGTTGTGACCTTGAACGCTCCTTCATAAGTAGGTAACTCCTACATGATAGAAAAGACGTTCAAGAGAAAACGGTCTAAGTTTTACTGCAATTAGTATGCAGCAGAGCTTTCAGAAAATGCCCAAATAATATACACGTTAATTCGAACCCGTTTTGTACGCAAAGCAGCAATCCGCGGGCAATATAAGGCACTTAGCGATGTCTATCTATGTTCTATACCATGCCAATGTAACCATCATATCTTAGCGTTCGCATACAGCACCTAGAGTTGTGACCTTGAACGCTCCTTCATAAGTAGATAACTCCTACACGATAGAAAAGACGTTCAAGAGAAAACAGTCTAAGTTTTACTGCAATTAGTATCCAGCAGAGCTTTCAAAAGGTACCCAATTAATATACACGTCAATTCGAACGCGTTTTTTACGCAAAGTATTAATCCGCGAGCTATATAAGGCACTTCGCGATGTCTATCCATGTTCTATACCATGCCAATGTAACTATCATATCTTAGCGTTCGCATACAGCACCTTGAGTTGTGACCTTGAACGCTCCTTCATAAGTAGATAACTACTACACAATAGAAAAGACGTACAAGTGAAAATGGATTTAGTTTTACGGCAATTAGCATGCAGCAGAGCTGCCAAATAATGCCCAGATAATATACGCGTTAATTCTAATGCGTTTTGTAAACAAAGCAGCAATCCGTGGGCTTTTAAGGACACTTTGCGATGCCTATCCATTTTCTATACCATGCCATTGTAACTACCATATCTTAGCGTTTGCATACAGCACCTAGAGTTGTGACCTTGAACGCTCCTTCATATGTAGATAACTCCTACACGATAGAAAAGACGTTGAAGAGAAAACGGTCTAAGTTTTACTGCAATTAGTATGCAGCAGAGCTTTCAGTAAATGCCCAAATAATATACACGTTAATTCGAACGCGTTTTGTACGCAAAGTTGCAATCCGCTGGTAATATAAGGCACTTCACGATGTCTATCCATGTTCTATACAATGCCAATGTAACTATCATATCTTAGCGTTCGCATAGAGCACCTAGAGTTGTGACCTTGACCGCTCCTTCATAAGTAGATAACTACTACACAATAGAAAAGACGTACAAGTGAAAATGTATTTAGTTTTACCGCAATTACCATGCAGCAGAGCTGCCAAATAATGCCCAGATAATATACGCGCTAATTCTAATGCGTTTTGTAAACAAAGCAGCAATCCGTGGGCTATTAAGGACACTTCGCGATGCCTAACCATGTTCTACACCATGTCAATGTTACTATCATATTTTAGGGTTCGCATAGAGCACAGAGAGCTGTGACCTAAAACGTTCCTTCATTCGTAGATTACTGCTACACGATAGAAAAGACGTACAAGTGAAAATGGATTTAGTTTTACTGCAATTAGCATGCAACAGAGCTGCCAAATATTGCCCAGATAATATACGCGTTAATTGGAATACGTTTTGTAAACAAAGCAGCAATCCGTGGGCTATTAAGGACACTTCGCGATGCCTATCCATTTTCTATACCTTGCCATTGTAACTACCATATCTTAGCGTTCGCATACAGTACCTAGAGTTGTGAACTTGAACGCTCCTTCATAAGTAGATAACTCCTACAAGATAGAAAAGGCGTTCAAGAGAAAACGGTCTAAGTTTTACTGCAATTAGTATGCAGCAGAGCTTTCAGAAAATGCCCAAATAATATACATGTTAATTCGAACCCGTTTTGTACGCAAAGTAGCAATCCGCGGGCAATATAAGGCACTTAGCGATGTCTATCTAAGTTCTATACCATACCAATGTAACTATCATATCTTAGCGTTCGCATACAGCACCTAGAGTGGTGACCTTGAACGCTCCTTCATAAGTAGATAACTCCTTCACGATAGAAAAGACGTTCAAGAGAAAACGGTCTAAGTTTTACTGCAATTAGTATGGAGCAGAGCTTTCGAAAAGTACCCAATTAATATACACGTCAATTCGAACGCGTTTTGTACGCAAAGTATCAATCCGCGGGCTATATAAGGCACTTCGCGATGTCTATCCATGTTCTATACTATGCCAATGTAACTATCATATCTTAGCGTTCGCATACAGCACCTAGAGTGGTGACCTTGAACGCTCCTTCATAAGTAGATAACTCCTTCACGATAGAAAAGACGTTCAAGAGAAAACGGTCTAAGTTTTACTGCAATTAGTATGGAGCAGAGCTTTCGAAAAGTACCCAATTAATATACACGTCAATTCGAACGCGTTTTGTACGCAAAGTATCAATCCGCGGGCTATATAAGGCACTTCGCGATGTCTATCCATGTTCTATACCATACCAATGTAACTATCATAACTTAGCGTTCGCATACAGCACCTAGAGTGGTGACCTTGAACGCTCCTTCATAAGTAGATAACTCCTTCACGATAGAAAAGACGTTCAAGAGAAAACGGTCTAAGTTTTACTGCAATTAGTATGGAGCAGAGCTTTCGAAAAGTACCCAATTAATATACACGTCAATTCGAACGCGTTTTGTACGCAAAGTATCAATCCGCGGGCTATATAAGGCACTTCGCGATGTCTATCCATGTTCTATACCATGCCAATGTAACTATCATATCTTAGCGTTCGCATACAGCACCTAGAGTGGTGACCTTGAACGCTCCTTCATAAGTAGATAACTCCTTCACGATAGAAAAGACGTTCAAGAGAAAACGGTCTAAGATTTACTGCAATTAGTATGCAGCAGAGCTTTCAGAAAATGCCCAAATAAAATACACGTTAATTCGAACCCGTTTTGTACGCAAAGTAGCAATCCGCGGGCAATATAAGGCACTTAGCGATGTCTATCTATGTTCTATACCATGCCAATGTAACTATCATATCTTAGCGTTCGCATAGAGCTCCTAGAGTTGTGACCTTGAACGCTCCTTCATAAGTAGATATCTCCTACACGATATAAAAGACGTACAATAGAAAACGGACTAAGTTTAACTGCAATTAGCATGCAGCAGAGCTGCCAAATAATGCCCAGATAATATACGCGTTAATTCTAATGCGTTTTGTAAACAAAGCAGCAATCCGTGGGCTATTAAGGACACTTCGCGATGCCTATCCATGTTCTACACCATGTCAATGTTACTATCATATCTTAGGGTTCGCATAGAGCACAAAGAGCTGTGACCTTGAACGCTCCTTCATTCGTAGATTACTGCTACACGATAGAAAAGACGTACAAGTGAAAATGGATTTAGTTTTACTGCAATTAGCATGCAGCAGAGCTGCCAAATAATGCCCAGATAATATACGCGCTAATTCTAATGCGTTTTGTAAACAAAGCAGCAATCCGTGGGCTTTTAAGGACACTTCGCGTTGTCTATCAATGTTATATACCATGCCAATGTAACTATAATATCTTAGCGTTCGCATAGAGCACCTAGAGTTGTGACCTTGAACGCTCCTTCATAAGTAGATAACTACTACACAATAGAAAAGACGTACAAGTGAAAATGGATTTAGTTTTACGGCAATTAGCATGCAGCAGAGCTGCCAAATAATGCCCAGATAATATACGTGTTAATTCTAATGCGTTTTGTAAACAAAGCAGCAATCCGTGGGCTATTAAGGACACTTTGCGATGCCTATCCACTTCTATACCATGCCATTGTAACTACCATATCTTAGCGTTTGCATACAGCACCTAGAGTTGTGACCTTGAACGCTCCTTCATAAGTAGATAACTCCTATACGATAGAAAAGACGTTCAAGAGAAAGCGGTCTAAGTTTTACTGCAATTAGTATGCAGCAGAGCTTTCAGAAAATGCCCAATTAATATACACGTTAATTCGAACCCGTTTTGTACGCAAAGTAGCAATCCGCGGGCAATATAAGGCACTTAGCGATGTCTATCTATGTTCTATACCATGCCAATGTAACTATCATATCTTAGCTTTCGCATACAGCACCTAGAGTTGTGACCTTGAACGCTCCTTCATAAGTAGATAACTCCTACAATAGAAAAGACGTTCAAGAGAAAACGGTCTAAGATTTACTGCAATTAGTATGCAGCAGAGCTTTCAGAAAATGCCCAATTAATATACACGTTAATTCGAACCCGTTTTGTACGCAAAGTAGCAATCCGCGGGCAATATAAGGCACTTAGCGATGTCTATCTATGTTCTATACCATGCCAATGTAACTATCATATCTTAGCGTTCGCATAGAGCTCCTAGAGTTGTGACCTTGAACGCTCGTTCATAAGTAGATATCTCCTACACGATATAAAAGACGTACAATAGAAAACGGGCTAAGTTTAACTGCAATTAGCATGCAGCAGAGCTGCCAAATAATGCCCAGATAATATACGCGTTAATTCGAACGCGTTTTGTAAACAAAGCAGCAATCCGTGGGCTATTAAGGACACTTCGCGATGTCTATCCATGTTCTATACCATGCCAATGTAACTATCATATCTTAGCGTTCGCATAGAGCATCTAGAGTTGTGACTTTGACCGCTCCTTCATAAGTAGATAACTACTACACAATAGAAAAGACGTACAAGTGAAAATGGATTTAGTTTTACGGCAATTAGCATGCAGCAGAGCTGCCAAATAATGCCCAGATAATATACGCGTTAATTCAAATGCGTTTTGTAAACAAAGCAGCAATCCGTGGGCTATTAAGGACACTTTGCGATGCCTATCCATTTTCTATACCATGCCATTGTAACTACCATATCTTGGCGTTTGCATACAGCACCTAGAGTTGTGACCTTGAACGCTCCTTCATAAGTAGATAACTCCTATACGATAGAATAGACGTTCAAGAGAAAGCGGTCTAAGTTTTACTGCAATTAGTATCCAGCAGAGCTTTCAAAAAGTACCCAATTAATATACACGTCAATTCGAACGCGTTTTGTACGCAAAGTATTAATCCGCGGGCTATATAAGGCACTTCGCGATGTCTATCCATGTTCTATACCATGCCAATGTAACTATCATATCTTAGCGTTCGCATAGAGCATCTAGAGTTGTGACCTTGACCGCTCCTTCATAAGTAGATAACTCCTACACGATAGAACAGACGTTCAAGAGAAAACGGTCTAAGTTTTACTGCAATTAGTATCCAGCAGAGCTTTCAAAAAGTACCCAATTAATATACACGTCAATTCGAACGCGTTTTGTACGCAAAGTATTAATCCGCGGGCTATATAAGGCACTTCGCGATGTCTATCCATGTTCTATACCATGCCAATGTAACTATCATATCTTAGCGTTCGCATAGAGCATCTAGAGTTGTGACCTTGACCGCTCCTTCATAAGTAGATAACTACTACACAATAGAAAAGACGTACAAGTGAAAATGGATTTAGTTTTACCGCAATTACCATGCAGCAGAGCTGCCAAATAATGCCCAGATAATATACGCGTTAATTCTAATACGTTTTGTAAACAAAGCAGCAATCCGTGGGCTATTAAGGACACTTCGCGATGCCTATCCATGTTCTACACCATGTCAATGTTACTATCATATCTTAGGGTTCGCATAGAGCACAAAGAGCTGTGACCTTGAACGTTCCTTCATTCGTAGATTACTGCTACACGATAGAAAAGACGTACAAGTGAAAATGGATTTAGTTTTACTGCAATTAGCATGCAGCAGAGCTTTCAGTAAATGCCCAAATAATATACACGTTAATTCGAACGCGTTTTGTACGCAAAGTAGCAATCCGCTGGTAATATAAGGCACTTCACGATGTCTATCCATGTTCTATACCATGCCAATGTAACTATCATATCTTAGCGTTCGCATAGAGCACCTAGAGTTGTGACCTTGACCGCTCCTTCATAAGTAGATAACTACTACACAATAGAAAAGACGTACAAGTGAAAATGGATTTAGTTTTACCGCAATTACCATGCAGCAGAGCTGCCAAATAATGCCCAGATAATATACGCGTTAATTCTAATGCGTTTTGTAAACAAAGCAGCAATCCGTGGGCTATTAAGGACACTTCGCGATGCCTATCCATGTTCTACACCATGTCAATGTTACTATCATATCTTAGGGTTCGCATAGAGCACAAAGAGCTGTGACCTTGAACGTTCCTTCATTCGTAGATTACTGCTACACGATAGAAAAGACGTACAAGTGAAAATGGATTTAGTTTTACTGCAATTAGCATGCAGCAGAGCTGCCAAATATTGCCCAGATAATATACGCGTTAATTCGAATGCGTTTTGTAAACAAAGCAGCAATCCGTGGGCTATTAAGGACACTTTGCGATGCCTATCCATTTTCTATACCATGCCATTGTTACTACCATATCTTAGCGTTCGCATACAGTACCTGGAGTTGTGACCTTGAACGCTCCTTCATAAGTAGATAACTCCTACAAGATAGAAAAGGCGTTCAAGAGAAAACGGTCGAAGTTTTACTGCAATTAGTATGCAGCAGAGCTTTCAGTAAATGCCCATATAATATACACGTTAATTCGAACGCGTTGTGTACGCAAAGTAGCAATCCGCTGGTAATATAAGGCACTTCACGATGTCTATCCATGTTCTATACCATGCCAATGTAACTATCATTTCTTAGCGTTCGCATACAGCACCTAGAGTTGTGACCTTGAACGCTCCTTCATAAGTAGGTAACTCCTACACGATAGAAAAGACGTTCAAGAGAAAACGGTCTAAGTCTTACTGCAATTAGTATGCAGCAGAGCTTTCAGTAAATGCCCATATAATATACACGTTAATTCGAACGCGTTGTGTACGCAAAGTAGCAATCCGCTGGTAATATAAGGCACTTCACGATTTCTATCCATGTTCTATACCATGCCAATGTAACTATCATATCTTAGCGTTCGCATAGAGCACCTAGAGTTGTGACCTTGACCGCTCCTTCATAAGTAGATAACTACTACACAATAGAAAAGACGTACAAGTGAAAATGGATTTAGTTTTACCGCAATTACCATGCAGCAGAGCTGCCAAATAATGCCCAGATAATATACGCGTTAATTCTAATGCGTTTTGTAAACAAAGCAGCAATCCGTGGGCTATTAAGGACACTTCGCGATGCCTATCCATGTTCTACACCATGTCAATGTTACTATCATATCTTAGGGTTCGCATAGAGCACAAAGAGCTGTGACCTTGAACGTTCCTTCATTCGTAGATTACTGCTACACGATAGAAAAGACGTACAAGTGAAAATGGATTTAGTTTTACTGCAATTAGCATGCAGCAGAGCTGCCAAATATTGCCCAGATAATATACGCGTTAATTCGAATGCGTTTTGTAAACAAAGCAGCAATCCGTGGGCTATTAAGGACACTTTGCGATGCCTATCCATTTTCTATACCATGCCATTGTTACTACCATATCTTAGCGTTCGCATACAGTACCTGGAGTTGTGACCTTGAACGCTCCTTCATAAGTAGATATCTCCTACACGATATAAAAGTCGTACAATAGAAAACGGACTAAGTTTAACTGCAATTAGCATGCAGCAGAGCTGCCAAATAATGCCCAGATAATATACGCGTTAATTCTAATGCGTTTTGTAAACAAAGCAGCAATCCGTGGGCTTTTAAGGACACTTCGCGATGCCTATCCATGTTCTACACCATGTCAATGTTACTATCATATCTTAGGGTTCGCATAGAGCACAAAGAGCTGTGACCTTGAACGCTCCTTCATTCGTAGATTACTGCTACACGATAGAAAAGACGTACAAGTGAAAATGGATTTAGTTTAACTGCAATTAGCATGCAGCAGAGCTGCCAAATAATGCCCAGATAATATACGCGATAATTCGAATGCGTTTTGTAAACAAAGCAGCAATCCGTGGGCTATTAAGGACAGTTTGCGATGCCTATCCAATTTCTATACCATGCCATTGTAACTACCATATCTTAGCGTTCGCATACAGTACCTAGAGTTGTGACCTTGAACGCTCCTTCATAAGTAGATAACTCCTACACGATAGAAAAGGCGTTCGAGAGAAAACGGTTTACTGCAATTAGTATGTAGCAGAGCTTTCAGAAAATTCCCAAATAATATACACGTTAATTCGAACCCATTTTGTATGCAAAGTAGCAATCCGCGGGCAATATAAGGCACTTAGCGATGTCTATCTATGTTCTATACCATGCCAATGTAACTATCATATCTTAGCGTTCGCAAAGAGCACCTAGAGTTGTGACCTTGAACGCTCCTTCATAAGTAGATAACTCCTACACGATAGAAAAGACGTTCAAGAGAAAACGGTCTAAGATTTACTGCAATTAGTATCCAGCAGAGCTTTCGAAAAGTACCCAATTGATATACACGTCAATTCGAACGCGTTTTGTACGCAAAGTATCAATCCGTGGGCTATATAAGGCACTTCTCGATGTCTATCCATGTTCTATACCATGCCAATGTAACTATCATATCTTAGCGTTCGCATAGAGCACCTAGAGTTGTGACCTTGACCGCTCCTTCATAAGTAGATAACTCCTACACGATAGAAAAGACGTTCAAGAGAAAACGGTCTAAGATTTACTGCAATTAGTATGCAGCAGAGCTTTCAGAAAATGCCCAAATAAAATACACGTTAATTCGAACCCGTTTTGTACGCAAAGTAGCAATCCGCGGGCAATATAAGGCACTTAGCGATGTCTATCTATGTTCTATACCATGCCAATGTAACTATCATATCTTAGCGTTCGCATAGAGCTCCTAGAGTTGTGACCTTGAACGCTCCTTCATAAGTAGATATCTCCTACACGATATAAATGACGTACAATAGAAAACGGACTAAGTTTAACTGCAATTAGCATGCAGCAGAGCTGCCAAATAATGCCCAGATAATATACGCGTTAATTCTAATGCGTTTTGTAAACAAAGCATCAATCCGTGGGCTATTAAGGACACTTCGCGATGCCTATCCATGTTCTACACCATGTCAATGTTACTATCATATCTTAGGGTTCGCATAGAGCACAAAGAGCTGTGACCATGAGCGCTCCTTCAATCGTAGATTACTGCTACACGATAGAAAAGACGTACAAGTGAAAATGGATTTAGTTTAACTGCAATTAGCATGCAGCAGAGCTGCCAAATAATGCCCAGATAATATACGCGATAATTCGAATGCGTTTTGTAAACAAAGCAGCAATCCGTGGGCTATTAAGGACAGTTTGCGATGCCTATCCATTTTCTATACCATGCCATTGTTACTACCATATCTTAGCGTTCGCATACAGTACCTAGAGTTGTGACCTTGAACGCTCCTTCATAAGTAGATAACTCCTACACGATAGAAAAGGCGTTCGAGAGAAAACGGTTTACTGCAATTAGTATGCAGCAGAGCTTTCAGAAAATGCCCAAATAATATACACGTTAATTCGAACCCATTTTGTATGCAAAGTAGCAATCCGCGGGCAATATAAGGCACTTAGCGATGTCTATCTATGTTCTATACCATGCCAATGTAATTATCATATCTTAGCGTTCGCATAGAGCACCTAGAGTTGTGACCTTGAACGCTCCTTCATAAGTAGATAACTCCTACACGATAGAAAAGACGTTCAAGAGAAAACGGTCTAAGATTTACTGCAATTAGTATGCAGCAGAGCTTTCGAAAAGTACCCAATTGATATACACGTCAATTCGAACGCGTTTTGTACGCAAAGTATCAATCCGTGGGCTATATAAGGCACTTCTCGATGTCTATCCATGTTCTATACCATGCCAATGTAACTATCATATCTTAGCGTTCGCATAGAGCACCTAGAGTTGTGACCTTGACCGCTCCTTCATAAGTAGATAACTACTACACAATAGAAAAGACGTACAAGTGAAAATGGATTTAGTTTTACTGCAATTACCATGCAGCAGAGCTGCCAAATAATGCCCAGAAAATATACGCGTTAATTCTAATGCGTTTTGTAAACAAAGCAGCAATCCGTGGGCTATTAAGGACATTTCGCGATGCCTATCCATGTTCTATACCATGCCAATGTAACTATCATATCTTAGCGTTCGCATAGAGCTCCTAGAGTTGTGACCTTGAACGCTCCTTCATAAGTAGATATCTCCTACACGATATAAGAGACGTACAATAGAAAACGGACTAAGTTTAACTGCAATTAGCATGCAGCAGAGCTGCCAAATAATGCCCAGATAATAAACGCGTTAATTCGAATGCGTTTTGTAAACAAAGCAGCAATCCGTGGGCTATTAAGGACACTTCGCGATGCCTATCCATTTTCTATACCATGCCAATGTAACTATCATATCTTAGCGTTCGCACACAGCACCTAGAGTTGTGACCTTGAACGCTCCTTCATAAGTAGGTAACTCCTACACGATAGAAAAGACGTTCAAGAGAAAACGGTCTAAGTTTTACTGCAATTAGTATGCAGCAGAGCTTTCGAAAAGTACCCAATTGATATACACGTCAATTCGAACGCGTTTTGTACGCAAAGTATCAATCCGTGGGCTACATAAGGCACTTCTCGATGTCTATCCATGTTCTATACCATGCCAATGTAACTATCATATCTTAGCGTTCGCATAGAGCACCTAGAGTTGTGACCTTGACCGCTCCTTCATAAGTAGATAACTACTACACAATAGAAAAGACGTACAAGTGAAAATGGATTTAGTTTTACTGCAATTACCATGCAGCAGAGCTGCCAAATAATGCCCAAAAAATATACTCGTTAATTCTAATGCGTTTTGTAAACAAAGCAGCAATCCGTGGGCTATTAAGGACATTTCGCGATGCCTATCCATGTTCTACACCATGTCAATGTTACTATCATATCTTAGGGTTCGCATAGAGCACAAAGAGCTGTGACCTTGAACGCTCCTTCATTCGTAGATTACTGCTACACGATAGAAAAGACGTACAAGTGAAAATGGATTTAGTTTTACTGCAATTAGCATGCATCAGAGCTGCCAAATTATGCCAAGATAATATACGCGTTAATTCGAATGCGTTTTGTAAACAAAGCAGCGATCCGTGGGCTATTAAGGACACTGCGCGATGCCTATCCATTTTCTATACCATGTCATTGTAACTACCATATCTTAGCGTTCGTATACAGTACCTGGAGTTGTGACCTTGAACGCTCCTTCATAAGTAGATAACTGCTACACGATAGAAAAGACGTTCAAGAGAAAACGGTCGAAGTTTTACTGCAATTAGTATGCAGCAGAGCTTTCAGAAAATGCCCAAATAATATACACGTTAATTCGAACCCGTTTTGTAGGCAAAGTAGCAATCCGCGGGCAATATAAGGCACTTAGCGATGTGTATCTATGTTCTATACCATGCCAATGTAACTATCATATCTTAGCGTTCGCATAGAGCTCCTAGAGTTGTGACCTTGAACGCTCCTTCACAAGTAGATATCTCCTACACGATATAAAAGACGTACAATAGAAAACGGACTAAGTTTAACTGCAATTAGCATGCAGCAGAGCTGCCAAATAATGCCCAGATAATATACGCGTTAATTCTAATGCGTTTTGTAAACAAAGCAGCAATCCGTGGGCTATTAAGGACAGTTCGCGATGCCTATCCATGTTCTACACCATGTCAATGTTACTATCATATCTTAGGGTTCGCATAGAGCACAAAGAGCTGTGACCTTGAACGCTCCTTCATTCGTAGATTACTGCTACACGATAGAAAAGACGTACAAGTGAAAATGGATTTAGTTTTACTGCAATTAGCATGCAGCAGAGCTGCCAAATAATGCCCAGATAATATACGCGCTAATTCTAATGCGTTTTGTAAACAAAGCAGCAATCCGTGGGCTATTAAGGACACTTCGCGTTGTCTATCCATGTTATATACCATGCCAATGTAACTATAATATCTTAGCGTTCGCATAGAGCACCTAGAGTTGTGACCTTGAACGCTCCTTCATAAGTAGATAACTACTACACAATAGAAAAGACGTACAAGTGAAAATGGATTTAGTTTTACGGCAATTAGCATGCAGCAGAGCTGCCAAATAATGCCCAGATAATATACGTGTTAATTCTAATGCGTTTTGTAAACAAAGCAGCAATCGGTGGGCTATTAAGGACACTTTGCGATGCCTATCCATTTTCTATACCATGCCATTGTAACTACCATATCTTAGCGTTTGCATACAGCACCTAGAGTTGTGACCTTGAACGCTCCTTCATAAGTAGATAACTCCTATACGATAGAAAAGACGTTCAAGAGAAAGCGGTCTAAGTTTTACTGCAATTAGTATGCAGCAGAGCTTTCAGAAAATGCCCAATTAATATACACGTTAATTCGAACCCGTTTTGTACGCAAAGCAGCAATCCGCGGGCAATATAAGGCACTTAGCGATGTCTATCTATGTTCTATACCATGCCAATGTAACTATCATATCTTAGCGTTCGCATAGAGCTCCTAGAGTTGTGACCTTGAACGCTCCTTCATAAGTAGATATCTCCTACACGATATAAGAGACGTACAATAGAAAACGGACTAAGTTTAACTGCAATTAGCATACAGCAGAGCTGCCAAATAATGCCCAGATAATAAACGCGTTAATTCGAATGCGTTTTGTAAACAAAGCATCAAACCGTGGGCTATTAAGGACACTTCGCGATGCCTATCCATTTTCTATACCATGCCATTGTAACTACCATATCTTAGCGTTCGTATACAGTACCTAGAGTTGTGACCTTGAACGCTCCTTCATAAGTAGATAATTCCTACACGATAGAAAAGACGTTCAAGAGAAAACGGTCGAAGTTTTACTGCAATTAGTATGCAGCAGAGCTTCCAGAAAATGCCCAAATAATATACACTTTAATTCGAACCCGTTTTGTACGCAAAGTAGCAATCCGCGGGCAATATAAGGCAATTAGCGATGTCTATCTATGTTCTATACCATGCCAATGTAACTATCATATCTTAGCGTTCGCACACAGCACCTAGAGTTGTGACCTTGAACGCTCCTTCATACGTAGGTAACTCCTACACGATAGAAAAGACGTTCAAGAGAAAACGGTCTAAGTTTTACTGCAATTAGTTTGCAGCAGAGCTTTCGAAAAGTACCCAATTGATATACACGTCAATTCGAACGCGTTTTGTACGCAAAGTATCAATCCGCGGGCTATATAAGGCACTTCTCGATGTGTATCTATGTTCTATACCATGCCAATGTAACTATCATATCTTAGCGTTCGCAGACAGCACCTAGAGTTGTGACCTTGAACGCTCCTTCATAAGTAGGTAACTCCTACACGATAGAAAAGACGTTCAAGAGAAAACGGTCTAAGTTTTACTGCAATTAGTATGCAGCAGAGCTTTCAAAAAGTACCCAATTAATATACACGTCAATTCGAACGCGTTTTGTACGCAAAGTAGCAATCCGCGGGCTATATAAGGTACTTCGCGATGTCTATCCATGTTCTATACCATGCCAATGTAACTACCATATCTTAGCGTTCGCATAGAGCACCTAGAGTTGTGACCTTGAACGCTCCTTCATAAGTAGATAACTCCTACACGATAGAAAAGACGTTCAAGAGAAAACGGTCTAAGATTTACTGCAATTAGTATGCAGCAGAGCTTTCAGAAAATGCCCAAATAAAATACACGTTAATTCGAACCCGTTTTGTACGCAAAGTAGCAATCCGCGGGCAATATAAGGCACTTAGCGATGTCTATCTATGTTCTATACCATGCCAATGTAACTATCATATCTTAGCGTTCGCATAGAGCTCCTAGAGTTGTGACCTTGAACGCTCCTTCATAAGTAGATATCTCCTACACGATATAAAAGACGTACAATAGAAAACGGACTAAGTTTAACTGCAATTAGCATGCAGCAGAGCTGCCAAATAATGCCCAGATAATATACGCGTTAATTCTAATGCGTTTTGTAAACAAAGCAGCAATCCGTGGGCTATTAAGGACACTTCGCGATGCCTATCCATGTTCTACACCATGTCAATGTTACTATCATATCTTAGGGTTCGCATAGAGCACAAAGAGCTGTGACCTTGAACGCTCCTTCATTCGTAGATTACTGCTACACGATAGAAAAGACGTACAAGTGAAAATGGATTTAGTTTTACTGCAATTAGCATGCAGCAGAGCTGCCAAATAATGCCCAGATAATATATGCGCTAATTCTAATGCGTTTTGTAAACAAAGCAGCAATCCGTGGGCTATTAAGGACACTTCGCGTTGTCTATCCATGTTATATACCATGCCAATGTAACTATAATATCTTAGCGTTCGCATAGAGCACCTAGAGTTGTGACCTTGAACGCTCCTTCATAAGTAGATAACTACTACACAATAGAAAAGACGTACAAGTGAAAATGGATTTAGTTTTACGGCAATTAGCATGCAGCAGAGCTGCCAAATAATGCCCAGATAATATACGTGTTAATTCTAATGCGTTTTGTAAACAAAGCAGCAATCCGTGGGCTATTAAGGACACTTTGCGATGCCTATCCATTTTCTATACCATGCCATTGTAACTACCATATCTTAGCGTTTGCATACAGCACCTAGAGTTGTGACCTTGAACGCTCCTTCATAAGTAGATAACTCCTATACGATAGAAAAGACGTTCAAGAGAAAGCGGTCTAAGTTTTACTGCAATTAGTATGCAGCAGAGCTTTCAGAAAATGCCCAATTAATATACACGTTAATTTGAACCCGTTTTGTACGCAAAGTAGCAATCCGCGGGCAATATAAGGCACTTAGCGATGTCTATCTATGTTCTATACCATGCCAATGAAACTATCATATCTTAGCTTTCGCATACAGCACCTAGAGTTGTGACCTTGAACGCTCCTTCATAAGTAGATAACTCCTACACGATAGAAAAGACGTTCAAGAGAAAACGGTCTAAGATTTACTGCAATTAGTATGCAGCAGAGCTTTCAGAAAATGCCCAATTAATATACACGTTAATTCGAACCCGTTTTGTACGCAAAGTAGCAATCCGCGGGCAATATAAGGCACTTAGCGATGTCTATCTATGTTCTATACCATGCCAATGTAACTATCATATCTTAGCGTTCGCATAGAGCTCCTAGAGTTGTGACCTTGAACGCTCCTTCATAAGTAGATATCTCCTACACGATATAAATGACGTACAATAGAAAACGGACTAAGTTTAACTGCAATTAGCATGCAGCAGAGCTGCCAAATAATGCCCAGATAATATACGCGTTAATTCTAATGCGTTTTGTAAACAAAGCATCAATCCGTGGGCTATTAAGGACACTTCGCGATGCCTATCCATGTTCTACACCATGTCAATGTTACTATCATATCTTAGGGTTCGCATAGAGCACAAAGAGCTGTGACCATGAACGCTCCTTCAATCGTAGATTACTGCTACACGATAGAAAAGACGTACAAGTGAAAATGGATTTAGTTTAACTGCAATTAGCATGCAGCAGAGCTGCCAAATAATGCCCAGATAATATACGCGATAATTCGAATGCGTTTTGTAAACAAAGCAGCAATCCGTGGGCTATTAAGGACAGTTTGCGATGCCTATCCATTTTCTATACCATGCCATTGTTACTACCATATCTTAGCGTTCGCATACAGTACCTAGAGTTGTGACCTTGAACGCTCCTTCATAAGTAGATAACTCCTACACGATAGAAAAGGCGTTCGAGAGAAAACGGTTTACTGCAATTAGTATGCAGCAGAGCTTTCAGAAAATGCCCAAATAATATACACGTTAATTCGAACCCATTTTGTATGCAAAGTAGCAATCCGCGGGCAATATAAGGCACTTAGCGATGTCTATCTATGTTCTATACCATGCCAATGTAACTATCATATCTTAGCGTTCGCATAGAGCACCTAGAGTTGTGACCTTGAACGCTCCTTCATAAGTAGATAACTCCTACACGATAGAAAAGACGTTCAAGAGAAAACGGTCTAAGATTTACTGCAATTAGTATGCAGCAGAGCTTTCGAAAAGTACCCAATTGATATACACGTCAATTCGAACGCGTTTTGTACGCAAAGTATCAATCCGTGGGCTATATAAGGCACTTCTCGATGTCTATCCATGTTCTATACCATGCCAATGTAACTATCATATCTTAGCGTTCGCATAGAGCACCTAGAGTTGTGACCTTGACCGCTCCTTCATAAGTAGATAACTACTACACAATAGAAAAGACGTACAAGTGAAAATGGATTTAGTTTTACTGCAATTACCATGCAGCAGAGCTGCCAAATAATGCCCAGAAAATATACGCGTTAATTCTAATGCGTTTTGTAAACAAAGCAGCAATCCGTGGGCTATTAAGGACATTTCGCGATGCCTATCCATGTTCTATACCATGCCAATGTAACTATCATATCTTAGCGTTCGCATAGAGCTCCTAGAGTTGTGACCTTGAACGCTCCTTCATAAGTAGATATCTCCTACACGATATAAGAGACGTACAATAGAAAACGGACTAAGTTTAACTGCAATTAGCATGCAGCAGAGCTGCCAAATAATGCCCAGATAATAAACGCGTTAATTCGAATGCGTTTTGTAAACAAAGCAGCAATCCGTGGGCTATTAAGGACATTTCGCGATGCCTATCCATGTTCTACACCATGTCAATGTTACTATCATATCTTAGGGTTCGCATAGAGCACAAAGAGCTGTGACCTTGAACGCTCCTTCATTCGTAGATTACTGCTACACGATAGAAAAGACGTACAAGTGAAAATGGATTTAGTTTTACTGCAATTAGCATGCATCAGAGCTGCCAAATTATGCCAAGATAATATACGCGTTAATTCGAATGCGTTTTGTAAACAAAGCAGCGATCCGTGGGCTATTAAGGACACTGCGCGATGCCTATCCATTTTCTATACCATGTCATTGTAACTACCATATCTTAGCGTTCGTATACAGTACCTGGAGTTGTGACCTTGAACGCCCCTTCATAAGTAGATAACTGCTACACGATAGAAAAGACGTTCAAGAGAAAACGGTCGAAGTTTTACTGCAATTAGTATGCAGCAGAGCTTTCAGAAAATGCCCAAATAATATACACGTTAATTCGAACCCGTTTTGTAGGCAAAGTAGCAATCCGCGGGCAATATAAGGCACTTAGCGATGTGTATCTATGTTCTATACCATGCCAAAGTAACTATCATATCTTAGCGTTCGCATACATCACCTAGAGTTGTGACCTTGAACGCTCCTTCATAAGTAGGTAACTCCTACACGATAGAAAAGACGTTCAAGAGAAAACGGTCTAAGTTTTACTGCAATTAGTATGCAGCAGAGCTTTCAAAAAGTACCCAATAAATATACACGTCAATTCGAACGCGTTTTGTACGCAAAGTAGCAATCCGCGGGCTATATAAGGTACTTCGCGATGTCTATCCATGTTCTATACCATGCCAATGTAACTACCATATCTTAGCGTTCGCATAGAGCACCTAGAGTTGTGACCTTGAACGCTCCTTCATAAGTAGATAACTCCTACATGATAGAAAAGACGTTCAAGAGAAAACGGTCTAAGATTTACTGCAATTAGTATGCAGCAGAGCTTTCAGAAAATGCCCAAATAAAATACACGTTAATTCGAACCCGTTTTGTACGCAAAGTAGCAATCCGCGGGCAATATAAGGCACTTAGCGATGTCTATCTATGTTCTATACCATGCCAATGTAACTATCATATCTTAGCGTTCGCATAGAGCTCCTAGAGTTGTGACCTTGAACGCTCCTTCACAAGTAGATATCTCCTACACGATATAAAAGACGTACAATAGAAAACGGACTAAGTTTAACTGCAATTAGCATGCAGCAGAGCTGCCAAATAATGCCCAGATAATATACGCGTTAATTCTAATGCGTTTTGTAAACAAAGCAGCAATCCGTGGGCTATTAAGGACAGTTCGCGATGCCTATCCATGTTCTACACCATGTCAATGTTACTATCATATCTTAGGGTTCGCATAGAGCACAAAGAGCTGTGACCTTGAACGCTCCTTCATTCGTAGATTACTGCTACACGATAGAAAAGACGTACAAGTGAAAATGGATTTAGTTTTACTGCAATTAGCATGCAGCAGAGCTGCCAAATAATGCCCAGATAATATACGCGCTAATTCTAATGCGTTTTGTAAACAAAGCAGCAATCCGTGGGCTATTAAGGACACTTCGCGTTGTCTATCCATGTTATATACCATGCCAATGTAACTATAATATCTTAGCGTTCGCATAGAGCACCTAGAGTTGTGACCTTGAACGCTCCTTCATAAGTAGATAACTACTACACAATAGAAAAGACGTACAAGTGAAAATGGATTTAGTTTTACGGCAATTAGCATGCAGCAGAGCTGCCAAATAATGCCCAGATAATATACGTGTTAATTCTAATGCGTTTTGTAAACAAAGCAGCAATCGGTGGGCTATTAAGGACACTTTGCGATGCCTATCCATTTTCTATACCATGCCATTGTAACTACCATATCTTAGCGTTTGCATACAGCACCTAGAGTTGTGACCTTGAACGCTCCTTCATAAGTAGATAACTCCTATACGATAGAAAAGACGTTCAAGAGAAAGCGGTCTAAGTTTTACTGCAATTAGTATGCAGCAGAGCTTTCAGAAAATGCCCAATTAATATACACGTTAATTCGAACCCGTTTTGTACGCAAAGCAGCAATCCGCGGGCAATATAAGGCACTTAGCGATGTCTATCTATGTTCTATACCATGCCAATGTAACTATCATATCTTAGCGTTCGCATAGAGCTCCTAGAGTTGTGACCTTGAACGCTCCTTCATAAGTAGATATCTCCTACACGATATAAGAGACGTACAATAGAAAACGGACTAAGTTTAACTGCAATTAGCATACAGCAGAGCTGCCAAATAATGCCCAGATAATAAACGCGTTAATTCGAATGCGTTTTGTAAACAAAGCATCAAACCGTGGGCTATTAAGGACACTTCGCGATGCCTATCCATTTTCTATACCATGCCATTGTAACTACCATATCTTAGCGTTCGTATACAGTACCTAGAGTTGTGACCTTGAACGCTCCTTCATAAGTAGATAATTCCTACACGATAGAAAAGACGTTCAAGAGAAAACGGTCGAAGTTTTACTGCAATTAGTATGCAGCAGAGCTTCCAGAAAATGCCCAAATAATATACACTTTAATTCGAACCCGTTTTGTACGCAAAGTAGCAATCCGCGGGCAATATAAGGCAATTAGCGATGTCTATCTATGTTCTATACCATGCCAATGTAACTATCATATCTTAGCGTTCGCACACAGCACCTAGAGTTGTGACCTTGAACGCTCCTTCATACGTAGGTAACTCCTACACGATAGAAAAGACGTTCAAGAGAAAACGGTCTAAGTTTTACTGCAATTAGTTTGCAGCAGAGCTTTCGAAAAGTACCCAATTGATATACACGTCAATTCGAACGCGTTTTGTACGCAAAGTATCAATCCGCGGGCTATATAAGGCACTTCTCGATGTGTATCTATGTTCTATACCATGCCAATGTAACTATCATATCTTAGCGTTCGCATACAGCACCTAGAGTTGTGACCTTGAACGCTCCTTCATAAGTAGGTAACTCCTACACGATAGAAAAGACGTTCAAGAGAAAACGGTCTAAGTTTTACTGCAATTAGTATGCAGCAGAGCTTTCAAAAAGTACCCAATTAATATACACGTCAATTCGAACGCGTTTTGTACGCAAAGTAGCAATCCGCGGGCTATATAAGGTACTTCGCGATGTCTATCCATGTTCTATACCATGCCAATGTAACTACCATATCTTAGCGTTCGCATAGAGCACCTAGAGTTGTGACCTTGAACGCTCCTTCATAAGTAGATAACTCCTACACGATAGAAAAGACGTTCAAGAGAAAACGGTCTAAGATTTACTGCAATTAGTATGCAGCAGAGCTTTCAGAAAATGCCCAAATAAAATACACGTTAATTCGAACCCGTTTTGTACGCAAAGTAGCAATCCGCGGGCAATATAAGGCACTTAGCGATGTCTATCTATGTTCTATACCATGCCAATGTAACTATCATATCTTAGCGTTCGCATAGAGCTCCTAGAGTTGTGACCTTGAACGCTCCTTCATAAGTAGATATCTCCTACACGATATAAAAGACGTACAATAGAAAACGGACTAAGTTTAACTGCAATTAGCATGCAGCAGAGCTGCCAAATAATGCCCAGATAATATACGCGTTAATTCTAATGCGTTTTGTAAACAAAGCAGCAATCCGTGGGCTATTAAGGACACTTCGCGATGCCTATCCATGTTCTACACCATGTCAATGTTACTATCATATCTTAGGGTTCGCATAGAGCACAAAGAGCTGTGACCTTGAACGCTCCTTCATTCGTAGATTACTGCTACACGATAGAAAAGACGTACAAGTGAAAATGGATTTAGTTTTACTGCAATTAGCATTCAGCAGAGCTGCCAAATAATGCCCAGATAATATATGCGCTAATTCTAATGCGTTTTGTAAACAAAGCAGCAATCCGTGGGCTATTAAGGACACTTCGCGTTGTCTATCCATGTTATATACCATGCCAATGTAACTATAATATCTTAGCGTTCGCATAGAGCACCTAGAGTTGTGACCTTGAACGCTCCTTCATAAGTAGATAACTACTACACAATAGAAAAGACGTACAAGTGAAAATGGATTTAGTTTTACGGCAATTAGCATGCAGCAGAGCTGCCAAATAATGCCCAGATAATATACGTGTTAATTCTAATGCGTTTTGTAAACAAAGCAGCAATCCGTGGGCTATTAAGGACACTTTGCGATGCCTATCCATTTTCTATACCATGCCATTGTAACTACCATATCTTAGCGTTTGCATACAGCACCTAGAGTTGTGACCTTGAACGCTCCTTCATAAGTAGATAATTCCTACACGATAGAAAAGACGTTCAAGAGAAAACGGTCGAAGTTTTACTGCAATTAGTATGCAGCAGAGCTTCCAGAAAATGCCCAAATAATATACACTTTAATTCGAACCCGTTTTGTACGCAAAGTAGCAATCCGCGGGCAATATAAGGCACTTAGCGATGTCTATCTATGTTCTATACCATGCCAATGAAACTATCATATCTTAGCTTTCGCATACAGCACCTAGAGTTGTGACCTTGAACGCTCCTTCATAAGTAGATAACTCCTACACGATAGAAAAGACGTTCAAGAGAAAACGGTCTAAGATTTACTGCAATTAGTATGCAGCAGAGCTTTCAGAAAATGCCCAATTAATATACACGTTAATTCGAACCCGTTTTGTACGCAAAGTAGCAATCCGCGGGCAATATAAGGCACTTAGCGATGTCTATCTATGTTCTATACCATGCCAATGTAACTATCATATCTTAGCGTTCGCATAGAGCACCTAGAGTTGTGACCTTGAACACTCCTTCATAAGTAGATAACTCCTACACGATAGAAAAGACGTTCAAGAGAAAACGGTCTAAATTTTACTGCAATTAGTGCAGCAGAGCTTTCAGAAAATGCCCAAATAATATACACGTTAATTCGAACCCGTTTTGTACGCAAAGGAGCAATCCGCGGGCAATATAAGGCATTTAGCGATGTCTATCTATGTTCTATACCATGCCAATGTAACTATCATATCTTAGCGTTCGCATACAGCACCTAGAGTTGTGACCTTGAACGCTCCTTCATAAGTAGATAACTCCTACACGATAGAAAAGACGTTCAAGAGAAAACGGTCTAAGATTTACTGCAATTAGTATGCAGCAGAGCTTTCAGAAAATGCCCAATTAATATACACGTTAATTCGAACCCGTTTTGTACGCAAAGCAGCAATCCGCGGGCAATATAAGGCACTTAGCGATGTCTATCTATGTTCTATACCATGCCAATGTAACTATCATATCTTAGCGTTCGCATAGAGCTCCTAGAGTTGTGACCTTGAACGCTCCTTCATAAGTAGATATCTCCTACACGATATAAGAGACGTACAATAGAAAACGGACTAAGTTTAACTGCAATTAGCATGCAGCAGAGCTGCCAAATAATGCCCAGATAATAAACGCGTTAATTCGAATGCGTTTTGTAAACAAAGCAGCAATCCGTGGGCTATTAAGGACACTTCGCGATGCCTATCCATTTTCTATACCATGCCAATGTAACTATCATATCTTAGCGTTCGCACACAGCACCTAGAGTTGTGACCTTGAACGCTCCTTCATAAGTAGGTAACTCCTACACGATAGAAAAGACGTTCAAGAGAAAACGGTCTAAGTTTTACTGCAATTAGTATGCAGCAGAGCTTTCGATAAGTACCCAATTGATATACACGGCAATTCGAACGCGTTTTGTACGCAAAGTATCAATCCGCGGGCTATATAAGGCACTTCTCGATGTCTATCCATGTTCTATACCATGCCAATGTAACTATCATATCTTAGCGTTCGCATAGAGCACCTAGAGTTGTGACCTTGACCGCTCCTTCATAAGTAGATAACTACTACACAATAGAAAAGACGTACAAGTGAAAATGGATTTAGTTTTACTGCAATTACCATGCAGCAGAGCTGCCAAATAATGCCCAGAAAATATTCGCGTTAATTCTAATGCGTTTTGTAAACAAAGCAGCAATCCGTGGGCTATTAAGGACATTTCGCGATGCCTATCCATGTTCTACACCATGTCAATGTTTCTATCATATCTTAGGGTTCGCATAGAGCACAAAGAGTTGTGACCTTGAACGCTCCTTCATTCGTAGATTACTGCTACACGATAGAAAAGACGTACAAGTGAAAATGGATTTAGTTTTACTGCAATTAGCATGCATCAGAGCTGCCAAATTATGCCAAGATAATATACGCGTTAATTCGAATGCGTTTTGTAAACAAAGCAGCGATCCGTGGGCTATTAAGGACACTTCGCGATGCCTATCCATTTTCTATACCATGTCATTGTAACTACCATATCTTAGCGTTCGTATACAGTACCTGGAGTTGTGACCTTGAACGCTCCTTCATAAGTTCATAAGCTAACTGCTACACGATAGAAAAGACGTTCAAGAGAAAACGGTCGAAGTTTTACTGCAATTAGTATGCAGCAGAGCTTTCAGAAAATGCCCAAATAATATACACGTTAATTCGAACCCGTTTTGTAGGCAAAGTAGCAATCCGCGGGCAATATAAGGCACTTAGCGATGTGTATCTATGTTCTATACCATGCCAATTTAACTATCATATCTTAGCGTTCGCATACAGCACCTAGAGTTGTGACCTTGAACGCTCCTTCATAAGTAGGTAACTCCTACACGATAGAAAAGACGTTCAAGAGAAAACGGTCTAAGTTTTACTGCAATTAGTATGCAGCAGAGCTTTCAAAAAGTACCCAATTAATATACACGTCAATTCGAACGCGTTTTGTACGCAAAGTAGCAATCCGCGGGCTATATAAGGTACTTAGCGATGTCTATCCATGTTCTATACCATGCCAATGTAACTACCATATCTTAGCGTTCGCATAGAGCACCTAGAGTTGTGACCTTGAGCGCTCCTTCATAAGTAGATAACTCCTACACGATAGAAAAGACGTTCAAGAGAAAACGGTCTAAGATTTACTGCAATTAGTATGCAGCAGAGCTTTCAGAAAATGCCCAAATAAAATACACTTTAATTCGAACCCGTTTTGTACGCAAAGTAGCAATCCGCGGGCAATATAAGGCACTTAGCGATGTCTATCTATGTTCTATACCATGCCAATGTAACTATCATATCTTAGCGTTCGCATAGAGCTCCTAGAGTTGTGACCTTGAACGCTCCTTCATAAGTAGATATCTCCTACACGATATAAAAGACGTACAATAGAAAACGGACTAAGTTTAACTGCAATTAGCATGCAGCAGAGCTGCCAAATAATGCCCAGATAATATACGCGTTAATTCTAATGCGTTTTGTAAACAAAGCAGCAATCCGTGGGCTATTAAGGACACTTCGCGATGCCTATCCATGTTCTACACCATGTCAATGTTACTATCATATCTTAGGGTTCGCATAGAGCACAAAGAGCTGTGACCTTGAACGCTCCTTCATTCGTAGATTACTGCTACACGATAGAAAAGACGTACAAGTGAAAATGGATTTAGTTTTACTGCAATTAGCATGCAGCAGAGCTGCCAAATAATGCCCAGATAATATACGCGCTAATTCTAATGCGTTTTGTAAACAAAGCAGCAATCCGTGGGCTTTTAAGGACACTTCGCGTTGTCTATCAATGTTATATACCATGCCAATGTAACTATAATATCTTAGCGTTCGCATAGAGCACCTAGAGTTGTGACCTTGAACGCTCCTTCATAAGTAGATAACTACTACACAATAGAAAAGACGTACAAGTGAAAATGGATTTAGTTTTACGGCAATTAGCATGCAGCAGAGCTGCCAAATAATGCCCAGATAATATACGTGTTAATTCTAATGCGTTTTGTAAACAAAGCAGCAATCCGTGGGCTATTAAGGACACTTTGCGATGCCTATCCACTTCTATACCATGCCATTGTAACTACCATATCTTAGCGTTTGCATACAGCACCTAGAGTTGTGACCTTGAACGCTCCTTCATAAGTAGATAACTCCTATACGATAGAAAAGACGTTCAAGAGAAAGCGGTCTAAGTTTTACTGCAATTAGTATGCAGCAGAGCTTTCAGAAAATGCCCAATTAATATACACGTTAATTCGAACCCGTTTTGTACGCAAAGTAGCAATCCGCGGGCAATATAAGGCACTTAGCGATGTCTATCTATGTTCTATACCATGCCAATGTAACTATCATATCTTAGCTTTCGCATACAGCACCTAGAGTTGTGACCTTGAACGCTCCTTCATAAGTAGATAACTCCTACAATAGAAAAGACGTTCAAGAGAAAACGGTCTAAGATTTACTGCAATTAGTATGCAGCAGAGCTTTCAGAAAATGCCCAATTAATATACACGTTAATTCGAACCCGTTTTGTACGCAAAGTAGCAATCCGCGGGCAATATAAGGCACTTAGCGATGTCTATCTATGTTCTATACCATGCCAATGTAACTATCATATCTTAGCGTTCGCATAGAGCTCCTAGAGTTGTGACCTTGAACGCTCGTTCATAAGTAGATATCTCCTACACGATATAAAAGACGTACAATAGAAAACGGGCTAAGTTTAACTGCAATTAGCATGCAGCAGAGCTGCCAAATAATGCCCAGATAATATACGCGTTAATTCGAACGCGTTTTGTAAACAAAGCAGCAATCCGTGGGCTATTAAGGACACTTCGCGATGTCTATCCATGTTCTATACCATGCCAATGTAACTATCATATCTTAGCGTTCGCATAGAGCATCTAGAGTTGTGACTTTGACCGCTCCTTCATAAGTAGATAACTACTACACAATAGAAAAGACGTACAAGTGAAAATGGATTTAGTTTTACGGCAATTAGCATGCAGCAGAGCTGCCAAATAATGCCCAGATAATATACGCGTTAATTCAAATGCGTTTTGTAAACAAAGCAGCAATCCGTGGGCTATTAAGGACACTTTGCGATGCCTATCCATTTTCTATACCATGCCATTGTAACTACCATATCTTGGCGTTTGCATACAGCACCTAGAGTTGTGACCTTGAACGCTCCTTCATAAGTAGATAACTCCTATACGATAGAATAGACGTTCAAGAGAAAGCGGTCTAAGTTTTACTGCAATTAGTATGCAGCAGAGCTTTCAGAAAATGCCCAATTAATATACACGTTAATTCGAACCCGTTTTGTACGCAAAGTAGCAATCCGCGGGCAATATAAGGCACTTAGCGATGTCTATCTATGTTCTATACCATGCCAATGTAACTATCATATCTTAGCGTTCGCATACAGCACCTAGAGTTGTGACCTTGAACGCTCCTTCATAAGTAGATAACTCCTACACGATAGAACAGACGTTCAAGAGAAAACGGTCTAAGTTTTACTGCAATTAGTATCCAGCAGAGCTTTCAAAAAGTACCCAATTAATATACACGTCAATTCGAACGCGTTTTGTACGCAAAGTATTAATCCGCGGGCTATATAAGGCACTTCGCGATGTCTATCTATGTTCTATACCATGCCAATGTAACTATCATATCTTAGCGTCGCATACAGCACCTAGAGTTGTGACATTGAACGCTCCTTCATAAGTAGATAACTCCTACACGATAGAACAGACGTTCAAGAGAAAACGGTCTAAGTTTTACTGCAATTAGTATCCAGCAGAGCTTTCAAAAAGTACCCAATTAATATACACGTCAATTCGAACGCGTTTTGTACGCAAAGTATTAATCCGCGGGCTATATAAGGCACTTCGCGATGTCTATCCATGTTCTATACCATGCCAATGTAACTATCATATCTTAGCGTTCTCATAGAGCATCTAGAGTTGTGACCTTGACCGCTCCTTCATAAGTAGATAACTACTACACAATAGAAAAGACGTACAAGTGAAAATGGATTTAGTTTTACTGCAATTACCATGCAGCAGAGCTGCCAAATAATGCCCAGATAATATACGCGTTAATTCTAATTCGTTTTGTAAACAAAGCAGCAATCCGTGGGCTATTAAGGACACTTCGCGATGTCTATCCATGTTATATACCATGCCAATGTAACTATCATATCTTATCGTTCGCATAGAGCACCTAGAGTTGTGACCTTGAACGCTCCTTCATAAGTAGATAACTACTACACAATAGAAAAGACGTACAAGTGAAAATGGATTTAGTTTTACGGCAATTAGCATGCAGCAGAGCTGCCAAATAATGCCCAGATAATATACGCGTTAATTCAAATGCGTTTTGTAAACAAAGCAGCAATCCGTGGGCTATTAAGGACACTTTGCGATGCCAATCCAATTTCTATACCATGCCATTGTAACTACCATATCTTAGCGTTTGCATACAGCACCTAGAGTTGTGACCTTGAACGCTCCTTCATATGTAGATAACTCCTACACGATAGAAAAGACGTTGAAGAGAAAACGGTCTAAGTTTTACTGCAATTAGTATGCAGCAGAGCTTTCAGTAAATGCCCATATAATATACACGTTAATTCGAACGCGTTTTGTACGCAAAGTAGCAATCCGCTGGTAATATAAGGCACTTCACGATGTCTATCCATGTTCTATACCATGCCAATGTAACTATCATATCTTAGCTTTCGCATAGAGCACCTAGAGTTGTGACCTTGACCGCTCCTTCATAAGTAGACAACTACTACACAATAGAAAAGACGTACAAGTGAAAATGGATTTAGTTTTACGGCAATTAGCATGCAGCAGAGCTGCCAAATAATGCCCAGATAATATACGCGTTAATTCAAATGCGTTTTGTAAACAAAGCAGCAATCCGTGGGCTATTAAGGACACTTTGCGATGCCTATCCAATTTCTATACCATGCCATTGTAACTACCATATCTTAGCGTTTGCATACAGCACCTAGAGTTGTGACCTTGAACGCTCCTTCATATGTGGATAACTCCTAAACGATAGAAAAGACGTACAAGTGAAAATGGATTTAGTTTTACCGCAATTACCATGCAGCAGAGCTGCCAAATAATGCCCAGATAATATACGCGTTAATTCGAATGCGTTTTGTAAACAAAGCAGCAATCCGTGGGCTATTAAGGACACTTCGCGATGCCTATCCATTTTCTATACCATGCCATTGTAACTACCATATCTTAGCGTTCGCATACAGTACCTAGAGTTGTGACCTTGAACGCTCCTTCATAAGTAGATAACTCCTACAAGATAGAAAAGGCGTTCAAGAGAAAACGGTCTAAGATTTACTGCAATTAGTATGCAGCAGAGCTTTCAGAAAATGCCCAAATAAAATACACGTTAATTCGAACCCGTTTTGTACGCAAAGTAGCAATCCGCGGGCAATATAAGGCACTTAGCGATGTCTATCTATGTTCTATACCATGCCAATGTAACTATCATATCTTAGCGTTCGCATAGAGCTCCTAGAGTTGTGACCTTGAACGCTCCTTCATAAGTAGATATCTCCTACACGATATAAAAGTCGTACAATAGAAAACGGACTAAGTTTAACTGCAATTAGCATGCAGCAGAGCTGCCAAATAATGCCCAGATAATATACGCGTTAATTCTAATGCGTTTTGTAAACAAAGCAGCAATCCGTGGGCTTTTAAGGACACTTCGCGATGCCTATCCATGTTCTACACCATGTCAATGTTACTATCATATCTTAGGGTTCGCATAGAGCACAAAGAGCTGTGACCTTGAACGCTCCTTCATTCGTAGATTACTGCTACACGATAGAAAAGACGTACAAGTGGAAACGGATTTAGTTTTACTGCAATTACCATGCAGTAGAGCTGCCAAATAATGCCCAGATAATATACGCGTTAATTCTAATGCGTTTTGTAAACAAAGCAGCGACCCGTGGGCTATTAAGGACATTTCGCGATGTCTATCCATGTTCTATACCATGCCATTGTAACTACCAAATCTTAGCGTTCGCATACAGCACCTAGAGTTGTGACCTTGAACGCTCCTTCATAAGTAGGTAACTCCTACATGATAGAAAAGACGTTCAAGAGAAAACGGTCTAAGTTTTACTGCAATTAGTATGCAGCAGAGCTTTCAGAAAATGCCCAAATAATATACACGTTAATTCGAACCCGTTTTGTACGCAAAGCAGCAATCCGCGGGCAATATAAGGCACTTAGCGATGTCTATCTATGTTCTATACCATGCCAATGTAACCATCATATCTTAGCGTTCGCATACAGCACCTAGAGTTGTGACCTTGAACGCTCCTTCATAAGTAGATAACTCCTACACGATAGAAAAGACGTTCAAGAGAAAACAGTCTAAGTTTTACTGCAATTAGTATCCAGCAGAGCTTTCAAAAGGTACCCAATTAATATACACGTCAATTCGAACGCGTTTTTTACGCAAAGTATTAATCCGCGAGCTATATAAGGCACTTCGCGATGTCTATCCATGTTCTATACCATGCCAATGTAACTATCATATCTTAGCGTTCGCATACAGCACCTTGAGTTGTGACCTTGAACGCTCCTTCATAAGTAGATAACTACTACACAATAGAAAAGACGTACAAGTGAAAATGGATTTAGTTTTACGGCAATTAGCATGCAGCAGAGCTGCCAAATAATGCCCAGATAATATACGCGTTAATTCTAATGCGTTTTGTAAACAAAGCAGCAATCCGTGGGCTTTTAAGGACACTTTGCGATGCCTATCCATTTTCTATACCATGCCATTGTAACTACCATATCTTAGCGTTTGCATACAGCACCTAGAGTTGTGACCTTGAACGCTCCTTCATATGTAGATAACTCCTACACGATAGAAAAGACGTTGAAGAGAAAACGGTCTAAGTTTTACTGCAATTAGTATGCAGCAGAGCTTTCAGTAAATGCCCAAATAATATACACGTTAATTCGAACGCGTTTTGTACGCAAAGTTGCAATCCGCTGGTAATATAAGGCACTTCACGATGTCTATCCATGTTCTATACAATGCCAATGTAACTATCATATCTTAGCGTTCGCATAGAGCACCTAGAGTTGTGACCTTGACCGCTCCTTCATAAGTAGATAACTACTACACAATAGAAAAGACGTACAAGTGAAAATGTATTTAGTTTTACCGCAATTACCATGCAGCAGAGCTGCCAAATAATGCCCAGATAATATACGCGCTAATTCTAATGCGTTTTGTAAACAAAGCAGCAATCCGTGGGCTATTAAGGACACTTCGCGATGCCTAACCATGTTCTACACCATGTCAATGTTACTATCATATTTTAGGGTTCGCATAGAGCACAGAGAGCTGTGACCTAAAACGTTCCTTCATTCGTAGATTACTGCTACACGATAGAAAAGACGTACAAGTGAAAATGGATTTAGTTTTACTGCAATTAGCATGCAACAGAGCTGCCAAATATTGCCCAGATAATATACGCGTTAATTGGAATACGTTTTGTAAACAAAGCAGCAATCCGTGGGCTATTAAGGACACTTCGCGATGCCTATCCATTTTCTATACCTTGCCATTGTAACTACCATATCTTAGCGTTCGCATACAGTACCTAGAGTTGTGAACTTGAACGCTCCTTCATAAGTAGATAACTCCTACAAGATAGAAAAGGCGTTCAAGAGAAAACGGTCTAAGTTTTACTGCAATTAGTATGCAGCAGAGCTTTCAGAAAGTGCCCAAATAATATACATGTTAATTCGAACCCGTTTTGTACGCAAAGTAGCAATCCGCGGGCAATATAAGGCACTTAGCGATGTCTATCTAAGTTCTATACCATACCAATGTAACTATCATATCTTAGCGTTCGCATACAGCACCTAGAGTGGTGACCTTGAACGCTCCTTCATAAGTAGATAACTCCTTCACGATAGAAAAGACGTTCAAGAGAAAACGGTCTAAGTTTTACTGCAATTAGTATGGAGCAGAGCTTTCGAAAAGTACCCAATTAATATACACGTCAATTCGAACGCGTTTTGTACGCAAAGTATCAATCCGCGGGCTATATAAGGCACTTCGCGATGTCTATCCATGTTCTATACTATGCCAATGTAACTATCATATCTTAGCGTTCGCATACAGCACCTAGAGTGGTGACCTTGAACGCTCCTTCATAAGTAGATAACTCCTTCACCATAGAAAAGACGTTCAAGAGAAAACGGTCTAAGTTTTACTGCAATTAGTATGGAGCAGAGCTTTCGAAAAGTACCCAATTAATATACACGTCAATTCGAACGCGTTTTGTACGCAAAGTATCAATCCGCGGGCTATATAAGGCACTTCGCGATGTCTATCCATGTTCTATACCATACCAATGTAACTATCATATCTTAGCGTTCGCATACAGCACCTAGAGTGGTGACCTTGAACGCTCCTTCATAAGTAGATAACTCCTTCACGATAGAAAAGACGTTCAAGAGAAAACGGTCTAAGTTTTACTGCAATTAGTATGGAGCAGAGCTTTCGAAAAGTACCCAATTAATATACACGTCAATTCGAACGCGTTTTGTACGCAAAGTATCAATCCGCGGGCTATATAAGGCACTTCGCGATGTCTATCCATGTTCTATACCATGCCAATGTAACTATCATATCTTAGCGTTCGCATACAGCACCTAGAGTGGTGACCTTGAACGCTCCTTCATAAGTAGATAACTCCTTCACGATAGAAAAGACGTTCAAGAGAAAACGGTCTAAGATTTACTGCAATTAGTATGCAGCAGAGCTTTCAGAAAATGCCCAAATAAAATACACGTTAATTCGAACCCGTTTTGTACGCAAAGTAGCAATCCGCGGGCAATATAAGGCACTTAGCGATGTCTATCTATGTTCTATACCATGCCAATGTAACTATCATATCTTAGCGTTCGCATAGAGCTCCTAGAGTTGTGACCTTGAACGCTCCTTCATAAGTAGATATCTCCTACACGATATAAAAGACGTACAATAGAAAACGGACTAAGTTTAACTGCAATTAGCATGCAGCAGAGCTGCCAAATAATGCCCAGATAATATACGCGTTAATTCTAATGCGTTTTGTAAACAAAGCAGCAATCCGTGGGCTATTAAGGACACTTCGCGATGCCTATCCATGTTCTACACCATGTCAATGTTACTATCATATCTTAGGGTTCGCATAGAGCACAAAGAGCTGTGACCTTGAACGCTCCTTCATTCGTAGATTACTGCTACACGATAGAAAAGACGTACAAGTGAAAATGGATTTAGTTTTACTGCAATTAGCATGCAGCAGAGCTGCCAAATAATGCCCAGATAATATACGCGCTAATTCTAATGCGTTTTGTAAACAAAGCAGCAATCCGTGGGCTTTTAAGGACACTTCGCGTTGTCTATCAATGTTATATACCATGCCAATGTAACTATAATATCTTAGCGTTCGCATAGAGCACCTAGAGTTGTGACCTTGAACGCTCCTTCATAAGTAGATAACTACTACACAATAGAAAAGACGTACAAGTGAAAATGGATTTAGTTTTACGGCAATTAGCATGCAGCAGAGCTGCCAAATAATGCCCAGATAATATACGTGTTAATTCTAATGCGTTTTGTAAACAAAGCAGCAATCCGTGGGCTATTAAGGACACTTTGCGATGCCTATCCACTTCTATACCATGCCATTGTAACTACCATATCTTAGCGTTTGCATACAGCACCTAGAGTTGTGACCTTGAACGCTCCTTCATAAGTAGATAACTCCTATACGATAGAAAAGACGTTCAAGAGAAAGCGGTCTAAGTTTTACTGCAATTAGTATGCAGCAGAGCTTTCAGAAAATGCCCAATTAATATACACGTTAATTCGAACCCGTTTTGTACGCAAAGTAGCAATCCGCGGGCAATATAAGGCACTTAGCGATGTCTATCTATGTTCTATACCATGCCAATGTAACTATCATATCTTAGCTTTCGCATACAGCACCTAGAGTTGTGACCTTGAACGCTCCTTCATAAGTAGATAACTCCTACAATAGAAAAGACGTTCAAGAGAAAACGGTCTAAGATTTACTGCAATTAGTATGCAGCAGAGCTTTCAGAAAATGCCCAATTAATATACACGTTAATTCGAACCCGTTTTGTACGCAAAGTAGCAATCCGCGGGCAATATAAGGCACTTAGCGATGTCTATCTATGTTCTATACCATGCCAATGTAACTATCATATCTTAGCGTTCGCATAGAGCTCCTAGAGTTGTGACCTTGAACGCTCGTTCATAAGTAGATATCTCCTACACGATATAAAAGACGTACAATAGAAAACGGGCTAAGTTTAACTGCAATTAGCATGCAGCAGAGCTGCCAAATAATGCCCAGATAATATACGCGTTAATTCGAACGCGTTTTGTAAACAAAGCAGCAATCCGTGGGCTATTAAGGACACTTCGCGATGTCTATCCATGTTCTATACCATGCCAATGTAACTATCATATCTTAGCGTTCGCATAGAGCATCTAGAGTTGTGACTTTGACCGCTCCTTCATAAGTAGATAACTACTACACAATAGAAAAGACGTACAAGTGAAAATGGATTTAGTTTTACGGCAATTAGCATGCAGCAGAGCTGCCAAATAATGCCCAGATAATATACGCGTTAATTCAAATGCGTTTTGTAAACAAAGCAGCAATCCGTGGGCTATTAAGGACACTTTGCGATGCCTATCCATTTTCTATACCATGCCATTGTAACTACCATATCTTGGCGTTTGCATACAGCACCTAGAGTTGTGACCTTGAACGCTCCTTCATAAGTAGATAACTCCTATACGATAGAATAGACGTTCAAGAGAAAGCGGTCTAAGTTTTACTGCAATTAGTATGCAGCAGAGCTTTCAGAAAATGCCCAATTAATATACACGTTAATTCGAACCCGTTTTGTACGCAAAGTAGCAATCCGCGGGCAATATAAGGCACTTAGCGATGTCTATCTATGTTCTATACCATGCCAATGTAACTATCATATCTTAGCGTTCGCATACAGCACCTAGAGTTGTGACCTTGAACGCTCCTTCATAAGTAGATAACTCCTACACGATAGAACAGACGTTCAAGAGAAAACGGTCTAAGTTTTACTGCAATTAGTATCCAGCAGAGCTTTCAAAAAGTACCCAATTAATATACACGTCAATTCGAACGCGTTTTGTACGCAAAGTATTAATCCGCGGGCTATATAAGGCACTTCGCGATGTCTATCCATGTTCTATACCATGCCAATGTAACTATCATATCTTAGCGTTCGCATAGAGCATCTAGAGTTGTGACCTTGACCGCTCCTTCATAAGTAGATAACTACTACACAATAGAAAAGACGTACAAGTGAAAATGGATTTAGTTTTACTGCAATTACCATGCAGCAGAGCTGCCAAATAATGCCCAGATAATATACGCGTTAATTCTAATTCGTTTTGTAAACAAAGCAGCAATCCGTGGGCTATTAAGGACACTTCGCGATGTCTATCCATGTTATATACCATGCCAATGTAACTATCATATCTTATCGTTCGCATAGAGCACCTAGAGTTGTGACCTTGAACGCTCCTTCATAAGTAGATAACTACTACACAATAGAAAAGACGTACAAGTGAAAATGGATTTAGTTTTACGGCAATTAGCATGCAGCAGAGCTGCCAAATAATGCCCAGATAATATACGCGTTAATTCAAATGCGTTTTGTAAACAAAGCAGCAATCCGTGGGCTATTAAGGACACTTTGCGATGCCTATCCAATTTCTATACCATGCCATTGTAACTACCATATCTTAGCGTTTGCATACAGCACCTAGAGTTGTGACCTTGAACGCTCCTTCATATGTGGATAACTCCTAAACGATAGAAAAGACGTACAAGTGAAAATGGATTTAGTTTTACCGCAATTACCATGCAGCAGAGCTGCCAAATAATGCCCAGATAATATACGCGTTAATTCGAATGCGTTTTGTAAACAAAGCAGCAATCCGTGGGCTATTAAGGACACTTCGCGATGCCTATCCATTTTCTATACCATGCCATTGTAACTACCATATCTTAGAGTTCGCATACAGTACCTAGAGTTGTGACCTTGAACGCTCCTTCATAAGTAGATAACTCCTACAAGATAGAAAAGGCGTTCAAGAGAAAACGGTCTAAGTTTTACTGCAATTAGTATGCAGCAGAGCTTTCAGTAAATGCCCAAATAATATACACGTTAATTCGAACGCGTTTTGTACGCAAAGTAGCAATCCGCTGGTAATATAAGGCACTTCACGATGTCTATCCATGTTCTATACCATGCCAATGTAACTATCATATCTTAGCGTTCGCATAGAGCACCTAGAGTTGTGACCTTGACCGCTCCTTCATAAGTAGATAACTACTACACAATAGAAAAGACGTACAAGTGAAAATGGACTAAGTTTAACTGCAATTAGCATGCAGCAGAGCTGCCAAATAATGCCCAGATAATATACGCGTTAATTCTAATGCGTTTTGTAAACAAAGCAGCAATCCGTGGGCTATTAAGGACACTTCGCGATGCCTATCCATGTTCTACACCATGTCAATGTTACTATCATATCTTAGGGTTCGCATAGAGCACAAAGAGCTGTGACCTTGAACGCTCCTTCATTCGTAGATTACTGCTACACGATAGAAAAGACGTACAAGTGAAAATGGATTTAGTTTTACTGCAATTAGCATGCAGCAGAGCTGCCAAATAATGCCCAGATAATATACGCGCTAATTCTAATGCGTTTTGTAAACAAAGCAGCAATCCGTGGGCTTTTAAGGACACTTCGCGTTGTCTATCAATGTTATATACCATGCCAATGTAACTATAATATCTTAGCGTTCGCATAGAGCACCTAGAGTTGTGACCTTGAACGCTCCTTCATAAGTAGATAACTACTACACAATAGAAAAGACGTACAAGTGAAAATGGATTTAGTTTTACGGCAATTAGCATGCAGCAGAGCTGCCAAATAATGCCCAGATAATATACGTGTTAATTCTAATGCGTTTTGTAAACAAAGCAGCAATCCGTGGGCTATTAAGGACACTTTGCGATGCCTATCCACTTCTATACCATGCCATTGTAACTACCATATCTTAGCGTTTGCATACAGCACCTAGAGTTGTGACCTTGAACGCTCCTTCATAAGTAGATAACTCCTATACGATAGAAAAGACGTTCAAGAGAAAGCGGTCTAAGTTTTACTGCAATTAGTATGCAGCAGAGCTTTCAGAAAATGCCCAATTAATATACACGTTAATTCGAACCCGTTTTGTACGCAAAGTAGCAATCCGCGGGCAATATAAGGCACTTAGCGATGTCTATCTATGTTCTATACCATGCCAATGTAACTATCATATCTTAGCTTTCGCATACAGCACCTAGAGTTGTGACCTTGAACGCTCCTTCATAAGTAGATAACTCCTACAATAGAAAAGACGTTCAAGAGAAAACGGTCTAAGATTTACTGCAATTAGTATGCAGCAGAGCTTTCAGAAAATGCCCAATTAATATACACGTTAATTCGAACCCGTTTTGTACGCAAAGTAGCAATCCGCGGGCAATATAAGGCACTTAGCGATGTCTATCTATGTTCTATACCATGCCAATGTAACTATCATATCTTAGCGTTCGCATAGAGCTCCTAGAGTTGTGACCTTGAACGCTCGTTCATAAGTAGATATCTCCTACACGATATAAAAGACGTACAATAGAAAACGGGCTAAGTTTAACTGCAATTAGCATGCAGCAGAGCTGCCAAATAATGCCCAGATAATATACGCGTTAATTCGAACGCGTTTTGTAAACAAAGCAGCAATCCGTGGGCTATTAAGGACACTTCGCGATGTCTATCCATGTTCTATACCATGCCAATGTAACTATCATATCTTAGCGTTCGCATAGAGCATCTAGAGTTGTGACTTTGACCGCTCCTTCATAAGTAGATAACTACTACACAATAGAAAAGACGTACAAGTGAAAATGGATTTAGTTTTACGGCAATTAGCATGCAGCAGAGCTGCCAAATAATGCCCAGATAATATACGCGTTAATTCAAATGCGTTTTGTAAACAAAGCAGCAATCCGTGGGCTATTAAGGACACTTTGCGATGCCTATCCATTTTCTATACCATGCCATTGTAACTACCATATCTTGGCGTTTGCATACAGCACCTAGAGTTGTGACCTTGAACGCTCCTTCATAAGTAGATAACTCCTATACGATAGAATAGACGTTCAAGAGAAAGCGGTCTAAGTTTTACTGCAATTAGTATGCAGCAGAGCTTTCAGAAAATGCCCAATTAATATACACGTTAATTCGAACCCGTTTTGTACGCAAAGTAGCAATCCGCGGGCAATATAAGGCACTTAGCGATGTCTATCTATGTTCTATACCATGCCAATGTAACTATCATATCTTAGCGTTCGCATACAGCACCTAGAGTTGTGACCTTGAACGCTCCTTCATAAGTAGATAACTCCTACACGATAGAACAGACGTTCAAGAGAAAACGGTCTAAGTTTTACTGCAATTAGTATCCAGCAGAGCTTTCAAAAAGTACCCAATTAATATACACGTCAATTCGAACGCGTTTTGTACGCAAAGTATTAATCCGCGGGCTATATAAGGCACTTCGCGATGTCTATCCATGTTCTATACCATGCCAATGTAACTATCATATCTTAGCGTTCGCATAGAGCATCTAGAGTTGTGACCTTGACCGCTCCTTCATAAGTAGATAACTACTACACAATAGAAAAGACGTACAAGTGAAAATGGATTTAGTTTTACTGCAATTACCATGCAGCAGAGCTGCCAAATAATGCCCAGATAATATACGCGTTAATTCTAATTCGTTTTGTAAACAAAGCAGCAATCCGTGGGCTATTAAGGACACTTCGCGATGTCTATCCATGTTATATACCATGCCAATGTAACTATCATATCTTATCGTTCGCATAGAGCACCTAGAGTTGTGACCTTGAACGCTCCTTCATAAGTAGATAACTACTACACAATAGCAAGACGTACAAGTGAAAATGGATTTAGTTTTACGGCAATTAGCATGCAGCAGAGCTGCCAAATAATGCCCAGATAATATACGCGTTAATTCAAATGCGTTTTGTAAACAAAGCAGCAATCCGTGGGCTATTAAGGACACTTTGCGATGCCTATCCAATTTCTATACCATGCCATTGTAACTACCATATCTTAGCGTTTGCATACAGCACCTAGAGTTGTGACCTTGAACGCTCCTTCATATGTGGATAACTCCTAAACGATAGAAAAGACGTACAAGTGAAAATGGATTTAGTTTTACCGCAATTACCATGCAGCAGAGCTGCCAAATAATGCCCAGATAATATACGCGTTAATTCGAATGCGTTTTGTAAACAAAGCAGCAATCCGTGGGCTATTAAGGACACTTCGCGATGCCTATCCATTTTCTATACCATGCCATTGTAACTACCATATCTTAGAGTTCGCATACAGTACCTAGAGTTGTGACCTTGAACGCTCCTTCATAAGTAGATAACTCCTACAAGATAGAAAAGGCGTTCAAGAGAAAACGGTCTAAGTTTTACTGCAATTAGTATGCAGCAGAGCTTTCAGTAAATGCCCAAATAATATACACGTTAATTCGAACGCGTTTTGTACGCAAAGTAGCAATCCGCTGGTAATATAAGGCACTTCACGATGTCTATCCATGTTCTATACCATGCCAATGTAACTATCATATCTTAGCGTTCGCATAGAGCACCTAGAGTTGTGACCTTGACCGCTCCTTCATAAGTAGATAACTACTACACAATAGAAAAGACGTACAAGTGAAAATGGATTTAGTTTTACCGCAATTACCATGCAGCAGAGCTGCCAAATAATGCCCAGATAATATACGCGTTAATTCTAATGCGTTTTGTAAACAAAGCAGCAATCCGTGGGCTATTAAGGACACTTCGCGATGCCTATCCATGTTCTACACCATGTCAATGTTACTATCATATCTTAGGGTTCGCATAGAGCACAAAGAGCTGTGACCTTGAACGTTCCTTCATTCGTAGATTACTGCTACACGATAGAAAAGACGTACAAGTGAAAATGGATTTAGTTTTACTGCAATTAGCATGCAGCAGAGCTTTCAGTAAATGCCCAAATAATATACACGTTAATTCGAACGCGTTTTGTACGCAAAGTAGCAATCCGCTGGTAATATAAGGCACTTCACGATGTCTATCCATGTTCTATACCATGCCAATGTAACTATCATATCTTAGCGTTCGCATAGAGCACCTAGAGTTGTGACCTTGACCGCTCCTTCATAAGTAGATAACTACTACACAATAGAAAAGACGTACAAGTGAAAATGGATTTAGTTTTACCGCAATTACCATGCAGCAGAGCTGCCAAATAATGCCCAGATAATATACGCGTTAATTCTAATGCGTTTTGTAAACAAAGCAGCAATCCGTGGGCTATTAAGGACACTTCGCGATGCCTATCCATGTTCTACACCATGTCAATGTTACTATCATATCTTAGGGTTCGCATAGAGCACAAAGAGCTGTGACCTTGAACGTTCCTTCATTCGTAGATTACTGCTACACGATAGAAAAGACGTACAAGTGAAAATGGATTTAGTTTTACTGCAATTAGCATGCAGCAGAGCTGCCAAATATTGCCCAGATAATATACGCGTTAATTCGAATGCGTTTTGTAAACAAAGCAGCAATCCGTGGGCTATTAAGGACACTTTGCGATGCCTATCCATTTTCTATACCATGCCATTGTTACTACCATATCTTAGCGTTCGCATACAGTACCTGGAGTTGTGACCTTGAACGCTCCTTCATAAGTAGATAACTCCTACAAGATAGAAAAGGCGTTCAAGAGAAAACGGTCGAAGTTTTACTGCAATTAGTATGCAGCAGAGCTTTCAGTAAATGCCCATATAATATACACGTTAATTCGAACGCGTTGTGTACGCAAAGTAGCAATCCGCTGGTAATATAAGGCACTTCACGATGTCTATCCATGTTCTATACCATGCCAATGTAACTATCATTTCTTAGCGTTCGCATACAGCACCTAGAGTTGTGACCTTGAACGCTCCTTCATAAGTAGGTAACTCCTACACGATAGAAAAGACGTTCAAGAGAAAACGGTCTAAGTCTTACTGCAATTAGTATGCAGCAGAGCTTTCAGTAAATGCCCATATAATATACACGTTAATTCGAACGCGTTGTGTACGCAAAGTAGCAATCCGCTGGTAATATAAGGCACTTCACGATTTCTATCCATGTTCAATACCATGCCAATGTAACTATCATATCTTAGCGTTCGCATAGAGCACCTAGAGTTGTGACCTTGACCGCTCCTTCATAAGTAGATAACTACTACACAATAGAAAAGACGTACAAGTGAAAATGGATTTAGTTTTACCGCAATTACCATGCAGCAGAGCTGCCAAATAATGCCCAGATAATATACGCGTTAATTCTAATGCGTTTTGTAAACAAAGCAGCAATCCGTGGGCTATTAAGGACACTTCGCGATGCCTATCCATGTTCTACACCATGTCAATGTTACTATCATATCTTAGGGTTCGCATAGAGCACAAAGAGCTGTGACCTTGAACGTTCCTTCATTCGTAGATTACTGCTACACGATAGAAAAGACGTACAAGTGAAAATGGATTTAGTTTTACTGCAATTAGCATGCAGCAGAGCTGCCAAATATTGCCCAGATAATATACGCGTTAATTCGAATGCGTTTTGTAAACAAAGCAGCAATCCGTGGGCTATTAAGGACACTTTGCGATGCCTATCCATTTTCTATACCATGCCATTGTTACTACCATATCTTAGCGTTCGCATACAGTACCTGGAGTTGTGACCTTGAACGCTCCTTCATAAGTAGATATCTCCTACACGATATAAAAGTCGTACAATAGAAAACGGACTAAGTTTAACTGCAATTAGCATGCAGCAGAGCTGCCAAATAATGCCCAGATAATATACGCGTTAATTCTAATGCGTTTTGTAAACAAAGCAGCAATCCGTGGGCTTTTAAGGACACTTCGCGATGCCTATCCATGTTCTACACCATGTCAATGTTACTATCATATCTTAGGGTTCGCATAGAGCACAAAGAGCTGTGACCTTGAACGCTCCTTCATTCGTAGATTACTGCTACACGATAGAAAAGACGTACAAGTGAAAATGGATTTAGTTTAACTGCAATTAGCATGCAGCAGAGCTGCCAAATAATGCCCAGATAATATACGCGATAATTCGAATGCGTTTTGTAAACAAAGCAGCAATCCGTGGGCTATTAAGGACAGTTTGCGATGCCTATCCAATTTCTATACCATGCCATTGTAACTACCATATCTTAGCGTTCGCATACAGTACCTAGAGTTGTGACCTTGAACGCTCCTTCATAAGTAGATAACTCCTACACGATAGAAAAGGCGTTCGAGAGAAAACGGTTTACTGCAATTAGTATGCAGCAGAGCTTTCAGAAAATTCCCAAATAATATACACGTTAATTCGAACCCATTTTGTATGCAAAGTAGCAATCCGCGGGCAATATAAGGCACTTAGCGATGTCTATCTATGTTCTATACCATGCCAATGTAACTATCATATCTTAGCGTTCGCAAAGAGCACCTAGAGTTGTGACCTTGAACGCTCCTTCATAAGTAGATAACTCCTACACGATAGAAAAGACGTTCAAGAGAAAACGGTCTAAGATTTACTGCAATTAGTATCCAGCAGAGCTTTCGAAAAGTACCCAATTGATATACACGTCAATTCGAACGCGTTTTGTACGCAAAGTATCAATCCGTGGGCTATATAAGGCACTTCTCGATGTCTATCCATGTTCTATACCATGCCAATGTAACTATCATATCTTAGCGTTCGCATAGAGCACCTAGAGTTGTGACCTTGACCGCTCCTTCATAAGTAGATAACTACTACACAATAGAAAAGACGTACAAGTGAAAATGGATTTAGTTTTACTGCAATTACCATGCAGCAGAGCTGCCAAATAATGCCCAGAAAATATACGCGTTAATTCTAATGCGTTTTGTAAACAAAGCAGCAATCCGTGGGCTATTAAGGACATTTCGCGATGCCTATCCATGTTCTATACCATGCCAATGTAACTATCATATCTTAGCGTTCGCATAGAGCTCCTAGAGTTGTGACCTTGAACGCTCCTTCATAAGTAGATATCTCCTACACGATATAAGAGACGTACAATAGAAAACGGACTAAGTTTAACTGCAATTAGCATGCAGCAGAGCTGCCAAATAATGCCCAGATAATAAACGCGTTAATTCGAATGCGTTTTGTAAACAAAGCAGCAATCCGTGGGCTATTAAGGACACTTCGCGATGCCTATCCATTTTCTATACCATGCCAATGTAACTATCATATCTTAGCGTTCGCACACAGCACCTAGAGTTGTGACCTTGAACGCTCCTTCATAAGTAGGTAACTCCTACACGATAGAAAAGACGTTCAAGAGAAAACGGTCTAAGTTTTACTGCAATTAGTATGCAGCAGAGCTTTCGATAAGTACCCAATTGATATACACGGCAATTCGAACGCGTTTTGTACGCAAAGTATCAATCCGCGGGCTATATAAGGCACTTCTCGATGTCTATCCATGTTCTATACCATGCCAATGTAACTATCATATCTTAGCGTTCGCATAGAGCACCTAGAGTTGTGACCTTGACCGCTCCTTCATAAGTAGATAACTACTACACAATAGAAAAGACGTACAAGTGAAAATGGATTTAGTTTTACTGCAATTACCATGCAGCAGAGCTGCCAAATAATGCCCAGAAAATATACGCGTTAATTCTAATGCGTTTTGTAAACAAAGCAGCAATCCGTGGGCTATTAAGGACATTTCGCGATGCCTATCCATGTTCTACACCATGTCAATGTTACTATCATATCTTAGGGTTCGCATAGAGCACAAAGAGCTGTGACCTTGAACGCTCCTTCATTCGTAGATTACTGCTACACGATAGAAAAGACGTACAAGTGAAAATGGATTTAGTTTTACTGCAATTAGCATGCATCAGAGCTGCCAAATTATGCCAAGATAATATACGCGTTAATTCGAATGCGTTTTGTAAACAAAGCAGCGATCCGTGGGCTATTAAGGACACTTCGCGTTGCCTATCCATTTTCTATACCATGTCATTGTAACTACCATATCTTAGCGTTCGTATACAGTACCTGGAGTTGTGACCTTGAACGCTCCTTCATAAGTTCATAAGCTAACTGCTACACGATAGAAAAGACGTTCAAGAGAAAACGGTCAAAGTTTTACTGCAATTAGTATGCAGCAGAGCTTTCAGAAAAAGCCCAAATAATATACACGTTAATTCGAACCCGTTTTGTAGGCAAAGTAGCAATCCGCGGGCAATATAAGGCACTTAGCGATGTGTATCTATGTTCTATACCATGCCAATGTAACTATCATATCTTAGCGTTCGCATACAGCACCTAGAGTTGTGACCTTGAACGCTCCTTCATAAGTAGGTAACTCCTACACGATAGAAAAGACGTTCAAGAGAAAACGGTCTAAGTTTTACTGCAATTAGTAAGCAGCAGAGCTTTCAAAAAGTACCCAATTAATATACACGTCAATTCGAACGCGTTTTGTACGCAAAGTAGCAATCCGCGGGCTATATAAGGTACTTCGCGATGTCTATCCATGTTCTATACCATGCCAATGTAACTACCATATCTTAGCGTTCGCATAGAGCACCTAGAGTTGTGACCTTGAACGCTCCTTCATAAGTAGATAACTCCTACACGATAGAAAAGACGTTCAAGAGAAAACGGTCTAAGATTTACTGCAATTAGTATGCAGCAGAGCTTTCAGAAAATGCCCAAATAAAATACACGTTAATTCGAACCCGTTTTGTACGCAAAGTAGCAATCCGCGGGCAATATAAGGCACTTAGCGATGTCTATCTATGTTCTATACCATGCCAATGTAACTATCATATCTTAGCGTTCGCATAGAGCTCCTAGAGTTGTGACCTTGGACGCTCCTTCATAAGTAGATATCTCCTACACGATATAAAACACGTACAATAGAAAACGGACTAAGTTTAACTGCAATTAGCATGCAGCAGAGCTGCCAAATAATGCCCAGATAATATACGCGTTAATTCTAATGCGTTTTGTAAACAAAGCAGCAATCCGTGGGCTATTAAGGACACTTCGCGATGCCTATCCATGTTCTACACCATGTCAATGTTACTATCATATCTTAAGGTTCGCATAGAGCACAAAGAGCTGTGACCTTGAACGCTCCTTCATTCGTAGATTACTGCTACACGATAGAAGAGACGTACAAGTGAAAATGGATTTAGTTTTACTGCAATTAGCATGCAACAGAGCTGCCAAATAATGCCCAGATAATATACGCGCTAATTCTAATGCGTTTTGTAAACAACAAAGCAGCAATCCGTGGGCTATTAAGGACACTTCGCGTTGTCTATCCATGTTATATCCCATGCCAATGTAACTATAATATCTTAGCGTTCGCATAGAGCACCTAGAGTTGTGACCTTGAACGCTCCTTCATAAGTAGATAACTACTACACAATAGAAAAGACGTACAAGTGAAAATGGATTTAGTTTTACGGCAATTAGCATGCAGCAGAGCTGCCAAATAATGCCCAGATAATATACGTGTTAATTCTAATGCGTTTTGTAAACAAAGCAGCAATCCGTGGGCTATTAAGGACACTTTGCGATGCCTATCCATTTTCTATACCATGCCATTGTAACTACCATATCATAGCGTTTGCATACAGCACCTAGAGTTGTGACCTTGAACGCTCCTTCATAAGTAGATAACTCCTATACGATAGAAAAGACGTTCAAGAGAAAGCGGTCTAAGTTTTACTGCAATTAGTATGCAGCAGAGCTTTCAGAAAATGCCCAATTAATATACACGTTAATTCGAACCCGTTTTGTACGCAAAGTAGCAATCCGCGGGCAATATAAGGCACTTAGCGATGTCTATCTATGTTCTATACCATGCCAATGTAACTATCATATCTTAGCTTTCGCATACAGCACCTAGAGTTGTGACCTTGACCGCTCCTTCATAAGTAGATAACTACTACACAATAGAAAAGACGTACAAGTGAAAATGGATTTAGTTTTACTGCAATTACCATGCAGCAGAGCTGCCAAATAATGCCCAGAAAATATACGCGTTAATTCTAATGCGTTTTGTAAACAAAGCAGCAATCCGTGGGCTATTAAGGACATTTCGCGATGCCTATCCATGTTCTACACCATGTCAATGTTACTATCATATCTTAGGGTTCGCATAGAGCACAAAGAGCTGTGACCTTGAACGCTCCTTCATTCGTAGATTACTGCTACACGATAGAAAAGACGTACAAGTGAAAATGGATTTAGTTTTACTGCAATTAGCATGCATCAGAGCTGCCAAATTATGCCAAGATAATATACGCGTTAATTCGAATGCGTTTTGTAAACAAAGCAGCGATCCGTGGGCTATTAAGGACACTTCGCGATGCCTATCCATTTTCTATACCATGTCATTGTAACTACCATATCTTAGCGTTCGTATACAGTACCTGGAGTTGTGACCTTGAACGCTCCTTCATAAGTAGATAACTGCTACACGATAGAAAAGACGTTCAAGAGAAAACGGTCGAAGTTTTACTGCAATTAGTATGCAGCAGAGCTTTCAGAAAATGCCCAAATAATATACACGTTAATTCGAACCCGTTTTGTAGGCAAAGTAGCAATCCGCGGGCAATATAAGGCACTTAGCGATGTGTATCTGTGTTCTATACCATGCCAATGTAACTATCATATCTTAGCTTTCGCATACAGCACCTAGAGTTGTGACCTTGAACGCTCCTTCATAAGTAGATAACTCCTACAATAGAAAAGACGTTCAAGAGAAAACGGTCTAAGATTTACTGCAATTAGTATGAAGCAGAGCTTTCAGAAAATGCCCAATTAATATACACGTTAATTCGAACCCGTTTTGTACGCAAAGTAGCAATCCGCGGGCAATATAAGGCACTTAGCGATGTCTATCTATGTTCTATACCATGCCAATGTAACTATCATATCTTAGCGTTCGCATAGAGCTCCTAGAGTTGTGACCTTGAACGCTCGTTCATAAGTAGATATCTCCTACACGATATAAAAGACGTACAATAGAAAACGGGCTAAGTTTAACTGCAATTAGCATGCAGCAGAGCTGCCAAATAATGCCCAGATAATATACGCGTTAATTCGAATGCGTTTTGTAAACAAAGCAGCAATCCGTGGGCTATTAAGGACACTTCGCGATGCCTATCCATTTTCTATACCATGCCATTGTAACTACCATATCTTAGCGTTCGCATACAGTACCTAGAGTTGTGACCTTGAACGCTCCTTCATAAGTAGATAACTCCTACACGATAAAAAAGACGTTCAAGAGAAAACGGTCTAAGTTTTACTGCAATTAGTATGCAGCAGAGCTTTCAGAAAATGCCCAAATAATATACACGTTAATTCGAACCCGTTTTGTACGCAAAGTAGCAATCCGCGGGCAATATAAGGCACTTAGCGATGTCTATCTATGTTCTATACCATGCCAATGTAACTATCATATCTTAGCGTCGCATACAGCACCTAGAGTTGTGACATTGAACGCTCCTTCATAAGTAGATAACTCCTACACGATAGAACAGACGTTCAAGAGAAAACGGTCTAAGTTTTACTGCAATTAGTATCCAGCAGAGCTTTCAAAAAGTACCCAATTAATATACACGTCAATTCGAACGCGTTTTGTACGCAAAGTATTAATCCGCGGGTTATATAAGGCACTTCGCGATGTCTATCCATGTTCTATACCATGCCAATGTAACTATCATATCTTAGCGTTCTCATAGAGCATCTAGAGTTGTGACCTTGACCGCTCCTTCATAAGTAGATAACTACTACACAATAGAAAAGACGTACAAGTGAAAATGGATTTAGTTTTACTGCAATTACCATGCAGCAGAGCTGCCAAATAATGCCCAGATAATATACGCGTTAATTCTAATTCGTTTTGTAAACAAAGCAGCAATCCGTGGGCTATTAAGGACACTTCGCGATGTCTATCCATGTTATATACCATGCCAATGTAACTATCATATCTTATCGTTCGCATAGAGCACCTAGAGTTGTGACCTTGAACGCTCCTTCATAAGTAGATAACTACTACACAATAGAAAAGACGTACAAGTGAAAATGGATTTAGTTTTACGGCAATTAGCATGCAGCAGAGCTGCCAAATAATGCCCAGATAATAAACGCGTTAATTCGAATGCGTTTTGTAAACAAAGCAGCAATCCGTGGGCTATTAAGGACACTTCGCGATGCCTATCCATTTTCTATACCATGCCAATGTAACTATCATATCTTAGCGTTCGCACACAGCACCTAGAGTTGTGACCTTGAACGCTCCTTCATAAGTAGGTAACTCCTACACGATAGAAAAGACGTTCAAGAGAAAACGGTCTAAGTTTTACTGCAATTAGTATGCAGCAGAGCTTTCGATAAGTACCCAATTGATATACACGGCAATTCGAACGCGTTTTGTACGCAAAGTATCAATCCGCGGGCTATATAAGGCACTTCTCGATGTCTATCCATGTTCTATACCATGCCAATGTAACTATCATATCTTAGCGTTCGCATAGAGCACCTAGAGTTGTGACCTTGACCGCTCCTTCATAAGTAGATAACTACTACACAATAGAAAAGACGTACAAGTGAAAATGGATTTAGTTTTACTGCAATTACCATGCAGCAGAGCTGCCAAATAATGCCCAGAAAATATACGCGTTAATTCTAATGCGTTTTGTAAACAAAGCAGCAATCCGTGGGCTATTAAGGACATTTCGCGATGCCTATCCATGTTCTACACCATGTCAATGTTACTATCATATCTTAGGGTTCGCATAGAGCACAAAGAGCTGTGACCTTGAACGCTCCTTCATTCGTAGATTACTGCTACACGATAGAAAAGACGTACAAGTGAAAATGGATTTAGTTTTACTGCAATTAGCATGCATCAGAGCTGCCAAATTATGCCAAGATAATATACGCGTTAATTCGAATGCGTTTTGTAAACAAAGCAGCGATCCGTGGGCTATTAAGGACACTTCGCGTTGCCTATCCATTTTCTATACCATGTCATTGTAACTACCATATCTTAGCGTTCGTATACAGTACCTGGAGTTGTGACCTTGAACGCTCCTTCATAAGTTCATAAGCTAACTGCTACACGATAGAAAAGACGTTCAAGAGAAAACGGTCAAAGTTTTACTGCAATTAGTATGCAGCAGAGCTTTCAGAAAAAGCCCAAATAATATACACGTTAATTCGAACCCGTTTTGTAGGCAAAGTAGCAATCCGCGGGCAATATAAGGCACTTAGCGATGTGTATCTATGTTCTATACCATGCCAATGTAACTATCATATCTTAGCGTTCGCATACAGCACCTAGAGTTGTGACCTTGAACGCTCCTTCATAAGTAGGTAACTCCTACACGATAGAAAAGACGTTCAAGAGAAAACGGTCTAAGTTTTACTGCAATTAGTAAGCAGCAGAGCTTTCAAAAAGTACCCAATTAATATACACGTCAATTCGAACGCGTTTTGTACGCAAAGTAGCAATCCGCGGGCTATATAAGGTACTTCGCGATGTCTATCCATGTTCTATACCATGCCAATGTAACTACCATATCTTAGCGTTCGCATAGAGCACCTAGAGTTGTGACCTTGAACGCTCCTTCATAAGTAGATAACTCCTACACGATAGAAAAGACGTTCAAGAGAAAACGGTCTAAGATTTACTGCAATTAGTATGCAGCAGAGCTTTCAGAAAATGCCCAAATAAAATACACGTTAATTCGAACCCGTTTTGTACGCAAAGTAGCAATCCGCGGGCAATATAAGGCACTTAGCGATGTCTATCTATGTTCTATACCATGCCAATGTAACTATCATATCTTAGCGTTCGCATAGAGCTCCTAGAGTTGTGACCTTGGACGCTCCTTCATAAGTAGATATCTCCTACACGATATAAAACACGTACAATAGAAAACGGACTAAGTTTAACTGCAATTAGCATGCAGCAGAGCTGCCAAATAATGCCCAGATAATATACGCGTTAATTCTAATGCGTTTTGTAAACAAAGCAGCAATCCGTGGGCTATTAAGGACACTTCGCGATGCCTATCCATGTTCTACACCATGTCAATGTTACTATCATATCTTAAGGTTCGCATAGAGCACAAAGAGCTGTGACCTTGAACGCTCCTTCATTCGTAGATTACTGCTACACGATAGAAGAGACGTACAAGTGAAAATGGATTTAGTTTTACTGCAATTAGCATGCAACAGAGCTGCCAAATAATGCCCAGATAATATACGCGCTAATTCTAATGCGTTTTGTAAACAACAAAGCAGCAATCCGTGGGCTATTAAGGACACTTCGCGTTGTCTATCCATGTTATATCCCATGCCAATGTAACTATAATATCTTAGCGTTCGCATAGAGCACCTAGAGTTGTGACCTTGAACGCTCCTTCATAAGTAGATAACTACTACACAATAGAAAAGACGTACAAGTGAAAATGGATTTAGTTTTACGGCAATTAGCATGCAGCAGAGCTGCCAAATAATGCCCAGATAATATACGTGTTAATTCTAATGCGTTTTGTAAACAAAGCAGCAATCCGTGGGCTATTAAGGACACTTTGCGATGCCTATCCATTTTCTATACCATGCCATTGTAACTACCATATCATAGCGTTTGCATACAGCACCTAGAGTTGTGACCTTGAACGCTCCTTCATAAGTAGATAACTCCTATACGATAGAAAAGACGTTCAAGAGAAAGCGGTCTAAGTTTTACTGCAATTAGTATGCAGCAGAGCTTTCAGAAAATGCCCAATTAATATACACGTTAATTCGAACCCGTTTTGTACGCAAAGTAGCAATCCGCGGGCAATATAAGGCACTTAGCGATGTCTATCTATGTTCTATACCATGCCAATGTAACTATCATATCTTAGCTTTCGCATACAGCACCTAGAGTTGTGACCTTGACCGCTCCTTCATAAGTAGATAACTACTACACAATAGAAAAGACGTACAAGTGAAAATGGATTTAGTTTTACTGCAATTACCATGCAGCAGAGCTGCCAAATAATGCCCAGAAAATATACGCGTTAATTCTAATGCGTTTTGTAAACAAAGCAGCAATCCGTGGGCTATTAAGGACATTTCGCGATGCCTATCCATGTTCTACACCATGTCAATGTTACTATCATATCTTAGGGTTCGCATAGAGCACAAAGAGCTGTGACCTTGAACGCTCCTTCATTCGTAGATTACTGCTACACGATAGAAAAGACGTACAAGTGAAAATGGATTTAGTTTTACTGCAATTAGCATGCATCAGAGCTGCCAAATTATGCCAAGATAATATACGCGTTAATTCGAATGCGTTTTGTAAACAAAGCAGCGATCCGTGGGCTATTAAGGACACTTCGCGATGCCTATCCATTTTCTATACCATGTCATTGTAACTACCATATCTTAGCGTTCGTATACAGTACCTGGAGTTGTGACCTTGAACGCTCCTTCATAAGTAGATAACTGCTACACGATAGAAAAGACGTTCAAGAGAAAACGGTCGAAGTTTTACTGCAATTAGTATGCAGCAGAGCTTTCAGAAAATGCCCAAATAATATACACGTTAATTCGAACCCGTTTTGTAGGCAAAGTAGCAATCCGCGGGCAATATAAGGCACTTAGCGATGTGTATCTGTGTTCTATACCATGCCAATGTAACTATCATATCTTAGCTTTCGCATACAGCACCTAGAGTTGTGACCTTGAACGCTCCTTCATAAGTAGATAACTCCTACAATAGAAAAGACGTTCAAGAGAAAACGGTCTAAGATTTACTGCAATTAGTATGAAGCAGAGCTTTCAGAAAATGCCCAATTAATATACACGTTAATTCGAACCCGTTTTGTACGCAAAGTAGCAATCCGCGGGCAATATAAGGCACTTAGCGATGTCTATCTATGTTCTATACCATGCCAATGTAACTATCATATCTTAGCGTTCGCATAGAGCTCCTAGAGTTGTGACCTTGAACGCTCGTTCATAAGTAGATATCTCCTACACGATATAAAAGACGTACAATAGAAAACGGGCTAAGTTTAACTGCAATTAGCATGCAGCAGAGCTGCCAAATAATGCCCAGATAATATACGCGTTAATTCGAATGCGTTTTGTAAACAAAGCAGCAATCCGTGGGCTATTAAGGACACTTCGCGATGCCTATCCATTTTCTATACCATGCCATTGTAACTACCATATCTTAGCGTTCGCATACAGTACCTAGAGTTGTGACCTTGAACGCTCCTTCATAAGTAGATAACTCCTACACGATAAAAAAGACGTTCAAGAGAAAACGGTCTAAGTTTTACTGCAATTAGTATGCAGCAGAGCTTTCAGAAAATGCCCAAATAATATACACGTTAATTCGAACCCGTTTTGTACGCAAAGTAGCAATCCGCGGGCAATATAAGGCACTTAGCGATGTCTATCTATGTTCTATACCATGCCAATGTAACTATCATATCTTAGCGTCGCATACAGCACCTAGAGTTGTGACATTGAACGCTCCTTCATAAGTAGATAACTCCTACACGATAGAACAGACGTTCAAGAGAAAACGGTCTAAGTTTTACTGCAATTAGTATCCAGCAGAGCTTTCAAAAAGTACCCAATTAATATACACGTCAATTCGAACGCGTTTTGTACGCAAAGTATTAATCCGCGGGTTATATAAGGCACTTCGCGATGTCTATCCATGTTCTATACCATGCCAATGTAACTATCATATCTTAGCGTTCTCATAGAGCATCTAGAGTTGTGACCTTGACCGCTCCTTCATAAGTAGATAACTACTACACAATAGAAAAGACGTACAAGTGAAAATGGATTTAGTTTTACTGCAATTACCATGCAGCAGAGCTGCCAAATAATGCCCAGATAATATACGCGTTAATTCTAATTCGTTTTGTAAACAAAGCAGCAATCCGTGGGCTATTAAGGACACTTCGCGATGTCTATCCATGTTATATACCATGCCAATGTAACTATCATATCTTATCGTTCGCATAGAGCACCTAGAGTTGTGACCTTGAACGCTCCTTCATAAGTAGATAACTACTACACAATAGAAAAGACGTACAAGTGAAAATGGATTTAGTTTTACGGCAATTAGCATGCAGCAGAGCTGCCAAATAATGCCCAGATAATATACGCGTTAATTCAAATGCGTTTTGTAAACAAAGCAGCAATCCGTGGGCTATTAAGGACACTTTGCGATGCCTATCCAATTTCTATACCATGCCATTGTAACTACCATATCTTAGCGTTTGCATACAGCACCTAGAGTTGTGACCTTGAACGCTCCTTCATATGTAGATAACTCCTACACGATAGAAAAGACGTTGAAGAGAAAACGGTCTAAGTTTTACTGCAATTAGTATGCAGCAGAGCTTTCAGTAAATGCCCATATAATATACACGTTAATTCGAACGCGTTTTGTACGCAAAGTAGCACTCCGCTGGTAATATAAGGCACTTCACGATGTCTATCCATGTTCTATACCATGCCAATGTAACTATCATATCTTAGCTTTCGCATAGAGCACCTAGAGTTGTGACCTTGACCGCTCCTTCATAAGTAGATAACTACTACACAATAGAAAAGACGTACAAGTGAAAATGGATTTAGTTTTACGGCAATTAGCATGCAGCAGAGCTGCCAAATAATGCCCAGATAATATACGCGTTAATTCAAATGCGTTTTGTAAACAAAGCAGCAATCCGTGGGCTATTAAGGACACTTTGCGATGCCCATCCAATTTCTATACCATGCCATTGTAACTACCATATCTTAGCGTTTGCATACAGCACCTAGAGTTGTGACCTTGAACGCTCCTTCATATGTGGATAACTCCTAAACGATAGAAAAGACGTACAAGTGAAAATGGATTTAGTTTTACCGCAATTACCATGCAGCAGAGCTGCCAAATAATGCCCAGATAATATACGCGTTAATTCGAATGCGTTTTGTAAACAAAGCAGCAATCCGTGGGCTATTAAGGACACTTCGCGATGCCTATCCATTTTCTATACCATGCCATTGTAACTACCATATCTTAGCGTTCGCATACAGTACCTAGAGTTGTGACCTTGAACGCTCCTTCATAAGTAGATAACTCCTACAAGATAGAAAAGGCGTTCAAGAGAAAACGGTCTAAGATTTACTGCAATTAGTATGCAGCAGAGCTTTCAGAAAATGCCCAAATAAAATACACGTTAATTCGAACCCGTTTTGTACGCAAAGTAGCAATCCGCGGGCAATATAAGGCACTTAGCGATGTCTATCTATGTTCTATACCATGCCAATGTAACTATCATATCTTAGCGTTCGCATAGAGCTCCTAGAGTTGTGACCTTTAACGCTCCTTCATAAGTAGATATCTCCTACACGATATAAAAGTCGTACAATAGAAAACGGACTAAGTTTAACTGCAATTAGCATGCAGCAGAGCTGCCAAATAATGCCCAGATAATATACGCGTTAATTCTAATGCGTTTTGTAAACAAAGCAGCAATCCGTGGGCTTTTAAGGACACTTCGCGATGCCTATCCATGTTCTACACCATGTCAATGTTACTATCATATCTTAGGGTTCGCATAGAGCACAAAGAGCTGTGACCTTGAACGCTCCTTCATTCGTAGATTACTGCTACACGATAGAAAAGACGTACAAGTGGAAACGGATTTAGTTTTACTGCAATTACCATGCAGTAGAGCTGCCAAATAATGCCCAGATAATATACGCGTTAATTCTAATGCGTTTTGTAAACAAAGCAGCGACCCGTGGGCTATTAAGGACATTTCGCGATGTCTATCCATGTTCTATACCATGCCATTGTAACTACCAAATCTTAGCGTTCGCATACAGCACCTAGAGTTGTGACCTTGAACGCTCCTTCATAAGTAGATAACTCCTACACGATAGAAAAGACGTTCAAGAGAAAACAGTCTAAGTTTTACTGCAATTAGTATCCAGCAGAGCTTTCAAAAGGTACCCAATTAATATACACGTCAATTCGAACGCGTTTTTTACGCAAAGTATTAATCCGCGAGCTATATAAGGCACTTCGCGATGTCTATCCATGTTCTATACCATGCCAATGTAACTATCATATCTTAGCGTTCGCATACAGCACCTTGAGTTGTGACCTTGAACGCTCCTTCATAAGTAGATAACTACTACACAATAGAAAAGACGTACAAGCGAAAATGGATTTAGTTTTACGGCAATTAGCATGCCAAATAATGCCCAGATAATATACGCGTTAATTCTAATGCGTTTTGTAAACTAAGCAGCAATCCGTGGGCTTTTAAGGACACTTTGCGATGCCTATCCATTTTCTATACCATGCCATTGTAACTACCATATCTTAGCGTTTGCATACAGCACCTAGAGTTGTGACCTTGAACGCTCCTTCATATGTAGATAACTCCTACACGATAGAAAAGACGTTGAAGAGAAAACGGTCTAAGTTTTACTGCAATTAGTATGCAGCAGAGCTTTCAGTAAATGCCCAAATAATATACACGTTAATTCGAACGCGTTTTGTACGCAAAGTTGCAATCCGCTGGTAATATAAGGCACTTCACGATGTCTATCCATGTTCTATACAATGCCAATGTAACTATCATATCTTAGCGTTCGCATAGAGCACCTAGAGTTGTGACCTTGACCGCTCCTTCATAAATAGATAACTACTACACAATAGAAAAGACGTACAAGTGAAAATGTATTTAGTTTTACCGCAATTACCATGCAGCATAGCTGCCAAATAATGCCCAGAAAATATACGCGCTAATTCTAATGCGTTTTGTAAACAAAGCAGCAATCCGTGGGCTATTAAGGACACTTCGCGATGCCTAACCATGTTCTACACCATGTCAATGTTACTATCATATTTTAGGGTTCGCATAGAGCACAGAGAGCTGTGACCTAAAACGTTCCTTCATTCGTAGATTACTGCTACACGATAGAAAAGACGTACAAGTGAAAATGGATTTAGTTTTACTGCAATTAGCATGCAACAGAGCTGCCAAATATTGCCCAGATAATATACGCGTTAATTCGAATACGTTTTGTAAACAAAGCAGCAATCCGTGGGCTATTAAGGACACTTCGCGATGCCTATCCATTTTCTATACCTTGCCATTGTAACTACCATATCTTAGCGTTCGCATACAGTACCTAGAGTTGTGAACTTGAACGCTCCTTCATAAGTAGATAACTCCTACAAGATAGAAAAGGCGTTCAAGAGAAAACGGTCTAAGTTTTACTGCAATTAGTATGCAGCAGAGCTTTCAGAAAATGCCCAAATAATATACATGTTAATTCGAACCCGTTTTGTACGCAAAGTAGCAATCCGCGGGCAATATAAGGCACTTAGCGATGTCTATCTAAGTTCTATACCATACCAATGTAACTATCATATCTTAGCGTTCGCATACAGCACCTAGAGTGGTGACCTTGAACGCTCCTTCATAAGTAGATAACTCCTTCACGATAGAAAAGACGTTCAAGAGAAAACGGTCTAAGTTTTACTGCAATTAGTATGGAGCAGAGCTTTCGAAAAGTACCCAATTAATATACACGTCAATTCGAACGCGTTTTGTACGCAAAGTATCAATCCGCGGGCTATATAAGGCACTTCGCGATGTCTATCCATGTTCTATACCATACCAATGTAACTATCATATCTTAGCGTTCGCATACAGCACCTAGAGTGGTGACCTTGAACGCTCCTTCATAAGTAGATAACTCCTTCACGATAGAAAAGACGTTCAAGAGAAAACGGTCTAAGTTTTACTGCAATTAGTATGCAGCAGAGCTTTCAGAAAATGCCCAAATAAAATACACGTTAATTCGAACCCGTTTTGTACGCAAAGTAGCAATCCGCGGGCAATATAAGGCACTTAGCGATGTCTATCTATGTTCTATACCATGCCAATGTAACTATCATATCTTAGCGTTCGCATAGAGCTCCTAGAGTTGTGACCTTGAACGCTCCTTCATAAGTAGATATCTCCTACACGATATAAAAGACGTACAATAGAAAACGGACTAAGTTTAACTGCAATTAGCATGCAGCAGAGCTGCCAAATAATGCCCAGATAATATACGCGTTAATTCTAATGCGTTTTGTAAACAAAGCAGCAATCCGTGGGCTATTAAGGACACTTCGCGATGCCTATCCATGTTCTACACCATGTCAATGTTACTATCATATCTTAGGGTTCGCATAAAGCACAAAGAGCTGTGACCTTGAACGCTCCTTCATTCGTAGATTACTGCTACACGATAGAAAAGACGTACAAGTGAAAATGGATTTAGTTTTACTGCAATTAGCATGCAGCAGAGCTGCCAAATAATGCCCAGATAATATACGCGCTAATTCTAATGCGTTTTGTAAACAAAGCAGCAATCCGTGGGCTTTTAAGGACACTTCGCGTTGTCTATCAATGTTATATACCATGCCAATGTAACTATAATATCTTAGCGTTCGCATAGAGCACCTAGAGTTGTGACCTTGAACGCTCATTCATAAGTAGATAACTACTACACAATAGAAAAGACGTACAAGTGAAAATGGATTTAGTTTTACGGCAATTAGCATGCAGCAGAGCTGCCAAATAATGCCCAGATAATATACGTGTTAATTCTAATGCGTTTTGTAAACAAAGCAGCAATCCGTGGGCTATTAAGGACACTTTGCGATGCCTATCCACTTCTATACCATGCCATTGTAACTACCATATCTTAGCGTTTGCATACAGCACCTAGAGTTGTGACCTTGAACGCTCCTTCATAAGTAGATAACTCCTATACGATAGAAAAGACGTTCAAGAGAAAGCGGTCTAAGTTTTACTGCAATTAGTATGCAGCAGAGCTTTCAGAAAATGCCCAATTAATATACACGTTAATTCGAACCCGTTTTGTACGCAAAGTAGCAATCCGCGGGCAATATAAGGCACTTAGCGATGTCTATCTATGTTCTATACCATGCCAATGTAACTATCATATCTTAGCTTTCGCATACAGCACCTAGAGTTGTGACCTTGAACGCTCCTTCATAAGTAGATAACTCCTACAATAGAAAAGACGTTCAAGAGAAAACGGTCTAAGATTTACTGCAATTAGTATGCAGCAGAGCTTTCAGAAAATGCCCAATTAATATACACGTTAATTCGAACCCGTTTTGTACGCAAAGTAGCAATCCGCGGGCAATATAAGGCACTTAGCGATGTCTATCTATGTTCTATACCATGCCAATGTAACTATCATATCTTAGCGTTCGCATAGAGCTCCTAGAGTTGTGACCTTGAACGCTCGTTCATAAGTAGATATCTCCTACACGATATAAAAGACGTACAATAGAAAACGGGCTAAGTTTAACTGCAATAAGCATGCAGCAGAGCTGCCAAATAATGCACAGATAATATACGCGTTAATTCGAATGCGTTTTGTAAACAAAGCAGCAATCCGTGGGCTATTAAGGACACTTCGCGATGCCTATCCATTTTCTATACCATGCCATTGTAACTACCATATCTTAGCGTTCGCATACAGTACCTAGAGTTGTGACCTTGAACGCTCCTTCATAAGTAGATAACTCCTACACGATAAAAAAGACGTTCAAGAGAAAACGGTCTAAGTTTTACTGCAATTAGTATGCAGCAGAGCTTTCAGAAAATGCCCAAATAATATACACGTTAATTCGAACCCGTTTTGTACGCAAAGTAGCAATCCGCGGGCAATATAAGGCACTTAGCGATGTCTATCTATGTTCTATACCATGCCAATGTAACTATCATATCTTAGCGTTCGCATACAGCACCTAGAGTTGTGACCTTGAACGCTCCTTCATAAGTAGATAACTCCTACACGATAGAACAGACGTTCAAGAGAAAACGGTCTAAGTTTTACTGCAATTAGTATCCAGCAGAGCTTTCAAAAAGTACCCAATTAATATACACGTCAATTCGAACGCGTTTTGTACGCAAAGTATTAATCCGCGGGCTATATAAGGCACTTCGCGATGTCTATCCATGTTCTATACCATGCCAATGTAACTATCATATCTTAGCGTTCGCATAGAGCATCTAGAGTTGTGACCTTGACCGCTCCTTCATAAGTAGATAACTACTACACAATAGAAAAGACGTACAAGTGAAAATGGATTTAGTTTTACTGCAATTACCATGCAGCAGAGCTGCCAAATAATGCCCAGATAATATACGCGTTAATTCTAATTCGTTTTGTAAACAAAGCAGCAATCCGTGGGCTATTAAGGACACTTCGCGATGTCTATCCATGTTATATACCATGCCAATGTAACTATCATATCTTATCGTTCGCATAGAGCACCTAGAGTTGTGACCTTGAACGCTCCTTCATAAGTAGATAACTACTACACAATAGAAAAGACGTACAAGTGAAAATGGATTTAGTTTTACGGCAATTAGCATGCAGCAGAGCTGCCAAATAATGCCCAGATAATATACGCGTTAATTCAAATGCGTTTTGTAAACAAAGCAGCAATCCGTGGGCTATTAAGGACACTTTGCGATGCCTATCCAATTTCTATACCATGCCATTGTAACTACCATATCTTAGCGTTTGCATACAGCACCTAGAGTTGTGACCTTGAACGCTCCTTCATATGTGGATAACTCCTAAACGATAGAAAAGACTTACAAGTGAAAATGGATTTAGTTTTACCGCAATTACCATGCAGCAGAGCTGCCAAATAATGCCCAGATAATATACGCGTTAATTCGAATGCGTTTTGTAAACAAAGCAGCAATCCGTGGGCTATTAAGGACACTTCGCGATGCCTATCCATTTTCTATACCATGCCATTGTAACTACCATATCTTAGAGTTCGCATACAGTACCTAGAGTTGTGACCTTGAACGCTCCTTCATAAGTAGATAACTCCTACAAGATAGAAAAGGCGTTCAAGAGAAAACGGTCTAAGTTTTACTGCAATTAGTATGCAGCAGAGCTTTCAGTAAATGCCCAAATAATATACACGTTAATTCGAACGCGTTTTGTACGCAAAGTAGCAATCCGCTGGTAATATAAGGCACTTCACGATGTCTATCCATGTTCTATACCATGCCAATGTAACTATCATATCTTAGCGTTCGCATAGAGCACCTAGAGTTGTGACCTTGACCGCTCCTTCATAAGTAGATAACTACTACACAATAGAAAAGACGTACAAGTGAAAATGGATTTAGTTTTACCGCAATTACCATGCAGCAGAGCTGCCAAATAATGCCCAGATAATATACGCGTTAATTCTAATGCGTTTTGTAAACAAAGCAGCAATCCGTGGGCTATTAAGGACACTTCGCGATGCCTATCCATGTTCTACACCATGTCAATGTTACTATCATATCTTAGGGTTCGCATAGAGCACAAAGAGCTGTGACCTTGAACGTTCCTTCATTCGTAGATTACTGCTACACGATAGAAAAGACGTACAAGTGAAAATGGATTTAGTTTTACTGCAATTAGCATGCAGCAGAGCTTTCAGTAAATGCCCAAATAATATACACGTTAATTCGAACGCGTTTTGTACGCAAAGTAGCAATCCGCTGGTAATATAAGGCACTTCACGATGTCTATCCATGTTCTATACCATGCCAATGTAACTATCATATCTTAGCGTTCGCATAGAGCACCTAGAGTTGTGACCTTGACCGCTCCTTCATAAGTAGATAACTACTACACAATAGAAAAGACGTACAAGTGAAAATGGATTTAGTTTTACCGCAATTACCATGCAGCAGAGCTGCCAAATAATGCCCAGATAATATACGCGTTAATTCTAATGCGTTTTGTAAACAAAGCAGCAATCCGTGGGCTATTAAGGACACTTCGCGATGCCTATCCATGTTCTACACCATGTCAATGTTACTATCATATCTTAGGGTTCGCATAGAGCACAAAGAGCTGTGACCTTGAACGTTCCTTCATTCGTAGATTACTGCTACACGATAGAAAAGACGTACAAGTGAAAATGGATTTAGTTTTACTGCAATTAGCATGCAGCAGAGCTGCCAAATATTGCCCAGATAATATACGCGTTAATTCGAATGCGTTTTGTAAACAAAGCAGCAATCCGTGGGCTATTAAGGACACTTTGCGATGCCTATCCATTTTCTATACCATGCCATTGTTACTACCATATCTTAGCGTTCGCATACAGTACCTGGAGTTGTGACCTTGAACGCTCCTTCATAAGTAGATAACTCCTACAAGATAGAAAAGGCGTTCAAGAGAAAACGGTCGAAGTTTTACTGCAATTAGTATGCAGCAGAGCTTTCAGTAAATGCCCATATAATATACACGTTAATTCGAACGCGTTGTGTACGCAAAGTAGCAATCCGCTGGTAATATAAGGCACTTCACGATGTCTATCCATGTTCTATACCATGCCAATGTAACTATCATATCTTAGCGTTCGCATACAGCACCTAGAGTTGTGACCTTGAACGCTCCTTCATAAGTAGGTAACTCCTACACGATAGAAAAGACGTTCAAGAGAAAACGGTCTAAGTCTTACTGCAATTAGTATGCAGCAGAGCTTTCAAAAAGTACCCAATTAATATACACGTCAATTCGAACGAGTTTTGTACGCAAAGTAGCAATCCGCGGGCTATATAAGGTACCTCGCGATGTCTATCCATGTTCTATACCATGCCAATGTAACTACCATATCTTAGCGTTCGCATAGAGCACCTAGAGTTGTGACCTTGAACTCTCCTTCATAAGTAGATAACTCCTACACGATAGAAAAGACGTTCAAGAGAAAACGGTCTAAGATTTACTGCAATTAGTATGCAGCAGAGCTTTCAGAAAATGCCCAAATAAAATACACGTTAATTCGAACCCGTTTTGTACGCAAAGTAGCAATCCGCGGGCAATATAAGGCACTTAGCGATGTCTATCTATGTTCTATACCATGCCAATGTAACTATCATATCTTAGCGTTCGCATAGAGCTCCTAGAGTTGTGACCTTGAACGCTCCTTCATAAGTAGATATCTCCTACACGATATAAATGACGTACAATAGAAAACGGACTAAGTTTAACTGCAATTAGCATGCAGCAGAGCTGCCAAATAATGCCCAGATAATATACGCGTTAATTCTAATGCGTTTTGTAAACAAAGCAGCAATCCGTGGGCTATTAAGGACACTTCGCGATGCCTATCCATGTTCTACACCATGTCAATGTTACTATCATATCTTAGGGTTCGCATAGAGCACAAAGAGCTGTGACCATGAACGCTCCTTCAATCGTAGATTACTGCTACACGATAGAAAAGACGTACAAGTGAAAATGGATTTAGTTTAACTGCAATTAGCATGCAGCAGAGCTGCCAAATAATGCCCAGATAATATACGCGATAATTCGAATGCGTTTTGTAAACAAAGCAGCAATCCGTGGGCTATTAAGGACAGTTTGCGATGCCTATCCAATTTCTATACCATGCCATTGTAACTACCATATCTTAGCGTTCGCATACAGTACCTAGAGTTGTGACCTTGAACGCTCCTTCATAAGTAGATAACTCCTACACGATAGAAAAGGCGTTCGAGAGAAAACGGTTTACTGCAATTAGTATGCAGCAGAGCTTTCAGAAAATGCCCAAATAATATACACGTTAATTCGAACCCATTTTGTATGCAAAGTAGCAATCCGCGGGCAATATAAGGCACTTAGCGATGTCTATCTATGTTCTATACCATGCCAATGTAACTATCATATCTTAGCGTTCGCAAAGAGCACCTAGAGTTGTGACCTTGAACGCTCCTTCATAAGTAGATAACTCCTACACGATAGAAAAGACGTTCAAGAGAAAACGGTCTAAGATTTACTGCAATTAGTATGCAGCAGAGCTTTCGAAAAGTACCCAATTGATATACACGTCAATTCGAACGCGTTTTGTACGCAAAGTATCAATCCGTGGGCTATATAAGGCACTTCTCGATGTCTATCCATGTTCTATACCATGCCAATGTAACTATCATATCTTAGCGTTCGCATAGAGCACCTAGAGTTGTGACCTTGACCGCTCCTTCATAAGTAGATAACTACTACACAATAGAAAAGACGTACAAGTGAAAATGGATTTAGTTTTACTGCAATTACCATGCAGCAGAGCTGCCAAATAATGCCCAGAAAATATACGCGTTAATTCTAATGCGTTTTGTAAACAAAGCAGCAATCCGTGGGCTATTAAGGACATTTCGCGATGCCTATCCATGTTCTATACCATGCCAATGTTACTATCATATTTTAGGGTTCGCATAGAGCACAGAGAGCTGTGACCTAAAACGTTCCTTCATTCGTAGATTACTGCTACACGATAGAAAAGACGTACAAGTGAAAATGGATTTAGTTTTACTGCAATTAGCATGCAACAGAGCTGCCAAATATTGCCCAGATAATATACGCGTTAATTCGAATACGTTTTGTAAACAAAGCAGCAATCCGTGGGCTATTAAGGACACTTCGCGATGCCTATCCATTTTCTATACCTTGCCATTGTAACTACCATATCTTAGCGTTCGCATACAGTACCTAGAGTTGTGAACTTGAACGCTCCTTCATAAGTAGATAACTCCTACAAGATAGAAAAGGCGTTCAAGAGAAAACGGTCTAAGTTTTACTGCAATTAGTATGCAGCAGAGCTTTCAGAAAATGCCCAAATAATATACATGTTAATTCGAACCCGTTTTGTACGCAAAGTAGCAATCCGCGGGCAATATAAGGCACTTAGCGATGTCTATCTAAGTTCTATACCATACCAATGTAACTATCATATCTTAGCGTTCGCATACAGCACCTAGAGTGGTGACCTTGAACGCTCCTTCATAAGTAGATAACTCCTTCACGATAGAAAAGACGTTCAAGAGAAAACGGTCTAAGTTTTACTGCAATTAGTATGGAGCAGAGCTTTCGAAAAGTACCCAATTAATATACACGTCAATTCGAACGCGTTTTGTACGCAAAGTATCAATCCGCGGGCTATATAAGGCACTTCGCGATGTCTATCCATGTTCTATACTATGCCAATGTAACTATCATATCTTAGCGTTCGCATACAGCACCTAGAGTGGTGACCTTGAACGCTCCTTCATAAGTAGATAACTCCTTCACGATAGAAAAGACGTTCAAGAGAAAACGGTCTAAGTTTTACTGCAATTAGTATGGAGCAGAGCTTTCGAAAAGTACCCAATTAATATACACGTCAATTCGAACGCGTTTTGTACGCAAAGTATCAATCCGCGGGCTATATAAGGCACTTCGCGATGTCTATCCATGTTCTATACCATACCAATGTAACTATCATATCTTAGCGTTCGCATACAGCACCTAGAGTGGTGACCTTGAACGCTCCTTCATAAGTAGATAACTCCTTCACGATAGAAAAGACGTTCAAGAGAAAACGGTCTAAGTTTTACTGCAATTAGTATGCAGCAGAGCTTTCAGAAAATGCCCAAATAAAATACACGTTAATTCGAACCCGTTTTGTACGCAAAGTAGCAATCCGCGGGCAATATAAGGCACTTAGCGATGTCTATCTATGTTCTATACCATGCCAATGTAACTATCATATCTTAGCGTTCGCATAGAGCTCCTAGAGTTGTGACCTTGAACGCTCCTTCATAAGTAGATATCTCCTACACGATATAAAAGACGTACAATAGAAAACGGACTAAGTTTAACTGCAATTAGCATGCAGCAGAGCTGCCAAATAATGCCCAGATAATATACGCGTTAATTCTAATGCGTTTTGTAAACAAAGCAGCAATCCGTGGGCTATTAAGGACACTTCGCGATGCCTATCCATGTTCTACACCATGTCAATGTTACTATCATATCTTAGGGTTCGCATAAAGCACAAAGAGCTGTGACCTTGAACGCTCCTTCATTCGTAGATTACTGCTACACGATAGAAAAGACGTACAAGTGAAAATGGATTTAGTTTTACTGCAATTAGCATGCAGCAGAGCTGCCAAATAATGCCCAGATAATATACGCGCTAATTCTAATGCGTTTTGTAAACAAAGCAGCAATCCGTGGGCTTTTAAGGACACTTCGCGTTGTCTATCAATGTTATATACCATGCCAATGTAACTATAATATCTTAGCGTTCGCATAGAGCACCTAGAGTTGTGACCTTGAACGCTCATTCATAAGTAGATAACTACTACACAATAGAAAAGACGTACAAGTGAAAATGGATTTAGTTTTACGGCAATTAGCATGCAGCAGAGCTGCCAAATAATGCCCAGATAATATACGTGTTAATTCTAATGCGTTTTGTAAACAAAGCAGCAATCCGTGGGCTATTAAGGACACTTTGCGATGCCTATCCACTTCTATACCATGCCATTGTAACTACCATATCTTAGCGTTTGCATACAGCACCTAGAGTTGTGACCTTGAACGCTCCTTCATAAGTAGATAACTCCTATACGATAGAAAAGACGTTCAAGAGAAAGCGGTCTAAGTTTTACTGCAATTAGTATGCAGCAGAGCTTTCAGAAAATGCCCAATTAATATACACGTTAATTCGAACCCGTTTTGTACGCAAAGTAGCAATCCGCGGGCAATATAAGGCACTTAGCGATGTCTATCTATGTTCTATACCATGCCAATGTAACTATCATATCTTAGCTTTCGCATACAGCACCTAGAGTTGTGACCTTGAACGCTCCTTCATAAGTAGATAACTCCTACAATAGAAAAGACGTTCAAGAGAAAACGGTCTAAGATTTACTGCAATTAGTATGCAGCAGAGCTTTCAGAAAATGCCCAATTAATATACACGTTAATTCGAACCCGTTTTGTACGCAAAGTAGCAATCCGCGGGCAATATAAGGCACTTAGCGATGTCTATCTATGTTCTATACCATGCCAATGTAACTATCATATCTTAGCGTTCGCATAGAGCTCCTAGAGTTGTGACCTTGAACGCTCGTTCATAAGTAGATATCTCCTACACGATATAAAAGACGTACAATAGAAAACGGGCTAAGTTTAACTGCAATAAGCATGCAGCAGAGCTGCCAAATAATGCACAGATAATATACGCGTTAATTCGAATGCGTTTTGTAAACAAAGCAGCAATCCGTGGGCTATTAAGGACACTTCGCGATGCCTATCCATTTTCTATACCATGCCATTGTAACTACCATATCTTAGCGTTCGCATACAGTACCTAGAGTTGTGACCTTGAACGCTCCTTCATAAGTAGATAACTCCTACACGATAAAAAAGACGTTCAAGAGAAAACGGTCTAAGTTTTACTGCAATTAGTATGCAGCAGAGCTTTCAGAAAATGCCCAAATAATATACACGTTAATTCGAACCCGTTTTGTACGCAAAGTAGCAATCCGCGGGCAATATAAGGCACTTAGCGATGTCTATCTATGTTCTATACCATGCCAATGTAACTATCATATCTTAGCGTTCGCATACAGCACCTAGAGTTGTGACCTTGAACGCTCCTTCATAAGTAGATAACTCCTACACGATAGAACAGACGTTCAAGAGAAAACGGTCTAAGTTTTACTGCAATTAGTATCCAGCAGAGCTTTCAAAAAGTACCCAATTAATATACACGTCAATTCGAACGCGTTTTGTACGCAAAGTATTAATCCGCGGGCTATATAAGGCACTTCGCGATGTCTATCCATGTTCTATACCATGCCAATGTAACTATCATATCTTAGCGTTCGCATAGAGCATCTAGAGTTGTGACCTTGACCGCTCCTTCATAAGTAGATAACTACTACACAATAGAAAAGACGTACAAGTGAAAATGGATTTAGTTTTACTGCAATTACCATGCAGCAGAGCTGCCAAATAATGCCCAGATAATATACGCGTTAATTCTAATTCGTTTTGTAAACAAAGCAGCAATCCGTGGGCTATTAAGGACACTTCGCGATGTCTATCCATGTTATATACCATGCCAATGTAACTATCATATCTTATCGTTCGCATAGAGCACCTAGAGTTGTGACCTTGAACGCTCCTTCATAAGTAGATAACTACTACACAATAGAAAAGACGTACAAGTGAAAATGGATTTAGTTTTACGGCAATTAGCATGCAGCAGAGCTGCCAAATAATGCCCAGATAATATACGCGTTAATTCAAATGCGTTTTGTAAACAAAGCAGCAATCCGTGGGCTATTAAGGACACTTTGCGATGCCTATCCAATTTCTATACCATGCCATTGTAACTACCATATCTTAGCGTTTGCATACAGCACCTAGAGTTGTGACCTTGAACGCTCCTTCATATGTGGATAACTCCTAAACGATAGAAAAGACTTACAAGTGAAAATGGATTTAGTTTTACCGCAATTACCATGCAGCAGAGCTGCCAAATAATGCCCAGATAATATACGCGTTAATTCGAATGCGTTTTGTAAACAAAGCAGCAATCCGTGGGCTATTAAGGACACTTCGCGATGCCTATCCATTTTCTATACCATGCCATTGTAACTACCATATCTTAGAGTTCGCATACAGTACCTAGAGTTGTGACCTTGAACGCTCCTTCATAAGTAGATAACTCCTACAAGATAGAAAAGGCGTTCAAGAGAAAACGGTCTAAGTTTTACTGCAATTAGTATGCAGCAGAGCTTTCAGTAAATGCCCAAATAATATACACGTTAATTCGAACGCGTTTTGTACGCAAAGTAGCAATCCGCTGGTAATATAAGGCACTTCACGATGTCTATCCATGTTCTATACCATGCCAATGTAACTATCATATCTTAGCGTTCGCATAGAGCACCTAGAGTTGTGACCTTGACCGCTCCTTCATAAGTAGATAACTACTACACAATAGAAAAGACGTACAAGTGAAAATGGATTTAGTTTTACCGCAATTACCATGCAGCAGAGCTGCCAAATAATGCCCAGATAATATACGCGTTAATTCTAATGCGTTTTGTAAACAAAGCAGCAATCCGTGGGCTATTAAGGACACTTCGCGATGCCTATCCATGTTCTACACCATGTCAATGTTACTATCATATCTTAGGGTTCGCATAGAGCACAAAGAGCTGTGACCTTGAACGTTCCTTCATTCGTAGATTACTGCTACACGATAGAAAAGACGTACAAGTGAAAATGGATTTAGTTTTACTGCAATTAGCATGCAGCAGAGCTTTCAGTAAATGCCCAAATAATATACACGTTAATTCGAACGCGTTTTGTACGCAAAGTAGCAATCCGCTGGTAATATAAGGCACTTCACGATGTCTATCCATGTTCTATACCATGCCAATGTAACTATCATATCTTAGCGTTCGCATAGAGCACCTAGAGTTGTGACCTTGACCGCTCCTTCATAAGTAGATAACTACTACACAATAGAAAAGACGTACAAGTGAAAATGGATTTAGTTTTACCGCAATTACCATGCAGCAGAGCTGCCAAATAATGCCCAGATAATATACGCGTTAATTCTAATGCGTTTTGTAAACAAAGCAGCAATCCGTGGGCTATTAAGGACACTTCGCGATGCCTATCCATGTTCTACACCATGTCAATGTTACTATCATATCTTAGGGTTCGCATAGAGCACAAAGAGCTGTGACCTTGAACGTTCCTTCATTCGTAGATTACTGCTACACGATAGAAAAGACGTACAAGTGAAAATGGATTTAGTTTTACTGCAATTAGCATGCAGCAGAGCTGCCAAATATTGCCCAGATAATATACGCGTTAATTCGAATGCGTTTTGTAAACAAAGCAGCAATCCGTGGGCTATTAAGGACACTTTGCGATGCCTATCCATTTTCTATACCATGCCATTGTTACTACCATATCTTAGCGTTCGCATACAGTACCTGGAGTTGTGACCTTGAACGCTCCTTCATAAGTAGATAACTCCTACAAGATAGAAAAGGCGTTCAAGAGAAAACGGTCGAAGTTTTACTGCAATTAGTATGCAGCAGAGCTTTCAGTAAATGCCCATATAATATACACGTTAATTCGAACGCGTTGTGTACGCAAAGTAGCAATCCGCTGGTAATATAAGGCACTTCACGATGTCTATCCATGTTCTATACCATGCCAATGTAACTATCATATCTTAGCGTTCGCATACAGCACCTAGAGTTGTGACCTTGAACGCTCCTTCATAAGTAGGTAACTCCTACACGATAGAAAAGACGTTCAAGAGAAAACGGTCTAAGTCTTACTGCAATTAGTATGCAGCAGAGCTTTCAAAAAGTACCCAATTAATATACACGTCAATTCGAACGAGTTTTGTACGCAAAGTAGCAATCCGCGGGCTATATAAGGTACCTCGCGATGTCTATCCATGTTCTATACCATGCCAATGTAACTACCATATCTTAGCGTTCGCATAGAGCACCTAGAGTTGTGACCTTGAACTCTCCTTCATAAGTAGATAACTCCTACACGATAGAAAAGACGTTCAAGAGAAAACGGTCTAAGATTTACTGCAATTAGTATGCAGCAGAGCTTTCAGAAAATGCCCAAATAAAATACACGTTAATTCGAACCCGTTTTGTACGCAAAGTAGCAATCCGCGGGCAATATAAGGCACTTAGCGATGTCTATCTATGTTCTATACCATGCCAATGTAACTATCATATCTTAGCGTTCGCATAGAGCTCCTAGAGTTGTGACCTTGAACGCTCCTTCATAAGTAGATATCTCCTACACGATATAAATGACGTACAATAGAAAACGGACTAAGTTTAACTGCAATTAGCATGCAGCAGAGCTGCCAAATAATGCCCAGATAATATACGCGTTAATTCTAATGCGTTTTGTAAACAAAGCAGCAATCCGTGGGCTATTAAGGACACTTCGCGATGCCTATCCATGTTCTACACCATGTCAATGTTACTATCATATCTTAGGGTTCGCATAGAGCACAAAGAGCTGTGACCATGAACGCTCCTTCAATCGTAGATTACTGCTACACGATAGAAAAGACGAACAAGTGAAAATGGATTTAGTTTAACTGCAATTAGCATGCAGCAGAGCTGCCAAATAATGCCCAGATAATATACGCGATAATTCGAATGCGTTTTGTAAACAAAGCAGCAATCCGTGGGCTATTAAGGACAGTTTGCGATGCCTATCCAATTTCTATACCATGCCATTGTAACTACCATATCTTAGCGTTCGCATACAGTACCTAGAGTTGTGACCTTGAACGCTCCTTCATAAGTAGATAACTCCTACACGATAGAAAAGGCGTTCGAGAGAAAACGGTTTACTGCAATTAGTATGCAGCAGAGCTTTCAGAAAATGCCCAAATAATATACACGTTAATTCGAACCCATTTTGTATGCAAAGTAGCAATCCGCGGGCAATATAAGGCACTTAGCGATGTCTATCTATGTTCTATACCATGCCAATGTAACTATCATATCTTAGCGTTCGCAAAGAGCACCTAGAGTTGTGACCTTGAACGCTCCTTCATAAGTAGATAACTCCTACACGATAGAAAAGACGTTCAAGAGAAAACGGTCTAAGATTTACTGCAATTAGTATGCAGCAGAGCTTTCGAAAAGTACCCAATTGATATACACGTCAATTCGAACGCGTTTTGTACGCAAAGTATCAATCCGTGGGCTATATAAGGCACTTCTCGATGTCTATCCATGTTCTATACCATGCCAATGTAACTATCATATCTTAGCGTTCGCATAGAGCACCTAGAGTTGTGACCTTGACCGCTCCTTCATAAGTAGATAACTACTACACAATAGAAAAGACGTACAAGTGAAAATGGATTTAGTTTTACTGCAATTACCATGCAGCAGAGCTGCCAAATAATGCCCAGAAAATATACGCGTTAATTCTAATGCGTTTTGTAAACAAAGCAGCAATCCGTGGGCTATTAAGGACATTTCGCGATGCCTATCCATGTTCTATACCATGCCAATGTTACTATCATATTTTAGGGTTCGCATAGAGCACAGAGAGCTGTGACCTAAAACGTTCCTTCATTCGTAGATTACTGCTACACGATAGAAAAGACGTACAAGTGAAAATGGATTTAGTTTTACTGCAATTAGCATGCAACAGAGCTGCCAAATATTGCCCAGATAATATACGCGTTAATTCGAATACGTTTTGTAAACAAAGCAGCAATCCGTGGGCTATTAAGGACACTTCGCGATGCCTATCCATTTTCTATACCTTGCCATTGTAACTACCATATCTTAGCGTTCGCATACAGTACCTAGAGTTGTGAACTTGAACGCTCCTTCATAAGTAGATAACTCCTACAAGATAGAAAAGGCGTTCAAGAGAAAACGGTCTAAGTTTTACTGCAATTAGTATGCAGCAGAGCTTTCAGAAAATGCCCAAATAATATACATGTTAATTCGAACCCGTTTTGTACGCAAAGTAGCAATCCGCGGGCAATATAAGGCACTTAGCGATGTCTATCTAAGTTCTATACCATACCAATGTAACTATCATATCTTAGCGTTCGCATACAGCACCTAGAGTGGTGACCTTGAACGCTCCTTCATAAGTAGATAACTCCTTCACGATAGAAAAGACGTTCAAGAGAAAACGGTCTAAGTTTTACTGCAATTAGTATGGAGCAGAGCTTTCGAAAAGTACCCAATTAATATACACGTCAATTCGAACGCGTTTTGTACGCAAAGTATCAATCCGCGGGCTATATAAGGCACTTCGCGATGTCTATCCATGTTCTATACTATGCCAATGTAACTATCATATCTTAGCGTTCGCATACAGCACCTAGAGTGGTGACCTTGAACGCTCCTTCATAAGTAGATAACTCCTTCACGATAGAAAAGACGTTCAAGAGAAAACGGTCTAAGTTTTACTGCAATTAGTATGGAGCAGAGCTTTCGAAAAGTACCCAATTAATATACACGTCAATTCGAACGCGTTTTGTACGCAAAGTATCAATCCGCGGGCTATATAAGGCACTTCGCGATGTCTATCCATGTTCTATACCATACCAATGTAACTATCATATCTTAGCGTTCGCATACAGCACCTAGAGTGGTGACCTTGAACGCTCCTTCATAAGTAGATAACTCCTTCACGATAGAAAAGACGTTCAAGAGAAAACGGTCTAAGTTTTACTGCAATTAGTATGCAGCAGAGCTTTCAGAAAATGCCCAAATAAAATACACGTTAATTCGAACCCGTTTTGTACGCAAAGTAGCAATCCGCGGGCAATATAAGGCACTTAGCGATGTCTATCTATGTTCTATACCATGCCAATGTAACTATCATATCTTAGCGTTCGCATAGAGCTCCTAGAGTTGTGACCTTGAACGCTCCTTCATAAGTAGATATCTCCTACACGATATAAAAGACGTACAATAGAAAACGGACTAAGTTTAACTGCAATTAGCATGCAGCAGAGCTGCCAAATAATGCCCAGATAATATACGCGTTAATTCTAATGCGTTTTGTAAACAAAGCAGCAATCCGTGGGCTATTAAGGACACTTCGCGATGCCTATCCATGTTCTACACCATGTCAATGTTACTATCATATCTTAGGGTTCGCATAAAGCACAAAGAGCTGTGACCTTGAACGCTCCTTCATTCGTAGATTACTGCTACACGATAGAAAAGACGTACAAGTGAAAATGGATTTAGTTTTACTGCAATTAGCATGCAGCAGAGCTGCCAAATAATGCCCAGATAATATACGCGCTAATTCTAATGCGTTTTGTAAACAAAGCAGCAATCCGTGGGCTTTTAAGGACACTTCGCGTTGTCTATCAATGTTATATACCATGCCAATGTAACTATAATATCTTAGCGTTCGCATAGAGCACCTAGAGTTGTGACCTTGAACGCTCATTCATAAGTAGATAACTACTACACAATAGAAAAGACGTACAAGTGAAAATGGATTTAGTTTTACGGCAATTAGCATGCAGCAGAGCTGCCAAATAATGCCCAGATAATATACGTGTTAATTCTAATGCGTTTTGTAAACAAAGCAGCAATCCGTGGGCTATTAAGGACACTTTGCGATGCCTATCCACTTCTATACCATGCCATTGTAACTACCATATCTTAGCGTTTGCATACAGCACCTAGAGTTGTGACCTTGAACGCTCCTTCATAAGTAGATAACTCCTATACGATAGAAAAGACGTTCAAGAGAAAGCGGTCTAAGTTTTACTGCAATTAGTATGCAGCAGAGCTTTCAGAAAATGCCCAATTAATATACACGTTAATTCGAACCCGTTTTGTACGCAAAGTAGCAATCCGCGGGCAATATAAGGCACTTAGCGATGTCTATCTATGTTCTATACCATGCCAATGTAACTATCATATCTTAGCTTTCGCATACAGCACCTAGAGTTGTGACCTTGAACGCTCCTTCATAAGTAGATAACTCCTACAATAGAAAAGACGTTCAAGAGAAAACGGTCTAAGATTTACTGCAATTAGTATGCAGCAGAGCTTTCAGAAAATGCCCAATTAATATACACGTTAATTCGAACCCGTTTTGTACGCAAAGTAGCAATCCGCGGGCAATATAAGGCACTTAGCGATGTCTATCTATGTTCTATACCATGCCAATGTAACTATCATATCTTAGCGTTCGCATAGAGCTCCTAGAGTTGTGACCTTGAACGCTCGTTCATAAGTAGATATCTCCTACACGATATAAAAGACGTACAATAGAAAACGGGCTAAGTTTAACTGCAATAAGCATGCAGCAGAGCTGCCAAATAATGCACAGATAATATACGCGTTAATTCGAATGCGTTTTGTAAACAAAGCAGCAATCCGTGGGCTATTAAGGACACTTCGCGATGCCTATCCATTTTCTATACCATGCCATTGTAACTACCATATCTTAGCGTTCGCATACAGTACCTAGAGTTGTGACCTTGAACGCTCCTTCATAAGTAGATAACTCCTACACGATAAAAAAGACGTTCAAGAGAAAACGGTCTAAGTTTTACTGCAATTAGTATGCAGCAGAGCTTTCAGAAAATGCCCAAATAATATACACGTTAATTCGAACCCGTTTTGTACGCAAAGTAGCAATCCGCGGGCAATATAAGGCACTTAGCGATGTCTATCTATGTTCTATACCATGCCAATGTAACTATCATATCTTAGCGTTCGCATACAGCACCTAGAGTTGTGACCTTGAACGCTCCTTCATAAGTAGATAACTCCTACACGATAGAACAGACGTTCAAGAGAAAACGGTCTAAGTTTTACTGCAATTAGTATCCAGCAGAGCTTTCAAAAAGTACCCAATTAATATACACGTCAATTCGAACGCGTTTTGTACGCAAAGTATTAATCCGCGGGCTATATAAGGCACTTCGCGATGTCTATCCATGTTCTATACCATGCCAATGTAACTATCATATCTTAGCGTTCGCATAGAGCATCTAGAGTTGTGACCTTGACCGCTCCTTCATAAGTAGATAACTACTACACAATAGAAAAGACGTACAAGTGAAAATGGATTTAGTTTTACTGCAATTACCATGCAGCAGAGCTGCCAAATAATGCCCAGATAATATACGCGTTAATTCTAATTCGTTTTGTAAACAAAGCAGCAATCCGTGGGCTATTAAGGACACTTCGCGATGTCTATCCATGTTATATACCATGCCAATGTAACTATCATATCTTATCGTTCGCATAGAGCACCTAGAGTTGTGACCTTGAACGCTCCTTCATAAGTAGATAACTACTACACAATAGAAAAGACGTACAAGTGAAAATGGATTTAGTTTTACGGCAATTAGCATGCAGCAGAGCTGCCAAATAATGCCCAGATAATATACGCGTTAATTCAAATGCGTTTTGTAAACAAAGCAGCAATCCGTGGGCTATTAAGGACACTTTGCGATGCCTATCCAATTTCTATACCATGCCATTGTAACTACCATATCTTAGCGTTTGCATACAGCACCTAGAGTTGTGACCTTGAACGCTCCTTCATATGTGGATAACTCCTAAACGATAGAAAAGACTTACAAGTGAAAATGGATTTAGTTTTACCGCAATTACCATGCAGCAGAGCTGCCAAATAATGCCCAGATAATATACGCGTTAATTCGAATGCGTTTTGTAAACAAAGCAGCAATCCGTGGGCTATTAAGGACACTTCGCGATGCCTATCCATTTTCTATACCATGCCATTGTAACTACCATATCTTAGAGTTCGCATACAGTACCTAGAGTTGTGACCTTGAACGCTCCTTCATAAGTAGATAACTCCTACAAGATAGAAAAGGCGTTCAAGAGAAAACGGTCTAAGTTTTACTGCAATTAGTATGCAGCAGAGCTTTCAGTAAATGCCCAAATAATATACACGTTAATTCGAACGCGTTTTGTACGCAAAGTAGCAATCCGCTGGTAATATAAGGCACTTCACGATGTCTATCCATGTTCTATACCATGCCAATGTAACTATCATATCTTAGCGTTCGCATAGAGCACCTAGAGTTGTGACCTTGACCGCTCCTTCATAAGTAGATAACTACTACACAATAGAAAAGACGTACAAGTGAAAATGGATTTAGTTTTACCGCAATTACCATGCAGCAGAGCTGCCAAATAATGCCCAGATAATATACGCGTTAATTCTAATGCGTTTTGTAAACAAAGCAGCAATCCGTGGGCTATTAAGGACACTTCGCGATGCCTATCCATGTTCTACACCATGTCAATGTTACTATCATATCTTAGGGTTCGCATAGAGCACAAAGAGCTGTGACCTTGAACGTTCCTTCATTCGTAGATTACTGCTACACGATAGAAAAGACGTACAAGTGAAAATGGATTTAGTTTTACTGCAATTAGCATGCAGCAGAGCTTTCAGTAAATGCCCAAATAATATACACGTTAATTCGAACGCGTTTTGTACGCAAAGTAGCAATCCGCTGGTAATATAAGGCACTTCACGATGTCTATCCATGTTCTATACCATGCCAATGTAACTATCATATCTTAGCGTTCGCATAGAGCACCTAGAGTTGTGACCTTGACCGCTCCTTCATAAGTAGATAACTACTACACAATAGAAAAGACGTACAAGTGAAAATGGATTTAGTTTTACCGCAATTACCATGCAGCAGAGCTGCCAAATAATGCCCAGATAATATACGCGTTAATTCTAATGCGTTTTGTAAACAAAGCAGCAATCCGTGGGCTATTAAGGACACTTCGCGATGCCTATCCATGTTCTACACCATGTCAATGTTACTATCATATCTTAGGGTTCGCATAGAGCACAAAGAGCTGTGACCTTGAACGTTCCTTCATTCGTAGATTACTGCTACACGATAGAAAAGACGTACAAGTGAAAATGGATTTAGTTTTACTGCAATTAGCATGCAGCAGAGCTGCCAAATATTGCCCAGATAATATACGCGTTAATTCGAATGCGTTTTGTAAACAAAGCAGCAATCCGTGGGCTATTAAGGACACTTTGCGATGCCTATCCATTTTCTATACCATGCCATTGTTACTACCATATCTTAGCGTTCGCATACAGTACCTGGAGTTGTGACCTTGAACGCTCCTTCATAAGTAGATAACTCCTACAAGATAGAAAAGGCGTTCAAGAGAAAACGGTCGAAGTTTTACTGCAATTAGTATGCAGCAGAGCTTTCAGTAAATGCCCATATAATATACACGTTAATTCGAACGCGTTGTGTACGCAAAGTAGCAATCCGCTGGTAATATAAGGCACTTCACGATGTCTATCCATGTTCTATACCATGCCAATGTAACTATCATATCTTAGCGTTCGCATACAGCACCTAGAGTTGTGACCTTGAACGCTCCTTCATAAGTAGGTAACTCCTACACGATAGAAAAGACGTTCAAGAGAAAACGGTCTAAGTCTTACTGCAATTAGTATGCAGCAGAGCTTTCAAAAAGTACCCAATTAATATACACGTCAATTCGAACGAGTTTTGTACGCAAAGTAGCAATCCGCGGGCTATATAAGGTACCTCGCGATGTCTATCCATGTTCTATACCATGCCAATGTAACTACCATATCTTAGCGTTCGCATAGAGCACCTAGAGTTGTGACCTTGAACTCTCCTTCATAAGTAGATAACTCCTACACGATAGAAAAGACGTTCAAGAGAAAACGGTCTAAGATTTACTGCAATTAGTATGCAGCAGAGCTTTCAGAAAATGCCCAAATAAAATACACGTTAATTCGAACCCGTTTTGTACGCAAAGTAGCAATCCGCGGGCAATATAAGGCACTTAGCGATGTCTATCTATGTTCTATACCATGCCAATGTAACTATCATATCTTAGCGTTCGCATAGAGCTCCTAGAGTTGTGACCTTGAACGCTCCTTCATAAGTAGATATCTCCTACACGATATAAATGACGTACAATAGAAAACGGACTAAGTTTAACTGCAATTAGCATGCAGCAGAGCTGCCAAATAATGCCCAGATAATATACGCGTTAATTCTAATGCGTTTTGTAAACAAAGCAGCAATCCGTGGGCTATTAAGGACACTTCGCGATGCCTATCCATGTTCTACACCATGTCAATGTTACTATCATATCTTAGGGTTCGCATAGAGCACAAAGAGCTGTGACCATGAACGCTCCTTCAATCGTAGATTACTGCTACACGATAGAAAAGACGTACAAGTGAAAATGGATTTAGTTTAACTGCAATTAGCATGCAGCAGAGCTGCCAAATAATGCCCAGATAATATACGCGATAATTCGAATGCGTTTTGTAAACAAAGCAGCAATCCGTGGGCTATTAAGGACAGTTTGCGATGCCTATCCAATTTCTATACCATGCCATTGTAACTACCATATCTTAGCGTTCGCATACAGTACCTAGAGTTGTGACCTTGAACGCTCCTTCATAAGTAGATAACTCCTACACGATAGAAAAGGCGTTCGAGAGAAAACGGTTTACTGCAATTAGTATGCAGCAGAGCTTTCAGAAAATGCCCAAATAATATACACGTTAATTCGAACCCATTTTGTATGCAAAGTAGCAATCCGCGGGCAATATAAGGCACTTAGCGATGTCTATCTATGTTCTATACCATGCCAATGTAACTATCATATCTTAGCGTTCGCAAAGAGCACCTAGAGTTGTGACCTTGAACGCTCCTTCATAAGTAGATATCTCCTACACGATATAAGAGACGTACAATAGAAAACGGACTAAGTTTAACTGCAATTAGCATGCAGCAGAGCTGCCAAATAATGCCCAGATAATAAACGCGTTAATTCGAATGCGTTTTGTAAACAAAGCAGCAATCCGTGGGCTATTAAGGACACTTCGCGATGCCTATCCATTTTCTATACCATGCCAATGTAACTATCATATCTTAGCGTTCGCACACAGCACCTAGAGTTGTGACCTTGAACGCTCCTTCATAAGTAGGTAACTCCTACACGATAGAAAAGACGTTCAAGAGAAAACGGTCTAAGTTTTACTGCAATTAGTATGCAGCAGAGCTTTCGAAAAGTACCCAATTGATATACACGTCAATTCGAACGCGTTTTGTACGCAAAGTATCAATCCGTGGGCTACATAAGGCACTTCTCGATGTCTATCCATGTTCTATACCATGCCAATGTAACTATCATATCTTAGCGTTCGCATAGAGCACCTAGAGTTGTGACCTTGACCGCTCCTTCATAAGTAGATAACTACTACACAATAGAAAAGACGTACAAGTGAAAATGGATTTAGTTTTACTGCAATTACCATGCAGCAGAGCTGCCAAATAATGCCCAAAAAATATACGCGTTAATTCTAATGCGTTTTGTAAACAAAGCAGCAATCCGTGGGCTATTAAGGACATTTCGCGATGCCTATCCATGTTCTACACCATGTCAATGTTACTATCATATCTTAGGGTTCGCATAGAGCACAAAGAGCTGTGACCTTGAACGCTCCTTCATTCGTAGATTACTGCTACACGATAGAAAAGACGCACAAGAGGCATCAATAATTTGGCATCAGAGCTGCCAAATTATGCCAAGATAATATACGCGTTAATTCGAATGCGTTTTGTAAACAAAGCAGCGATCCGTGGGCTATTAAGGACACTGCGCGATGCCTATCCATTTTCTATACCATGCCATTGTAACTACCATATCTTAGCGTTTGCATACAGCACCTAGAGTTGTGACCTTGAACGCTCCTTCATAAGTAGATAACTCCTATACGATAGAAAAGACGTTCAAGAGAAAGCGGTCTAAGTTTTACTGCAATTAGTATGCAGCAGAGCTTTCAGAAAATGCCCAATTAATATACACGTTAATTTGAACCCGTTTTGTACGCAAAGTAGCAATCCGCGGGCAATATAAGGCACTTAGCGATGTCTATCTATGTTCTATACCATGCCAATGAAACTATCATATCTTAGCTTTCGCATACAGCACCTAGAGTTGTGACCTTGAACGCTCCTTCATAAGTAGATAACTCCTACACGATAGAAAAGACGTTCAAGAGAAAACGGTCTAAGATTTACTGCAATTAGTATGCAGCAGAGCTTTCAGAAAATGCCCAATTAATATACACGTTAATTCGAACCCGTTTTGTACGCAAAGTAGCAATCCGCGGGCAATATAAGGCACTTAGCGATGTCTATCTATGTTCTATACCATGCCAATGTAACTATTATATCTTAGCGTTCGCATAGAGCTCCTAGAGTTGTGACCTTGAACGCTCGTTCATAAGTAGATATCTCCTACACGATATAAAAGACGTACAATAGAAAACGGGCTAAGTTTAACTGCAATTAGCATGCAGCAGAGCTGCCAAATAATGCCCAGATAATATACGCGTTAATTCGAATGCGTTTTGTAAACAAAGCAGCAATCCGTGGGCTATTAAGGACACTTCGCGATGCCTATCCATTTTCTATACCATGCCATTGTAACTACCATATCTTAGCGTTCGCATACAGTACCTAGAGTTGTGACCTTGAACGCTCCTTCATAAGTAGATAACTCCTACACGATAAAAAAGACGTTCAAGAGAAAACGGTCTAAGTTTTACTGCAATTAGTATGCAGCAGAGCTTTCAGAAAATGCCCAAATAATATACACGTTAATTCGAACCCGTTTTGTACGCAAAGTAGCAATCCGCGGGCAATATAAGGCACTTAGCGATGTCTATCTATGTTCTATACCATGCCAATGTAACTATCATATCTTAGCGTTCGCATACAGCACCTAGAGTTGTGACCTTGAACGCTCCTTCATAAGTAGGTAACTCCTACACGATATAAGAGACGTTCAAGAGAAAGCGGTCTAAGTTTTACTGCAATTAGTGTGCAGCAGAGCTTTCAAAATGTACCCAATTAATATACACGTCAATTCGAACGCGTTTTGTACGCAAAGTAGCAATCCGCGGGCTATATAAGGCACTTCGCGATGTCTATCCATGTTCTATAACATGCCAATGTAACTACCATATCTTAGCGTTCGCATACAGCACCTAGAGTTGTGACCTTGAACACTCCTTCATAAGTAGATAACTCCTACACGATAGAAAAGACGTTCAAGAGAAAACGGTCTAAATTTTACTGCAATTAGTGCAGCAGAGCTTTCAGAAAATGCCCAAATAATATACACGTTAATTCGAACCCGTTTTGTACGCAAAGGAGCAATCCGCGGGCAATATAAGGCATTTAGCGATGTCTATCTATGTTCTATACCATGCCAATGTAACTATCATATCTTAGCGTTCGCATACAGCACCTAGAGTTGTGACCTTGAACGCTCCTTCATAAGTAGATAACTCCTACACGATAGAAAAGACGTTCAAGAGAAAACGGTCTAAGATTTACTGCAATTAGTATGCAGCAGAGCTTTCAGAAAATGCCCAATTAATATACACGTTAATTCGAACCCGTTTTGTACGCAAAGCAGCAATCCGCGGGCAATATAAGGCACTTAGCGATGTCTATCTATGTTCTATACCATGCCAATGTAACTATCATATCTTAGCGTTCGCATAGAGCTCCTAGAGTTGTGACCTTGAACGCTCCTTCATAAGTAGATATCTCCTACACGATATAAGAGACGTACAATAGAAAACGGACTAAGTTTAACTGCAATTAGCATGCAGCAGAGCTGCCAAATAATGCCCAGATAATAAACGCGTTAATTCGAATGCGTTTTGTAAACAAAGCAGCAATCCGTGGGCTATTAAGGACACTTCGCGATGCCTATCCATTTTCTATACCATGCCAATGTAACTATCATATCTTAGCGTTCGCACACAGCACCTAGAGTTGTGACCTTGAACGCTCCTTCATAAGTAGGTAACTCCTACACGATAGAAAAGACGTTCAAGAGAAAACGGTCTAAGTTTTACTGCAATTAGTATGCAGCAGAGCTTTCGATAAGTACCCAATTGATATACACGTCAATTCGAACGCGTTTTGTACGCAAAGTATCAATCCGCGGGCTATATAAGGCACTTCTCGATGTCTATCCATGTTCTATACCATGCCAATGTAACTATCATATCTGAGCGTTCGCATAGAGCACCTAGAGTTGTGACCTTGAACGCTCCTTCATAAGTAGATAACTACTACACAATAGAAAAGACGTACAAGTGAAAATGGATTTAGTTTTACGGCAATTAGCATGCAGCAGAGCTGCCAAATAATGCCCAGATAATATACGCGTTAATTCTAATGCGTTTTGTAAACAAAGCAGCAATCCGTGGGCTATTAAGGACATTTCGCGATGCCTATCCATGTTCTACACCATGTCAATGTTACTATCATATCTTAGGGTTCGCATAGAGCACAAAGAGCTGTGACCTTGAACGCTCCTTCATTCGTAGATTACTGCTACACGATAGAAAAGACGTACAAGTGAAAATGGATTTAGTTTTACTGCAATTAGCATGCATCAGAGCTGCCAAATTATGCCAAGATAATATACGCGTTAATTCGAATGCGTTTTGTAAACAAAGCAGCGATCCGTGGGCTATTAAGGACACTTCGCGATGCCTATCCATTTTCTATACCATGTCATTGTAACTACCATATCTTAGCGTTCGTATACAGTACCTGGAGTTGTGACCTTGAACGCTCCTTCATAAGTAGATAACTGCTACACGATAGAAAAGACGTTCAAGAGAAAACGGTCGAAGTTTTACTGCAATTAGTATGCAGCAGAGCTTTCAGAAAAAGCCCAAATAATATACACGTCAATTCGAACGCGTTTTGTACGCAAAGTAGCAATCCGCGGGCTATATAAGGTACTTCGCGATGTCTATCCATGTTCTATACCATGCCAATGTAACTACCATATCTTAGCGTTCGCATAGAGCACCTAGAGTTGTGACCTTGAACGCTCCTTCATAAGTAGATAACTCCTACACGATAGAAAAGACGTTCAAGAGAAAACGGTCTAAGATTTACTGCAATTAGTATGCAGCAGAGCTTTCAGAAAATGCCCAAATAAAATACACGTTAATTCGAACCCGTTTTGTACGCAAAGTAGCAATCCGCGGGCAATATAAGGCACTTAGCGATGTCTATCTTTGTTCTATACCATGCCAATGTAACTATCATATCTTAGCGTTCGCATAGAGCTCCTAGAGTTGTGACCTTGAACGCTCCTTCATAAGTAGATATCTCCTACACGATATAAAAGACGTACAATAGAAAACGGACTAAGTTTAACTGCAATTAGCATGCAGCAGAGCTGCCAAATAATGCCCAGATAATATACGCGTTAATTCTAATGCGTTTTGTAAACAAAGCAGCAATCCGTGGGCTATTAAGGACACCGCGATGCCTATCCATGTTCTACACCATGTCAATGTTACTATCATATCTTAGGGTTCGCATAGAGCACAAAGAGCTGTGACCTTGAACGCTCCTTCATTCGTAGATTACTGCTACACGATAGAAAAGACGTACAAGTGAAAATGGATTTAGTTTTACTGCAATTAGCATGCAGCAGAGCTGCCAAATAATGCCCAGATAATATACGCGCTAATTCTAATGCGTTTTGTAAACAACAAAGCAGCAATCCGTGGGCTATTAAGGACACTTCGCGTTGTCTATCCATGTTATATACCATGCCAATGTAACTATAATATCTTAGCGTTCGCATAGAGCACCTAGAGTTGTGACCTTGAACGCTCCTTCATAAGTAGATAACTACTACACAATAGAAAAGACGTACAAGTGAAAATGGATTTAGTTTTACGGCAATTAGCATGCAGCAGAGCTGCCAAATAATGCCCAGATAATATACGTGTTAATTCTAATGCGTTTTGTAAACAAAGCAGCAATCCGTGGGCTATTAAGGACACTTTGCGATGCCTATCCATTTTCTATACCATGCCATTGTAACTACCATATCATAGCGTTTGCATACAGCACCTAGAGTTGTGACCTTGAACGCTCCTTCATAAGTAGATAACTCCTATACGATAGAAAAGACGTTCAAGAGAAAGCGGTCTAAGTTTTAATGCAATTAGTATGCAGCAGAGCTTTCAGAAAATGCCCAATTAATATACACGTTAATTCGAACCCGTTTTGTACGCAAAGTAGCAATCCGCGGGCAATATAAGGCACTTAGCGATGTCTATCTATGTTCTATACCATGCCAATGTAACTATCATATCTTAGCTTTCGCATACAGCACCTAGAGTTGTGACCTTGAACGCTCCTTCATAAGTAGATAACTCCTACACGATAGAAAAGACGTTCAAGAGAAAACGGTCTAAGATTTACTGCAATTAGTATGCAGCAGAGCTTTCAGAAAATGCCCAATTAATATACACGTTAATTCGAACCCGTTTTGTACGCAAAGTAGCAATCCGCGGGCATTATAAGGCACTTAGCGATGTCTATCTATGTTCTATACCATGCCAATGTAACTATCATATCTTAGCGTTCGCATAGAGCTCCTAGAGTTGTGACCTTGAACGCTCGCTCATAAGTAGATATCTCCTACACGATATAAAAGACGTTCAAGAGAAAACGGTCTAAGATTTACTGCAATTAGTATGCAGCAGAGCTTTCAGAAAATGCCCAAATAAAATACACGTTAATTCGAACCCGTTTTGTACGCAAAGTAGCAATCCGCGGGCAATATAAGGCACTTAGCGATGTCTATCTATGTTCTATACCATGCCAATGTAACTATCATATCTTAGCGTTCGCATAGAGCTCCTAGAGTTGTGACCTTGAACGCTCCTTCATAAGTAGATATCTCCTACACGATATAAAAGACGTACAATAGAAAACGGACTAAGTTTAACTGCAATTAGCATGCAGCAGAGCTGCCAAATAATGCCCAGATAATATACACGTTAATTCTAATGCGTTTTGTAAACAAAGCAGCAATCCGTGGGCTATTAAGGACACTTCGCGATGCCTATCCATTTTCTATACCATGCCAATGTAACTATCATATCTTAGCGTTCGCACACATCACCTAGAGTTGTGACCTTGAACGCTCCTTCATAAGTAGGTAACTCCTACACGATAGAAAAGACGTTCAAGAGAAAACGGTCTAAGTTTTACTGCAATTAGTATGCAGCAGAGCTTTCGAAAAGTACCCAATTGATATACATGTCAATTCGAACGCGTTTTGTACGCAAAGTATCAATCCGCGGGCTATATAAGGCACTTCTCGATGTCTATCCATGTTCTATACCATGCCAATGTAACTATCATATCTTAGCGTTCGCATAGAGCACCTAGAGTTGTGACCTTGACCGCTCCTTCATAAGTAGATAACTACTACACAATAGAAAAGACGTACAAGTGAAAATGGATTTAGTTTTACTGCAATTACCATGCAGCAGAGCTGCCAAATAATGCCCAGAAAATATACGCGTTAATTCTAATGCGTTTTGTAAACAAAGCAGCAATCCGTGGGCTATTAAGGACATTTCGCGATGCCTATCCATGTTCTACACCATGTCAATGTTACTATCATATCTTAGGGTTTGCATAGAGCACAAAGAGCTGTGACCTTGAACGCTCCTTCATTCGTAGATTACTGCTACACGATAGAAAAGACGTACAAGTGAAAATGGATTTAGTTTTACTGCAATTAGCATGCATCAGAGCTGCCAAATTATGCCAAGATAATATACGCGTTAATTCGAATGCGTTTTGTAAACAAAGCAGCGATCCGTGGGCTATTAAGGACACTTCGCGATGCCTATCCATTTTCTATACCATGTCATTGTAACTACCATATCTTAGCGTTCGTATACAGTACCTGGAGTTGTGACCTTGAACGCTCCTTCATAAGTAGATAACTGCTACACGATAGAAAAGACGTTCAAGAGAAAACGGTCGAAGTTTTACTGCAATTAGTATGCAGCAGAGCTTTCAGAAAATGCCCAAATAATATACACGTTAATTCGAACCCGTTTTGTAGGCAAAGTAGCAATCCGCGGGCAATATAAGGCACTTAGCGATGTGTATCTATGTTCTATACCATGCCAATTTAACTATCATATCTTAGCGTTCGCATACAGCACCTAGAGTTGTGACCTTGAACGCTCCTTCATAAGTAGGTAACTCCTACACGATAGAAAAGACGTTCAAGAGAAAACGGTCTAAGTTTTACTGCAATTAGTATGCAGCAGAGCTTTCAAAAAGTACCCAATTAATATACACGTCAATTCGAACGCGTTTTGTACGCAAAGTAGCAATCCGCGGGCTATATAAGGTACTTAGCGATGTCTATCCATGTTCTATACCATGCCAATGTAACTACCATATCTTAGCGTTCGCATAGAGCACCTAGAGTTGTGACCTTGAGCGCTCCTTCATAAGTAGATAACTCCTACACGATAGAAAAGACGTTCAAGAGAAAACGGTCTAAGATTTACTGCAATTAGTATGCAGCAGAGCTTTCAGAAAATGCCCAAATAAAATACACGTTAATTCGAACCCGTTTTGTACGCAAAGTAGCAATCCGCGGGCAATATAAGGCACTTAGCGATGTCTATCTATGTTCTGTACCATGCCAATGTAACTATCATATCTTAGCGTTCGCATAGAGCTCCTAGAGTTGTGACCTTGAACGCTCCTTCATAAGTAGATATCTCCTACACGATATAAAAGACGTACAATAGAAAACGGACTAAGTTTAACTGCAATTAGCATGCAGCAGAGCTGCCAAATAATGCCCAGATAATATACGCGTTAATTCTAATGCGTTTTGTAAACAAAGCAGCAATCCGTGGGCTATTAAGGACACTTCGCGATGCCTATCCATGTTCTACACCATGTCAATGTTACTATCATATCTTAGGGTTCGCATAGAGCACAAAGAGCTGTGACCTTGAACGCTCCTTCATTCGTAGATTAATAATGCCCAGATAATATACGCGCTAATTCTAATGCGTTTTGTAAACAAAGCAGCAATCCGTGGGCTATTAAGGACACTTCGCGTTGTCTATCAATGTTATATACCATGCCAATGTAACTATAATATCTTAGCGTTCGCATAGAGCACCTAGAGTTGTGACCTTGAACGCTCCTTCATAAGTAGATAACTACTACACAATAGAAAAGACGTACAAGTGAAAATGGATTTAGTTTTACGGCAATTAGCATGCAGCAGAGCTGCCAAATAATGCCCAGATAATATACGTGTTAATTCTAATGCGTTTTGTAAACAAAGCAGCAATCCGTGGGCTATTAAGGACACTTTGCGATGCCTATCCATTTTCTATACCATGCCATTGTAACTACCATATCTTAGCGTTTGCATACAGCACCTAGAGTTGTGACCTTGAACGCTCCTTCATAAGTAGATAACTCCTATACGATAGAAAAGACGTTCAAGAGAAAGCGGTCTAAGTTTTACTGCAATTAGTATGCAGCAGAGCTTTCAGAAAATGCCCAATTAATATACACGTTAATTCGAACCCGTTTTGTACGCAAAGTAGCAATCCGCGGGCAATATAAGGCACTTAGCGATGTCTATCTATGTTCTATACCATGCCAATGTAACTATCATATCTTAGCTTTCGCACACAGCACCTAGAGTTGTGACCTTGAACGCTCCTTCATAAGTAGATAACTCCTACAATAGAAAAGACGTTCAAGAGAAAACGGTCTAAGATTTACTGCAATTAGTATGCAGCAGAGCTTTCAGAAAATGCCCAATTAATTTACACGTTAATTCGAACCCGTTTTGTACGCAAAGTAGCAATCCGCGGGCAATATAAGGCACTTAGCGATGTCTATCTATGTTCTATACCATGCCAATGTAACTATCATATCTTAGCGTTCGCATAGAGCTCCTAGAGTTGTGACCTTGAACGCTCGTTCATAAGTAGATATCTCCTACACGATATAAAAGACGTACAATAGAAAACGGGCTAAGTTTAACTGCAATTAGCATGCAGCAGAGCTGCCAAATAATGCCCAGATAATATACGCGTTAATTCGAATGCGTTTTGTAAACAAAGCAGCAATCCGTGGGCTATTAAGGACACTTCGCGATGCCTATCCATTTTCTATACCATGCCATTGTAACTACCATATCTTAGCGTTCGCATACAGTACCTAGAGTTGTGACCTTGAACGCTCCTTCATAAGTAGATAACTCCTACACGATAAAAAAGACGTTCAAGAGCAAACGGTCTAAGTTTTACTGCAGAGCAGAGCAGCAGAGCTTTCAGAAAATGCCCAAATAATATACACGTTAATTCGAACCCGTTTTGTAGGCAAAGTAGCAATCCGCGGGCAATATAAGGCACTTAGCGATGTCTATCTATGTTCTATACCATGCCAATGTAACTATCATATCTTAGCGTCGCATACAGCACCTAGAGTTGTGACATTGAACGCTCCTTCATAAGTAGATAACTCCTACACGATAGAACAGACGTTCAAGAGAAAACGGTCTAAGTTTTACTGCAATTAGTATCCAGCAGAGCTTTCAAAAAGTACCCAATTAATATACACGTCAATTCGAACGCGTTTTGTACGCAAAGTATTAATCCGCGGGCTATATAAGGCACTTCGCGATGTCTATCCATGTTCTATACCATGCCAATGTAACTATCATATCTTAGCGTTCTCATAGAGCATCTAGAGTTGTGACCTTGACCGCTCCTTCATAAGTAGATAACTACTACACAATAGAAAAGACGTACAAGTGAAAATGGATTTAGTTTTACTGCAATTACCATGCAGCAGAGCTGCCAAATAATGCCCAGATAATATACGCGTTAATTCTAATTCGTTTTGTAAACAAAGCAGCAATCCGTGGGCTATTAAGGACACTTCGCGATGTCTATCCATGTTATATACCATGCCAATGTAACTATCATATCTTATCGTTCGCATAGAGCACCTAGAGTTGTGACCTTGAACGCTCCTTCATAAGTAGATAACTACTACACAATAGAAAAGACGTACAAGTGAAAATGGATTTAGTTTTACGGCAATTAGCATGCAGCAGAGCTGCCAAATAATGCCCAGATAATATACGCGTTAATTCAAATGCGTTTTGTAAACAAAGCAGCAATCCGTGGGCTATTAAGGACACTTTGCGATGCCTATCCAATTTCTATACCATGCCATTGTAACTACCATATCTTAGCGTTTGCATACAGCACCTAGAGTTGTGACCTTGAACGCTCCTTCATATGTAGATAACTCCTACACGATAGAAAAGACGTTGAAGAGAAAACGGTCTAAGTTTTACTGCAATTAGTATGCAGCAGAGCTTTCAGTAAATGCCCATATAATATACACGTTAATTCGAACGCGTTTTGTACGCAAAGTAGCAATCCGCTGGTAATATAAGGCACTTCACGATGTCTATCCATGTTCTATACCATGCCAATGTAACTATCATATCTTAGCTTTCGCATAGAGCACCTAGAGTTGTGACCTTGACCGCTCCTTCATAAGTAGATAACTACTACACAATAGAGAAGACGTACAAGTGAAAATGGATTTAGTTTTACGGCAATTAGCATGCAGCAGAGCTGCCAAATAATGCCCAGATAATATACGCGTTAATTCAAATGCGTTTTGTAAACAAAGCAGCAATCCGTGGGCTATTAAGGACACTTCGCGATGCCTATCCAATTTCTATACCATGCCATTGTAACTACCATATCTTAGCGTTTGCATACAGCACCTAGAGTTGTGACCTTGAACGCTCCTTCATATGTGGATAACTCCTAAACGATAGAAAAGACGTACAAGTGAAAATGGATTTAGTTTTACCGCAATTACCATGCAGCAGAGCTGCCAAATAATGCCCAGATAATATACGCGTTAATTCGAATGCGTTTTGTAAACAAAGCAGCAATCCGTGGGCTATTAAGGACACTTCGCGATGCCTATCCATTTTCTATACCATGCCATTGTAACTACCATATCTTAGCGTTCGCATACAGTACCTAGAGTTGTGACCTTGAACGCTCCTTCATAAGTAGATAACTCCTACAAGATAGAAAAGGCGTTCAAGAGAAAACGGTCTAAGATTTACTGCAATTAGTATGCAGCAGAGCTTTCAGAAAATGCCCAAATAAAATACACGTTAATTCGAACCCGTTTTGTACGCAAAGTAGCAATCCGCGGGCAATATAAGGCACTTAGCGATGTCTATCTATGTTCTATACCATGCCAATGTAACTATCATATCTTAGCGTTCGCATAGAGCTCCTAGAGTTGTGACCTTGAACGCTCCTTCATAAGTAGATATCTCCTACACGATATAAAAGTCGTACAATAGAAAACGGACTAAGTTTAACTGCAATTAGCATGCAGCAGAGCTGCCAAATAATGCCCAGATAATATACGCGTTAATTCTAATGCGTTTTGTAAACAAAGCAGCAATCCGTGGGCTTTTAAGGACACTTCGCGATGCCTATCCATGTTCTACACCATGTCAATGTTACTATCATATCTTAGGGTTCGCATAGAGCACAAAGAGCTGTGACCTTGAACGCTCCTTCATTCGTAGATTACTGCTACACGATAGAAAAGACGTACAAGTGGAAACGGATTTAGTTTTACTGCAATTACCAAGCAGTAGAGCTGCCAAATAATGCCCAGATAATATACGCGTTAATTCTAATGCGTTTTGTAAACAAAGCAGCGACCCGTGGGCTATTAAGGACATTTCGCGATGTCTATCCATGTTCTATACCATGCCATTGTAACTACCAAATCTTAGCGTTCGCATACAGCACCTAGAGTTGTGACCTTGAACGCTCCTTCATAAGTAGGTAACTCCTACATGATAGAAAAGACGTTCAAGAGAAAACGGTCTAAGTTTTACTGCAATTAGTATGCAGCAGAGCTTTCAGAAAATGCCCAAATAATATACACGTTAATTCGAACCCGTTTTGTACGCAAAGCAGCAATCCGCGAGCAATATAAGGCACTTAGCGATGTCTATCTATGTTCTATACCATGCCAATGTAACCATCATATCTTAGCGTTCGCATACAGCACCTAGAGTTGTGACCTTGAACGCTCCTTCATAAGTAGATAACTCCTACACGATAGAAAAGACGTTCAAGAGAAAACGGTCTAAGTTTTACTGCAATTAGTATCCAGCAGAGCTTTCAAAAGGTACTCAATTAATATACACGTCAATTCGAACGCGTTTTTTACGCAAAGTATTAATCCGCGAGCTATATAAGGCACTTCGCGATGTCTATCCATGTTCTATACCATGCCAATGTAACTATCATATCTTAGCGTTCGCATACAGCACCTTGAGTTGTGACCTTGAACGCTCCTTCATAAGTAGATAACTACTACACAATAGAAAAGACGTACAAGTGAAAATGGATTTAGTTTTACGGCAATTAGCATGCTGCAGAGCTGCCAAATAATGCCCAGATAATATACGCGTTAATTCTAATGCGTTTTGTAAACAAAGCAGCAATCCGTGGGCTTTTAAGGACACTTTGCGATGCCTATCCATTTTCTATACCATGCCATTGTAACTACCATATCTTAGCGTTTGCATACAGCACCTAGAGTTGTGACCTTGAACGCTCCTTCATATGTAGATAACTCCTACACGATAGAAAAGACGTTGAAGAGAAAACGGTCTAAGTTTTACTGCAATTAGTATGCAGCAGAGCTTTCAGTAAATGCCCAAATAATATACACGTTAATTCGAACGCGTTTTGTACGCAAAGTTGCAATCCGCTGGTAATATAAGGCACTTCACGATGTCTATCCATGTTCTATACAATGCCAATGTAACTATCATATCTTAGCGTTCGCATAGAGCACCTAGAGTTGTGACCTTGACCGCTCCTTCATAAGTAGATAACTACTACACAATAGAAAAGACGTACAAGTGAAAATGTATTTAGTTTTACCGCAATTACCATGCAGCAGAGCTGCCAAATAATGCCCAGATAATATACGCGCTAATTCTAATGCGTTTTGTAAACAAAGCAGCAATCCGTGGGTTATTAAGGACACTTCGCGATGCCTATCCATTTTCTATACCTTGCCATTGTAACTACCATATCTTAGCGTTCGCATACAGTACCTAGAGTTGTGAACTTGAACGCTCCTTCATAAGTAGATAACTCCTACAAGATAGAAAAGGCGTTCAAGAGAAAACGGTCTAAGTTTTACTGCAATTAGTATGCAGCAGAGCTTTCAGAAAATGCCCAAATAATATACATGTTAATTCGAACCCGTTTTGTACGCAAAGTAGCAATCCGCGGGCAATATAAGGCACTTAGCGATGTCTATCTAAGTTCTATACTATGCCAATGTAACTATCATATCTTAGCGTTCGCATACAGCACCTAGAGTGGTGACCTTGAACGCTCCTTCATAAGTAGATAACTCCTTCACAATAGAAAAGACGTTCAAGAGAAAACGGTCTAAGTTTTACTGCAATTAGTATGGAGCAGAGCTTTCGAAAAGTACCCAATTAATATACACGTCAATTCGAACGCGTTTTGTACGCAAAGTATCAATCCGCGGGCTATATAAGGCACTTCGCGATGTCTATCCATGTTCTATACCATACCAATGTAACTATCATATCTTAGCGTTCGCATACAGCACCTAGAGTGGTGACCTTGAACGCTCCTTCATAAGTAGATAACTCCTTCACGATAGAAAAGACGTTCAAGAGAAAACGGTCTAAGTTTTACTGCAATTAGTATGGAGCAGAGCTTTCGAAAAGTACCCAATTAATATACACGTCAATTCGAACGCGTTTTGTACGCAAAGTAGTAATCCGCGGGCAATATAAGGCACTTAGCGATGTCTATCTATGTTCTATACCATGCCAATGTAACTATCATTTCTTAGCGTTCGCATAGAGCTCCTAGAGTTGTGACCTTGAACGCTCCTTCATAAGTAGATATCTCCTACACGATATAAAAGACGTACAATAGAAAACGGACTAAGTTTAACTGCAATTAGCATGCAGCAGAGCTGCCAAATAATGCCCAGATAATATACGCGTTAATTCTAATGCGTTTTGTAAACAAAGCAGCAATCCGTGGGCTATTAAGGACACTTCGCGATGCCTATCCATGTTCTACACCATGTCAATGTTACTATCATATCTTAGGGTTCGCATAGAGCACAAAGAGCTGTGACCTTGAACGCTCCTTCATTCGTAGATTACTGCTACACGATAGAAAAGACGTACAAGTGAAAATGGATTTAGTTTTACTGCAATTAGCATGCAGCAGAGCTGCCAAATAATGCCCAGATAATATACGCGCTAATTCTAATGCGTTTTGTAAACAAAGCAGCAATCCGTGGGCTTTTAAGGACACTTCGCGTTGTCTATCAATGTTATATACCATGCCAATGTAACGTTAATATCTTAGCGTTCGCATAGAGCACCTAGAGTTGTGACCTTGAACGCTCCTTCATAAGTAGATAACTACTACACAATAGAAAAGACATACAAGTGAAAATGGATTTAGTTTTACGGCAATTAGCATGCAGCAGAGCTGCCAAATAATGCCCAGATAATATACGTGTTAATTCTAATGCGTTTTGTAAACAAAGCAGCAATCCGTGGGCTATTAAGGACACTTTGCGATGCCTATCCACTTCTATACCATGCCATTGTAACTACCATATCTTAGCGTTTGCATACAGCACCTAGAGTTGTGACCTTGAACGCTCCTTCATAAGTAGATAACTCCTATACGATAGAAAAGACGTTCAAGAGAAAGCGGTCTAAGTTTTACTGCAATTAGTATGCAGCAGAGCTTTCAGAAAATGCCCAATTAATATACACGTTAATTCGAACCCGTTTTGTACGCAAAGTAGCAATCCGCGGGCAATATAAGGCACTTAGCGATGTCTATCTATGTTCTATACCATGCCAATGTAACTATCATATCTTAGCTTTCGCATACAGCACCTAGAGTTGTGACCTTGAACGCTCCTTCATAAGTAGATAACTCCTACAATAGAAAAGACGTTCAAGAGAAAACGGTCTAAGATTTACTGCAATTAGTATGCAGCAGAGCTTTCAGAAAATGCCCAATTAATATACACGTTAATTCGAACCCGTTTTGTACGCAAAGTAGCAATCCGCGGGCAATATAAGGCACTTAGCGATGTCTATCTATGTTCTATACCATGCCAATGTAACTATCATATCTTAGCGTTCGCATAGAGCTCCTAGAGTTGTGACCTTGAACGCTCGTTCATAAGTATATATCTCCTACACGATATAAAAGACGTACAATAGAAAGCGGGCTAAGTTTAACTGCAATTGGCATGCAGCAGAGCTGCCAAATAATGCCCAGATAATATACGCGTTAATTCGAATGCGTTTTGTAAACAAAGCAGCAATCCGTGGGCTATTAAGGACACTTCGCGATGCCTATCCATTTTCTATACCATGCCATTGTAACTACCATATCTTAGCGTTCGCATACAGTACCTAGAGTTGTGACCTTGAACGCTCCTTCATAAGTAGATAACTCCTACAAGATAGAAAAGGCGTTCAAGAGAAAACGGTCTAAGTTTTACTGCAATTAGTATGCAGCAGAGCTTTCAGTAAATGCCCAAATAATATACACGTTAATTCGAACGCGTTTTGTACGCAAAGTAGCAATCCGCTGGTAATATAAGGCACTTCACGATGTCTATCCATGTTCTATACCATGCCAATGTAACTATCATATCTTAGCGTTCGCATAGAGCACCTAGAGTTGTGACCTTGACCGCTCCTTCATAAGTAGATAACTACTACACAATAGAAAAGACGTAGAAGTGAAAATGGATTTAGTTTTACCGCAATTACCATGCAGCGGAGCTGCCAAATAATGCCCAGATAATATACGCGTTAATTCTAATGCGTTTTGTAAACAAAGCAGCAATCCGTGGGCTATTAAGGACACTTCGCGATGCCTATCCATGTTCTACACCATGTCAATGTTACTATCATATCTTAGGGTTCGCATAGAGCACAAAGAGCTGTGACCTTGAACGTTCCTTCATTCGTAGATTACTGCTACACGATAGAAAAGACGTACAAGTGAAAATGGATTTAGTTTTACTGCAATTAGCATGCAGCAGAGCTTTCAGTAAATGCCCAAATAATATACACGTTAATTCGAACGCGTTTTGTACGCAAAGTAGCAATCCGCTGGTAATATAAGGCACTTCACGATGTCTATCCATGTTCTATACCATGCCAATGTAACTATCATATCTTAGCGTTCGCATAGAGCACCTAGAGTTGTGACCTTGACCGCTCCTTCATAAGTAGATAACTACTACACAATAGAAAAGACGTACAAGTGAAAATGGATTTAGTTTTACCGCAATTACCATGCAGCAGAGCTGCCAAATTATGCCCAGATAATATACGCGTTAATTCTAATACGTTTTGTAAACAAAGCAGCAATCCGTGGGCTATTAAGGACACTTCGCGATGCCTATCCATGTTCTACACCATGTCAATGTTACTATCATATCTTAGGGTTCGCATAGAGCACAAGGAGCTGTGACCTTGAACGTTCCTTCATTCGTAGATTACTGCTACACGATAGAAAAGACGTACAAGTGAAAATGGATTTAGTTTTACTGCAATTAGCATGCAGCAGAGCTGCCAAATATTGCCCAGATAATATACGCGTTAATTCGAATGCGTTTTGTAAACAAAGCAGCAATCCGTGGGCTATTAAGGACACTTTGCGATGCCTATCCATTTTCTATACCATGCCATTGTTACTACCATATCTTAGCGTTCGCATACAGTACCTAGAGTTGTGACCTTGAACGCTCCTTCATAAGTAGATAACTCCTACACGATATAAGAGACGTTCAAGGGAAAGCGGTCTAAGTTTTACTGCAATTAGTATGCAGCAGAGCTTTCAAAAAGTACCCAATTAATATACACGTCAATTCGAACGCGTTTTGTACGCAAAGTAGCAATCCGCGGGCTATATAAGGCACTTCGCGATGTCTATCCATGTTCTATAACATGCCAATGTAACTACCATATCTTAGCGTTCGCATAGAGCACCTAGAGTTGTGACCTTGAACACTCCTTCATAAGTAGATAACTCCTACACGATAGAAAAGACGTTCAAGAGAAAACGGTCTAAATTTTACTGTAATTAGTATGCAGCAGAGCTTTCAGAAAATGCCCAAATAATATACACGTTAATTCGAACCCGTTTTGTACGCAAAGTAGCAATCCGCGGGCAATATAAGGCAATTAGCGATGTCTATCTATGTTCTATACCATGCCAATGTAACTATCATATCTTAGCGTTCGCATACAGCACCTAGAGTTGTGACCTTGAACACTCCTTCATAAGTAGATAACTCCTACACGATAGAAAAGACGTTGAAGAGAAAACGGTCTAAGTTTTACTGCAATTAGTATGCAGCAGAGCTTTCAGTAAATGCCCATATAATATACACGTTAATTCGAACGCGTTTTGTACGCAAAGTAGCAATCCGCTGGTAATATAAGGCACTTCACGATGTCTATCCATGTTCTATACCATGCTAATGTAACTATCATATCTTAGCTTTCGCATAGAGCACCTAGAGTTGTGACCTTGACCGCTCCTTCATAAGTAGATAACTACTACACAATAGAAAAGACGTACAAGTGAAAATGGATTTAGTTTTACGGCAATTAGCATGCAGCAGAGCTGCCAAATAATGCCCAGATAATATACGCGTTAATTCAAATGCGTTTTGTAAACAAAGCAGCAATCCGTGGGCTATTAAGGACACTTTGCGATGCCTATCCAATTTCTATACCATGCCATTGTAACTACCATATCTTAGCGTTTGCATACAGCACCTAGAGTTGTGACCTTGAACGCTCCTTCATATGTGGATAACTCCTAAACGATAGAAAAGACGTTGAAGAGAAAACGGTCTAAGTTTTACTGCAATTAGTATGCAGCAGAGCTTTCAGTAAATGCCCAAATAATATACACGTTAATTCGAACGCGTTTTGTACGCAAAGTTGCAATCCGCTGGTAATATAAGGCACTTCACGATGTCTATCCATGTTCTATACAATGCCAATGTAACTATCATATCTTAGCGTTCGCATAGAGCACCTAGAGTTGTGACCTTGACCGCTCCTTCATAAGTAGATAACTACTACACAATAGAAAAGACGTACAAGTGAAAATGTATTTAGTTTTACCGCAATTACCATGCAGCAGAGCTGCTAAATAATGCCCAGATAATATACGCGCTAATTCTAATGCGTTTTGTAAACAAAGCAGCAATCCGTGGGCTATTAAGGACACTTCGCGATGCCTAACCATGTTCTACACCATGTCAATGTTACTATCATATTTTAGGGTTCGCATAGAGCACGGAGAGCTGTGACCTAAAACGTTCCTTCATTCGTAGATTACTGCTACACGATAGAAAAGACGTACAAGTGAAAATGGATTTAGTTTTACTGCAATTAGCATGCAACAGAGCTGCCAAATATTGCCCAGATAATATACGCGTTAATTCGAATACGTTTTGTAAACAAAGCAGCAATCCGTGGGCTATTAAGGACACTTCGCGATGCCTATCCATTTTCTATACCTTGCCATTGTAACTACCATATCTTAGCGTTCGCATACAGTACCTAGAGTTGTGAACTTGAACGCTCCTTCATAAGTAGATAACTCCTACAAGATAGAAAAGGCGTTCAAGAGAAAACGGTCTAAGTTTTACTGCAATTAGTATGCAGCAGAGCTTTCAGAAAATGCCCAAATAATATACATGTTAATTCGAACCCGTTTTGTACGCAAAGTAGCAATCCGCGGGCAATATAAGGCACTTAGCGATGTCTATCTATGTTCTATACTATGCCAATGTAACTATCATATCTTAGCGTTCGCATACAGCACCTAGAGTGGTGACCTTGAACGCTCCTTCATAAGTAGATAACTCCTTCACGATAGAAAAGACGTTCAAGAGAAAACGGTCTAAGTTTTACTGCAATTAGTATGGAGCAGAGCTTTCGAAAAGTACCCAATTAATATACACGTCAATTCGAACGCGTTTTGTACGCAAAGTATCAATCCGCGGGCTATATAAGGCACTTCGCGATGTCTATCCATGTTCTATACCATGCCAATGTAACTATCATATTTTAGCGTTCGCATACAGCACCTAGAGTGGTGACCTTGAACGCTCCTTCATAAGTAGATAACTCCTTCACGATAGAAAAGACGTTCAAGAGAAAACGGTCTAAGTTTTACTGCAATTAGTATGGAGCAGAGCTTTCGAAAAGTACCCAATTAATATACACGTCAATTCGAACGCGTTTTGTACGCAAAGTATCAATCCGCGGGCTATATAAGGCACTTCGCGATGTCTATCCATGTTCTATACCATGCCAATGTAACTATCATATCTTAGCGTTCGCATACAGCACCTAGAGTGGTGACCTTGAACGCTCCTTCATAAGTAGATAACTCCTTCACGATAGAAAAGACGTTCAAGAGAAAACGGTCTAAAATTTACTGCAATTAGTATGCAGCAGAGCTTTCAGAAAATGCCCAAATAAAATACACGTTAATTCGAACCCGTTTTGTACGCAAAGTAGCAATCCGCGGGCAATATAAGGCACTTAGCGATGTCTATCTATGTTCTATACCATGCCAATGTAACTATCATATCTTAGCGTTCGCATAGAGCTCCTAGAGTTGTGACCTTGAACGCTCCTTCATAAGTAGATATCTCCTACACGATATAAAAGACGTACAATAGAAAACGGACTAAGTTTAACTGCAATTAGCATGCAGCAGAGCTGCCAAATAATGCCCAGATAATATACGCGTTAATTCTAATGCGTTTTGTAAACAAAGCAGCAATCCGTGGGCTATTAAGGACACTTCGCGATGCCTATCCATGTTCTACACCATGTCAATGTTACTATCATATCTTAGGGTTCGCATAGAGCACAAAGAGCTGTGACCTTGAACGCTCCTTCATTCGTAGATTACTGCTACACGATAGAAAAGACGTACAAGTGAAAATGGATTTAGTTTTACTGCAATTAGCATGCAGCAGAGCTGCCAAATAATGCCCAGATAATATACGCGCTAATTCTAATGCGTTTTGTAAACAAAGCAGCAATCCGTGGGCTATTAAGGACACTTCGCGTTGTCTATCAATGTTATATACCATGCCAATGTAACTATAATATCTTAGCGTTCGCATAGAGCACCTAGAGTTGTGACCTTGAACGCTCCTTCATAAGTAGATAACTACTACACAATAGAAAAGACGTACAAGTGAAAATGGATTTAGTTTTACGGCAATTAGCATGCAGCAGAGCTGCCAAATAATGCCCAGATAATATACGTGTTAATTCTAATGCGTTTTGTAAACAAAGCAGCAATCCGTGGGCTATTAAGGACACTTTGCGATGCCTATCCATCTTCTATACCATGCCATTCTAACTACCATATCTTAGCGTTTGCATACAGCACCTAGAGTTGTGACCTTGAACGCTCCTTCATAAGTAGATAACTCCTATACGATAGAAAAGACGTTCAAGAGAAAGCGGTCTAAGTTTTACTGCAATTAGTATGCAGCAGAGCTTTCAGAAAATGCCCAATTAATATACACGTTAATTCGAACCCGTTTTGTACGCAAAGTAGCAATCCGCGGGCAATATAAGGCACTTAGCGATGTCTATCTATGTTCTATACCATGCCAATGTAACTATCATATCTTAGCTTTCGCATACAGCACCTAGAGTTGTGACCTTGAACGCTCCTTCATAAGTAGATAACTACTACACAATAGAAAAGACGTACAAGTGAAAATGGATTTAGTTTTACGGCAATTAGCATGCAGCAGAGCTGCCAAATAATGCCCAGATAATATACGCGTTAATTCTAATGCGTTTTGTAAACAAAGCAGCAATCCGTGGGCTATTAAGGACACTTCGCGTTGTCTATCAATGTTATATACCATGCCAATGTAACTATAATATCTTAGCGTTCGCATAGAGCACCTAGAGTTGTGACCTTGAACGCTCCTTCATAAGTAGATAACTACTACACAATAGAAAAGACGTACAAGTGAAAATGGATTTAGTTTTACGGCAATTAGCATGCAGCAGAGCTGCCAAATAATGCCCAGATAATATACGCGTTAATTCGAATGCGTTTTGTAAACAAAGCAGCAATCCGTGGGCTATTAAGGACACTTCGCGATGCCTATCCATTTTCTATACCATGCCAATGTAACTATCATATCTTAGCGATCGCATACAGCATCTAGAGTTGTGACCTTGAACGCTCCTTCATAAGTAGATAACTCCTACACGATAGAAAAGACGTTCAAGAGAAAACGGTCTAAGATTTACTGCAATTAGTATGCAGCAGAGCTTTCAGAAAATGCCCAAATAAAATACACGTTAATTCGAACCCGTTTTGTACGCAAAGTAGCAATCCGCGGGCAATATAAGGCACTTAGCGATGTCTATCTATGTTCTAGACCATGCCAATGTAACTATCATTTCTTAGCGTTCGCATAGAGCTCCTAGAGTTGTGACCTTGAACGCTCCTTCATAAGTAGATATCTCCTACACGATATAAAAGACGTACAATAGAAAACGGACTAAGTTTAACTGCAATTAGCATGCAGCAGAGCTGCCAAATAATGCCCAGATAATATACGCGTTAATTCTAATGCGTTTTGTAAACAAAGCAGCAATCCGTGGGCTTTTAAGGACACTTTGCGATGCCTATCCATTTTCTATAACATGCCATTGTAACTACCATATCTTAGCGTTTGCATACAGCACCTAGAGTTGTGACCTTGAACGCTCCTTCATATGTAGATAACTCCTACACGATAGAAAAGACGTTGAAGAGAAAACGGTCTAAGTTTTACTGCAATTAGTATGCAGCAGAGCTTTCAGTAAATGCCCAAATAATATACACGTTAATTCGAACGCGTTTTGTACGCAAAGTAGCAATCCGCGGGTAATATAAGGCACTTCACGATGTCTATCCATGTTCTATACCATGCCAATGTAACTATCATATCTTAGCGTTCGCATAGAGCACCTATAGTTGTGACCTTGACCGCTCCTTCATAAGTAGATAACTACTACACAATAGAAAAGACGTACAAGTGAAAATGGATTTAATTTTACTGCAATTAGCATGCAGCAGAGCTGCCAAATAATGCCCAGATAATAAACGCGTTAATTCTAATGCGTTTTGTAAACAAAGCAGCAATCCGTGGGCTATTAAGGACACTTCGCGATGCCTATCCATGTTCTACACCATGTCAATGTTACTATCATATCTTAGGGTTTGCATAGAGCACAAAGAGCTGTGACCATGAACGCTCCTTCAATCGTAGATTACTGCTACACGATAGAAAAGACGTACAAGTGAAAATGGATTTAGTTTAACTGCAATTAGCATGCAGCAGAGCTGCCAAATAATGCCCAGATAATATACGCGATAATTCGAATGCGTTTTGTAAACAAAGCAGCAATCCGTGGGCTATTAAGGACAGTTTGCGATGCCTATCCATTTTCTATACCATGCCATTGTTACTACCATATCTTAGCGTTCGTATACAGTACCTAGAGTTGTGACCTTGAACGCTCCTTCATAAGTAGATAACTCCTACACGATAGAAAAGGCGTTCGAGAGAAAACGGTTTACTGCAATTAGTATGCAGCAGATCTTTCAGAAAATGCCCAAATAATATACACGTTAATTCGAACCCATTTTGTATGCAAAGTAGCAATCCGCGGGCAATATAAGGCACTTAGCGATGTCTATCTATGTTCTATACCATGCCAATGTAACTATCATATCTTAGCGTTCGCATAGAGCACCTAGAGTTGTGACCTTGAACGCTCCTTCATAAATAGATAACTCCTACACGATAGAAAAGACGTTCAAGAGAAAACGGTCTAAGATTTACTGCAATTAGTATGCAGCAGAGCTTTCAGAAAATGCCCAAATAAAATACACGTTAATTCGAACCCGTTTTGTACGCAAAGTAGCAATCCGCGGGCAATATAAGGCACTTAGCGATGTCTATCTATGTTCTATACCATGCCAATGTAACTATCATATCTTAGCGTTCGCATAGAGCTCCTAGAGTTGTGACCTTGAACGCTCCTTCTTAAGTAGATATCTCCTACACGATATAAAAGACGTACAATAGAAAACGGACTAAGTTTAACTGCAATTAGCATGCAGCAGAGCTGCCAAATAATGCCCAGATAATATACGCGTTAATTCTAATGCGTTTTGTAAACAAAGCAGCAATCCGTGGGCTATTAAGGACACTTCGCGATGCCTATCCATTTTCTATACCATGCCAATGTAACTATCACATCTTAGCGTTCGCACACAGCACCTAGAGTTGTGACCTTGAACGCTCCTTCATAAGTAGGTAACTCCTACACGATAGAAAAGACGTTCAAGAGAAAACGGTCTAAGTTTTACTGCAATTAGTATGCAGCAGAGCTTTCGAAAAGTACCCAATTGATATACACGTCAATTCGAACGCGTTTTGTACGCAAAGTATCAATCCGTGGGCTATATAAGGCACTTCTCGATGTCTATCCATGTTCTATACCATGCCAATGTAACTATCATATCTTAGCGTTCGCATAGAGCACCTAGAGATGTGACCTTGACCGCTCCTTCATAAGTAGATAACCACTAAACAATAGAAAAGACGTACAAGTGAAAATGGATTTAGTTTTACTGCAATTACCATGCAGCAGAGCTGCCAAATAATGCCCAGAAAATATACGCGTTAATTCTAATGCGTTTTGTAAACAAAGCAGCAATCCGTGGGCTATTAAGGACATTTCGCGATGCCTATCCATGTTCTATACCATGCCAATGTAACTATCATATCTTAGCGTTCGCATAGAGCTCCTAGAGTTGTGACCTTGAACGCTCCTTCATAAGTAGATATCTCCTACACGATATAAGAGACGTACAATAGAAAACGGACTAAGTTTAACTGCAATTAGCATGCAGCAGAGCTGCCAAATAATGCCCAGATAATAAACGCGTTAATTCGAATGCGTTTTGTAAACAAAGCAGCAATCCGTGGGCTATTAAGGACACTTCGCGATGCCTATCCATTTTCTATACCATGCCAATGTAACTATCATATCTTAGCGTTCGCATAGAGCACCTAGAGTTGTGACCTTTACCGCTCCTTCATAAGTAGATAACTACTACACAATAGAAAAGACGTACAAGTGAAAATGGATTTAGTTTTACTGCAATTACCATGCAGCAGAGCTGCCAAATAATGCCCAGAAAATATACGCGTTAATTCTAATGCGTTTTGTAAACAAAGCAGCAATCCGTGGGCTATTAAGGACATTTCGCGATGCCTATCCATGTTCTACACCATGTCAATGTTACTATCATATCTTAGGGTTCGCATAGAGCACAAAGAGCTGTGACCTTGAACGCTCCTTCATTCGTAGATTACTGCTACACGATAGAAAAGACGTACAAGTGAAAATGGATTTAGTTTTACTGCAATTAGTATGCAGCAGAGCTTTCGAAAAGTACCCAATTGATATACACGTCAATTCGAACGCGTTTTGTACGCAAAGTATCAATCCGTGGGCTATATAAGGCACTTCTCGATGTCTATCCATGTTCTATACCATGCCAATGTAACTATCATATCTTAGCGTTCGCATAGAGCACCTAGAGATGTGACCTTGACCGCTCCTTCATAAGTAGATAACTACTAAACAATAGAAAAGACGTACAAGTGAAAATGGATTTAGTTTTACTGCAATTACCATGCAGCAGAGCTGCCAAATAATGCCCAGAAAATATACGCGTTAATTCTAATGCGTTTTGTAAACAAAGCAGCAATCCGTGGGCTATTAAGGACATTTCGCGATGCCTATCCATGTTCTATACCATGCCAATGTAACTATCATATCTTAGCGTTCGCATAGAGCTCCTAGAGTTGTGACCTTGAACGCTCCTTCATAAGTAGATATCTCCTACACGATATAAGAGACGTACAATAGAAAACGGACTAAGTTTAACTGCAATTAGCATGCAGCAGAGCTGCCAAATAATGCCCAGATAATAAACGCGTTAATTCGAATGCGTTTTGTAAACAAAGCAGCAATCCGTGGGCTATTAAGGACACTTCGCGATGCCTATCCATTTTCTATACCATGCCAATGTAACTATCATATCTTAGCGTTCGCATAGAGCACCTAGAGTTGTGACCTTTACCGCTCCTTCATAAGTAGATAACTACTACACAATAGAAAAGACGTACAAGTGAAAATGGATTTAGTTTTACTGCAATTACCATGCAGCAGAGCTGCCAAATAATGCCCAGAAAATATACGCGTTAATTCTAATGCGTTTTGTAAACAAAGCAGCAATCCGTGGGCTATTAAGGACATTTCGCGATGCCTATCCATGTTCTACACCATGTCAATGTTACTATCATATCTTAGGGTTCGCATAGAGCACAAAGAGCTGTGACCTTGAACGCTCCTTCATTCGTAGATTACTGCTACACGATAGAAAAGACGTACAAGTGAAAATGGATTTAGTTTTACTGCAATTAGCATGCATCAGAGCTGCCAAATTATGCCAAGATAATATACGCGTTAATTCGAATGCGTTTTGTAAACAAAGCAGCGATCCGTGGGCTATTAAGGACACTTCGCGATGCCTATCCATTTTCTATACCATGTCATTGTAACTACCATATCTTAGCGTTCGTATACAGTACCTGGAGTTGTGACCTTGAACGCTCCTTCATAAGTAGATAACTGCTACACGATAGAAAAGACGTTCAAGAGAAAACGGTCGAAGTTTTACTGCAATTAGTATGCAGCAGAGCTTTCAGAAAATGCCCAAATAATATACACGTTAATTCGAACCCGTTTTGTAGGCAAAGTAGCAATCCGCGGGCAATATAAGGCACTTAGCGATGTGTATCTATGTTCTATACCATGCCAATTTAACTATCATATCTTAGCGTTCGCATACAGCACCTAGAGTTGTGACCTTGAACGCTCCTTCATAAGTAGGTAACTCCTACACGATAGAAAAGACGTTCAAGAGAAAACGGTCTAAGTTTTACTGCAATTAGTATGCAGCAGAGCTTTCAAAAAGTACCCAATTAATATACAGGTCAATTCGAACGCGTTTTGTACGCAAAGTAGCAATCCGCGGGCTATATAAGGTACTTCGCGATGTCTATCCATGTTCTATACCATGCCAATGTAACTACCATATCTTAGCGTTCGCATAGAGCACCTAGAGTTGTGACCTTGAACGCTCCTTCATAAGTAGATAACTCCTACACGATAGAAAAGACGTTCAAGAGAAAACGGTCTAAGATTTACTGCAATTAGTATGCAGCAGAGCTTTCAGAAAATGCCCAAATAAAATACACGTTAATTCGAACCCGTTTTGTACGCAAAGTAGCAATCCGCGGGCAATATAAGGCACTTAGCGATGTCTATCTATGTTCTATACCATGCCAATGTAACTATCATATCTTAGCGTTCGCATAGAGCTCCTAGAGCTGTGACCTTGAACGCTCCTTCATAAGTAGATATCTCCTACACGATATAAAAGACGTACAATAGAAAACGGACTAAGTTTAACTGCAATTAGCATGCAGCAGAGCTGCCAAATAATGCCCAGATAATATACGCGTTAATTCTAATGCGTTTTGTAAACAAAGCAGCAATCCGTGGGCTATTAAGGACACTTCGCGTTGTCTATCAATGTTATATACCATGCCAATGTAACTATAATATCTTAGCGTTCGCATAGAGCACCTAGAGTTGTGACCTTGAACGCTCCTTCATAAGTAGATAACTACTACACAATAGAAAAGACGTACAAGTGAAAATGGATTTAGTTTTACGGCAATTAGCATGCAGCAGAGCTGCCAAATAATGCCCAGATAATATACGCGTTAATTCAAATGCGTTTTGTAAACAAAGCAGCAATCCGTGGGCTATTAAGGACACTTTGCGATGCCTATCCAATTTCTATACCATGCCATTGTAACTACCATATCTTAGCGTTTGCATACAGCACCTAGAGTTGTGACCTTGAACGCTCCTTCATATGTAGATAACTCCTACACGATAGAAAAGACGTTGAAGAGAAAACGGTCTAAGTTTTACTGCAATTAGTATGCAGCAGAGCTTTCAGTAAATGCCCATATAATATACACGTTAATTCGAACGCGTTTTGTACGCAAAGTAGCAATCCGCTGGTAATATAAGGCACTTCACGATGTCTATCCATGTTCTATACCATGCCAATGTAACTATCATATCTTAGCTTTCGCATAGAGCACCTAGAGTTGTGACCTTGACCGCTCCTTCATAAGTAGATAACTACTACACAATAGAAAAGACGTACAAGTGAAAATGGATTTAGTTTTACGGCAATTAGCATGCAGCAGAGCTGCCAAATAATGCCCAGATAATATACGCGTTAATTCAAATGCGTTTTGTAAACAAAGCAGCAATCCGTGGGCTATTAAGGACACTTTGCGATGCCTATCCAATTTCTATACCATGCCATTGTAACTACCATATCTTAGCGTTTGCATACAGCACCTAGAGTTGTGACCTTGAACGCTCCTTCATATGTGGATAACTCCTAAACGATAGAAAAGACGTACAAGTGAAAATGGATTTAGTTTTACCGCAATTACCATGCAGCAGAGCTGCCAAATAATGCCCAGATAATATACGCGTTAATTCGAATGCGTTTTGTAAACAAAGCAGCAATCCGTGGGCTATTAAGGACACTTCGCGATGCCTATCCATTTTCTATACCATGCCATTGTAACTACCATATCTTAGCGTTCGCATACAGTACCTAGAGTTGTGACCTTGAACGCTCCTTCATAAGTAGATAACTCCTACAAGATAGAAAAGGCGTTCAAGAGAAAACGGTCTAAGATTTACTGCAATTAGTATGCAGCAGAGCTTTCAGAAAATGCCCAATTAATATACACGTTAATTCGAACCCGTTTTGTACGCAAAGTAGCAATCCGCGGGCAATATAAGGCACTTAGCGATGTCTATCTATGTTCTATACCATGCCAATGTAACTATCATATCTTAGCGTTCGCATAGAGCTCCTAGAGTTGTGACCTTGAACGCTCGTTCATAAGTAGATATCTCCTACACGATATAAAAGACGTACAATAGAAAACGGGCTAAGTTTAACTGCAATTAGCATGCAGCAGAGCTGCCAAATAATGCCCAGATAATATACGCGTTAATTCGAATGCGTTTTGTAAACAAAGCAGCAATCCGTGGGCTATTAAGGACACTTCGCGATGCCTATCCATTTTCTATACCATGCCATTGTAACTACCATATCTTAGCGTTCGCATACAGTACCTAGAGTTGTGACCTTGAACGCTCCTTCATAAGTAGATAACTCCTACACGATAAAAAAGACGTTCAAGAGAAAACGGTCTAAGTTTTACTGCAATTAGTATGCAGCAGAGCTTTCAAAAAGTACCCAATTAATATACACGTCAATTCGAACGCGTTTTGTACGCAAAGTAGCAATCCGCGGGCAATATAAGGCACTTAGCGATGTCTATCTATGTTCTATACCATGCCAATGTAACTATCATATCTTAGCGTTCGCATACAGCACCTAGAGTTGTGACATTGAACGCTCCTTCATAAGTAGATAACTCCTACACGATAGAACAGACGTTCAAGAGAAAACGGTCTAAGTTTTACTGCAATTAGTATCCAGCAGAGCTTTCAAAAAGTACCCAATTAATATACACGTCAATTCGAACGCGTTTTGTACGCAAAGTTTAATCCGCGGGCTATATAAGGCACTTCGCGATGTCTATCCATGTTCTATATCAGGCCAATGTAACTATCATATCTTAGCGTTCGCATAGAGCATCTAGAGTTGTGACCTTGACCGCTCCTTCATAAGTAGATAACTACTACACAATAGAAAAGACGTACAAGTGAAAATGGATTTAGTTTTACTGCAATTACCATGCAGCAGAGCTGCCAAATAATGCCCAGATAATATACGCGTTAATTCTAATTCGTTTTGTAAACAAAGCAGCAATCCGTGGGCTATTAAGGACACTTCGCGATGTCTATCCATGTTATATACCATGCCAATGTAACTATCATATCTTATCGTTCGCATAGAGCACCTAGAGTTGTGACCTTGAACGCTCCTTCATAAGTAGATAACTACTACACAATAGAAAAGACGTACAAGTGAAAATGGATTTAGTTTTACGGCAATTAGCATGCAGCAGAGCTGCCAAATAATGCCCAGATAATATACGCGTTAATTCAAATGCGTTTTGTAAACAAAGCAGCAATCCGTGGGCTATTAAGGACACTTTGCGATGCCTATCCAATTTCTATACCATGCCATTGTAACTACCATATCTTAGCGTTTGCATACAGCACCTAGAGTTGTGACCTTGAACGCTCCTTCATATGTAGATAACTCCTACACGATAGAAAAGACGTTGAAGAGAAAACGGTCTAAGTTTTACTGCAATTAGTATGCAGCAGAGCTTTCAGTAAATGCCCATATAATATACACGTTAATTCGAACGCGTTTTGTACGCAAAGTAGCAATCCGCTGGTAATATAAGGCCCTTCACGATGTCTATCCATGTTCTATACCATGCCAATGTAACTATCATATCTTAGCTTTCGCATAGAGCACCTAGAGTTGTGACCTTGACCGCTCCTTCATAAGTAGATAACTACTACACAATAGAAAAGACGTACAAGTGAAAATGGATTTAGTTTTACGGCAATTAGCATGCAGCAGAGCTGCCAAATAATGCCCAGATAATATACGCGTTAATTCAAATGCGTTTTGTAAACAAAGCAGCAATCCGTGGGCTATTAAGGACACTTAGCGATGTCTATCTATGTTCTATACTATGCCAATGTAACTATCATATCTTAGCGTTCGCATACAGCACCTAGAGTGGTGACCTTGAACGCTCCTTCATAAGTAGATAACTCCTTCACGATAGAAAAGACGTTCAAGAGAAAACGGTCTAAGTTTTACTGCAATTAGTATGGAGCAGAGCTTTCGAAAAGTACCCAATTAATATACACGTCAATTCGAACGCGTTTTGTACGCAAAGTATCAATCCGCGGGCTATATAAGGCACTTCGCGATGTCCATCCATGTTCTATACCATGCCAATGTAACTATCATATTTTAGCGTTCGCATACAGCACCTAGAGTGGTGACCTTGAACGCTCCTTCATAAGTAGATAACTCCTTCACGATAGAAAAGACGTTCAAGAGAAAACGGTCTAAGTTTTACTGCAATTAGAATGGAGCAGAGCTTTCGAAAAGTACCCAATTAATATACACGTCAATTCGAACGCGTTTTGTACGCAAAGTATCAATCCGCGGGCTATATAAGGCACTTCGCGATGTCTATCCATGTTCTATACCATGCCAATGTAACTATCATATCTTAGCGTTCGCATACAGCACCTAGAGTGGTGACCTTGAACGCTCCTTCATAAGTAGATAACTCCTTCACGATAGAAAAGACGTTCAAGAGAAAATGGTCTAAAATTTACTGCAATTAGTATGCAGCAGAGCTTTCAGAAAATGCCCAAATAAAATACACGTTAATTCGAACCCGTTTTGTACGCAAAGTAGCAATCCGCGGGCAATATAAGGCACTTAGCGATGTCTATCTATGTTCTATACCATGCCAATGTAACTATCATATCTTAGCGTTCGCATAGAGCTCCTAGAGTTGTGACCTTGAACGCTCCTTTATAAGTAGATATCTCCTACACGATATAAAAGACGTACAATAGAAAACGGACTAAGTTTAACTGCAATTAGCATGCAGCAGAGCTGCCAAATAATGCCCAGATAATATACGCGTTAATTCTAATGCGTTTTGTAAACAAAGCAGCAATCCGTGGGCTATTAAGGACACTTCGCGATGCCTATCCATGTTCTACACCATGTCAATGTTACTATCATATCTTAGGGTTCGCATAGAGCACAAAGAGCTGTGACCTTGAACGCTCCTTCATTCGTAGATTACTGCTACACGATAGAAAAGACGTACAAGTGAAAATGGATTTAGTTTTACTGCAATTAGCATGCAGCAGAGCTGCCAAATAATGCCCAGATAATATACGCGCTAATTCTAATGCGTTTTGTAAACAAAGCAGCAATCCGTGGGCTATTAAGGACACTTCGCGTTGTCTATCAATGTTATATACCATGCCAATGTAACTATAATATCTTAGCGTTCGCATAGAGCACCTAGAGTTGTGACCTTGAACGCTCCTTCATAAGTAGATAACTACTACACAATAGAAAAGACGTACAAGTGAAAATGGATTTAGTTTTACGGCAATTAGCATGCAGCAGAGCTGCCAAATAATGCCCAGATAATATACGTGTTAATTCTAATGCGTTTTGTAAACAAAGCAGCAATCCGTGGGCTATTAAGGACACTTTGCGATGCCTATCCATCTTCTATACCATGCCATTGTAACTACCATATCTTAGCGTTTGCATACAGCACCTAGAGTTGTGACCTTGAACGCTCCTTCATAAGTAGATAACTCCTATACGATAGAAAAGACGTTCAAGAGAAAGCGGTCTAAGTTTTACTGCAATTAGTATGCAGCAGAGCTTTCAGAAAATGCCCAATTAATATACACGTTAATTCGAATCCGTTTTGTACGCAAAGTAGCAATCCGCGGGCAATATAAGGCACTTAGCGATGTCTATCTATGTTCTATACCATGCCAATGTAACTATCATATCTTAGCTTTCGCATACAGCACCTAGAGTTGTGACCTTGAACGCTCCTTCATAAGTAGATAACTCCTACAATAGAAAAGACGTTCAAGAGAAAACGGTCTAAGATTTACTGCAATTAGTATGCAGCAGAGCTTTCAGAAAATGCCCAATTAATATACACGTTAATTCGAACCCGTTTTGTACGCAAAGTAGCAATCCGCGGGCAATATAAGGCACTTAGCGATGTCTATCTATGTTCTATACCATGCCAATGTAACTATCATATCTTAGCGTTCGCATAGAGCTCCTAGAGTTGTGACCTTGAACGCTCGTTCATAAGTAGATATCTCCTACACGATATAAAAGACGTACAATAGAAAACGGGCTAAGTTTAACTGCAATTAGCATGCAGCAGAGCTGCCAAATAATGCCCAGATAATATACGCGTTAATTCGAATGCGTTTTGTAAACAAAGCAGCAATCCGTGGGCTATTAAGGACACTTCGCGATGTCTATCCATGTTCTATACCATGCCAATGTAACTATCATATCTTAGCGTTCGCATAGAGCATCTAGAGTTGTGACCTTGACCGCTACTTCATAAGTAGATAACTACTACACAATAGAAAAGACGTACAAGTGAAAATGGATTTAGTTTTACGGCAATTAGCATGCAGCAGAGCTGCCAAATAATGCCCAGATAATATACGCGTTAATTCAAATGCGTTTTGTAAACAAAGCAGCAATCCGTGGGCTATTAAGGACACTTTGCGATGCCTATCCAATTTCTATACCATGCCATTGTAACTACCATATCTTAGCGTTTGCATACAGCACCTAGAGTTGTGACCTTGAACGCTCCTTCATATGTGTATAACTCCTAAACGATAGAAAAGACGTACAAGTGAAAATGGATTTAGTTTTACCGCAATTACCATGCAGCAGAGCTGCCAAATAATGCCCAGATAATATACGCGTTAATTCGAATGCGTTTTGTAAACAAAGCAGCAATCCGTGGGCTATTAAGGACACTTCGCGATGCCTATCCATTTTCTATACCATGCCATTGTAACTACCATATCTTAGCGTTCGCATACAGTACCTAGAGTTGTGACCTTGAACGCTCCTTCATAAGTAGATAACTCCTACAAGATAGAAAAGGCGTTCAAGAGAAAACGGTCTAAGTTTTACTGCAATTAGTATGCAGCAGAGCTTTCAGTAAATGCCCAAATAATATACACGTTAATTCGAACGCGTTTTGTACGCAAAGTAGCAATCCGCTGGTAATATAAGGCACTTCACGATGTCTATCCATGTTCTATACCATGCCAATGTAACTATCATATCTTACCGTTCGCATAGAGCACCTAGAGTTGTGACCTTGACCGCTCCTTCATAAGTAGATAACTACTACACAATAGAAAAGACGTACAAGTGAAAATGGATTTAGTTTTACCGCAATTACCATGCAGCAGAGCTGCCAAATAATGCCCAGATAATATACGCGTTAATTCTAATGCGTTTTGTAAACAAAGCAGCAATCCGTGGGCTATTAAGGACACTTCGCGATGCCTATCCATGTTCTACACCATGTCAATGTTACTATCATATCTTAGGGTTCGCATAGAGCACAAAGAGCTGTGACCTTGAACGTTCCTTCATTCGTAGATTACTGCTACACGATAGAAAAGACGTACAAGTGAAAATGGATTTAGTTTTACTGCAATTAGCATGCAGCAGAGCTTTCAGTAAATGCCCAAATAATATACACGTTAATTCGAACGGGTTTTGTACGCAAAGTAGCAATCCGCTGGTAATATAAGGCACTTCACGATGTCTATCCATGTTCTATACCATGCCAATGTAACTATCATATCTTAGCTTTCGCTTACAGCACCTAGATTTGTGACCTTGAACGCTCCTTCATAAGTAGATAACTCCTATACGATAGAAAAGACGTTCAAGAGAAAGCGGTCTAAGTTTTACTGCAATTAGTATGCAGCAGAGCTTTCAGAAAATGCCCAATTAATATACACGTTAATTCGAACCCGTTTTGTACGCAAAGTAGCAATCCGCGGGCAATATAAGGCACTTAGCGATGTCTATCTATGTTCTATACCATGCCAATGTAACTATCATATCTTAGCTTTCGCATACAGCACCTAGATTTGTGACCTTGAACGCTCCTTCATAAGTAGATAACTCCTACAATAGAAAAGACGTTCAAGAGAAAACGGTCTAAGATTTACTGCAATTAGTATGCAGCAGAGCTTTCAGAAAATGCCCAATTAATATACACGTTAATTCGAACCCGTTTTGTACGCAAAGTAGCAATCCGCGGGCAATATAAGGCACTTAGCGATGTCTATCTATGTTCTATACCATTTTAATGTAACTATCATATCTTAGCGTTCGCATAGAGCTCCTAGAGTTGTGACCTTGAACGCTCGTTCATAAGTAGATATCTCCTACACGATATAAAAGACGTACAATAGAAAACGGGCTAAGTTTAACTGCAATTAGCATGCAGCAGAGCTGCCAAATAATGCCCAGATAATATACGCGTTAATTCGAATGCGTTTTGTAAACAAAGCAGCAATCCGTGGGCTATTAAGGACACTTCGCGATGCCTATCCATTTTCTATACCATGCCATTGTAACTACCATATCTTAGCGTTCGCATACAGTACCTAGAGTTGTGACCTTGAACGCTTCTTCATAAGTAGATAACTCCTACACGATAAAAAAGACGTTCAAGAGAAAACGGTCTAAGTTTTACTGCAATTAGTATGCAGCAGAGCTTTCAGAAAATGCCCAAATAATATACACGTTAATTCGAACCCGTTTTGTACGCAAAGTAGCAATCCGCGGGCAATATAAGGCACTTAGCGATGTCTATCTATGTTCTATACCATGCCAATGTAACTATCATATCTTAGCGTTCGCATACAGCACCTAGAGTTGTGACATTGAACGCTCCTTCATAAGTAGATAACTCCTACACGATAGAACAGACGTTCAAGAGAAAACGGTCTAAGTTTTACTGCAATTAGTATCCAGCAGAGCTTTCAAAAAGTACCCAATTAATATACACGTCAATTCGAACGCGTTTTGTACGCAAAGTATTAATCCGCGGGCTATATAAGGCACTTCGCGTTGTCTATCCATGTTCTATACCATGCCAATGTAACTATCATATCTTAGCGTTCGCATAGAGCATCTAGAGTTGTGACCTTGACCGCTCCTTCATAAGTAGATAACTACTACACAATAGAAAAGACGTACAAGTGAAAATGGATTTAGTTTTACTGCAATTACCATGCAGCAGAGCTGCCAAATAATGCCCAGATAATATACGCGTTAATTCTAATTCGTTTTGTAAACAAAGCAGCAATCCGTGGGCTATTAAGGACACTTCGCGATGTCTATCCATGTTATATACCATGCCAATGTAACTATCATATCTTATCGTTCGCATAGAGCACCTAGAGTTGTGACCTTGAACGCTCCTTCATAAGTAGATAACTACTACACAATAGAAAAGACGTACAAGTGAAAATGGATTTAGTTTTACGGCAATTAGCATGCAGCAGAGCTGCCAAATAATGCCCAGATAATATACGCGTTAAATCAAATGCGTTTTGTAAACAAAGCAGCAATCCGTGGGCTATTAAGGACACTTTCCGATGCCTATCCAATTTCTATACCATGCCATTGTAACTACCATATCTTAGCGTTTGCATACAGCACCTAGAGTTGTGACCTTGAACGCTCCTTCATATGTAGATAACTCCTACACGATAGAACAGACGTTCATGAGAAAACGGTCTAAGTTTTACTGCAATTAGTATCCAGCAGAGCTTTCAAAAAGTACCCAATTAATATACACGTCAATTCGAACGCGTTTTGTACGCAAAGTATTAATCCGCGGGCTATATAAGGCACTTCGCGTTGTCTATCCATGTTCTATACCATGCCAATGTAACTATCATATCTTAGCGTTCGCATAGAGCATCTAGAGTTGTGACCTTGACCGCTCCTTCATAAGTAGATAACTACTACACAATAGAAAAGACGTACAAGTGAAAATGGATTTAGTTTTACTGCAATTACCATGCAGCAGAGCTGCCAAATAATGCCCAGATAATATACGCGTTAATTCTAATTCGTTTTGTAAACAAAGCAGCAATCCGTGGGCTATTAAGGACACTTCGCGATGTCTATCCATGTTATATACCATGCCAATGTAACTATCATATCTTATCGTTCGCATAGAGCACCTAGAGTTGTGACCTTGAACGCTCCTTCATAAGTAGATAACTACTACACAATAGAAAAGACGTACAAGTGAAAATGGATTTAGTTTTACGGCAATTAGCATGCAGCAGAGCTGCCAAATAATGCCCAGATAATATACGCGTTAATTCAAATGCGTTTTGTAAACAAAGCAGCAATCCGTGGGCTATTAAGGACACTTTCCGATGCCTATCCAATTTCTATACCATGCCATTGTAACTACTATATCTTAGCGTTTGCATACAGCACCTAGAGTTGTGACCTTGAACGCTCCTTCATATGTAGATAACTCCTACACGATAGAAAAGACGTTGAAGAGAAAACGGTCTAAGTTTTACTGCAATTAGTATGCAGCAGAGCTTTCAGTAAATGCCCATATAATATACACGTTAATTCGAACGCGTTTTGTACGCAAAGTAGCAATCCGCTGGTAATATAAGGCACTTCACGATGTCTATCCATGTTCTATACCATGCCAATGTAACTATCATATCTTAGCTTTCGCAAAGAGCACCTAGAGTTGTGACCTTGACCGCTCCTTCATAAGTAGATAACTACTACACAATAGAAAAGACGTACAAGTGAAAATGGATTTAGTTTTACGGCAATTAGCATGCAGCAGAGCTGCCAAATAATGCCCAGATAATATACGCGTTAATTCAAATGCGTTTTGTAAACAAAGCAGCAATCCGTGGGCTATTAAGGACACTTTGCGATGCCTATCCAATTTCTATACCATGCCATTGTAACTACCATATCTTAGCGTTTGCATACAGCACCTAGAGTTGTGACCTTGAACGCTCCTTCATATGTGGATAACTCCTAAACGATAGAAAAGACGTACAAGTGAAAATGGATTTAGTATTACCGCAATTACCATGCAGCAGAGCTGCCAAATAATGCCCAGATAATATACGCGTTAATTCGAATGCGTTTTGTAAACAAAGCAGCAATCCGTGGGCTATTAAGGACACTTCGCGATGCCTATCCATTTTCTATACCATGCCATTGTAACTACCATATCTTAGCGTTCGCATACAGTACCTAGAGTTGTGACCTTGAACGCTCCTTCATAAGTAGATAACTCCTACAAGATAGAAAAGGCGTTCAAGAGAAAACGGTCTAAGATTTACTGCAATTAGTATGCAGCAGAGCTTTCAGAAAATGCCCAAATAAAATACACGTTAATTCGAACCCGTTTTGTACGCAAAGTAGCAATCCGCGGGCAATATAAGGCACTTAGCGATGTCTATCTATGTTCTATACCATGCCAATGTAACTATCATATCTTAGCGTTCGCATAGAGCTCCTAGAGTTGTGACCTTGAACGCTCCTTCATAAGTAGATATCTCCTACACGATATAAAAGACGTACAATAGAAAACGGACTAAGTTTAACTGCAATTAGCATGCAGCAGAGCTGCCAAATAATGCCCAGATAATATACGCGTTAATTCTAATGCGTTTTGTAAACAAAGCAGCAATCCGTGGGCTTTTAAGGACACTTCGCGGTGCCTATCCATGTTCTACACCATGTCAATGTTACTATCATATCTTAGGGTTCGCATAGAGCACAAAGAGCTGTGACCTTGAACGCTCCTTCATTCGTAGATTACTGCTACACGATAGAAAAGACGTACAAGTGGAAACGGATTTAGTTTTACTGCAATTACCATGCAGTAGAGCTGCCAAATAATGCCCAGATAATATACGCGTTAATTCTATTGCGTTTTGTAAACAAAGCAGCGATCCGTGGGCTATTAAGGACATTTCGCGATGTCTATCCATGTTCTATACCATGCCATTGTAACTACCAAATCTTAGCGTTCGCATACAGCACCTAGAGTTGTGACCTTGAACACTCCTTCATAAGTAGGTAACTCCTACATGATAGAAAAGACGTTCAAGAGAAAACGGTCTAAGTTTTACTGCAATTAGTATGCAGCAGAGCTTTCAGAAAATGCCCAAATAATATACACGTTAATTCGAACCCGTTTTGTACGCAAAGCAGCAATCCGCGGGCAATATAAGGCACTTAGCGATGTCTATCTATGTTCTATACCATGCCAATGTAACCATCATATCTTAGCGTTCGCATACAGCACCTAGAGTTGTGACCTTGAACGCTCCTTCATAAGTAGATAACTCCTACACGATAGAAAAGACGTTCAAGAGAAAACGGTCTAAGTTTTACTGCAATTAGTATCCAGCAGAGCTTTCAAAAGGTACCCAATTAATATACACGTCAATTCGAACGCGTTTTTTAAGCAAAGTATTAATCCGCGAGTTATATAAGGCACTTCGCGATGTCTATCCATGTTCTATACCATGCCAATGTAACTATCATATCTTAGCGTTCGCATACAGCACCTTGAGTTGTGACCTTGAACGCTCCTTCATAACTAGATAACTACTACACAATAGAAAAGACGTACAAGTGAAAATGGATTTAGTTTTACGGCAATTAGCATGCAGCAGAGCTGCCAAATAATGCCCAGATAATATACGCGTTAATTCTAATGCGTTTTGTAAACAAAGCAGCAATCCGTGGGCTTTTAAGGACACTTTGCGATGCCTATCCATTTTCTATACCATGCCATTGTAACTACCATATCTTAGCGTTTGCATACAGCACCTATAGTTGTGACCTTGAACGCTCCTTCATATGTAGATAACTCCTACACGATAGAAAAGACGTTGAAGATAAAAAGGTCTAAGTTTTACTGCAATTAGTATGCAGCAGAGCTTTCATTAAATGCCCAAATAACATACACGTTAATTCGAACGCGTTTTGTACGCAAAGTTGCAATCCGCTGGTAATATAAGGCACTTCACGATGTCTATCCATGTTCTATACAATGCCAATGTAACTATCATATCTTAGCGTTCGCATAGAGCACCTAGAGTTGTGACCTTGACCGCTCCTTCATAAGTAGATAACTACTACACAATAGAAAAGACGTACAAGTGAAAATGTATTTAGTTTTACCGCAATTACCATGCAGCAGAGCTGCCAAATAATGCCCAGATAATATACGCGCTAATTCTAATGCGTTTTGTAAACAAAGCAGCAATCCGTGGGCTATTAAGGACACTTCGCGATGCCTAACCATGTTCTACACCATGTCAATGTTACTATCATATTTTAGGGTTCGCATAGAGCACAGAGAGCTGTGACCTAAAACGTTCCTTCATTCGTAGATTACTGCTACACGATAGAAAAGACGTACAAGTGAAAATGGATTTAGTTTTACTGCAATTAGCATGCAACAGAGCTGCCAAATATTGCCCAGATAATATACGCGTTAATTCGAATACGTTTTGTAAACAAAGCAGCAATCCGTGGGCTATTAAGGACACTTCGCGATGCCTATCCATTTTCTATACCGTGCCATTGTAACTACCATATCTTAGCGTTCGCATACAGTACCTAGAGTTGTGAACTTGAACGCTCCTTCATAAGTAGATAACTCCTACAAGATAGAAAAGGCGTTCAAGAGAAAACGGTCTAAGTTTTACTGCAATTAGTATGCAGCAGAGCTTTCAGAAAATGCCCAAATAATATACATGTTAATTCAAACCCGTTTTGTACGCAAAGTAGCAATCCGCGGGCAATATAAGGCACTTAGCGATGTCTATCTATGTTCTATACTATGCCAATGTAACTATCATATCTTAGCGTTCGCATACAGCACCTAGAGTGGTGACCTTGAACGCTCCTTCATAAGTAGATAACTACTACACAATAGAAAAGACGTACAAGTGAAAATGGATTTAGTTTTACTGCAATTACCATGCAGCAGAGCTGCCAAATAATGCCCAGATAATATACGCGTTAATTCTAATTCGTTTTGTAAACAAAGCAGCAATCCGTGGGCTATTAAGGACACTTCGCGATGTCTATCCATGTTATATACCATGCCAATGTAACTATCATATCTTATCGTTCGCATAGAGCACCTAGAGTTGTGACCTTGAACGCTCCTTCATAAGTAGATAACTACTACACAATAGAAAAGACGTACAAGTGAAAATGGATTTAGTTTTACGGCAATTAGCATGCAGCAGAGCTGCCAAATAATGCCCAGATAATATACGCGTTAATTCAAATGCGTTTTGTAAACAAAGCAGCAATCCGTGGGCTATTAAGGACACTTTGCGATGCCTATCCAATTTCTATACCATGCCATTGTAACTACCATATCTTAGCGTTTGCATACAGCACCTAGAGTTGTGACCTTGAACGCTCCTTCATATGTAGATAACTCCTACACGATAGAAAAGACGTTGAAGAGAAAACGGTCTAAGTTTTACTGCAATTAGTATGCAGCAGAGCTTTCAGTAAATGCCCATATAATATACACGTTAATTCGAACGCATTTTGTACGCAAAGTAGCAATCCGCGGGCAATATAAGGCACTTAGCGATGTGTATCTATGTTCTATACCATGCCAATTTAACTATCATATCTTAGCGTTCGCATACAGCACCTAGAGTTGTGACCTTGAACGCTCCTTCATAAGTAGGTAACTCCTACACGATAGAAAAGACGTTCAAGAGAAAACGGTCTAAGTTTTACTGCAATTAGTATGCAGCAGAGCTTTCAAAAAGTACCCAATTAATATACACGTCAATTCGAACGCGTTTTGTACGCAAAGTAGCAATCCGCGGGCTATATAAGGTACTTAGCGATGTCTATCCATGTTCTATACCATGCCAATGTAACTACCATATCTTAGCGTTCGCATAGAGCACCTAGAGTTGTGACCTTGAGCGCTCCTTCATAAGTAGATAACTCCTACACGATAGAAAAGACGTTCAAGAGAAAACGGTCTAAGATTTACTGCAATTAGTATGCAGCAGAGCTTTCAGAAAATGCCCAAATAAAATACACGTTAATTCGAACCCGTTTTGTACGCAAAGTAGCAATCCGCGGGCAATATAAGGCACTTAGCGATGTCTATCTATGTTCTATACCATGCCAATGTAACTATCATATCTTAGCGTTCGCATAGAGCTCCTAGAGTTGTGACCTTGTACGCTCCTTCATAAGTAGATATCTCCTACACGATATAAAAGACGTACAATAGAAAACGGACTAAGTTTAACTGCAATTAGCATGCAGCAGAGCTGCCAAATAATGCCCAGATAATATACGCGTTAATTCTAATGCGTTTTGTAAACAAAGCAGCAATCCGTGGGCTATTAAGGACACTTCGCGATGCCTATCCATGTTCTACACCATGTCAATGTTACTATCATATCTTAGGGTTCGCATAGAGCACAAAGAGCTGTGACCTTGAACGCTCCTTCATTCGTAGATTACTGCTACACGATAGAAAAGACGTTCAAGAGAAAACGGTCTAAGTTTTACTGCAATTAGTATGCAGCAGAGCTTTCGAAAAGTACCCAATTGATATACACGTCAATTCGAACGCGTTTTGTACGCAAAGTATCAATCCGTGGGCTATATAAGGCACTTCTCGATGTCTATCCATGTTCTATACCATGCCAATGTAACTATCATATCTTAGCGTTCGCATAGAGCACCTAGAGTTGTGACCTTGACCGCTCCTTCATAAGTAGATAACTACTAAACAATAGAAAAGACGTACAAGTGAAAATGGATTTAGTTTTACTGCAATTACCATGCAGCAGAGCTGCCAAATAATGCCCAGAAAATATACGCGTTAATTCTAATGCGTTTTGTAAACAAAGCAGCAATCCGTGGGCTATTAAGGACATTTCGCGATGCCTATCCATGTTCTATACCATGCCAATGTAACTATCATATCTTAGCGTTCGCATAGAGCTCCTAGAGTTGTGACCTTGAACGCTCCTTCATAAGTAGATATCTCCTACACGATATAAGAGACGTACAATAGAAAACGGACTAAGTTTAACTGCAATTAGCATGCAGCAGAGCTGCCAAATAATGCCCAGATAATAAACGCGTTAATTCGAATGCGTTTTGTAAACAAAGCAGCAATCCGTGGGCTATTAAGGACACTTCGCGATGCCTATCCATTTTCTATACCATGCCATAAGGCACTTAGCGATGTCTATCTATGTTCTATACCATGCCAATGTAACTATCATATCTTAGCGTTCGCATACAGCACCTAGAGTTGTGACATTGAACGCTCCTTCATAAGTAGATAACTCCTACACGATAGAACAGACGTTCAAGAGAAAACGGTCTAAGTTTTACTGCAATTAGTATCCAGCAGAGCTTTCAAAAAGTACCCAATTAATATACACGTCAATTCGAACGCGTTTTGTACGCAAAGTATTAATCCGCGGGCTATATAAGGCACTTCGCGATGTCTATCCATGTTCTATACCAGGCCAATGTAACTATCATATCTTAGCGTTCGCATAGAGCATCTAGAGTTGTGACCTTGACCGCTCCTTCATAAGTAGATAACTACTACACAATAGAAAAGACGTACAAGTGAAAATGGATTTAGTTTTACTGCAATTACCATGCAGCAGAGCTGCCAAATAATGCCCAGATAATATACGCGTTAATTCTAATTCGTTTTGTAAACAAAGCAGCAATCCGTGGGCTATTAAGGACACTTCGCGATGTCTATCCATGTTATATACCATGCCAATGTAACTATCATATCTTATCGTTCGCATAGAGCACCTAGAGTTGTGACCTTGAACGCTCCTTCATAAGTAGATAACTACTACACAATAGAAAAGACGTACAAGTGAAAATGGATTTAGTTTTACGGCAATTAGCATGCAGCAGAGCTGCCAAATAATGCCCAGATAATATACGCGTTAATTCAAATGCGTTTTGTAAACAAAGCAGCAATCCGTGGGCTATTAAGGACACTTTGCGATGCCTATCCAATTTCTATACCATGCCATTGTAACTACCATATCTTAGCGTTTGCATACAGCACCTAGAGTTGTGACCTTGAACGCTCCTTCATATGTAGATAACTCCTACACGATAGAAAAGACGTTGAAGAGAAAACGGTCTAAGTTTTACTGCAATTAGTATGCAGCAGAGCTTTCAGTAAATGCCCATATAATATACACGTTAATTCGAACGCGTTTTGTACGCAAAGTAGCAATCCGCTGGTAATATAAGGCACTTCACGATGTCTATCCATGTTCTATACCATGCCAATGTAACTATCATATCTTAGCTTTCGCATAGAGCACCTAGAGTTGTGACCTTGACCGCTCCTTCATAAGTAGATAACTACTACACAATAGAAAAGACGTACAAGTGAAAATGGATTTAGTTTTACGGCAATTAGCATGCAGCAGAGCTGCCAAATAATGCCCAGATAATATACGCGTTAATTCAAATGCGTTTTGTAAACAAAGCAGCAATCCGTGGGCTATTAAGGACACTTTGCGATGCCTATCCAATTTCTATACCATGCCATTGTAACTACCATATCTTAGCGTTTGCATACAGCACCTAGAGTTGTGACCTTGAACGCTCCTTCATATGTGGATAACTCCTAAACGATAGAAAAGACGTTGAAGAGAAAACGGTCTAAGTTTTACTGCAATTAGTATGCAGCAGAGCTTTCAGTAAATGCCCAAATAATATACACGTTAATTCGAACGCGTTTTGTACGCAAAGTTGCAATCCGCTGGTAATATAAGGCACTTCACGATGTCTATCCATGTTCTATACAATGCCAATGTAACTATCATATCTTAGCGTTCGCATAGAGCACCTAGAGTTGTGACCTTGACCGCTCCTTCATAAGTAGATAACTACTACACAATAGAAAAGACGTACAAGTGAAAATGTATTTAGTTTTACCGCAATTACCATGCAGCAGAGCTGCTAAATAATGCCCAGATAATATACGCGCTAATTCTAATGCGTTTTGTAAACAAAGCAGCAATCCGTGGGCTATTAAGGACACTTCGCGATGCCTAACCATGTTCTACACCATGTCAATGTTACTATCATATTTTAGGGTTCGCATAGAGCACGGAGAGCTGTGACCTAAAACGTTCCTTCATTCGTAGATTACTGCTACACGATAGAAAAGACGTACAAGTGAAAATGGATTTAGTTTTACTGCAATTAGCATGCAACAGAGCTGCCAAATATTGCCCAGATAATATACGCGTTAATTCGAATACGTTTTGTAAACAAAGCAGCAATCCGTGGGCTATTAAGGACACTTCGCGATGCCTATCCATTTTCTATACCTTGCCATTGTAACTACCATATCTTAGCGTTCGCATACAGTACCTAGAGTTGTGAACTTGAACGCTCCTTCATAAGTAGATAACTCCTACAAGATAGAAAAGGCGTTCAAGAGAAAACGGTCTAAGTTTTACTGCAATTAGTATGCAGCAGAGCTTTCAGAAAATGCCCAAATAATATACATGTTAATTCGAACCCGTTTTGTACGCAAAGTAGCAATCCGCGGGCAATATAAGGCACTTAGCGATGTCTATCTATGTTCTATACTATGCCAATGTAACTATCATATCTTAGCGTTCGCATACAGCACCTAGAGTGGTGACCTTGAACGCTCTTTCATAAGTAGATAACTCCTTCACGATAGAAAAGACGTTCAAGAGAAAACGGTCTAAGTTTTACTGCAATTAGTATGGAGCAGAGCTTTCGAAAAGTACCCAATTAATATACACGTCAATTCGAACGCGTTTTGTACGCAAAGTATCAATCCGCGGGCTATATAAGGCACTTCGCGATGTCTATCCATGTTCTATACCATGCCAATGTAACTATCATATTTTAGCGTTCGCATACAGCACCTAGAGTGGTGACCTTGAACGCTCCTTCATAAGTAGATAACTCCTTCACGATAGAAAAGACGTTCAAGAGAAAACGGTCTAAGTTTTACTGCAATTAGTATGGAGCAGAGCTTTCGAAAAGTACCCAATTAATATACACGTCAATTCGAACGCGTTTTGTACGCAAAGTATCAATCCGCGGGCTATATAAGGCACTTCGCGATGTCTATCCATGTTCTATACCATGCCAATGTAACTATCATATCTTAGCGTTCGCATACAGCACCTAGAGTGGTGACCTTGAACGCTCCTTCATAAGTAGATAACTCCTTCACGATAGAAAAGACGTTCAAGAGAAAACGGTCTAAAATTTACTGCAATTAGTATGCAGCAGAGCTTTCAGAAAATGCCCAAATAAAATACACGTTAATTCGAACCCGTTTTGTACGCAAAGTAGCAATCCGCGGGCAATATAAGGCACTTAGCGATGTCTATCTATGTTCTATACCATGCCAATGTAACTATCATATCTTAGCGTTCGCATAGAGCTCCTAGAGTTGTGACCTTGAACGCTCCTTCATAAGTAGATATCTCCTACACGATATAAAAGACGTACAATAGAAAACGGACTAAGTTTAACTGCAATTAGCATGCAGCAGAGCTGCCAAATAATGCCCAGATAATATACGCGTTAATTCTAATGCGTTTTGTAAACAAAGCAGCAATCCGTGGGCTATTAAGGACACTTCGCGATGCCTATCCATGTTCTACACCATGTCAATGTTACTATCATATCTTAGGGTTCGCATAGAGCACAAAGAGCTGTGACCTTGAACGCTCCTTCATTCGTAGATTACTGCTACACGATAGAAAAGACGTTCAAGAGAAAACGGTCTAAGTTTTACTGCAATTAGTATGCAGCAGAGCTTTCGAAAAGTACCCAATTGATATACACGTCAATTCGAACGCGTTTTGTACGCAAAGTATCAATCCGTGGGCTATATAAGGCACTTCTCGATGTCTATCCATGTTCTATACCATGCCAATGTAACTATCATATCTTAGCGTTCGCATAGAGCACCTAGAGTTGTGACCTTGACCGCTCCTTCATAAGTAGATAACTACTAAACAATAGAAAAGACGTACAAGTGAAAATGGATTTAGTTTTACTGCAATTACCATGCAGCAGAGCTGCCAAATAATGCCCAGAAAATATACGCGTTAATTCTAATGCGTTTTGTAAACAAAGCAGCAATCCGTGGGCTATTAAGGACATTTCGCGATGCCTATCCATGTTCTATACCATGCCAATGTAACTATCATATCTTAGCGTTCGCATAGAGCTCCTAGAGTTGTGACCTTGAACGCTCCTTCATAAGTAGATATCTCCTACACGATATAAGAGACGTACAATAGAAAACGGACTAAGTTTAACTGCAATTAGCATGCAGCAGAGCTGCCAAATAATGCCCAGATAATAAACGCGTTAATTCGAATGCGTTTTGTAAACAAAGCAGCAATCCGTGGGCTATTAAGGACACTTCGCGATGCCTATCCATTTTCTATACCATGCCAATGTAACTATGATATCTTAGCGTTCGCACACAGCACCTAGAGTTGTGACCTTGAACGCTCCTTCATAAGTAGGTAACTCCTACACGATAGAAAAGACGTTCAAGAGAAAACGGTCTAAGTTTTACTGCAATTAGTATGCAGCAGAGCTTTCGAAAAGTACCCAATTGATATACACGTCAATTCGAACGCGTTTTGTACGCAAAGTATCAATCCGTGGGCTATATAAGGCACTTCTCGATGTCTATCCATGTTCTATACCATGCCAATGTAACTATCATATCTTAGCGTTCGCATAGAGCACCTAGAGTTGTGACCTTTACCGCTCCTTCATAAGTAGATAACTACTACACAATAGAAAAGACGTACAAGTGAAAATGGATTTAGTTTTACTGCAATTACCATGCAGCAGAGCTGCCAAATAATGCCCAGAAAATATACGCGTTAATTCTAATGCGTTTTGTAAACAAAGCAGCAATCCGTGGGCTATTAAGGACATTTCGCGATGCCTATCCATGTTCTACACCATGTCAATGTTACTATCATATCTTAGGGTTCGCATAGAGCACAAAGAGCTGTGACCTTGAACGCTCCTTCATTCGTAGATTACTGCTACACGATAGAAAAGACGTACAAGTGAAAATGGATTTAGTTTTACTGCAATTAGCATGCATCAGAGCTGCCAAATTATGCCAAGATAATATACGCGTTAATTCGAATGCGTTTTGTAAACAAAGCAGCGATCCGTGGGCTATTAAGGACACTTCGCGATGCCTATCCATTTTCTATACCATGTCATTGTAACTACCATATCTTAGCGTTCGTATACAGTACCTGGAGTTGTGACCTTGAACGCTCCTTCATAAGTAGATAACTGCTACACGATAGAAAAGACGTTCAAGAGAAAACGGTCGAAGTTTTACTGCAATTAGTATGCAGCAGAGCTTTCAGAAAATGCCCAAATAATATACACGTTAATTCGAACCCGTTTTGTAGGCAAAGTAGCAATCCGCGGGCAATATAAGGCACTTAGCGATGTGTATCTATGTTCTATACCATGCCAATTTAACTATCATATCTTAGCGTTCGCATACAGCACCTAGAGTTGTGACCTTGAACGCTCCTTCTTAAGTAGGTACTCCTACACGATAGAAAAGACGTTCAAGAGAAAACGGTCTAAGTTTTACTGTAATTAGTATGCAGCAGAGCTTTCAAAAAGTACCCAATTAATATACAGGTCAATTCGAACGCGTTTTGTACGCAAAGTAGCAATCCGCGGGCTATATAAGGTACTTCGCGATGTCTATCCATGTTCTATACCATGCCAATGTAACTACCATATCTTAGCGTTCGCATAGAGCACCTAGAGTTGTGACCTTGAACGCTCCTTCATAAGTAGATATCTCCTACACGATATAAAAGACGTACAATAGAAAACGGACTAAGTTTAACTGCAATTAGCATGCAGCAGAGCTGCCAAATAATGCCCAGATAATATACGCGTTAATTCTAATGCGTTTTGTAAACAAAGCAGCAATCCGTGGGCTATTAAGGACACTTCGCGTTGTCTATCAATGTTATATACCATGCCAATGTAACTATAATATCTTAGCGTTCGCATAGAGCACCTAGAGTTGTGACCTTGAACGCTCCTTCATAAGTAGATATCTCCTACACGATATAAAAGACGTACAATAGAAAACGGACTAAGTTTAACTGCAATTAGCATGCAGCAGAGCTGCCAAATAATGCCCAGATAATATACGCGTTAATTCTAATGCGTTTTGTAAACAAAGCAGCAATCCGTGGGCTATTAAGGACACTTCGCGTTGTCTATCAATGTTATATACCATGCCAATGTAACTATAATATCTTAGCGTTCGCATAGAGCACCTAGAGTTGTGACCTTGAACGCTCCTTCATAAGTAGATAACTACTACACAATAGAAAAGACGTACAAGTGAAAATGGATTTAGTTTTACGGCAATTAGCATGCAGCAGAGCTGCCAAATAATGCCCAGATAATATACGCGTTAATTCAAATGCGTTTTGTAAACAAAGCAGCAATCCGTGGGCTATTAAGGACACTTTGCGATGCCTATCCAATTTCTATACCATGCCATTGTAACTACCATATCTTAGCGTTTGCATACAGCACCTAGAGTTGTGACCTTGAACGCTCCTTCATATGTAGATAACTCCTACACGATAGAAAAGACGTTGAAGAGAAAACGGTCTAAGTTTTACTGCAATTAGTATGCAGCAGAGCTTTCAGTAAATGCCCATATAATATACACGTTAATTCGAACGCGTTTTGTACGCAAAGTAGCAATCCGCTGGTAATATAAGGCACTTCACGATGTCTATCCATGTTCTATACCATGCCAATGTAACTATCATATCTTAGCTTTCGCATAGAGCACCTAGAGTTGTGACCTTGACCGCTCCTTCATAAGTAGATAACTACTACACAATAGAAAAGACGTACAAGTGAAAATGGATTTAGTTTTACGGCAATTAGCATGCAGCAGAGCTGCCAAATAATGCCCAGATAATATACGCGTTAATTCAAATGCGTTTTGTAAACAAAGCAGCAATCCGTGGGCTATTAAGGACACTTTGCGATGCCTATCCAATTTCTATACCATGCCATTGTAACTACCATATCTTAGCGTTTGCATACAGCACCTAGAGTTGTGACCTTGAACGCTCCTTCATATGTGGATAACTCCTAAACGATAGAAAAGACGTTGAAGAGAAAACGGTCTAAGTTTTACTGCAATTAGTATGCAGCAGAGCTTTCAGTAAATGTCCAAATAATATACACGTTAATTCGAACGCGTTTTGTACGCAAAGTTGCAATCCGCTGGTAATATAAGGCACTTCACGATGTCTATCCATGTTCTATACAATGCCAATGTAACTATCATATCTTAGCGTTCGCATAGAGCACCTAGAGTTGTGACCTTGACCGCTCCTTCATAAGTAGATAACTACTACACAATAGAAAAGACGTACAAGTGAAAATGTATTTAGTTTTACCGCAATTACCATGCAGCAGAGCTGCTAAATAATGCCCAGATAATATACGCGCTAATTCTAATGCGTTTTGTAAACAAAGCAGCAATCCGTGGGCTATTAAGGACACTTCGCGATGCCTAACCATGTTCTACACCATGTCAATGTTACTATCATATTTTAGGGTTCGCATAGAGCACGGAGAGCTGTGACCTAAAACGTTCCTTCATTCGTAGATTACTGCTACACGATAGAAAAGACGTACAAGTGAAAATGGATTTAGTTTTACTGCAATTAGCATGCAACAGAGCTGCCAAATATTGCCCAGATAATATACGCGTTAATTCGAATACGTTTTGTAAACAAAGCAGCAATCCGTGGGCTATTAAGGACACTTCGCGATGCCTATCCATTTTCTATACCTTGCCATTGTAACTACCATATCTTAGCGTTCGCATACAGTACCTAGAGTTGTGAACTTGAACGCTCCTTCATAAGTAGATAACTCCTACAAGATAGAAAAGGCGTTCAAGAGAAAACGGTCTAAGTTTTACTGCAATTAGTATGCAGCAGAGCTTTCAGAAAATGCCCAAATAATATACATGTTAATTCGAACCCGTTTTGTACGCAAAGTAGCAATCCGCGGGCAATATAAGGCACTTAGCGATGTCTATCTATGTTCTATACTATGCCAATGTAACTATCATATCTTAGCGTTCGCATACAGCACCTAGAGTGGTGACCTTGAACGCTCCTTCATAAGTAGATAACTCCTTCACGATAGAAAAGACGTTCAAGAGAAAACGGTCTAAGTTTTACTGCAATTAGTATGGAGCAGAGCTTTCGAAAAGTACCCAATTAATATACACGTCAATTCGAACGCGTTTTGTACGCAAAGTATCAATCCGCGGGCTATATAAGGCACTTCGCGATGTCTATCCATGTTCTATACCATGCCAATGTAACTATCATATTTTAGCGTTCGCATACAGCACCTAGAGTGGTGACCTTGAACGCTCCTTCATAAGTAGATAACTCCTTCACGATAGAAAAGACGTTCAAGAGAAAACGGTCTAAGTTTTACTGCAATTAGTATGGAGCAGAGCTTTCGAAAAGTACCCAATTAATATACACGTCAATTCGAACGCGTTTTGTACGCAAAGTATCAATCCGCGGGCTATATAAGGCACTTCGCGATGTCTATCCATGTTCTATACCATGCCAATGTAACTATCATATCTTAGCGTTCGCATACAGCACCTAGAGTGGTGACCTTGAACGCTCCTTCATAAGTAGATAACTCCTTCACGATAGAAAAGACGTTCAAGAGAAAACGGTCTAAAATTTACTGCAATTAGTATGCAGCAGAGCTTTCAGAAAATGCCCAAATAAAATACACGTTAATTCGAACCCGTTTTGTACGCAAAGTAGCAATCCGCGGGCAATATAAGGCACTTAGCGATGTCTATCTATGTTCTATACCATGCCAATGTAACTATCATATCTTAGCGTTCGCATAGAGCTCCTAGAGTTGTGACCTTGAACGCTCCTTCATAAGTAGATATCTCCTACACGATATAAAAGACGTACAATAGAAAACGGACTAAGTTTAACTGCAATTAGCATGCAGCAGAGCTGCCAAATAATGCCCAGATAATATACGCGTTAATTCTAATGCGTTTTGTAAACAAAGCAGCAATCCGTGGGCTATTAAGGACACTTCGCGATGCCTATCCATGTTCTACACCATGTCAATGTTACTATCATATCTTAGGGTTCGCATAGAGCACAAAGAGCTGTGACCTTGAACGCTCCTTCATTCGTAGATTACTGCTACACGATAGAAAAGACGTACAAGTGAAAATGGATTTAGTTTTACTGCAATTAGCATGCAGCAGAGCTGCCAAATAATGCCCAGATAATATACGCGCTAATTCTAATGCGTTTTGTAAACAAAGCAGCAATCCGTGGGCTATTAAGGACACTTCGCGTTGTCTATCAATGTTATATACCATGCCAATGTAACTATAATATCTTAGCGTTCGCATAGAGCACCTAGAGTTGTGACCTTGAACGCTCCTTCATAAGTAGATAACTACTACACAATAGAAAAGACGTACAAGTGAAAATGGATTTAGTTTTACGGCAATTAGCATGCAGCAGAGCTGCCAAATAATGCCCAGATAATATACGTGTTAATTCTAATGCGTTTTGTAAACAAAGCAGCAATCCGTGGGCTATAAGGACACTTTGCGATGCCTATCCATCTTCTATACCATGCCATTGTAACTACCATATCTTAGCGTTTGCATACAGCACCTAGAGTTGTGACCTTGAACGCTCCTTCATAAGTAGATAACTCCTATACGATAGAAAAGACGTTCAAGAGAAAGCGGTCTAAGTTTTACTGCAATTAGTATGCAGCAGAGCTTTCAGAAAATGCCCAATTAATATACACGTTAATTCGAACCCGTTTTGTACGCAAAGTAGCAATCCGCGGGCAATATAAGGCACTTAGCGATGTCTATCTATGTTCTATACCATGCCAATGTAACTATCATATCTTAGCTTTCGCATACAGCACCTAGAGTTGTGACCTTGAACGCTCCTTCATAAGTAGATAACTCCTACAATAGAAAAGACGTTCAAGAGAAAACGGTCTAAGATTTACTGCAATTAGTATGCAGCAGAGCTTTCAGAAAATGCCCAATTAATATACACGTTAATTCGAACCCGTTTTGTACGCAAAGTAGCAATCCGCGGGCAATATAAGGCACTTAGCGATGTCTATCTATGTTCTATACCATGCCAATGTAACTATCATATCTTAGCGTTCGCATAGAGCTCCTAGAGTTGTGACCTTGAACGCTCGTTCATAAGTAGATATCTCCTACACGATATAAAAGACGTACAATAGAAAACGGGCTAAGTTTAACTGCAATTAGCATGCAGCAGAGCTGCCAAATAATGCCCAGATAATATACTCGTTAATTCGAATGCGTTTTGTAAACAAAGCAGCAATCCGTGGGCTATTAAGGACACTTCGCGATGTCTATCCATGTTCTATACCATGCCAATGTAACTATCATATCTTAGCGTTCGCATAGAGCATCTAGAGTTGTGACCTTGACCGCTCCTTCATAAGTAGATAACTACTACACAATAGAAAAGACGTACAAGTGAAAATGGATTTAGTTTTACGGCAATTAGCATGCAGCAGAGCTGCCAAATAATGCCCAGATAATATACGCGTTAATTCAAATGCGTTTTGTAAACAAAGCAGCAATCCGTGGGCTATTAAGGACACTTTGCGATGCCTATCCAATTTCTATACCATGCCATTGTAACTACCATATCTTAGCGTTTGCATACAGCACCTAGAGTTGTGACCTTGAACGCTCCTTCATATGTGTATAACTCCTAAACGATAGAAAAGACGTACAAGTGAAAATGGATTTAGTTTTACCGCAATTACCATGCAGCAGAGCTGCCAAATAATGCCCAGATAATATACGCGTTAATTCGAATGCGTTTTGTAAACAAAGCAGCAATCCGTGGGCTATTAAGGACACTTCGCGATGCCTATCCATTTTCTATACCATGCCATTGTAACTACCATATCTTAGCGTTCGCATACAGTACCTAGAGTTGTGACCTTGAACGCTCCTTCATAAGTAGATAACTCCTACAAGATAGAAAAGGCGTTCAAGAGAAAACGGTCTAAGTTTTACTGCAATTAGTATGCAGCAGAGCTTTCAGTAAATGCCCAAATAATATACACGTTAATTCGAACGCGTTTTGTACGCAAAGTAGCAATCCGCTGGTAATATAAGGCACTTCACGATGTCTATCCATGTTCTATACCATGCCAATGTAACTACCATATCTTAGCGTTCGCATAGAGCACCTAGAGTTGTGACCTTGACCGCTCCTTCATAAGTAGATAACTACTACACAATAGAAAAGACGTACAAGTGAAAATGGATTTAGTTTTACCGCAATTACCATGCAGCAGAGCTGCCAAATAATGCCCAGATAATATACGCGTTAATTCTAATGCGTTTTGTAAACAAAGCAGCAATCCGTGGGCTATTAAGGACACTTCGCGATGCCTATCCATGTTCTACACCATGTCAATGTTACTATCATATCTTAGGGTTCGCATAGAGCACAAAGAGCTGTGACCTTGAACGTTCCTTCATTCGTAGATTACTGCTACACGATAAAAAAGACGTACAAGTGAAAATGGATTTAGTTTTACTGCAATTAGCATGCAGCAGAGCTGCCAAATATTGCCCAGATAATATACGCGTTAATTCGAATGCGTTTTGTAAACAAAGCAGCAATCCGTGGGCTATTAAGGACACTTTGCGATACCTATCCATTTTCTATACCATGCCATTGTTACTACCATATCTTAGCGTTCGCATACAGTACCTAGAGTTGTGACCTTGAGCTCTCCTTCATAAGTAGATAACTCCTACACGATATAAGAGACGTTCAAGAGAAAGCGGTCTAAGTTTTACTGCAATTAGTATGCAGCAGAGCTTTCATAAAGTACCCAATTAATATACACGTCAATTCGAACGCGTTTTGTACGCAAAGTAGCAATCCGCGGGCTATATAAGGCACTTCGCGATGTCTATCCATGTTCTATAACATGCCAATGTAACTACCATATCTTAGCGTTCGCATAGAGCACCTAGAGTTGTGACCTTGAACACTCCTTCATAAGTAGATAACTCCTACACGATAGAAAAGACGTTCAAGAGAAAACGGTCTAAATTTTACTGTAATTAGTATGCAGCAGAGCTTTCAGAAAATGCCCAAATAATATACACGTTAATTCGAACCCGTTTTGTACGCAAAGTAGCAATCCGCGGGCAATATAAGTAATTTAGCGATGTCTATCTATGTTCTATACCATGAAAATGTAACTATCATATCTTAGCGTTCGCATACAGCACCTAGAGTTGTGACCTTGAACGCTCCTTCATAAGTAGATAACTCCTACACGATAGAAAAGACGTTCAAGAGAAAACGGTCTAAGATTTACTGCAATTAGTATGCAGCAGAGCTATCAGAAAATGCCCAATTAATATACACGTTAATTCGAACCCGTTTTGTACGCAAAGTAGCAATCCGCGGGCAATATAAGGCACTTAGCGATGTCTATCTATGTTCTATACCATGCCAATGTAACTATCATATCTTAGCTTTCGCATAGAGCTCCTAGAGTTGTCACCTTGAACGCTCCTTCATAAGTAGATATCTCCTACACGATATAAGAGACGTACAATAGAGAACGGACTAAGTTTAACTGCAATTAGCATTCAGCAGAGCTGCCAAATAATGCCCAGATAATAAACGCGTTAATTCGAATGCGCTTTGTAAACAAAGCAGCAATCCGTGGGCTATTAAGGACACTTCGCGATGCCTATCCATTTTCTATACCATGCCATTGTAACTACCATATCTTAGCGTTCGTATACAGTACCCAGAGTTGTGACCTTGAACGCTCCTTCATAAGTAGATAATTCCTACACGATAGAAAAGACGATCAAGAGAAAACGGTCGAAGTTTTACTGCAATTAGTATGCAGCAAAGCTTTCAGAAAATGCCCAAATAATATACACTTTAATTCGAACCCGTTTTGTACGCAAAGTAGCAATCCGCGGGCAATATAAGGCAATTAGCGATGTCTATCTATGTTCTATACCATGCCAATGTAACTATCATATCTTAGCGTTCGCATACAGCACCTAGAGTTGTGATCTTGAACGCTCCTTCATAAGTAGGTAACTCCTACACGATAGAAAAGACGTTCAAGAGAAAACGGTCTAAGTTTTACTGCAATTAGTATGCATCAGAGCTTTCGAAAAGTACCCAATTAATATACACGTCAATTCGAACGCGTTTTGGACGCAAAGTATCAATCCGCGGGCTATATAAGGCACTTCTCGATGTCTATCCATGTTCTATACCATGCCAATGTAACTATCATATCTTAGCGTTCGCATAGAGCACCTAGAGTTGTGACCTTGACCGCTCCTTCATAAGTAGATAACTACTACACAATAGAAAAGACGTACAAGTGAAAATGGATTTAGTTTTACTGCAATTACCATGCAGCAGAGCTGCCAAATAATGCCCAGAAAATATACGCGTTAATTCTAATGCGTTTTGTAAACAAAGCAGCAATCCGTGGGCTATTAAGGACATTTCGCGATGCCTATCCATGTTCTATACCATGCCAATGTAACTATCATATCTTAGCGTTCGCATAGAGCTCCTAGAGTTGTGACCTTGAACGCTCCTTCATAAGTAGATATCTCCTACACGATATAAGAGACGTACAATAGAAAACGGACTAAGTTTAACTGCAATTAGCATGCAGCAGAGCTGCCAAATAATGCCCAGATAATAAACGCGTTAATTCGAATGCGTTTTGTAAACAAAGCAGCAATCCGTGGGCTATTAAGGACACTTCGCGATGCCTATCCATTTTCTATACCATGCCAATGTAACTATCATATCTTAGCGTTCGCACACAGCACCTAGAGTTGTGACCTTGAACGCTCCTTCATAAGTAGGTAACTCCTACACGATAGAAAAGACGTTCAAGAGAAAACGGTCTAAGTTTTACTGCAATTAGTATGCAGCAGAGCTTTCGAAAAGTACCCAATTGATATACACGTCAATTCGAACGCGTTTTGTACGCAAAGTATCAATCAGTGGGCTATATAAGGCACTTCTCGATGTCTATCCATGTTCTATACCATGCCAATGTAACTATCATATCTTAGCGTTCGCATAGAGCACCTAGAGTTGTGACCTTGACCGCTCCTTCATAAGTAGATAACTACTACACAATAGAAAAGACGTACAAGTGAAAATGGATTTAGTTTTACTGCAATTACCATGCAGCAGAGCTGCCAAATAATGCCCAGAAAATATACGCGTTAATTCTAATGCGTTTTGTAAACAAAGCAGCAATCCGTGGGCTATTAAGGACATTTCGCGATGCCTATCCATGTTCTACACCATGTCAATGTTACTATCATATCTTAGGGTTCGCATAGAGCACAAAGAGCTGTGATCTTGAACGCTCCTTCATTCGTGGATTACTGCTACACGATAGAAAAGACGTACAAGTGAAAATGGATTTAGTTTTACTGCAATTAGCATGCATCAGAGCTGCCAAATTATGTCAAGATAATATACGCGTTAATTCGAATGCGTTTTGTAAACAATGCAGCGATCCGTGGGCTATTAAGGACACTTCGCGATTCCTATCCATTTTCTATACCATGTCATTGTAACTACCATATCTTAGCGTTCGTATACAGTACCTGGAGTTGTGACCTTGAACGCTCCTTCATAAGTAGATAACTGCTACACGATAGAAAAGACGTTCAAGAGAAAACGGTCGAAGTTTTACTGCAATTAGTATGCAGCAGAGCTTTCAGAAAATGCCCAAATAATATACACGTTAATTCGAACCCGTTTTGTAGGCAAAGTAGCAATCCGCGGGCAATATAAGGCACTTAGCGATGTGTATCTATGTTCTATACCATGCCAATTTAACTATCATATCTTAGCGTTCGCATACAGCACCTAGAGTTGTGACCTTGAACGCTCCTTCATAAGTAGGTAACTCCTACACGATAGAAAAGACGTTCAAGAGAAAACGGTCTAAGTTTTACTGCAATTAGTATGCAGCAGAGCTTTCAAAAAGTACCCAATTAATATACACGTCAATTCGAACGCGTTTTGTACGCAAAGTAGCAATCCGCGGGCCATATAAGGTACTTCGCGATGTCTATCCATGTTCTATACCATGCCAATGTAACTACCATATCTTAGCGTTCGCATAGAGCACCTAGAGTTGTGACCTTGAACGCTCCTTCATAAGTAGATAACTCCTACACGATAGAAAAGACGTTCAAGAGAAAACGGTCTAAGATTTACTGCAATTAGTATGCAGCAGAGCTTTCAGAAAATGCCCAAATAAAATACACGTTAATTCGAACCCGTTTTGTACGCAAAGTAGCAATCCGCGGGCAATATAAGGCACTTAGCGATGTCTATCTATGTTCTATACCATGCCAATGTAACTATCATATCTTAGCGTTCGCATAGAGCTCCTAGAGTTGTGACCTTGAACGCTCCTTCATAAGTAGATATCTCCTACACGATATAAAAGACGTACAATAGAAAACGGACTAAGTTTAACTGCAATTAGCATGCAGCAGAGCTGCCAAATAATGCCCAGATAATATACGCGTTAATTCTAATGCGTTTTGTAAACAAAGCAGCAATCCGCGGGCAATATAAGGCACTTAGCGATGTCTATCTATGTTCTATACCATGCCAATGTAACTATCATATCTTAGCGTTCGCATAGAGCTCCTAGAGTTGTGACCTTGAACGCTCCTTCATAAGTAGATATCTCCTACACGATATAAAAGACGTACAATAGAAAACGGACTAAGTTTAACTGCAATTAGCATGCAGCAGAGCTGCCAAATAATGCCCAGATAATAACGCGTTAATTCTAATGCGTTTTGTAAACAAAGCAGCAATCCGTGGGCTTTTAAGGACACTTCGCGATGCCTATCCATGTTCTACACCATGTCAATGTTACTATCATATCTTAGGGTTCGCATAGAGCACAAAGAGCTGTGACCTTGAACGCTCCTTCATTCGTAGATTACTGCTACACGATAGAAAAGACGTACAAGTGGAAACGGATTTAGTTTTACTGCAATTACCATGCAGTAGAGCTGCCAAATAATGCCCAGATAATATACGCGTTAATTCTAATGCGTTTTGTAAACAAAGCAGCGATCCGTGGGCTATTAAGGACATTTCGCGATGTCTATCCATGTTCTATACCATGCCATTGTAACTACCAAATCTTAGCGTTCGCATACAGCACCTAGAGTTGTGACCTTGAACGCTCCTTCATAAGTAGGTAACTCCTACATGATAGAAAAGACGTTCAAGAGAAAATGGTCTAAGTTTTACTGCAATTAGTATGCAGCAGAGCTTTCAGAAAATGCCCAAATAATATACACGTTAATTCGAACCCGTTTTGTACGCAAAGCAGCAATCCGCGGGCAATATAAGGCACTTAGCGATGTCTATCTATGTTCTATACCATGCCAATGTAACCATCATATCTTAGCGTTCGCATACAGCACCTAGAGTAGTGACCTTGAACGCTCCTTCAAAAGTAGATAACTCCTACACGATAGAAAAGACGTTCAAGAGAAAACGGTCTAAGTTTTACTGCAATTAGTATCCAGCAGAGCTTTCAAAAGATACCCAATTAATATACACGTCAATTCGAACGCGTTTTTTACGCAAAGTATTAATCCGCGAGCTATATAAGGCACTTCGCGATGTCTATCCATGTTCTATACCATGCCAATGTAACTATCATATCTTAGCGTTCGCATACAGCACCTTGAGTTGTGACCTTGAACGCTCCTTCATAAGTAGATAACTACTACACAATAGAAAAGACGTACAAGTGAAAATGGATTTAGTTTTACGGCAATTAGCATGCAGCAGAGCTGCCAAATAATGCCCAGATAATATACGCGTTAATTCGAATGCGTTTTGTAAACAAAGCAGCAATCCGTGGGCTATTAAGGACACTTCGCGATGCCTATCCATTTTCTATACCATGCCATTGTAACTACCATATCTTAGCGTTCGCATACAGTACCTAGAGTTGTGACCTTGAACGCTCCTTCATAAGTAGATAACTCCTACACGATAAAAAAGACCTTCAAGAGAAAACGGTCTAAGTTTTACTGCAATTAGTATGCAGCAGAGCTTTCAGAAAATGCCCAAATAATATACACGTTAATTCGAACCCGTTTTGTACGCAAAGTAGCAATCCGCGGGCAATATAAGGCACTTAGCGATGTCTATCTATGTTCTATACCATGCCAATGTAACTATCATATCTTAGCGTTCGCATACAGCACCTAGAGTTGTGACATTGAACGCTCCTTCATAAGTAGATAACTCCTACACGATAGAACAGACGTTCAAGAGAAAACGGTCTAAGTTTTACTGCAATTAGTATCCAGCAGAGCTTTCAAAAAGTACCCAATTAATATACACGTCAATTCGAACGCGTTTTGTAGGCAAAGTATTAATCCGCGGGCTATATAAGGCACTTCGCGATGTCTATCCATGTTCTATACCATGCCAATGTAACTATCATATCTTCGCGTTCGCATAGAGCATCTAGAGTTGTGACCTTGACCGCTCCTTCATAAGTAGATAACTACTACACAATAGAAAAGACGTACAAGTGAAAATGGATTTAGTTTTACTGCAATTACCATGCAGCAGAGCTGCCAAATAATGCCCAGATAATATACGCGTTAATTCTAATTCGTTTTGTAAACAAAGCAGCAATCCGTGGGCTATTAAGGACACTTCGCGATGCCTATCCATTTTCTATACCATGCCAATGTAACTATCATATCTTAGCGTTCGCACACAGCACCTAGAGTTGTGACCTTGAACGCTCCTTCATAAGTAGGTAACTCCTACACGATAGAAAAGACGTTCAAGAGAAAACGGTCTAAGTTTTACTGCAATTAGTATGCAGCAGAGCTTTCGAAAAGTACCCAATTGATATACACGTCAATTCGAACGCGTTTTGTACGCAAAGTATCAATCAGTGGGCTATATAAGGCACTTCTCGATGTCTATCCATGTTCTATACCATGCCAATGTAACTATCATATCTTAGCGTTCGCATAGAGCACCTAGAGTTGTGACCTTGACCGCTCCTTCATAAGTAGATAACTACTACACAATAGAAAAGACGTACAAGTGAAAATGGATTTAGTTTTACTGCAATTACCATGCAGCAGAGCTGCCAAATAATGCCCAGAAAATATACGCGTTAATTCTAATGCGTTTTGTAAACAAAGCAGCAATCCGTGGGCTATTAAGGACATTTCGCGATGCCTATCCATGTTCTACACCATGTCAATGTTACTATCATATCTTAGGGTTCGCATAGAGCACAAAGAGCTGTGATCTTGAACGCTCCTTCATTCGTGGATTACTGCTACACGATAGAAAAGACGTACAAGTGAAAATGGATTTAGTTTTACTGCAATTAGCATGCATCAGAGCTGCCAAATTATGCCAAGATAATATACGCGTTAATTCGAATGCGTTTTGTAAACAAAGCAGCGATCCGTGGGCTATTAAGGACACTTCGCGATTCCTATCCATTTTCTATACCATGTCATTGTAACTACCATATCTTAGCGTTCGTATACAGTACCTGGAGTTGTGACCTTGAACGCTCCTTCATAAGTAGATAACTGCTACACGATAGAAAAGACGTTCAAGAGAAAACGGTCGAAGTTTTACTGCAATTAGTATGCAGCAGAGCTTTCAGAAAATGCCCAAATAATATACACGTTAATTCGAACCCGTTTTGTAGGCAAAGTAGCAATCCGCGGGCAATATAAGGCACTTAGCGATGTCTATCTATGTTCTATACCATGCCAATGTAACTATCATATCTTAGCTTTCGCATAAAGCACCTAGAGTTGTGACCTTGAACGCTCCTTCATAAGTAGATAACTCCTACAATAGAAAAGACGTTCAAGAGAAAACGGTCTAAGATTTACTGCAATTAGTATGCAGCAGAGCTTTCAGAAAATGCCCAATTAATATACACGTTAATTCGAACCCGTTTTGTACGCAAAGTAGCAATCCGCGGGCAATATAAGGCACTTAGCGATGTCTATCTATGTTCTATACCATGCCAATGTAACTATCATATCTTAGCGTTCGCATAGAGCTCCTAGAGTTGTGACCTTGAACGCTCGTTCATAAGTAGATATCTCCTACACGATATAAAAGACGTACAATAGAAAACGGGCTAAGTTTAACTGCAATTAGCATGCAGCAGAGCTGCCAAATAATGCCCAGATAATATACGCGTTAATTCGAATGCGTTTTGTAAACAAAGCAGCAATCCGTGGGCTATTAAGGACACTTCGCGATGTCTATCCATGTTCTATACCATGCCAATGTAACTATCATATCTTAGCGTTCGCATAGAGCATCTAGAGTTGTGACCTTGACCGCTCCTTCATAAGTAGATAACTACTACACAATAGAAAAGACGTACAAGTGAAAATGGATTTAGTTTTACGGCAATTAGCATGCAGCAGAGCTGCCAAATAATGCCCAGATAATATACGCGTTAATTCAAATGCGTTTTGTAAACAAAGCAGCAATCCGTGGGCTATTAAGGACACTTTGCGATGCCTATCCAATTTCTATACCATGCCATTGTAACTACCATATCTTAGCGTTTGCATACAGCACCTAGAGTTGTGACCTTGAACGCTCCTTCATATGTGTATAACTCCTAAACGATAGAAAAGACGTACAAGTGAAAATGGATTTAGTTTTACCGCAATTACCATGCAGCAGAGCTGCCAAATAATGCCCAGATAATATACGCGTTAATTCGAATGCGTTTTGTAAACAAAGCAGCAATCCGTGGGCTATTAAGGACACTTCGCGATGCCTATCCATTTTCTATACCATGCCATTGTAACTACCATATCTTAGCGTTCGCATACAGTACCTAGAGTTGTGACCTTGAACGCTCCTTCATAAGTAGATAACTCCTACAAGATAGAAAAGGCGTTCAAGAGAAAACGGTCTAAGTTTTACTGCAATTAGTATGCAGCAGAGCTTTCAGTAAATGCCCAAATAATATACACGTTAATTCGAACGCGTTTTGTACGCAAAGTAGCAATCCGCTGGTAATATAAGGCACTTCACGATGTCTATCCATGTTCTATACCATGCCAATGTAACTATCATATCTTACCGTTCGCATAGAGCACCTAGAGTTGTGACCTTGACCGCTCCTTCATAAGTAGATAACTACTACACAATAGAAAAGACGTACAAGTGAAAATGGATTTAGTTTTACCGCAATTACCATGCAGCAGAGCTGCCAAATAATGCCCAGATAATATACGCGTTAATTCTAATGCGTTTTGTAAACAAAGCAGCAATCCGTGGGCTATTAAGGACACTTCGCGATGCCTATCCATGTTCTACACCATGTCAATGTTACTATCATATCTTAGGGTTCGCATAGAGCACAAAGAGCTGTGACCTTGAACGTTCCTTCATTCGTAGATTACTGCTACACGATAAAAAAGACGTACAAGTGAAAATGGATTTAGTTTTACTGCAATTAGCATGCAGCAGAGCTGCCAAATATTGCCCAGATAATATACGCGTTAATTCGAATGCGTTTTGTAAACAAAGCAGCAATCCGTGGGCTATTAAGGACACTTTGCGATACCTATCCATTTTCTATACCATGCCATTGTTACTACCATATCTTAGCGTTCGCATACAGTACCTAGAGTTGTGACCTTGAGCGCTCCTTCATAAGTAGATAACTGCTACACGATAGAAAAGACGTTCAAGAGAAAACGGTCGAAGTTTTACTGCAATTAGTATGCAGCAGAGCTTTCAGAAAATGCCCAAATAATATACACGTTAATTCGAACCCGTTTTGTAGGCAAAGTAGCAATCCGCGGGCAATATAAGGCACTTAGCGATGTGTATCTATGTTCTATACCATGCCAATTTAACTATCATATCTTAGCGTTCGCATACAGCACCTAGAGTTGTGACCTTGAACGCTCCTTCATAAGTAGGTAACTCCTACACGATAGAAAAGACGTTCAAGAGAAAACGGTCTAAGTTTTACTGCAATTAGTATGCAGCAGAGCTTTCAAAAAGTACCCAATTAATATACACGTCAATTCGAACGCGTTTTGTACGCAAAGTAGCAATCCGCGGGCTATATAAGGTACTTCGCGATGTCTATCCATGTTCTATACCATGCCAATGTAACTACCATATCTTAGCGTTCGCATAGAGCACCTAGAGTTGTGACCTTGAACGCTCCTTCATAAGTAGATAACTCCTACACGATAGAAAAGACGTTCAAGAGAAAACGGTCTAAGATTTACTGCAATTAGTATGCAGCAGAGCTTTCAGAAAATGCCCAAATAAAATACACGTTAATTCGAACCCGTTTTGTACGCAAAGTAGCAATCCGCGGGCAATATAAGGCACTTAGCGATGTCTATCTATGTTCTATACCATGCCAATGTAACTATCATATCTTAGCGTTCGCATAGAGCTCCTAGAGTTGTGACCTTGAACGCTCCTTCATAAGTAGATATCTCCTACACGATATAAAAGACGTACAATAGAAAACGGACTAAGTTTAACTGCAATTAGCATGCAGCAGAGCTGCCAAATAATGCCCAGATAATATACGCGTTAATTCTAATGCGTTTTGTAAACAAAGCAGCAATCCGTGGGCTATTAAGGACACTTCGCGATGCCTATCCATGTTCTACACCATGTCAATGTTACTATCATATCTTAGGGTTCGCATAGAGCACAAAGAGCTGTGACCTTGAACGCTCCTTCATTCGTAGATTACTGCTACACGATAGAAAAGACGTACAAGTGAAAATGGATTTAGTTTTACTGCAATTAGCATGCAGCAGAGCTGCCAAATAATGCCCAGATAATATACGCGCTAATTCTAATGCGTTTTGTAAACAAAGCAGCAATCCGTGGGCTATTAAGGACACTTCGCGTTGTCTATCAATGTTATATACCATGCCAATGTAACTATAATATCTTAACGTTCGCATAGAGCACCTAGAGTTGTGACCTTGAACGCTCCTTCATAAGTAGATAACTACTACACAATAGAAAAGACGTACAAGTGAAAATGGATTTAGTTTTACGGCAATTAGCATGCAGCAGAGCTGCCAAATAATGCCCAGATAATATACGTGTTAATTCTAATGCGTTTTGTAAACAAAGCAGCAATCCGTGGGCTATTAAGGACACTTTGCGATGCCTATCCATTTTCTATACCATGCCATTGTAACTACCATATCTTAGCGTTTGCATACAGCACCTAGAGTTGTGACCTTGAACGCTCCTTCATAAGTAGATAACTCCTATACGATAGAAAAGACGTTCAAGAGAAAGCGGTCTAAGTTTTACTGCAATTAGTATGCAGCAGAGCTTTCAGAAAATGCCCAATTAATATACACGTTAATTCGAACCCGTTTTGTACGCAAAGTAGCAATCCGCGGGCAATATAAGGCACTTAGCGATGTCTATCTATGTTCTATACCATGCCAATGTAACTATCATATCTTAGCTTTCGCATACAGCACCTAGATTTGTGACCTTGAACGCTCCTTCATAAGTAGATAACTCCTACAATAGAAAAGACGTTCAAGAGAAAACGGTCTAAGATTTACTGCAATTAGTATGCAGCAGAGCTTTCAGAAAATGCCCAATTAATATACACGTTATTTCGAACCCGTTTTGTACGCAAAGTAGCAATCCGCGGGCAATATAAGGCACTTAGCGATGTCTATCTATGTTCTATACCATGCCAATGTAACTATCATATCTTAGCGTTCGCATAGAGCTCCTAGAGTTGTGACCTTGAACGCTCGTTCATAAGTAGATATCTCCTACACGATATAAAAGACGTACAATAGAAAACGGGCTAAGTTTAACTGCAATTAGCATGCAGCAGAGCTGCCAAATAATGCCCAGATAATATACGCGTTAATTTGAATGCGTTTTGTAAACAAAGCAGCAATCCGTGGGCTATTAAGGACACTTCGCGATGCCTATCCATTTTCTATACCATGCCATTGTAACTACCATATCTTAGCGTTCGCATACAGTACCTAGAGTTGTGACCTTGAACGCTCCTTCATAAGTAGATAACTCCTACACGATAAAAAAGACGTTCAAGAGAAAACGGTCTAAGTTTTACTGCAATTAGTATGCAGCAGAGCTTTCAGAAAATGCCCAAATAATATACACGTTAATTCGAACCCGTTTTGTACGCAAAGTAGCAATCCGCGGGCAATATAAGGCACTTAGCGATGTCTATCTATGTTCTATACCATGCCAATGTAACTATCATATCTTATCGTTCGCATAGAGCACCTAGAGTTGTGACCTTGAACGCTCCTTCATAAGTAGATAACTACTACACAATAGAAAAGACGTACAAGTGAAAATGGATTTAGTTTTACGGCAATTAGCATGCAGCAGAGCTGCCAAATAATGCCCAGATAATATACGCGTTAATTCAAATGCGTTTTGTAAACAAAGCAGCAATCCGTGGGCTATTAAGGACACTTTGCGATGCCTATCCAATTTCTATACCATGCCATTGTAACTACCATATCTTAGCGTTTGCATACAGCACCTAGAGTTGTGACCTTGAACGCTCCTTCATATGTAGATAACTCCTACACGATAGAAAAGACGTACAAGTGAAAATGGATTTAGTTTTACTGCAATTAGCATGCAGCAGAGCTGCCATTAAGGACACTTTGCGATGCCTATCCAATTTCTATACCATGCCATTGTAACTACCATATCTTAGCGTTTGCATACAGCACCTAGAGTTGTGACCTTGAACGCTCCTTCATATGTGGATAACTCCTAAACGATAGAAAAGACGTACAAGTGAAAATGGATTTAGTTTTACCGCAATTACCATGCAGCAGAGCTGCCAAATAATGCCCAGATAATATACGCGTTAATTCGAATGCGTTTTGTAAACAAAGCAGCAATCCGTGGGCTATTAAGGACACTTCGCGATGCCTATCCATTTTCTATACCATGCCATTGTAACTACCATTTCTTAGCGTTCGCATACAGTACCTAGAGTTGTGACCTTGAACGCTCCTTCATAAGTAGATAACTCCTACAAGATAGAAAAGGCGTTCAAGAGAAAACGGTCTAAGATTTACTGCAATTAGTATGCAGCAGAGCTTTCAGAAAATGCCCAAATAAAATACACGTTAATTCGAACCCGTTTTGTACGCAAAGTAGCAATCCGCAATCCGATGCCTATCCATGTTCTACACCATGTCAATGTTACTATCATATCTTAGGGTTCGCATAGAGCACAAAGAGCTGTGACCTTGAACGCTCCTTCATTCGTAGATTACTGCTACACGATAGAAAAGACGTACAAGTGGAAACGGATTTAGTTTTACTGCAATTACCATGCAGTAGAGCTGCCAAATAATGCCCAGATAATATACGCGTTAATTCTAATGCGTTTTGTAAACAAAGCAGCGATCCGTGGGCTATTAAGGACATTTCGCGATGTCTATCCATGTTCTATACCATGCCATTGTAACTACCAAATCTTAGCGTTCGCATACAGCACCTAGAGTTGTGACCTTGAACGCTCCTTCATAAGTAGGTAACTCCTACATGATAGAAAAGACGTTCAAGAGAAAATGGTCTAAGTTTTACTGCAATTAGTATGCAGCAGAGCTTTCAGAAAATGCCCAAATAATATACACGTTAATTCGAACCCGTTTTGTACGCAAAGCAGCAATCCGCGGGCAATATAAGGCACTTAGCGATATCTATCTATGTTCTATACCATGCCAATGTAACCATCATATCTTAGCGTTCGCATACAGCACCTAGAGTAGTGACCTTGAACGCTCCTTCAAAAGTAGATAACTCCTACACGATAGAAAAGACGTTCAAGAGAAAACGGTCTAAGTTTTACTGCAATTAGTATCCAGCAGAGCTTTCAAAAGATACCCAATTAATATACACGTCAATTCGAACGCGTTTTTTACGCAAAGTATTAATCCGCGAGCTATATAAGGCACTTCGCGATGTCTATCCATGTTCTATACCATGCCAATGTAACTATCATATCTTAGCGTTCGCATACAGCACCTTGAGTTGTGACCTTGAACGCTCCTTCATAAGTAGATAACTACTACACAATAGAAAAGACGTACAAGTGAAAATGGATTTAGTTTTACGGCAATTAGCATGCAGCAGAGCTGCCAAATAATGCCCAGATAATATACGCGTTAATTCGAATGCGTTTTGTAAACAAAGCAGCAATCCGTGGGCTATTAAGGACACTTCGCGATGCCTATCCATTTTCTATACCATGCCATTGTAACTACCATATCTTAGCGTTCGCATACAGTACCTAGAGTTGTGACCTTGAACGCTCCTTCATAAGTAGATAACTCCTACACGATAAAAAAGACGTTCAAGAGAAAACGGTCTAAGTTTTACTGCAATTAGTATGCAGCAGAGCTTTCAGAAAATGCCCAAATAATATACACGTTAATTCGAACCCGTTTTGTACGCAAAGTAGCAATCCGCGGGCAATATAAGGCACTTAGCGATGTCTATCTATGTTCTATACCATGCCAATGTAACTATCATATCTTAGCGTTCGCATACAGCACCTAGAGTTGTGACATTGAACGCTCCTTCATAAGTAGATAACTCCTACACGATAGAACAGACGTTCAAGAGAAAACGGTCTAAGTTTTACTGCAATTAGTATCCAGCAGAGCTTTCAAAAAGTACCCAATTAATATACACGTCAATTCGAACGCGTTTTGTACGCAAAGTATTAATCCGCGGGCTATATAAGGCACTTCGCGATGTCTATCCATGTTCTATACCATGCCAATGTAACTATCATATCTTAGCGTTCGCATAGAGCATCTAGAGTTGTGACCTTGACCGCTCCTTCATAAGTAGATAACTACTACACAATAGAAAAGACGTACAAGTGAAAATGGATTTAGTTTTACTGCAATTACCATGCAGCAGAGCTGCCAAATAATGCCCAGATAATATACGCGTTAATTCTAATTCGTTTTGTAAACAAAGCAGCAATCCGTGGGCTATTAAGGACACTTCGCGATGTCTATCCATGTTATATACCATGCCAATGTAACTATCATATCTTATCGTTCGCATAGAGCACCTAGAGTTGTGACCTTGAACGCTCCTTCATAAGTAGATAACTACTACACAATAGAAAAGACGTACAAGTGAAAATGGATTTAGTTTTACGGCAATTAGCATGCAGCAGAGCTGCCAAATAATGCCCAGATAATATACGCGTTAATTCAAATGCGTTTTGTAAACAAAGCAGCAATCCGTGGGCTATTAAGGACACTTTGCGATGCCTATCCAATTTCTATACCATGCCATTGTAACTACCATATCTTAGCGTTTGCATACAGCACCTAGAGTTGTGACCTTGAACGCTCCTTCATATGTAGATAACTCCTACACGATAGAAAAGACGTACAAGTGAAAATGGATTTAGTTTTACTGCAATTAGCATGCAGCAGAGCTGCCATATAATGCCCAGATAATATACGCGTTAATTCGAATGCGTTTTGTAAACAAAGCAGCAATCCGTGGGCTATTAAGGACACTTCGCGATGTCTATCCATGTTATATACCATGCCAATGTAACTATCATATCTTATCGTTCGCATAGAGCACCTAGAGTTGTTACCTTGAACGCTCCTTCATAAGTAGATAACTACTACACAATAGAAAAGACGTACAAGTGAAAATGGATTTAGTTTTACGGCAATTAGCATGCAGCAGAGCTGCCAAATAATGCCCAGATAATATACGCGTTAATTCAAATGCGTTTTGTAAACAAAGCAGCAATCCGTGGGCTATTAAGGACACTTTGCGATGCCTATCCAATTTCTATACCATGCCATTGTAACTACCATATCTTAGCGTTTGCATACAGCACCTAGAGTTGTGACCTTGAACGCTCCTTCATATGTGGATAACTCCTAAACGATAGAAAAGACGTACAAGTGAAAATGGATTTAGTTTTACCGCAATTACCATGCAGCAGAGCTGCCAAATAATGCCCAGATAATATACGCGTTAATTCGAATGCGTTTTGTAAACAAAGCAGCAATCCGTGGGCTATTAAGGCCACTTCGCGATGCCTATCCATTTTCTATACCATGCCATTGTAACTACCATTTCTTAGCGTTCGCATACAGTACCTAGAGTTGTGACCTTGAACGCTCCTTCATAAGTAGATAACTCCTACAAGATAGAAAAGGCGTTCAAGAGAAAACGGTCTAAGATTTACTGCAATTACTATGCAGCAGAGCTTTCAGAAAATGCCCAAATAAAATACACGTTAATTCGAACCCGTTTTGTACGCAAAGTAGCAATCCGCGGGCAATATAAGGCACTTAGCGATGTCTATCTATGTTCTATACCATGCCAATGTAACTATCATATCTTAGCGTTCGCATAGAGCTCCTAGAGTTGTGACCTTGAACGCTCCTTCATAAGTAGATATCTCCTACACGATATAAAAGACGTACAATAGAAAACGGACTAAGTTTAACTGCAATTAGCATGCAGCAGAGCTGCCAAATAATGCCCAGATAATAACGCGTTAATTCTAATGCGTTTTGTAAACAAAGCAGCAATCCGTGGGCTTTTAAGGACACTTCGCGATGCCTATCCATGTTCTACACCATGTCAATGTTACTATCATATCTTAGGGTTCGCATAGAGCACAAAGAGCTGTGACCTTGAACGCTCCTTCATTCGTAGATTACTGCTACACGATAGAAAAGACGTACAAGTGGAAACGGATTTAGTTTTACTGCAATTACCATGCAGTAGAGCTGCCAAATAATGCCCAGATAATATACGCGTTAATTCTAATGCGTTTTGTAAACAAAGCAGCGATCCGTGGGCTATTAAGGACATTTCGCGATGTCTATCCATGTTCTATACCATGCCATTGTAACTACCAAATCTTAGCGTTCGCATACAGCACCTAGAGTTGTGACCTTGAACGCTCCTTCATAAGTAGGTAACTCCTACATGATAGAAAAGACGTTCAAGAGAAAATGGTCTAAGTTTTACTGCAATTAGTATGCAGCAGAGCTTTCAGAAAATGCCCAAATAATATACACGTTAATTCGAACCCGTTTTGTACGCAAAGCAGCAATCCGCGGGCAATATAAGGCACTTAGCGATGTCTATCTATGTTCTATACCATGCCAATGTAACCATCATATCTTAGCGTTCGCATACAGCACCTAGAGTAGTGACCTTGAACGCTCCTTCAAAAGTAGATAACTCCTACACGATAGAAAAGACGTTCAAGAGAAAACGGTCTAAGTTTTACTGCAATTAGTATCCAGCAGAGCTTTCAAAAGATACCCAATTAATATACACGTCAATTCGAACGCGTTTTTTACGCAAAGTATTAATCCGCGAGCTATATAAGGCACTTCGCGATATCTATCCATGTTCTATACCATGCCAATGTAACTATCATATCTTAGCGTTCGCATACAGCACCTTGAGTTGTGACCTTGAACGCTCCTTCATAAGTAGATAACTACTACACAATAGAAAAGACGTACAAGTGAAAATGGATTTAGTTTTACGGCAATTAGCATGCAGCAGAGCTGCCAAATAATGCCCAGATAATATACGCGTTAATTCGAATGCGTTTTGTAAACAAAGCAGCAATCCGTGGGCTATTAAGGACACTTCGCGATGCCTATCCATTTTCTATACCATGCCATTGTAACTACCATATCTTAGCGTTCGCATACAGTACCTAGAGTTGTGACCTTGAACGCTCCTTCATAAGTAGATAACTCCTACACGATAAAAAAGACGTTCAAGAGAAAACGGTCTAAGTTTTACTGCAATTAGTATGCAGCAGAGCTTTCAGAAAATGCCCAAATAATATACACGTTAATTCGAACCCGTTTTGTACGCAAAGTAGCAATCCGCGGGCAATATAAGGCACTTAGCGATGTCTATCTATGTTCTATACCATGCCAATGTAACTATCATATCTTAGCGTTCGCATACAGCACCTAGAGTTGTGACATTGAACGCTCCTTCATAAGTAGATAACTCCTACACGATAGAACAGACGTTCAAGAGAAAACGGTCTAAGTTTTACTGCAATTAGTATCCAGCAGAGCTTTCAAAAAGTACCCAATTAATATACACGTCAATTCGAACGCGTTTTGTACGCAAAGTATTAATCCGCGGGCTATATAAGGCACTTCGCGATGTCTATCCATGTTCTATACCATGCCAATGTAACTATCATATCTTAGCGTTCGCATAGAGCATCTAGAGTTGTGACCTTGACCGCTCCTTCATAAGTAGATAACTACTACACAATAGAAAAGACGTACAAGTGAAAATGGATTTAGTTTTACTGCAATTACCATGCAGCAGAGCTGCCAAATAATGCCCAGATAATATACGCGTTAATTCTAATTCGTTTTGTAAACAAAGCAGCAATCCGTGGGCTATTAAGGACACTTCGCGATGTCTATCCATGTTATATACCATGCCAATGTAACTATCATATCTTATCGTTCGCATAGAGCACCTAGAGTTGTGACCTTGAACGCTCCTTCATAAGTAGATAACTACTACACAATAGAAAAGACGTACAAGTGAAAATGGATTTAGTTTTACGGCAATTAGCATGCAGCAGAGCTGCCAAATAATGCCCAGATAATATACGCGTTAATTCAAATGCGTTTTGTAAACAAAGCAGCAATCCGTGGGCTATTAAGGACACTTTGCGATGCCTATCCAATTTCTATACCATGCCATTGTAACTACCATATCTTAGCGTTTGCATACAGCACCTAGAGTTGTGACCTTGAACGCTCCTTCATATGTAGATAACTCCTACACGATAGAAAAGACGTACAAGTGAAAATGGATTTAGTTTTACTGCAATTAGCATGCAGCAGAGCTGCCATATAATGCCCAGATAATATACGCGTTAATTCGAATGCGTTTTGTAAACAAAGCAGCAATCCGTGGGCTATTAAGGACACTTCGCGATGTCTATCCATGTTATATACCATGCCAATGTAACTATCATATCTTATCGTTCGCATAGAGCACCTAGAGTTGTTACCTTGAACGCTCCTTCATAAGTAGATAACTACTACACAATAGAAAAGACGTACAAGTGAAAATGGATTTAGTTTTACGGCAATTAGCATGCAGCAGAGCTGCCAAATAATGCCCAGATAATATACGCGTTAATTCAAATGCGTTTTGTAAACAAAGCAGCAATCCGTGGGCTATTAAGGACACTTTGCGATGCCTATCCAATTTCTATACCATGCCATTGTAACTACCATATCTTAGCGTTTGCATACAGCACCTAGAGTTGTGACCTTGAACGCTCCTTCATATGTGGATAACTCCTAAACGATAGAAAAGACGTACAAGTGAAAATGGATTTAGTTTTACCGCAATTACCATGCAGCAGAGCTGCCAAATAATGCCCAGATAATATACGCGTTAATTCGAATGCGTTTTGTAAACAAAGCAGCAATCCGTGGGCTATTAAGGACACTTCGCGATGCCTATCCATTTTCTATACCATGCCATTGTAACTACCATTTCTTAGCGTTCGCATACAGTACCTAGAGTTGTGACCTTGAACGCTCCTTCATAAGTAGATAACTCCTACAAGATAGAAAAGGCGTTCAAGAGAAAACGGTCTAAGATTTACTGCAATTAGTATGCAGCAGAGCTTTCAGAAAATGCCCAAATAAAATACACGTTAATTCGAACCCGTTTTGTACGCAAAGTAGCAATCCGCGGGCAATATAAGGCACTTAGCGATGTCTATCTATGTTCTATACCATGCCAATGTAACTATCATATCTTAGCGTTCGCATAGAGCTCCTAGAGTTGTGACCTTGAACGCTCCTTCATAAGTAGATATCTCCTACACGATATAAAAGACGTACAATAGAAAACGGACTAAGTTTAACTGCAATTAGCATGCAGCAGAGCTGCCAAATAATGCCCAGATAATAACGCGTTAATTCTAATGCGTTTTGTAAACAAAGCAGCAATCCGTGGGCTTTTAAGGACACTTCGCGATGCCTATCCATGTTCTACACCATGTCAATGTTACTATCATATCTTAGGGTTCGCATAGAGCACAAAGAGCTGTGACCTTGAACGCTCCTTCATTCGTAGATTACTGCTACACGATAGAAAAGACGTACAAGTGGAAACGGATTTAGTTTTACTGCAATTACCATGCAGTAGAGCTGCCAAATAATGCCCAGATAATATACGCGTTAATTCTAATGCGTTTTGTAAACAAAGCAGCGATCCGTGGGCTATTAAGGACATTTCGCGATGTCTATCCATGTTCTATACCATGCCATTGTAACTACCAAATCTTAGCGTTCGCATACAGCACCTAGAGTTGTGACCTTGAACGCTCCTTCATAAGTAGGTAACTCCTACATGATAGAAAAGACGTTCAAGAGAAAATGGTCTAAGTTTTACTGCAATTAGTATGCAGCAGAGCTTTCAGAAAATGCCCAAATAATATACACGTTAATTCGAACCCGTTTTGTACGCAAAGCAGCAATCCGCGGGCAATATAAGGCACTTAGCGATGTCTATCTATGTTCTATACCATGCCAATGTAACCATCATATCTTAGCGTTCGCATACAGCACCTAGAGTAGTGACCTTGAACGCTCCTTCAAAAGTAGATAACTCCTACACGATAGAAAAGACGTTCAAGAGAAAACGGTCTAAGTTTTACTGCAATTAGTATCCAGCAGAGCTTTCAAAAGATACCCAATTAATATACACGTCAATTCGAACGCGTTTTTTACGCAAAGTATTAATCCGCGAGCTATATAAGGCACTTCGCGATGTCTATCCATGTTCTATACCATGCCAATGTAACTATCATATCTTAGCGTTCGCATACAGCACCTTGAGTTGTGACCTTGAACGCTCCTTCATAAGTAGATAACTACTACACAATAGAAAAGACGTACAAGTGAAAATGGATTTAGTTTTACGGCAATTAGCATGCAGCAGAGCTGCCAAATAATGCCCAGATAATATACGCGTTAATTCTAATGCGTTTTGTAAACAAAGCAGCAATCCGTGGGCTTTTAAGGACACTTTGCGATGCCTATCCATTTTCTATACCATGCCATTGTAACTACCATATCTTAGCGTTTGCATACAGCACCTAGAGTTGTGACCTTGAACGCTCCTTCATATGTAGACAACTCCTACACGATAGAAAAGACGTTGAAGAGAAAACGGTCTGTTTTACTGCAATTAGTATGCAGCAGAGCTTTCAGTAAATGCCCAAATAATATACACGTTAATTCGAACGCGTTTTGTACGCAAAGTTGCAATCCGCTGGTAATATAAGGCACTTCACGATGTCTATCCATGTTCTATACAATGCCAATGTAACTATCATATCTTAGCGTTCGCATAGAGCACCTAGAGTTGTGACCTTGACCGCTCCTTCATAAGTAGATAACTACTACACAATAGAAAAGACGTACAAGTGAAAATGTATTTAGTTTTACCGCAATTACCATGCAGCAGAGCTGCCAAATAATGCCCAGATAATATACGCGCTAATTCTAATGCGTTTTGTAAACAAAGCAGCAATCCGTGGGCTATTAAGGACACTTCGCGATGCCTAACCATGTTCTACACCATGTCAATGTCACTATCATATTTTAGGGTTCGCATAGAGCACAGAGAGCTGTGACCTTGAACGTTCCTTCATTCGTAGATTACTGCTACACGATAGAAAAGACGTACAAGTGAAAATGGATTTAGTTTTACTGCAATTAGCATGCAACAGAGCTGCCAAATATTGCCCAGATAATATACGCGTTAATTCGAATACGTTTTGTAAACAAAGCAGCAATCCGTGGGCTATTAAGGACACTTCGCGATGCCTATCCATTTTCTATACCTTGCCATTGTAACTACCATATCTTAGCGTTCGCATACAGTACCTAGAGTTGTGAACTTGAACGCTCCTTCATAAGTAGATAACTCCTACAAGATAGAAAAGGCGTTCAAGAGAAAACGGTCTAAGTTTTACTGCAATTAGTATGCAGCAGAGCTTTCAGAAAATGCCCAAATAATATACATGTTAATTCGAACCCGTTTTGTACGCAAAGTAGCAATCCGCGGGCAATATAAGGCACTTAGCGATGTCTATCTATGTTCTATACTATGCCAATGTAACTATCATATCTTAGCGTTCGCATACAGCACCTAGAGTGGTGACCTTGAACGCTCCTTCATAAGTAGATAACTCCTTCACGATAGAAAAGACGTTCAAGAGAAAACGGTCTAAGTTTTACTGCAATTAGTATGGAGCAGAGCTTTCGAAAAGTACCCAATTAATATACACGTCAATTCGAACGCGTTTTGTACGCAAAGTATCAATCCGCGGGCTATATAAGGCACTTCGCGATGTCTATCCATGTTCTATACCATGCCAATGTAACTATCATATTTTAGCGTTCGCATACAGCACCTAGAGTGGTGACCTTGAACGCTCCTTCATAAGTAGATAACTCCTTCACGATAGAAAAGACGTTCAAGAGAAAACGGTCTAAGTTTTACTGCAATTAGTATGGAGCAGAGCTTTCGAAAAGTACCCAATTAATATACACGTCAATTCGAACGCGTTTTGTACGCAAAGTATCAATCCGCGGGCTATATAAGGCACTTCGCGATGTCTATCCATGTTCTATACCATGCCAATGTAACTATCATATCTTAGCGTTCGCATACAGCACCTAGAGTGGTGACCTTGAACGCTCCTTCATAAGTAGATAACTCCTTCACGATAGAAAAGACGTTCAAGAGAAAACGGTCTAAAATTTACTGCAATTAGTATGCAGCAGAGCTTTCAGAAAATGCCCAAATAAAATACACGTTAATTCGAACCCGTTTTGTACGCAAAGTAGCAATCCGCGGGCAATATAAGGCACTTAGCGATGTCTATCTATGTTCTATACCATGCCAATGTAACTATCATATCTTAGCGTTCGCATAGAGCTCCTAGAGTTGTGACCTTGAACGCTCCTTCATAAGTAGATATCTCCTACACGATATAAAAGACGTACAATAGAAAACGGACTAAGTTTAACTGCAATTAGCATGCAGCAGAGCTGCCAAATAATGCCCAGATAATATACGCGTTAATTCTAATGCGTTTTGTAAACAAAGCAGCAATCCGTGGGCTATTAAGGACACTTCGCGATGCCTATCCATGTTCTACACCATGTCAATGTTACTATCATATCTTAGGGTTCGCATAGAGCACAAAGAGCTGTGACCTTGAACGCTCCTTCATTCGTAGATTACTGCTACACGATAGAAAAGACGTACAAGTGAAAATGGATTTAGTTTTACTGCAATTAGCATGCAGCAGAGCTGCCAAATAATGCCCGGATAATATACGCGCTAATTCTAATGCGTTTTGTAAACAAAGCAGCAATCCGTGGGCTATTAAGGACACTTCGCGTTGTCTATCAATGTTATATACCATGCCAATGTAACTATAATATCTTAGCGTTCGCATAGAGCACCTAGAGTTGTGACCTTGAACGCTCCTTCATAAGTAGATAACTACTACACAATAGAAAAGACGTACAAGTGAAAATGGATTTAGTTTTACGGCAATTAGCATGCAGCAGAGCTGCCAAATAATGCCCAGATAATATACGTGTTAATTCTAATGCGTTTTGTAAACAAAGCAGCAATCCGTGGGCTATTAAGGACACTTTGCGATGCCTATCCATCTTCTATACCATGCCATTGTAACTACCATATCTTAGCGTTTGCATACAGCACCTAGAGTTGTGACCTTGAACGCTCCTTCATAAGTAGATAACTCCTATACGATAGAAAAGACGTTCAAGAGAAAGCGGTCTAAGTTTTACTGCAATTAGTATGCAGCAGAGCTTTCAGAAAATGCCCAATTAATATACACGTTAATTCGAACCCGTTTTGTACGCAAAGTAGCAATCCGCGGGCAATATAAGGCACTTAGCGATGTCTATCTATGTTCTATACCATGCCAATGTAACTATCATATCTTAGCTTTCGCATACAGCACCTAGAGTTGTGACCTTGAACGCTCCTTCATAAGTAGATAACTCCTACAATAGAAAAGACGTTCAAGAGAAAACGGTCTAAGATTTACTGCAATTAGTATGCAGCAGAGCTTTCAGAAAATGCCCAATTAATATACACGTTAATTCGAACCCGTTTTGTACGCAAAGTAGCAATCCGCGGGCAATATAAGGCACTTAGCGATGTCTATCTATGTTCTATACCATGCCAATGTAACTATCATATCTTAGCGTTCGCATAGAGCTCCTAGAGTTGTGACCTTGAACGCTCGTTCATAAGTAGATATCTCCTACACGATATAAAAGACGTACAATAGAAAACGGGCTAAGTTTAACTGCAATTAGCATGCAGCAGAGCTGCCAAATAATGCCCAGATAATATACGCGTTAATTCGAATGCGTTTTGTAAACAAAGCAGCAATCCGTGGGCTATTAAGGACACTTCGCGATGTCTATCCATGTTCTATACCATGCCAATGTAACTATCATATCTTAGCGTTCGCATAGAGCATCTAGAGTTGTGACCTTGACCGCTCCTTCATAAGTAGATAACTACTACACAATAGAAAAGACGTACAAGTGAAAATGGATTTAGTTTTACGGCAATTAGCATGCAGCAGAGCTGCCAAATAATGCCCAGATAATATACGCGTTAATTCAAATGCGTTTTGTAAACAAAGCAGCAATCCGTGGGCTATTAAGGACACTTTGCGATGCCTATCCAATTTCTATACCATGCCATTGTAACTACCATATCTTAGCGTTTGCATACAGCACCTAGAGTTGTGACCTTGAACGCTCCTTCATATGTGTATAACTCCTAAACGATAGAAAAGACGTACAAGTGAAAATGGATTTAGTTTTACCGCAATTACCATGCAGCAGAGCTGCCAAATAATGCCCAGATAATATACGCGTTAATTCGAATGCGTTTTGTAAACAAAGCAGCAATCCGTGGGCTATTAAGGACACTTCGCGATGCCTATCCATTTTCTATACCATGCCATTGTAACTACCATATCTTAGCGTTCGCATACAGTACCTAGAGTTGTGACCTTGAACGCTCCTTCATAAGTAGATAACTCCTACAAGATAGAAAAGGCGTTCAAGAGAAAACGGTCTAAGTTTTACTGCAATTAGTATGCAGCAGAGCTTTCAGTAAATGCCCAAATAATATACACGTTAATTCGAACGCGTTTTGTACGCAAAGTAGCAATCCGCTGGTAATATAAGGCACTTCACGATGTCTATCCATGTTCTATACCATGCCAATGTAACTACCATATCTTAGCGTTCGCATAGAGCACCTAGAGTTGTGACCTTGACCGCTCCTTCATAAGTAGATAACTACTACACAATAGAAAAGACGTACAAGTGAAAATGGATTTAGTTTTACCGCAATTACCATGCAGCAGAGCTGCCAAATAATGCCCAGATAATATACGCGTTAATTCTAATGCGTTTTGTAAACAAAGCAGCAATCCGTGGGCTATTAAGGACACTTCGCGATGCCTATCCATGTTCTACACCATGTCAATGTTACTATCATATCTTAGGGTTCGCATAGAGCACAAAGAGCTGTGACCTTGAACGTTCCTTCATTCGTAGATTACTGCTACACGATAAAAAAGACGTACAAGTGAAAATGGATTTAGTTTTACTGCAATTAGCATGCAGCAGAGCTGCCAAATATTGCCCAGATAATATACGCGTTAATTCGAATGCGTTTTGTAAACAAAGCAGCAATCCGTGGGCTATTAAGGACACTTTGCGATACCTATCCATTTTCTATACCATGCCATTGTTACTACCATATCTTAGCGTTCGCATACAGTACCTAGAGTTGTGACCTTGAGCGCTCCTTCATAAGTAGATAACTCCTACACGATATAAGAGACGTTCAAGAGAAAGCGGTCTAAGTTTTACTGCAATTAGTATGCAGCAGAGCTTTCAAAAAGTACCCAATTAATATACACGTCAATTCGAACGCGTTTTGTACGCAAAGTAGCAATCCGCGGGCTATATAAGGCACTTCGCGATGTCTATCCATGTTCTATAACATGCCAATGTAACTACCATATCTTAGCGTTCGCATAGAGCACCTAGAGTTGTGACCTTGAACACTCCTTCATAAGTAGATAACTCCTACACGATAGAAAAGACGTTCAAGAGAAAACGGTCTAAATTTTACTGTAATTAGTATGCAGCAGAGCTTTCAGAAAATGCCCAAATAATATACACGTTAATTCGAACCCGTTTTGTACGCAAAGTAGCAATCCGCGGGCAATATAAGTAATTTAGCGATGTCTATCTATGTTCTATACCATGAAAATGTAACTATCATATCTTAGCGTTCGCATACAGCACCTAGAGTTGTGACCTTGAACGCTCCTTCATAAGTAGATAACTCCTACACGATAGAAAAGACGTTCAAGAGAAAACGGTCTAAGATTTACTGCAATTAGTATGCAGCAGAGCTATCAGAAAATGCCCAATTAATATACACGTTAATTCGAACCCGTTTTGTACGCAAAGTAGCAATCCGCGGGCAATATAAGGCACTTAGCGATGTCTATCTATGTTCTATACCATGCCAATGTAACTATCATATCTTAGCTTTCGCATAGAGCTCCTAGAGTTGTCACCTTGAACGCTCCTTCATAAGTAGATATCTCCTACACGATATAAGAGACGTACAATAGAGAACGGACTAAGTTTAACTGCAATTAGCATTCAGCAGAGCTGCCAAATAATGCCCAGATAATAAACGCGTTAATTCGAATGCGCTTTGTAAACAAAGCAGCAATCCGTGGGCTATTAAGGACACTTCGCGATGCCTATCCATTTTCTATACCATGCCATTGTAACTACCATATCTTAGCGTTCGTATACAGTACCCAGAGTTGTGACCTTGAACGCTCCTTCATAAGTAGATAATTCCTACACGATAGAAAAGACGTTCAAGAGAAAACGGTCGAAGTTTTACTGCAATTAGTATGCAGCAAAGCTTTCAGAAAATGCCCAAATAATATACACTTTAATTCGAACCCGTTTTGTACGCAAAGTAGCAATCCGCGGGCAATATAAGGCAATTAGCGATGTCTATCTATGTTCTATACCATGCCAATGTAACTATCATATCTTAGCGTTCGCATACAGCACCTAGAGTTGTGATCTTGAACGCTCCTTCATAAGTAGGTAACTCCTACACGATAGAAAAGACGTTCAAGAGAAAACGGTCTAAGTTTTACTGCAATTAGTATGCATCAGAGCTTTCGAAAAGTACCCAATTAATATACACGTCAATTCGAACGCGTTTTGGACGCAAAGTATCAATCCGCGGGCTATATAAGGCACTTCTCGATGTCTATCCATGTTCTATACCATGCCAATGTAACTATCATATCTTAGCGTTCGCATAGAGCACCTAGAGTTGTGACCTTGACCGCTCCTTCATAAGTAGATAACTACTACACAATAGAAAAGACGTACAAGTGAAAATGGATTTAGTTTTACTGCAATTACCATGCAGCAGAGCTGCCAAATAATGCCCAGAAAATATACGCGTTAATTCTAATGCGTTTTGTAAACAAAGCAGCAATCCGTGGGCTATTAAGGACATTTCGCGATGCCTATCCATGTTCTATACCATGCCAATGTAACTATCATATCTTAGCGTTCGCATAGAGCTCCTAGAGTTGTGACCTTGAACGCTCCTTCATAAGTAGATATCTCCTACACGATATAAGAGACGTACAATAGAAAACGGACTAAGTTTAACTGCAATTAGCATGCAGCAGAGCTGCCAAATAATGCCCAGATAATAAACGCGTTAATTCGAATGCGTTTTGTAAACAAAGCAGCAATCCGTGGGCTATTAAGGACACTTCGCGATGCCTATCCATTTTCTATACCATGCCAATGTAACTATCATATCTTAGCGTTCGCACACAGCACCTAGAGTTGTGACCTTGAACGCTCCTTCATAAGTAGGTAACTCCTACACGATAGAAAAGACGTTCAAGAGAAAACGGTCTAAGTTTTACTGCAATTAGTATGCAGCAGAGCTTTCGAAAAGTACCCAATTGATATACACGTCAATTCGAACGCGTTTTGTACGCAAAGTATCAATCAGTGGGCTATATAAGGCACTTCTCGATGTCTATCCATGTTCTATACCATGCCAATGTAACTATCATATCTTAGCGTTCGCATAGAGCACCTAGAGTTGTGACCTTGACCGCTCCTTCATAAGTAGATAACTACTACACAATAGAAAAGACGTACAAGTGAAAATGGATTTAGTTTTACTGCAATTACCATGCAGCAGAGCTGCCAAATAATGCCCAGAAAATATACGCGTTAATTCTAATGCGTTTTGTAAACAAAGCAGCAATCCGTGGGCTATTAAGGACATTTCGCGATGCCTATCCATGTTCTACACCATGTCAATGTTACTATCATATCTTAGGGTTCGCATAGAGCACAAAGAGCTGTGATCTTGAACGCTCCTTCATTCGTGGATTACTGCTACACGATAGAAAAGACGTACAAGTGAAAATGGATTTAGTTTTACTGCAATTAGCATGCATCAGAGCTGCCAAATTATGTCAAGATAATATACGCGTTAATTCGAATGCGTTTTGTAAACAAAGCAGCGATCCGTGGGCTATTAAGGACACTTCGCGATTCCTATCCATTTTCTATACCATGTCATTGTAACTACCATATCTTAGCGTTCGTATACAGTACCTGGAGTTGTGACCTTGAACGCTCCTTCATAAGTAGATAACTGCTACACGATAGAAAAGACGTTCAAGAGAAAACGGTCGAAGTTTTACTGCAATTAGTATGCAGCAGAGCTTTCAGAAAATGCCCAAATAATATACACGTTAATTCGAACCCGTTTTGTAGGCAAAGTAGCAATCCGCGGGCAATATAAGGCACTTAGCGATGTGTATCTATGTTCTATACCATGCCAATTTAACTATCATATCTTAGCGTTCGCATACAGCACCTAGAGTTGTGACCTTGAACGCTCCTTCATAAGTAGGTAACTCCTACACGATAGAAAAGACGTTCAAGAGAAAACGGTCTAAGTTTTACTGCAATTAGTATGCAGCAGAGCTTTCAAAAAGTACCCAATTAATATACACGTCAATTCGAACGCGTTTTGTACGCAAAGTAGCAATCCGCGGGCCATATAAGGTACTTCGCGATGTCTATCCATGTTCTATACCATGCCAATGTAACTACCATATCTTAGCGTTCGCATAGAGCACCTAGAGTTGTGACCTTGAACGCTCCTTCATAAGTAGATAACTCCTACACGATAGAAAAGACGTTCAAGAGAAAACGGTCTAAGATTTACTGCAATTAGTATGCAGCAGAGCTTTCAGAAAATGCCCAAATAAAATACACGTTAATTCGAACCCGTTTTGTACGCAAAGTAGCAATCCGCGGGCAATATAAGGCACTTAGCGATGTCTATCTATGTTCTATACCATGCCAATGTAACTATCATATCTTAGCGTTCGCATAGAGCTCCTAGAGTTGTGACCTTGAACGCTCCTTCATAAGTAGATATCTCCTACACGATATAAAAGACGTACAATAGAAAACGGACTAAGTTTAACTGCAATTAGCATGCAGCAGAGCTGCCAAATAATGCCCAGATAATATACGCGTTAATTCTAATGCGTTTTGTAAACAAAGCAGCAATCCGCGGGCAATATAAGGCACTTAGCGATGTCTATCTATGTTCTATACCATGCCAATGTAACTATCATATCTTAGCGTTCGCATAGAGCTCCTAGAGTTGTGACCTTGAACGCTCCTTCATAAGTAGATATCTCCTACACGATATAAAAGACGTACAATAGAAAACGGACTAAGTTTAACTGCAATTAGCATGCAGCAGAGCTGCCAAATAATGCCCAGATAATAACGCGTTAATTCTAATGCGTTTTGTAAACAAAGCAGCAATCCGTGGGCTTTTAAGGACACTTCGCGATGCCTATCCATGTTCTACACCATGTCAATGTTACTATCATATCTTAGGGTTCGCATAGAGCACAAAGAGCTGTGACCTTGAACGCTCCTTCATTCGTAGATTACTGCTACACGATAGAAAAGACGTACAAGTGGAAACGGATTTAGTTTTACTGCAATTACCATGCAGTAGAGCTGCCAAATAATGCCCAGATAATATACGCGTTAATTCTAATGCGTTTTGTAAACAAAGCAGCGATCCGTGGGCTATTAAGGACATTTCGCGATGTCTATCCATGTTCTATACCATGCCATTGTAACTACCAAATCTTAGCGTTCGCATACAGCACCTAGAGTTGTGACCTTGAACGCTCCTTCATAAGTAGGTAACTCCTACATGATAGAAAAGACGTTCAAGAGAAAATGGTCTAAGTTTTACTGCAATTAGTATGCAGCAGAGCTTTCAGAAAATGCCCAAATAATATACACGTTAATTCGAACCCGTTTTGTACGCAAAGCAGCAATCCGCGGGCAATATAAGGCACTTAGCGATGTCTATCTATGTTCTATACCATGCCAATGTAACCATCATATCTTAGCGTTCGCATACAGCACCTAGAGTAGTGACCTTGAACGCTCCTTCAAAAGTAGATAACTCCTACACGATAGAAAAGACGTTCAAGAGAAAACGGTCTAAGTTTTACTGCAATTAGTATCCAGCAGAGCTTTCAAAAGATACCCAATTAATATACACGTCAATTCGAACGCGTTTTTTACGCAAAGTATTAATCCGCGAGCTATATAAGGCACTTCGCGATGTCTATCCATGTTCTATACCATGCCAATGTAACTATCATATCTTAGCGTTCGCATACAGCACCTTGAGTTGTGACCTTGAACGCTCCTTCATAAGTAGATAACTACTACACAATAGAAAAGACGTACAAGTGAAAATGGATTTAGTTTTACGGCAATTAGCATGCAGCAGAGCTGCCAAATAATGCCCAGATAATATACGCGTTAATTCGAATGCGTTTTGTAAACAAAGCAGCAATCCGTGGGCTATTAAGGACACTTCGCGATGCCTATCCATTTTCTATACCATGCCATTGTAACTACCATATCTTAGCGTTCGCATACAGTACCTAGAGTTGTGACCTTGAACGCTCCTTCATAAGTAGATAACTCCTACACGATAAAAAAGACGTTCAAGAGAAAACGGTCTAAGTTTTACTGCAATTAGTATGCAGCAGAGCTTTCAGAAAATGCCCAAATAATATACACGTTAATTCGAACCCGTTTTGTACGCAAAGTAGCAATCCGCGGGCAATATAAGGCACTTAGCGATGTCTATCTATGTTCTATACCATGCCAATGTAACTATCATATCTTAGCGTTCGCATACAGCACCTAGAGTTGTGACATTGAACGCTCCTTCATAAGTAGATAACTCCTACACGATAGAACAGACGTTCAAGAGAAAACGGTCTAAGTTTTACTGCAATTAGTATCCAGCAGAGCTTTCAAAAAGTACCCAATTAATATACACGTCAATTCGAACGCGTTTTGTAGGCAAAGTATTAATCCGCGGGCTATATAAGGCACTTCGCGATGTCTATCCATGTTCTATACCATGCCAATGTAACTATCATATCTTCGCGTTCGCATAGAGCATCTAGAGTTGTGACCTTGACCGCTCCTTCATAAGTAGATAACTACTACACAATAGAAAAGACGTACAAGTGAAAATGGATTTAGTTTTACTGCAATTACCATGCAGCAGAGCTGCCAAATAATGCCCAGATAATATACGCGTTAATTCTAATTCGTTTTGTAAACAAAGCAGCAATCCGTGGGCTATTAAGGACACTTCGCGATGCCTATCCATTTTCTATACCATGCCAATGTAACTATCATATCTTAGCGTTCGCACACAGCACCTAGAGTTGTGACCTTGAACGCTCCTTCATAAGTAGGTAACTCCTACACGATAGAAAAGACGTTCAAGAGAAAACGGTCTAAGTTTTACTGCAATTAGTATGCAGCAGAGCTTTCGAAAAGTACCCAATTGATATACACGTCAATTCGAACGCGTTTTGTACGCAAAGTATCAATCAGTGGGCTATATAAGGCACTTCTCGATGTCTATCCATGTTCTATACCATGCCAATGTAACTATCATATCTTAGCGTTCGCATAGAGCACCTAGAGTTGTGACCTTGACCGCTCCTTCATAAGTAGATAACTACTACACAATAGAAAAGACGTACAAGTGAAAATGGATTTAGTTTTACTGCAATTACCATGCAGCAGAGCTGCCAAATAATGCCCAGAAAATATACGCGTTAATTCTAATGCGTTTTGTAAACAAAGCAGCAATCCGTGGGCTATTAAGGACATTTCGCGATGCCTATCCATGTTCTACACCATGTCAATGTTACTATCATATCTTAGGGTTCGCATAGAGCACAAAGAGCTGTGATCTTGAACGCTCCTTCATTCGTGGATTACTGCTACACGATAGAAAAGACGTACAAGTGAAAATGGATTTAGTTTTACTGCAATTAGCATGCATCAGAGCTGCCAAATTATGCCAAGATAATATACGCGTTAATTCGAATGCGTTTTGTAAACAAAGCAGCGATCCGTGGGCTATTAAGGACACTTCGCGATTCCTATCCATTTTCTATACCATGTCATTGTAACTACCATATCTTAGCGTTCGTATACAGTACCTGGACTTGTGACCTTGAACGCTCCTTCATAAGTAGATAACTGCTACACGTAAGAAAAGACGTTCAAGAGAAAACGGTCGAAGTTTTACTGCAATTAGTATGCAGCAGAGCTTTCAGAAAATGCCCAAATAATATACACGTTAATTCGAACCCGTTTTGTAGGCAAAGTAGCAATCCGCGGGCAATATAAGGCACTTAGCGATGTCTATCTATGTTCTATACCATGCCAATGTAACTATCATATCTTAGCTTTCGCATACAGCACCTAGAGTTGTGACCTTGAACGCTCCTTCATAAGTAGATAACTCCTACAATAGAAAAGACGTTCAAGAGAAAACGGTCTAAGATTTACTGCAATTAGTATGCAGCAGAGCTTTCAGAAAATGCCCAATTAATATACACGTTAATTCGAACCCGTTTTGTACGCAAAGTAGCAATCCGCGGGCAATATAAGGCACTTAGCGATGTCTATCTATGTTCTATACCATGCCAATGTAACTATCATATCTTAGCGTTCGCATAGAGCTCCTAGAGTTGTGACCTTGAACGCTCGTTCATAAGTAGATATCTCCTACACGATATAAAAGACGTACAATAGAAAACGGGCTAAGTTTAACTGCAATTAGCATGCAGCAGAGCTGCCAAATAATGCCCAGATAATATACGCGTTAATTCGAATGCGTTTTGTAAACAAAGCAGCAATCCGTGGGCTATTAAGGACACTTCGCGATGTCTATCCATGTTCTATACCATGCCAATGTAACTATCATATCTTAGCGTTCGCATAGAGCATCTAGAGTTGTGACCTTGACCGCTCCTTCATAAGTAGATAACTACTACACAATAGAAAAGACGTACAAGTGAAAATGGATTTAGTTTTACGGCAATTAGCATGCAGCAGAGCTGCCAAATAATGCCCAGATAATATACGCGTTAATTCAAATGCGTTTTGTAAACAAAGCAGCAATCCGTGGGCTATTAAGGACACTTTGCGATGCCTATCCAATTTCTATACCATGCCATTGTAACTACCATATCTTAGCGTTTGCATACAGCACCTAGAGTTGTGACCTTGAACGCTCCTTCATATGTGTATAACTCCTAAACGATAGAAAAGACGTACAAGTGAAAATGGATTTAGTTTTACCGCAATTACCATGCAGCAGAGCTGCCAAATAATGCCCAGATAATATACGCGTTAATTCGAATGCGTTTTGTAAACAAAGCAGCAATCCGTGGGCTATTAAGGACACTTCGCGATGCCTATCCATTTTCTATACCATGCCATTGTAACTACCATATCTTAGCGTTTGCATACAGCACCTAGAGTTGTGACCTTGAACGCTCCTTCATATGTAGATAACTCCTACACGATAGAAAAGACGTTGAAGAGAAAACGGTCTAAGTTTTACTGCAATTAGTATGCAGCAGAGCTTTCAGTAAATGCCCAAATAATATACACGTTAATTCGAACGCGTTTTGTACGCAAAGTAGAAATCCGCGGGTAATATAAGGCACTTCACGATGTCTATCCATGTTCTATACCATGCCAATGTAACTATCATATCTTAGCGTTAGCATAGAGCACCTATAGTTGTGACCTTGACCGCTCCTTCATAAGTAGATAACTACTACACAATAGAAAAGACGTACAAGTGAAAATGGATTTAGTTTTACTGCAATTACCATGCAGCAGAGCTGCCAAATAATGCCCAGATAATAAACGCGTTAATTCTAATGCGTTTTGTAAACAAAGCAGCAATCCGTGGGCTATTAAGGACACTTCGCGATGCCTATCCATGTTCCACACCATGTCAATGTTACTATCATATCTTAGGGTTCGCATAGAGCACAAAGAGCTGTGACCATGAACGCTCCTTCATTCGTAGATTACTGCTACACGATAGAAAAGACGTACAAGTGAAAATGGATTTAGTTTTACTGCAATTAGCATGCAGCAGAGCTGCCAAATAATGCCCAGATAATATACGCGATAATTCGAATGCGTTTTGTAAACAAAGCAGCAATCCGTGGGCTATTAAGGACACTTTGCGATGCCTATCCATTTTCTATACCATGCCATTGTTACTACCATATCTTAGCGTTCGCATACAGTACCTAGAGTTGTGACCTTGAACGCTCCTTCATAAGTAGATAACTCCTACACGATAGAAAAGGCGTTCAAGAGAAAACGGTCTAAGTTTTACTGCAATTAGTATGCAGCAGAGCTTTCAGAAAATGCCCAAATAATATACACGTTAATTCGAACCCGTTTTGTACGCAAAGTAGCAATCCGCGGGCAACATAAGGCACTTAGCGATGTCTATCTATGTTCTATACCATGCCAATGTAACTATCACATCTTAGCGTTCGCATACAGCACCTAGAGTTGTGACCCTGAACGCTCCTTCATAAGTAGATAACTCCTACACGATATAAGAGACGTTCAAGAGAAAGCGGTCTAAGTTTTACTGCAATTAGTGTGCAGCAGAGCTTTCAAAATGTACCCAATTAATATACACGTCAATTCGAACGCGTTTTGTACGCAAAGTAGCAATCCGCGGGCTATATAAGGCACTTCGCGATGTCTATCCATGTTCTATAACATGCCAATGTAACTACCATATCTTAGCGTTCGCATAGAGCACCTAGAGTTGTGACCTTGAACACTCCTTCATAAGTAGATAACTCCTACACGATAGAAAAGACGTTCAAGAGAAAACGGTCTAAGATTTACTGCAATTAGTATGCAGCAGAGCTTTCAGAAAATGCCCAATTAATATACACGTTAATTCGAACCCGTTTTGTACGCAAAGCAGCAATCCGCGGGCAATATAAGGCACTTAGCGATGTCTATCTATGTTCTATACCATGCCAATGTAACTATCATATCTTAGCGTTCGCATAGAGCTCCTAGAGTTGTGACCTTGAACGCTCCTTCATTAGTAGATATCTCCTACACGATATAAGAGACGTACAATAGAAAACGGACTAAGTTTAACTGCAATTAGCATGCAGCAGAGCTGCCAAATAATGCCCAGATAATAAACGCGTTAATTCGAATGCGTTTTGTAAACAAAGCATCAATCCGTGGGCTATTAAGGACACTTGGCGATGCCTATCCATTTTCTATACCATGCCATTGTAACTACCATATCTTAGCGTTCGTATACAGTACCTAGAGTTGTGACCTTGAACGCTCCTTCATAAATAGATAACTCCTACACGATAGAAAAGACGTTCAAGAGAAAACGGTCTAAGTTTTACTGCAATTGGTATCCAGCAGAGCTTTCAAAAGGTACCCAATTAATATACACGTCAATTCGAACGCGTTTTGTACGCAAAGTATTAATCCGCGGGCAATATAAGGCACTTCGCGATGTCTATCCATGTTCTATACCATGCCAATGTAACTATGATATCTTAGCGTTCGCATAGAGCACCTAGAGTTGTGACCTTGACCGCTCCTTCATAAGTAGATACCTACTACACAATAGAAAAGACGTACAAGTGGAAACGGATTTAGTTTTACTGCAATTACCATGCAGTAGAGCTGCCAAATAATGCCCAGATAATATACGTGTTAATTCTAATGCGTTTTGTAAACAAAGCAGCGATCCGTGGGCTATTAAGGACACTTCGCGATGTCTATCCATGTTCTATACCATGCCATTGTAACTACCATATCTTAGCGTTCACATACAGCACCTAGAGTTGTGACCTTGAACGCTCCTTCATAAGTAGGTAACTCCTACATGATAGAAAAGACGTTCAAGAGAAAACGGTCTAAGTTTTACTGCAATAAGTATGCAGCAGAGCTTTCAGAAAATGCCCAAATAATATACACGTTAATTCGAACCCGTTTTGTACGCAAAGTAGCAATCCGCGGGCAATATAAGGCACTTAGCGATGTCTATCTATATTCTATACCATGCCAATGTAACTATCACATCTTAGCGTTCGCATACAGCACCTAGACCATGACCATGACCGTGACCATGAACGCTCCTTCATAAGTAGATAACTCCTACACGATAGAAAAGACGTTCAAGAGAAAACGGTCTAAGTTTTACTGCAATTGGTATCCAGCAGAGCTTTCAAAAGGTACCCAATTAATATACACGTCAATTCGAACGCGTTTTGTACGCAAAGTATTAATCCGCGGGCTATATAAGGCACTTCGCGATGTCTATCCATGTTCTATACCATGCCAATGTAACTATGATATCTTAGCGTTCGCATAGAGCACCTAGAGTTGTGACCTTGACCGCTCCTTCATAAGTAGATAACTACTACACAATAGAAAAGTCGTACAAGTGAAAATGGATTTAGTTTTACTGCAATTACCATGCAGCAGAGCTGCCAAATAATACCCAGATAATATACGCGTCAATTCTAATTCGTTTTGTAAACAAAGCAGCAATCCGTGGGCTATTAAGGACACTTCGCGGTGTCTATCCATGTTATATACCATGCCAATGTAACTATCATATCTTAGCGTTCGCATAGAGCACCTAGACTTGTGACCTTGAACGCTCCTTCATAAGTAGATAACTACTATACAATAGAAAAGACGTACAAGTGAAAATGGATTTAGTTTTACGTCAATTAGCATGCAGCAGAGTTGCCAAATAATGCCCAGATAATATACGCGTTAATTCTAATGCGTTTTGTAAACAAAGCAGCAATCCGTGGGCTATTAGGGACACTTCGCGATGCCTATCCATTTTCTATACCATGCCATTGTAACTACCATATCTTAGCGTTCGCATACAGTACCTAGAGTTGTGACCTTGAACGCTCCTTCATAAGTAGATAACTCCTACACGGTAGAAAAGATGTTCAAGAGAAAACGGTCTAAGTTTTACTGCAATTAGTATGCAGCAGAACTCTCAAAAAGTGCCCAAATAATATACACGTCAATTCGAACGCGTTTTGTACGCAAAGTAGCAATCCGCGGGCTATATAAGGCACTTCGCGATGTCTATCCATGTTCTATACCATGCCAATGTATCTAACATATCTTAGCGTTCGCATAGAGCACCTAGAGTTGTGACCTTGAACGCTCCTTCATAAGTAGATAACTACTACACAATAGAAAAGACGTACAAGTGAAAATGGATTTAGTTTTACGGCAATTAGCATGCAGCAGAGCTGCCAAATAATGCCCAGATAATATACGCGTTAATTCTAATGCGTTTTGTAAACAAAGCAGCAATCCGTGGGCTATTAAGGACACTTTGCGATGCCTATCCATTTTCTATACCATGCCATTGTAACTACCATATCTTAGCGTTTGCATACAGCACCTAGAGTTGTGACCTTGAACGCTCCTTCATATGCAGATAACTCCTACACGTTAGAAAAGACGTTGAAGAGAAAACGGTCTAAGTTTTACTGCAATTAGTATGCAGCAGAGCTTTCAGTAAATGCCCAAATAATATACACGTTAATTCGAACGCGTTTTGTACGCAAAGTAGCAATCCGCGAGTAATATAAGGCACTTCACGATGTCTATCCATGTTCTATACCATGCCAATGTAACTATCATATCTTAGCGTTCGCATAGAGCACCTAGAGTTGTGACCTTGAACACTCCTTCATAAGTAGATAACTCCTACACGATAGAAAAGACGTTCAAGAGAAAACGGTCTAAATTTTACTGCAATTAGTATGCAGCAGAGCTTTCAGAAAATGCCCAAATAATATACACGTTAATTCGAACCCGTTTTGTACGCAAAGTAGCAATCCGCGGGCAATATAAGGCATATAGCGATGTCTATCTAAGTTCTATACCATGCCATTGTAACTATCATATTTTAGCGTTCGCATACAGCACCTAGAGTTGTGACCTTGAATGCTCCTTCATAAGTAGATAACTCCTACACGATAGAAAAGACGTTCAAGAGAAAACGGTCTAAGATTTACTGCAAATAGTATGCAGCAGAGCTTTTAGAAAATGCCCAATTAATATACACGTTAATTCGTCCCCGTTTTGTACGCATAGTAGCTATCCGCGGGCAATATAAGGCACTTAGCGATGTCTATCTATGTTCTATACCATGCCAATGTAACTATCATATATTAGCGTTCGCATAGAGCTCCTAGAGTTGTGACCTTGAACGCTCCTTCATAAGTAGATATCTCCTACACAATATAAGAGACGTACAATAGAAAACGGACTAAGTTTAACTGCAATTAGCATGCAGCAGAGCTGCCAAATAATGCCCAGATAATATACGCGTTAATTCGAATGCGTTTTGTAAACAAAGCAGCAATCCGTGGGCTATTAAGGACACTTCGCGATGCCTATCCATTTTCTATACCATGCCATTGTAACTACCATATCTTAGCGTTTGCATACAGCACCTGGAGTTGTGACCTTGAACGCTCCTTCATAAGTAGATAACTGCTACACGATAGAAAAGACGTTCAAGAGAAAACGGTCTAAGTTTTACTGCAATTAGTATGCAGCAGAGCTTTCAAAAAGTACCCAATTAATATACACGTCAATTCGAACGCGTTTTGTACGCAAAGTAGCAATCCGCGGGCTATATAAGGTACTTCGCGATGTCTATCCATGTTCTATACCATGCCAATGTAACTACCATATCTTAGCGTTCGCATTGAGCACCTAGAGTTGTGACCTTGAACGCTCCTTCATAAGTAGATAACTGCTACACGATAGAAAAGACGTTCAAGAGAAAACGGTCTAAGTTTTACTGCAATTAGTATGGAGCAGAGCTTTCGAAAAGTACCCAATTAATATACACGTCAATTCGAACGCGTTTTGTACGCAAAGTATCAATCCGCGGGCTATATAAGGCACTTCGCGATGTCTATCCATGTTCTATACCATGCCAATGTAACTATCATATCTTAGCGTTCGCATACAGCACCTAGAGTGGTGACCTTGAACGCTCCTTCATAAGTAGATAACTCCTTCACGATAGAAAAGACGTTCAAGAGAAAACGGTCTAAAATTTACTGCAATTAGTATGCAGCAGAGCTTTCAGAAAATGCCCAAATAAAATACACGTTAATTCGAACCCGTTTTGTACGCAAAGTAGCAATCCGCGGGCAATATAAGGCACTTAGCGATGTCTATCTATGTTCTATACCATGCCAATGTAACTATCATATCTTAGCGTTCGCATAGAGCTCCTAGAGTTGTGACCTTGAACGCTCCTTCATAAGTAGATATCTCCTACACGATATAAAAGACGTACAATAGAAAACGGACTAAGTTTAACTGCAATTAGCATGCAGCAGAGCTGCCAAATAATGCCCAGATAATATACGCGTTAATTCTAATGCGTTTTGTAAACAAAGCAGCAATCCGTGGGCTATTAAGGACACTTCGCGATGCCTATCCATGTTCTACACCATGTCAATGTTACTATCATATCTTAGGGTTCGCATAGAGCACAAAGAGCTGTGACCTTGAACGCTCCTTCATTCGTAGATTACTGCTACACGATAGAAAAGACGTACAAGTGAAAATGGATTTAGTTTTACTGCAATTAGCATGCAGCAGAGCTGCCAAATAATGCCCAGATAATATACGCGCTAATTCTAATGCGTTTTGTAAACAAAGCAGCAATCCGTGGGCTATTAAGGACACTTCGCGATGTCTATCCATGTTATATACCATGCCAATGTAACTATCATATCTTATCGTTCGCATAGAGCACCTAGAGTTGTTACCTTGAACGCTCCTTCATAAGTAGATAACTACTACACAATAGAAAAGACGTACAAGTGAAAATGGATTTAGTTTTACGGCAATTAGCATGCAGCAGAGCTGCCAAATAATGCCCAGATAATATACGCGTTAATTCAAATGCGTTTTGTAAACAAAGCAGCAATCCGTGGGCTATTAAGGACACTTTGCGATGCCTATCCAATTTCTATACCATGCCATTGTAACTACCATATCTTAGCGTTTGCATACAGCACCTAGAGTTGTGACCTTGAACGCTCCTTCATATGTGGATAACTCCTAAACGATAGAAAAGACGTACAAGTGAAAATGGATTTAGTTTTACCGCAATTACCATGCAGCAGAGCTGCCAAATAATGCCCAGATAATATACGCGTTAATTCGAATGCGTTTTGTAAACAAAGCAGCAATCCGTGGGCTATTAAGGACACTTCGCGATGCCTATCCATTTTCTATACCATGCCATTGTAACTACCATTTCTTAGCGTTCGCATACAGTACCTAGAGTTGTGACCTTGAACGCTCCTTCATAAGTAGATAACTCCTACAAGATAGAAAAGGCGTTCAAGAGAAAACGGTCTAAGATTTACTGCAATTAGTATGCAGCAGAGCTTTCAGAAAATGCCCAAATAAAATACACGTTAATTCGAACCCGTTTTGTACGCAAAGTAGCAATCCGCGGGCAATATAAGGCACTTAGCGATGTCTATCTATGTTCTATACCATGCCAATGTAACTATCATATCTTAGCGTTCGCATAGAGCTCCTAGAGTTGTGACCTTGAACGCTCCTTCATAAGTAGATATCTCCTACACGATATAAAAGACGTACAATAGAAAACGGACTAAGTTTAACTGCAATTAGCATGCAGCAGAGCTGCCAAATAATGCCCAGATAATAACGCGTTAATTCTAATGCGTTTTGTAAACAAAGCAGCAATCCGTGGGCTTTTAAGGACACTTCGCGATGCCTATCCATGTTCTACACCATGTCAATGTTACTATCATATCTTAGGGTTCGCATAGAGCACAAAGAGCTGTGACCTTGAACGCTCCTTCATTCGTAGATTACTGCTACACGATAGAAAAGACGTACAAGTGGAAACGGATTTAGTTTTACTGCAATTACCATGCAGTAGAGCTGCCAAATAATGCCCAGATAATATACGCGTTAATTCTAATGCGTTTTGTAAACAAAGCAGCGATCCGTGGGCTATTAAGGACATTTCGCGATGTCTATCCATGTTCTATACCATGCCATTGTAACTACCAAATCTTAGCGTTCGCATACAGCACCTAGAGTTGTGACCTTGAACGCTCCTTCATAAGTAGGTAACTCTACATGATAGAAAAGACGTTCAAGAGAAAACGGTCTAAGTTTTACTGCAATTAGTATGCAGCAGAGCTTTCAGAAAATGCCCAAATAATATACACGTTAATTCGAACCCGTTTTGTACGCAAAGCAGCAATCCGCGGGCAATATAAGGCACTTAGCGATGTCTATCTATCTTCTATACCATGCCAATGTAACTATGATATCTTAGCGTTCGCATAGAGCACCTAGAGTTGTGACCTTGACCGCTCCTTCATAAGTAGATAACCACTACACAATAGAAAAGACGTACAAGTGAAAATGGATTTAGTTTTACGGCAATTAGCATGCAGCAGAGCTGCCAAATAATGCCCAGATAATATACGCGTTAATTCTAATGCGTTTTGTAAACAAAGCAGCAATCCGTGGGCTTTTAAGGACACTTTGCGATGCCTATCCATTTTCTATACCATGCCATTGTAACTACCATATCTTAGCGTTTGCATACAGCACCTAGAGTTGTGACCTTGAACGCTCCTTCATATGTAGATAACTCCTACACGATAGAAAAGACGTTTAAGAGAAAACGGTCTAAGTTTTACTGCAATTAGTATGCAGCAGAGCTTTCAGTAAATGCCCAAATAATATACACGTTAATTCGAACGCGTTTTGTAAGCAAAGTAGCAATCCGCGGGTAATATAAGGCACTTCACGATGTCTATCCATGTTCTATACCATGCCAATGTAGCTATCATATCTAAGCGTTCGCATAGAGCACCTAGAGTTGTGACCTTGACCGCTCCTTCATAAGTAGATAACTACTACACAATAGAAAAGACGTACAAGTGAAAATGGATTTAGTTTTACTGCAATTACCATGCAGCAGAGCTGCCAAATAATGCCCAGATAATATACGCGTTAATTCTAATGCGTTTTGTAAACAAAGCAGCAATCCGTGGGCTATTAAGGACACTTCGCGATGCCTATCCATGTTCTACACCATGTGAATGTTACTATCATATCTTAGGGTTCGCATAGAGCACAAGGAGCTGTGACCTTGAACGCTCCTTCATTTGTAGATTACTGCTACACGATAGAAAAAACGTACAAGTGAAAATGGATTTAGTTTTACTGCAATTACCATGCAGCAGAGCTGCCAAATAATGCCCAGATAATATACGCGTTAATTCTAATGCGTTTTGTAAACAAAGCAGCAATCCGTGGGCTATTAAGGACACTTCGCGATGTCTATCCATTTTCTATACCATGCCATTGTAACTACCATATCTTAGCGTTTGCATACAGTACCTAGAGTTGTGACCTTGAACGCTCCTTCATAAGTAGATAACTCCTACACCATAGAAAAGACGTTCAAGAGAAAACGGTCGAAGTTTTACTGCAATTAGTATGCAGCAGAGCTTTCTAAAATGCCCAAATAATATACATGTTAATTCGAACCCGTCTTGTACGCAAAGTAGCAATCCGCGGGCAATATAAGGCACTTAGCGATGTCTATCTATGTTCTATACCATGCCAATGTAACTATCATATCTTAGCGTTCGCATACAGCACCTTGAGTTGTGACCTTGAACGCTCCTTCATAAGTAGATAACTACTACACAATAGAAAAGACGTACAAGTGAAAATGGATTTAGTTTTACGGCAATTAGCATGCAGCAGAGCTGCCAAATAATGCCCAGATAATATACGCGTTCATTCTAATGCGTTTTGTAAACAAAGCAGCAATCCGTGGGCTTTTAAGGACACTTTGCGATGCCTATCCATTTTCTATAACATGCCATTGTAACTACCATATCTTAGCGTTTGCATACAGCACCTAGAGTTGTGACCTTGCACGCTCCTTCATATGTAGATAACTCCTACACGATAGAAAAGACGTTGAAGAGAAAACGGTCTAAGTTTTACTGCAATTAGTATGCAGCAGAGCTTTCAGAAAATGCCCAAATAATATACATGTTAATTCGAACCCGTTTTGTACGCAAAGTAGCAATCCGCGGGCAATATAAGGCACTTAGCGATGTCTATCTATGTTCTATACTATGCCAATGTAACTATCATATCTTAGCGTTCGCATACAGCACCTAGAGTGGTGACCTTGAACGCTCCTTCATAAGTAGATAACTCCTTCACGATAGAAAAGACGTTCAAGAGAAAACGGTATAAGTTTTACTGCAATTAGTATGCAGCAGAGCTTTCGAAAAGTACAGCAGAGCTTTCAAAATGTACCCAATTAATATACACGTCAATTCGAACGCGTTTTGTACGCAAAGTAGCAATCCGCGGGCTATATAAGGCACTTCGCGATGTCTATCCATGTTCTATAACATGCCAATGTAACTACCATATCTTAGCGTTCGCATAGAGCACCTAGAGTTGTGACCTTGAACACTCCTTCATAAGTAGATAACTCCTTCACGATAGAAAAGACGTTCAAGAGAAAACGGTCTAAGTTTTACTGCAATTAGTATGTAGCAGAGCTTTCAGAAAATGCCCAAATAATATACACGTTAATTCGGACCCGTCTTGTACGCAAAGTAGCAATCCGGGGGCAATATAAGGCACTTAGCGATGTCTATCTATGTTCTATACCATGCCAATGTAACTATCATATCTTAGCGTTCGCATAGAGCTCCTAGAGTTGTGACCTTGAACTCTCCTTCATAAGTAGATATCTCCTACACGATATAAGAGACGTACAATAGAAAACGGACTAAGTTTAACTGCAATTAGCATGCAGCAGAGCTGCCAAATAATGCCCAGATAATAAACGCGTTAATTCGAATGCGTTTTGTAAACAAAGCATCAATCCGTGGGCTATTAAGGACACTTCGCGATGCCTATCCATTTTCTATACCATGCCATTGTAACTACCATATCTTAGCGTTCGTATACAGTACCTAGAGTTGTGACCTTGAACGCTCCTTCATAAATAGATAACTCCTACACGATAGAAAAGACGTTCAAGAGAAAACGGTCTAAGTTTTACTGCAATTGGTATCCAGCAGAGCTTTCAAAAGGTACCCAATTAATATACACGTCAATTCGAACGCGTTTTGTACGCAAAGTATTAATCCGCGGGCAATATAAGGCACTTAGCGATGTCTATCTATGTTCTATACCATGCCAAGGTAACTATCACATCTTAGCGTTCGCATACAGCACCTAGAGTTGTGACCATGAACGCTCCTTCATAAGTAGATAACTCCTACACGATAGAAAAGACGTTCAAGAGAAAACGGTCTAAGTTTTACTGCAATAAGTATGCAGCAGAGCTTTCAGAAAATGCCCAAATAATATACACGTTAATTCGAACCCGTTTTGTACGCAAAGTAGCAATCCGCGGGCAATATATGGCACTTAGCGATGTCTATCTATGTTCTATACCATGCCAATGTAACTATCACATCTTAGCGTTCGCATACAGCACCTAGAGTTGTGACCATGAACGCTCCTTCATAAGTAGATAACTCCTACACGATAGAAAAGACGTTCAAGAGAAAACGGTCCAAGTTTTACTGCAATTGGTATCCAGCAGAGCTTTCAAAAGGTACCCAATTAATATACACGTCAATTCGAACGCGTTTTGTACGCAAAGTATTAATCCGCGGGCTATATAAGGCACTTCGCGATGTCTATCCATGTTCTATACCATGCCAATGTAACTATGATATCTTAGCGTTCGCATAGAGCACCTAGAGTTGTGACCTTGACCGCTCCTTCATAAGTTGATAACTACTACACAATAGAAAAGTCGTACAAGTGAAAATGGATTTAGTTTTACTGCAATTACCATGCAGCAGAGCTGCCAAATAATACCCAGATAATATACGCGTCAATTCTAATTCGTTTTGTAAACAAAGCAGCAATCCGTGGGCTATTAAGGACATTTCGCGATGCCTATCCATGTTCTACACCATGTCAATGTTACTATCATATCTTAGGGTTCGCATAGAGCACAGAGAGCTGTGACCTTGAACGCTCCTTCATTCGTAGATTACTGCTACACGATAGAAAAGACGTACAAGTGAAAATGGATTTAGTTTTACTGCAATTAGCATGCATCAGAGCTGCCAAATTATGCCAAGATAATATACGCGTTAATTCGAATGCGTTTGGTAAACAAAGCAGCAATCCGTGGGCTATTAAGGACACTTCGCGATGCCTATCCATTTTCTATACCATGTCATTGTAACTACCATATCTTAGCGTTCGTATACAGTACCTGGAGTTGTGACCTTGAACGCTCCTTCATAAGTAGATAACTGCTACACGATAGAAAAGACGTTCAAGAGAAAACGGTCTAAGTTTTACTGCAATTAGTATGCAGCAGAGCTTTCAAAAAGTACCCAATTAATATACACGTCAATTCGAACGCGTTTTGTACGCAAAGTAGCAATCCGCGGGCTATATAAGGTACTTCGCGATGTCTATCCATGTTCTATACCATGCCAATGTAACTACCATATCTTAGCGTTCGCATTGAGCACCTAGAGTTGTGACCTTGAACGCTCCTTCATAAGTAGATAACTCCTACACGATAGAAAAGACGTTCAAGAGAAAACGGTCTAAGATTTACTGCAATTAGTATGCAGCAGAGCTTTCAAAAAGTACCCAATTAATATACACGTCAATTCGAACGCGTTTTGTACGCAAAGTAGCAATCCGCGGGCTATATAAGGTACTTCGCGATGTCTATCCATGTTCTATACCATGCCAATGTAACTACCATATCTTAGCGTTCGCATAGAGCACCTAGAGTTGTGACCTTGAACGCTCCTTCATAAGTAGATAACTCCTACACGACAGAAAAGACGTTCAAGAGAAAACGGTCTAAGATTTACTGCAATTAGTATGCAGCAGAGATTTCAGAAAATGCCCAAATAAAATACACGTTAATTCGAACCCGTTTTGTACGCAAAGTAGCAATCCGCGGGCAATATAAGGCACTTAGCGATGTCTATCTATGTTCTATACCATGCCAATGTAACTATCATATCTTAGCGTTCGCATAGAGCTCCTAGAGTTGTGACCTTGAACGCTCCTTCATAAGTAGATATCTCCTACACGATATAAAAGACGTACAATATAAAACGGACTAAGTTTAACTGCAATTAGCATGCAGCAGAGCTGCCAAATAATGCCCAGATAATATACGCGTTAATTCTAATGCGTTTTGTAAACAAAGCAGCAATCCGTGGGCTATTAAGGACACTTCGCGATGCCTATCCATGTTCTACACCATGTCAATGTTACTATCATATCTTAGGGTTCGCATAGAGCACAAAGAGCTGTGACCTTGAACGCTCCTTCATTCGTAGATTACTGCTACACGATAGAAAAGACGTACAAGTGAAAATGGATTTAGTTTTACTGCAATTAGCATGCAGCAGAGCTGCCAAATAATGCCCAGATAATATACGCGTTAATTCTAATGCGTTTTGTAAACAAAGCAGCAATCCGTGGGCTATTAAGGACACTTCGCGTTGTCTATCCATGTTATATACCATGCCAATGTAACTATAATATCTTAGCGTTCGCATAGAGCACCTAGAGTTGTGACCTTGAACGCTCCTTCATTAGTAGATAACTACTACACAATAGAAAAGACGTACAAGTGAAAATGGATTTAGTTTTACGGCAATTAGCATGCAGCAGAGCTGCCAAATAATGCCCAGATAATATACGTGTTAATTCTAATGCGTTTTGTAAACAAAGCAGCAATCCGTGGGCTATTAAGGACACTTCGCGATGCCTATCCATGTTCTACACCATGTCAATGTAACTATCATATCTTAGCGTTCGCATACAGCACCTAGAGTTGTGACCTTGAACGCTCCTTCATAAGTAGATAACTCCTACACGATAGAAAAGACGTTCAAGAGAAAACGGTCTAAATTTTATTGCAATTAGTATGCAGCAGAGCATTCAGAAAATGCCCAATTAATTTACACGTTAATTCGAACCCGTTTTGTACGCAAAGCAGCAATCCGCGGGCAATATTAGCGATGTCTATCTATGTTCTATACCATGCCAATGTAACTATCATATCTTAGCGTTCGCATACAGCACCTAGAGTTGTGACCTTGAACGCTCCTTCATAAGTAGATAACTCCTACACGATAGAAAAGACGTTCAAGAGAAAACGGTCTAAGATTAACTGCAATTAGCATGCAGCAGAGCTGCCAAATAATGCCCAGATAATAAATGCGTTAATTCTAATGCGTTTTGTAAACAAAGCAGCAATCCGTGGGCTATTAAGGACATTTCGCGATGCCTATCCATGTTCTACACCATGTCAATGTTACTATCATATCTTAGGGTTCGCATAGAGCACAAAGAGCAGTGACCTTGAACGCTCCTTCATTCGTAGATTACTGCTACACGATAGAAAAGACGTACAAGTGAAAATGGATTTAGTTTTACTGCAATTAGCATGCAGCAGAGCTGCCAAATTATGCCAAGATAATATACGCGTTAATTCGAATGCGTTTTGTAAACAAAGCAGCAATCCGTGGGCTATTAAGGACACTTCGCGATGCCTATCCATTTTCTATACCATGCCATTGTAACTACCATATCTTAGCGTTCGTATACAGTACCTGGAGTTGTGACCCTGAACGCTCCTTCATAAGTAGATAACTCCTACACGATAGAAAAGACGTTCAAGAGAAAACGGTCGAAGTTTTACTGCAATTAGTATGCAGCAGAGCTTTCAGAAAATGCCCAAATAATATACACGTTAATTCGAACCCGTTTTGTAGGCAAAGTAGCAATCCGCGGGCAATATAAGGCACCTAGCGATGTGTATCTATGTTCTATACCATGCCAATGTAACTATCATATCTTAGCGTTCGCATACAGCATCTAGAGTTGTGACCTTGAACGCTCCTTCATAAGTAGTTAACGCCTACACGATAGAAAAGATGTTCAAGAGAAAACGGTCTAAGTTTTACTGCAATTAGTATGCAGCAGAGCTTTCATAAAGTACCCAATTAATATACACGTCAATTCGAACGTGTTTTGTACGCAAAGTAGCAATCCGCGGGCTATATAAGGCACTTCGCGATGTCTATCCATGTTCTATACCATGCCAATGTAACTACCATATCTTAGCGTTCGCATAGAGCACCTAGAGTTGTGACCTTAAACGCTCCATCATAAGTAGATAACTCCTACACGATAGAAAAGACGTTCAAGAGAAAACGGTCTAAGATTTACTGCAATTAGTATGCAGCAGAGCTTTCAGAAAATGCCCAAATAAAATACACGTTAATTCGAACCCGTTTTGTACGCAAAGTAGCAATCCGCGGGCAATATAAAGCACTTAGCGATGTCTATCTATGTTCTATACCATGCCAATGTAACTATCATATCTTAGCGTTCGCATAGAGCTCCTAGAGTTGTGACCTTGAACGCTCCTTCATAAGTAGATATCTCCTACACGATATAAAAGACGTACAATAGAAAACGGACTAAGTTTAACTGCAATTAGCATGCAGCAGAGCTGCCAAATAATGCCCAGATAATATACGCGTTAATTCTAATGCGTTTTGTAAACAAAGCAGCAATCCGTGGGCTTTTAAGGACACTTCGCGATGCCTATCCATGTTCTACACTATGTCAATGTTACTATCATATCTTAGGGTTCACATAGAGCACAAAGAGCTGTGACCTTGAACGCTCCTTCATTCGTAGATTACTGCTACACGATAGAAAAGACGTACAAGTGGAAACGGATTTAGTTTTACTGCAATTACCATGCAGTAGAGCTGCCAAATAATGCCCAGATAATATACGCGTTAATTCTAATGCGTTTTGTAAACAAAGCAGCGATCCGTGGGCTATTAAGGACATTTCGCGATGTCTATCCATGTTCTATACCATGCCATTGTAACTACCAAATCTTAGCGTTCGCATACAGCACCTAGAGTTGTGACCTTGAACGCTCCTTCATAAGTAGGTAACTCTACATGATAGAAAAGACGTTCAAGAGAAAACGGTCTAAGTTTTACTGCAATTAGTATGCAGCAGAGCTTTCAGAAAATGCCCAAATAATATACACGTTAATTCGAACCCGTTTTGTACGCAAAGCAGCAATCCGCGGGCAATATAAGGCACTTAGCGATGTCTATCTATCTTCTATACCATGCCAATGTAACTATGATATCTTAGCGTTCGCATAGAGCACCTAGAGTTGTGACCTTGACCGCTCCTTCATAAGTAGATAACTACTACACAATAGAAAAGACGTACAAGTGAAAATGGATTTAGTTTTACGGCAATTAGCATGCAGCAGAGCTGCCAAATAATGCCCAGATAATATACGCGTTAATTCTAATGCGTTTTGTAAACAAAGCAGCAATCCGTGGGCTTTTAAGGACACTTTGCGATGCCTATCCATTTTCTATACCATGCCATTGTAACTACCATATCTTAGCGTTTGCATACAGCACCTAGAGTTGTGACCTTGAACGCTCCTTCATATGTAGATAACTCCTACACGATAGAAAAGACGTTTAAGAGAAAACGGTCTAAGTTTTACTGCAATTAGTATGCAGCAGAGCTTTCAGTAAATGCCCAAATAATATACACGTTAATTCGAACGCGTTTTGTAAGCAAAGTAGCAATCCGCGGGTAATATAAGGCACTTCACGATGTCTATCCATGTTCTATACCATGCCAATGTAGCTATCATATCTAAGCGTTCGCATAGAGCACCTAGAGTTGTGACCTTGACCGCTCCTTCATAAGTAGATAACTACTACACAATAGAAAAGACGTACAAGTGAAAATGGATTTAGTTTTACTGCAATTACCATGCAGCAGAGCTGCCAAATAATGCCCAGATAATATACGCGTTAATTCTAATGCGTTTTGTAAACAAAGCAGCAATCCGTGGGCTATTAAGGACACTTCGCGATGCCTATCCATGTTCTACACCATGTGAATGTTACTATCATATCTTAGGGTTCGCATAGAGCACAAGGAGCTGTGACCTTGAACGCTCCTTCATTTGTAGATTACTGCTACACGATAGAAAAAACGTACAAGTGAAAATGGATTTAGTTTTACTGCAATTACCATGCAGCAGAGCTGCCAAATAATGCCCAGATAATATACGCGTTAATTCTAATGCGTTTTGTAAACAAAGCAGCAATCCGTGGGCTATTAAGGACACTTCGCGATGTCTATCCATTTTCTATACCATGCCATTGTAACTACCATATCTTAGCGTTTGCATACAGTACCTAGAGTTGTGACCTTGAACGCTCCTTCATAAGTAGATAACTCCTACACCATAGAAAAGACGTTCAAGAGAAAACGGTCGAAGTTTTACTGCAATTAGTATGCAGCAGAGCTTTCTAAAATGCCCAAATAATATACATGTTAATTCGAACCCGTCTTGTACGCAAAGTAGCAATCCGCGGGCAATATAAGGCACTTAGCGATGTCTATCTATGTTCTATACCATGCCAATGTAACTATCATATCTTAGCGTTCGCATACAGCACCTTGAGTTGTGACCTTGAACGCTCCTTCATAAGTAGATAACTACTACACAATAGAAAAGACGTACAAGTGAAAATGGATTTAGTTTTACGGCAATTAGCATGCAGCAGAGCTGCCAAATAATGCCCAGATAATATACGCGTTCATTCTAATGCGTTTTGTAAACAAAGCAGCAATCCGTGGGCTTTTAAGGACACTTTGCGATGCCTATCCATTTTCTATAACATGCCATTGTAACTACCATATCTTAGCGTTTGCATACAGCACCTAGAGTTGTGACCTTGAACGCTCCTTCATATGTAGATAACTCCTACACGATAGAAAAGACGTTGAAGAGAAAACGGTCTAAGTTTTACTGCAATTAGTATGCAGCAGAGCTTTCAGAAAATGCCCAAATAATATACATGTTAATTCGAACCCGTTTTGTACGCAAAGTAGCAATCCGCGGGCAATATAAGGCACTTAGCGATGTCTATCTATGTTCTATACTATGCCAATGTAACTATCATATCTTAGCGTTCGCATACAGCACCTAGAGTGGTGACCTTGAACGCTCCTTCATAAGTAGATAACTCCTTCACGATAGAAAAGACGTTCAAGAGAAAACGGTCTAAGTTTTACTGCAATTAGTATGCAGCAGAGCTTTCGAAAAGTACCCAATTAATATACACGTCAATTAGAACGCGTTTTGTACGCAAAGTATCAATCCGCGGGCAATATAAGGCACTTCGCGATGTCTATCCATGTTCTATACCATGCCAATGTAACTATCATATCTTAGCGTTCGCATAGAGCACCTAGAGTTGTGACCTTGACCGCTCCTTCATAAGTAGATAACTACTACACAATAGAAAAGACGTACAAGTGAAAATGGATTTAGTTTTACTGCAATTAGCATGCAGCAGAGCTGCCAAATAATGCCCAGATAATATACGCGTTAATTCGAATGCGTTTTGTAAACAAAGCAGCAATCCGTGGGCTTTTAAGGACACTTCGCGATGCCTATCCATTTTCTATACCATGCCAATGTAACTATCATATCTTAGCGTTCGCATAGAGCACCTAAAGTTGTGACCTTGACCGCTCCTTCATAAGTAGATAACTACTACACAATAGAAAAGACGTACAAGTGAAAATGGATGTAGTTTTACGGCAATTAGCATGCAGCAGAGCTGCCAAATAATGCCCAGATAATATACGCGTTAATTCTAATGTGTTTTGTAAACAAAGCAGCAATCCGTGGGCTATTAAGGACACTTTGCGATGCCTATCCATTTTCTATAACATGCCATTGTAACTACCATATCTTAGCGTTTGCATACAGCACCTAGAGTTGTGACCTTGAACGCTCCTTCATATGTAGATAACTCCTACACGATAGAAAAGACGTTGAAGAGAAAACGGTCTAAGTTTTACTGCAATTAGTATGCAGCAGAGCTTTCAGTAAATGCCCAAATAATATACACGTTAATTCGAACGCGTTTTGTACGCAAAGTAGCAATCCGCGGGTAATATAAGGCACTTCCCGATGTCTATCCATGTTCTATACCATGCCAATGTAACTATCATATCTTAGCGTTCGCATAGAGCACCTATAGTTGTGACCTTGACCGCTCCTTCATAAGTAGATAACTACTACACAATAGAAAAGACGTACAAGTGAAAATGGATTTAGTTTTACTGCAATTACCATGCAGCAGAGCTGCCAAATAATGCCCAGATAATAAACGCGTTAATTCTAATGCGTTTTGTAAACAAAGCAGCAATCCGTGGGCTATTAAGGACACTTCGCGATGCCTATCCATGTTCTACACCATGTCAATGTTACTATCATATCTTAGGGTTCGCATAGAGCACAAAGAGCTGTGACCATGAACGCTCCTTCATTCGTAGATTACTGCTACACGATAGAAAAGACGTACAAGTGAAAATGGATTTAGTTTTACTGCAATTAGCATGCAGCAGATCTGCCAAATAATGCCCAGATAATATACGCGATAATTCGAATGCGTTTTGTAAACAAAGCAGCAATCCGTGGGCTATTAAGGACACTTTGCGATGCCTATCCATTTTCTATACCAAGCCATTGTTACTACCATATCTTAGCGTTCGCATACAGTACCTAGAGTTGTGACCTTGAACGCTCCTTCATAAGTAGATAACTCCTACACTATAGAAAAGGCGTTCAAGAGAAAACGGTCTAAGTTTTACTGCAATTAGTATGCAGCAGAGCTTTCAGAAAATGCCCAAATAATATACACGTTAATTCGAACCCGTTTTGTACGCAAAGTAGCAATCCGCGGGCAATATAAGGCACTTAGCGATGTCTATCTATGTTCTATACAATGCCAATGTAACTATCATATCTTAGCGTTCGCATACAGCACCTAGAGTTGTGACCCTGAACGCTCCTTCATAAGTAGATAACTCCTACACGATATAAGAGACGTTCAAGAGAAAGCGGTCTAAGTTTTACTGCAATTAGTGTGCAGCAGAGCTTTCAAAATGTACCCAATTAATATACACGTCAATTCGAACGCGTTTTGTACGCAAAGTAGCAATCCGCGGGCTATATAAGGCACTTCGCGATGTCTATCCATGTTCTATAACATGCCAATGTAACTACCATATCTTAGCGTTCGCATAGAGCACCTAGAGTTGTGACCTTGAACACTCCTTCATAAGTAGATAACTCCTTCACGATAGAAAAGACGTTCAAGAGAAAACGGTCTAAGTTTTACTGCAATTAGTATGTAGCAGAGCTTTCAGAAAATGCCCAAATAATATACACGTTAATTCGGACCCGTCTTGTACGCAAAGTAGCAATCCGGGGGCAATATAAGGCACTTAGCGATGTCTATCTATGTTCTATACCATGCCAATGTAACTATCATATCTTAGCGTTCGCATAGAGCTCCTAGAGTTGTGACCTTGAACTCTCCTTCATAAGTAGATATCTCCTACACGATATAAGAGACGTACAAAAGAAAACGGACTAAGTTTAACTGCAATTAGCATGCAGCAGAGCTGCCAAATAATGCCCAGATAATAAACGCGTTAATTCGAATGCGTTTTGTAAACAAAGCATCAATCCGTGGGCTATTAAGGACACTTCGCGATGCCTATCCATTTTCTATACCATGCCATTGTAACTACCATATCTTAGCGTTCGTATACAGTACCTAGAGTTGTGACCTTGAACGCTCCTTCATAAATAGATAACTCCTACACGATAGAAAAGACGTTAAAGAGAAAACGGTCTAAGTTTTACTGCAATTGGTATCCAGCAGAGCTTTCAAAAGGTACCCAATTAATATACACGTCAATTCGAACGCGTTTTGTACGCAAAGTATTAATCCGCGGGCAATATAAGGCACTTAGCGATGTCTATCTATGTTCTATACCATGCCAAGGTAACTATCACATCTTAGCGTTCGCATACAGCACCTAGAGTTGTGACCATGAACGCTCCTTCATAAGTAGATAACTCCTACACGATAGAAAAGACGTTCAAGAGAAAACGGTCTAAGTTTTACTGCAATAAGTATGCAGCAGAGCTTTCAGAAAATGCCCAAATAATATACACGTTAATTCGAACCCGTTTTGTACGCAAAGTAGCAATCCGCGGGCAATATAAGGCACTTAGCGATGTCTATCTATGTTCTATACCATGCCAATGTAACTATCACATCTTAGCGTTCGCATACAGCACCTAGAGTTGTGACCATGAACGCTCCTTCATAAGTAGATAACTCCTACACGATAGAAAAGACGTTCAAGAGAAAACGGTCCAAGTTTTACTGCAATTGGTATCCAGCAGAGCTTTCAAAAGGTACCCAATTAATATACACGTCAATTCGAACGCGTTTTGTACGCAAAGTATTAATCCGCGGGCTATATAAGGCACTTCGCGATGTCTATCCATGTTCTATACCATGCCAATGTAACTATGATATCTTAGCGTTCGCATAGAGCACCTAGAGTTGTGACCTTGACCGCTCCTTCATAAGTTGATAACTACTACACAATAGAAAAGTCGTACAAGTGAAAATGGATTTAGTTTTACTGCAATTACCATGCAGCAGAGCTGCCAAATAATACCCAGATAATATACGCGTCAATTCTAATTCGTTTTGTAAACAAAGCAGCAATCCGTGGGCTATTAAGGACATTTCGCGATGCCTATCCATGTTCTACACCATGTCAATGTTACTATCATATCTTAGGGTTCGCATAGAGCACAAAGAGCTGTGACCTTGAACGCTCCTTCATTCGTAGATTACTGCTACACGATAGAAAAGACGTACAAGTGAAAATGGATTTAGTTTTACTGCAATTAGCATGCATCAGAGCTGCCAAATTATGCCAAGATAATATACGCGTTAATTCGAATGCGTTTGGTAAACAAAGCAGCAATCCGTGGGCTATTAAGGACACTTCGCGATGCCTATCCATTTTCTATACCATGTCATTGTAACTACCATATCTTAGCGTTCGTATACAGTACCTGGAGTTGTGACCTTGAACGCTCCTTCATAAGTAGATAACTGCTACACGATAGAAAAGACGTTCAAGAGAAAACGGTCTAAGTTTTACTGCAATTAGTATGCAGCAGAGCTTTCAAAAAGTACCCAATTAATATACACGTCAATTCGAACGCGTTTTGTACGCAAAGTAGCAATCCGCGGGCTATATAAGGTACTTCGCGATGTCTATCCATGTTCTATACCATGCCAATGTAACTACCATATCTTAGCGTTCGCATTGAGCACCTAGAGTTGTGACCTTGAACGCTCCTTCATAAGTAGATAACTCCTACACGATAGAAAAGACGTTCAAGAGAAAACGGTCTAAGATTTACTGCAATTAGTATGCAGCAGAGCTTTCAAAAAGTACCCAATTAATATACACGTCAATTCGAACGCGTTTTGTACGCAAAGTAGCAATCCGCGGGCTATATAAGGTACTTCGCGATGTCTATCCATGTTCTATACCATGCCAATGTAACTACCATATCTTAGCGTTCGCATAGAGCACCTAGAGTTGTGACCTTGAACGCTCCTTCATAAGTAGATAACTCCTACACGACAGAAAAGACGTTCAAGAGAAAACGGTCTAAGATTTACTGCAATTAGTATGCAGCAGAGATTTCAGAAAATGCCCAAATAAAATACACGTTAATTCGAACCCGTTTTGTACGCAAAGTAGCAATCCGCGGGCAATATAAGGCACTTAGCGATGTCTATCTATGTTCTATACCATGCCAATGTAACTATCATATCTTAGCGTTCGCATAGAGCTCCTAGAGTTGTGACCTTGAACGCTCCTTCATAAGTAGATATCTCCTACACGATATAAAAGACGTACAATAGAAAACGGACTAAGTTTAACTGCAATTAGCATGCAGCAGAGCTGCCAAATAATGCCCAGATAATATACGCGTTAATTCTAATGCGTTTTGTAAACAAAGCAGCAATCCGTGGGCTATTAAGGACACTTCGCGATGCCTATCCATGTTCTACACCATGTCAATGTTACTATCATATCTTAGGGTTCGCATAGAGCACAAAGAGCTGTGACCTTGAACGCTCCTTCATTCGTAGATTACTGCTACACGATAGAAAAGACGTACAAGTGAAAATGGATTTAGTTTTACTGCAATTAGCATGCAGCAGAGCTGCCAAATAATGCCCAGATAATATACGCGTTAATTCTAATGCGTTTTGTAAACAAAGCAGCAATCCGTGGGCTATTAAGGACACTTCGCGATGCCTAACCATGTTCTACACCATGTCAATGTTACTATCATATTTTAGGGTTCGCATAGAGCACAGAGAGCTGTGACCTTGAACGTTCCTTCATTCGTAGATTACTGCTACACGATAGAAAAGACGTACAAGTGAAAATGGATTTAGTTTTACTGCAATTAGCATGCAGCAGAGCTGCCAAATATTGCCCAGATAATATATGCGTTAATTCGAATACGTTTTGTAAACAAAGCAGCAATCCGTGGGCTATTAAGGACACTTCGCGATGCCTATCCATTTTCTATACCATGCCATTGTAACTACCATATCTTAGCGTTCGCATACAGTACCTAGAGTTGTGAACTTGAACGCTCCTTCATAAGTAGATAACTCCTACAAGATAGAAAAGGCGTTCAAGAGAAAACGGTCTAAGTTTTACTGCAATTAGTATGCAGCAGAGCTTTCAGAAAATGCCCAAATAATATACATGTTAATTCGAACCCGTTTTGTACGCAAAGTAGCAATCCGCGGGCAATATAAGGCACTTAGCGATGTCTATCTATGTTCTATACTATGCCAATGTAACTATCATATCTTAGCGTTCGCATACAGCACCTAGAGTGGTGACCTTGAACGCTCCTTCATAAGTAGATAACTCCTTCACGATAGAAAAGACGTTCAAGAGAAAACGGTCTAAGTTTTACTGCAATTAGTATGCAGCAGAGCTTTCGAAAAGTACCCAATTAATATACACGTCAATTAGAACGCGTTTTGTACGCAAAGTATCAATCCGCGGGCAATATAAGGCACTTCGCGATGTCTATCCATGTTCTATACCATGCCAATGTAACTATCATATCTTAGCGTTCGCATAGAGCACCTAGAGTTGTGACCTTGACCGCTCCTTCATAAGTAGATAACTACTACACAATAGAAAAGACGTACAAGTGAAAATGGATTTAGTTTTACTGCAATTAGCATGCAGCAGAGCTGCCAAATAATGCCCAGATAATATACGCGTTAATTCGAATGCGTTTTGTAAACAAAGCAGCAATCCGTGGGCTTTTAAGGACACTTCGCGATGCCTATCCATTTTCTATACCATGCCAATGTAACTATCATATCTTAGCGTTCGCATAGAGCACCTAAAGTTGTGACCTTGAACGCTCCTTCATAAGTAGATAACTCCTACACGATAGAAAAGACGTTCAAGAGAAAACGGTCTAAATTTTATTGCAATTAGTATGCAGCAGAGCATTCAGAAAATGCCCAATTAATTTACACGTTAATTCGAACCCGTTTTGTACGCAAAGCAGCAATCCGCGGGCAATATTAGCGATGTCTATCTATGTTCTATACCATGCCAATGTAACTATCATATCTTAGCGTTCGCATACAGCACCTAGAGTTGTGACCTTGAACGCTCCTTCATAAGTAGATAACTCCTACACGATAGAAAAGACGTTCAAGAGAAAACGGTCTAAGATTAACTGCAATTAGCATGCAGCAGAGCTGCCAAATAATGCCCAGATAATAAATGCGTTAATTCTAATGCGTTTTGTAAACAAAGCAGCAATCCGTGGGCTATTAAGGACATTTCGCGATGCCTATCCATGTTCTACACCATGTCAATGTTACTATCATATCTTAGGGTTCGCATAGAGCACATAGAGCAGTGACCTTGAACGCTCCTTCATTCGTAGATTACTGCTACACGATAGAAAAGACGTACAAGTGAAAATGGATTTAGTTTTACTGCAATTAGCATCCAGCAGAGCTGCCAAATTATGCCAAGATAATATACGCGTTAATTCGAATGCGTTTTGTAAACAAAGCAGCAATCCGTGGGCTATTAAGGACACTTCGCGATGCCTATCCATTTTCTATACCATGCCATTGTAACTACCATATCTTAGCGTTCGTATACAGTACCTGGAGTTGTGACCCTGAACGCTCCTTCATAAGTAGATAACTCCTACACGATAGAAAAGACGTTCAAGAGAAAACGGTCGAAGTTTTACTGCAATTAGTATGCAGCAGAGCTTTCAGAAAATGCCCAAATAATATACACGTTAATTCGAACCCGTTTTGTAGGCAAAGTAGCAATCCGCGGGCAATATAAGGCACCTAGCGATGTGTATCTATGTTCTATACCATGCCAATGTAACTATCATATCTTAGCGTTCGCATACAGCATCTAGAGTTGTGACCTTGAACGCTCCTTCATAAGTAGTTAACGCCTACACGATAGAAAAGATGTTCAAGAGAAAACGGTCTAAGTTTTACTGCAATTAGTATGCAGCAGAGCTTTCAAAAAGTACCCAATTAATATACACGTCAATTCGAACGTGTTTTGTACGCAAAGTAGCAATCCGCGGGCTATATAAGGCACTTCGCGATGTCTATCCATGTTCTATACCATGCCAATGTAACTACCATATCTTAGCGTTCGCATAGAGCACCTAGAGTTGTGACCTTAAACGCTCCATCATAAGTAGATAACTCCTACACGATAGAAAAGACGTTCAAGAGAAAACGGTCTAAGATTTACTGCAATTAGTATGCAGCAGAGCTTTCAGAAAATGCCCAAATAAAATACACGTTAATTCGAACCCGTTTTGTACGCAAAGTAGCAATCCGCGGGCAATATAAAGCACTTAGCGATGTCTATCTATGTTCTATACCATGCCAATGTAACTATCATATCTTAGCGTTCGCATAGAGCTCCTAGAGTTGTGACCTTGAACGCTCCTTCATAAGTAGATATCTCCTACACGATATAAAAGACGTACAATAGAAAACGGACTAAGTTTAACTGCAATTAGCATGCAGCAGAGCTGCCAAATAATGCCCAGATAATATACGCGTTAATTCTAATGCGTTTTGTAAACAAAGCAGCAATCCGTGGTCTTTTAAGGACACTTCGCGATGCCTATCCATGTTCTACACTATGTCAATGTTACTATCATATCTTAGGGTTCACATAGAGCACAAAGAGCTGTGACCTTGAACGCTCCTTCATTCGTAGATTACTGCTACACGATAGAAAAGACGTACAAGTGGAAACGGATTTAGTTTTACTGCAATTACCATGCAGTAGAGCTGCCAAATAATGCCCAGATAATATACGCGTTAATTCTAATGCGTTTTGTAAACAAAGCAGCGATCCGTGGGCTATTAAGGACATTTCGCGATGTCTATCCATGTTCTATACCATGCCATTGTAACTACCAAATCTTAGCGTTCGCAAACAGCACCTAGAGTTGTGACCTTGAACGCTCCTTCATAAGTAGGTAACTCTACATGATAGAAAAGACGTTCAAGAGAAAACGGTCTAAGTTTTACTGCAATTAGTATGCAGCAGAGCTTTCAGAAAATGCCCAAATAATATACACGTTAATTCGAACCCGTTTTGTACGCAAAGCAGCAATCCGCGGGCAATATAAGGCACTTAGCGATGTCTATCTATGTTCTATACCATGCCAATGTAACCATCATATCTTAGCGTTCGCATACAGCACCTAGAGTTGTGACCTTGACCGCTCCTTCATAAGTAGATAACTACTACACAATAGAAAAGACGTACAAGTGAAAATGTATTTAGTTTTACCGCAATTACCATGCAGCAGAGCTGCCAAATAATGCCCAGATAATATACGTGCTAATTCTAATGCGTTTTGTAAACAAAGCAGCAATCCGTGGGCTATTAAGGACACTTCGCGATGCCTAACCATGTTCTACACCATGTCAATGTTACTATCATATTTTAGGGTTCGCATAGAGCACAGAGAGCTGTGACCTTGAACGTTCCTTCATTCGTAGATTACTGCTACACGATAGAAAAGACGTACAAGTGAAAATGGATTTAGTTTTACTGCAATTAGCATGCAGCAGAGCTGCCAAATATTGCCCAGATAATATATGCGTTAATTCGAATACGTTTTGTAAACAAAGCAGCAATCCGTGGGCTATTAAGGACACTTCGCGATGCCTATCCATTTTCTATACCATGCCATTGTAACTACCATATCTTAGCGTTCGCATACAGTACCTAGAGTTGTGAACTTGAACGCTCCTTCATAAGTAGATAACTCCTACAAGATAGAAAAGGCGTTCAAGAGAAAACGGTCTAAGTTTTACTGCAATTAGTATGCAGCAGAGCTTTCAGAAAATGCCCAAATAATATACATGTTAATTCGAACCCGTTTTGTACGCAAAGTAGCAATCCGCGGGCAATATAAGGCACTTAGCGATGTCTATCTATGTTCTATACTATGCCAATGTAACTATCATATCTTAGCGTTCGCATACAGCACCTAGAGTGGTGACCTTGAACGCTCCTTCATAAGTAGATAACTCCTTCACGATAGAAAAGACGTTCAAGAGAAAACGGTCTAAGTTTTACTGCAATTAGTATGCAGCAGAGCTTTCGAAAAGTACCCAATTAATATACACGTCAATTAGAACGCGTTTTGTACGCAAAGTATCAATCCGCGGGCAATATAAGGCACTTCGCGATGTCTATCCATGTTCTATACCATGCCAATGTAACTATCATATCTTAGCGTTCGCATAGAGCACCTAGAGTTGTGACCTTGACCGCTCCTTCATAAGTAGATAACTACTACACAATAGAAAAGACGTACAAGTGAAAATGGATTTAGTTTTACTGCAATTAGCATGCAGCAGAGCTGCCAAATAATGCCCAGATAATATACGCGTTAATTCGAATGCGTTTTGTAAACAAAGCAGCAATCCGTGGGCTTTTAAGGACACTTCGCGATGCCTATCCATTTTCTATACCATGCCAATGTAACTATCATATCTTAGCGTTCGCATAGAGCACCTAAAGTTGTGACCTTGACCGCTCCTTCATAAGTAGATAACTACTACACAATAGAAAAGACGTACAAGTGAAAATGGATTTAGTTTTACGGCAATTAGCATGCAGCAGAGCTGCCAAATAATGCCCAGATAATATACGCGTTAATTCTAATGTGTTTTGTAAACAAAGCAGCAATCCGTGGGCTATTAAGGACACTTTGCGATGCCTATCCATTTTCTATAACATGCCATTGTAACTACCATATCTTAGCGTTTGCATACAGCACCTAGAGTTGTGACCTTGAACGCTCCTTCATATGTAGATAACTCCTACACGATAGAAAAGACGTTGAAGAGAAAACGGTCCAAGTTTTACTGCAATTAGTATGCAGCAGAGCTTTCAGTAAATGCCCAAATAATATACACGTTAATTCGAACGCGTTTTGTACGCAAAGTAGCAATCCGCGGGTAATATAAGGCACTTCACGATGTCTATCCATGTTCTATACCATGCCAATGTAACTATCATATCTTAGCGTTCGCATAGAGCACCTATAGTTGTGACCTTGACCGCTCCTTCATAAGTAGATAACTACTACACAATAGAAAAGACGTACAAGTGAAAATGGATTTAGTTTTACTGCAATTACCATGCAGCAGAGCTGCCAAATAATGCCCAGATAATAAACGCGTTAATTCTAATGCGTTTTGTAAACAAAGCAGCAATCCGTGGGCTATTAAGGACACTTCGCGATGCCTATCCATGTTCTACACCATGTCAATGTTACTATCATATCTTAGGGTTCGCATAGAGCACAAAGAGCTGTGACCATGAACGCTCCTTCATTCGTAGATTACTGCTACACGATAGAAAAGACGTATAAGTGAAAATGGATTTAGTTTTACTGCAATTAGCATGCAGCAGATCTGCCAAATAATGCCCAGATAATATACGCGATAATTCGAATGCGTTTTGTAAACAAAGCAGCAATCCGTGGGCTAATAAGGACACTTTGCGATGCCTATCCATTTTCTATACCAAGCCATTGTTACTACCATATCTTAGCGTTCGCATACAGTACCTAGAGTTGTGACCTTGAACGCTCCTTCATAAGTAGATAACTCCTACACGATAGAAAAGGCGTTCAAGAGAAAACGGTCTAAGTTTTACTGCAATTAGTATGCAGCAGAGCTTTCAGAAAATGCCCAAATAATATACACGTTAATTCGAACCCGTTTTGTACGGAAAGTAGCAATCCGCGGGCAATATAAGGCACTTAGCGATGTCTATCTATGTTCTATACCATGCCAATGTAACTATCATATCTTAGCGTTCGCATAGAGCTCCTAGAGTTGTGACCTTGAACGCTCCTTCATAAGTAGATATCTCCTACACGATATAAGAGAAGTACAATAGAAAACGGACTAAGTTTAACTGCAATTAGCATGCAGCAGAGCTGCCAAATAATGCCCAGATAATAAACGCGTTAATTCGAATGCGTTTTGTAAACAAAGCATCAATCCGTGGGCTATTAAGGACACTTCGCGATGCCTATCCATTTTCTATACCATGCCATTGTAACTACCATATCTTAGCGTTCGTATACAGTACCTAGAGTTGTGACCTTGAACGCTCCTTCATAAATAGATAACTCCTACACGATAGAAAAGACGTTCAAGAGAAAACGGTCTAAGTTTTACTGCAATTGGTATCCAGCAGAGCTTTCAAAAGGAACCCAATTAATATACACGTCAATTCGAACGCGTTTTGTACGCAAAGTATTAATCCGCGGGCTATATAAGGCACTTCGCGATGTCTATCCATGTTCTATACCATGCCAATGTAACTATGATATCTTAGCGTTCGCATAGAGCACCTAGAGTTGTGACCTTGACCGCTCCTTCATAAGTAGATACCTACTACACAATAGAAAAGACGTACAAGTGGAAACGGATTTAGTTTTACTGCAATTACCATGCAGTAGAGCTGCCAAATAATGCCCAGATAATATACGTGTTAATTCTAATGCGTTTTGTAAACAAAGCAGCGATCCGTGGGCCATTAAGGACACTTCGCGATGTCTATCCATGTTCTATACCATGCCATTGTAACTACCATATCTTAGCGTTCGCATACAGCACCTAGAGTTGTGACCTTGAACGCTCCTTCATAAGTAGGTAACTCCTACATGATAGAAAAGACGTTCAAGAGAAAACGGTCTAAGTTTTACTGCAATAAGTATGCAGCAGAGCTTTCAGAAAATGCCCAAATAATATACACGTTAATTCGAACCCGTTTTGTACGCAAAGTAGCAATCCGCGGGCAATATAAGGCACTTAGCGATGTCTATCTATATTCTATACCATGCCAATGTAACTATCACATCTTAGCGTTCGCATACAGCACCTAGACCATGACCATGACCGTGACCATGAACGCTCCTTCATAAGTAGATAACTCCTACACGATAGAAAAGACGTTCAAGAGAAAACGGTCTAAGTTTTACTGCAATTGGTATCCAGCAGAGCTTTCAAAAGGTACCCAATTAATATACACGTCAATTCGAACGCGTTTTGTACGCAAAGTATTAATCCGCGGGCTATATAAGGCACTTCGCGATGTCTATCCATGTTCTATACCATGCCAATGTAACTATGATATCTTAGCGTTCGCATAGAGCACCTAGAGTTGTGACCTTGACCGCTCCTTCATAAGTAGATAACTACTACACAATAGAAAAGTCGTACAAGTGAAAATGGATTTAGTTTTACTGCAATTACCATGCAGCAGAGCTGCCAAATAATACCCAGATAATATACGCGTCAATTTTAATTCGTTTTGTAAACAAAGCAGCAATCCGTGGGCTATTAAGGACACTTCGCGGTGTCTATCCATGTTATATACCATGCCAATGTAACTATCATATCTTAGCGTTCGCATAGAGCACCTAGACTTGTGACCTTGAACGCTCCTTCATAAGTAGATAACTACTATACAATAGAAAAGACGTACAAGTGAAAATGGATTTAGTTTTACGTCAATTAGCATGCAGCAGAGTTGCCAAATAATGCCCAGATAATATACGCGTTAATTCTAATGCGTTTTGTAAACAAAGCAGCAATCCGTGGGCTATTAAGGACACTTCGCGATGCCTATCCATTTTCTATACCATGCCATTGTAACTACCATATCTTAGCGTTCGCATACAGTACCTAGAGTTGTGACCTTGAACGCTCCTTCATAAGTAGATAACTCCTACACGGTAGAAAAGATGTTCAAGAGAAAACGGTCTAAGTTTTACTGCAATTAGTATGCAGCAGAACTCTCAAAAAGTGCCCAAATAATATACACGTCAATTCGAACGCGTTTTGTACGCAAAGTAGCAATCCGCGGGCTATATAAGGCACTTCGCGATGTCTATCCATGTTCTATACCATGCCAATGTATCTAACATATCTTAGCGTTCGCATAGAGCACCTAGAGTTGTGACCTTGAACGCTCCTTCATAAGTAGATAACTACTACACAATAGAAAAGACGTACAAGTGAAAATGGATTTAGTTTTACGGCAATTAGCATGCAGCAGAGCTGCCAAATAATGCCCAGATAATATACGCGTTAATTCTAATGCGTTTTGTAAACAAAGCAGCAATCCGTGGGCTATTAAGGACACTTTGCGATGCCTATCCATTTTCTATACCATGCCATTGTAACTACCATATCTTAGCGTTTGCATACAGCACCTAGAGTTGTGACCTTGAACGCTCCTTCATATGCAGATAACTCCTACACGTTAGAAAAGACGTTGAAGAGAAAACGGTCTAAGTTTTACTGCAATTAGTATGCAGCAGAGCTTTCAGTAAATGCCCAAATAATATACACGTTAATTCGAACGCGTTTTGTACGCAAAGTAGCAATCCGCGAGTAATATAAGGCACTTAGCGATGTCTATCTATGTTCTATACCATGCCAATGTAACTATCATATCTTAGCGTTCGCATAGAGCTCCTAGAGTTGTGACCTTGAACGCTCCTTCATAAGTAGATATCTCCTACACGATATAAAAGACGTACAATAGAAAACGGACTAAGTTTAACTGCAATTAGCATGCAGCAGAGCTGCCAAATAATGCCCAGATAATATACGCGTTAATTCTAATGCGTTTTGTAAACAAAGCAGCAATCCGTGGGCTTTTAAGGACACTTCGCGATGCCTATCCATGTTCTACACTATGTCAATGTTACTATCATATCTTAGGGTTCACATAGAGCACAAAGAGCTGTGACCTTGAACGCTCCTTCATTCGTAGATTACTGCTACACGATAGAAAAGACGTACAAGTGGAAACGGATTTAGTTTTACTGCAATTACCATGCAGTAGAGCTGCCAAATAATGCCCAGATAATATACGCGTTAATTCTAATGCGTTTTGTAAACAAAGCAGCGATCCGTGGGCTATTAAGGACATTTCGCGATGTCTATCCATGTTCTATACCATGCCATTGTAACTACCAAATCTTAGCGTTCGCATACAGCACCTAGAGTTGTGACCTTGAACGCTCCTTCATAAGTAGGTAACTCTACATGATAGAAAAGACGTTCAAGAGAAAACGGTCTAAGTTTTACTGCAATTAGTATGCAGCAGAGCTTTCAGAAAATGCCCAAATAATATACACGTTAATTCGAACCCGTTTTGTACGCAAAGCAGCAATCCGCGGGCAATATAAGGCACTTAGCGATGTCTATCTATGTTCTATACCATGCCAATGTAACCATCATATCTTAGCGTTCGCATACAGCACCTAGAGTTGTGACCTTGACCGCTCCTTCATAAGTAGATAACTACTACACAATAGAAAAGACGTACAAGTGAAAATGTATTTAGTTTTACCGCAATTACCATGCAGCAGAGCTGCCAAATAATGCCCAGATAATATACGTGCTAATTCTAATGCGTTTTGTAAACAAAGCAGCAATCCGTGGGCTATTAAGGACACTTCGCGATGCCTAACCATGTTCTACACCATGTCAATGTTACTATCATATTTTAGGGTTCGCATAGAGCACAGAGAGCTGTGACCTTGAACGTTCCTTCATTCGTAGATTACTGCTACACGATAGAAAAGACGTACAAGTGAAAATGGATTTAGTTTTACTGCAATTAGCATGCAGCAGAGCTGCCAAATATTGCCCAGATAATATATGCGTTAATTCGAATACGTTTTGTAAACAAAGCAGCAATCCGTGGGCTATTAAGGACACTTCGCGATGCCTATCCATTTTCTATAACATGCCATTGTAACTACCATATCTTAGCGTTCGCATACAGTACCTAGAGTTGTGAACTTGAACGCTCCTTCATAAGTAGATAACTCCTACAAGATAGAAAAGGCGTTCAAGAGAAAACGGTCTAAGTTTTACTGCAATTAGTATGCAGCAGAGCTTTCAGAAAATGCCCAAATAATATACATGTTAATTCGAACCCGTTTTGTACGCAAAGTAGCAATCCGCGGGCAATATAAGGCACTTAGCGATGTCTATCTATGTTCTATACTATGCCAATGTAACTATCATATCTTAGCGTTCGCATACAGCACCTAGAGTGGTGACCTTGAACGCTCCTTCATAAGTAGATAACTCCTTCACGATAGAAAAGACGTTCAAGAGAAAACGGTCTAAGTTTTACTGCAATTAGTATGCAGCAGAGCTTTCGAAAAGTACCCAATTAATATACACGTCAATTAGAACGCGTTTTGTACGCAAAGTATCAATCCGCGGGCAATATAAGGCACTTCGCGATGTCTATCCATGTTCTATACCATGCCAATGTAACTATCATATCTTAGCGTTCGCATAGAGCACCTAGAGTTGTGACCTTGACCGCTCCTTCATAAGTAGATAACTACTACACAATAGAAAAGACGTACAAGTGAAAATGGATTTAGTTTTACTGCAATTAGCATGCAGCAGAGCTGCCAAATAATGCCCAGATAATATACGCGTTAATTCGAATGCGTTTTGTAAACAAAGCAGCAATCCGTGGGCTTTTAAGGACACTTCGCGATGCCTATCCATTTTCTATACCATGCCAATGTAACTATCATATCTTAGCGTTCGCATAGAGCACCTAAAGTTGTGACCTTGACCGCTCCTTCATAAGTAGATAACTACTACACAATAGAAAAGACGTACAAGTGAAAATGGATTTAGTTTTACGGCAATTAGCATGCAGCAGAGCTGCCAAATAATGCCCAGATAATATACGCGTTAATTCTAATGTGTTTTGTAAACAAAGCAGCAATCCGTGGGCTATTAAGGACACTTTGCGATGCCTATCCATTTTCTATAACATGCCATTGTAACTACCATATCTTAGCGTTTGCATACAGCACCTAGAGTTGTGACCTTGAACGCTCCTTCATATGTAGATAACTCCTACACGATAGAAAAGACGTTGAAGAGAAAACGGTCTAAGTTTTACTGCAATTAGTATGCAGCAGAGCTTTCAGTAAATGCCCAAATAATATACACGTTAATTCGAACGCGTTTTGTACGCAAAGTAGCAATCCGCGGGTAATATAAGGCACTTCACGATGTCTATCCATGTTCTATACCATGCCAATGTAACTATCATATCTTAGCGTTCGCATAGAGCACCTATAGTTGTGACCTTGACCGCTCCTTCATAAGTAGATAACTACTACACAATAGAAAAGACGTACAAGTGAAAATGGATTTAGTTTTACTGCAATTACCATGCAGCAGAGCTGCCAAATAATGCCCAGATAATAAACGCGTTAATTCTAATGCGTTTTGTAAACAAAGCAGCAATCCGTGGGCTATTAAGGACACTTCGCGATGCCTATCCATGTTCTACACCATGTCAATGTTACTATCATATCTTAGGGTTCGCATAGAGCACAAAGAGCTGTGACCATGAACGCTCCTTCATTCGTAGATTACTGCTACACGTTAGAAAAGACGTATAAGTGAAAATGGATTTAGTTTTACTGCAATTAGCATGCAGCAGATCTGCCAAATAATGCCCAGATAATATACGCGATAATTCGAATGCGTTTTGTAAACAAAGCAGCAATCCGTGGGCTATTAAGGACACTTTGCGATGCCTATCCATTTTCTATACCAAGCCATTGTTACTACCATATCTTAGCGTTCGCATACAGTACCTAGAGTTGTGACCTTGAACGCTCCTTCATAAGTAGATAACTCCTACACGATAGAAAAGGCGTTCAAGAGAAAACGGTCTAAGTTTTACTGCAATTAGTATGCAGCAGAGCTTTCAGAAAATGCCCAAATAATATACACGTTAATTCGAACCCGTTTTGTACGGAAAGTAGCAATCCGCGGGCAATATAAGGCACTTAGCGATGTCTATCTATGTTCTATACCATGCCAATGTAACTATCATATCTTAGCGTTCGCATAGAGCTCCTAGAGTTGTGACCTTGAACGCTCCTTCATAAGTAGATATCTCCTACACGATATAAGAGACGTACAATAGAAAACGGACTAAGTTTAACTGCAATTAGCATGCAGCAGAGCTGCCAAATAATGCCCAGATAATAAACGCGTTAATTCGAATGCGTTTTGTAAACAAAGCATCAATCCGTGGGCTATTAAGGACACTTCGCGATGCCTATCCATTTTCTATACCATGCCATTGTAACTACCATATCTTAGCGTTCGTATACAGTACCTAGAGTTGTGACCTTGAACGCTCCTTCATAAATAGATAACTCCTACACGATAGAAAAGACGTTCAAGAGAAAACGGTCTAAGTTTAACTGCAATTGGTATCCAGCAGAGCTTTCAAAAGGAACCCAATTAATATACACGTCAATTCGAACGCGTTTTGTACGCAAAGTATTAATCCGCGGGCTATATAAGGCACTTCGCGATGTCTATCCATGTTCTATACCATGCCAATGTAACTATGATATCTTAGCGTTCGCATAGAGCACCTAGAGTTGTGACCTTGACCGCTCCTTCATAAGTAGATACCTACTACACAATAGAAAAGACGTACAAGTGGAAACGGATTTAGTTTTACTGCAATTACCATGCAGTAGAGCTGCCAAATAATGCCCAGATAATATACGTGTTAATTCTAATGCGTTTTGTAAACAAAGCAGCGATCCGTGGGCTATTAAGGACACTTCGCGATGTCTATCCATGTTCTATACCATGCCATTGTAACTACCATATCTTAGCGTTCGCATACAGCACCTAGAGTTGTGACCTTGAACGCTCCTTCATAAGTAGGTAACTCCTACATGATAGAAAAGACGTTCAAGAGAAAACGGTCTAAGTTTTACTGCAATAAGTATGCAGCAGAGCTTTCAGAAAATGCCCAAATAATATACACGTTAATTCGAACCCGTTTTGTACGCAAAGTAGCAATCCGCGGGCAATATAAGGCACTTAGCGATGTCTATCTATATTCTATACCATGCCAATGTAACTATTACATCTTAGCGTTCGCATACAGCACCTAGACCATGACCATGACCGTGACCATGAACGCTCCTTCATAAGTAGATAACTCCTACACGATAGAAAAGACGTTCAAGAGAAAACGGTCTAAGTTTTACTGCAATTGGTATCCAGCAGAGCTTTCAAAAGGTACCCAATTAATATACACGTCAATTCGAACGCGTTTTGTACGCAAAGTATTAATCCGCTGGCTATATAAGGCACTTCGCGATGTCTATCCATGTTCTATACCATGCCAATGTAACTATGATATCTTAGCGTTCGCATAGAGCACCTAGAGTTGTGACCTTGACCGCTCCTTCATAAGTAGATAACTACTACACAATAGAAAAGTCGTACAAGTGAAAATGGATTTAGTTTTACTGCAATTACCATGCAGCAGAGCTGCCAAATAATACCCAGATAATATACGCGTCAATTCTAATTCGTTTTGTAAACAAAGCAGCAATCCGTGGGCTATTAAGGACACTTCGCGGTGTCTATCCATGTTATATACCATGCCAATGTAACTATCATATCTTAGTGTTCGCATAGAGCACCTAGACTTGTGACCTTGAACGCTCCTTCATAAGTAGATAACTACTATACAATAGAAAAGACGTACAAGTGAAAATGGATTTAGTTTTACGTCAATTAGCATGCAGCAGAGTTGCCAAATAATGCCCAGATAATATACGCGTTAATTCTAATGCGTTTTGTAAACAAAGCAGCAATCCGTGGGCTATTAAGGACACTTCGCGATGCCTATCCATTTTCTATACCATGCCATTGTAACTACCATATCTTAGCGTTCGCATACAGTACCTAGAGTTGTGACCTTGAACGCTCCTTCATAAGTAGATAACTCCTACACGGTAGAAAAGATGTTCAAGAGAAAACGGTCTAAGTTTTACTGCAATTAGTATGCAGCAGAACTCTCAAAAAGTGCCCAAATAATATACACGTCAATTCGAACGCGTTTTGTACGCAAAGTAGCAATCCGCGGGCTATATAAGGCACTTCGCGATGTCTATCCATGTTCTATACCATGCCAATGTATCTAACATATCTTAGCGTTCGCATAGAGCACCTAGAGTTGTGACCTTGAACGCTCCTTCATAAGTAGATAACTACTACACAATAGAAAAGACGTACAAGTGAAAATGGATTTAGTTTTACGGCAATTAGCATGCAGCAGAGCTGCCAAATAATGCCCAGATAATATACGCGTTAATTCTAATGCGTTTTGTAAACAAAGCAGCAATCCGTGGGCTATTAAGGACACTTTGCGATGCCCATCCATTTTCTATACCATGCCATTGTAACTACCATATCTTAGCGTTTGCATACAGCACCTAGAGTTGTGACCTTGAACGCTCCTTCATATGCAGATAACTCCTACACGTTAGAAAAGACGTTGAAGAGAAAACGGTCTAAGTTTTACTGCAATTAGTATGCAGCAGAGCTTTCAGTAAATGCCCAAATAATATACACGTTAATTCGAACGCGTTTTGTACGCAAAGTAGCAATCCGCGAGTAATATAAGGCACTTCACGATGTCTATCCATGTTCTATACCATGCCAATGTAACTATCATATCTTAGCGTTCGCATAGAGCACCTAGAGTTGTGACCTTGAACACTCCTTCATAAGTAGATAACTCCTACACGATAGAAAAGACGTTCAAGAGAAAACGGTCTAAATTTTACTGCAATTAGTATGCAGCAGAGCTTTCAGAAAATGCCCAAATAATATACACGTTAATTCGAACCCGTTTTGTACGCAAAGTAGCAATCCGCGGGCAATATAAGGCATATAGCGATGTCTATCTAAGTTCTATACCATCCCATTGTAACTATCATATCTTAGCGTTCGCATACAGCACCTAGAGTTGTGACCTTGAATGCTTCTTCATAAGTAGATAACTCCTACACGATAGAAAAGACGTTCAAGAGAAAACGGTCTAAGATTTACTGCAAATAGTATGCAGCAGAGCTTTTAGAAAATGCCCAATTAATATACACGTTAATTCGTCCCCGTTTTGTACGCATAGTAGCTATCCGCGGGCAATATAAGGCACTTAGCGATGTCTATCTATGTTCTATACCATGCCAATGTAACTATCATATCTTAGCGTTCGCATAGAGCTCCTAGAGTTGTGACCTTGAACGCTCCTTCATAAGTAGATATCTCCTACACAATATAAGAGACGTACAATAGAAAACGGACTAAGTTTAACTGCAATTAGCATGCAGCAGAGTTGCCAAATAATGCCCAGATAATATACGCGTTAATTCGAATGCGTTTTGTAAACAAAGCAGCAATCCGTGGGCTATTAAGGACACTTCGCGATGCCTATCCATTTTCTATACCATGCCATTGTAACTACCATATCTTAGCGTTTGCATACAGCACCTGGAGTTGTGACCTTGAACGCTCCTTCATAAGTAGATAACTGCTACACGATAGAAAAGACGTTCAAGAGAAAACGGTCTAAGTTTTACTGCAATTAGTATGCAGCAGAGCTTTCAAAAAGTACCCAATTAATATACACGTCAATTCGAACGCGTTTTGTACGCAAAGTAGCAATCCGCGGGCTATATAAGGTACTTCGCGATGTCTATCCATGTTCTATACCATGCCAATGTAACTACCATATCTTAGCGTTCGCATTGAGCACCTAGAGTTGTGACCTTGAACGCTCCTTCATAAGTAGATATCTCCTACACGACATAAAAGACGTACAATAGAAAACGGACTAAGTTTAACTGCAATTAGCATGCAGCAGAGCTGCCAAATAATGCCCAGATAATATACGCGTTAATTCTAATGCGTTTTGTAAACAAAGCAGCAATCCGTGGGCTATTAAGGACACTTCGCGATGCCTATCCATGTTCTACACCATGTCAATGTTACTATCATATCTTAGGGTTCGCATAGAGCACAAAGAGCTGTGACCTTGAACGCTCTTTCATTCGTAGATTACTGCTACACGATAGAAAAGACGTACAAGTGAAAATGGATTTAGTTTTACTGCAATTAGCATGCAGCAGAGCTGCCAAATAATGCCCAGATAATATACGCGTTAATTCTAATGCGTTTTGTAAACAAAGCAGCAATCCATGGGCTATTAAGGACACTTCGCGTTGTCTATCCATGTTATATACCATGCCAATGTAACTATAATATCTTAGCGTTCGCATAGAGCACCTAGAGTTGTGACCTTGAACGCTCCTTCATTAGTAGATAACTACTACACAATAGAAAAGACGTACAAGTGAAAATGGATTTAGTTTTACGGCAATTAACATGCAGCAGAGCTGCCAAATAATGCCCAGATAATATACGTGTTAATTCTAATGCGTTTTGTAAACAAAGCAGCAATCCGTGGGCTATTAAGGACACTTCGCGATGCCTATCCATGTTCTACACCATGTCAATGTAACTATCATATCTTAGCGTTCGCATACAGCACCTAGAGTTGTGACCTTGAACGCTCCTTCATAAGTAGATAACTCCTACACGATAGAAAAGACGTTCAAGAGAAAACGGTCTAAATTTTATTGCAATTAGTATGCAGCAGAGCATTCAGAAAATGCCCAATTAATTTACACGTTAATTCGAACCCGTTTTGTACGCAAAGCAGCAATCCGCGGGCAATATTAGCGATGTCTATCTATGTTCTATACCATGCCAATGTAACTATCATATCTTAGCGTTCGCATACAGCACCTAGAGTTGTGACCTTGAACGCTCCTTCATAAGTAGATAACTCCTACACGATAGAAAAGACGTTCAAGAGAAAACGGTCTAAGATTAACTGCAATTAGCATGCAGCAGAGCTGCCAAATAATGCCCAGATAATAAATGCGTTAATTCTAATGCGTTTTATAAACAAAGCAGCAATCCGTGGGCTATTAAGGACATTTCGCGATGCCTATCCATGTTCTACACCATGTCAATGTTACTATCATATCTTAGGGTTCGCATAGAGCACAAAGAGCAGTGACCTTGAACGCTCCTTCATTCGTAGATTACTGCTACACGATAGAAAAGACGTACAAGTGAAAATGGATTTAATTTTACTGCAATTAGCATGCAGCAGAGCTGCCAAATTATGCCAAGATAATATACGCGTTAATTCGAATGCGTTTTGTAAACAAAGCAGCAATCCGTGGGCTATTAAGGACACTTCGCGATGCCTATCCATTTTCTATACCATGCCATTGTAACTACCATATCTTAGCGTTCGTATACAGTACCTGGAGTTGTGACCTTGAACGCTCCTTCATAAGTAGATAACTCCTACACGATAGAAAAGACGTTCAAGAGAAAACGGTCGAAGTTTTACTGCAATAAGTATGCAGCAGAGCTTTCAGAAAATGCCCAAATAATATACACGTTAATTCGAACCCGTTTTGTACGCAAAGTAGCAATCCGCGGGCAATATAAGGCACTTAGCGATGTCTATCTATGTTCTATACCATGCCAATGTAACTATCACATCTTAGCGTTCGCATACAGCACCTAGAGTTGTGACCATGAACGCTCCTTCATAAGTAGATAACTCCTACACGATAGAAAAGACGTTCAAGAGAAAACGGTCCAAGTTTTACTGCAATTGGTATCCAGCAGAGCTTTCAAAAGGTACCCAATTAATATACACGTCAATTCGAACGCGTTTTGTACGCAAAGTATTAATCCGCGGGCTATATAAGGCACTTCGCGATGTCTATCCATGTTCTATACCATGCCAATGTAACTATGATATCTTAGCGTTCGCATAGAGCACCTAGAGTTGTGACCTTGACCGCTCCTTCATAAGTTGATAACTACTACACAATAGAAAAGTCGTACAAGTGAAAATGGATTTAGTTTTACTGCAATTACCATGCAGCAGAGCTGCCAAATAATACCCAGATAATATACGCGTCAATTCTAATTCGTTTTGTAAACAAAGCAGCAATCCGTGGGCTATTAAGGACATTTCGCGATGCCTATCCATGTTCTACACCATGTCAATGTTACTATCATATCTTAGGGTTCGCATAGAGCACAAAGAGCTGTGACCTTGAACTCTCCTTCATTCGTAGATTACTGCTACACGATAGAAAAGACGTACAAGTGAAAATGGATTTAGTTTTACTGCAATTAGCATGCATCAGAGCTGCCAAATTATGCCAAGATAATATACGCGTTAATTCGAATGCGTTTGGTAAACAAAGCAGCAATCCGTGGGCTATTAAGGACACTTCGCGATGCCTATCCATTTTCTATACCATGTCATTGTAACTACCATATCTTAGCGTTCGTATACAGTACCTGGAGTTGTGACCTTGAACGCTCCTTCATAAGTAGATAACTGCTACACGATAGAAAAGACGTACAAGTGAAAATGGATTTAGTTTTACGGCAATTAGCATGCAGCAGAGCTGCCAAATAATGCCCAGATAATATACGCGTTAATTCTAATGTGTTTTGTAAACAAAGCAGCAATCCGTGGGCTATTAAGGACACTTTGCGATGCCTATCCATTTTCTATAACATGCCATTGTAACTACCATATCTTAGCGTTTGCACACAGCACCTAGAGTTGTGACCTTGAACGCTCCTTCATATGTAGATAACTCCTACACGATAGAAAAGACGTTGAAGAGAAAACGGTCCAAGTTTTACTGCAATTAGTATGCAGCAGAGCTTTCAGTAAATGCCCAAATAATATACACGTTAATTCGAACGCGTTTTGTACGCAAAGTAGCAATCCGCGGGTAATATAAGGCACTTCACGATGTCTATCCATGTTCTATACCATGCCAATGTAACTATCATATCTTAGCGTTCGCATAGAGCACCTATAGTTGTGACCTTGACCGCTCCTTCATAAGTAGATAACTACTACACAATAGAAAAGACGTACAAGTGAAAATGGATTTAGTTTTACTGCAATTACCATGCAGCAGAGCTGCCAAATAATGCCCAGATAATAAACGCGTTAATTCTAATGCGTTTTGTAAACAAAGCAGCAATCCGTGGGCTATTAAGGACACTTCGCGATGCCTATCCATGTTCTACACCATGTCAATGTTACTATCATATCTTAGGGTTCGCATAGAGCACAAAGAGCTGTGACCATGAACGCTCCTTCATTCGTAGATTACTGCTACACGATAGAAAAGACGTATAAGTGAAAATGGATTTAGTTTTACTGCAATTAGCATGCAGCAGATCTGCCAAATAATGCCCAGATAATATACGCGATAATTCGAATGCGTTTTGTAAACAAAGCAGCAATCCGTGGGCTATTAAGGACACTTTGCGATGCCTATCCATTTTCTATACCAAGCCATTGTTACTACCATATCTTAGCGTTCGCATACAGTACCTAGAGTTGTGACCTTGAACGCTCCTTCATAAGTAGATAACTCCTACACGATAGAAAAGGCGTTCAAGAGAAAACGGTCTAAGTTTTACTGCAATTAGTATGCAGCAGAGCTTTCAGAAAATGCCCAAATAATATACACGTTAATTTGAACCCGTTTTGTACGGAAAGTAGCAATCCGCGGGCAATATAAGGCACTTAGCGATGTCTATCTATGTTCTATACCATGCCAATGTAACTATCATATCTTAGCGTTCGCATAGAGCTCCTAGAGTTGTGACCTTGAACGCTCCTTCATAAGTAGATATCTCCTACACGATATAAGAGAAGTACAATAGAAAACGGACTAAGTTTAACTGCAATTAGCATGCAGCAGAGCTGCCAAATAATGCCCAGATAATAAACGCGTTAATTCGAATGCGTTTTGTAAACAAAGCATCAATCCGTGGGCTATTAAGGACACTTCGCGATGCCTATCCATTTTCTATACCATGCCATTGTAACTACCATATCTTAGCGTTCGTATACAGTACCTAGAGTTGTGACCTTGAACGCTCCTTCATAAATAGATAACTCCTACACGATAGAAAAGACGTTCAAGAGAAAACGGTCTAAGTTTTACTGCAATTGGTATCCAGCAGAGCTTTCAAAAGGAACCCAATTAATATACACGTCAATTCGAACGCGTTTTGTACGCAAAGTATTAATCCGCGGGCTATATAAGGCACTTCGCGATGTCTATCCATGTTCTATACCATGCCAATGTAACTATGATATCTTAGCGTTCGCATAGAGCACCTAGAGTTGTGACCTTGACCGCTCCTTCATAAGTAGATACCTACTACACAATAGAAAAGACGTACAAGTGGAAACGGATTTAGTTTTACTGCAATTACCATGCAGTAGAGCTGCCAAATAATGCCCAGATAATATACGTGTTAATTCTAATGCGTTTTGTAAACAAAGCAGCGATCCGTGGGCCATTAAGGACACTTCGCGATGTCTATCCATGTTCTATACCATGCCATTGTAACTACCATATCTTAGCGTTCGCATACAGCACCTAGAGTTGTGACCTTGAACGCTCCTTCATAAGTAGGTAACTCCTACATGATAGAAAAGACGTTCAAGAGAAAACGGTCTAAGTTTTACTGCAATAAGTATGCAGCAGAGCTTTCAGAAAATGCCCAAATAATATACACGTTAATTCGAACCCGTTTTGTACGCAAAGTAGCAATCCGCGGGCAATATAAGGCACTTAGCGATGTCTATCTATATTCTATACCATGCCAATGTAACTATCACATCTTAGCGTTCGCATACAGCACCTAGACCATGACCATGACCGTGACCATGAACGCTCCTTCATAAGTAGATAACTCCTACACGATAGAAAAGACGTTCAAGAGAAAACGGTCTAAGTTTTACTGCAATTGGTATCCAGCAGAGCTTTCAAAAGGTACCCAATTAATATACACGTCAATTCGAACGCGTTTTGTACGCAAAGTATTAATCCGCGGGCTATATAAGGCACTTCGCGATGTCTATCCATGTTCTATACCATGCCAATGTAACTATGATATCTTAGCGTTCGCATAGAGCACCTAGAGTTGTGACCTTGACCGCTCCTTCATAAGTAGATAACTACTACACAATAGAAAAGTCGTACAAGTGAAAATGGATTTAGTTTTACTGCAATTACCATGCAGCAGAGCTGCCAAATAATACCCAGATAATATACGCGTCAATTTTAATTCGTTTTGTAAACAAAGCAGCAATCCGTGGGCTATTAAGGACACTTCGCGGTGTCTATCCATGTTATATACCATGCCAATGTAACTATCATATCTTAGCGTTCGCATAGAGCACCTAGACTTGTGACCTTGAACGCTCCTTCATAAGTAGATAACTACTATACAATAGAAAAGACGTACAAGTGAAAATGGATTTAGTTTTACGTCAATTAGCATGCAGCAGAGTTGCCAAATAATGCCCAGATAATATACGCGTTAATTCTAATGCGTTTTGTAAACAAAGCAGCAATCCGTGGGCTATTAAGGACACTTCGCGATGCCTATCCATTTTCTATACCATGCCATTGTAACTACCATATCTTAGCGTTCGCATACAGTACCTAGAGTTGTGACCTTGAACGCTCCTTCATAAGTAGATAACTCCTACACGGTAGAAAAGATGTTCAAGAGAAAACGGTCTAAGTTTTACTGCAATTAGTATGCAGCAGAACTCTCAAAAAGTGCCCAAATAATATACACGTCAATTCGAACGCGTTTTGTACGCAAAGTAGCAATCCGCGGGCTATATAAGGCACTTCGCGATGTCTATCCATGTTCTATACCATGCCAATGTATCTAACATATCTTAGCGTTCGCATAGAGCACCTAGAGTTGTGACCTTGAACGCTCCTTCATAAGTAGATAACTACTACACAATAGAAAAGACGTACAAGTGAAAATGGATTTAGTTTTACGGCAATTAGCATGCAGCAGAGCTGCCAAATAATGCCCAGATAATATACGCGTTAATTCTAATGCGTTTTGTAAACAAAGCAGCAATCCGTGGGCTATTAAGGACACTTTGCGATGCCTATCCATTTTCTATACCATGCCATTGTAACTACCATATCTTAGCGTTTGCATACAGCACCTAGAGTTGTGACCTTGAACGCTCCTTCATATGCAGATAACTCCTACACGTTAGAAAAGACGTTGAAGAGAAAACGGTCTAAGTTTTACTGCAATTAGTATGCAGCAGAGCTTTCAGTAAATGCCCAAATAATATACACGTTAATTCGAACGCGTTTTGTACGCAAAGTAGCAATCCGCGAGTAATATAAGGCACTTAGCGATGTCTATCTATGTTCTATACCATGCCAATGTAACTATCATATCTTAGCGTTCGCATAGAGCTCCTAGAGTTGTGACCTTGAACGCTCCTTCATAAGTAGATATCTCCTACACGATATAAAAGACGTACAATAGAAAACGGACTAAGTTTAACTGCAATTAGCATGCAGCAGAGCTGCCAAATAATGCCCAGATAATATACGCGTTAATTCTAATGCGTTTTGTAAACAAAGCAGCAATCCGTGGGCTTTTAAGGACACTTCGCGATGCCTATCCATGTTCTACACTATGTCAATGTTACTATCATATCTTAGGGTTCACATAGAGCACAAAGAGCTGTGACCTTGAACGCTCCTTCATTCGTAGATTACTGCTACACGATAGAAAAGACGTACAAGTGGAAACGGATTTAGTTTTACTGCAATTACCATGCAGTAGAGCTGCCAAATAATGCCCAGATAATATACGCGTTAATTCTAATGCGTTTTGTAAACAAAGCAGCGATCCGTGGGCTATTAAGGACATTTCGCGATGTCTATCCATGTTCTATACCATGCCATTGTAACTACCAAATCTTAGCGTTCGCATACAGCACCTAGAGTTGTGACCTTGAACGCTCCTTCATAAGTAGGTAACTCTACATGATAGAAAAGACGTTCAAGAGAAAACGGTCTAAGTTTTACTGCAATTAGTATGCAGCAGAGCTTTCAGAAAATGCCCAAATAATATACACGTTAATTCGAACCCGTTTTGTACGCAAAGCAGCAATCCGCGGGCAATATAAGGCACTTAGCGATGTCTATCTATGTTCTATACCATGCCAATGTAACCATCATATCTTAGCGTTCGCATACAGCACCTAGAGTTGTGACCTTGACCGCTCCTTCATAAGTAGATAACTACTACACAATAGAAAAGACGTACAAGTGAAAATGTATTTAGTTTTACCGCAATTACCATGCAGCAGAGCTGCCAAATAATGCCCAGATAATATACGTGCTAATTCTAATGCGTTTTGTAAACAAAGCAGCAATCCGTGGGCTATTAAGGACACTTCGCGATGCCTAACCATGTTCTACACCATGTCAATGTTACTATCATATTTTAGGGTTCGCATAGAGCACAGAGAGCTGTGACCTTGAACGTTCCTTCATTCGTAGATTACTGCTACACGATAGAAAAGACGTACAAGTGAAAATGGATTTAGTTTTACTGCAATTAGCATGCAGCAGAGCTGCCAAATATTGCCCAGATAATATATGCGTTAATTCGAATACGTTTTGTAAACAAAGCAGCAATCCGTGGGCTATTAAGGACACTTCGCGATGCCTATCCATTTTCTATAACATGCCATTGTAACTACCATATCTTAGCGTTCGCATACAGTACCTAGAGTTGTGAACTTGAACGCTCCTTCATAAGTAGATAACTCCTACAAGATAGAAAAGGCGTTCAAGAGAAAACGGTCTAAGTTTTACTGCAATTAGTATGCAGCAGAGCTTTCAGAAAATGCCCAAATAATATACATGTTAATTCGAACCCGTTTTGTACGCAAAGTAGCAATCCGCGGGCAATATAAGGCACTTAGCGATGTCTATCTATGTTCTATACTATGCCAATGTAACTATCATATCTTAGCGTTCGCATACAGCACCTAGAGTGGTGACCTTGAACGCTCCTTCATAAGTAGATAACTCCTTCACGATAGAAAAGACGTTCAAGAGAAAACGGTCTAAGTTTTACTGCAATTAGTATGCAGCAGAGCTTTCGAAAAGTACCCAATTAATATACACGTCAATTAGAACGCGTTTTGTACGCAAAGTATCAATCCGCGGGCAATATAAGGCACTTCGCGATGTCTATCCATGTTCTATACCATGCCAATGTAACTATCATATCTTAGCGTTCGCATAGAGCACCTAGAGTTGTGACCTTGACCGCTCCTTCATAAGTAGATAACTACTACACAATAGAAAAGACGTACAAGTGAAAATGGATTTAGTTTTACTGCAATTAGCATGCAGCAGAGCTGCCAAATAATGCCCAGATAATATACGCGTTAATTCGAATGCGTTTTGTAAACAAAGCAGCAATCCGTGGGCTTTTAAGGACACTTCGCGATGCCTATCCATTTTCTATACCATGCCAATGTAACTATCATATCTTAGCGTTCGCATAGAGCACCTAAAGTTGTGACCTTGACCGCTCCTTCATAAGTAGATAACTACTACACAATAGAAAAGACGTACAAGTGAAAATGGATTTAGTTTTACGGCAATTAGCATGCAGCAGAGCTGCCAAATAATGCCCAGATAATATACGCGTTAATTCTAATGTGTTTTGTAAACAAAGCAGCAATCCGTGGGCTATTAAGGACACTTTGCGATGCCTATCCATTTTCTATAACATGCCATTGTAACTACCATATCTTAGCGTTTGCATACAGCACCTAGAGTTGTGACCTTGAACGCTCCTTCATATGTAGATAACTCCTACACGATAGAAAAGACGTTGAAGAGAAAACGGTCTAAGTTTTACTGCAATTAGTATGCAGCAGAGCTTTCAGTAAATGCCCAAATAATATACACGTTAATTCGAACGCGTTTTGTACGCAAAGTAGCAATCCGCGGGTAATATAAGGCACTTCACGATGTCTATCCATGTTCTATACCATGCCAATGTAACTATCATATCTTAGCGTTCGCATAGAGCACCTATAGTTGTGACCTTGACCGCTCCTTCATAAGTAGATAACTACTACACAATAGAAAAGACGTACAAGTGAAAATGGATTTAGTTTTACTGCAATTACCATGCAGCAGAGCTGCCAAATAATGCCCAGATAATAAACGCGTTAATTCTAATGCGTTTTGTAAACAAAGCAGCAATCCGTGGGCTATTAAGGACACTTCGCGATGCCTATCCATGTTCTACACCATGTCAATGTTACTATCATATCTTAGGGTTCGCATAGAGCACAAAGAGCTGTGACCATGAACGCTCCTTCATTCGTAGATTACTGCTACACGTTAGAAAAGACGTATAAGTGAAAATGGATTTAGTTTTACTGCAATTAGCATGCAGCAGATCTGCCAAATAATGCCCAGATAATATACGCGATAATTCGAATGCGTTTTGTAAACAAAGCAGCAATCCGTGGGCTATTAAGGACACTTTGCGATGCCTATCCATTTTCTATACCAAGCCATTGTTACTACCATATCTTAGCGTTCGCATACAGTACCTAGAGTTGTGACCTTGAACGCTCCTTCATAAGTAGATAACTCCTACACGATAGAAAAGGCGTTCAAGAGAAAACGGTCTAAGTTTTACTGCAATTAGTATGCAGCAGAGCTTTCAGAAAATGCCCAAATAATATACACGTTAATTCGAACCCGTTTTGTACGGAAAGTAGCAATCCGCGGGCAATATAAGGCACTTAGCGATGTCTATCTATGTTCTATACCATGCCAATGTAACTATCATATCTTAGCGTTCGCATAGAGCTCCTAGAGTTGTGACCTTGAACGCTCCTTCATAAGTAGATATCTCCTACACGATATAAGAGACGTACAATAGAAAACGGACTAAGTTTAACTGCAATTAGCATGCAGCAGAGCTGCCAAATAATGCCCAGATAATAAACGCGTTAATTCGAATGCGTTTTGTAAACAAAGCATCAATCCGTGGGCTATTAAGGACACTTCGCGATGCCTATCCATTTTCTATACCATGCCATTGTAACTACCATATCTTAGCGTTCGTATACAGTACCTAGAGTTGTGACCTTGAACGCTCCTTCATAAATAGATAACTCCTACACGATAGAAAAGACGTTCAAGAGAAAACGGTCTAAGTTTAACTGCAATTGGTATCCAGCAGAGCTTTCAAAAGGAACCCAATTAATATACACGTCAATTCGAACGCGTTTTGTACGCAAAGTATTAATCCGCGGGCTATATAAGGCACTTCGCGATGTCTATCCATGTTCTATACCATGCCAATGTAACTATGATATCTTAGCGTTCGCATAGAGCACCTAGAGTTGTGACCTTGACCGCTCCTTCATAAGTAGATACCTACTACACAATAGAAAAGACGTACAAGTGGAAACGGATTTAGTTTTACTGCAATTACCATGCAGTAGAGCTGCCAAATAATGCCCAGATAATATACGTGTTAATTCTAATGCGTTTTGTAAACAAAGCAGCGATCCGTGGGCTATTAAGGACACTTCGCGATGTCTATCCATGTTCTATACCATGCCATTGTAACTACCATATCTTAGCGTTCGCATACAGCACCTAGAGTTGTGACCTTGAACGCTCCTTCATAAGTAGGTAACTCCTACATGATAGAAAAGACGTTCAAGAGAAAACGGTCTAAGTTTTACTGCAATAAGTATGCAGCAGAGCTTTCAGAAAATGCCCAAATAATATACACGTTAATTCGAACCCGTTTTGTACGCAAAGTAGCAATCCGCGGGCAATATAAGGCACTTAGCGATGTCTATCTATATTCTATACCATGCCAATGTAACTATTACATCTTAGCGTTCGCATACAGCACCTAGACCATGACCATGACCGTGACCATGAACGCTCCTTCATAAGTAGATAACTCCTACACGATAGAAAAGACGTTCAAGAGAAAACGGTCTAAGTTTTACTGCAATTGGTATCCAGCAGAGCTTTCAAAAGGTACCCAATTAATATACACGTCAATTCGAACGCGTTTTGTACGCAAAGTATTAATCCGCTGGCTATATAAGGCACTTCGCGATGTCTATCCATGTTCTATACCATGCCAATGTAACTATGATATCTTAGCGTTCGCATAGAGCACCTAGAGTTGTGACCTTGACCGCTCCTTCATAAGTAGATAACTACTACACAATAGAAAAGTCGTACAAGTGAAAATGGATTTAGTTTTACTGCAATTACCATGCAGCAGAGCTGCCAAATAATACCCAGATAATATACGCGTCAATTCTAATTCGTTTTGTAAACAAAGCAGCAATCCGTGGGCTATTAAGGACACTTCGCGGTGTCTATCCATGTTATATACCATGCCAATGTAACTATCATATCTTAGCGTTCGCATAGAGCACCTAGACTTGTGACCTTGAACGCTCCTTCATAAGTAGATAACTACTATACAATAGAAAAGACGTACAAGTGAAAATGGATTTAGTTTTACGTCAATTAGCATGCAGCAGAGTTGCCAAATAATGCCCAGATAATATACGCGTTAATTCTAATGCGTTTTGTAAACAAAGCAGCAATCCGTGGGCTATTAAGGACACTTCGCGATGCCTATCCATTTTCTATACCATGCCATTGTAACTACCATATCTTAGCGTTCGCATACAGTACCTAGAGTTGTGACCTTGAACGCTCCTTCATAAGTAGATAACTCCTACACGGTAGAAAAGATGTTCAAGAGAAAACGGTCTAAGTTTTACTGCAATTAGTATGCAGCAGAACTCTCAAAAAGTGCCCAAATAATATACACGTCAATTCGAACGCGTTTTGTACGCAAAGTAGCAATCCGCGGGCTATATAAGGCACTTCGCGATGTCTATCCATGTTCTATACCATGCCAATGTATCTAACATATCTTAGCGTTCGCATAGAGCACCTAGAGTTGTGACCTTGAACGCTCCTTCATAAGTAGATAACTACTACACAATAGAAAAGACGTACAAGTGAAAATGGATTTAGTTTTACGGCAATTAGCATGCAGCAGAGCTGCCAAATAATGCCCAGATAATATACGCGTTAATTCTAATGCGTTTTGTAAACAAAGCAGCAATCCGTGGGCTATTAAGGACACTTTGCGATGCCCATCCATTTTCTATACCATGCCATTGTAACTACCATATCTTAGCGTTTGCATACAGCACCTAGAGTTGTGACCTTGAACGCTCCTTCATATGCAGATAACTCCTACACGTTAGAAAAGACGTTGAAGAGAAAACGGTCTAAGTTTTACTGCAATTAGTATGCAGCAGAGCTTTCAGTAAATGCCCAAATAATATACACGTTAATTCGAACGCGTTTTGTACGCAAAGTAGCAATCCGCGAGTAATATAAGGCACTTCACGATGTCTATCCATGTTCTATACCATGCCAATGTAACTATCATATCTTAGCGTTCGCATAGAGCACCTAGAGTTGTGACCTTGAACACTCCTTCATAAGTAGATAACTCCTACACGATAGAAAAGACGTTCAAGAGAAAACGGTCTAAATTTTACTGCAATTAGTATGCAGCAGAGCTTTCAGAAAATGCCCAAATAATATACACGTTAATTCGAACCCGTTTTGTACGCAAAGTAGCAATCCGCGGGCAATATAAGGCATATAGCGATGTCTATCTAAGTTCTATACCATCCCATTGTAACTATCATATCTTAGCGTTCGCATACAGCACCTAGAGTTGTGACCTTGAATGCTTCTTCATAAGTAGATAACTCCTACACGATAGAAAAGACGTTCAAGAGAAAACGGTCTAAGATTTACTGCAAATAGTATGCAGCAGAGCTTTTAGAAAATGCCCAATTAATATACACGTTAATTCGTCCCCGTTTTGTACGCATAGTAGCTATCCGCGGGCAATATAAGGCACTTAGCGATGTCTATCTATGTTCTATACCATGCCAATGTAACTATCATATCTTAGCGTTCGCATAGAGCTCCTAGAGTTGTGACCTTGAACGCTCCTTCATAAGTAGATATCTCCTACACAATATAAGAGACGTACAATAGAAAACGGACTAAGTTTAACTGCAATTAGCATGCAGCAGAGTTGCCAAATAATGCCCAGATAATATACGCGTTAATTCGAATGCGTTTTGTAAACAAAGCAGCAATCCGTGGGCTATTAAGGACACTTCGCGATGCCTATCCATTTTCTATACCATGCCATTGTAACTACCATATCTTAGCGTTTGCATACAGCACCTGGAGTTGTGACCTTGAACGCTCCTTCATATGTAGATAACTCCTACACGATAGAAAAGACGTTTAAGAGAAAACGGTCTAAGTTTTACTGCAATTAGTATGCAGCAGAGCTTTCAGTAAATGCCCAAATAATATACACGTTAATTCGAACGCGTTTTGTAAGCAAAGTAGCAATCCGCGGGTAATATAAGGCACTTCACGATGTCTATCCATGTTCTATACCATGCCAATGTAGCTATCATATCTAAGCGTTCGCATAGAGCACCTAGAGTTGTGACCTTGACCGCTCCTTCATAAGTAGATAACTACTACACAATAGAAAAGACGTACAAGTGAAAATGGATTTAGTTTTACTGCAATTACCATGCAGCAGAGCTGCCAAATAATGCCCAGATAATATACGCGTTAATTCTAATGCGTTTTGTAAACAAAGCAGCAATCCGTGGGCTATTAAGGACACTTCGCGATGCCTATCCATGTTCTACACCATGTGAATGTTACTATCATATCTTAGGGTTCGCATAGAGCACAAGGAGCTGTGACCTTGAACGCTCCTTCATTTGTAGATTACTGCTACACGATAGAAAAAACGTACAAGTGAAAATGGATTTAGTTTTACTGCAATTACCATGCAGCAGAGCTGCCAAATAATGCCCAGATAATATACGCGTTAATTCTAATGCGTTTTGTAAACAAAGCAGCAATCCGTGGGCTATTAAGGACACTTCGCGATGTCTATCCATTTTCTATACCATGCCATTGTCACTACCATATCTTAGCGTTTGCATACAGTACCTAGAGTTGTGACCTTGAACGCTCCTTCATAAGTAGATAACTCCTACACCATAGAAAAGACGTTCAAGAGAAAACGGTCGAAGTTTTACTGCAATTAGTATGCAGCAGAGCTTTCTAAAATGCCCAAATAATATACATGTTAATTCGAACCCGTCTTGTACGCAAAGTAGCAATCCGCGGGCAATATAAGGCACTTAGCGATGTCTATCTATGTTCTATACCATGCCAATGTAACTATCATATCTTAGCGTTCGCATACAGCACCTTGAGTTGTGACCTTGAACGCTCCTTCATAAGTAGATAACTACTACACAATAGAAAAGACGTACAAGTGAAAATGGATTTAGTTTTACGGCAATTAGCATGCAGCAGAGCTGCCAAATAATGCCCAGATAATATACGCGTTCATTCTAATGCGTTTTGTAAACAAAGCAGCAATCCGTGGGCTTTTAAGGACACTTTGCGATGCCTATCCATTTTCTATAACATGCCATTGTAACTACCATATCTTAGCGTTTGCATACAGCACCTAGAGTTGTGACCTTGAACGCTCCTTCATATGTAGATAACTCCTACACGATAGAAAAGACGTTGAAGAGAAAACGGTCTAAGTTTTACTGCAATTAGTATGCAGCAGAGCTTTCAGAAAATGCCCAAATAATATACATGTTAATTCGAACCCGTTTTGTACGCAAAGTAGCAATCCGCGGGCAATATAAGGCACTTAGCGATGTCTATCTATGTTCTATACTATGCCAATGTAACTATCATATCTTAGCGTTCGCATACAGCACCTAGAGTGGTGACCTTGAACGCTCCTTCATAAGTAGATAACTCCTTCACGATAGAAAAGACGTTCAAGAGAAAACGGTCTAAGTTTTACTGCAATTAGTATGCAGCAGAGCTTTCGAAAAGTACCCAATTAATATACACGTCAATTAGAACGCGTTTTGTACGCAAAGTATCAATCCGCGGGCAATATAAGGCACTTCGCGATGTCTATCCATGTTCTATACCATGCCAATGTAACTATCATATCTTAGCGTTCGCATAGAGCACCTAAAGTTGTGACCTTGACCGCTCCTTCATAAGTAGATAACTACTACACAATAGAAAAGACGTACAAGTGAAAATGGATGTAGTTTTACGGCAATTAGCATGCAGCAGAGCTGCCAAATAATGCCCAGATAATATACGCGTTAATTCTAATGTGTTTTGTAAACAAAGCAGCAATCCGTGGGCTATTAAGGACACTTTGCGATGCCTATCCATTTTCTATAACATGCCATTGTAACTACCATATCTTAGCGTTTGCATACAGCACCTAGAGTTGTGACCTTGAACGCTCCTTCATATGTAGATAACTCCTACACGATAGAAAAGACGTTGAAGAGAAATCGGTCTAAGTTTTACTACAATTAGTATGCAGCAGAGCTTTCAGTAAATGCCCAAATAATATACACGTTAATTCGAACGCGTTTTGTACGCAAAGTAGCAATCCGCGGGTAATATAAGGCACTTCCCGATGTCTATCCATGTTCTATACCATGCCAATGTAACTATCATATCTTAGCGTTCGCATAGAGCACCTATAGTTGTGACCTTGACCGCTCCTTCATAAGTAGATAACTACTACACAATAGAAAAGACGTACAAGTGAAAATGGATTTAGTTTTACTGCAATTACCATGCAGCAGAGCTGCCAAATAATGCTCAGATAATAAACGCGTTAATTCTAATGCGTTTTGTAAACAAAGCAGCAATCCGTGGGCTATTAAGGACACTTCGCGATGCCTATCCATGTTCTACACCATGTCAATGTTACTATCATATCTTAGGGTTCGCATAGAGCACAAAGAGCTGTGACCATGAACGCTCCTTCATTCGTAGATTACTGCTACACGATAGAAAAGACGTACAAGTGAAAATGGATTTAGTTTTACTGCAATTAGCATGCAGCAGATCTGCCAAATAATGCCCAGATAATATACGCGATAATTCGAATGCGTTTTGTAAACAAAGCAGCAATCCGTGGATCCAATTAAGGACACTTTGCGATGCCTATCCATTTTCTATACCAAGCCATTGTTACTACCATATCTTAGCGTTCGTATACAGTACCTAGAGTTGTGACCTTGAACGCTCCTTCATAAATAGATAACTCCTACACGATAGAAAAGACGTTCAAGAGAAAACGGTCTAAGTTTTACTGCAATTGGTATCCAGCAGAGCTTTCAAAAGGTACCCAATTAATATACACGTCAATTCGAACGCGTTTTGTACGCAAAGTATTAATCCGCGGGCAATATAAGGCACTTAGCGATGTCTATCTATGTTCTATACCATGCCAAGGTAACTATCACATCTTAGCGTTCGCATACAGCACCTAGAGTTGTGACCATGAACGCTCCTTCATAAGTAGATAACTCCTACACGATAGAAAAGACGTTCAAGAGAAAACGGTCTAAGTTTTACTGCAATAAGTATGCAGCAGAGCTTTCAGAAAATGCCCAAATAATATACACGTTAATTCGAACCCGTTTTGTACGCAAAGTAGCAATCCGCGGGCAATATAAGGCACTTAGCGATGTCTATCTATGTTCTATACCATGCCAATGTAACTATCACATCTTAGCGTTCGCATACAGCACCTAGAGTTGTGACCATGAACGCTCCTTCATAAGTAGATAACTCCTACACGATAGAAAAGACGTTCAAGAGAAAACGGTCCAAGTTTTACTGCAATTGGTATCCAGCAGAGCTTTCAAAAGGTACCCAATTAATATACACGTCAATTCGAACGCGTTTTGTACGCAAAGTATTAATCCGCGGGCTATATAAGGCACTTCGCGATGTCTATCCATGTTCTATACCATGCCAATGTAACTATGATATCTTAGCGTTCGCATAGAGCACCTAGAGTTGTGACCTTGACCGCTCCTTCATAAGTTGATAACTACTACACAATAGAAAAGTCGTACAAGTGAAAATGGATTTAGTTTTACTGCAATTACCATGCAGCAGAGCTGCCAAATAATACTCAGATAATATACGCGTCAATTCTAATTCGTTTTGTAAACAAAGCAGCAATCCGTGGGCTATTAAGGACATTTCGCGATGCCTATCCATGTTCTACACCATGTCAATGTTACTATCATATCTTAGGGTTCGCATAGAGCACAAAGAGCTGTGACCTTGAACGCTCCTTCATTCGTAGATTACTGCTACACGATAGAAAAGACGTACAAGTGAAAATGGATTTAGTTTTACTGCAATTAGCATGCATCAGAGCTGCCAAATTATGCCAAGATAATATACGCGTTAATTCGAATGCGTTTGGTAAACAAAGCAGCAATCCGTGGGCTATTAAGGACACTTCGCGATGCCTATCCATTTTCTATACCATGTCATTGTAACTACCATATCTTAGCGTTCGTATACAGTACCTGGAGTTGTGACCTTGAACGCTCCTTCATAAGTAGATAACTGCTACACGATAGAAAAGACGTTCAAGAGAAAACGGTCTAAGTTTTACTGCAATTAGTATGCAGCAGAGCTTTCAAAAAGTACCCAATTAATATACACGTCAATTCGAACGCGTTTTGTACGCAAAGTAGCAATCCGCGGGCTATATAAGGTACTTCGCGATGTCTATCCATGTTCTATACCATGCCAATGTAACTACCATATCTTAGCGTTCGCATTGAGCACCTAGAGTTGTGACCTTGAACGCTCCTTCATAAGTAGATAACTCCTACACGATAGAAAAGACGTTCAAGAGAAAACGGTCTAAGATTTACTGCAATTAGTATGCAGCAGAGCTTTCAAAAAGTACCCAATTAATATACACGTCAATTCGAACGCGTTTTGTACGCAAAGTAGCAATCCGCGGGCTATATAAGGTACTTCGCGATGTCTATCCATGTTCTATACCATGCCAATGTAACTACCATATCTTAGCGTTCGCATAGAGCACCTAGAGTTGTGACCTTGAACGCTCCTTCATAAGTAGATAACTCCTACACGACAGAAAAGACGTTCAAGAGAAAACGGTCTAAGATTTACTGCAATTAGTATGCAGCAGAGATTTCAGAAAATGCCCAAATAAAATACACGTTAATTCGAACCCGTTTTGTACGCAAAGTAGCAATCCGCGGGCAATATAAGGCACTTAGCGATGTCTATCTATGTTCTATACCATGCCAATGTAACTATCATATCTTAGCGTTCGCATAGAGCTCCTAGAGTTGTGACCTTGAACGCTCCTTCATAAGTAGATGATATCTCCTACACGATATAAAAGACGTACAATAGAAAACGGACTAAGTTTAACTGCAATTAGCATGCAGCAGAGCTGCCAAATAATGCCCAGATAATATACGCGTTAATTCTAATGCGTTTTGTAAACAAAGCAGCAATCCGTGGGCTATTAAGGACACTTCGCGATGCCTATCCATGTTCTACACCATGTCAATGTTACTATCATATCTTAGGGTTCGCATAGAGCACAAAGAGCTGTGACCTTGAACGCTCCTTCATTCGTAGATTACTGCTACACGATAGAAAAGACGTACAAGTGAAAATGGATTTAGTTTTACTGCAATTAGCATGCAGCAGAGCTGCCAAATAATGCCCAGATAATATACGCGTTAATTCGAATGCGTTTTGTAAACAAAGCAGCAATCCGTGGGCTATTAAGGACACTTCGCGATGCCTATCCATTTTCTATACCATGCCATTGTAACTACCATATCTTAGCGTTCGTATACAGTACCTGGAGTTGTGACCCTGAACGCTCCTTCATAAGTAGATAACTCCTACACGATAGAAAAGACGTTCAAGAGAAAACGGTCGAAGTTTTACTGCAATTAGTATGCAGCAGAGCTTTCAGAAAATGCCCAAATAATATACACGTTAATTCGAACCCGTTTTGTAGGCAAAGTAGCAATCCGCGGGCAATATAAGGCACCTAGCGATGTGTATCTATGTTCTATACCATGCCAATGTAACTATCATATCTTAGCGTTCGCATACAGCATCTAGAGTTGTGACCTTGAACGCTCCTTCATAAGTAGTTAACGCCTACACGATAGAAAAGATGTTCAAGAGAAAACGGTCTAAGTTTTACTGCAATTAGTATGCAGCAGAGCTTTCAAAAAGTACCCAATTAATATACACGTCAATTCGAACGTGTTTTGTACGCAAAGTAGCAATCCGCGGACTATATAAGGCACTTCGCGATGTCTATCCATGTTCTATACCATGCCAATGTAACTACCATATCTTAGCGTTCGCATAGAGCACCTAGAGTTGTGACCTTAAACGCTCCATCATAAGTAGATAACTCCTACACGATAGAAAAGACGTTCAAGAGAAAACGGTCTAAGATTTACTGCAATTAGTATGCAGCAGAGCTTTCAGAAAATGCCCAAATAAAATACACGTTAATTCGAACCCGTTTTGTACGCAAAGTAGCAATCCGCGGGCAATATAAAGCACTTAGCGATGTCTATCTATGTTCTATACCATGCCAATGTAACTATCATATCTTAGCGTTCGCATAGAGCTCCTAGAGTTGTGACCTTGAACGCTCCTTCATAAGTAGATATCTCCTACACGATATAAAAGACGTACAATAGAAAACGGACTAAGTTTAACTGCAATTAGCATGCAGCAGAGCTGCCAAATAATGCCCAGATAATATACGCGTTAATTCTAATGCGTTTTGTAAACAAAGCAGCAATCCGTGGGCTTTTAAGGACACTTCGCGATGCCTATCCATGTTCTACACTATGTCAATGTTACTATCATATCTTAGGGTTCACATAGAGCACAAAGAGCTGTGACCTTGAACGCTCCTTCATTCGTAGATTACTGCTACACGATAGAAAAGACGTACAAGTGGAAACGGATTTAGTTTTACTGCAATTACCATGCAGTAGAGCTGCCAAATAATGCCCAGATAATATACGCGTTAATTCTAATGCGTTTTGTAAACAAAGCAGCGATCCGTGGGCTATTAAGGACATTTCGCGATGTCTATCCATGTTCTATACCATGCCATTGTAACTACCAAATCTTAGCGTTCGCATACAGCACCTAGAGTTGTGACCTTGAACGCTCCTTCATAAGTAGGTAACTCTACATGATAGAAAAGACGTTCAAGAGAAAACGGTCTAAGTTTTACTGCAATTAGTATGCAGCAGAGCTTTCAGAAAATGCCCAAATAATATACACGTTAATTCGAACCCGTTTTGTACGCAAAGCAGCAATCCGCGGGCAATATAAGGCACTTAGCGATGTCTATCTATGTTCTATACCATGCCAATGTAACCATCATATCTTAGCGTTCGCATACAGCACCTAGAGTTGTGACCTTGACCGCTCCTTCATAAGTAGATAACTACTACACAATAGAAAAGACGTACAAGTGAAAATGTATTTAGTTTTACCGCAATTACCATGCAGCAGAGCTGCCAAATAATGCCCAGATAATATACGTGCTAATTCTAATGCGTTTTGTAAACAAAGCAGCAATCCGTGGGCTATTAAGGACACTTCGCGATGCCTAACCATGTTCTACACCATGTCAATGTTACTATCATATTTTAGGGTTCGCATAGAGCACAGAGAGCTGTGACCTTGAACGTTCCTTCATTCGTAGATTACTGCTACACGATAGAAAAGACGTACAAGTGAAAATGGATTTAGTTTTACTGCAATTAGCATGCAGCAGAGCTGCCAAATATTGCCCAGATAATATATGCGTTAATTCGAATACGTTTTGTAAACAAAGCAGCAATCCGTGGGCTATTAAGGACACTTCGCGATGCCTATCCATTTTCTATACCATGCCATTGTAACTACCATATCTTAGCGTTCGCATACAGTACCTAGAGTTGTGAACTTGAACGCTCCTTCATAAGTAGATAACTCCTACAAGATAGAAAAGGCGTTCAAGAGAAAACGGTCTAAGTTTTACTGCAATTAGTATGCAGCAGAGCTTTCAGAAAATGCCCAAATAATATACATGTTAATTCGAACCCGTTTTGTACGCAAAGTAGCAATCCGCGGGCAATATAAGGCACTTAGCGATGTCTATCTATGTTCTATACTATGCCAATGTAACTATCATATCTTAGCGTTCGCATACAGCACCTAGAGTGGTGACCTTGAACGCTTCTTCATAAGTAGATAACTCCTTCACGATAGAAAAGACGTTCAAGAGAAAACGGTCTAAGTTTTACTGCAATTAGTATGCAGCAGAGCTTTCGAAAAGTACCCAATTAATATACACGTCAATTAGAACGCGTTTTGTACGCAAAGTATCAATCCGCGGGCAATATAAGGCACTTCGCGATGTCTATCCATGTTCTATACCATGCCAATGTAACTATCATATCTTAGCGTTCGCATAGAGCACCTAGAGTTGTGACCTTGACCGCTCCTTCATAAGTAGATAACTACTACACAATAGAAAAGACGTACAAGTGAAAATGGATTTAGTTTTACTGCAATTAGCATGCAGCAGAGCTGCCAAATAATGCCCAGATAATATACGCGTTAATTCGAATGCGTTTTGTAAACAAAGCAGCAATCCGTGGGCTTTTAAGGACACTTCGCGATGCCTATCCATTTTCTATACCATGCCAATGTAACTATCATATCTTAGCGTTCGCATAGAGCACCTAAAGTTGTGACCTTGACCGCTCCTTCATAAGTAGATAACTACTACACAATAGAAAAGACGTACAAGTGAAAATGGATTTAGTTTTACGGCAATTAGCATGCAGCAGAGCTGCCAAATAATGCCCAGATAATATACGCGTTAATTCTAATGTGTTTTGTAAACAAAGCAGCAATCCGTGGGCTATTAAGGACACTTTGCGATGCCTATCCATTTTCTATAACATGCCATTGTAACTACCATATCTTAGCGTTTGCATACAGCACCTAGAGTTGTGACCTTGAACGCTCCTTCATATGTAGATAACTCCTACACGATAGAAAAGACGTTGAAGAGAAAACGGTCTAAGTTTTACTGCAATTAGTATGCAGCAGAGCTTTCAGTAAATGCCCAAATAATATACACGTTAATTCGAACGCGTTTTGTACGCAAAGTAGCAATCCGCGGGTAATATAAGGCACTTCACGATGTCTATCCATGTTCTATACCATGCCAATGTAACTATCATATCTTAGCGTTCGCATAGAGCACCTATAGTTGTGACCTTGACCGCTCCTTCATAAGTAGATAACTACTACACAATAGAAAAGATGTACAAGTGAAAATGGATTTAGTTTTACTGCAATTACCATGCAGCAGAGCTGCCAAATAATGCCCAGATAATAAACGCGTTAATTCTAATGCGTTTTGTAAACAAAGCAGCAATCCGTGGGCTATTAAGGACACTTCGCGATGCCTATCCATGTTCTACACCATGTCAATGTTACTATCATATCTTAGGGTTCGCATAGAGCACAAAGAGCTGTGACCATGAACGCTCCTTCATTCGTAGATTACTGCTACACAATAGAAAAGACGTATAAGTGAAAATGGATTTAGTTTTACTGCAATTAGCATGCAGCAGATCTGCCAAATAATGCCCAGATAATATACGCGATAATTCGAATGCGTTTTGTAAACAAAGCAGCAATCCGTGGGCTATTAAGGACACTTTGCGATGCCTATCCATTTTCTATACCAAGCCATTGTTACTACCATATCTTAGCGTTCGCATACAGTACCTAGAGTTGTGACCTTGAACGCTCCTTCATAAGTAGATAACTCCTACACGATAGAAAAGGCGTTCAAGAGAAAACGGTCTAAGTTTTACTGCAATTAGTATGCAGCAGAGCTTTCAGAAAATGCCCAAATAATATACACGTTAATTCGAACACGTTTTGTACGGAAAGTAGCAATCCGCGGGCAATATAAGGCACTTAGCGATGTCTATCTATGTTCTATACCATGCCAATGTAACTATCATATCTTAGCGATCGCATAGAGCTCCTAGAGTTGTGACCTTGAACGCTCCTTCATAAGTAGATATCTCCTACACGATATAAGAGACGTACAATAGAAAACGGACTAAGTTTAACTGCAATTAGCATGCAGCAGAGCTGCCAAATAATGCCCAGATAATAAACGCGTTAATTCGAATGCGTTTTGTAAACAAAGCATCAATCCGTGGGCTATTAAGGACACTTCGCGATGCCTATCCATTTTCTATACCATGCCATTGTAACTACCATATCTTAGCGTTCGTATACAGTACCTAGAGTTGTGACCTTGAACGCTCCTTCATAAATAGATAACTCCTACACGATAGAAAAGACGTTCAAGAGAAAACGGTCTAAGTTTTACTGCAATTGGTATCCAGCAGAGCTTTCAAAAGGAACCCAATTAATATACACGTCAATTCGAACGCGTTTTGTACGCAAAGTATTAATCCGCGGGCTATATAAGGCACTTCGCGATGTCTATCCATGTTCTATACCATGCCAATGTAACTATGATATCTTAGCGTTCGCATAGAGCACCTAGAGTTGTGACCTTGACCGCTCCTTCATAAGTAGATACCTACTACACAATAGAAAAGACGTACAAGTGGAAACGGATTTAGTTTTACTGCAATTACCATGCAGTAGAGCTGCCAAATAATGCCCAGATAATATACGTGTTAATTCTAATGCGTTTTGTAAACAAAGCAGCGATCCGTGGGCTATTAAGGACACTTCGCGATGTCTATCCATGTTCTATACCATGCCATTGTAACTACCATATCTTAGCGTTCGCATACAGCACCTAGAGTTGTGACCTTGAACGCTCCTTCATAAGTAGGTAACTCCTACATGATAGAAAAGACGTTCAAGAGAAAACGGTCTAAGTTTTACTGCAATAAGTATGCAGCAGAGCTTTCAGAAAATGCCCAAATAATATACACGTTAATTCGAACCCGTTTTGTACGCAAAGTAGCAATCCGCGGGCAATATAAGGCACTTAGCGATGTCTATCTATATTCTATACCATGCCAATGTAACTATCACATCTTAGCGTTCGCATACAGCACCTAGACCATGACCATGACCGTGACCATGAACGCTCCTTCATAAGTAGATAACTCCTACACGATAGAAAAGACGTTCAAGAGAAAACGGTCTAAGTTTTACTGCAATTGGTATCCAGCAGAGCTTTCAAAAGGTACCCAATTAATATACACGTCAATTCGAACGCGTTTTGTACGCAAAGTATTAATCCGCGGGCTATATAAGGCACTTCGCGATGTCTATCCATGTTCTATACCATGCCAATGTAACTATGATATCTTAGCGTTCGCATAGAGCACCTAGAGTTGTGACCTTGACCGCTCCTTCATAAGTAGATAACTACTACACAATAGAAAAGTCGTACAAGTGAAAATGGATTTAGTTTTACTGCAATTACCATGCAGCAGAGCTGCCAAATAATACCCAGATAATATACGCGTCAATTCTAATTCGTTTTGTAAACAAAGCAGCAATCCGTGGGCTATTAAGGACACTTCGCGGTGTCTATCCATGTTATATACCATGCCAATGTAACTATCATATCTTAGCGTTCGCATAGAGCACCTAGACTTGTGACCTTGAACGCTCCTTCATAAGTAGATAACTACTATACAATAGAAAAGACGTACAAGTGAAAATGGATTTAGTTTTACGTCAATTAGCATGCAGCAGAGTTGCCAAATAATGCCCAGATAATATACGCGTTAATTCTAATGCGTTTTGTAAACAAAGCAGCAATCCGTGGGCTATTAAGGACACTTCGCGATGCCTATCCATTTTCTATACCATGCCATTGTAACTACCATATCTTAGCGTTCGCATACAGTACCTAGAGTTGTGACCTTGAACGCTCCTTCATAAGTAGATAACTCTTACACGGTAGAAAAGATGTTCAAGAGAAAACGGTCTAAGTTTTACTGCAATTAGTATGCAGCAGAACTCTCAAAAAGTGCCCAAATAATATACACGTCAATTCGAACGCGTTTTGTACGCAAAGTAGCAATCCGCGGACTATATAAGGCACTTCGCGATGTCTATCCATGTTCTATACCATGCCAATGTATCTAACATATCTTAGCGTTCGCATAGAGCACCTAGAGTTGTGACCTTGAACGCTCCTTCATAAGTAGATAACTACTACACAATAGAAAAGACGTACAAGTGAAAATGGATTTAGTTTTACGGCAATTAGCATGCAGCAGAGCTGCCAAATAATGCCCAGATAATATACGCGTTAATTCTAATGCGTTTTGTAAACAAAGCAGCAATCCGTGGGCTATTAAGGACACTTTGCGATGCCTATCCATTTTCTATACCATGCCATTGTAACTACCATATCTTAGCGTTTGCATACAGCACCTAGAGTTGTGACCTTGAACGCTCCTTCATATGCAGATAACTCCTACACGTTAGAAAAGACGTTGAAGAGAAAACGGTCTAAGTTTTACTGCAATTAGTATGCAGCAGAGCTTTCAGTAAATGCCCAAATAATATACACGTTAATTCGAACGCGTTTTGTACGCAAAGTAGCAATCCGCGGGCAATATAAGGCATATATCGATGTCTATCTAAGTTCTATACCATGCCATTGTAACTATCATATCTTAGCGTTCGCATACAGCACCTAGAGTTGTGACCTTGAATGCTCCTTCATAAGTAGATAACTCCTACACGATAGAAAAGACGTTCAAGAGAAAACGGTCTAAGATTTACTGCAAATAGTATGCAGCAGAGCTTTTAGAAAATGCCCAATTAATATACACGTTAATTCGTCCCTGTTTTGTACGCATAGTAGCTATCCGCGGGCAATATAAGGCACTTAGCGATGTCTATCTATGTTCTATACCATGCCAATGTAACTATCATATCTTAGCGTTCGCATAGAGCTCCTAGAGTTGTGACCTTGAACGCTCCTTCATAAGTAGATATCTCCTACACAATATAAGAGACGTACAATAGAAAACGGACTAAGTTTAACTGCAATTAGCATGCAGCAGAGCTGCCAAATAATGCCCAGATAATATACGCGTTAATTCGAATGCGTTTTGTAAACAAAGCAGCAATCCGTGGGCTATTAAGGACACTTCGCGATGCCTATCCATTTTCTATACCATGCCATTGTAACTACCATATCTTAGCGTTTGCATACAGCACCTGGAGTTGTGACCTTGAACGCTCCTTCATAAGTAGATAACTGCTACACGATAGAAAAGACGTTCAAGAGAAAACGGTCTAAGTTTTACTGCAATTAGTATGCAGCAGAGCTTTCAAAAAGTACCCAATTAATATACACGTCAATTCGAACGCGTTTTGTACGCAAAGTAGCAATCCGCGGGCTATATAAGGTACTTCGCGATGTCTATCCATGTTCTATACCATGCCAATGTAACTACCATATCTTAGCGTTCGCATTGAGCACCTAGAGTTGTGACCTTGAACGCTCCTTCATAAGTAGATAACTCCTACACGATAGAAAAGACGTTCAAGAGAAAACGGTCTAAGATTTACTGCAATTAGTATGCAGCAGAGCTTTCAAAAAGTACCCAATTAATATACACGTCAATTCGAACGCGTTTTGTACGCAAAGTAGCAATCCGCGGGCTATATAAGGTACTTCGCGATGTCTATCCATGTTCTATACCATGCCAATGTAACTACCATATCTTAGCGTTCGCATAGAGCACCTAGAGTTGTGACCTTGAACGCTCCTTCATAAGTAGATAACTCCTACACGACAGAAAAGACGTTCAAGAGAAAACGGTCTAAGATTTACTGCAATTAGTATGCAGCAGAGATTTCAGAAAATGCCCAAATAAAATACACGTTAATTCGAACCCGTTTTGTACGCAAAGTAGCAATCCGCGGGCAATATAAGGCACTTAGCGATGTCTATCTATGTTCTATACCATGCCAATGTAACTATCATATCTTAGCGTTCGCATAGAGCTCCTAGAGTTGTGACCTTGAACGCTCCTTCATAAGTAGATATCTCCTACACGATATAAAAGACGTACAATAGAAAACGGACTAAGTTTAACTGCAATTAGCATGCAGCAGAGCTGCCAAATAATGCCCAGATAATATACGCGTTAATTCTAATGCGTTTTGTAAACAAAGCAGCAATCCGTGGGCTATTAAGGACACTTCGCGATGCCTATCCATGTTCTACACCATGTCAATGTTACTATCATATCTTAGGGTTCGCATAGAGCACAAAGAGCTGTGACCTTGAACGCTCTTTCATTCGTAGATTACTGCTACACGATAGAAAAGACGTACAAGTGAAAATGGATTTAGTTTTACTGCAATTAGCATGCAGCAGAGCTGCCAAATAATGCCCAGATAATATACGCGTTAATTCTAATGCGTTTTGTAAACAAAGCAGCAATCCGTGGGCTATTAAGGACACTTCGCGTTGTCTATCCATGTTATATACCATGCCAATGTAACTATAATATCTTAGCGTTCGCATAGAGCACCTAGAGTTGTGACCTTGAACGCTCCTTCATTAGTAGATAACTACTACACAATAGAAAAGACGTACAAGTGAAAATGGATTTAGTTTTACGGCAATTAGCATGCAGCAGAGCTGCCAAATAATGCCCAGATAATATACGTGTTAATTCTAATGCGTTTTGTAAACAAAGCAGCAATCCGTGGGCTATTAAGGACACTTCGCGATGCCTATCCATGTTCTACACCATGTCAATGTAACTATCATATCTTAGCGTTCGCATACAGCACCTAGAGTTGTGACCTTGAACGCTCCTTCATAAGTAGATAACTCCTACACGATAGAAAAGACGTTCAAGAGAAAACGGTCTAAATTTTATTGCAATTAGTATGCAGCAGAGCATTCAGAAAATGCCCAATTAATTTACACGTTAATTCGAACCCGTTTTGTACGCAAAGCAGCAATCCGCGGGCAATATTAGCGATGTCTATCTATGTTCTATACCATGCCAATGTAACTATCATGTCTTAGCGTTCGCATACAGCACCTAGAGTTGTGACCTTGAACGCTCCTTCATAAGTAGATAACTCCTACACGATAGAAAAGACGTTCAAGAGAAAACGGTCTAAGATTAACTGCAATTAGCATGCAGCAGAGCTGCCAAATAATGCCCAGATAATAAATGCGTTAATTCTAATGCGTTTTGTAAACAAAGCAGCAATCCGTGGGCTATTAAGGACATTTCGCGATGCCTATCCATGTTCTACACCATGTCAATGTTACTATCATATCTTAGGGTTCGCATAGAGCACAAAGAGCAGTGACCTTGAACGCTCCTTCATTCGTAGATTACTGCTACACGATAGAAAAGACGTACAAGTGAAAATGGATTTAATTTTACTGCAATTAGCATGCAGCAGAGCTGCCAAATTATGCCAAGATAATATACGCGTTAATTCGAATGCGTTTTGTAAACAAAGCAGCAATCCGTGGGCTATTAAGGACACTTCGCGATGCCTATCCATTTTCTATACCATGCCATTGTAACTACCATATCTTAGCGTTCGTATACAGTACCTGGAGTTGTGACCTTGAACGCTCCTTCATAAGTAGATAACTCCTACACGATAGAAAAGACGTTCAAGAGAAAACGGTCGAAGTTTTACTGCAATTAGTATGCAGCAGAGCTTTCAGAAAATGCCCAAATAATATACACGTTAATTCGAACCCGTTTTGTAGGCAAAGTAGCAATCCGCGGGCAATATAAGGCACCTAGCGATGTGTATCTATGTTCTATACCATGCCAATGTAACTATCATATCTTAGCGTTCGCATACAGCATCTAGAGTTGTGACCTTGAACGCTCCTTCATAAGTAGTTAACGCCTACACGATAGAAAAGATGTTCAAGAGAAAACGGTCTAAGTTTTACTGCAATTAGTATGCAGCAGAGCTTTCAAAAAGTACCCAATTAATATACACGTCAATTCGAACGTGTTTTGTACGCAAAGTAGCAATCCGCGGGCTATATAAGGCACTTCGCGATGTCTATCCATGTTCTATACCATGCCAATGTAACTACCATATATTAGCGTTCGCTTAGAGCACCTAGAGTTGTGACCTTGAACGCTCCATCATAAGTAGATAACTCCTACACGATAGAAAAGACGTTCAAGAGAAAACGGTCTAAGATTTACTGCAATTAGTATGCAGCAGAGCTTTCAGAAAATGCCCAAATAAAATACACGTTAATTCGAACCCGTTTTGTACGCAAAGTAGCAATCCGCGGGCAATATAAAGCACTTAGCGATGTCTATCTATGTTCTATACCATGCCAATGTAACTATCATATCTTAGCGTTCGCATAGAGCTCCTAGAGTTGTGACCTTGAACGCTCCTTCATAAGTAGATATCTCCTACACGATATAAAAGACGTACAATAGAAAACGGACTAAGTTTAACTGCAATTAGCATGCAGCAGAGCTGCCAAATAATGCCCAGATAATATACGCGTTAATTCTAATGCGTTTTGTAAACAAAGCAGCAATCCGTGGGCTTTTAAGGACACTTCGCGATGCCTATCCATGTTCTACACTATGTCAATGTTACTATCATATCTTAGGGTTCACATAGAGCACAAAAAGCTGTGACCTTGAACGCTCCTTCATTCGTAGATTACTGCTACACGATAGAAAAGACGTACAAGTGGAAACGGATTTAGTTTTACTGCAATTACCATGCAGTAGAGCTGCCAAATAATGCCCAGATAATATACGCGTTAATTCTAATGCGTTTTGTAAACAAAGCAGCGATCCGTGGGCTATTAAGGACATTTCGCGATGTCTATCCATGTTCTATACCATGCCATTGTAACTACCAAATCTTAGCGTTCGCATACAGCACCTAGAGTTGTGACCTTGAACGCTCCTTCATAAGTAGGTAACTCTACATGATAGAAAAGACGTTCAAGAGAAAACGGTCTAAGTTTTACTGCAATTAGTATGCAGCAGAGCTTTCAGAAAATGCCCAAATAATATACACGTTAATTCGAACCCGTTTTGTACGCAAAGCAGCAATCCGCGGGCAATATAAGGCACTTAGCGATGTCTATCTATGTTCTATACCATGCCAATGTAACTATGATATCTTAGCGTTCGCATAGAGCACCTAGAGTTGTGACCTTGACCGCTCCTTCATAAGTAGATAACTACTACACAATAGAAAAGACGTACAAGTGAAAATGGATTTAGTTTTACGGCAATTAGCATGCAGCAGAGCTGCCAAATAATGCCCAGATAATATACGCGTTAATTCTAATGCGTTTTGTAAACAAAGCAGCAATCCGTGGGCTTTTAAGGACACTTTGCGATGCCTATCCATTTTCTATACCATGCCATTGTAACTACCATATCTTAGCGTTTGCATACAGCACCTAGAGTTGTGACCTTGAACGCTCCTTCATATGTAGATAACTCCTACACGATAGAAAAGACGTTTAAGAGAAAACGGTCTAAGTTTTACTGCAATTAGTATGCAGCAGAGCTTTCAGTAAATGCCCAAATAATATACACGTTAATTCGAACGCGTTTTGTAAGCAAAGTAGCAATCCGCGGGTAATATAAGGCACTTCACGATGTCTATCCATGTTCTATACCATGCCAATGTAGCTATCATATCTAAGCGTTCGCATAGAGCACCTAGAGTTGTGACCTTGACCGCTCCTTCATAAGTAGATAACTACTACACAATAGAAAAGACGTACAAGTGAAAATGGATTTAGTTTTACTGCAATTACCATGCAGCAGAGCTGCCAAATAATGCCCAGATAATATACGCGTCAATTCTAATGCGTTTTGTAAACAAAGCAGCAATCCGTGGGCTATTAAGGACACTTCGCGATGCCTATCCATGTTCTACACCATGTGAATGTTACTATCATATCTTAGGGTTCGCATAGAGCACAAGGAGCTGTGACCTTGAACGCTCCTTCATTTGTAGATTACTGCTACACGATAGAAAAAACGTACAAGTGAAAATGGATTTAGTTTTACTGCAATTACCATGCAGCAGAGCTGCCAAATAATGCCCAGATAATATACGCGTTAATTCTAATGCGTTTTGTAAACAAAGCAGCAATCCGTGGGCTATTAAGGACACTTCGCGATGCCTATCCATGTTCTACACCATGTCAATGTTACTATCATATCTTAGGGTTCGCATAGAGCACAAAGAGCTGTGACCATGAACGCTCCTTCATTCGTAGATTACTGCTACACAATAGAAAAGACGTATAAGTGAAAATGGATTTAGTTTTACTGCAATTAGCATGCAGCAGATCTGCCAAATAATGCCCAGATAATATACGCGATAATTCGAATGCGTTTTGTAAACAAAGCAGCAATCCGTGGGCTATTAAGGACACTTTGCGATGCCTATCCATTTTCTATACCAAGCCATTGTAACTACCATATCTTAGCGTTCGTATACAGTACCTAGAGTTGTGACCTTGAACGCTCCTTCATAAATAGATAACTCCTACACGATAGAAAAGACGTTCAAGAGAAAACGGTCTAAGTTTTACTGCAATTGGTATCCAGCAGAGCTTTCAGAAAATGCCCAAATAATATACACGTTAATTCGAACCCGTTTTGTACGGAAAGTAGCAATCCGCGGGCAATATAAGGCACTTAGCGATGTCTATCTATGTTCTATACCATGCCAATGTAACTATCATATCTTAGCGTTCGCATAGAGCTCCTAGAGTTGTGACCTTGAACGCTCCTTCATAAGTAGATATCTCCTACACGATATAAGAGACGTACAATAGAAAACGGACTAAGTTTAACTGCAATTAGCATGCAGCAGAGCTGCCAAATAATGCCCAGATAATAAACGCGTTAATTCGAATGCGTTTTGTAAACAAAGCATCAATCCGTGGGCTATTAAGGACACTTCGCGATGCCTATCCATTTTCTATACCATGCCATTGTAACTACCATATCTTAGCGTTCGTATACAGTACCTAGAGTTGTGACCTTGAACGCTCCTTCATAAATAGATAACTCCTACACGATAGAAAAGACGTTCAAGAGAAAACGGTCTAAGTTTTACTGCAATTGGTATCCAGCAGAGCTTTCAAAAGGAACCCAATTAATATACACGTCAATTCGAACGCGTTTTGTACGCAAAGTATTAATCCGCGGGCTATATAAGGCACTTCGCGATGTCTATCCATGTTCTATACCATGCCAATGTAACTATGATATCTTAGCGTTCGCATAGAGCACCTAGAGTTGTGACCTTGACCGCTCCTTCATAAGTAGATACCTACTACACAATAGAAAAGACGTACAAGTGGATACGGATTTAGTTTTACTGCAATTACCATGCAGTAGAGCTGCCAAATAATGCCCAGATAATATACGTGTTAATTCTAATGCGTTTTGTAAACAAAGCAGCGATCCGTGGGCTATTAAGGACACTTCGCGATGTCTATCCATGTTCTATACCATGCCATTGTAACTACCATATCTTAGCGTTCGCATACAGCACCTAGAGTTGTGACCTTGAACGCTCCTTCATAAGTAGGTAACTCCTACATGATAGAAAAGACGTTCAAGAGAAAACGGTCTAAGTTTTACTGCAATAAGTATGCAGCAGAGCTTTCAGAAAATGCCCAAATAATATACACGTTAATTCGAACCCGTTTTGTACGCAAAGTAGCAATCCGCGGGCAATATAAGGCACTTAGCGATGTCTATCTATATTCTATACCATGCCAATGTAACTATCACATCTTAGCGTTCGCATACAGCACCTAGACCATGACCATGACCGTGACCATGAACGCTCCTTCATAAGTAGATAACTCCTACACGATAGAAAAGACGTTCAAGAGAAAACGGTCTAAGTTTTACTGCAATTGGTATCCAGCAGAGCTTTCAAAAGGTACCCAATTAATATACACGTCAATTCGAACGCGTTTTGTACGCAAAGTATTAATCCGCGGGCTATATAAGGCACTTCGCGATGTCTATCCATGTTCTATACCATGCCAATGTAACTATGATATCTTAGCGTTCGCATAGAGCACCTAGAGTTGTGACCTTGACCGCTCCTTCATAAGTAGATAACTACTACACAATAGAAAAGTCGTACAAGTGAAAATGGATTTAGTTTTACTGCAATTACCGTGCAGCAGAGCTGCCAAATAATACCCAGATAATATACGCGTCAATTCTAATGCGTTTTGTAAACAAAGCAGCAATCCGTGGGCTATTAAGGACACTTCGCGATGCCTATCCATTTTCTATACCATGCCATTGTAACTACCATATCTTAGCGTTCGCATACAGTACCTAGAGTTGTGACCTTGAACGCTCCTTCATAAGTAGATAACTCCTACACGGTAGAAAAGATGTTCAAGAGAAAACGGTCTAAGTTTTACTGCAATTAGTATGCAGCAGAACTCTCAAAAAGTGCCCAAATAATATACACGTCAATTCGAACGCGTTTTGTACGCAAAGTAGCAATCCGCGGGCTATATAAGGCACTTCGCGATGTCTATCCATGTTCTATACCATGCCAATGTATCTAACATATCTTAGCGTTCGCATAGAGCACCTAGAGTTGTGACCTTGAACGCTCCTTCATAAGTAGATAACTACTACACAATAGAAAAGACGTACAAGTGAAAATGGATTTAGTTTTACGGCAATTAGCATGCAGCAGAGCTGCCAAATAATGCCCAGATAATATACGCGTTAATTCTAATGCGTTTTGTAAACAAAGCAGCAATCCGTGGGCTATTAAGGACACTTTGCGATGCCTATCCATTTTCTATACCATGCCATTGTAACTACCATATCTTAGCGTTTGCATACAGCACCTAGAGTTGTGACCTTGAACGCTCCTTCATATGCAGATAACTCCTACACGTTAGAAAAGACGTTGAAGAGAAAACGGTCTAAGTTTTACTGCAATTAGTATGCAGCAGAGCTTTCAGTAAATGCCCAAATAATATACACGTTAATTCGAACGCGTTTTGTACGCAAAGTAGCAATCCGCGAGTAATATAAGGCACTTCACGATGTCTATCCATGTTCTATACCATGCCAATGTAACTATCATATCTTAGCGTTCGCATAGAGCACCTAGAGTTGTGACCTTGAACACTCCTTCATAAGTAGATAACTCCTACACGATAGAAAAGACGTTCAAGAGAAAACGGTCTAAATTTTACTGCAATTAGTATGCAGCAGAGCTTTCAGAAAATGCCCAAATAATATACACGTTAATTCGAACCCGTTTTGTACGCAAAGTAGCAATCCGCGGGCAATATAAGGCATATAGCGATGTCTATCTAAGTTCTATACCATGCCATTGTAACTATCATATCTTAGCGTTCGCATACAGCACCTAGAGTTGTGACCTTGAATGCTCCTTCATAAGTAGATAACTCCTACACGATAGAAAAGACGTTCAAGAGAAAACGGTCTAAGATTTACTGCAAATAGTATGCAGCAGAGCTTTTAGAAAATGCCCAATTAATATACACGTTAATTCGTCCCCGTTTTGTACGCATAGTAGCTATCCGCGGGCAATATAAGGCACTTAGCGATGTCTATCTATGTTCTATACCATGCCAATGTAACTATCATATCTTAGCGTTCGCATAGAGCTCCTAGAGTTGTGACCTTGAACGCTCCTTCATAAGTAGATATCTCCTACACAATATAAGAGACGTACAATAGAAAACGGACTAAGTTTAACTGCAATTAGCATGCAGCAGAGCTGCCAAATAATGCCCAGATAATATACGCGTTAATTCCAATGCGTTTTGTAAACAAAGCAGCAATCCGTGGGCTATTAAGGACACTTCGCGATGCCTATCCATTTTCTATACCATGCCATTGTAACTACCATATCTTAGCGTTTGCATACAGCACCTGGAGTTGTGACCTTGAACGCTCCTTCATAAGTAGATAACTGCTACACGATAGAAAAGACGTTCAAGAGAAAACGGTCTAAGTTTTACTGCAATTAGTATGCAGCAGAGCTTTCAAAAAGTACCCAATTAATATACACGTCAATTCGAACGCGTTTTGTACGCAAAGTAGCAATCCGCGGGCTATATAAGGTACTTCGCGATGTCTATCCATGTTCTATACCATGCCAATGTAACTACCATATCTTAGCGTTCGCATTGAGCACCTAGAGTTGTGACCTTGAACGCTCCTTCATAAGTAGATAACTCCTACACGATAGAAAAGACGTTCAAGAGAAAACGGTCTAAGATTTACTGCAATTAGTATGCAGCAGAGCTTTCAAAAAGTACCCAATTAATATACACGTCAATTCGAACGCGTTTTGTACGCAAAGTAGCAATCCGCGGGCTATATAAGGTACTTCGCGATGTCTATCCATGTTCTATACCATGCCAATGTAACTACCATATCTTAGCGTTCGCATAGAGCACCTAGAGTTGTGACCTTGAACGCTCCTTCATAAGTAGATAACTCCTACACAACAGAAAAGACGTTCAAGAGAAAACGGTCTAAGATTTACTGCAATTAGTATGCAGCAGAGATTTCAGAAAATGCCCAAATAAAATACACGTTAATTCGAACCCGTTTTGTACGCAAAGTAGCAATCCGCGGGCAATATAAGGCACTTAGCGATGTCTATCTATGTTCTATACCATGCCAATGTAACTATCATATCTTAGCGTTCGCATAGAGCTCCTAGAGTTGTGACCTTGAACGCTCCTTCATAAGTAGATATCTCCTACACGATATAAAAGACGTACAATAGAAAACGGACTAAGTTTAACTGCAATTAGCATGCAGCAGAGCTGCCAAATAATGCCCAGATAATATACGCGTTAATTCTAATGCGTTTTGTAAACAAAGCAGCAATCCGTGGGCTATTAAGGACACTTCGCGATGCCTATCCATGTTCTACACCATGTCAATGTTACTATCATATCTTAGGGTTCGCATAGAGCACAAAGAGCTGTGACCTTGAACGCTCTTTCATTCGTAGATTACTGCTACACGATAGAAAAGACGTACAAGTGAAAATGGATTTAGTTTTACTGCAATTCGCATGCAGCAGAGCTGCCAAATAATGCCCAGATAATATACGCGTTAATTCTAATGCGTTTTGTAAACAAAGCAGCAATCCGTGGGCTATTAAGGACACTTCGCGTTGTCTATCCATGTTATATACCATGCCAATGTAACTATAATATCTTAGCGTTCGCATAGAGCACCTAGAGTTGTGACCTTGAACGCTCCTTCATTAGTAGATAACTACTACACAATAGAAAAGACGTACAAGTGAAAATGGATTTAGTTTTACGGCAATTAGCATGCAGCAGAGCTGCCAAATAATGCCCAGATAATATACGTGTTAATTCTAATGCGTTTTGTAAACAAAGCAGCAATCCGTGGGCTATTAAGGACACTTCGCGATGCCTATCCATGTTCTACACCATGTCAATGTAACTATCATATCTTAGCGTTCGCATACAGCACCTAGAGTTGTGACCTTGAACGCTCCTTCATAAGTAGATAACTCCTACACGATAGAAAAGACGTTCAAGAGAAAACGGTCTAAATTTTATTGCAATTAGTATGCAGCAGAGCATTCAGAAAATGCCCAATTAATTTACACGTTAATTCGAACCCGTTTTGTACGCAAAGCAGCAATCCGCGGGCAATATTAGCGATGTCTATCTATGTTCTATACCATGCCAATGTAACTATCATGTCTTAGCGTTCGCATACAGCACCTAGAGTTGTGACCTTGAACGCTCCTTCATAAGTAGATAACTCCTACACGATAGAAAAGACGTTCAAGAGAAAACGGTCTAAGATTAACTGCAATTAGCATGCAGCAGAGCTGCCAAATAATGCCCAGATAATAAATGCGTTAATTCTAATGCGTTTTGTAAACAAAGCAGCAATCCGTGGGCTATTAAGGACATTTCGCGATGCCTATCCATGTTCTACACCTTGTCAATGTTACTATCATATCTTAGGGTTCGCATAGAGCACAAAGAGCAGTGACCTTGAACGCTCCTTCATTCGTAGATTACTGCTACACGATAGAAAAGACGTACAAGTGAAAATGGATTTAATTTTACTGCAATTAGCATGCAGCAGAGCTGCCAAATTATGCCAAGATAATATACGCGTTAATTCGAATGCGTTTTGTAAACAAAGCAGCAATCCGTGGGCTATTAAGGACACTTCGCGATGCCTATCCATTTTCTATACCATGCCATTGTAACTACCATATCTTAGCGTTCGTATACAGTACCTGGAGTTGTGACCTTGAACGCTCCTTCATAAGTAGATAACTCCTACACGATAGAAAAGACGTTCAAGAGAAAACGGTCGAAGTTTTACTGCAATTAGTATGCAGCAGAGCTTTCAGAAAATGCCCAAATAATATACACGTTAATTCGAACCCGTTTTGTAGGCAAAGTAGCAATCCGCGGGCAATATAAGGCACCTAGCGATGTGTATCTATGTTCTATACCATGCCAATGTAACTATCATATCTTAGCGTTCGCATACAGCATCTAGAGTTGTGACCTTGAACGCTCCTTCATAAGTAGTTAACGCCTACACGATAGAAAAGATGTTCAAGAGAAAACGGTCTAAGTTTTACTGCAATTAGTATGCAGCAGAGCTTTCAAAAAGTACCCAATTAATATACACGTCAATTCGAACGTGTTTTGTACGCAAAGTAGCAATCCGCGGGCTATATAAGGCACTTCGCGATGTCTATCCATGTTCTATACCATGCCAATGTAACTACCATATCTTAGCGTTCGCATAGAGCACCTAGAGTTGTGACCTTGAACGCTCCATCATAAGTAGATAACTCCTACACGATAGAAAAGACGTTCAAGAGAAAACGGTCTAAGATTTACTGCAATTAGTATGCAGCAGAGCTTTCAGAAAATGCCCAAATAAAATACACGTTAATTCGAACCCGTTTTGTACGCAAAGTAGCAATCCGCGGGCAATATAAAGCACTTAGCGATGTCTATCTATGTTCTATACCATGCCAATGTAACTATCATATCTTAGCGTTCGCATAGAGCTCCTAGAGTTGTGACCTTGGACGCTCCTTCATAAGTAGATATCTCCTACACGATATAAAAGACGTACAATAGAAAACGGACTAAGTTTAACTGCAATTAGCATGCAGCAGAGCTGCCAAATAATGCCCAGATAATATACGCGTTAATTCTAATGCGTTTTGTAAACAAAGCAGCAATCCGTGGGCTTTTAAGGACACTTCGCGATGCCTATCCATGTTCTACACTATGTCAATGTTACTATCATATCTTAGGGTTCACATAGAGCACAAAAAGCTGTGACCTTGAACGCTCCTTCATTCGTAGATTACTGCTACACGATAGAAAAGACGTACAAGTGGAAACGGATTTAGTTTTACTGCAATTACCATGCAGTAGAGCTGCCAAATAATGCCCAGATAATATACGCGTTAATTCTAATGCGTTTTGTAAACAAAGCAGCGATCCGTGGGCTATTAAGGACATTTCGCGATGTCTATCCATGTTCTATACCATGCCATTGTAACTACCAAATCTTAGCGTTCGCATACAGCACCTAGAGTTGTGACCTTGAACGCTCCTTCATAAGTAGGTAACTCTACATGATAGAAAAGACGTTCAAGAGAAAACGGTCTAAGTTTTACTGCAATTAGTATGCAGCAGAGCTTTCAGAAAATGCCCAAATAATATACACGTTAATTCGAACCCGTTTTGTACGCAAAGCAGCAATCCGCGGGCAATATAAGGCACTTAGCGATGTCTATCTATGTTCTATACCATGCCAATGTAACTATGATATCTTAGCGTTCGCATAGAGCACCTAGAGTTGTGACCTTGACCGCTCCTTCATAAGTAGATAACTACTACACAATAGAAAAGACGTACAAGTGAAAATGGATTTAGTTTTACGGCAATTAGCATGCAGCAGAGCTGCCAAATAATGCCCAGATAATATACGCGTTAATTCTAATGCGTTTTGTAAACAAAGCAGCAATCCGTGGGCTTTTAAGGACACTTTGCGATGCCTATCCATTTTCTATACCATGCCATTGTAACTACCATATCTTAGCGTTTGCATACAGCACCTAGAGTTGTGACCTTGAACGCTCCTTCATATGTAGATAACTCCTACACGATAGAAAAGACGTTTAAGAGAAAACGGTCTAAGTTTTACTGCAATTAGTATGCAGCAGAGCTTTCAGAAAATGCCCAAATAATATACATGTTAATTCGAACCCGTTTTGTACGCAAAGTAGCAATCCGCGGGCAATATAAGGCACTTAGCGATGTCTATCTATGTTCTATACTATGCCAATGTAACTATCATATCTTAGCGTTCGCATACAGCACCTAGAGTGGTGACCTTGAACGCTCCTTCATAAGTAGATAACTCCTTCACGATAGAAAAGACGTTCAAGAGAAAACGGTCTAAGTTTTACTGCAATTAGTATGCAGCAGAGCTTTCGAAAAGTACCCAATTAATATACACGTCAATTAGAACGCGTTTTGTACGCAAAGTATCAATCCGCGGGCAATATAAGGCACTTCGCGATGTCTATCCATGTTCTATACCATGCCAATGTAACTATCATATCTTAGCGTTCGCATAGAGCACCTAGAGTTGTGACCTTGACCGCTCCTTCATAAGTAGATAACTACTACACAATAGAAAAGACGTACAAGTGAAAATGGATTTAGTTTTACTGCAATTAGCATGCAGCAGAGCTGCCAAATAATGCCCAGATAATATACGCGTTAATTCGAATGCGTTTTGTAAACAAAGCAGCAATCCGTGGGCTTTTAAGGACACTTCGCGATGCCTATCCATTTTCTATACCATGCCAATGTAACTATCATATCTTAGCGTTCGCATAGAGCACCTAAAGTTGTGACCTTGACCGCTCCTTCATAAGTAGATAACTACTACACAATAGAAAAGACGTACAAGTGAAAATGGATTTAGTTTTACGGCAATTAGCATGCAGCAGAGCTGCCAAATAATGCCCAGATAATATACGCGTTAATTCTAATGTGTTTTGTAAACAAAGCAGCAATCCGTGGGCTATTAAGGACACTTTGCGATGCCTATCCATTTTCTATAACATGCCATTGTAACTACCATATCTTAGCGTTTGCATACAGCACCTAGAGTTGTGACCTTGAACGCTCCTTCATATGTAGATAACTCCTACACGATAGAAAAGACGTTGAAGAGAAAACGGTCTAAGTTTTACTGCAATTAGTATGCAGCAGAGCTTTCAGTAAATGCCCAAATAATATACACGTTAATTCGAACGCGTTTTGTACGCAAAGTAGCAATCCGCGGGTAATATAAGGCACTTCACGATGTCTATCCATGTTCTATACCATGCCAATGTAACTATCATATCTTAGCGTTCGCATAGAGCACCTATAGTTGTGACCTTGACCGCTCCTTCATAAGTAGATAACTACTACACAATAGAAAAGACGTACAAGTGAAAATGGATTTAGTTTTACTGCAATTACCATGCAGCAGAGCTGCCAAATAATGCCCAGATAATAAACGCGTTAATTCTAATGCGTTTTGTAAACAAAGCAGCAATCCGTGGGCTATTAAGGACACTTCGCGATGCCTATCCATGTTCTACACGATGTCAATGTTACTATCATATCTTAGGGTTCGCATAGAGCACAAAGAGCTGTGACCATGAACGCTCCTTCATTCGTAGATTACTGCTACACGATAGAAAAGACGTACAAGTGAAAATGGATTTAGTTTTACTGCAATTAGCATGCAGCAGATCTGCCAAATAATGCCCAGATAATATACGCGATAATTCGAATGCGTTTTGTAAACAAAGCAGCAATCCGTGGGCTATTAAGGACACTTTGCGATGCCTATCCATTTTCTATACCAAGCCATTGTTACTACCATATCTTAGCGTTCGCATACAGTACCTAGAGTTGTGACCTTGAACGCTCCTTCATAAGTAGATAACTCCTACACTATAGAAAAGGCGTTCAAGAGAAAACGGTCTAAGTTTTACTGCAATTAGTATGCAGCAGAGCTTTCAGAAAATGCCCAAATAATATACACGTTAATTCGAACCCGTTTTGTACGCAAAGTAGCAATCCGCGGGCAATATAAGGCACTTAGCGATGTCTATCTATGTTCTATACAATGCCAATGTAACTATCATATCTTAGCGTTCGCATACAGCACCTAGAGTTGTGACCCTGAACGCTCCTTCATAAGTAGATAACTCCTACACGATATAAGAGACGTTCAAGAGAAAGCGGTCTAAGTTTTACTGCAATTAGTGTGCAGTAGAGCTTTCAAAATGTACCCAATTAATATACACGTCAATTCGAACGCGTTTTGTACGCAAAGTAGCAATCCGCGGGCTATATAAGGCACTTCGCGATGTCTATCCATGTTCTATAACATGCCAATGTAACTACCATATCTTAGCGTTCGCATAGAGCACCTAGAGTTGTGACCTTGAACACTCCTTCATAAGTAGATAACTCCTTCACGATAGAAAAGACGTTCAAGAGAAAACGGTCTAAGTTTTACTGCAATTAGTATGTAGCAGAGCTTTCAGAAAATGCCCAAATAATATACACGTTAATTCGGACCCGTCTTGTACGCAAAGTAGCAATCCGGGGGCAATATAAGGCACTTAGCGATGTCTATCTATGTTCTATACCATGCCAATGTAACTATCATATCTTAGCGTTCGCATAGAGCTCCTAGAGTTGTGACCTTGAACTCTCCTTCATAAGTAGATATCTCCTACACGATATAAGAGACGTACAATAGAAAACGGACTAAGTTTAACTGCAATTAGCATGCAGCAGAGCTGCCAAATAATGCCCAGATAATAAACGCGTTAATTCGAATGCGTTTTGTAAACAAAGCATCAATCCGTGGGCTATTAAGGACACTTCGCGATGCCTATCCATTTTCTATACCATGCCATTGTAACTACCATATCTTAGCGTTCGTATACAGTACCTAGAGTTGTGACCTTGAACGCTCCTTCATAAATAGATAACTCCTACACGATAGAAAAGACGTTCAAGAGAAAACGGTCTAAGTTTTACTGCAATTGGTATCCAGCAGAGCTTTCAAAAGGTACCCAATTAATATACACGTCAATTCGAACGCGTTTTGTACGCAAAGTATTAATCCGCGGGCTATATAAGGCACTTCGCGATGTCTATCCATGTTCTATACCATGCCAATGTAACTATGATATCTTAGCGTTCGCATAGAGCACCTAGAGTTGTGACCTTGACCGCTCCTTCATAAGTAAGATACCTACTACACAATAGAAAAGACGTACAAGTGGAAACGGATTTAGTTTTACTGCAATTACCATGCAGTAGAGCTGCCAAATAATGCCCAGATAATATACGTGTTAATTCTAATGCGTTTTGTAAACAAAGCAGCGATCCGTGGGCTATTAAGGACACTTCGCGATGTCTATCCATGTTCTATACCATGCCATTGTAACTACCATATCTTAGCGTTCGCATACAGCACCTAGAGTTGTGACCTTGAACGCTCCTTCATAAGTAGGTAACTCCTACATGATAGAAAAGACGTTCAAGAGAAAACGGTCTAAGTTTTACTGCAATAAGTATGCAGCAGAGCTTTCAGAAAATGCCCAAATAATATACACGTTAATTCGAACCCGTTTTGTACGCAAAGTAGCAATCCGCGGGCAATATAAGGCACTTAGCGATGTCTATCTATATTCTATACCATGCCAATGTAACTATCACATCTTAGCGTTCGCATACAGCACCTAGACCATGACCATGACCGTGACCATGAACGCTCCTTCATAAGTAGATAACTCCTACACGATAGAAAAGACGTTCAAGAGAAAACGGTCTAAGTTTTACTGCAATTGGTATCCAGCAGAGCTTTCAAAAGGTACCCAATTAATATACACGTCAATTCGAACGCGTTTTGTACGCAAAGTATTAATCCGCGGGCTATATAAGGCACTTCGCGATGTCTATCCATGTTCTATACCATGCCAATGTAACTATGATATTTTAGCGTTCGCATAGAGCACCTAGAGTTGTGACCTTGACCGCTCTTTCATAAGTAGATAACTACTACACAATAGAAAAGTCGTACAAGTGAAAATGGATTTAGTTTTACTGCAATTACCATGCAGCAGAGCTGCCAAATAATACCCAGATAATATACGCGTCAATTCTAATTCGTTTTGTAAACAAAGCAGCAATCCGTGGGCTATTAAGGACACTTCGCGGTGTCTATCCATGTTATATACCATGCCAATGTAACTATCATATCTTAGCGTTCGCATAGAGCACCTAGACTTGTGACCTTGAACGCTCCTTCATAAGTAGATAACTACTATACAATAGAAAAGACGTACAAGTGAAAATGGATTTAGTTTTACGTCAATTAGCATGCAGCAGAGTTGCCAAATAATGCCCAGATAATATACGCGTTAATTCTAATGCGTTTTGTAAACAAAGCAGCAATCCGTGGGCTATTAAGGACACTTCGCGATGCCTATCCATTTTCTATACCATGCCATTGTAACTACCATATCTTAGCGTTCGCATACAGTACCTAGAGTTGTGACCTTGAACGCTCCTTCATAAGTAGATAACTCCTACACGGTAGAAAAGATGTTCAAGAGAAAACGGTCTAAGTTTTACTGCAATTAGTATGCAGCAGAACTCTCAAAAAGTGCCCAAATAATATACACGTCAATTCGAACGCGTTTTGTACGCAAAGTAGCAATCCGCGGGCTATATAAGGCACTTCGCGATGTCTATCCATGTTCTATACCATGCCAATGTATCTAACATATCTTAGCGTTCGCATAGAGCACCTAGAGTTGTGACCTTGAACGCTCCTTCATAAGTAGATAACTACTACACAATAGAAAAGACGTACAAGTGAAAATGGATTTAGTTTTACGGCAATTAGCATGCAGCAGAGCTGCCAAATAATGCCCAGATAATATACGCGTTAATTCTAATGCGTTTTGTAAACAAAGCAGCAATCCGTGGGCTATTAAGGACACTTTGCGATGCCTATCCATTTTCTATACCATGCCATTGTAACTACCATATCTTAGCGTTTGCATACAGCACCTAGAGTTGTGACCTTGAACGCTCCTTCATATGCAGATAACTCCTACACGTTAGAAAAGACGTTGAAGAGAAAACGGTCTAAGTTTTACTGCAATTAGTATGCAGCAGAGCTTTCAGTAAATGCCCAAATAATATACACGTTAATTCGAACGCGTTTTGTACGCAAAGTAGCAATCCGCGAGTAATATAAGGCACTTCACGATGTCTATCCATGTTCTATACCATGCCAATGTAACTATCATATCTTAGCGTTCGCATAGAGCACCTAGAGTTGTGACCTTGAACACTCCTTCATAAGTAGATAACTCCTACACGATAGAAAAGACGTTCAAGAGAAAACGGTCTAAATTTTACTGCAATTAGTATGCAGCAGAGCTTTCAGAAAATGCCCAAATAATATACACGTTAATTCGAACCCGTTTTGTACGCAAAGTAGCAATCCGCGGGCAATATAAGGCATATAGCGATGTCTATCTAAGTTCTATACCATGCCATTGTAACTATCATATCTTAGCGTTCGCATACAGCACCTAGAGTTGTGACCTTGAATGCTCCTTCATAAGTAGATAACTCCTACACGATAGAAAAGACGTTCAAGAGAAAACGGTCTAAGATTTACTGCAAATAGTATGCAGCAGAGCTTTTAGAAAATGCCCAATTAATATACACGTTAATTCGACCCCGTTTTGTACGCATAGTAGCTATCCGCGGGCAATATAAGGCACTTAGCGATGTCTATCTATGTTCTATACCATGCCAATGTAACTATCATATCTTAGCGTTCGCATAGAGCTCCTAGAGTTGTGACCTTGAACGCTCCTTCATAAGTAGATATCTCCTACACAATATAAGAGACGTACAATAGAAAACGGACTAAGTTTAACTGCAATTAGCATGCAGCAGAGCTGCCAAATAATGCCCAGATAATATACGCGTTAATTCGAATGCGTTTTGTAAACAAAGCAGCAATCCGTGGGCTATTAAGGACACTTCGCGATGCCTATCCATTTTCTATACCATGCCATTGTAACTACCATATCTTAGCGTTTGCATACAGCACCTAGAGTTGTGACCTTGAACGCTCCTTCATATGTGGATAACTCCTACACGTTAGAAAAGACGTTGAAGAGAAAACGGTCTAAGTTATACTGCAATTAGTATGCAGCAGAGCTTTCAGTAAATGCCCAAATAATATACACGTTAATTCGAACGCGTTTTGTACGCAAAGTAGAAATCCGCGGGTAATATAAGGTACTTCACGTTGTCTATCCATGTTCTATACCATGCCAATGTAACTATCATATCTTAGCGTTCGCATAGAGCACCTAGAGTTGTGACCTTGACCGCTCCTTCATAAGTAGATAACTACTATACAATAGAAAAGACGTACAAGTGAAAATGGATTTAGTTTTACTGCAATTACCATGCAGCAGAGCTGCCAAATAATGCCCAGATAATATACGCGTTAATTCTAATGCGTTTTGTAAACAAAGCAGCAATCCGTGGGCTATTAAGGACACTTCGCGATGCCTATCCATGTTCTACACCATGTCAATGTTACTATCATATCTTAGGGTTCGCATAGAGCACAAGGAGCTGTGACCTTGAACGCTCCTTCATTTGTAGATTACTGCTATACGATAGAAAAGACGTACAAGTGAAAATGGATTTAGTTTTACTGCAATATACCATGCCATTGTAACTACCATATCTTAGCGTTTGCATACAGTACCTAGAGTTGTGACCTTGAACGCTCCCTCATAAGTAGATAACTCCTACACGATAGAATAGACGTTCAAGAGAAAACGGTCGTTTTACTGCAATTAGTATGCAGCAGAGCTTTCAGAAAATGCCCAAATAATATACACGTTAATTCGAACCCGTTTTGCACGCAAAGTAGCAATCCGCGGGCAATATTAGCGATGTCTATCTATGTTCTATACCATGCCAATGTAACTATCATATCTTAGAGTTCGCATACAGCACCTAGAGTTGTGACCTTGAACGCTCCTTCATAAGGAGATAACTCCTTCACGATAGAAATGACGTTCAAGAGAAAACGGTCTAAGTTTTACTGCAATTAGTATGTAGCAGAGCTTTCAGAAAATGCTCAAATAATATACACGTTAATTCGGACCCGTCTTGTACGCAAAGTAGCAATCCGGGGGCAATATAAGGCACTTAGCGATGTCTATCTATGTTCTATACCATGCCAATGTAACTATCATATCTTAGCGTTCGCATACAGCACCTAGAGTTGTGACCTTGAACGCTCCTTCATATGTGGATAACTCCTACACGATAGAAAAGACGTTCAAGAGAAAACGGTCTAAGTTTTACTGCAATTAGTATGCAGCAGAGCTTTCGAAAAGTACCCAATTAATATACACGTCAGTTCGAACGCGTTTTGTACGCAAAGTATCAATCCGCGGGCTATATAAGGCACTTCGCGATGTCTATCCATGTTCTATACCATGCCAATGTAACTATCATATCTTAGCGTTAGCATAGAGCACCTAGAGTTGTGACCTTGACCGCTCCTTCATAAGTAGATAACTACTACACAATAGAAAAGACGTACAAGTGAAAATGGATTTAGTTTTACTGCAATTACCATGCAGCAGAGCTGCCAAATAATGCCCAGATAATATACGCGTTAATTCTAATGCGTTTTGTAAACAAAGCAGCAATCCGTGGGCTATTAAGGACACTTCGCGATGCCTATCCATGTTCTACACCATGTCAATGTTACTATCATATCTTAGGGTTCGCATAGAGCACAAAGAGCTGTGACCTTGAACGCTCCTTCATTCGTAGATTACTGCTACACGATAGAAAAGACGTACAAGTGAAAATGGATTTAGTTTTACTGCAATTAGCATGCCAAATAAAGCCCAAATAATATACGCGTTAATTCGAATGCGTTTTGTAAACAAAGCAGCAATCCGTGGGCTATTAAGGACACTTCGCGATGCCTATCCATTTTCTATACCATGCAAATGTAACTATCATATCTTAGCGTTCGCATAGAGCACCTAGAGTTGTGACCTTGACTGCTCCTTCATAAGTAGTTAACTACTACACAATAGAAAAGACGTACAAGTGAAACTGGATTTAGTTTTACTGCAATTAGCATGCAGCAGAGCTGCCAAATAATGCCCAGATAATAAACGCGTTAATTCTAATGCGTTTTGTAAACAAAGCAGCAATCCGTGGGCTATTAAGGACACTTCGCGATGCCTATCCATGTTCTACACCATGTCAATGTTACTATCATATCTTAGGGTTCGCATAGAGCACAAAGAGCTGTGACCATGAACGCTCCTTCATTCGTAGATTACTGCTACACGCTAGAAAAGACGTACAAGTGAAAATGGATTTAGTTTTACTGTAATTAGCATGCAGCAGAGCTGCCAAATAATGCCCAGATAATATACGCGATAATTCGAATGCATTTTGTAAACAAAGCAGCAATCCGTGGGCTATTAAGGACACTTTGCGATGCCTATCCATTTTCTATACCATGCCATTGTTACTACCATATCTTAGCGTTCGCATACAGTACCTAGAGTTGTGACCTTGAACGCTCCTTCATAAGTAGATAACTCCTACACGATATAACAGACGTTCAAGAGAAAGCGGTCTAAGTTTTACTGCAATTAGTATGCAGCAGAGCTTTCAAAAAGTACCCAATTAATATACACGTCAATTCGAACGCGTTTTGTACGCAAAGTAGCAATCCGCGGGCTATATAAGGCACTTCGCGATGTCTATCCATGTTCTATACCATGCCAATGTAACTATCATATCTTAGCGTTCGCATACAGCACCTAGAGTTGTGACCTTGAACGCTCCTTCATAAGTAGATAACTCCTACACGATATAACAGACGTTCAAGAGAAAGCGGTCTAAGTTTTACTGCAATTAGTATGCAGCAGAGCTTTCAAAAAGTACCCAATTAATATACACGTCAATTCGAAAGCGTTTTGTACGCAAAGTAGCAATCCGCGGGCTATATAAGGCACTTCGCGATGTCTATCCATGTTCTATACCATGCCAATGTAACTACCATATCTTAGCGTTCGCATAGAGCACCTAGAGTTGTGACCTTGAACACTCCTTCATAAGTAGATAACTCCTACACGATAGAAAAGACGTTCAAGAGAAAATGGTCTAAATTTTACAGCAATTAGTATGCAGCAGAGCTTTCAGAAAATGCCCAAATAATATACACGTTAATTCGAACCCGTTTTGTACGCAAAGTAGCAATCCGCGGGCAATATAAGGCATATAGCGATGTCTATCTATGTTCTATACCATGCCAATGTAACTATCATATCTTAGCGTTCGCATACAGCACCTAGAGTTGTGACCTTGAATGCTCCTTCATAAGTAGATAACTCCTACACGATAGAAAAGACGTTCAAGAGAAAACGGTCTAAGATTTACTGCAATTAGTATGCAGCAGAGCTTTTAGAAAATGCCCAATTAATATACACGATAATTCGACCCCGTTTTGTACGCATAGTAGCTATCCGCGGGCAATATAAGGCACTTAGCGATGTCTATCTATGTTCTATACCATGCCAATGTAACTATCATATTTTAGCGTTCGCATAGAGCTCCTAGAGTTGTGACCTTGAACGCTCCTTCATAAGTAGATATCTCCTACACGATATAAGAGACGTACAATAGAAAACGGACTAAGTTTAACTGCAATTAGCATGCAGCAGAGCTGCCAAATAATGCCCAGATAATATACGCGTTAATTCGAATGCGTTTTGTAAACAAAGCAGCGATCCGTGGGCTATTAAGGACACTTCGCGATGTCTATTCATGTTCTATACCATGCCATTGTAACTACCAAATCTTAGCGTTCGCATACAGCACCTAGAGTTGTGACCTTGAACGCTCCTTCATAAGTAGGTAACTCCTACACGATAGAAAAGACGTTCAAGAGAAAACGGTCTAAGTTTTACTGCAATTAGTATGCAGCAGAGCTTTCAGAAAATGCCCAAATAATATACACGTTAATTCGAACCCGTTTTGTACGCAAAGTAGCAATCCGCGGGCAATATAAGGCACTTAGCGATGTCTATCTATGTTCTATACCATGCCAATGTAACTATCATATCTTAGCGTTCGCATACAGCACCTAGAGTTGTGACCTTCAACGCTCCTTCATAAGTAGATAACTCCTACACGATAGAAAAGACGTTCAAGAGAAAACGGTCTAAGTTTTACTGCAATTAGTATCCAGCAGAGCTTTCAAAAGGTACCCAATTAATATACACCTCAATTCGAACGCGTTTTGTACGCAAAGTATTAATCCGCGAGCTATATAAGGCACTTCGCGATGTCTATCCATGTTCTATACCATGCCAATGTAACTATGATATCTTAGCGTTCGCATAGAGCACCTAGAGTTGTGACCTTGACCGCTCCTTCATAAGTAGATAACTACTACACAATAGAAAAGTCGTACAAGTGAAAATGGATTTAGTTTTACGGCAATTAGCATGCAGCAGAGCTGCCAAATAATGCCCAGATAATATACGCGTTAATTCTAATGCGTTTTGTAAACAAAGCAGCAATCCGTGGGCTATTAAGGACGCTTTGCGATGCCTATCCATTTTCTATACCATGCCATTGTAACTACCATATCTTAGCGTTTGCATACAGCACCTAGAGTTGTGACCTTGAACGCTCCTTCATATGTAGATAACTCCTACACGATAGAAAAGACGTTGAAGAGAAAACGGCCTAAGTTTTACTGCAATTAGTATGCAGCAGAGCTTTCAGTAAATGCCCAAATAATATACACGTTAATTCGAACGCGTTTTGTAAGCAAAGTAGCAATCCGCGGGTAATATAAGGCACTTCACGATGTCTATCCATGTTCTATACCATGCCAATGTAACTATCATATCTTAGCGTTCGCATAGAGCACCTAGAGTTGTGACCTTGACCGCTCCTTCATAAGTAGATAACTACTACACAATAGAAAAGACGTACAAGTGAAAATGGATTTAGTTTTAGTGCAATTACCATGCAGCAGAGCTGCCAAATAATGCCCAGATAATATACGCGTTAATTCTAATGCGTTTTGTAAACAAAGCAGCAATCCGTGGGCTATTAAGGACACTTTGCGATGCCTATCCATTTTCTATACCATGCCATTGTAACTACCATATCTTAGCGTTTGCATACAGCACCTAGAGTTGTGACCTTGAACGCTCCTTCATATGCAGATAACTCCTACACGTTAGAAAAGACGTTGAAGAGAAAACGGTCTAAGTTTTACTGCAATTAGTATGCAGCAGAGCTTTCAGTAAATGCCCAAATAATATACACGTTAATTCGAACGCGTTTTGTACGCAAAGTAGCAATCCGCGAGTAATATAAGGCACTTCACGATGTCTATCCATGTTCTATACCATGCCAATGTAACTATCATATCTTAGCGTTCGCATAGAGCACCTAGAGTTGTGACCTTGACCGCTCCTTCATAAGTAGATAACTACTACACAATAGAAAAGTCGTACAAGTGAAAATGGATTTAGTTTTACGGCAATTAGCATGCAGCAGAGCTGCCAAATAATGCCCAGATAATATACGCGTTAATTCTAATGCGTTTTGTAAACAAAGCAGCAATCCGTGGGCTATTAAGGACGCTTTGCGATGCCTATCCATTTTCTATACCATGCCATTGTAACTACCATATCTTAGCGTTTGCATACAGCACCTAGAGTTGTGACCTTGAACGCTCCTTCATATGTAGATAACTCCTACACGATAGAAAAGACGTTGAAGAGAAAACGGCCTAAGTTTTACTGCAATTAGTATGCAGCAGAGCTTTCAGTAAATGCCCAAATAATATACACGTTAATTCGAACGCGTTTTGTAAGCAAAGTAGCAATCCGCGGGTAATATAAGGCACTTCACGATGTCTATCCATGTTCTATACCATGCCAATGTAACTATCATATCTTAGCGTTCGCATAGAGCACCTAGAGTTGTGACCTTGACCGCTCCTTCATAAGTAGATAACTACTACACAATAGAAAAGACGTACAAGTGAAAATGGATTTAGTTTTAGTGCAATTACCATGCAGCAGAGCTGCCAAATAATGCCCAGATAATATACGCGTTAATTCTAATGCGTTTTGTAAACAAAGCAGCAATCCGTGGGCTATTAAGGACACTTTGCGATGCCTATCCATTTTCTATACCATGCCATTGTAACTACCATATCTTAGCGTTTGCATACAGCACCTAGAGTTGTGACCTTGAACGCTCCTTCATATGCAGATAACTCCTACACGTTAGAAAAGACGTTGAAGAGAAAACGGTCTAAGTTTTACTGCAATTAGTATGCAGCAGAGCTTTCAGTAAATGCCCAAATAATATACACGTTAATTCGAACGCGTTTTGTACGCAAAGTAGCAATCCGCGAGTAATATAAGGCACTTCACGATGTCTATCCATGTTCTATACCATGCCAATGTAACTATCATATCTTAGCGTTCGCATAGAGCACCTAGAGTTGTGACCTTGAACACTCCTTCATAAGTAGATAACTCCTACACGATAGAAAAGACGTTCAAGAGAAAACGGTCTAAATTTTACTGCAATTAGTATGCAGCAGAGCTTTCAGAAAATGCCCAAATAATATACACGTTAATTCGAACCCGTTTTGTACGCAAAGTAGCAATCCGCGGGCAATATAAGGCATATAGCGATGTCTATCTAAGTTCTATACCATGCCATTGTAACTATCATATCTTTGCGTTCGCATACAGCACCTAGAGTTTTGTGACCTTGAATGCTCCTTCATAAGTAGATAACTCCTACACGATAGAAAAGACGTTCAAGAGAAAACGGTCTAAGATTTACTGCAAATAGTATGCAGCAGAGCTTTTAGAAAATGCCCAATTAATATACACGTTAATTCGACCCCGTTTTGTACGCATAGTAGCTATCCGCTTGCAATATAAGGCACTTAGCGATGTCTATCTATGTTCTATACCATGCCAATGTAACTATCATATCTTAGCGTTCGCATAGAGCTCCTAGAGTTGTGACCTTGAACGCTCCTTCATAAGTAGATATCTCCTACACAATATAAGAGACGTACAATAGAAAACGGACTAAGTTTAACTGCAATTAGCATGCAGCAGAGCTGCCAAATAATGCCCAGATAATATACGCGTTAATTCGAATGCGTTTTGTAAACAAATCAGCAATCCGTGGGCTATTAAGGACACTTCGCGATGCCTATCCATTTTCTATACCATGCCATTGTAACTACCATATCTTAGCGTTCGCATACAGTACCTAGAGTTGTGACCTTGAACGCTCTTTCATAAGTAGATAACTCCTACACGATAGAAAAGACGTTCAAGAGAAAACGGTCTAAGTTTTACTGCAATTAGTATGCAGCAGAGCTTTCAAAAAGTACCCAATTAATATACACGTCAATTCGAACGCGTTTTGTAGGCAAAGTAGCAATCCGCGGGCTATATAAGGCACTTCGCGATGTCTATCCATGTTCTATACCATGCCAATGTAACTACCATATCTTAGCGTTCGCATAGAGCACCTAGAGTTGTGACCTTGAACGCTCCTTCATAAGTAGATAACTCCTACACGATAGAAAAGACGTTCAAGAGAAAACGGTCTAAGATTTACTGCAATTAGTATGCAGCAGAGCTTTCAGAAAATGCCCAAATAAAATACACGTTAATTGGAACCCGTTTTGTACGCAAAGTAGCAATCCGAGGGCAATATAAGGCACTTAGCGATGTATATCTATGTTCTATACCATGCCAATGTAACTATCATATCTTAGCGTTCGCATAGAGCTCCTAGAGTTGTGACCTTGAACGCTCCTTCATAAGTAGATATCTCCTACACGATATAAAAGACGTACAATAGAAAACGGACTAAGTTTAACTGCAATTAGCATGCATCAGAGCTGCCAAATAATGCCCAGATAATATACGCGTTAATTCTAATGCGTTTTGTAAACAAAGCAGCAATCCGTGGGCTTTTAAGGACACTTCGCGATGCCTATCCATGTTCTACACCATGTCAATGTTACTATCATATCTTAGGGTTCGCATAGAGCACAAAGAGCTGTGACCTTGAACGCTCCTTCATTCGTAGATTACTGCTACACCATAGAAAAGACGTACAAGTGGAAACGGATTTAGTTTTACTGCAATTACCATGCAGTAGAGCTGCCAAATAATGTCCAGATAATATACGCGTTAATTCTAATGCGTTTTGTAAACAAAGCAGCGATCCGTGGGCTATTAAGGACACTTCGCGATGTCTATCCATGTTCTATACCATGCCATTGTAACTACCAAATCTTAGCGTTCGCATACAGCACCTAGAGTTGTGACCTTGAACGCTCCTTCATAAGTAGGTAACTCCTACACGATAGAAAAGACGTTCAAGAGAAAACGGTCTAAGTTTTACTGCAATTAGTATGCAGCAGAGCTTTCAGAAAATGCCCAAATAATATACACGTTAATTCGAACCCGTTTTGTACGCAAAGTAGCAATCCGCGGGCAATATAAGGCACTTAGCGATGTCTATCTATGTTCTATACCATGCCAATGTAACTATCATATCTTAGCGTTCGCATACAGCACCTAGAGTTGTGACCTTGAACGCTCCTTCATATGTAGATAACTCCTACACGATAGAAAAGACGTTGAAGAGAAAACGGCCTAAGTTTTACTGCAATTAGTATGCAGCAGAGCTTTCAGTAAATGCCCAAATAATATACACGTTAATTCGAACGCGTTTTGTAAGCAAAGTAGCAATCCGCGGGTAATATAAGGCACTTCACGATGTATATCCATGTTCTATACCATGCCAATGTAACTATCATATCTTAGCGTTCGTATAGAGCACCTAGAGTTGTGACCTTGAACGCTCCTTCATAAGTAGATAACTACTACACAATAGAAAAGACGTACAAGTGAAAATGGATTTAGTTTTACTGCAATTACCATGCAGCAGAGCTGCCAAATAATGCCCAGATAATATACGCGTTAATTCTAATGCGTTTTGTAAACAAAGCAGCAATCCGTGGGCTATTAAGGACACTTCGCGATGCCTATCCATGTTCTACACCATGTCAATGTTCCTATCATATCTTAGGGTTCACATAGAGCACAAAGAGCTGTGACCTTGAACGCTCCTTCATTCGTAGATAACTACTACACAATAGAAAACACGTACAAGTGAAAATGGATTTAGTTTTACTGCAATTAGCATGCAGCAGAGCTGCCAAATAATGCCCAGATAATATACGCGTTAATTCGAATGCGTTTTGTAAACAATGCAGCAATCCGTGGGCTATTAAGGACACTTCGCGATGCCTATCCATTTTCTATACCATGCCATTGTAACTACCATATCTTAGCGTTCGCATACAGTACCTAGAGTTGTGACCTTGAACGCTCCTTCATAAGTAGATAACTCCTACACGGTAGAAAAGATGTTCAAGAGAAAACGGTCTAAGTTTTACTGCAATTAGTATGCAGCAGAACTCTCAAAAAGTGCCCAAATAATATACACGTCAATTCGAACGCGTTTTGTACGCAAAGTAGCATTCCGCGGGCTATATAAGGCACTTCGCGATGTCTATCCATGTTCTATACCATGCCAATGTAACTACCATATCTTAGCGTTCGCATAGAGCACCTAGAGTTGTGACCTTGAACGCTCCTTCATAAGTAGATAACTCCTACACGATAGAAAAGACGTTCAAGAGAAAACGGTCTAAGATTTACTGCAATTAGTATGCAGCAGAGCTTTCAGAAAATGCCCAAATAAAATACACGTTAATTTGAACCCGTTTTGTACGCAAAGTAGCAATCCGCGGGCAATATAAGGCACTTAGCGATGTATATCTATGTTCTATACCATGCCAATGTAACTACCATATCTTAGCGTTCGCATAGAGCACCTAGAGTTGTGACCTTGAACGCTCCTTCATAAGTAGATATCTCCTACACAATATAAGAGACGTACAATAGAAAACGGACTAAGTTTAACTGCAATTAGCATGCAGCAGAGCTGCCAAATAATGCCCAGATAATATACGCGTTAATTCGAATGCGTTTTGTAAACAAAGCAGCAATCCGTGGGCTATTAAGGACACTTCGCGATGCCTATCCATTTTCTATACCATGCCATTGTAACTACCATATCTTAGCGTTTGCATACAGCACCTGGAGTTGTGACCTTGAACGCTCCTTCATAAGTAGATAACTGCTACACGATAGAAAAGACGTTCAAGAGAAAACGGTCTAAGTTTTACTGCAATTAGTATGCAGCAGAGCTTTCAAAAAGTACCCAATTAATATACACGTCAATTCGAACGCGTTTTGTACGCAAAGTAGCAATCCGCGGGCTATATAAGGCACTTCGCGATGTCTATCCATGTTCTATACCATGCCAATGTAACTACCATATCTTAGCGTTCGCATTGAGCACCTAGAGTTGTGACCTTGAACGCTCCTTCATAAGTAGATAACTCCTACACGATAGAAAAGACGTTCAAGAGAAAACGGTCTAAGATTTACTGCAATTAGTATGCAGCAGAGCTTTCAAAAAGTACCCAATTAATATACACGTCAATTCGAACGCGTTTTGTACGCAAAGTAGCAATCCGCGGGCTATATAAGGTACTTCGCGATGTCTATCCATGTTCTATACCATGCCAATGTAACTACCATATCTTAGCGTTCGCATAGAGCACCTAGAGTTGTGACCTTGAACGCTCCTTCATAAGTAGATAACTCCTACACGACAGAAAAGACGTTCAAGAGAAAACGGTCTAAGATTTACTGCAATTAGTATGCAGCAGAGATTTCAGAAAATGCCCAAATAAAATACACGTTAATTCGAACCCGTTTTGTACGCAAAGTAGCAATCCGCGGGCAATATAAGGCACTTAGCGATGTCTATCTATGTTCTATACCATGCCAATGTAACTATCATATCTTAGCGTTCGCATAGAGCTCCTAGAGTTGTGACCTTGAACGCTCCTTCATAAGTAGATATCTCCTACACGATATAAAAGACGTACAATAGAAAACGGACTAAGTTTAACTGCAATTAGCATGCATCAGAGCTGCCAAATAATGCCCAGATAATATACGCGTTAATTCTAATGCGTTTTGTAAACAAAGCAGCAATCCGTGGGCTTTTAAGAACACTTCGCGATGACTATCCATGTTCTACACCATGTCAATGTTACTATCATATCTTAGGGTTCGCATAGAGCACAAAGAGCTGTGACCTTGAACGCTCCTTCATTCGTAGATTACTGCTACACCATAGAAAAGACGTACAAGTGGAAACGGATTTAGTTTTACTGCAATTACCATGCAGTAGAGCTGCCAAATAATGCCCAGATAATATACGCGTTAATTCTAATGCGTTTTGTAAACAAAGCAGCGATCCGTGGGCTATTAAGGACACTTCGCGATGTCTATCCATGTTCTATACCATGCCATTGTAACTACCAAATCTTAGCGTTCGCATACAGCACCTAGAGTTGTGACCTTGAACGCTCCTTCATAAGTAGTTAACTCCTACACGATAGAAAAGACGTTCAAGAGAAAACGGTCTAAGTTTTACTGCAATTAGTATGCAGCAGAGCTTTCAGAAAATGCCCAAATAATATACACGTTAATTCGAACCCGTTTTGTACGCAAAGTAGCAATCCGCGGGCAATATAAGGCACTTAGCGATGTCTATCTATGTTCTATACCATGCCAATGTAACTATCATATCTTAGCGTTCGCATACAGCACCTAGAGTTGTGACCTTGAACGCTCCTTCATATGTAGATAACTCCTACACGATAGAAAAGACGTTGAAGAGAAAACGGCCTAAGTTTTACTGCAATTAGTATGCAGCAGAGCTTTCAGTAAATGCCCAAATTATATACACGTTAATTCGAACGCGTTTTGTAAGCAAAGTAGCAATCCGCGGGTAATATAAGGCACTTCACGATGTATATCCATGTTCTATACCATGCCAATGTAACTATCATATCTTAGCGTTCGTATAGAGCACCTAGAGTTGTGACCTTGACCGCTCCTTCATAAGTAGATAACTACTACACAATAGAAAAGACGTACAAGTGAAAATGGATTTAGTTTTACTGCAATTACCATGCAGCAGAGCTGCCAAATAATGCCCAGATAATATACGCGTTAATTCTAATGCGTTTTGTAAACAAAGCAGCAATCCGTGGGCTATTAAGGACACTTCGCGATGCCTATCCATGTTCTACACCATGTCAATGTTCCTATCATATCTTAGGGTTCACATAGAGCACAAAGAGCTGTGACCTTGAACGCTCCTTCATTCGTAGATAACTACTACACAATAGAAAACACGTACAAGTGAAAATGGATTTAGTTTTACTGCAATTAGCATGCAGCAGAGCTGCCAAATAATGCCCAGATAATATACGCGTTAATTCGAATGCGTTTTGTAAACAATGCAGCAATCCGTGGGCTATTAAGGACACTTCGCGATGCCTATCCATTTTCAATACCATGCCATTGTAACTACCATATCTTAGCGTTCGCATACAGTACCTAGAGTTGTGACCTTGAACGCTCCTTCATAAGTAGATAACTCCTACACGGTAGAAAAGATGTTCAAGAGAAAACGGTCTAAGTTTTACTGCAATTAGTATGCAGCAGAACTCTCAAAAAGTGCCCAAATAATATACACGTCAATTCGAACGCGTTTTGTACGCAAAGTAGCATTCCGCGGGCTATATAAGGCACTTCGCGATGTCTATCCATGTTCTATACCATGCCAATGTAACTACCATATCTTAGCGTTCGCATAGAGCACCTAGAGTTGTGACCTTGAACGCTCCTTCATAAGTAGATAACTCCTACACGATAGAAAAGACGTTCAAGAGAAAACGGTCTAAGATTTACTGCAATTAGTATGCAGCAGAGCTTTCAGAAAATGCCCAAATAAAATACACGTTAATTTGAACCCGTTTTGTACGCAAAGTAGCAATCCGCGGGCAATATAAGGCACTTAGCGATGTATATCTATGTTCTATACCATGCCAATGTAACTACCATATCTTAGCGTTCGCATAGAGCACCTAGAGTTGTGACCTTGAACGCTCCTTCATAAGTAGATAACTCCTACACGATAGAAAAGACGTTCAAGAGAAAACGGTCTAAGATTTACTGCAATTAGTATGCAGCAGAGCTTTCAGAAAATGCCCAAATAAAATACACGTTAATTTGAACCCGTTTTGTACGCAAAGTAGCAATCCGCGGGCAATATAAGGCACTTAGCGATGTATATCTATGTTCTATACCATGCCAATGTAACTATCATATCTTAGCGTTCGCATAGAGCTCCTAGAGTTGTGACCTTGAACGCTCCTTCATAAGTAGATATCTCCTACACGATATAAAAGACGTACAATAGAAAACGGACTAAGTTTAACTGCAATTAGCATGCATCAGAGCTGCCAAATAATGCCCAGATAATATACGCGTTAATTCTAATGCGTTTTGTAAACAAAGCAGCAATCCGTGGGCTTTTAAGGACACTTCGCGATGCCTATCCATGTTCTACACCATGTCAATGTTACTATCATATCTTAGGGTTCGCATCCGTGGGCTATTAAGGACGCTTCGCGATGTCTATCCATTTTCTATACCATGCCATTGTAACTACCATATCTTAGCGTTTGCATACAGTACCTAGAGTTGTGACCTTGAACGCTCCTTCATAAGTAGATAACTCCTACACGATAGAAAAGACGTTCAAGAGAAAACGGTCGAAGTTTTACTGCAATTAGTATGCAGCAGAGCTTTCAGAAAATGCCCAAATAATATACACGTTAATTCGAACCCGTTTTGTACGCAAAGTAGCAATCCGCGGGCAATATTAGCAATGTCTATCTATGTTCTATACCATGCCAATGTAACTATCATATCTTAGAGTTCGCATACAGCACCTAGAGTTGTGACCTTGAACGCTCCTTCATAAGTTGATAACTCCTTCACGATAGAAGAGACGTTCAAGAGAAAACGGTCTAAGTTTTACTGCAATTAGTATGCAGCAGAGCTTTCGAAAAGTACCCATTTAATATACACGTCAATTCGAACGCGTTTTGTACGCAAAGTATCAATCCGCGGGCTATATAAGGCACTTCGCGATGTCTATCCATGTTCTATACCATGCCAATGTAACTATCATATCTTAGCGTTCGCATAGAGCACCTAGAGTTGTGACCTTGACCGCTCCTTCATAAGTAGATAACTACTACACAATAGAAAAGACGTACAAGTGAAAATGGATTTAGTTTTACTGCAATTACCATGCAGCAGAGCTGCCAAATAATGCCAAGATAATATACGCGTTAATTCTAATGCGTTTTGTAAACAAAGCAGCAATCCGTGGGCTATTAAGGACACTTCGCGATGCCTATCCATGTTCTACACCATGTCAATGTTACTATCATATCTTAGGGTTCGCATAGAGCACAAAGAGCTGTGACCATGAACGCTCCTTCATTCGTAGATTACTGCTACACGATAGAAAAGACGTACAAGTGAAAATGGATTTAGTTTTACTGCAATTAGCATGCAGCAGAGCTGCCAAATAATGCCCAGATAATATACGCGTTAATTCTAATGCGTTTTGTAAACAAAGCAGCAATCCGTGGGCTATTAAGGACACTTCGCGATGCCTATCCATGTTCTACACCATGTCAATGTTACTATCATATCTTAGGGTTCGCATAGAGCACAAAGAGCTGTGTCCTTGAACGTTCCTTCATTCGTAGATTACTGCTACACGATAGAAAAGACGTACAAGTGAAAATGGATTTAGTTTTACTGCAATTAGCATGCAGCAGAGCTGCCAAATATTGCCCAGATAATATACGCGTTAATTCGAATACGTTTTGTACGCAAAGTAGCAATCCGCGGGCAATATAAGGCACTTAGCGATGTCTATCTATGTTCTATACTATGCCAATGTAACTATCATATCTTAGCGTTCGCATACAGCACCTAGAGTTGTGACCTTGAACGCTCCTTCATAAGTAGATAACTCCTACACGATAGAAAAGACGTTCAAGAGAAAGCGGTCTAAGTTTTACTGCAATTAGTATGCAGCAGAGCTTTCAAAAAGTACCCAATTAATATACACGTCAATTCGAACGCGTTTTGTACGCAAAGTAGCAATCCGCGGGCTATATAAGGCACTTCGCGATGTCTATCCATGTTCTATACCATGCCAATGTAACTACCATATCTTAGCGTTCGCATTGAGCACCTAGAGTTGTGACCTTGAACGCTCCTTCATAAGTAGATAACTCCTACACGATAGAAAAGACGTTCAAGAGAAAACGGTCTAAGATTTACTGCAATTAGTATGCAGCAGAGCTTTCAAAAAGTACCCAATTAATATACACGTCAATTCGAACGCGTTTTGTACGCAAAGTAGCAATCCGCGGGCTATATAAGGTACTTCGCGATGTCTATCCATGTTCTATACCATGCCAATGTAACTACCATATCTTAGCGTTCGCATAGAGCACCTAGAGTTGTGACCTTGAACGCTCCTTCATAAGTAGATAACTCCTACACGACAGAAAAGACGTTCAAGAGAAAACGGTCTAAGATTTACTGCAATTAGTATGCAGCAGAGATTTCAGAAAATGCCCAAATAAAATACACGTTAATTCGAACCCGTTTTGTACGCAAAGTAGCAATCCGCGGGCAATATAAGGCACTTAGCGATGTCTATCTATGTTCTATACCATGCCAATGTAACTATCATATCTTAGCGTTCGCATAGAGCTCCTAGAGTTGTGACCTTGAACGCTCCTTCATAAGTAGATATCTCCTACACGATATAAAAGACGTACAATAGAAAACGGACTAAGTTTAACTGCAATTAGCATGCAGCAGAGCTGCCAAATAATGCCCAGATAATATACGCGTTAATTCTAATGCGTTTTGTAAACAAAGCAGCAATCCGTGGGCTATTAAGGACACTTCGCGATGCCTATCCATGTTCTACACCATGTCAATGTTACTATCATATCTTAGGGTTCGCATAGAGCACAAAGAGCTGTGACCTTGAACGCTCCTTCATTCGTAGATTACTGCTACACGATAGAAAAGACGTACAAGTGAAAATGGATTTAGTTTTACTGCAATTAGCATGCAGCAGAGCTGCCAAATAATGCCCAGATAATATACGCGTTAATTCGAATGCGTTTTGTAAACAAAGCAGCAATCCGTGGGCTATTAAGGACACTTCGCGATGCCTATCCATTTTCTATACCATGCCATTGTAACTACCATATCTTAGCGTTTGCATACAGCACCTAGAGTTGTGACCTTGAACGCTCCTTCATATGTGGATAACTCCTACACGATAGAAAAGACGTTGAAGAGAAAACGGTCTAAGTTTTACTGCAATTAGTATGCAGCAGAGCTTTCAGTAAATGCCCAAATAATATACACGTTAATTCGAACGCGTTTTGTACGCAAAGTAGAAATCCGCGGGTAATATAAGGTACTTCACGTTGTCTATCCATGTTCTATACCATGCCAATGTAACTATCATATCTTAGCGTTCGCATAGAGCACCTAGAGTTGTGACCTTGACCGCTCCTTCATAAGTAGATAACTACTATACAATAGAAAAGACGTACAAGTGAAAATGGATTTAGTTTTACTGCAATTACCATGCAGCAGAGCTGCCAAATAATGCCCAGATAATATACGCGTTAATTCTAATGCGTTTTGTAAACAAAGCAGCAATCCGTGGGCTATTAAGGACACTTCGCGATGCCTATCCATGTTCTACACCATGTCAATGTTACTATCATATCTTAGGGTTCGCATAGAGCACAAGGAGCTGTGACCTTGCACGCTCCTTCATTTGTAGATTACTGCTATACGATAGAAAAGACGTACAAGTGAAAATGGATTTAGTTTTACTGCAATATACCATGCCATTGTAACTACCATATCTTAGCGTTTGCATACAGTACCTAGAGTTGTGACCTTGAACGCTCCCTCATAAGTAGATAACTCCTACACGATAGAATAGACGTTCAAGAGAAAACGGTCGAAGTTTTACTGCAATTAGTATGCAGCAGAGCTTTCAGAAAATGCCCAAATAATATACACGTTAATTCGAACCCGTTTTGCACGCAAAGTAGCAATCCGCGGGCAATATTAGCGATGTCTATCTATGTTCTATACCATGCCAATGTAACTATCATATCTTAGAGTTCGCATACAGCACCTAGAGTTGTGACCTTGAACGCTCCTTCATAAGTAGATAACTCCTTCACGATAGAAAAGACGTTCAAGAGAAAACGGTCTAAGTTTTACTGCAATTAGTATGTAGCAGAGCTTTCAGAAAATGCTCAAATAATATACACGTTAATTCGGACCCGTCTTGTACGCAAAGTAGCAATCCGGGGGCAATATAAGGCACTTAGCGATGTCTATCTATGTTCTATACCATGCCAATGTAACTATCATATCTTAGCGTTCGCATACAGCACCTAGAGTTGTGACCTTGAACGCTCCTTCATATGTGGATAACTCCTACACGATAGAAAAGACGTTCAAGAGAAAACGGTCTAAGTTTTACTGCAATTAGTATGCAGCAGAGCTTTCGAAAAGTACCCAATTAATATACACGTCAGTTCGAACGCGTTTTGTACGCAAAGTATCAATCCGCGGGCTATATAAGGCACTTCGCGATGTCTATCCATGTTCTATACCATGCCAATGTAACTATCATATCTTAGCGTTAGCATAGAGCACCTAGAGTTGTGACCTTGACCGCTCCTTCATAAGTAGATAACTACTACACAATAGAAAAGACGTACAAGTGAAAATGGATTTAGTTTTACTGCAATTACCATGCAGCAGAGCTGCCAAATAATGCCCAGATAATATACGCGTTAATTCTAATGCGTTTTGTAAACAAAGCAGCAATCCGTGGGCTATTAAGGACACTTCGCGATGCCTATCCATGTTCTACACCATGTCAATGTTACTATCATATCTTAGGGTTCGCATAGAGCACAAAGAGCTGTGACCTTGAACGCTCCTTCATTCGTAGATTACTGCTACACGATAGAAAAGACGTACAAGTGAAAATGGATTTAGTTTTACTGCAATTAGCATGCAGCAGAGCTGCCAAATAATGCCCAGATAATATACGCGTTAATTCGAATACGTTTTGTAAACAAAGCAGCAATCCGTGGGCTATTAAGGACACTTCGCGATGCCTATCCATTTTCTATACCATGCCATTGTAACTACCATATCTTAGCGTTCGCATACAGTACCTAGAGTTGTGACCTTGAACGCTCCTTCATAAGTAGATAACTCCTACACGGTAGAAAAGATGTTCAAGAGAAAACGGTCTAAGTTTTACTGCAATTAGTATGCAGCAGAACTCTCAAAAAGTGCCCAAATAATATACACGTCAATTCGAACGCGTTTTGTACGCAAAGTAGCAATCCGCGGGCTATATAAGGCACTTCGCGATGTCTATCCATGTTCTATACCATGCCAATGTATCTAACATATCTTAGCGTTCGCATAGAGCACCTAGAGTTGTGACCTTGAACGCTCCTTCATAAGTAGATAACTACTACACAATAGAAAAGACGTACAAGTGAAAATGGATTTAGTTTTACGGCAATTAGCATGCAGCAGAGCTGCCAAATAATGCCCAGATAATATACGCGTTAATTCTAATGCGTTTTGTAAACAAAGCAGCAATCCGTGGGCTATTAAGGACACTTTGCGATGCCTATCCATTTTCTATACCATGCCATTGTAACTACCATATCTTAGCGTTTGCATACAGCACCTAGAGTTGTGACCTTGAACGCTCCTTCATATGCAGATAACTCCTACACGTTAGAAAAGACGTTGAAGAGAAAACGGTCTAAGTTTTACTGCAATTAGTATGCAGCAGAGCTTTCAGTAAATGCCCAAATAATATACACGTTAATTCGAACGCGTTTTGTACGCAAAGTAGCAATCCGCGAGTAATATAAGGCACTTCACGATGTCTATCCATGTTCTATACCATGCCAATGTAACTATCATATCTTAGCGTTCGCATAGAGCACCTAGAGTTGTGACCTTGAACACTCCTTCATAAGTAGATAACTCCTACACGATAGAAAAGACGTTCAAGAGAAAACGGTCTAAATTTTACTGCAATTAGTATGCAGCAGAGCTTTCAGAAAATGCCCAAATAATATACACGTTAATTCGAACCCGTTTTGTACGCAAAGTAGCAATCCGCGGGCAATATAAGGCATATAGCGATGTCTATCTAAGTTCTATACCATGCCATTGTAACTATCATATCTTAGCGTTCGCATACAGCACCTAGAGTTTTGTGACCTTGAATGCTCCTTCATAAGTAGATAACTCCTACACGATAGAAAAGACGTTCAAGAGAAAACGGTCTAAGATTTACTGCAAATAGTATGCAGCAGAGCTTTTAGAAAATGCCCAATTAATATACACGTTAATTCGACCCCGTTTTGTACGCATAGTAGCTATCCGCGGGCAATATAAGGCACTTAGCGATGTCTATCTATGTTCTATACCATGCCAATGTAACTATCATATCTTAGCGTTCGCATAGAGCTCCTAGAGTTGTGACCTTGAACGCTCCTTCATAAGTAGATATCTCCTACACAATATAAGAGACGTACAATAGAAAACGGACTAAGTTTAACTGCAATTAGCATGCAGCAGAGCTGCCAAATAATGCCCAGATAATATACGCGTTAATTCGAATGCGTTTTGTAAACAAAGCAGCAATCCGTGGGCTATTAAGGACACTTCGCGATGCCTATCCATTTTCTATACCATGCCATTGTAACTACCATATCTTAGCGTTCGCATACAGTACCTAGAGTTGTGACCTTGAACGCTCTTTCATAAGTAGATAACTCCTACACGATAGAAAAGACGTTCAAGAGAAAACGGTCTAAGTTTTACTGCAATTAGTATGCAGCAGAGCTTTCAAAAAGTACCCAATTAATATACACGTCAATTCGAACGCGTTTTGTATGCAAAGTAGCAATCCGCGGGCTATATAAGGCACTTCGCGATGTCTATCCATGTTCTATACCATGCCAATGTAACTACCATATCTTAGCGTTCGCATAGAGCACCTAGAGTTGTGACCTTGAACGCTCCTTCATAAGTAGATAACTCCTACACGATAGAAAAGACGTTCAAGAGAAAACGGTCTAAGATTTACTGCAATTAGTATGCAGCAGAGCTTTCAGAAAATGCCCAAATAAAATACACGTTAATTTGAACCCGTTTTGTACGCAAAGTAGCAATCCGCGGGCAATATAAGGCACTTAGCGATGTATATCTATGTTCTATACCATGCCAATGTAACTATCATATCTTAGCGTTCGCATAGAGCTCCTAGAGTTGTGACCTTGAACGCTCCTTCATAAGTAGATATCTCCTACACGATATAAAAGACGTACAATAGAAAACGGACTAAGTTTAACTGCAATTAGCATGCATCAGAGCTGCCAAATAATGCCCAGATAATATACGCGTTAATTCTAATGCGTTTTGTAAACAAAGCAGCAATCCGTGGGCTTTTAAGAACACTTCGCGATGCCTATCCATGTTCTACACCATGTCAATGTTACTATCATATCTTAGGGTTCGCATAGAGCACAAAGAGCTGTGACCTTGAACGCTCCTTCATTCGTAGATTACTGCTACACCATAGAAAAGACGTACAAGTGGAAACGGATTTAGTTTTACTGCAATTACCATGCAGTAGAGCTGCCAAATAATGCCCAGATAATATACGCGTTAATTCTAATGCGTTTTGTAAACAAAGCAGCGATCCGTGGGCTATTAAGGACACTTCGCGATGTCTATCCATGTTCTATACCATGCCATTGTAACTACCAAATCTTAGCGTTCGCATACAGCACCTAGAGTTGTGACCTTGAACGCTCCTTCATAAGTAGTTAACTCCTACACGATAGAAAAGACGTTCAAGAGAAAACGGTCTAAGTTTTACTGCAATTAGTATGCAGCAGAGCTTTCAGAAAATGCCCAAATAATATACACGTCAATTCGAACGCGTTTTGTACGCAAAGTAGCATTCCGCGGGCTATATAAGGCACTTCGCGATGTCTATCCATGTTCTATACCATGCCAATGTAACTACCATATCTTAGCGTTCGCATAGAGCACCTAGAGTTGTGACCTTGAACGCTCCTTCATAAGTAGATAACTCCTACACGATAGAAAAGACGTTCAAGAGAAAACGGTCTAAGATTTACTGCAATTAGTATGCAGCAGAGCTTTCAGAAAATGCCCAAATAAAATACACGTTAATTTGAACCCGTTTTGTACGCAAAGTAGCAATCCGCGGGCAATATAAGGCACTTAGCGATGTATATCTATGTTCTATACCATGCCAATGTAACTACCATATCTTAGCGTTCGCATAGAGCACCTAGAGTTGTGACCTTGAACGCTCCTTCATAAGTAGATAACTCCTACACGATAGAAAAGACGTTCAAGAGAAAACGGTCTAAGATTTACTGCAATTAGTATGCAGCAGAGCTTTCAGAAAATGCCCAAATAAAATACACGTTAATTTGAACCCGTTTTGTACGCAAAGTAGCAATCCGCGGGCAATATAAGGCACTTAGCGATGTATATCTATGTTCTATACCATGCCAATGTAACTATCATATCTTAGCGTTCGCATAGAGCTCCTAGAGTTGTGACCTTGAACGCTCCTTCATAAGTAGATATCTCCTACACGATATAAAAGACGTACAATAGAAAACGGACTAAGTTTAACTGCAATTAGCATGCATCAGAGCTGCCAAATAATGCCCAGATAATATACGCGTTAATTCTAATGCGTTTTGTAAACAAAGCAGCAATCCGTGGGCTTTTAAGGACACTTCGCGATGCCTATCCATGTTCTACACCATGTCAATGTTACTATCATATCTTAGGGTTCGCATCCGTGGGCTATTAAGGACGCTTCGCGATGTCTATCCATTTTCTATACCATGCCATTGTAACTACCATATCTTAGCGTTTGCATACAGTACCTAGAGTTGTGACCTTGAACGCTCCTTCATAAGTAGATAACTCCTACACGATAGAAAAGACGTTCAAGAGAAAACGGTCGAAGTTTTACTGCAATTAGTATGCAGCAGAGCTTTCAGAAAATGCCCAAATAATATACACGTTAATTCGAACCCGTTTTGTACGCAAAGTAGCAATCCGCGGGCAATATTAGCGATGTCTATCTATGTTCTATACCATGCCAATGTAACTATCATATCTTAGAGTTCGCATACAGCACCTAGAGTTGTGACCTTGAACGCTCCTTCATAAGTTGATAACTCCTTCACGATAGAAGAGACGTTCAAGAGAAAACGGTCTAAGTTTTACTGCAATTAGTATGCAGCAGAGCTTTCGAAAAGTACCCATTTAATATACACGTCAATTCGAACGCGTTTTGTACGCAAAGTATCAATCCGCGGGCTATATAAGGCACTTCGCGATGTCTATCCATGTTCTATACCATGCCAATGTAACTATCATATCTTAGCGTTCGCATAGAGCACCTAGAGTTGTGACCTTGACCGCTCCTTCATAAGTAGATAACTACTACACAATAGAAAAGACGTACAAGTGAAAATGGATTTAGTTTTACTGCAATTACCATGCAGCAGAGCTGCCAAATAATGCCAAGATAATATACGCGTTAATTCTAATGCGTTTTGTAAACAAAGCAGCAATCCGTGGGCTATTAAGGACACTTCGCGATGCCTATCCATGTTCTACACCATGTCAATGTTACTATCATATCTTAGGGTTCGCATAGAGCACAAAGAGCTGTGACCATGAACGCTCCTTCATTCGTAGATTACTGCTACACGATAGAAAAGACGTACAAGTGAAAATGGATTTAGTTTTACTGCAATTAGCATGCAGCAGAGCTGCCAAATAATGCCCAGATAATATACGCGTTAATTCTAATGCGTTTTGTAAACAAAGCAGCAATCCGTGGGCTATTAAGGACACTTCGCGATGCCTATCCATGTTCTACACCATGTCAATGTTACTATCATATCTTAGGGTTCGCATAGAGCACAAAGAGCTGTGTCCTTGAACGTTCCTTCATTCGTAGATTACTGCTACACGATAGAAAAGACGTACAAGTGAAAATGGATTTAGTTTTACTGCAATTAGCATGCAGCAGAGCTGCCAAATATTGCCCAGATAATATACGCGTTAATTCGAATACGTTTTGTACGCAAAGTAGCAATCCGCGGGCAATATAAGGCACTTAGCGATGTCTATCTATGTTCTATACTATGCCAATGTAACTATCATATCTTAGCGTTCGCATACAGCACCTAGAGTTGTGACCTTGAACGCTCCTTCATAAGTAGATAACTCCTACACGATAGAAAAGACGTTCAAGAGAAAGCGGTCTAAGTTTTACTGCAATTAGTATGCAGCAGAGCTTTCAAAAAGTACCCAATTAATATACACGTCAATTCGAACGCGTTTTGTACGCAAAGTAGCAATCCGCGGGCTATATAAGGCACTTCGCGATGTCTATCCATGTTCTATACCATGCCAATGTAACTACCATATCTTAGCGTTCGCATTGAGCACCTAGAGTTGTGACCTTGAACGCTCCTTCATAAGTAGATAACTCCTACACGATAGAAAAGACGTTCAAGAGAAAACGGTCTAAGATTTACTGCAATTAGTATGCAGCAGAGCTTTCAAAAAGTACCCAATTAATATACACGTCAATTCGAACGCGTTTTGTACGCAAAGTAGCAATCCGCGGGCTATATAAGGTACTTCGCGATGTCTATCCATGTTCTATACCATGCCAATGTAACTACCATATCTTAGCGTTCGCATAGAGCACCTAGAGTTGTGACCTTGAACGCTCCTTCATAAGTAGATAACTCCTACACGACAGAAAAGACGTTCAAGAGAAAACGGTCTAAGATTTACTGCAATTAGTATGCAGCAGAGATTTCAGAAAATGCCCAAATAAAATACACGTTAATTCGAACCCGTTTTGTACGCAAAGTAGCAATCCGCGGGCAATATAAGGCACTTAGCGATGTCTATCTATGTTCTATACCATGCCAATGTAACTATCATATCTTAGCGTTCGCATAGAGCTCCTAGAGTTGTGACCTTGAACGCTCCTTCATAAGTAGATATCTCCTACACGATATAAAAGACGTACAATAGAAAACGGACTAAGTTTAACTGCAATTAGCATGCAGCAGAGCTGCCAAATAATGCCCAGATAATATACGCGTTAATTCTAATGCGTTTTGTAAACAAAGCAGCAATCCGTGGGCTATTAAGGACACTTCGCGATGCCTATCCATGTTCTACACCATGTCAATGTTACTATCATATCTTAGGGTTCGCATAGAGCACAAAGAGCTGTGACCTTGAACTCTCCTTCATTCGTAGATTACTGCTACACGATAGAAAAGACGTACAAGTGAAAATGGATTTAGTTTTACTGCAATTAGCATGCAGCAGAGCTGCCAAATAATGCCCAGATAATATACGCGTTAATTCGAATGCGTTTTGTAAACAAAGCAGCAATCCGTGGGCTATTAAGGACACTTCGCGATGCCTATCCATTTTCTATACCATGCCATTGTAACTACCATATCTTAGCGTTTGCATACAGCACCTAGAGTTGTGACCTTGAACGCTCCTTCATATGTGGATAACTCCTACACGATAGAAAAGACGTTGAAGAGAAAACGGTCTAAGTTTTACTGCAATTAGTATGCAGCAGAGCTTTCAGTAAATGCCCAAATAATATACACGTTAATTCGAACGCGTTTTGTACGCAAAGTAGAAATCCGCGGGTAATATAAGGTACTTCACGTTGTCTATCCATGTTCTATACCATGCCAATGTAACTATCATATCTTAGCGTTCGCATAGAGCACCTAGAGTTGTGACCTTGACCGCTCCTTCATAAGTAGATAACTACTATACAATAGAAAAGACGTACAAGTGAAAATGGATTTAGTTTTACTGCAATTACCATGCAGCAGAGCTGCCAAATAATGCCCAGATAATATACGCGTTAATTCTAATGCGTTTTGTAAACAAAGCAGCAATCCGTGGGCTATTAAGGACACTTCGCGATGCCTATCCATGTTCTACACCATGTCAATGTTACTATCATATCTTAGGGTTCGCATAGAGCACAAGGAGCTGTGACCTTGCACGCTCCTTCATTTGTAGATTACTGCTATACGATAGAAAAGACGTACAAGTGAAAATGGATTTAGTTTTACTGCAATATACCATGCCATTGTAACTACCATATCTTAGCGTTTGCATACAGTACCTAGAGTTGTGACCTTGAACGCTCCCTCATAAGTAGATAACTCCTACACGATAGAATAGACGTTCAAGAGAAAACGGTCGAAGTTTTACTGCAATTAGTATGCAGCAGAGCTTTCAGAAAATGCCCAAATAATATACACGTTAATTCGAACCCGTTTTGCACGCAAAGTAGCAATCCGCGGGCAATATTAGCGATGTCTATCTATGTTCTATACCATGCCAATGTAACTATCATATCTTAGAGTTCGCATACAGCACCTAGAGTTGTGACCTTGAACGCTCCTTCATAAGTAGATAACTCCTTCACGATAGAAAAGACGTTCAAGAGAAAACGGTCTAAGTTTTACTGCAATTAGTATGTAGCAGAGCTTTCAGAAAATGCTCAAATAATATACACGTTAATTCGGACCCGTCTTGTACGCAAAGTAGCAATCCGGGGGCAATATAAGGCACTTAGCGATGTCTATCTATGTTCTATACCATGCCAATGTAACTATCATATCTTAGCGTTCGCATACAGCACCTAGAGTTGTGACCTTGAACGCTCCTTCATATGTGGATAACTCCTACACGATAGAAAAGACGTTCAAGAGAAAACGGTCTAAGTTTTACTGCAATTAGTATGCAGCAGAGCTTTCGAAAAGTACCCAATTAATATACACGTCAGTTCGAACGCGTTTTGTACGCAAAGTATCAATCCGCGGGCTATATAAGGCACTTCGCGATGTCTATCCATGTTCTATACCATGCCAATGTAACTATCATATCTTAGCGTTAGCATAGAGCACCTAGAGTTGTGACCTTGACCGCTCCTTCATAAGTAGATAACTACTACACAATAGAAAAGACGTACAAGTGAAAATGGATTTAGTTTTACTGCAATTACCATGCAGCAGAGCTGCCAAATAATGCCCAGATAATATACGCGTTAATTCTAATGCGTTTTGTAAACAAAGCAGCAATCCGTGGGCTATTAAGGACACTTCGCGATGCCTATCCATGTTCTACACCATGTCAATGTTACTATCATATCTTAGGGTTCGCATAGAGCACAAAGAGCTGTGACCTTGAACGCTCCTTCATTCGTAGATTACTGCTACACGATAGAAAAGACGTACAAGTGAAAATGGATTTAGTTTTACTGCAATTAGCATGCAGCAGAGCTGCCAAATAATGCCCAGATAATATACGCGTTAATTCGAATACGTTTTGTAAACAAAGCAGCAATCCGTGGGCTATTAAGGACACTTCGCGATGCCTATCCATTTTCTATACCATGCCATTGTAACTACCATATCTTAGCGTTCGCATACAGTACCTAGAGTTGTGACCTTGAACGCTCCTTCATAAGTAGATAACTCCTACACGGTAGAAAAGATGTTCAAGAGAAAACGGTCTAAGTTTTACTGCAATTAGTATGCAGCAGAACTCTCAAAAAGTGCCCAAATAATATACACGTCAATTCGAACGCGTTTTGTACGCAAAGTAGCAATCCGCGGGCTATATAAGGCACTTCGCGATGTCTATCCATGTTCTATACCATGCCAATGTATCTAACATATCTTAGCGTTCGCATAGAGCACCTAGAGTTGTGACCTTGAACGCTCCTTCATAAGTAGATAACTACTACACAATAGAAAAGACGTACAAGTGAAAATGGATTTAGTTTTACGGCAATTAGCATGCAGCAGAGCTGCCAAATAATGCCCAGATAATATACGCGTTAATTCTAATGCGTTTTGTAAACAAAGCAGCAATCCGTGGGCTATTAAGGACACTTTGCGATGCCTATCCATTTTCTATACCATGCCATTGTAACTACCATATCTTAGCGTTTGCATACAGCACCTAGAGTTGTGACCTTGAACGCTCCTTCATATGCAGATAACTCCTACACGTTAGAAAAGACGTTGAAGAGAAAACGGTCTAAGTTTTACTGCAATTAGTATGCAGCAGAGCTTTCAGTAAATGCCCAAATAATATACACGTTAATTCGAACGCGTTTTGTACGCAAAGTAGCAATCCGCGAGTAATATAAGGCACTTCACGATGTCTATCCATGTTCTATACCATGCCAATGTAACTATCATATCTTAGCGTTCGCATAGAGCACCTAGAGTTGTGACCTTGAACACTCCTTCATAAGTAGATAACTCCTACACGATAGAAAAGACGTTCAAGAGAAAACGGTCTAAATTTTACTGCAATTAGTATGCAGCAGAGCTTTCAGAAAATGCCCAAATAATATACACGTTAATTCGAACCCGTTTTGTACGCAAAGTAGCAATCCGCGGGCAATATAAGGCATATAGCGATGTCTATCTAAGTTCTATACCATGCCATTGTAACTATCATATCTTAGCGTTCGCATACAGCACCTAGAGTTTTGTGACCTTGAATGCTCCTTCATAAGTAGATAACTCCTACACGATAGAAAAGACGTTCAAGAGAAAACGGTCTAAGATTTACTGCAAATAGTATGCAGCAGAGCTTTTAGAAAATGCCCAATTAATATACACGTTAATTCGACCCCGTTTTGTACGCATAGTAGCTATCCGCGGGCAATATAAGGCACTTAGCGATGTCTATCTATGTTCTATACCATGCCAATGTAACTATCATATCTTAGCGTTCGCATAGAGCTCCTAGAGTTGTGACCTTGAACGCTCCTTCATAAGTAGATATCTCCTACACAATATAAGAGACGTACAATAGAAAACGGACTAAGTTTAACTGCAATTAGCATGCAGCAGAGCTGCCAAATAATGCCCAGATAATATACGCGTTAATTCGAATGCGTTTTGTAAACAAAGCAGCAATCCGTGGGCTATTAAGGACACTTCGCGATGCCTATCCATTTTCTATACCATGCCATTGTAACTACCATATCTTAGCGTTCGCATACAGTACCTAGAGTTGTGACCTTGAACGCTCTTTCATAAGTAGATAACTCCTACACGATAGAAAAGACGTTCAAGAGAAAACGGTCTAAGTTTTACTGCAATTAGTATGCAGCAGAGCTTTCAAAAAGTACCCAATTAATATACACGTCAATTCGAACGCGTTTTGTATGCAAAGTAGCAATCCGCGGGCTATATAAGGCACTTCGCGATGTCTATCCATGTTCTATACCATGCCAATGTAACTACCATATCTTAGCGTTCGCATAGAGCACCTAGAGTTGTGACCTTGAACGCTCCTTCATAAGTAGATAACTCCTACACGATAGAAAAGACGTTCAAGAGAAAACGGTCTAAGATTTACTGCAATTAGTATGCAGCAGAGCTTTCAGAAAATGCCCAAATAAAATACACGTTAATTTGAACCCGTTTTGTACGCAAAGTAGCAATCCGCGGGCAATATAAGGCACTTAGCGATGTATATCTATGTTCTATACCATGCCAATGTAACTATCATATCTTAGCGTTCGCATAGAGCTCCTAGAGTTGTGACCTTGAACGCTCCTTCATAAGTAGATATCTCCTACACGATATAAAAGACGTACAATAGAAAACGGACTAAGTTTAACTGCAATTAGCATGCATCAGAGCTGCCAAATAATGCCCAGATAATATACGCGTTAATTCTAATGCGTTTTGTAAACAAAGCAGCAATCCGTGGGCTTTTAAGAACACTTCGCGATGCCTATCCATGTTCTACACCATGTCAATGTTACTATCATATCTTAGGGTTCGCATAGAGCACAAAGAGCTGTGACCTTGAACGCTCCTTCATTCGTAGATTACTGCTACACCATAGAAAAGACGTACAAGTGGAAACGGATTTAGTTTTACTGCAATTACCATGCAGTAGAGCTGCCAAATAATGCCCAGATAATATACGCGTTAATTCTAATGCGTTTTGTAAACAAAGCAGCGATCCGTGGGCTATTAAGGACACTTCGCGATGTCTATCCATGTTCTATACCATGCCATTGTAACTACCAAATCTTAGCGTTCGCATACAGCACCTAGAGTTGTGACCTTGAACGCTCCTTCATAAGTAGTTAACTCCTACACGATAGAAAAGACGTTCAAGAGAAAACGGTCTAAGTTTTACTGCAATTAGTATGCAGCAGAGCTTTCAGAAAATGCCCAAATAATATACACGTCAATTCGAACGCGTTTTGTACGCAAAGTAGCATTCCGCGGGCTATATAAGGCACTTCGCGATGTCTATCCATGTTCTATACCATGCCAATGTAACTACCATATCTTAGCGTTCGCATAGAGCACCTAGAGTTGTGACCTTGAACGCTCCTTCATAAGTAGATAACTCCTACACGATAGAAAAGACGTTCAAGAGAAAACGGTCTAAGATTTACTGCAATTAGTATGCAGCAGAGCTTTCAGAAAATGCCCAAATAAAATACACGTTAATTTGAACCCGTTTTGTACGCAAAGTAGCAATCCGCGGGCAATATAAGGCACTTAGCGATGTATATCTATGTTCTATACCATGCCAATGTAACTACCATATCTTAGCGTTCGCATAGAGCACCTAGAGTTGTGACCTTGAACGCTCCTTCATAAGTAGATAACTCCTACACGATAGAAAAGACGTTCAAGAGAAAACGGTCTAAGATTTACTGCAATTAGTATGCAGCAGAGCTTTCAGAAAATGCCCAAATAAAATACACGTTAATTTGAACCCGTTTTGTACGCAAAGTAGCAATCCGCGGGCAATATAAGGCACTTAGCGATGTATATCTATGTTCTATACCATGCCAATGTAACTATCATATCTTAGCGTTCGCATAGAGCTCCTAGAGTTGTGACCTTGAACGCTCCTTCATAAGTAGATATCTCCTACACGATATAAAAGACGTACAATAGAAAACGGACTAAGTTTAACTGCAATTAGCATGCATCAGAGCTGCCAAATAATGCCCAGATAATATACGCGTTAATTCTAATGCGTTTTGTAAACAAAGCAGCAATCCGTGGGCTTTTAAGGACACTTCGCGATGCCTATCCATGTTCTACACCATGTCAATGTTACTATCATATCTTAGGGTTCGCATCCGTGGGCTATTAAGGACGCTTCGCGATGTCTATCCATTTTCTATACCATGCCATTGTAACTACCATATCTTAGCGTTTGCATACAGTACCTAGAGTTGTGACCTTGAACGCTCCTTCATAAGTAGATAACTCCTACACGATAGAAAAGACGTTCAAGAGAAAACGGTCGAAGTTTTACTGCAATTAGTATGCAGCAGAGCTTTCAGAAAATGCCCAAATAATATACACGTTAATTCGAACCCGTTTTGTACGCAAAGTAGCAATCCGCGGGCAATATTAGCGATGTCTATCTATGTTCTATACCATGCCAATGTAACTATCATATCTTAGAGTTCGCATACAGCACCTAGAGTTGTGACCTTGAACGCTCCTTCATAAGTTGATAACTCCTTCACGATAGAAGAGACGTTCAAGAGAAAACGGTCTAAGTTTTACTGCAATTAGTATGCAGCAGAGCTTTCAGAAAATGCCCAAATAATATACACGTTAATTCGAACACGTCTTGTACGCAAAGTAGCAATCCGCGGGCAATATAAGGCATTTAGCGATGTCTATCTATGTTCTATACCATGCCAATGTAACTATCATATCTTAGCGTTCGCATACAGCACCTGGAGTTGTGACCTTGAACGCTCCTTCATAAGTAGATAACTCCTACACGATAGAAAAGACGTTCAAGAGAAAACGGTCTAAGTTTTACTGCAATTAGTATGCAGCAGAGCTTTCGAAAAGTACCCATTTAATATACACGTCAATTCGAACGCGTTTTGTACGCAAAGTATCAATCCGCGGGCTATATAAGGCACTTCGCGATGTCTATCTATGTTCTATACCATGCCAATGTAACTATCATATCTTAGCGTTCGCATAGAGCACCTAGAGTTGTGACCTTGACCGCTCCTTCATAAGTAGATAACTACTACACAATAGAAAAGACGTACAAGTGAAAATGGATTTAGTTTTACTGCAATTACCATGCAGCAGAGCTGCCAAATAATGCCAAGATAATATACGCGTTAATTCTAATGCGTTTTGTAAACAAAGCAGCAATCCGTGGGCTATTAAGGACACTTCGCGATGCCTATCCATGTTCTACACCATGTCAATGTTACTATCATATCTTAGGGTTCGCATAGAGCACAAAGAGCTGTGACCATGAACGCTCCTTCATTCGTAGATTACTGCTACACGATAGAAAAGACGTACAAGTGAAAATGGATTTAGTTTTACTGCAATTAGCATGCAGCAGAGCTGCCAAATAATGCCCAGATAATATACGCGTTAATTCTAATGCGTTTTGTAAACAAAGCAGCAATCCGTGGGCTATTAAGGACACTTCGCGATGCCTATCCATGTTCTACACCATGTCAATGTTACTATCATATCTTAGGGTTCGCATAGAGCACAAAGAGCTGTGTCCTTGAACGTTCCTTCATTCGTAGATTACTGCTACACGATAGAAAAGACGTACAAGTGAAAATGGATTTAGTTTTACTGCAATTAGCATGCAGCAGAGCTGCCAAATATTGCCCAGATAATATACGCGTTAATTCGAATACGTTTTGTACGCAAAGTAGCAATCCGCGGGCAATATAAGGCACTTAGCGATGTCTATCTATGTTCTATACTATGCCAATGTAACTATCATATCTTAGCGTTCGCATACAGCACCTAGAGTTGTGACCTTGTACGCTCCTTCATAAGTAGATAACTCCTACACGATAGAAAAGACGTTCAAGAGAAAGCGGTCTAAGTTTTACTGCAATTAGTATGCAGCAGAGCTATCAAAAAGTACCCAATTAATATACACGTCAATTCGAACGCGTTTTGTACGCAAAGTAGCAATCCGCGGGCTATATAAGGCACTTCGCGATGTCTATCCATGTTCTATACCATGCCAATGTAACTACCATATATTAGCGTTCGCATAGAGCACCTAGAGTTGTGACCTTGACCGCTCCTTCATAAGTAGATAACTACTACACAATAGAAAAGACGTACAAGTGAAAATGGATTTAGTTTTACTGCAATTACCATGCAGCAGAGCTGCCAAATAATGCCCAGATAATATACGCGTTAATTCTAATCCGTTTTGTAAACAAAGCAGCAATCCGTGGGCTATTAAGGACACTTCGCGATGTCCATCCATGTTCTATACCATGCCAATGTAACTATCATATCTTAGCGTTCGCATAGAGCACCTAAAGTTGTGACCTTGAACGCTCCTTCATAAGTAGATAACTACTACACAATAGAAAAGACGTACAAGTGAAAATGGATTTAGTTTTACGGCAATTAGCATGCAGCAGAGCTGCCAAATAATGCCCAGATAATATACGCGTTAATTCTAATGTGTTTTGTAAACAAAGCAGCAATCCGTGGGCTATTAAGGACACTTTGCGATGCCTATCCATTTTCTATAACATGCCATTGTAACTACCATATCTTAGCGTTTGCATACAGCACCTAGAGTTGTGACCTTGAACGCTCCTTCAAATGTAGATAACTCCTACACGATAGAAAAGACGTTGAAGAGAAAACGGTCTAAGTTTTACTGCAATTAGTATGCAGCAGAGCTATCAGTAAATGCCCAAATAATATACACGTTAATTCGAACGCGTTTTGTACGCAAAGTAGCAATCCGCGGGTAATATAAGGCACTTCACGATGTCTATCCATGTTCTATACCATGCCAATGTAACTATCATATCTTAGCGTTCGCATAGAGCACCTATAGTTGTGACCTTGACCGCTCCTTCATAAGTTGATAACTACTACACAATAGAAAAGACGTACAAGTGAAAATGGATTTAGTTTTACTGCAATTACCATGCAGCAGAGCTGCCAAATAATGCCCAGATAATAAACGCGTTAATTCTAATGCGTTTTGTAAACAAAGCAGCAATCCGTGGGCTATTAAGGACACATCGCGATGCCTATCCATGTTCTACACCATGTCAATGTTACTATCATATCTTAGGGTTCGCATAGTGCACAAAGAGCTGTGACCATGAACGCTCCTTCATTCGTAGATTACTGCTACACGATAGAAAAGACGTACAAGTGAAAATGGATTTAGTTTTACTGCAATTAGCATGCAGCAGAGCTGCCAAATAATGCCCAGATAATATACGCGTTAATTCGAATGCGTTTTGTAAACAATGCAGCAATCCGTGGGCTATTAAGGACACTTCGCGATGCCTATCCATTTTCTATACCATGCCATTGTAACTACCATATCTTAGCGTTCGCATACAGTACCTAGAGTTGTGACCTTGAACGCTCCTTCATAAGTAGATAACTCCTACACGGTAGAAAAGATGTTCAAGAGAAAACGGTCTAAGTTTTACTGCAATTAGTATGCAGCAGAACTCTCAAAAAGTGCTCAAATAATATACACGTCAATTCGAACGCGTTTTGTACGCAAAGTAGCATTCCGCGGGCTATATAAGGCACTTCGCGATGTCTATCCATGTTCTATACCATGCCAATGTAACTACCATATCTTAGCGTTCGCATAGAGCACCTAGAGTTGTGACCTTGAACGCTCCTTCATAAGTAGATAACTCCTACACGATAGAAAAGACGTTCAAGAGAAAACGGTCTAAGATTTACTGCAATTAGTATGCAGCAGAGCTTTCAGAAAATGCCCAAATAAAATACACGTTAATTTGAACCCGTTTTGTACGCAAAGTAGCAATCCGCGGGCAATATAAGGCACTTAGCGATGTATATCTATGTTCTATACCATGCCAATGTAACTACCATATCTTAGCGTTCGCATAGAGCACCTAGAGTTGTGACCTTGAACGCTCCTTCATAAGTAGATAACTCCTACACGATAGAAAAGACGTTCAAGAGAAAACGGTCTAAGATTTACTGCAATTAGTATGCAGCAGAGCTTTCAGAAAATGCCCAAATAAAATACACGTTAATTTGAACCCGTTTTGTACGCAAAGTAGCAATCCGCGGGCAATATAAGGCACTTAGCGATGTATATCTATGTTCTATACCATGCCAATGTAACTATCATATCTTAGCGTTCGCATAGAGCTCCTAGAGTTGTGACCTTGAACGCTCCTTCATAAGTAGATATCTCCTACACGATATAAAAGACGTACAATAGAAAACGGACTAAGTTTAACTGCAATTAGCATGCATCAGAGCTGCCAAATAATGCCCAGATAATATACGCGTTAATTCTAATGCGTTTTGTAAACAAAGCAGCAATCCGTGGGCTTTTAAGGACACTTCGCGATGCCTATCCATGTTCTACACCATGTCAATGTTACTATCATATCTTAGGGTTCGCATAGAGCACAAAGAGCTGTGACCTTGAACGCTCCTTCATTCGTAGATCACTGCTACACCATAGAAAAGACGTACAAGTGGAAACGGATTTAGTTTTACTGCAATTACCATGCAGTAGAGCTGCCAAATAATGCCCAGATAATATACGCGTTAATTCTAATGCGTTTTGTAAACAAAGCAGCGATCCGTGGGCTATTAAGGACACTTCGCGATGTCTATCCATGTTCTATACCATGCCATTGTAACTACCAAATCTTAGCGTTCGCATACAGCACCTAGAGTTGTGACCTTGAACGCTCCTTCATAAGTAGGTAACTCCTACACGATAGAAAAGACGTTCAAGAGAAAACGGTCTAAGTTTTACTGCAATTAGTATGCAGCAGAGCTTTCAGAAAATGCCCAAATAATATACACGTTAATTCGAACCCGTTTTGTACGCAAAGTAGCAATCCGCGGGCAATATAAGGCACTTAGCAATGTCTATCTATGTTCTATACCATGCCAATGTAACTATCATATCTTAGCGTTCGCATACAGCACCTAGAGTTGTGACCTTGAACGCTCCTTCATATGTAGATAACTCCTACACGATAGAAAAGACGTTGAAGAGAAAACGGCCTAAGTTTTACTGCAATTAGTATGCAGCAGAGCTTTCAGTAAATGCCCAAATAATATACACGTTAATTCGAACGCGTTTTGTAAGCAAAGTAGCAATCCGCGGGTAATATAAGGCACTTCACGATGTCTATCCATGTTCTATACCATGCCAATGTAACTATCATATCTTAGCGTTCGCATAGAGCACCTAGAGTTGTGACCTTGAACGCTCCTTCATAAGTAGATAACTACTACACAATAGAAAAGACGTACAAGTGAAAATGGATTTAGTTTTACGGCAATTAGCATGCAGCAGAGCTGCCAAATAATGCCCAGATAATATACGCGTTAATTCTAATGCGTTTTGTAAACAAAGCAGCAATCCGTGGGCTATTAAGGACACTTTGCGATGCCTATCCATTTTCTATACCATGCCATTGTAACTACCATATCTTAGCGTTTGCATACAGCACCTAGAGTTGTGACCTTGAACGCTCCTTCATATGTAGATAACTCCTACACGATAGAAAAGACGTTGAAGAGAAAACGGTCTAAGTTTTACTGCAATTAGTATGCAGCAGAGCTTTCAGTAAATGCCCAAATAATATACACGTTAATTCGAACGCGTTTTGTACGCAAAGTAGCAATCCGCGGGTAATATAAGGCACTTCACGATGTCTATCCATGTTCTATACCATGCCAATGTAACTATCATATCTTAGCGTTCGCATAGAGCACCTAGAGCTGTGACCTTGACCGCTCCTTCATAAGTAGATAACTACTACACAATAGAAAAGACGTACAAGTGAAAATGGATTTAGTTTTACTGCAATTACCATGCAGCAGAGCTGCCAAATAATGCCCAGATAATATACGCGTTAATTCTAATGCGTTTTGTAAACAAAGCAGCAATCCGTGGGCTATTAAGGACGCTTCGCGATGTCTATCCATTTTCTATACCATGCCATTGTAACTACCATATCTTAGCGTTTGCATACAGTACCTAGAGTTGTGACCTTGAACGCTCCTTCATAAGTAGATAACTCCTACACGATAGAAAAGACGTTCAAGAGAAAACGGTCGAAGTTTTACTGCAATTAGTATGCAGCAGAGCTTTCAGAAAATGCCCAAATAATATACACGTTAATTCGAACCCGTTTTGTACGCAAAGTAGCAATCCGCGGGCAATATTAGCGATGTCTATCTATGTTCTATACCATGCCAATGTAACTATCATATCTTAGAGTTCGCATACAGCACCTAGAGTTGTGACCTTGAACGCTCCTTCATAAGTTGATAACTCCTTCACGATAGAAGAGACGTTCAAGAGAAAACGGTCTAAGTTTTACTGCAATTAGTATGCAGCAGAGCTTTCGAAAAGTACCCATTTAATATACACGTCAATTCGAACGCGTTTTGTACGCAAAGTATCAATCCGCGGGCTATATAAGGCACTTCGCGATGTCTATCCATGTTCTATACCATGCCAATGTAACTATCATATCTTAGCGTTCGCATAGAGCACCTAGAGTTGTGACCTTGACCGCTCCTTCATAAGTAGATAACTACTACACAATAGAAAAGACGTACAAGTGAAAATGGATTTAGTTTTACTGCAATTACCATGCAGCAGAGCTGCCAAATAATGCCAAGATAATATACGCGTTAATTCTAATGCGTTTTGTAAACAAAGCAGCAATCCGTGGGCTATTAAGGACACTTCGCGATGCCTATCCATGTTCTACACCATGTCAATGTTACTATCATATCTTAGGGTTCGCATAGAGCACAAAGAGCTGTGACCATGAACGCTCCTTCATTCGTAGATTACTGCTACACGATAGAAAAGACGTACAAGTGAAAATGGATTTAGTTTTACTGCAATTAGCATGCAGCAGAGCTGCCAAATAATGCCAAGATAATATACGCGTTAATTCTAATGCGTTTTGTAAACAAAGCAGCAATCCGTGGGCTATTAAGGACACTTCGCGATGCCTATCCATGTTCTACACCATGTCAATGTTACTATCATATCTTAGGGTTCGCATAGAGCACAAAGAGCTGTGACCATGAACGCTCCTTCATTCGTAGATTACTGCTACACGATAGAAAAGACGTACAAGTGAAAATGGATTTAGTTTTACTGCAATTAGCATGCAGCAGAGCTGCCAAATAATGCCCAGATAATATACGCGTTAATTCTAATGCGTTTTGTAAACAAAGCAGCAATCCGTGGGCTATTAAGGACACTTCGCGATGTCCATCCATGTTCTATACCATGCCAATGTAACTATCATATCTTAGCGTTCGCATAGAGCACCTAAAGTTGTGACCTTGAACGCTCCTTCATAAGTAGATAACTACTACACAATAGAAAAGACGTACAAGTGAAAATGGATTTAGTTTTACGGCAATTAGCATGCAGCAGAGCTGCCAAATAATGCCCAGATAATATACGCGTTAATTCTAATGTGTTTTGTAAACAAAGCAGCAATCCGTGGGCTATTAAGGACACTTTGCGATGCCTATCCATTTTCTATAACATGCCATTGTAACTACCATATCTTAGCGTTTGCATACAGCACCTAGAGTTGTGACCTTGAACGCTCCTTCATATGTAGATAACTCCTACACGATAGAAAAGACGTTGAAGAGAAAACGGTCTAAGTTTTACTGCAATTAGTATGCAGCAGAGCTTTCAGTAAATGCCCAAATAATATACACGTTAATTCGAACGCGTTTTGTACGCAAAGTAGCAATCCGCGGGTAATATAAGGCACTTCACGATGTCTATCCATGTTCTATACCATGCCAATGTAACTATCATATCTTAGCGTTCGCATAGAGCACCTATAGTTGTGACCTTGACCGCTCCTTCATAAGTTGATAACTACTACACAATAGAAAAGACGTACAAGTGAAAATGGATTTAGTTTTACTGCAATTACCATGCAGCAGAGCTGCCAAATAATGCCCAGATAATAAACGCGTTAATTCTAATGCGTTTTGTAAACAAAGCAGCAATCCGTGGGCTATTAAGGACACATCGCGATGCCTATCCATGTTCTACACCATGTCAATGTTACTATCATATCTTAGGGTTCGCATAGTGCACAAAGAGCTGTGACCATGAACGCTCCTTCATTCGTAGATTACTGCTACACGATAGAAAAGACGTACAAGTGAAAATGGATTTAGTTTTACTGCAATTAGCATGCAGCAGAGCTGCCAAATAATGCCCAGATAATATACGCGATAATTCGAATGCGTTTTGTAAACAAAGCAGCAATCCGTGGGCTATTAAGGACACTTTGCGATGCCTATCCATTTTCTATACCATGCCATTGTTACTACCATATCTTAGCGTTCGCATACAGTACCTAGAGTTGTGACCTTGAACGCTCCTTCATAAGTAGATAACTCCTACACGATAGAAAAGGCGTTCAAGAGAAAACGGTCTAAGTTTTACTGCAATTAGTATGCAGCAGAGCTTTCAGAAAATGCCCAAATAATATACACATTAATTCGAACCCGTTTTGTACGCAAAGTAGCAATCCGCGGGCTATATAAGGCACTTCGCGATGTCTATCCATGTTCTATAACATGCCAATGTAACTACCATATCTTAGCGTTCGCATAGAGCACCTAGAGTTGTGACCTTGAACACTCCTTCATAAGTAGATAACTCCTACACGATAGAAAAGACGTTCAAGAGAAAACGGTCTAAATTTTACTGCAATTAGTATGCAGCAGAGCTTTCAGAAAATGCCCAAATAATATTCACGTTAATTCGAACCCGTTTTGTACGCAAAGGAGCAATCCGCGGGCAATATAAGGCATTTAGCGATGTCTATCTATGTTCTATACCATGCCAATGTAACTATCATATCTTAGCGTTCGCATACAGCACCTAGAGTTGTGACCTTGAACGCTCCTTCATAAGTAGTTAACTCCTACGCGATAGAAAAGACGTTCAATTAGTATGCAGCAGAGCTTTCAGTAAATGCCCAAATAATATACACGTTAATTCGAACGCGTTTTGTACGCAAAGTAGCAATCCGCGGGTAATATAAGGCACTTCACGATGTCTATCCATGTTCTATACCATGCCAATGTAACTATCATATCTTAGCGTTCGCATAGAGCACCTAGAGTTGTGACCTTGACCGCTCCTTCATAAGTAGATAACTACTACACAATAGAAAAGACGTACAAGTGAAAATGGATTTAGTTTTACTGCAATTACCATGCAGCAGAGCTGCCAAATAATGCCCAGATAATAAACGCGTTAATTCTAATGCGTTTTGTAAACAAAGCAGCAATCCGTGGGCTATTAAGGACACTTTGCGATGCCTATCCATTTTCTATACCAAGCCATTGTTACTACCATATCTTAGCGTTCGCATACAGTACCTAGAGTTGTGACCTTGAACGCTCCTTCATAAGTAGATAACTCCTACACGATAGAAAAGGCGTTCAAGAGAAAACGGTCTAAGTTTTACTGCAATTAGTATGCAGCAGAGCTTTCAGAAAATGCCCAAATAATATACACGTTAATTCGAACCCGTTTTGTACGCAAAGTAGCAATCCGCGGGCAATATAAGGCACTTAGCGATGTCTATCTATGTTCTATACAATGCCAATGTAACTATCATATCTTAGCGTTCGCATACAGCACCTAGAGTTGTGACCCTGAACGCTCCTTCATAAGTAGATAACTCCTACACGATATAAGAGACGTTCAAGAGAAAGCGGTCTAAGTTTTACTGCAATTAGTGTGCAGCAGAGCTTTCAAAATGTACCCAATTAATATACACGTCAATTCGAACGCGTTTTGTACGCAAAGTAGCAATCCGCGGGCTATATAAGGCACTTCGCGATGTCTATCCATGTTCTATAACATGCCAATGTAACTACCATATCTTAGCGTTCGCATAGAGCACCTAGAGTTGTGACCTTGAACACTCCTTCATAAGTAGATAACTCCTTCACGATAGAAAAGACGTTCAAGAGAAAACGGTCTAAGTTTTACTGCAATTAGTATGTAGCAGAGCTTTCAGAAAATGCCCAAATAATATACACGTTAATTCGGACCCGTCTTGTACGCAAAGTAGCAATCCGGGGGCAATATAAGGCACTTAGCGATGTCTATCTATGTTCTATACCATGCCAATGTAACTATCATATCTTAGCGTTCGCATAGAGCTCCTAGAGTTGTGACCTTGAACTCTCCTTCATAAGTAGATATCTCCTACACGATATAAGAGACGTACAATAGAAAACGGACTAAGTTCAACTGCAATTAGCATGCAGCAGAGCTGCCAAATAATGCCCAGATAATAAACGCGTTAATTCGAATGCGTTTTGTAAACAAAGCATCAATCCGTGGGCTATTAAGGACACTTCGCGATGCCTATCCATTTTCTATACCATGCCATTGTAACTACCATATCTTAGCGTTCGTATACAGTACCTAGAGTTGTGACCTTGAACGCTCCTTCATAAATAGATAACTCCTACACGATAGAAAAGACGTTCAAGAGAAAACGGTCTAAGTTTTACTGCAATTGGTATCCAGCAGAGCTTTCAAAAGGTACCCAATTAATATACACGTCAATTCGAACGCGTTTTGTACGCAAAGTATTAATCCGCGGGCTATATAAGGCACTTCGCGATGTCTATCCATGTTCTATACCATGCCAATGTAACTATGATATCTTAGCGTTCGCATAGAGCACCTAGAGTTGTGACCTTGACCGCTCCTTCATAAGTAGATACCTACTACACAATAGAAAAGACGTACAAGTGGAAACGGATTTAGTTTTACTGCAATTACCATGCAGTAGAGCTGCCAAATAATGCCCAGATAATATACGTGTTAATTCTAATGCGTTTTGTAAACAAAGCAGCGATCCGTGGGCTATTAAGGACACTTCGCGATGTCTATCCATGTTCTATACCATGCCATTGTAACTACCATATCTTAGCGTTCGCATACAGCACCTAGAGTTGTGACCTTGAACGCTCCTTCATAAGTAGGTAACTCCTACATGATAGAAAAGACGTTCAAGAGAAAACGGTCTAAGTTTTACTGCAATAAGTATGCAGCAGAGCTTTCAGAAAATGCCCAAATAATATACACGTTAATTCGAACCCGTTTTGTACGCAAAGTAGCAATCCGCGGGCAATATAAGGCACTTAGCGATGTCTATCTATATTCTATACCATGCCAATGTAACTATCACATCTTAGCGTTCGCATACAGCACCTAGACCATGACCATGACCGTGACCATGAACGCTCCTTCATAAGTAGATAACTCCTACACGATAGAAAAGACGTTCAAGAGAAAACGGTCTAAGTTTTACTGCAATTGGTATCCAGCAGAGCTTTCAAAAGGTACCCAATTAATATACACGTCAATTCGAACGCGTTTTGTACGCAAAGTATTAATCCGCGGGCTATATAAGGCACTTCACGATGTCTATCCATGTTCTATACCATGCCAATGTAACTATCATATCTTAGCGTTCGCATAGAGCACCTAGAGTTGTGACCTTGAACACTCCTTCATAAGTAGATAACTCCTACACGATAGAAAAGACGTTCAAGAGAAAACGGTCTAAATTTTACTGCAATTAGTATGCAGCAGAGCTTTCAGAAAATGCCCAAATAATATACACGTTAATTCGAACCCGTTTTGTACGCAAAGTAGCAATCCGCGGGCAATATAAGGCATATAGCGATGTCTATCTAAGTTCTATACCATGCCATTGTAACTATCATATCTTAGCGTTCGCATACAGCGCCTAGAGTTGTGACCTTGAATGCTCCTTCATAAGTGGATAACTCCTACACGATAGAAAAGACGTTCAAGAGAAAACGGTCTAAGATTTACTGCAAATAGTATGCAGCAGAGCTTTTAGAAAATGCCCAATTAATATACACGTTAATTCGACCCCGTTTTGTACGCATAGTAGCTATCCGCGGGCAATATAAGGCACTTAGCGATGTCTATCTATGTTCTATACCATGCCAATGTAACTATCATATCTTAGCGTTCGCATAGAGCTCCTAGAGTTGTGACCTTGAACGCTCCTTCATAAGTAGATATCTCCTACACAATATAAGAGACGTACAATAGAAAACGGACTAAGTTTAACTGCAATTAGCATGCAGCAGAGCTGCCAAATAATGCCCAGATAATATACGCGTTAATTCGAATGCGTTTTGTAAACAAAGCAGCAATCCGTGGGCTATTAAGGACACTTCGCGATGCCTATCCATTTTATATACCATGCCATTGTAACTACCATATCTTAGCGTTCGCATACAGTACCTAGAGTTGTGACCTTGAACGCTCCTTCATAAGTAGATAACTCCTACACGGTAGAAAAGATGTTCAAGAGAAAACGGTCTAAGTTTTACTGCAATTAGTATGCAGCAGAACTCTCAAAAAGTGCCCAAATAATATACACGTCAATTCGAACGCGTTTTGTACGCAAAGTAGCATTCCGCGGGCTATATAAGGCACTTCGCGATGTCTATCCATGTTCTATACCATGCCAATGTAACTACCATATCTTAGCGTTCGCATAGAGCACCTAGAGTTGTGACCTTGAACGCTCCTTCATAAGTAGATAACTCCTACACGATAGAAAAGACGTTCAAGAGAAAACGGTCTAAGATTTACTGCAATTAGTATGCAGCAGAGCTTTCAGAAAATGCCCAAATAAAATACACGTTAATTTGAACCCGTTTTGTACGCAAAGTAGCAATCCGCGGGCAATATAAGGCACTTAGCGATGTATATCTATGTTCTATACCATGCCAATGTAACTATCATATCTTAGCGTTCGCATAGAGCTCCTAGAGTTGTGACCTTGAACGCTCCTTCATAAGTAGATATCTCCTACACGATATAAAAGACGTACAATAGAAAACGGACTAAGTTTAACTGCAATTAGCATGCATCAGAGCTGCCAAATAATGCCCAGATAATATACGCGTTAATTCTAATGCGTTTTGTAAACAAAGCAGCAATCCGTGGGCTTTTAAGGACACTTCGCGATGCCTATCCATGTTCTACACCATGTCAATGTTACTATCATATCTTAGGGTTCGCATAGAGCACAAAGAGCTGTGACCTTGAACGCTCCTTCATTCGTAGATTACTGCTACACCATAGAAAAGACGTACAAGTGGAAACGGATTTAGTTTTACTGCAATTACCATGCAGTAGAGCTGCCAAATAATGCCCAGATAATATACGCGTTAATTCTAATGCGTTTTGTAAACAAAGCAGCGATCCGTGGGCTATTAAGGACACTTCGCGATGTGTATCCATGTTCTATACCATGCCATTGTAACTACCAAATCTTAGCGTTCGCATACAGCACCTAGAGTTGTGACCTTGAACGCTCCTTCATAAGTAGGTAACTCCTACACGATAGAAAAGACGTTCAAGAGAAAACGGTCTAAGTTTTACTGCAATTAGTATGCAGCAGAGCTTTCAGAAAATGCCCAAATAATATACACGTTAATTCGAACCCGTTTTGTACGCAAAGTAGCAATCCGCGGGCAATATAAGGCACTTAGCGATGTCTATCTATGTTCTATACCATGCCAATGTAACTATCATATCTTAGCGTTCGCATACAGCACCTAGAGTTGTGACCTTGAACGCTCCTTCATAAGTAGATAACTCCTACACGATATAAGAGACGTTCAAGAGGAAGCGGTCTAAGTTTTACTGCAATTAGTGTGCAGCAGAGCTTTCAAAATGTACCCAATTAATATACACGTCAATTCGAACGCGTTTTGTACGCAAAGTAGCAATCCGCGGGCTATATAAGGCACTTCGCGATGTCTATCCATGTTCTATAACATGCCAATGTAACTACCATATCTTAGCGTTCGCATAGAGCACCTAGAGTTGTGACCTTGAACATTCCTTCATAAGTAGATAACTCCTACACGATAGAAAAGACGTTCAAGAGAAAACGGTCTAAATTTTACTGCAATTAGTATGCAGCAGAGCTTTCAGAAAATGCCCAAATAATATTCACGTTAATTCGAACCCGTTTTGTACGCAAAGGAGCAATCCGCGGGCAATATAAGGCATTTAGCGATGTCTATCTATGTTCTATACCATGCCAATGTAACTATCATATCTTAGCGTTCGCATACAGCACCTAGAGTTGTGACCTTGAACGCTCCTTCATAAGTAGTTAACTCCTACGCGATAGAAAAGACGTTCAAGAGAAAACGGTCTAAGATTTACTGCAATTAGTATGCAGCGGAGCTTTCAGAAAATGCCCAATTAATATACACGTTAATTCGAACCGGTTTTGTACGCAAAGCAGCAATCCGCGGGCAATATAAGGCACTTAGCGATGTCTATCTATGTTCTATACCATGCTAATGTAACTATCATATCTTAGCGTTCGCATAGAGCTCCTAGAGGTGTGACCTTGAACGCTGCTTCATAAGTAGATATCTCCTACACGATATAAGAGACGTACAATAGAAAACGGACTAAGTTTAACTGCAATTAGCATGCAGCAGAGCTGCCAAATAATGCCCAGATAATAAACGCGTTAATTCGAATGCGTTTTGTAAACAAAGCAGCAATCCGTGGGCTATTAAGGACACTTCGCGATGCCTATCCATTTTCTATACCATGCCAATGTAACTATCATATCTTAGCGTTCGCACACAGCACCTAGAGTTGTGACCTTGAACGCTCCTTCATAAGTAGGTAACTCCTACACGATAGAAAAGACGTTCAAGAGAAAACGGTCTAAGTTTTACTGGAATTAGTATGCAGCAGAGCTTTCGAAAAGTACCCAATTGATATACACGTCAATTCGAACGCGTTTTGTACGCCAAGTATCAATCCGCGGGCTATATAAGGCACTTCTCGATGTCTATCCATGTTCTATACCATGCCAATGTAACTATCATATCTTAGCGTTCGCATAGAGCACCTAGAGTTGTGACCTTGACCGCTCCTTCATAAGTAGATAACTACTACACAATAGAAAAGACGTACAAGTGAAAATGGATTTAGTTTTACTGCAATTACCATGCAGCAGAGCTGCCAAATAATGCCCAGAAAATATACGCGTTAATTCTAATGCGTTTTGTAAACAAAGCAGCAATCCGTGGGCTATTAAGGACATTTCGCTATGCCTATCCATGTTCAACACCATGTCAATGTTACTATCATATCTTAGGGTTCGCATAGAGCACAAAGAGCTGTGACCTTGAACGCTCCTTCATTCGTAGATTACTGCTACACGATAGAAAAGACGTACAAGTGAAAATGGATTTAGTTTTACTGCAATTAGCATGCATCAGAGCAGCCAAATTATGCCAAGATAATATACGCGTTAATTCGAATGCGTTTTGTAAACATAGCAGCAATCCGTGGGCTATTAAGGACACTTCGCGATGCCTATCCATTTTCTATACCATGTCATTGTAACTACCATATCTTAGCGTTCGTATACAGTACCTGGAGTTGTGACCTTGAACGCTCCTTCATAAGTAGATAACTCCTACACGATAGAAAAGGCGTTCAAGAGAAAACGGTCTAAGTTTTACTGCAATTAGTATGCAGCAGAGCTTTCAGAAAATGCCCAAATAATATACACGTTAATTCGAACCCGTTTTGTATGCAAAGTAGCAATCCGCGGGCAATATAAGGCACTTAGCGATGTCTATCTATGTTCTATACCATGCCAATGTAACTATCACATCTTAGCGTTCGCATACAGCACCTAGAGTTGTGATCTTGAACGCTCCTTCATAAGTAGATAACTCCTACATGATATAAAAGACGTTCAAGTGAAAGCGGTCTAAGTTTTACTGCAATTAGTATGCAGCAGGGCTTTCAAAAAGTACCCAATTCATATACACGTCAATTCGAACGCGTTTTGTATGCAAAGTAGCAATCCGCGGGCTATATAAGGCACTTCGCGATGCCTACCTATGCCTACCATATCTGCCTACCATATCTTAGCGTTCGCATAGAGCACCTAGAGTTGTGACCTTGAACACTCCTTCATAAGTAGATAACTCCTACACGATAGAAAAGACGTTCAAGAGAAAACGGTCTAAATTTTACTGCAATTAGTATGCAGCAGAGCTTTCAGAAAATGCCCAAATAATATACACGTTAATTCGAACCCGTTTTGTACGCAAAGTAGCAATCCGCGGGCTATATAAGGCACTTCGCGATGTCTATCCATGTTCTATAACATGCCAATGTAACTACCATATCTTAGCGTTCGCATAGAGCACCTAGAGTTGTGACCTTGAACATTCCTTCATAAGTAGATAACTCCTACACGATAGAAAAGACGTTCAAGAGAAAACGGTCTAAGATTTACTGCAATTAGTATGCAGCAGAGCTTTCAGAAAATGCCCAAATAAAATACACGTTAATTTGAACCCGTTTTGTACGCAAAGTAGCAATCCGCGGGCAATATAAGGCACTTAGCGATGTATATCTATGTTCTATACCATGCCAATGTAACTATCATATCTTAGCGTTCGCATAGAGCTCCTAGAGTTGTGACCTTGAACGCTCCTTCATAAGTAGATATCTCCTACACGATATAAAAGACGTACAATAGAAAACGGACTAAGTTTAACTGCAATTAGCATGCATCAGAGCTGCCAAATAATGCCCAGATAATATACGCGTTAATTCTAATGCGTTTTGTAAACAAAGCAGCAATCCGTGGGCTTTTAAGGACACTTCGCGATGCCTATCCATGTTCTACACCATGTCAATGTTACTATCATATCTTAGGGTTCGCATAGAGCACAAAGAGCTGTGACCTTGAACGCTCCTTCATTCGTAGATTACTGCTACACCATAGAAAAGACGTACAAGTGGAAACGGATTTAGTTTTACTGCAATTACCATGCAGTAGAGCAGCCAAATAATGCCCAGATAATATACGCGTTAATTCTAATGCGTTTTGTAAACAAAGCAGCGATCCGTGGGCTATTAAGGACACTTCGCGATGTCTATCCATGTTCTATACCATGCCATTGTAACTACCAAATCTTAGCGTTCGCATACAGCACCTAGAGTTGTGACCTTGAACGCTCCTTCATAAGTAGGTAACTCCTACACGATAGAAAAGACGTTCAAGAGAAAACGGTCTAAGTTTTACTGCAATTAGTATGCAGCAGAGCTTTCAGAAAATGCCCAAATAATATACACGTTAATTCGAACCCGTTTTGTACGCAAAGTAGCAATCCGCGGGCAATATAAGGCACTTAGCGATGTCTATCTATGTTCTATACCATGCCAATGTAACTATCATATCTTAGCGTTCGCATACAGCACCTAGAGTTGTGACCTTGAACGCTCCTTCATATGTAGATAACTCCTACACGATAGAAAAGACGTTGAAGAGAAAACGGCCTAAGTTTTACTGCAATTAGTATGCAGCAGAGCTTTCAGTAAATGCCCAAATAATATACACGTTAATTCGAACGCGTTTTGTAAGCAAAGTAGCAATCCGCGGGTAATATAAGGCACTTCACGATGTATATCCATGTTCTATACCATGCCAATGTAACTATCATATCTTAGCGTTCGTATAGAGCACCTAGAGTTGTGACCTTGACCGCTCCTTCATAAGTAGATAACTACTACACAATAGAAAAGACGTACAAGTGAAAATGGATTTAGTTTTACTGCAATTACCATGCAGCAGAGCTGCCAAATAATGCCCAGATAATATACGCGTTAATTCTAATGCGTTTGGTAAACAAAGCAGCAATCCGTGGGCTATTAAGGACACTTCGCGATGCCTATCCATGTTCTACACCATGTCAATGTTACTATCATATCTTAGGGTTCGCATAGAGCACAAAGAGCTGTGACCTTGAACGCTCCTTCATTCGTAGATTACTGCTACACGATAGAAAAGACGTACAAGTGAAAATGGATTTAGTTTTACTGCAATTAGCATGCCAAATAATGCCCAAATAATATACGCGTTAATTCGAATGCGTTTTGTAAACAAAGCAGCAATCCGTGGGCTATTAAGGACACTTCGCGATGCCTATCCATTTTCTATACCATGCAAATGTAACTATCATATCTTAGCGTTCGCATAGAGCACCTAGAGTTGTGACCTTGACCGCTCCTTCATAAGTAGATAACTACTACACAATAGAAAAGACGTACAAGTGAAAATGGATTTAGTTTTACTGCAATTACCCTGCAGCAGAGCTGCCAAATAATGCCCAGATAATAAACGCGTTAATTCTAATGCGTTTTGTAAACAAAGCAGCAATCCGTGGGCTATTAAGGACACTTCGCGATGCCTATCCATGTTCTACACCATGTCAATGTTACTATCATATCTTAGGGTTAGCATAGAGCACAAAGAGCTGTGACCATGAACGCTCCTTCAATCGTAGATTACTGCTACACGATAGAAAAGACGTACAAGTGAAAATGGATTTAGTTTAACTGCAATTAGCATGCAACAGAGCTGCCAAATAATGCCCAGATAATATACGCGATAATTCGAATGCGTTTTGTAAACAAAGCAGCAATCCGTGGGCTATTAAGGACACTTTGCGATGCCTATCCATTTTCTATACCATGCCATTGTTACTACCATATCTTAGCGTTCGCATACAGTACCTACAGTTGTGACCTTGAACGCTCCTTCATGAGTAGATAACTCCTACACGATAGAAAAGGCGTTCAAGAGAAAACGGTTTACTGCAATTAGTATGCAGCGGAGCTTTCAGAAAATGCCCAAATAATATAAACGTTAATTCGAAGCCGTTTTGTATGCAAAGTAGCAATCCGCGGGCAATATAAGGCACTTAGCGATGTCTATCTATGTTCTATACCATGCCAATGTAACTATCATATCTTAGTGTTCGCATACAGCACATAGAGTTGTGACCTTGAACACTCCTTCATAAGTAGATAACTCCTACACGATAGAAAAGACGTTCAAGAGAAAACGGTCTAAATTTTACTGCAATTAGTATGCAGCAGAGCTTTCAGAAAATGCCTAAATAATATACACGTTAATTCGAACCCGTTTTGTACGCAAAGTAGCAATCCGCGGGCAATATAAGGCATTTAGCGATGTCTATCTATGTTCTATACCATGCCAATGTAACTATCATATCTTAGCGTTCGCATACAGCACCTAGAGTTGTGACCTTGAACGCTCCTTCATAAGTAGATAACTCCTACACGATAAAAAAGACGTTCAAGAGAAAACGGTCTAAGTTTTACTGCAATTAGTATCCAGCAGAGCTTTCAAAAAGTACCCAATTAATATACACGTCAATTCGAACGCGTTTTGTACGCAAAGTATTAATCCGCGGGCTATATAAGGCACTTCGCGATGTCTATCCATGTTCTATACCATGCCGATGTAACTATCATATCTTAGCGTTCGCATAGAGCACCTAGAGTTGTGACCTTGACCGCTCCTTCATAAGTAGATAACTACTACACAATAGAAAAGACGTACAAGTGAAAATGGATTTAGTTTTACTGCAATTACCCTGCAGCAGAGCTGCCAAATAATGCCCAGATAATAAACGCGTTAATTCTAATGCGTTTTGTAAACAAAGCAGCAATCCGTGGGCTATTAAGGACACTTCGCGATGCCTATCCATGTTCTACACCATGTCAATGTTACTATCATATCTTAGGGTTCGCATAGAGCACAAAGAGCTGTGACCATGAACGCTCCTTCAATGGTAGATTACTGCTACACGATAGAAAAGACGTACAAGTGAAAATGGATTTAGTTTAACTGCAATTAGCATGCAGCAGAGCTGCCAAATAATGCCCAGATAATATACGCGTTAATTCTAATGCGTTTTGTAAACAAAGCAGCAATCCGTGAGCTATTAAGGACACTTTGCGATGCCTATCCATGTTCTATACCATGCCATTGTTACTACCATATCTTAGCGTTCGCATACAGTACCTAGAGTTGTGACCTTGAACGCTCCTTCATAAGTAGATAACTCCTACACGATAGAAAAGGCGTTCGAGAGAAAACGGTTTACTGCAATTAGTATGCAGCAGAGCTTTCAGAAAATGCCCAAATAATATACACGTTAATTCGAACCCGTTTTGTATGCAAAGTAGCAATCCGCGGGCAATATAAGGCACTTAGCGATGTCTATCTATGTTCTATACCATGCCAATGTAACTATCATATCTTAGTGTTCGCATACAGCACCTAGAGTTGTGACCTTGAACGCTGCTTCATAAGTAGATAACTCCTACACGATATAAAAGACGTTCAAGAGAAAGCGGTCTAAGTTTTACTGCAATTAGTATGCAGCAGAGCTTTCAAAAAGTACCCAATTAATATACACGTCAATTTGAACACGTTTTGTACGCAAAGTAGCAATCCGCGGGCTATATAAGGCACTTCGCGATGTCTATCCATGTTCTATACCATGCCAATGTAACTACCATATCTTAGCGTTCGCATAGAGCACCTAGAGTTGTGACCTTGAACACTCCTTTATAAGTAGATAACTCCTACACGATAGAAAAGACGTTCAAGAGAAAACGGTCTAAATTTTACTGCAATTAGTATGCAGCAGAGCTTTCAGAAAATGCCTAAATAATATACACGTTAATTCGAACCCGTTTTGTACGCAAAGTAGCAATCCGCGGGCAATATAAGGCATTTAGCGATGTCTATCTATGTTCTATACCATGCCAATGTAACTATCATATCTTAGCGTTCGCATACAGCACCTAGAGTTGTGACCTTGAACGCTCCTTCATAAGTAGATAACTCCTACACGATAGAAAAGACGTTCAAGAGAAAACGGTCTAAGATTTACTGCAATTAGTATGCAGCAGAGCTTTCAGAAAATACCCAATTAATATACACGTTAATTCGAACCCGTTTTGTACGCAGAGTAGCAATCCGCGGGCAATATAAGGCACTTAGCGATGTCTATCTATGTTCTATACCATGCCAATGTAACTATCATATCTTAGCTTTCGCATAGAGCTCCTAGAGTTGTGACCATGAACGCTCCTTCATAAGTAGATATCTCCTACACGATATAAGAGACGTACAATAGAAAACGGACTAAGTTTAACTGCAATTAGCATGCAGCAGAGCGGCCAAATAATGCCCAGATAATATACACGTTAATTCGAATGCGTTTTGTAAACAAAGCAGCAATCCGTGGGCTATTAAGGACACTTCGCGATGTCTATCCATTTTCTATACCATGCCATTGTAACTACCATATCTTAGCGTTCGCATACAGTACCAAGAGTTGTGACCTTGAACGCTCCTTCATAAGTAGATAACTCCTACACGAAAGAAAAGACGTTCAAGAGAAAACGGTCTTAGTTTTACTGCAATTAGTATCCAGCAGAGCTTTCAAAAAGTACCCAATTAATATACACGTCAATTCGAACGCGTTTTGTACGCAAAGTATTAATCCGCGGACTATATAAGGCACTTCGCGATGTCTATCTATGTTCTATACCATGCCAATGTAACTATCATATCTTAGCGTTCGCATAGAGCACCTAGAGTTGTGACCTTGACCGCTCCTTCATAAGTAGATAACTACTACACAATAGAAAAGACGTACAAGTGAAAATGGATTTAGTTTTACTGCAATTACCATGCAGCAGAGCTGCCAAATAATGCCCAGATAATATACGCGTTAATTCTAATGCGTTTTGTAAACAAAGCAGCAATCCGTGGGCTATTAAGGACACTTTGCGATGCCTATCCATTTTCTATACCATGCCATTGTAACTACCATATCTTAGCGTTTGCATACAGCACCTAGAGTTGTGACCTTGAACGCTCCTTCATATGTAGATAACTCCTACACGATAGAAAAGACGTTGAAGAGAAAACGGTCTAAGTTTTACTGCAATTAGTATGCAGCAGAGCTTTCAGTAAATGCCCATATAATATACACGTTAATTCGAACGCGTTTTGTACGCAAAGTAGCAATCCGCGGGCAATATAAGGCACTTAGCGATGTCTATCTATGTTCTATACTATGCCAATGTAACTATCATATCTTAGCGTTCGCATACAGCACCTAGAGTTGTGACCTTGAACGCTCCTTCATAAGTAGATAACTCCTACACGATAGAAAAGACGTTCAAGAGAAAGCGGTCTAAGTTTTACTGCAATTAGTATGCAGCAGAGCTATCAAAAAGTACCCAATTAATATACACGTCAATTCGAACGCGTTTTGTACGCAAAGTAGCAATCCGCGGGCTATATAAGGCACTTCGCGATGTCTATCCATGTTCTATACCATGCCAATGTAACTACCATATATTAGCGTTCGCATAGAGCACCTAGAGTTGTGACCTTGACCGCTCCTTCATAAGTAGATAACTACTACACAATAGAAAAGACGTACAAGTGAAAATAGATTTAGTTTTACTGCAATTAGCATGCAGCAGAGCTGCCAAATATTGCCCAGATAATATACGCGTTAATTCGAATACGTTTTGTACGCAAAGTAGCAATCCGCGGGCAATATAAGGCACTTAGCGATGTCTATCTATGTTCTATACTATGCCAATGTAACTATCATATCTTAGCGTTCGCATACAGCACCTAGAGTTGTGACCTTGAACGCTCCTTCATAAGTAGATAACTCCTACACGATAGAAAAGACGTTCAAGAGAAAGCGGTCTAAGTTTTACTGCAATTAGTATGCAGCAGAGCTATCAAAAAGTACCCAATTAATATACACGTCAATTCGAACGCGTTTTGTACGCAAAGTAGCAATCCGCGGGCTATATAAGGCACTTCGCGATGTCTATCCATGTTCTATACCATGCCAATGTAACTACCATATATTAGCGTTCGCATAGAGCACCTAGAGTTGTGACCTTGACCGCTCCTTCATAAGTAGATAACTACTACACAATAGAAAAGACGTACAAGTGAAAATGGATTTAGTTTTACTGCAATTACCATGCAGCAGAGCTGCCAAATAATGCCCAGATAATATACGCGTTAATTCTAATCCGTTTTGTAAACAAAGCAGCAATCCGTGGGCTATTAAGGACACTTCGCGATGTCCATCCATGTTCTATACCATGCCAATGTAACTATCATATCTTAGCGTTCGCATAGAGCACCTAGAGTTGTGACCTTGAACGCTCCTTCATTCGTAGATTACTGCTACACGATAGAAAAGACGTACAAGTGAAAATGGATTTAGTTTTAGTGCAATTAGCATGCAGCAGAGCTGCCATATAATGCCCAGATAATATACGCGTTAATTCGAATGCGTTTTGTAAACAAAGCAGCAATCCGTGGGCTATTAAGGACACTTCGCGATGCCTATCCATTTTCTATACCATGCCAATGTAACTATCATATCTTAGCGTTCGCATAGAGCACCTATAGTTGTGACCTTGACCGCTCCTTCATAAGTAGATAACTACTACACAATAGAAAAGACGTACAAGTGAAAATGGATTTAGTTTTACTGCAATTACCATGCAGCAGAGCTGCCAAATAATGCCCAGATAATAAACGCGTTAATTCTAATGCGTTTTGTAAACAAAGCAGCAATCCGTGGGCTATTAAGGACACTTCGCGATGCCTATCCATGTTCTACACCATGTCAATGTTATTATCATATCTTAGGGTTCGCATAGTGCACAAAGAGCTGTGACCATGAACGCTCCTTCATTCGTAGATTACTGCTACACCATAGAAAAGACGTACAAGTGAAAATGGATTTAGTTTTACTGCAATTAGCATGCAGCAGAGCTGCCAAATAATGCCCAGATAATATACGCGATAATTCGAATGCGTTTTGTAAACAAAGCAGCAATCCGTGGGCTATTAAGGACACTTTGCGATGCCTATCCATTTTCTATACCATGCCATTGTTACTACCATATCTTAGCGTTCGCATACAGTACCTAGAGTTGTGACCTTGAACGCTCCTTCATAAGTAGATAACTCCTACACGATAGAAAAGGCGTTCAAGAGAAAACGGTCTAAGTTTTACTGCAATTAGTATGCAGCAGAGCTTTCAGAAAATGCCCAAAAAATATACACATTAATTCGAACCCGTTTTGTACGCAAAGTAGCAATCCGCGGGCAATATAAGGCACTTAGCGATGTCTATCTATGTTCTATACCATGCCAATGTAACTATCATATCTTAGCGTTCGCATACAGCAACTAGAGTTGTGACCTTGAACGCTCCTTCATAAGTAGATAACTCCTACACGATATAAGAGACGTTCAAGAGAAAGCGGTCTAAGTTTTACTGCAATTAGTGTGCAGCAGAGCTTTCAAAATGTACCCAATTAATATACACGTCAATTCGAACGCGTTTTGTACGCAAAGTAGCAATCCGCGGGCTATATAAGGCACTTCGCGATGTCTATCCATGTTCTATAACATGCCAATGTAACTACCATATCTTAGCGTTCGCATAGAGAACCTAGAGTTGTGACCTTGAACACTCCTTCATAAGTAGATAACTCCTACACGATAGAAAAGACGTTCAAGAGAAAACGGTCTAAATTTTACTGCAATTAATATGCAGCAGAGCTTTCAGAAAATGCCCAAATAATATACACGTTAATTCGAACCCGTTTTGTACGCAAAGGAGCAATCCGCGGGCAATATAAGGCATTTAGCGATGTCTATCTATGTTCTATACCATGCCAATGTAACTATCATATCTTAGCGTTCTCATACAGCACCTAGAGTTGTGACCTTGAACGCTCCTTCATAAGTAGTTAACTCCTACGCGATAGAAAAGACGTTCAAGAGAAAACGGTCTAAGATTTACTGCAATTAGTATGCAGCAGAGCTTTCAGAAAATGCCCAATTAATATACACGTTAATTCGAACCCGTTTTGTACGGAAAGCAGCAATCCGCGGGCAATATAAGGCACTTAGCGATGTCTATCTATGTTCTATACCATGCCAATGTAACTATCATATCTTAGCGTTCGCATAGAGCTCCTAGAGTTGTGACCTTGAACGCTCCTTCATAAGTAGATATCTCCTACACGATATAAGAGACGTACAATAGAAAACGGACTAAGTTTAACTGCAATTAGCATGCAGCAGAGCTGCCAAATAATGCCCAGATAATAAACGCGTTAATTCGAATGCGTTTTGTAAACAAAGCAGCAATCCGTGGGCTATTAAGGACACTTCGCGATGCCTATCCATTTTCTATACCATGCCAATGTAACTATCATATCTTAGCGTTCGCACACAGCACCTAGAGTTGTGACCTTGAACGCTCCTTCATAAGTAGGTAACTCCTACACGATAGAAAAGACGTTCAAGAGAAAACGGTCTAAGTTTTACTGCAATTAGTATGCAGCAGAGCTTTCGAAAAGTACCCAATTGATATACACGTCAATTCGAACGCGTTTTGTACGCAAAGTATCAATCCGCGGGCTATATAAGGCACTTCTCGATGTCTATCCATGTTCTATACCATGCCAATGTAACTATCATATCTTAGCGTTCGCATAGAGCACCTAGAGTTGTGACCTTGACCGCTCCTTCATAAGTAGATAACTACTACACAATAGAAAAGACGTACAAGTGAAAATGGATTTAGTTTTACTGCAATTACCATGCAGCAGAGCTGCCAAATAATGCCCAGAAAATATACGCGTTAATTCTAATGCGTTTTGTAAACAAAGCAGCAATCCGTGGGCTATTAAGGACATTTCGCGATGCCTATCCATGTTCTACACCATGTCAATGTTACTATCATATCTTAGGGTTCGCATAGAGCACAAAGAGCTGTGACCTTGAACGCTCCTTCATTCGTAGATTACTGCTACACGATAGAAAAGACGTACAAGTGAAAATGAATTTAGTTTTACTGCAATTAGCATGCATCAGAGCTGCCAAATTATGCCAAGATAATATACGCGTTAATTCGAATGCGTTTTGTAAACAAAGCAGCAATCCGTGGGCTATTAAGGACACTTCGCGATGCCTATCCATTTTCTATACCATGTCATTGTAACTACCATATCTTAGCGTTCGTATACAGTACCTGGAGTTGTGACCTTGAACGCTCCTTCATAAGTAGATAACTGCTACACGATAGAAAAGACGTTCAAGAGAAAACGGTCGAAGTTTTACTGCAATTAGTATGCAGCAGAGCTTTCAGAAAATGCCCAAATAATATACACGTTAATTCGAACCCGTTTTGTAGGCAAAGTAGCAATCCGCGGGCAATATAAGGCACTTAGCGATGTGTATCTATGTTCTATACCATGCCAATGTAACTATGATATCTTAGCGTTCGCATACAGCACCTAGAGTTGTGACCTTGAACGCTCCTTCATAAGTAGGTAACTCCTACACGATAGAAAAGACGTTCAAGAGAAAACGGTCTAAGTTTTACTGCAATTAGTATGCAGCAGAGCTTTCAAAAAGTACCCAATTAATATACACGTCAATTCGAACGAGTTTTGTACGCAAAGTAGCAATCCGCGGGCTATATAAGGTACTTCGCGATGTCTATCCATGTTCTATACCATGCCAATGTAACTACCATATCTTAGCGTTCGCATAGAGCACCTAGAGTTGTGACCTTGAACGCTCCTTCATAAGTAGATAACTCCTACACGATAGAAAAGACGTTCAAGAGAAAACGGTCTAAGATTTACTGCAATTAGTATGCAGCAGAGCTTTCAGAAAATGCCCAAATAAAATACACGTTAATTCGAACCCGTTTTGTACGCAAAGTAGCAATCCGCGGGCAATATAAGGCACTTAGCGATGTCTATCTATGTTCTATACCATGCCAATGTAACTATCATATCTTAGCGTTCGCATAGAGCTCCTAGAGTTGTGACCTTGAACGCTCCTTCATAAGTAGATATCTCCTACACGATAAAAAAGACGTACAATCGAAAACGGACTAAGTTTAACTGCAATTAGCATGCAGCAGAGCTGCCAAATAATGCCCAGATAATATACGCGTTAATTCTAATGCGTTTTGTAAACAAAGCAGCAATCCGTGGGCTATTAAGGACACTTCGCGATGCCTATCCATGTTCTACACCATGTCAATGTTACTATCATATCTTAGGGTTCGCATAGAGCACAAAGAGCTGTGACCTTGAACGCTCCTTCATTCGTAGATTACTGCTACACGATAGAAAAGACGTACAAGTGAAAATGGATTTAGTTTTACTGCAATTAGCATGCAGCAGAGCTGCCAAATAATGCCCAGATAATATACGCGTTAATTCTAATGCGTTTTGTAAACAAAGCAGCAATCCGTGGGCTATTAAGGACACTTCGCGTTGTCTATACATGTTATATACCATGCCAATGTAACTATCATATCTTAGCGTTCGCATAGAGCACCTAGAGTTGTGACCTTGAACGCTCCTTCATAAGTAGATAACTACTACACAATAGAAAAGACGTACAAGTGAAAATGGATTTAGTTTTACGGCAATTAGCATGCAGCAGAGCTGCCAAATAATGCCCAGATAATATACGTGTTAATTCTAATGCGTTTTGTAAACAAAGCAGCAATCCGTGGGCTATTAAGGACACTTTGCGATGCCTATACATTTTCTATACCATGCCATTGTAACTACCATATCTTAGCGTTTGCATACAGCACCTAGAGTTGTGACCTTGAACGCTCCTTCATAAGTAGATAACTCCTATACGATAGAAAAGACGTTCAAGAGAAAGCGGTCTAAGTTTTACTGCAATTAGTATGCAGCAGAGCTTTCAGAAAATGCATAAATAATATACACGTTAATTCGAACCCGTTTTGTACGCAAAGTAGCAATCCGCGGGCAATATTAGGCATTTAGCGATGTCTATCTATGTTCTATACCATGCCAATGTAACTATCATATCTTAGCGTTCGCATACAGCACCTAGAGTTGTGACCTTGAACGCTCCTTCATAAGTAGATAACTCCTACACGATAGAAAAGACTTTCAAGAGAAAACGGTCTAAGATTTACTGCAATTAGTATGCAGCAGAGCTTTCAGAAATTGCCCAATTAATATACACGTTAATTCGAACCCGTTTTGTACGCAAAGTAGCAATCCGCGGGCAATATAAGGCACTTAGCGATGTCTATCTATGTTCTATACCATGCCAATGTAACTATCATATCTTAGCGTTCGCATAGAGCTCCTAGGGTTGTGACCTTGAACGCTCCTTCATAAGTAGATATCTCCTACACGATATAAGAGACGTACAATAGAAAACGGACTAAGTTTAACTGCAATTAGCATGCAGCAGAGCTGCCAAATAATGCCCAGATAATATACGAGTTAATTCGAATGCGTTTTGTAAACAAAGCAGCAATCCGTGGGCTATAAAGGACACTTCGCGATGTCTATCCATTTTCTATACCATGCCATTGTAACTACCATATCTTAGCGTTCGCATACAGTACCTAGAGTTGTGACCTTGAACGCTCCTTCATAAGTAGATAACTCCTACACGATAGAAAAGACGTTCAAGAGAAAACGGTCTAAGTTTTACTGCAATTAGTATCCAGCAGAACTTTCAAAAAGTACCCAATTAATATACACGTCAATTCGAACGCGTTTTGTACGCAAAGTATTAATCCGCGGGCTATATAAGGCACTTCGCGATGTCTATCCATGTTCTATACCATGCCGATGTAACTATCATATCTTAGCGTTCGCATAGAGCACCTAGAGTTGTGACCTTGACCGCTCCTTCATAAGTAGATAACTACTACACAATAGAAAAGACGTACAAGTGAAAATGGATTTAGTTTTACTGCAATTACCCTGCAGCAGAGCTGCCAAATAATGCCCAGATAATAAACGCGTTAATTCTAATGCGTTTTGTAAACAAAGCAGCAATCCGTGGGCTATTAAGGACACTTCGCGATGCCTATCCATGTTCTACACCATGTCAATGTTACTATCATATCTTAGGGTTCGCATAGAGCACAAAGAGCTGTGACCATGAACGCTCCTTCAATCGTAGATTACTGCTACACGATAGAAAAGACGTACAAGTGAAAATGGATTTAGTTTAACTGCAATTAGCATGCAGCAGAGCTGCCAAATAATGCCCAGATAATATACGCGATAATTCGAATGCGTTTTGTAAACAAAGCAGCAATCCGTGGGCTATTAAGGACACTTTGCGATGCCTATTCATTTTCTATACCATGCCATTGTTACTACCATATCTTAGCGTTCGCATACAGTACCTAGAGTTGTGACCTTGAACGCTCCTTCATAAGTAGATAACTCCTACACGATAAAAAAGACGTTCAAGAGAAAACGGTCTAAGTTTTACTGCAATTAGTATGCAGCAGAGCTTTCAGAAAATGCCCAAATAATATACACGTTAATTCGAACCCGTTTTGTACGCAAAGTAGCAATCCGCGGGCAATATAAGGCACTTAGCGATGTCTATCTATGTTCTATACCATGCCAATGTAACTATCATATCTTAGCGTTCGCATACAGCACCTAGAGTTGTGACCTTGAACGCTCCTTCATAAGTAGATAACTCCTACACGATAGAACAGACGTTCAAGAGAAAACGGTCTAAGTTTTACTGCAATTAGTATCCAGCAGAACTTTCAAAAAGTACCCAATTAATATACACGTCAATTCGAACGCGTTTTGTACGCAAAGTATTAATCCGCGGGCTATATAAGGCACTTCGCGATGTCTATCCATGTTCTATACCATGCCGATGTAACTATCATATCTTAGCGTTCGCATAGAGCACCTAGAGTTGTGACCTTGACCGCTCCTTCATAAGTAGATAACTACTACACAATAGAAAAGACGTACAAGTGAAAATGGATTTAGTTTTACTGCAATTACCCTGCAGCAGAGCTGCCAAATAATGCCCAGATAATAAACGCGTTAATTCTAATGCGTTTTGTAAACAAAGCAGCAATCCGTGGGCTATTGAGGACACTTCGCGATGCCTATCCATGTTCTACACCATGTCAATGTTACTATCATATCTTAGGGTTCGCATAGAGCACAAAGAGCTGTGACCATGAACGCCCCTTCAATCGTAGATTACTGCTACACGATAGAAAAGACGTACAAGTGAAAATGGATTTAATTTAACTGCAATTAGCATGCAGCAGAGCTGCCAAATATTGCCCAGATAATATACGCGTTAATTCGAATGCGTTTTGTAAACAAAGCAGCAATCCGTGGGCTATTAAGGACACTTCGCGATGCCTATCCATTTTCTATACCATGCCATTGTAACTACCATATCTTAGCGTTTGCATACAGCACCTAGAGTTGTGACCTTGAACGCTCCCTCATATGTAGATAACTCCTACACGATAGAAAAGACGTTGAAGAGAAAACGGTCTAAGTTTTACTGCAATTAGTATGCAGCAGAACTTTCAGTAAATGCCCATATAATATACACGTTAATTCGAACGCGTTTTGTACGCAAAGTAGCAATCCGCTGATAATATAAGGCACTTCACGATGTCTATACGCGATACGAGATAATATACGCGTTAATTCTAATCCGTTTTGTAAACAAAGCAGCAATCCGTGGGCTATTAAGGACACTTCGCGATGTCTATCCATGTTCTATACCATGCCAATGTAACTATCATATCTTAGCGTTCGCATAGAGCACCTAGAGTGATGACCTTGAACGCTCCTTCATAAGTAGATATCGCCTACACGATATAAAAGACGTACAATAGAAAACGGACTAAGTTTAACTGCAATTAGCATGCAGCAGAGCTGCCAAATAATGCCCAGATAATATACGCGTTAATTCGAATGCGTTTTGTAAACAAAGCAGCAATCCGTGGGCTATTAAGGACACTTCGCGATGCCTATCCATTTTCTATACCATGCCATTGTAACTAACATGTATTAGCGTTCGCATACAGTACCTAGAGTTGTGACCTTGAACGCTCCTTCAAAAGTAGATAACTCCTACACGATAGAAAAGACGTACAAGTGAAAATGGATTTAGTTTTACTGCAATTACCATGCAGCAGAGCTGCCAAATAATGCCCAGATAATATACGCGTTAATTCTAATGCGTTTTGTAAACAAAGCAGCAATCCGTGGGCTATTAAGGACACTTCGCGATGCCTATCCATGTTCTACACCATGTCAATGTTACTATCATATCTCAGGGTTCGCATAGAGCACAAAGAGCTGTGACCTTGAACGCTCCTTCATTTGTAGATTACTGATACACGATAGAAAAGACGTACAAGTGAAAATGGATTTAGTTTTACTGCAATTAGCATGCAGCAGAGCTTTCAGAAAATGCCCAAATAATATACACGTTAATTCGAACCCGTTTTGTACGCAAAGTAGCAATCCGCGGGCAATATAAGGCACTTAGCGATGTCTATCTATGTTCTATACCATGCCAATGTAACTATCTAATCTTAGCGTTCGCATACAGTACCTAGAGATGAGACCTTGAACGCTCCTTCATAAGTAGATAACTCCTACACGATAGAAAAGACGTTCAAGAGAAAGCGGTCTAAGTTTTACTGCAATTAGTATGCAGCAGAGCTTTCAAAAGGTACCCAATTAATATACACGTCAATTCGAACGCGTTTTGTACGCAAAGTAGCAATCCGCGGGCTATATAAGGCACTTCGCGATGTCTATCCATGTTCTATACCATGCCAATGTAACTACGATATCTTAGCGTTCGCATAGAGCACCTAGAGTTGTGACCTTGAACACTCCTTCACAAGTAGATAACTCCTACACGATAGAAAAGACGTTCAAGAGAAAACGGTCTAAATTTTACTGCAATTAGCATGCAGCAGAGCTGCCAAATAATGCCCAGATAATATACGCGTTAATTCTAATGCGTTTTGTAAACAAAGCAGCAATCCGTGGGCTATTAAGGACACTTTGCGATGCCTATCCATTTTCTATACCATGCCATTGTAACTACCATATCTTAGCGTTTGCATACAGTACCTAGAGTTGTGACCTTGAACGCTCCTTCATAAGTAGATAACTCCTACACGATAGAAAAGACGTTCAAGAGAAAACGGTCGAAGTTTTACTGCAATTAGTATGCAGCAGAGCTTTCAGAAAATGCCCAAATAATATACACGTTAATTCGAACCCGTTTTGTACGCAAAGTAGCAATCCGCGGGCAATATTAGCGATGTCTATCTATGTTCTATACCATGCCAATGTAACTATCATATCTTAGAGTTCGCATACAGCACCTAGACTTGTGACCTTGAACGCTCCTTCATAAGTAGATAACTCCTTCACGATAGAAAAGACGTTCAAGAGAAAACGGTCTAAGTTTTACTGCAATTAGTATGCAGCAGAGCTTTCAGAAAATGCACAAATAATATACACGTTAATTCGAACCCGTCTTGTACGCAAAGTAGCAATCCGCGGGCAATATAAGGCACTTAGCGATGTCTATCTATGTTCTATACCATGCCAATGTAACTATCATATCTTAGCGTTCGCATACAGCACCTAGAGTTGTGACCTTGAACGCTCCTTCATAAGTAGATAACTCCTACACGATAGAAAAGACGTTCAAGAGAAAACGGTCTAAGTTTTACTGCAATTAGTATGCAGCAGAGCTTTCGAAAAGTACCCAATTAATATACACGTCAATTCGAACGCGCTTAGTACGCAAAGTATCAATGCGCGGGCTATATAAGGCACTTCGCGATGTCTATCCATGTTCTATACCATGCAAATGTAACTATCATATCTTAGCGTTCGCATAGAGCACCTAGAGTTGTGACTTTGACCGCTCCTTCATATGTAGATAACTACTACACAATAGAAAAGACGTACAAGTGAAAATGGATTTAGTTTTACTGCAATTACCATGCAGCAGAGCTGCCAAATAATGCCCAGATAAAATACGCGTTAATTCTAATGCGTTTTGTAAACAAAGCAGCAATCCGTGAGCTATTAAGGACACTTCGCGATGTCTATCCATGTTCTATACCATGCCAATGTAACTATCATTTCTTAGCGTTCGCATAGAGCACCTAGAGTTGTGACCTTGAAAGCTCCTTCATAAGTAGATAACTCCTACACGATAGAAGAAAATGCCCAAATAATATACACGTTAATTCGAACCCGTTTTGTACGCAAAGTAGCAATCCGCGGGCAATATTAGCGATGTCTATCTATGTTCTATACCATGCCAATGTAACTATCATATCTTAGAGTTCGCATACAGCACCTAGACTTGTGACCTTGAACGCTCCTTCATAAGTAGATAACTCCTTCACGATAGAAAAGACGTTCAAGAGAAAACGGTCTAAGTTTTACTGCAATTAGTATGCAGCAGAGCTTTCAGAAAATGCACAAATAATATACACGTTAATTCGAACCCGTCTTGTACGCAAAGTAGCAATCCGCGGGCAATATAAGGCACTTAGCGATGTCTATCTATGTTCTATACCATGCCAATGTAACTATCATATCTTAGCGTTCGCATACAGCACCTAGAGTTGTGACCTTGAACGCTCCTTCATAAGTAGATAACTCCTACACGATAGAAAAGACGTTCAAGAGAAAACGGTCTAAGTTTTACTGCAATTAGTATGCAGCAGAGCTTTCGAAAAGTACCCAATTAATATACACGTCAATTCGAACGCGCTTAGTACGCAAAGTATCAATGCGCGGGCTATATAAGGCACTTCGCGATGTCTATCCATGTTCTATACCATGCAAATGTAACTATCATATCTTAGCGTTCGCATAGAGCACCTAGAGTTGTGACTTTGACCGCTCCTTCATATGTAGATAACTACTACACAATAGAAAAGACGTACAAGTGAAAATGGATTTAGTTTTACTGCAATTACCATGCAGCAGAGCTGCCAAATAATGCCCAGATAAAATACGCGTTAATTCTAATGCGTTTTGTAAACAAAGCAGCAATCCGTGAGCTATTAAGGACACTTCGCGATGTCTATCCATGTTCTATACCATGCCAATGTAACTATCATTTCTTAGCGTTCGCATAGAGCACCTAGAGTTGTGACCTTGAAAGCTCCTTCATAAGTAGATAACTACTACACAATAGAAAAGACGTACAAGTGAAAATGGATTTAGTTTTACGGCAATTAGCATGCAGCAGAGCTGCCAAATAATGCCCAGATAATATACGCGTTAATTCTAATGCGTTTTGTAAACAAAGCAGCAATCCGTGGGCTATTAAGGACACTTTGCGATGCCTATCCATTTTCTATACCATGCCATTGTAACTACCATATCTTAGCGTTTGCATACAGTACCTAGAGTTGTGACCTTGAACGCTCCTTCATAAGTAGATAACTCCTACACGATAGAAAAGACGTTCAAGAGAAAACGGTCGAAGTTTTACTGCAATTAGTATGCAGCAGAGCTTTCAGAAAATGCCCAAATAATATACACGTTAATTCGAACCCGTTTTGTACGCAAAGTAGCAATCCGCGGGGAATATTATCGATGTCTATCTATGTTCTATACCATGCCAATGTAACTATCATATCTTAGAGTTCGCATACAGCACCTAGACTTGTGACCTTGAACGCTCCTTCATAAGTAGATAACTCCTTCACGATAGAAAAGACGTTCAAGAGAAAACGGTCTAAGTTTTACTGCAATTAGTATGCAGCAGAGCTTTCAGAAAATGCACAAATAATATACACGTTAATTCGAACCCGTCTTGTACGCAAAGTAGCAATCCGCGGGCAATATAAGGCACTTAGCGATGTCTATCTATGTTCTATACCATGCCAATGTAACTATCATATCTTAGCGTTCGCATACAGCACCTAGAGCTGTGACCTTGAACGCTCCTTCATAAGTAGATAACTCCTACACGATAGAAAAGACTTTCAAGAGAAAACGGTCTAAGATTTACTGCAATTAGTATGCAGCAGAGCTCTCAGAAATTGCCCAATTAATATACACGTTAATTCGAACCCGTTTTGTACGCAAAGTAGCAATCCGCGGGCAATATAAGGCACTTAGCGATGTCTATCTATGTTCTATACCATGCCAATGTAACTATCATATCTTAGCGTTCGCATAGAGCTCCTAGAGTTGTGACCTTGAACGCTCCTTCATAAGTAGATATCTCCTACACGATATAAGAGACGTACAATAGAAAACGGACTAAGTTTAACTGCAATTAGCATGCAGCAGAGCTGCCAAATAATGCCCAGATAATATACGCGTTAATTCGAATGCGTTTTGTAAACAAAGCAGCAATCCGTGGGCTATAAAGGACACTTCGCGATGTCTATCCATTTTCTATACCATGCCATTGTAACTACCATATCTTAGCGTTCGCATACAGTACCTAGAGTTGTGACCTTGAACGCTCCTTCATAAGTAGATAACTCCTACACGATAGAAAAGACGTTCAAGAGAAAACGGTCTAAGTTTTACTGCAATTAGTATCCAGCAGAACTTTCAAAAAGTACCCAATTAATATACACGTCAATTCGAACGCGTTTTGTACGCAAAGTATTAATCCGCGGGCTATATAAGGCACTTCGCGATGTCTATCCATGTTCTATACCATGCCGATGTAACTATCATATCTTAGCGTTCGCATAGAGCACCTAGAGTTGTGACCTTGACCGCTCCTTCATAAGTAGATAACTACTACACAATAGAAAAGACGTACAAGTGAAAATGGATTTAGTTTTACTGCAATTACCCTGCAGCAGAGCTGCCAAATAATGCCCAGATAATAAACGCGTTAATTCTAATGCGTTTTGTAAACAAAGCAGCAATCCGTGGGCTATTAAGGACACTTCGCGATGCCTATCCATGTTCTACACCATGTCAATGTTACTATCATATCTTAGGGTTCGCATAGAGCACAAAGAGCTGTGACCATGAACGCTCCTTCAATCGTAGATTACTGCTACACGATAGAAAAGACGTACAAGTGAAAATGGATTTAGTTTAACTGCAATTAGCATGCAGCAGAGCTGCCAAATAATGCCCAGATAATATACGCGATAATTCGAATGCGTTTTGTAAACAAAGCAGCAATCCGTGGGCTATTAAGGACACTTTGCGATGCCTATTCATTTTCTATACCATGCCATTGTTACTACCATATCTTAGCGTTCGCATACAGTACCTAGAGTTGTGACCTTGAACGCTCCTTCATAAGTAGATAACTCCTACACGATAAAAAAGACGTTCAAGAGAAAACGGTCTAAGTTTTACTGCAATTAGTATGCAGCAGAGCTTTCAGAAAATGCCCAAATAATATACACGTTAATTCGAACCCGTTTTGTACGCAAAGTAGCAATCCGCGGGCAATATAAGGCACTTAGCGATGTCTATCTATGTTCTATACCATGCCAATGTAACTATCATATCTTAGCGTTCGCATACAGCACCTAGAGTTGTGACCTTGAACGCTCCTTCATAAGTAGATAACTCCTACACGATAGAACAGACGTTCAAGAGAAAACGGTCTAAGTTTTACTGCAATTAGTATCCAGCAGAACTTTCAAAAAGTACCCAATTAATATACACGTCAATTCGAACGCGTTTTGTACGCAAAGTATTAATCCGCGGGCTATATAAGGCACTTCGCGATGTCTATCCATGTTCTATACCATGCCGATGTAACTATCATATCTTAGCGTTCGCATAGAGCACCTAGAGTTGTGACCTTGACCGCTCCTTCATAAGTAGATAACTACTACACAATAGAAAAGACGTACAAGTGAAAATGGATTTAGTTTTACTGCAATTACCCTGCAGCAGAGCTGCCAAATAATGCCCAGATAATAAACGCGTTAATTCTAATGCGTTTTGTAAACAAAGCAGCAATCCGTGGGCTATTGAGGACACTTCGCGATGCCTATCCATGTTCTACACCATGTCAATGTTACTATCATATCTTAGGGTTCGCATAGAGCACAAAGAGCTGTGACCATGAACGCCCCTTCAATCGTAGATTACTGCTACACGATAGAAAAGACGTACAAGTGAAAATGGATTTAATTTAACTGCAATTAGCATGCAGCAGAGCTGCCAAATAATGCCCAGATAATATACGCGATAATTCGAATGCGTTTTGTAAACAAAGCAGCAATCCGTGGGCTATTAAGGACACTTTGCGATGCCTATTCATTTTCTATACCATGCCATTGTTACTACCATATCTTAGCGTTCGCATACAGTACCTAGAGTTGTGACCTTGAACGCTCCTTCATAAGTAGATAACTCCTACACGATAAAAAAGACGTTCAAGAGAAAACGGTCTAAGTTTTACTGCAATTAGTATACAGCAGAGCTTTCAGAAAATGCCCAAATAATATACACGTTAATTCGAACCCGTTTTGTACGCAAAGTAGCAATCCGCGGGCAATATAAGGCACTTAGCGATGTCTATCTATGTTCTATACCATGCCAATGTAACTATCATATCTTAGCGTTCGCATACAGCACCTAGAGTTGTGACCTTGAACGCTCCTTCATAAGTAGATAACTCCTACACGATAGAACAGACGTTCAAGAGAAAACGGTCTAAGTTTTACTGCAATTAGTATCCAGCAGAGCTTTCAAAAAGTACCCAATTAATATACACGTCAATTCGAACGCGTTTTGTACGCAAAGTATTAATCCGCGGGCTATATAAGGCACTTCGCGATGTCTATCCATGTTCTATACCATGCCAATGTAACTATCATATCTTAGCGTTCGCATAGAGCATCTAGAGTTGTGACCTTGACCGCTCCATCATAAGTAGATAACTACTACACAATAGAAAAGACGTACAAGTGAAAATGGATTTAGTTTTACTGCAATTACCATGCAGCAGAGCTGCCAAATAATGCCCAGATAATATACGCGTTAATTCTAATTCGTTTTGTAAACAAAGCAGCAATCCGTGGGCTATTAAGGACACTTCGCGATGTCTATCCATGTTATATACCATGCCAATGTAACTATCATATCTTATCGTTCGCATAGAGCACCTAGAGTTGTGACCTTGAACGCTCCTTCATAAGTAGATAACTACTACACAATAGAAAAGACGTACAAGTGAAAATGGATTTAGTTTTACGGCAATTAGCATGCCACAGAGCTGCCAAATAATGCCCAGATAATATACGCGTTAATTCAAATGCGTTTTGTAAACAAAGCAGCAATCCGTGGGCTATTAAGGACACTTTGCGATGCCTATCCAATTTCTATACCATGCCATTGTAACTACCATATCTTAGCGTTTGCATACAGCACCTAGAGTTGTGACCTTGAACGCTCCTTCATATGTGGATAACTCCTAAACGATAGAAAAGACGTACAAGTGAAAATGGATTTAGTTTTACCGCAATTACCATGCAGCAGAGCCGCCAAATAATGCCCAGAAAATATACGCGTTAATTCGAATGCGTTTTGTAAACAAAGCAGCAATCCGTGGGCTATTAAGGACACTTCGCGATGCCTATCCATTTTCTATACCATGCCATTGTAACTACCATATCTTAGCGTTCGCATACAGTACCTAGAGTTGTGACCTTGAACGCTCCTTCATAAGTAGATAACTCCTACAAGATAGAAAAGGCGTTCAAGAGAAAACGGTCTAAGTTTTACTGCAATTAGTATGCAGCAGAGCTTTCAGTAAATGCCCAAATAATATACACGTTAATTCGAACGCGTTTTGTACGCAAAGTAGCAATCCGCTGGTAATATAAGGCACTTCACGATGTCTATCCATGTTCTATACCATGCCAATGTAACTATCATATCTTAGCGTTCGCATAGAGCACCTAGAGTTGTGACCTTGACCGCTCCTTCATAAGTAGATAACTACTACACAATAGAAAAGACGTACAAGTGAAAATGGATTTAGTTTTACCGCAATTACCATGCAGCAGAGCTGCCAAATAATGCCCAGATAATATACGCGTTAATTCTAATGCGTTTTGTAAACAAAGCAGCAATCCGTGGGCTATTAAGGACACTTCGCGATGCCTATCCATGTTCTACACCATGTCAATGTCACTATCATATCTTAGGGTTCGCATAGAGCACAAAGAGCTGTGACCTTGAACGTTCCTTCATTCGTAGATTACTGCTACACGATAGAAAAGACGTACAAGTGAAAATGGATTTAGTTTTACTGCAATTAGCATGCAGCAGAGCTGCCAAATATTGCCCAGATAATATACGCGTTAATTCGAATGCGTTTTGTAAACAAAGCAGCAATCCGTGGGCTATTAAGGACACTTCGCGATGCCTATCCATTTTCTATACCATGCCATTGCAACTACCATATCTTAGCGTTCGCATACAGTACCTAGAGTTGTGACCTTGAACTCTCCTTCATAAGTAGAAGGAGCATAACTCCTACAAGATAGAAAAGGCGTTCAAGAGAAAACGGTCTAAGTTTTACTGCAATTAGTATGCAGCAGAGCTTTCAGAAAATGCCCAAATAATATACACGTTAATTCGAACCCGTTTTCTTCGCAAAGTAGCAATCCGCGGGCAATATAAGGCACTTAGCGATGTCTATCTATGTTCTATACCATGCCAATGTAACTATCATATCTTAGCGTTCGCATAAAGCACCTAGACTTGTGACCTTGAACGCTCCTTCATAAGTAGATAACGCCTACACGATATAAGAGACGTTCAAGAGAAAGCGGTCTAAGTTTTACTGCAATTAGTATGCAGCAGAGCTTTCAAAAAGTACCCAATTAATATACACGTCAATTCGAACGCGTTTTGTACGCAAAGTAGCAATCCGCGGGCTATATAAGCACTTCGCGATGTCTATCCATGTTCTATAACATGCCAATGTAACTACCATATCTTAGCGTTCGCATAGAGCACCTAGAGTTGTGACCTAGAACACTCCTTCATAAGTAGATATCTCCTACACGATAGAAAAGACGTTCAAGAGAAAACGGTCTAAATTTTACTGCAATTAGTATGCAGCAGAGCTTTCAGAAAATGCCTAAATAATATACACGTTAATTCGAACCCGTATTGTACGCAAAGTAGCAATCCGCGGGCAATATAAGGCATTTAGCGATGTCTATCTATGTTCTATACCATGCCAATGAAACTATCATATCTTAGCGTTCGCATACAGCACCTAGAGTTGTGACCTTGAACGCTCCTTCATAAGTAGATAACTCCTACACGATAGAAAAGACGTTCAAGAGAAAACGGTCTAAGATTTACTGCAATTAGTATGCAGCAGAGCTTTCAGAAAATGCCCAATTAATATACACGTTAATTCGAACCCGTTTTGTACGCAAAGTAGCAATCCGCGGGCAATATAAGGCACTTAGCGATGTCTATCTATGTTCTATACCATGCCAATGTAACTATCATATCTTAGCGTTCGCATAGAGCTCCTAGAGTTGTGACCATGAACGCTCCTTCATAAGTAGATATCTCCTACACGATATAAGAGACGTACAATAGAAAACGGACTAAGTTTAACTGCAATTAGCATGCAGCAGAGCGGCCAAATAATGCCCAGATAATATACGCGTTAATTCGAATGCGTTTTGTGAACAAAGCAGCAATCTGTGGGCTATTAAGGACACTTCGCGATGTCTATCCATTTTCTATACCATGCCATTGTAACTACCATATCTTAGCGTTCGCATACAGTACCAACAGTTGTGACCTTGAACGCTCCTTCATAAGTAGATAACTCCTACACGAAAGAAAAGACGTTCAAGAGAAAACGGTCTTAGTTTTACTGCAATTAGTATCCAGCAGAGCTTTCAAAAAGTACCCAATTAATATACACGTCAATTCGAACGCGTTTTGTACGCAAAGTATTAATCCGCGGGCTATATAAGGCACTTCGCGATGTCTATCCATGTTCTATACCATGCCAATGTAACTATCATATCTTAGCGTTCGCATAGAGCACCTAGAGTTGTGACCTTGACCGCTCCTTCATAAGTAGATAACTACTACACAATAGAAAAGACGTACAAGTGAAAATGGATTTAGTTTTACTGCAATTACCATGCAGCAGAGCTGCCAAATAATGCCCAGATAATATACGCGTTAATTCTAATGCGTTTTGTAAACAAAGCAGCAATCCGTGGGCTATTAAGGACACTGCGATGCCTATCCATTTTCTATACCATGCCATTGTAACTACCATATCTTAGCGTTTGCATACAGCACCTAGAGTTGTGACCTTGAACGCTCCCTCATATGTAGATAACTCCTACACGATAGAAAAGACGTTGAAGAGAAAACGGTCTAAGTTTTACTGCAATTAGTATGCAGCAGAACTTTCAGTAAATGCCCATATAATATACACGTTAATTCGAACGCGTTTTGTACGCAAAGTAGCAATCCGCTGATAATATAAGGCACTTCACGATGTCTATACGCGATACGAGATAATATACGCGTTAATTCTAATCCGTTTTGTAAACAAAGCAGCAATCCGTGGGCTATTAAGGACACTTCGCGATGTCTATCCATGTTCTATACCATGCCAATGTAACTATCATATCTTAGCGTTCGCATAGAGCACCTAGAGTGATGACCTTGAACGCTCCTTCATAAGTAGATATCGCCTACACGATATAAAAGACGTACAATAGAAAACGGACTAAGTTTAACTGCAATTAGCATGCAGCAGAGCTGCCAAATAATGCCCAGATAATATACGCGTTAATTCGAATGCGTTTTGTAAACAAAGCAGCAATCCGTGGGCTATTAAGGACACTTCGCGATGCCTATCCATTTTCTATACCATGCCATTGTAACTAACATGTATTAGCGTTCGCATACAGTACCTAGAGTTGTGACCTTGAACGCTCCTTCAAAAGTAGATAACTCCTACACGATAGAAAAGACGTACAAGTGAAAATGGATTTAGTTTTACTGCAATTACCATGCAGCAGAGCTGCCAAATAATGCCCAGATAATATACGCGTTAATTCTAATGCGTTTTGTAAACAAAGCAGCAATCCGTGGGCTATTAAGGACACTTCGCGATGCCTATCCATGTTCTACACCATGTCAATGTTACTATCATATCTCAGGGTTCGCATAGAGCACAAAGAGCTGTGACCTTGAACGCTCCTTCATTTGTAGATTACTGATACACGATAGAAAAGACGTACAAGTGAAAATGGATTTAGTTTTACTGCAATTAGCATGCAGCAGAGCTTTCAGAAAATGCCCAAATAATATACACGTTAATTCGAACCCGTTTTGTACGCAAAGTAGCAATCCGCGGGCAATATAAGGCACTTAGCGATGTCTATCTATGTTCTATACCATGCCAATGTAACTATCTAATCTTAGCGTTCGCATACAGTACCTAGAGATGAGACCTTGAACGCTCCTTCATAAGTAGATAACTCCTACACGATAGAAAAGACGTTCAAGAGAAAGCGGTCTAAATTTTACTGCAATTAGCATGCAGCAGAGCTGCCAAATAATGCCCAGATAATATACGCGTTAATTCTAATGCGTTTTGTAAACAAAGCAGCAATCCGTGGGCTATTAAGGACACTTTGCGATGCCTATCCATTTTCTATACCATGCCATTGTAACTACCATATCTTAGCGTTTGCATACAGTACCTAGAGTTGTGACCTTGAACGCTCCTTCATAAGTAGATAACTCCTACACGATAGAAAAGACGTTCAAGAGAAAACGGTCGAAGTTTTACTGCAATTAGTATGCAGCAGAGCTTTCAGAAAATGCCCAAATAATATACACGTTAATTCGAACCCGTTTTGTACGCAAAGTAGCAATCCGCGGGCAATATTAGCGATGTCTATCTATGTTCTATACCATGCCAATGTAACTATCATATCTTAGAGTTCGCATACAGCACCTAGACTTGTGACCTTGAACGCTCCTTCATAAGTAGATAACTCCTTCACGATAGAAAAGACGTTCAAGAGAAAACGGTCTAAGTTTTACTGCAATTAGTATGCAGCAGAGCTTTCAGAAAATGCACAAATAATATACACGTTAATTCGAACCCGTCTTGTACGCAAAGTAGCAATCCGCGGGCAATATAAGGCACTTAGCGATGTCTATCTATGTTCTATACCATGCCAATGTAACTATCATATCTTAGCGTTCGCATACAGCACCTAGAGTTGTGACCTTGAACGCTCCTTCATAAGTAGATAACTCCTACACGATAGAAAAGACGTTCAAGAGAAAACGGTCTAAGTTTTACTGCAATTAGTATGCAGCAGAGCTTTCGAAAAGTACCCAATTAATATACACGTCAATTCGAACGCGCTTAGTACGCAAAGTATCAATGCGCGGGCTATATAAGGCACTTCGCGATGTCTATCCATGTTCTATACCATGCAAATGTAACTATCATATCTTAGCGTTCGCATAGAGCACCTAGAGTTGTGACTTTGACCGCTCCTTCATATGTAGATAACTACTACACAATAGAAAAGACGTACAAGTGAAAATGGATTTAGTTTTACTGCAATTACCATGCAGCAGAGCTGCCAAATAATGCCCAGATAAAATACGCGTTAATTCTAATGCGTTTTGTAAACAAAGCAGCAATCCGTGAGCTATTAAGGACACTTCGCGATGTCTATCCATGTTCTATACCATGCCAATGTAACTATCATTTCTTAGCGTTCGCATAGAGCACCTAGAGTTGTGACCTTGAAAGCTCCTTCATAAGTAGATAACTACTACACAATAGAAAAGACGTACAAGTGAAAATGGATTTAGTTTTACGGCAATTAGCATGCAGCAGAGCTGCCAAATAATGCCCAGATAATATACGCATTAATTCTAATGCGTTTTGTAAACAAAGCAGCAATCCGTGGGCTATTAAGGACACTTTGCGATGCCTATCCATTTTCTATACCATGCCATTGTAACTACCATATCTTAGCGTTTGCATACAGTACCTAGAGTTGTGACCTTGAACGCTCCTTCATAAGTAGATAACTCCTACACGATAGAAAAGACGTTCAAGAGAAAACGGTCGAAGTTTTACTGCAATTAGTATGCAGCAGAGCTTTCAGAAAATGCCCAAATAATATACACGTTAATTCGAACCCGTTTTGTACGCAAAGTAGCAATCCGCGGGGAATATTATCGATGTCTATCTATGTTCTATACCATGCCAATGTAACTATCATATCTTAGAGTTCGCATACAGCACCTAGACTTGTGACCTTGAACGCTCCTTCATAAGTTGATAACTCCTTCACGATAGAAAAGACGTTCAAGAGAAAACGGTCTAAGTTTTACTGCAATTAGTATGCAGCAGAGCTTTCAGAAAATGCACAAATAATATACACGTTAATTCGAACCCGTCTTGTACGCAAAGTAGCAATCCGCGGGCAATATAAGGCACTTAGCGATGTCTATCTATGTTCTATACCATGCCAATGTAACTATCATATCTTAGCGTTCGCATACAGCACCTAGAGCTGTGACCTTGAACGCTCCTTCATAAGTAGATAACTCCTACACGATAGAAAAGACTTTCAAGAGAAAACGGTCTAAGATTTACTGCAATTAGTATGCAGCAGAGCTCTCAGAAATTGCCCAATTAATATACACGTTAATTCGAACCCGTTTTGTACGCAAAGTAGCAATCCGCGGGCAATATAAGGCACTTAGCGATGTCTATCTATGTTCTATACCATGCCAATGTAACTATCATATCTTAGCGTTCGCATAGAGCTCCTAGAGTTGTGACCTTGAACGCTCCTTCATAAGTAGATATCTCCTACACGATATAAGAGACGTACAATAGAAAACGGACTAAGTTTAACTGCAATTAGCATGCAGCAGAGCTGCCAAATAATGCCCAGATAATATACGCGTTAATTCGAATGCGTTTTGTAAACAAAGCAGCAATCCGTGGGCTATAAAGGACACTTCGCGATGTCTATCCATTTTCTATACCATGCCATTGTAACTACCATATCTTAGCGTTCGCATACAGTACCTAGAGTTGTGACCTTGAACGCTCCTTCATAAGTAGATAACTCCTACACGATAGAAAAGACGTTCAAGAGAAAACGGTCTAAGTTTTACTGCAATTAGTATCCAGCAGAACTTTCAAAAAGTACCCAATTAATATACACGTCAATTCGAACGCGTTTTGTACGCAAAGTATTAATCCGCGGGCTATATAAGGCACTTCGCGATGTCTATCCATGTTCTATACCATGCCGATGTAACTATCATATCTTAGCGTTCGCATAGAGCACCTAGAGTTGTGACCTTGACCGCTCCTTCATAAGTAGATAACTACTACACAATAGAAAAGACGTACAAGTGAAAATGGATTTAGTTTTACTGCAATTACCCTGCAGCAGAGCTGCCAAATAATGCCCAGATAATAAACGCGTTAATTCTAATGCGTTTTGTAAACAAAGCAGCAATCCGTGGGCTATTAAGGACACTTCGCGATGCCTATCCATGTTCTACACCATGTCAATGTTACTATCATATCTTAGGGTTCGCATAGAGCACAAAGAGCTGTGACCATGAACGCTCCTTCAATCGTAGATTACTGCTACACGATAGAAAAGACGTACAAGTGAAAATGGATTTAGTTTAACTGCAATTAGCATGCAGCAGAGCTGCCAAATAATGCCCAGATAATATACGCGATAATTCGAATGCGTTTTGTAAACAAAGCAGCAATCCGTGGGCTATTAAGGACACTTTGCGATGCCTATTCATTTTCTATACCATGCCATTGTTACTACCATATCTTAGCGTTCGCATACAGTACCTAGAGTTGTGACCTTGAACGCTCCTTCATAAGTAGATAACTCCTACACGATAAAAAAGACGTTCAAGAGAAAACGGTCTAAGTTTTACTGCAATTAGTATGCAGCAGAGCTTTCAGAAAATGCCCAAATAATATACACGTTAATTCGAACCCGTTTTGTACGCAAAGTAGCAATCCGCGGGCAATATAAGGCACTTAGCGATGTCTATCTATGTTCTATACCATGCCAATGTAACTATCATATCTTAGCGTTCGCATACAGCACCTAGAGTTGTGACCTTGAACGCTCCTTCATAAGTAGATAACTCCTACACGATAGAACAGACGTTCAAGAGAAAACGGTCTAAGTTTTACTGCAATTAGTATCCAGCAGAACTTTCAAAAAGTACCCAATTAATATACACGTCAATTCGAACGCGTTTTGTACGCAAAGTATTAATCCGCGGGCTATATAAGGCACTTCGCGATGTCTATCCATGTTCTATACCATGCCGATGTAACTATCATATCTTAGCGTTCGCATAGAGCACCTAGAGTTGTGACCTTGACCGCTCCTTCATAAGTAGATAACTACTACACAATAGAAAAGACGTACAAGTGAAAATGGATTTAGTTTTACTGCAATTACCCTGCAGCAGAGCTGCCAAATAATGCCCAGATAATAAACGCGTTAATTCTAATGCGTTTTGTAAACAAAGCAGCAATCCGTGGGCTATTGAGGACACTTCGCGATGCCTATCCATGTTCTACACCATGTCAATGTTACTATCATATCTTAGGGTTCGCATAGAGCACAAAGAGCTGTGACCATGAACGCCCCTTCAATCGTAGATTACTGCTACACGATAGAAAAGACGTACAAGTGAAAATGGATTTAATTTAACTGCAATTAGCATGCAGCAGAGCTGCCAAATAATGCCCAGATAATATACGCGATAATTCGAATGCGTTTTGTAAACAAAGCAGCAATCCGTGGGCTATTAAGGACACTTTGCGATGCCTATTCATTTTCTATACCATGCCATTGTTACTACCATATCTTAGCGTTCGCATACAGTACCTAGAGTTGTGACCTTGAACGCTCCTTCATAAGTAGATAACTCCTACACGATAAAAAAGACGTTCAAGAGAAAACGGTCTAAGTTTTACTGCAATTAGTATACAGCAGAGCTTTCAGAAAATGCCCAAATAATATACACGTTAATTCGAACCCGTTTTGTACGCAAAGTAGCAATCCGCGGGCAATATAAGGCACTTAGCGATGTCTATCTATGTTCTATACCATGCCAATGTAACTATCATATCTTAGCGTTCGCATACAGCACCTAGAGTTGTGACCTTGAACGCTCCTTCATAAGTAGATAACTCCTACACGATAGAACAGACGTTCAAGAGAAAACGGTCTAAGTTTTACTGCAATTAGTATCCAGCAGAGCTTTCAAAAAGTACCCAATTAATATACACGTCAATTCGAACGCGTTTTGTACGCAAAGTATTAATCCGCGGGCTATATAAGGCACTTCGCGATGTCTATCCATGTTCTATACCATGCCAATGTAACTATCATATCTTAGCGTTCGCATAGAGCATCTAGAGTTGTGACCTTGACCGCTCCATCATAAGTAGATAACTACTACACAATAGAAAAGACGTACAAGTGAAAATGGATTTAGTTTTACTGCAATTACCATGCAGCAGAGCTGCCAAATAATGCCCAGATAATATACGCGTTAATTCTAATTCGTTTTGTAAACAAAGCAGCAATCCGTGGGCTATTAAGGACACTTCGCGATGTCTATCCATGTTATATACCATGCCAATGTAACTATCATATTTTATCGTTCGCATAGAGCACCTAGAGTTGTGACCTTGAACGCTCCTTCATAAGTAGATAACTACTACACAATAGAAAAGACGTACAAGTGAAAATGGATTTAGTTTTACGGCAATTAGCATGCCACAGAGCTGCCAAATAATGCCCAGATAATATACGCGTTAATTCAAATGCGTTTTGTAAACAAAGCAGCAATCCGTGGGCTATTAAGGACACTTTGCGATGCCTATCCAATTTCTATACCATGCCATTGTAACTACCATATCTTAGCGTTTGCATACAGCACCTAGAGTTGTGACCTTGAACGCTCCTTCATATGTGGATAACTCCTAAACGATAGAAAAGACGTACAAGTGAAAATGGATTTAGTTTTACCGCAATTACCATGCAGCAGAGCCGCCAAATAATGCCCAGAAAATATACGCGTTAATTCGAATGCGTTTTGTAAACAAAGCAGCAATCCGTGGGCTATTAAGGACACTTCGCGATGCCTATCCATTTTCTGTACCATGCCATTGTAACTACCATATCTTAGCGTTCGCATACAGTACCTAGAGTTGTGACCTTGAACGCTCCTTCATAAGTAGATAACTCCTACAAGATAGAAAAGGCGTTCAAGAGAAAACGGTCTAAGTTTTACTGCAATTAGTATGCAGCAGAGCTTTCAGTAAATGCCCAAATAATATACACGTTAATTCGAACGCGTTTTGTACGCAAAGTAGCAATCCGCTGGTAATATAAGGCACTTCACGATGTCTATCCATGTTCTATACCATGCCAATGTAACTATCATATCTTAGCGTTCGCATAGAGCACCTAGAGTTGTGACCTTGACCGCTCCTTCATAAGTAGATAACTACTACACAATAGAAAAGACGTACAAGTGAAAATGGATTTAGTTTTACCGCAATTACCATGCAGCAGAGCTGCCAAATAATGCCCAGATAATATACGCGTTAATTCTAATGCGTTTTGTAAACAAAGCAGCAATCCGTGGGCTATTAAGGACACTTCGCGATGCCTATCCATGTTCTACACCATGTCAATGTCACTATCATATCTTAGGGTTCGCATAGAGCACAAAGAGCTGTGACCTTGAACGTTCCTTCATTCGTAGATTACTGCTACACGATAGAAAAGACGTACAAGTGAAAATGGATTTAGTTTTACTGCAATTAGCATGCAGCAGAGCTGCCAAATATTGCCCAGATAATATACGCGTTAATTCGAATGCGTTTTGTAAACAAAGCAGCAATCCGTGGGCTATTAAGGACACTTCGCGATGCCTATCCATTTTCTATACCATGCCATTGCAACTACCATATCTTAGCGTTCGCATACAGTACCTAGAGTTGTGACCTTGAACTCTCCTTCATAAGTAGAAGGAGCATAACTCCTACAAGATAGAAAAGGCGTTCAAGAGAAAACGGTCTAAGTTTTACTGCAATTAGTATGCAGCAGAGCTTTCAGAAAATGCCCAAATAATATACACGTTAATTCGAACCCGTTTTGTTCGCAAAGTAGCAATCCGCGGGCAATATAAGGCACTTAGCGATGTCTATCTATGTTCTATACCATGCCAATGTAACTATCATATCTTAGCGTTCGCATAAAGCACCTAGACTTGTGACCTTGAACGCTCCTTCATAAGTAGATAACGCCTACACGATATAAGAGACGTTCAAGAGAAAGCGGTCTAAGTTTTACTGCAATTAGTATGCAGCAGAGCTTTCAAAAAGTACCCAATTAATATACACGTCAATTCGAACGCGTTTTGTACGCAAAGTAGCAATCCGCGGGCTATATAAGCACTTCGCGATGTCTATCCATGTTCTATAACATGCCAATGTAACTACCATATCTTAGCGTTCGCATAGAGCACCTAGAGTTGTGACCTAGAACACTCCTTCATAAGTAGATATCTCCTACACGATAGAAAAGACGTTCAAGAGAAAACGGTCTAAATTTTACTGCAATTAGTATGCAGCAGAGCTTTCAGAAAATGCCTAAATAATATACACGTTAATTCGAACCCGTTTTGTACGCAAAGTAGCAATCCGCGGGCAATATAAGGCATTTAGCGATGTCTATCTATGTTCTATACCATGCCAATGTAACTATCATATCTTAGCGTTCGCATAGAGCTCCTAGAGTTGTGACCATGAACGCTCCTTCATAAGTAGATATCTCCTACACGATATAAGAGACGTACAATAGAAAACGGACTAAGTTTAACTGCAATTAGCATGCAGCAGAGCGGCCAAATAATGCCCAGATAATATACGCGTTAATTCGAATGCGTTTTGTGAACAAAGCAGCAATCTGTGGGCTATTAAGGACACTTCGCGATGTCTATCCATTTTCTATACCATGCCATTGTAACTACCATATCTAAGCGTTCGCATACAGTACCAACAGTTGTGACCTTGAACGCTCCTTCATAAGTAGATAACTCCTACACGAAAGAAAAGACGTTCAAGAGAAAACGGTCTTAGTTTTACTGCAATTAGTATCCAGCAGAGCTTTCAAAAAGTACCCAATTAATATACACGTCAATTCGAACGCGTTTTGTACGCAAAGTATTGATCCGCGGGCTATATAAGGCACTTCGCGATGTCTATCCATGTTCTATACCATGCCAATGTAACTATCATATCTTATCGTTCGCATAGAGCACCTAGAGTTGTGACCTTGACCGCTCCTTCATAAGTAGATAACTACTACACAATAGAAAAGACGTACAAGTGAAAATGGATTTAGTTTTACTGCAATTACCATGCAGCAGAGCTGTCAAATAATGCCCAGATAATAAACGCGTTAATTCTAATGCGTTTTGTAAACAAAGCAGCAATCCGTGGGCTATTAAGGACACTTCGCGATACCTATCCATGTTCTACACCATGTCAATGTTACTATCATATCTTAGGGTTCGCATAGAGCACAAAGAGCTGTGACCATGAACGCTCCTTCATTCGTAGATTACTGCTACACGATAGAAAAGACGTACAAGTGAAAATGGATTTAGTTTTACTGCAATTAGCATGCAGCAGAGCTGCCAAATAATGCCCAGATAATATACGCGATAATTCGAATGCGTTTTGTAAACAAAGCAGCAATCCGTGGGCTATTAAGGACACTTTGCGATGCCTATCCATTTTCTATACCATGCCATTGTTACTACCATATCTTAGCGTTCGCATACAGTACCTAGAGTTGTGACCTTGAACGCTCCTTCATAAGTAGATAACTCCTACACGATAGAAAAGGCGTTCAAGAGAAAACGGTCTAAGTTTCACTGCAATTAGTATGCAGCAGAGCTTTCAGAAAATGCCTAAATAATATACACGTTAATTCGAACCCGTTTTGTACGCAAAGTAGCAATCCGCGGGCTATATAAGGCACTTCGCGATGTCTATCCATGTTCTATACCATGCCAATGTAACTATCATATCTTAGCGTTCGCATACAGCACCTAGAGTTGTGACCTTGAACGCTCCTTCATAAGTAGATAACTCCTACACGATATAAAAGACGTTCAAGAGAAAGCGGTCTAAGTTTTACTGCAATTAGTATGCAGCAGAGCTTTCAAAAAGTACCCAATTAATATACACGTCAATTCGAACGCGTTTTGTACGCAAAGTAGCAATCCGCGGGCTATATAAGGCACTTCGCGATGTCTATCCATGTTCTATACCATGCCAATGTAACTACGTTATCTTAGCGTTCGCATAGAGCACCTAGAGTTGTGACCTTGAACACTCTTTCATAAGTAGATAACTCCTACACTATAGAAAAGGCGTTCCAGAGAAAACGGTCTAAGATTTAATGCAATTAGTATGCAGCAGAGCTTTCAGAAAATGCCCAATTAATATACACGTTAATTCAAACCCGTTTTGTACGCAAAGTAGCAATCCGCGGGCAATATAAGGCACTTAGCGATGTCTATCTATGTTCTATACCATGCCAATGTAGCTATCATATCTTAGCGTTCGCATAGAGCTCCTAGAGTTGTGACCTTGAACGCTACTTCATAAGTAGATATCTCCTACACGATATAAGAGACGTACAATAGAAAACGGACTAAGTTTAACTGCAATTAGCATGCAGCAGAGCTGCCAAATAAAGCCCAGATAATATTCGCGTTAATTCGAATGCGTTTTGTAAACAAAGCAGCAATCCGTGGGCTATTAAGGACACTTCGCGATGCCTATCCATTTTCTATACCATGCCATTGTAACTACCATATCTTAGCGTTCGCATACAGTACCTAGAGTTATGACCTTGAACGCTCCTTCATAAGTAGATAACTCCTACACGATAGAAAAGACGTTCAAGAGAAAACGGTCTAAGTTTTACTGCAATTAGTATCCAGCAGAGCTTTCAAAAAGTACCCAATTAATATACACGTCAATTCGAACGCGTTTTGTACGCAAAGTATTGATCCGCGGGCTATATAAGGCACTTCGCGATGTCTATCCATGTTCTATACCATGCCAATGTAACTATCATATCTTATCGTTCGCATAGAGCACCTAGAGTTGTGACCTTGACCGCTCCTTCATAAGTAGATAACTACTACACAATAGAAAAGACGTACAAGTGAAAATGGATTTAGTTTTACTGCAATTAGCATGCAGCAGAGCTGCCAAATATTGCCCAGATAATATACGCGTTAATTCGAATGCGTTTTGTAAACAAAGCAGCAATCCGTGGACTATTAAGGACATTTCGCGATGCCTATCCATTTTCTAAACCATGCCATTGTAACTACCATATCTTAGCGTTCGCATATAGTACCTAGAGTTGTGACCTTGAACGCTCCTTCATAAGTAGATAACTCCTACACGATAGAAAAGGCGTTCAAGAGAAAACGGTCTAAGTTTTACTGCAATTAGTATGCACAGAGCTCTCAGAAAATGCCCAAATAATATACACGTTAATTCGAACCCGTTTTGTACGCAAAGTAGCAATCCGCGGGCAATATAAGGCACTTTGCGATGTCTATCTATGTTCTATACCATGCCAATGAAACTATCATATCATAGCGTTCGCATACAGCACCTAGAGTTGTGACCTTGAACGCTCCTTCATAAGTAGATAACTCCTACACGATATAAAAGACGTTCAAGAGAAAGCGGTCTAAGTTTTACTGCAATTAGTATGCAGCAGAGCTTTCAAAAAGTACCCAATTAATATACACGTCAATTCGAACGCGTTTTGTACGCAAAGTAGCAATCCGCGGGCTATATAAGGCACTTCGCGATGTCTATCCATGTTCTATAGCATGCCAATGTAACTACGTTATCTTAGCGTTCGCATAGAGCACCTAGAGTTGTGACCTCTAGGTGCGCTCCAGAACGCTCCTTCATTCGTAGATTACTGCTACACGATAGAAAAGACGTACAAGTGAAAATGGATTTAATTTTACTGCAATTAGCATGCAGCAGAGCTGCCAAATAATGCCCAGATAATATACGCGATAATTCGAATGCGTTTTGTAAACAAAGCAGCAATCCGTGGGCTATTAAGGACACTTTGCGATGCCTATCCATTTTCTATACCATGCCATTGTTACTACCATATCTTAGCGTTCGCATACAGTACCTAGAGTTGTGACCTTGAACGCTCCTTCATAAGTAGATAACTCCTACACGATAGAAAAGGCGTTCAAGAGAAAGCGGTCTAAGTTTTACTGCAATTAGTATGCAGCAGAGCTTTCAGAAAATGCCCAAATAATATACACGTTAATTCGAACCCGTTTTGTAGGCAAAGTAGCAATCCGCGGGCAATATAAGGCATTTAGCGATGTCTATCTATGTTCTATACCATGCCAATGTAACTACGTTATCTTAGCGTTCGCATAGAGCACCTAGAGTTGTGACCTTGAACACTCTTTCATAAGTAGATAACTCCTACACGATAGAAAATACGTTCAAGAGAAAACGGTCTAAATTTTACTGCAATTAGTATGCAGCAGAGCTTTCAGAAAATGCCCAAATAATATACACGTTAATTCGAACCCGTTTTGTAGGCAAAGTAGCAATCCGCGGGCAATATAAGGCATTTAGCGATGTCTATCTATGTTCTATACCATGCCAATGTAACTATCATATCTTAGCGTTCGCATACAGCACCTAGAGTTGTGACCTTGAACGTTCCTTCATAAGTAGATAACTCCTACACGATAGAAAAGACGTTCCAGAGAAAACGGTCTAAGATTTACTGCAATTAGTATGCAGCAGAGCTTTCAGAAAATGCCCAATTAATATACACGTTAATTCGAACCCGTTTTGTACGCAAAGTAGCAATCCGCGGGCAATATAAGGCACTTAGCGATGTCTATCTATGTTCTATACCATGCCAATGTAGCTATCATATCTTAGCGTTCGCATAGAGCTCCTAGAGTTGTGACCTTGAACGCTACTTCATAATTAGATATCTCCTACACGATATAAGAGACGTACAATAGAAAACATACTAAGTTTAACTGCAATTAGCATGCAGCAGAGCTGCCAAATAAAGCCCAGATAATATTCGCGTTAATTCGAATGCGTTTTGTAAACAAAGCAGCAATCCGTGGGCTATTAAGGACACTTCGCGATGCCTATCCATTTTCTATACCATGCCATTGTAACTACCATATCTTAGCGTTCGCATAGAGCACCTAGAGTTCTGACCTTGAACGCTCCTTCATTCGTAGATTACTGCTACAAGATAGAAAAGACGTACAAGTGAAAATGGATCTAGTTTTACTGCAATTACCATGCCAAATAATGCCCAGATAATATACGCGTTAATTCGATTGCGTTTTGTAAACAAAGCAGCAATCCGTGGGCTATTAAGGACACTTCGCGATGCCTATCCATTTTCTATACCATGCAAATGTAACTATCATATCTTAGCGTTCGCACAGAGCACCTAGAGTTGTGACCTTGAACGCTCCTTCATAAGTAGATAACTACTACACAATAGAAAAGACGTACAAGTGAAAATGGATTTAGTTTTACGGCAATTAGCATGCAGCAGAGATGCCAAATAATGCCCAGATAATAAACGCGTTAATTCTAATGCGTTTTGTAAACAAAGCAGCAATCCGTGGGCTATTAAGGACACTTCGCGATGCCTATCCATGTTCTACATCATGTCAATGTTACTATCATATCTTAGGGTTCGCATAGAGCACAAAGAGCTGTGACCATCAACGCTCCTTCATTCGTAGATTACTGCTACACGATAGAAAAGACGTACAAGTGAAAATGAATTTAGTTTTACTGCAATTAGCATGCAGCAGAGCTGCCAATTAATGCCCAGATAATATACGCGATAATTCGAATGCGTTTTGTAAACAAAGCAGCAATCCGTGGGCTATTAAGGACACTTTGCGATGCCTATCCATTTTCTATACCATGCCATTGTTACTACCATATCTTAGCGTTCGCATACAGTACCTAGAGTTGTGACCTTGAACGCTCCTTCATAAGTAGATAACTCCTACACGATAGAAAAGACGTTCAAGAGAAAACGGTCTAAGATTTACTGCAATTAGTATGCAGCAGAGCTTTCAGAAAATGCCCAAATAATATACACGTTAATTCGAACCCGTTTTGTACGCATAGTAGCAATCCGCGGGCAATATAAGGCATTTAGCGATGTATATGTATGTTCTATACCATGGCAATGTAACTATCATATCTTAGCGTTCGAATACAGCACCTAGAGTTGTGACCTTGAACGCTCCTTCATAAGTAGATAACTCCTACACCATAGAAAAGACGTTCAAGAGAAAACGGTCTAAGATTTACTACAATTAGTATGCAGCAGAGCTTTCAGAAAATGCCCAAATAATATACACGTTAATTCGAACCCGTTTTGTACGCATAGTAGCAATCCGCGGGCAATATAAGGCATTTAGCGATGTCTATCTAAGTTCTATACCATGCCAATGTAACTATCATATCTTAGCGTTCGCATACAGCACCTAGAGTTGTGACCTTGAACGCTCCTTCATAAGTAGATAACTCCTACACGACAGAAAAGACGTTCAAGAGAAAGCGGTCTAAGTTTTACTGCAATTAGTATGCAGCAGAGCTTTCAGAAAATGCCCAAATAATATACACGTTAATTCGAACCCGTTTTGTACGCAAAGTATTAATCCGCGGGCTATATAAGGCACTTCGCGATGTCTATCCATGTTCTATACCATGCCAATGTAACTATCATATCTTAGCGTTCGCATAGAGCACCTAGAGTTGTGACATTGACCGCTCCTTCATAAGTAGATAACTACTACACAATAGAAAAGACGTACAAGTGAAAATGGATTTAGTTTTACTGCAATTACCATGCAGCAGAGCTGCCAAATAATGCCCAGATAATATACGCGTCAATTCTAATTCGTTTTGTAAACAAAGCAGCAATCCGTGGGCTATTAAGGACACTTCGCGATGTCTATCCATGTTATATACCATGCCAATGTAACTATCATATCTTGGCGTTCGCATAGAGCACCTAGAGTTGTGAACTTGAACGCTCCTTCATAAGTAGATAACTACTACACCATAGAAAAGACGTACAAGTGAACATGGATTTAGTTTTACGGCAATTAGCATGCAGCAGAATTGCCAAATAATGCCCAGATAATATACGCGTTAATTCTTATGCGTTTTGTAAACAAAGCAGCAATCCGAGGGCTATTAAGGACACTTTGCGATGCCTATCCATTTTCTGTACCATGCCATTGTAACTACCATATCTTAGCATTTGCATACAGCACCTAGAGTTGTGACCTTGAACGCTCCTTCATATGTAGATAACTCCTACACGATAGAAAAGACGTTGAAGAGAAAACGGTCTAAGTTTTACTGCAATTAGTATGCAGCAGAGCTTTCAGTAAATGCCCAAATAATATACACGTTAATTCGAACGCGTTTTGTACGCAAAGTAGCAATCCGCGGGCAATATAAGGCACTTAGCGATGTCTATCTATGTTCTATACCATGCCAATGTAACTATCATATCTTAGCGTTCGCATGCAGTGCCTAGAGTTGTGACCTTGAACGCTCCTTCATAAGTAGATAACTACTACACAATAGAAAAGACGTACAAGTGAAAATGGATTTAGTTTTACTGCAATTAGCATGCAGCAGAGCTGCCAAATAATGCCCAGATAATATACGCGTTAATTCGAATGCGTTTTGTAAACAAAGCAGCAATCCGTGGGCTATTAAGGACACTTCGCGATGCCTATCCATTTTCTATACCATGCCATTGTAACTACTATATCTTAGCGTTCGCATACAGTACCTAGAGTTGTGACCTTGAACGCTCCTTCATAAGTAGATAACTCCTACACGATAGAAAAGACGTTCAAGAGAAAACGGTCTAAGTTTTACTGCAATTAGTATCCAGCAGAGCTTTCAAAAAGTACCCAATTAATATACACGTCAATTCGAACGCGTTTTGTACGCAAAGTATTAATCCGCGGGCTATATAAGGCACTTCGCGATGTCTATCCATGTTCTATACCATGTCAATGTAACTATCATATCTTAGCGTTCGCATTGAGCACCTAGAGTTGTGACCTTGACCGCTCCTTCATAAGTAGATAACTACTACACAATAGAAAAGACGTACAAGTGAAAATGGATTTAGTTTTACTGCAATTACCATGCAGCAGAGCTGCCAAATTATGCCCAGATAATATACGCGTTAATTCTAATGCGTTTTATAAACAAAGCAGCAATCCTTGGGCTATTAAGGACACTTTGCGATGCCTATCCATTTTCTATACCATGCCATTGTAACTACCATATCTTAGCGTTTGCATACAGCACCTAGAGTTGTGACCTTGAACGCTCCTTCATAAGTAGATAACTCCTACACGATAGAAAAGACGTTCAATAGAAAACGGTCTAAGATTTACTGCAATTAGTATGCAGCAGAGCTTTCAGAAAATGCCCAATTAATATACACGTTAATTCGAACCCGTTTTGTACGCAAAGTAGCAATCCGCGGGCTATATAAGGCACTTCGCGAAATCTATCCATGTTCTATACCATGCCAATGTAACTACCATATATTAGCGTTCGCATAGAGCACCTAGAGTTGTGACCTTGAACACTCCTTCATTAGTAGAAAACTCCTACACGATAGAAATGACGTTCAAGAGAAAACGGTCTAAATTTTATTGCAATTAGTATGCAGCAGAGCTTGCAGAAAATGCCCAACTAATATACACGTTAATTCGAACCCGTTTTGTACGCAAAGCAGCAATCCGCGGGCAATATTAGCGATGTCTATCTATGTTCTATACCATGCCAATGTAACTATCATATCTTAGTGTTCGCATAGAGCACCTAGAGTTGTGACCTTGACCGCTCCTTCATAAGTAGATAACTACTACACACTAGAAAAGACGTACAAGTGAAAATGGATTTAGTTTTACTGCAATTACCATGCAGCAGAGCTGCCAAATAATGCCCAGATAAAATACGCGTTAATTCTAATTCGTTTTGTAAACAAAGCAGCAATCCGTGGGCTACTAAGGACACTTCGCGATGTCTATCCATGTTATATACCATGCCAATGTAACTATCATATCTTAGCGTTCGCATAGAGCACCTAGAGTTGTGACCTTGAACGCTCCTTCATAAGTAGATAACTACTACACCATAGAAAAGACGTACAAGTGAAAATGGATTTAGTTTTACGGCAATTAGCATGCAGCAGATCTGCCAAATAATGCCCAGATAATATACGCTTTAATTCTAATGCGTTTTGTAAACAAAGCAGCAATCCGTGGGCTATTAAGGACACTTTGCGATGCCTATCCATTTTCTATAACATGCCATTGTAACTACCATATCTTAGCGTTTGCATACAGCACCTAGAGTTGTGACCTCGAACGCTCCTTCATAAGTAGATAACTCCTAAACGATTGAAAAGACGTTCAAGAGAAAGCGGTCTAAGTTTTACTGCAATTAGTATGCAGCAGAGCTTTCAAAAAGTACCCAATTAATATATAGGTCAATTCGAACGCGTTTTGTACGCAAAGTAGCAATCCGCGGGCTATATAAGGCACTTCGCGATGTCTATCCATGTTCTATACCATGCCAATGTAACTACCATATCTTAGCGTTCGCATAGAGCACCTAGAGTCGTGACCTTGAACACTCCTTCATTAGTAGAAAACTCCTACACGATAGAAAAGCCGCTCAAGAGAAAACGGTCTAAATTTTACTGCAATTAGTATGCAGCAGATCTTTCAGAAAATGCCCAAATAATATACACGTTAATTCGAACCCGTTTTGTACGCAAAGCAGCAATCCGCGGGCAATATTAGCGATGCCTATCTATGTTCTATATCATGCCAATGTAACTACCATATCTTAGCGTTCACATAGAGCACCTAGAGTTGTGACCTTGCCCCCTCCTTCATAAGTAGATAACTACTACACAATAGAAAAGACGTACAAGTGAAAATGGATTTAGTTTTACTGCAATTATCATGCAGCAGAGCTGCCAAATAATGCCCAGATAATATACGCGTCAATTCTAATTCGTTTTGTAAACAAAGCAGCAATCCGTGGGCTATTAAGGACACTTCGCGATGTCTATCCATGGTATATACCATGCCAATGTAACTATCATATCTTAGCGTTCGCATAGAGCACCTAGAGTTGTGAACTTGAACGCTCCTTCATAAGTAGATAACTACTACACAATAGAAAAGACGAACAAGTGAACATGGATTTAGTTTTACGGCAATTAGCATGCAGCAGAGCTGCCAAATAATGCCCAGATAATATACGCGTTAATTCTTATGCGTTTTGTAAACAAAGCAGCAATCCGTGGGCTATTAAGGACACTTTGCGATGCCTATCCATTTTCTATACCATGCCATTGTAACTACCATATCTTAGCATTTGCATACAGCACCTAGAGTTGTGACCTTGAACGCTCCTTCATAAGTAGATAACTCCTATACGATAGAAATGACGTTAAAGAGAAAACGGTCTAAGTTTTACTGCAATTAGTATGCAGCAGAGCTTTCAGTAAATGCCCAAATAATATACACGTTAATTCGAACGCGTTTTGTACGCAAAGTAGCAATCCGCGGGCAATATAAGGCACTTAGCGATGTCTATCTATGTTCTATACCATGCCAATGTAACTATCATATCTTAGCGTTCGCATAGAGCACCTAGAGTTGTGACCTGGGCCGCTCCTTCATAAGTAGATAACTACTACACCATAGAAAAGACGTACAAGTGAAAATGGATTTAGTTTTACTGCAATTACCATGCAGCAGAGCTGCCAAATAATGACCAGATAATATACGCGTTAATTCTAATGCGTTTTGTAAACAAAGCAGCAATCCATGGGCTATTAAGGACACTTCGCGATGCCTTTCCATGTTCTACACCATGTCAATGTTACTATCATATCTTAGGGTTCGCATAGAGCACAAAGAGCTGTGACCTTGAACGCTCCTTCATTCGTAGATTACTGCTACACGATAGAAAAGACGTACAAGTGAAAATGGATTTAATTTTACAGCAATTAGCATGCAGCAGAGCTGCCAAATAATGCCCAGATAATATACGCGTTAATTCGAATGCGTTTTGTAAACAAAGCAGCAATCCGTGGGCTATTAAGGACACTTCGCGATGCCTATGCATTTTCTATACCATGCCATTGTAACTACCATATCTTAGCGTTCGCACACAGTGCCTAGAGTTGTGACCTTGAACGCTCCTTCATAAGTAGATAACTCCTACACGATAGAAAAGGCGTTCAAGAGAAAACGGTCTAAGTTTTACTGCAATTAGTATGCAGCAGAGCTTTCAAAAAGTACCCAATTAATATACACGTCAATTCGAACGCGTTTTGTACGCAAAGTATCAATCCGCGGGCTATATAAGGCACTTCGCGATGTCTATCCATGTTCTATACCACGCCAATGTAACTATCATATCTTAGCGTTCGCATAGAGCACCTAGAGTTGTGACCTTGTCCGCTTCTTCATAAGTAGATAACTACTACACAATAGAAAAGACGTACATGTGAAAATGGATTTAGTTTTACTGCAATTACCATGCAGCAGAGCTGCAAAATAATGCACAGATAATATACGCGTTAATTCTAATCCGTTTTGTAAACAAAGCAGCAATCCGTGGGCTATTAAGGACACTTCGCGATGTCTATCCATGTTCTATACCATGCCAATGTAACTATCATATCTTAGGGTTCGCATGGAGCACCTAGAGTTGTGACCTTGAACGCTCCTTCATAAGTAGATAACTACTACACAATAGAAAAGACGTACAAGTGAAAATGGATTTAGTTTTACGGCAATTAGCATGCAGCAGGGCTGCCAAATAATGCCCAGATAATATACGCGTTAATTCTAATGCGTTTTGTAAACAAAGCAGCAATCCGTGGGCTATTAAGGACACGTTGCGATGCCTATCCATTTTCTATACCATGCCATTGTTACTACCATATCTTAGCGTTCACATGCAGTACCTAGAGTTGTGACCTTGAAGGCTCCTTCATAAGTAGATAACTCCTACACGATAGAAAAGGCGTTCAAGAGAAAACGGTCAAGTTTTACTGCAATTAGTATGCAGCAGATCTTTCAAAAAGTACCCAATTAATATACACGTCAATTCGAACGCGTTTTGTACGCAAAGTATCAATCCGCGGACTATATAAGGCACTTCGCGATGTCTATACATGTTCTATACCATGCCAATGTAACTATCATATCTTAGCGTTCGCATAGAGCACCTAGAGTTGTGACCTTGACCGCTCCTTCATAAGTAGATAACTACTACACAATAGAAAAGACGTACAAGTGAAAATGGATTTAGTTTTACTGCAATTACCATGCAGCAGAGCTGCCAAATAATGCCCAGATAATATACGCGTTAATTCTAATCCGTTTTGTAAACAAAGCAGCACTCCGTGAGCTATTAAGGACACTTCGCGATGTCTATCCATGTTCTATACCATGCCAATGTAACTATCATATCTTAGCGTTCGCATAGAGCACCTAGAGTTGTGACCTTGAACGCTCCTTCATTCGTAGATTACTGCTACACGATAGAAAAGACGTACAAGTGAAAATGGATTTAGTTTTACTGCAATTAGCATGCCAAATGATGCCCAGATAATATACGCGTTAATTCGAATGCGTTTTGTAAACAAAGCAGCAATCCGTGGGCTATTAAGGACACTTCGCGATGCGTACCCATTTTCTATACCATGCAAATGTAACTATCATATCTTAGCGTTCGCACAGAGCACCTAGAGTTGTGACCTTGAACGCTCCTTCATAAGTAGATAACTACTACACAATAGAAAAGACGTACAAGGGAAAATGGATTTAGTTTTACGGCAATTAGCATGCAGCAGAGCTGCCAAATAATGCCCAGATAATAAACGCGTTAATTCTAATGCGTTTTGTAAACAAAGCAGCAATCCGTGGGCTATTAAAAGGACACTTTGCGATGCCTATCCATTTTCTATACCATGCCATTGTTACTACCATATCTTAGCGTTCGCATACAGTACCTAGAGTTGTGACCTTGAACGCTCCTTCATAAGTAGATAACTCCTACACGACAGAAAAGACGTTCAAGAGAAAGCGGTCTAAGTTTTACTGCAATTAGTATGCAGCAGAGCTATCAAAAAGTACCCAATTAATATACACGTCAATTCGAATGCGTTTTGTAAACAAAGCAGCAATCCGTGGGCTATTAAGGACACTTCGCGATGCCTATCCATTTTCTATACCATGCCATTGTAACTACCATATCTCAGCGTTCGCAAACAGTACCTAGAGTTGTGACCTTGAACGCTCCTTCATAAGTAGATAACTCCTACACAATAGAAAAGGCGTTCAAGAGAAAACGGTCTAAGTTTTACTGCAATTAGTATGCAGCAGAGCTTTCAAAAAGTACCCAATTAATATACACGTCAATTCGAACGCGTTTTGTACGCAAAGTATCAATCTGCGGGCTATATAAGGCACTTCGCGATGTCTATACATGTTCCATACCATGCCAATGTAACTATCATATCTTAGCGTTCGCATAGAGCACCTAGAGTTGTGACCTTGACCGCTCCTTCATAAGTAGATAACTACTACACAATAGAAAAGACGTACAAGTGAAAATGGATTTAGTTTTACTGCAATTACCATGCAGCAGAGCTGCCAAATAGTGCCCAGATAATATACGCGTTAATTCTAATCCGTTTTGTAAACAAAGCAGCAATCCGTGGGCTATTAAGGACACTTCGCGATGTCTATCCATGTTCTATACCATGCCAATGTAACTATCATATCTTAGCGTTCGCATAGAGCACCTAGAGTTGTGACCTTGAACGCTCCTTCATAAGTAGATATCGCCTACACGATATAAAAGACGTACAATAGAAAACGGACTAAGTTTAACTGCAATTAGCATGCAGCAGAGCTGCCAAATAATGCCCAGATAATATACGCGTTAATTCGAATGCGTTTTGTAAACAAAGCAGCAATCCGTGGGCTATTAAGGACACTTCGCGATGCCTATCCATTTTCTATACCATGCCATTGTAACTACCATATATTAGCGTTCGCATACAGTACCTAGAGTTGTGACCTTGAACGCTCCTTCATAAGTAGATAACTCCTACACGATAGAAAAGACGTACAAGTGAAAATGGATTTAGTTTTACTGCAATTACCATGCAGCAGAGCTGCCAAATAATGCCCAGATAATATACGCGTTAATTCTAATGCGTTTTGTAAACAAAGCAGCAATCCGTGGGCTATTAAGGACACTTCGCGATGCCTATCCATGTTCTACACCATGTCAATGTTACTATCATATCTTAGGGTTCGCATAGAGCACAAAGAGCTGTGATCTTGAACGCTCCTTCATTTGTAGATTACTGCTACACGATAGAAAAGACGTACAAGTGAAAATGGATTTAGTTTTACTGCAATTAGCATGCAGCAGAGCTGCCAAATAATGCCCAGATAATATATGCGTTAATTCGAATGCGTTTTGTAAACAAAGCAGCAATCCGTGGGCTATTAAAGACACTTCGCGATGCCTATCCATTTTCTATACCATGCCATTGTAACTACCATATCTTAGCGTTCGCATACAGTACCTAGAGTTGTGACCTTGAACGCTCCTTCATAAGTAGATAACTCCTACACGATAGAAAAGACGTTCAAGAGAAAACGGTCTAAGTTTTACTGCAATTAGTATGCAGCAGAGCTTTCAGAAAATGCCCAAATAATATACACGTTAATTCGAACCCGTCTTGTACGCAAAGTAGCAATCCGCGGGCAATATAAGGCACTTAGCGATGTCTATCTACGTTCTATACCATGCCAATGTAACTATCATATCTTAGCGTTCGCATACAGCACCTAGAGTTGTGACCTTGAACGCTCCTTCATAAGTAGATAACTCCTACACGATAGAAAAGACGTTCAAGAGAAAACGGTCTAAGTTTTACTGCAATTAGTATGCAGCAGAGCTTTCAGAAAATGCCCAAATAATATACACGTTAATTCGAACCCGTTTTGTACGCAAAGTAGCAATCCGCGGGCAATATTAGCGATGTCTATCTATGTTCTATACCATGCCAATGTAACTATCATATCTTAGAGTTCGCATACAGCACCTAGAGTTGTGACCTTGAACCCTCCTTCATAAGTAGATAACTCCTTCACGATAGAAAAGACGTTCAAGAGAAAACGGTCTAAGTTTTACTGCAATTAGTATGCAGCAGAGCATTCAGAAAATGCCCAAATAATATACACGTTAATTCGAACCCGTCTTGTACGCAAAGTAGCAAACCGCGGGCAATATAAGGCACTTCGCGATGTCTATACATGTTCTATACCATGCCAATGTAACTATCATATCTTAGCGTTCGCATAGAGCACCTAGAGTTGTGACCTTGACCGCTCCTTCATAAGTAGATAACTACTACACAATAGAAAAGACGTACAAGTGAAAATGGATTTAGTTTTACGGCAATTAGCATGCAGCAGAGCTGCCAAATAATGCCCAGATAATATACGTGTTAATTCTAAGGCGTTTTGTAAACAAAGCAGCAATCCGTGGGCTATTAAGGACACTTTGCGATGCCTATCCATTTTCTATAACATGCCATTGTAACTACCATATCTTAGCGTTTGCATACAGCACCTAGAGTTGTGACCTTGAACGCTCCTTCATATGTAGATAACTCCTACACGATAGAAAAGACGTTGAAGAGAAAACGGTCTAAGTTTTACTGCAATTAGTATGCAGCAGAGCTTTCAGTAAATGCCCAAATAATATACACGTTAATTCGAACGCGTTTTGTACGCAAAGTAGCAATCCGCGGGTAATATAAGGCACTTCACGATGTCTATCCATGTTCTATTCCATGCCAATGTAACTATCATATCTTAGCGTTTGCATAGAGCACCTATAGTTGTGACCTTGACGGCTCCTTCATAAGTAGATAACTACTACACAATAGAAAAGACGTACAAGTGAAAATGGATTTAGTTTTACTGCAATTAGCATGCAGCAGAGCTGCCAAATAATGCCCAGATAATATATGCGTTAATTCTAATGCGTTTTGTAAACAAAGCAGCAATCCGTGGGCTATTAAGGACACTTCGCGATGCCTATCCATTTTCTATACCATGCCATTGTAACTACCATATCTTAGCGTTCGCATACAGTACCTAGAGTTGTGACCTTGAACGCTCCTTCATAAGTAGATAACTCCTACACGATAGAAAAGACGTTCAAGAGAAAACGGTCTAAGTTTTACTGCAATTAGTATGCAGCAGAGCTTTCAGAAAATGCCCAAATAATATACACGTTAATTCGAACCCGTCTTGTACGCAAAGTAGCAATCCGCGGGCAATATAAGGCACTTAGCGATGTCTATCTACGTTCTATACCATGCCAATGTAACTATCATATCTTAGCGTTCGCATACAGCACCTAGAGTTGTGACCTTGAACGCTCCTTCATAAGTAGATAACTCCTACACGATAGAAAAGACGTTCAAGAGAAAACGGTCTAAGTTTTACTGCAATTAGTATGCAGCAGAGCTTTCAGAAAATGCCCAAATAATATACACGTTAATTCGAACCCGTTTTGTACGCAAAGTAGCAATCCGCGGGCAATATTAGCGATGTCTATCTATGTTCTATACCATGCCAATGTAACTATCATATCTTAGAGTTCGCATACAGCACCTAGAGTTGTGACCTTGAACCCTCCTTCATAAGTAGATAACTCCTTCACGATAGAAAAGACGTTCAAGAGAAAACGGTCTAAGTTTTACTGCAATTATTATGCAGCAGAGCATTCAGAAAATGCCCCAATAATATACACGTTAATTCGAACCCGTCTTGTACGCAAAGTAGCAATCCGCGGGCAATATAAGGCACTTCGCGATGTCTATACATGTTCTATACCATGCCAATGTAACTATCATATCTTAGCGTTCGCATAGAGCACTTAGAGTTGTGACCTTGACCGCTCCTTCATAAGTAGATAACTACTACACAATAGAAAAGACGTACAAGTGAAAATGGATTTAGTTTTACGGCAATTAGCATGCAGCAGAGCTGCCAAATAATGCCCAGATAATATACGCGTTAATTCTAAGGCGTTTTGTAAACAAAGCAGCAATCCGTGGGCTATTAAGGACACTTTGCGATGCCTATCCATTTTCTATAACATGCCATTGTAACTACCATATCTTAGCGTTTGCATACAGCACCTAGAGTTGTGACCTTGAACGCTCCTTCATATGTAGATAACTCCTACACGATAGAAAAGACGTTGAAGAGAAAACGGTCTAAGTTTTACTGCAATTAGTATGCAGCAGAGCTTTCAGTAAATGCCCAAATAATATACACGTTAATTCGAACGCGTTTTGTACGCAAAGTAGCAATCCGCGGGTTATTACCCGCGGATTGCTAATATAAGGCACTTCACGATGTCTATCCATGTTCTATTCCATGCCAATGTAACTATCATATCTTAGCGTTTGCATAGAGCACCTATAGTTGTGACCTTGACCGCTCCTTCATAAGTAGATAACTACTACACAATAGAAAAGACGTACAAGTGAAAATGGATTTAGTTTTACTGCAATTACCATGCAGCAGAGCTGCCAAATAATGCCCAGATAATATACGCGTTAATTCTAATGCGTTTTGTAAACAAAGCAGCAATCCGTGGGCTATTAAGGACACTTCGCGATGCCTATCCATGTTCTACAAAATGTCAATGTTACTATCATATCTTAGGGTTCGCATAGAGCACAAGGAGCTGTGACCTTGAACGCTCCTTCATTTGTAGATTACTGCTACACGATAGAAAAGACGTACAAGTGAAAATGGATTTAGTTTTACTGCAATTACCATGCAGCAGAGCTGCCAAATAATGCCCAGATAATATACGCGTTAATTCTAATGCGTTTTGTAAACAAAGCAGCAATCCGTGGAATATTAAGGACACTTCACGATGTCTATGCATTTTCTATACCATGCCAATGTAACTATCATATCTTAGCGTTCGCATAGAGCACCTAGAGTTGTGACCTTGACCGCTCCTTCATAAGTAGATAACTACTACACAATAGAAAAGACGTACAAGTGAAAATGGATTTAGTTTTACTGCAATTACCATGCAGCAGAGCTGCCAAATAATGCCCAGATAATATACGCGTTAATTCTAATCCGTTTTGTAAACAAAGCAGCAATCCGTGGGCTATTAAGGACACCTCGCGATGTCTATCCATGTTCTATACCATGCCAATGTAACTATCATATCTTAGCGTTCGCATAGAGCACCTAGAGTTGTGACCTTGAACGCTCCTTCATTCGTAGATTACTGCTACACGATAGAAAAGACGTACAAGTGAAAATGGATTTAGTTTTACGGCAATTAGCATGCAGCAGAGCTGCCAAATAATACACAGATAATATACGCGTTAATTCTAATGCGTTTTGTAAACAAAGCAGCAATCCGTGGGCTATGAAGGACACTTTGCGATGCCTATCCATTTTCTATAACATGCCATTGTAACTACCATATTTTAGCGTTTGCATACAGCACCTAGAGTTGTGACCTTGAACGCTCCTTCATAAGTAGATAACTCCTACACGATAGAAAAGACGTTCAAGAGAAAGCGGTCTAAGTTTTACTGCAATTAGTATGCAGCAGAGCTTTCAAATAGTACCCAATTAATATACACGTCAATTCGAACGCGTTTTGTACGCAAAGTAGCAATCCGCGGGCTATATAAGGCACTTCGCGATGTCTATCCATGTTCTATACCATGCCAATGTAACTATGATATCTTAGCGATCGCATAGAGCACCTAGAGTTGTGACCTTGAACACTCCTTCATAAGTAGATAACTCCTACACGATAGAAAAGACGTTCAAGAGAGAACGGTCTAAATTTTACTGCAATTAGCATGCAGCAGAGCTGCCAAATAATGCCCAGATAATATACGCGTTAATTCTAATGCGTTTTGTAAACAAAGCAGCAATCCGTGGGCTATTAAGGACACTTTGCGATGCCTATCCATTTTCTATACCATGCCATTGTAACTACCATATCTTAGCGTTTGCATACAGTACCTAGAGTTGTGACCTTAAACGCTCCTTCATAAGTAGATAACTCCTACACGATAGAAAAGACGTTCAAGAGAAAGCGGTCTAAGTTTTACTGCAATTAGTATGCAGCAGAGCTTTCAAATAGTACCCAATTAATATACACGTCAATTCGAACGCGTTTTGTACGCAAAGTATCAATCCGCGGGCTATATAAGGCACTTCGCGATGTCTATCCATGTTCTATACCATGCCAATGTAACTATCATATCTTAGCGTTCGCATAGAGCACCTAGAGTTGTGACCTTGACCGCTCCTTCATAAGTAGATAACTACTACACAATAGAGAAGACGTACAAGTGAAAGTGGATTTAGTTTTACTGCAGTTACCATGCAGCAGAGCTGCCAAATAATGCCCAGATAATATACGCGTTAATTCTAATGCGTTTTGTAAACAAAGCAGCAATCCGTGGGCTATTAAGGACACTTCGCGATGCCTATCCATGTTCTACACCATGTCAATGTTACTATCATATCTTAGGGTTCGCATAGAGCACAAAGAGCTGTGACCTTGAACGCTCCTTCATTCGTAGATTACTGCTACACGATAGAAAAGACGTACAAGTGAAAATGGATTTAGTTTTACTGCAATTAGCATGCAGCAGAGCTGCCAAATAATGCCCAGATAATATACGCGTTAATTCGAATTCGTTTTCTAAACAAAGCAGCAATCCGTGGGCTATTAAGGACACTTCGCGATGCCTATCCATTTTCTATTCCATGCCATTGTATCTACCATATCTCAGCGTTCGCATACAGTACCTAGAGTTGTGACCTTGAACGCTCCTTCATAAGTAGATAACTCCTACACGATAGAAAAGGCGTTCAAGAGAAAACGGTCTAAGTTTTACTGCAATTAGTATGCAGCAGAGCTTTCAAAAAGTACCCAATTAATATACACGTCAATTCGAACGCGTTTTGTACGCAAAGTATCAATCCGCGGACTATATAAGGCACTTCGCGATGTCTATACATGTTCTATACCATGCCAATGTAACTATCATATCTTAGCGTTCGCATAGAGCACCTAGAGTTGTGACCTTGACCGCTCCTTCATAAGTAGATAACTACTACACAATAGAAAAGACGTACAAGTGAAAATGGATTTAGTTTTACTGCAATTACCATGCAGCAGAGCTGCCAAATAATGCCCAGATAATATACGCGTTAATTCTAATCCGTTTTGTAAACAAAGCAGCAATCCGTGGGCTATTAAGGACACTTCGCGATGTCTATCCATGTTCTATACCATGCCAATGTAACTATCATATCTTAGCGTTCGCATAGAGCACCTAGAGTTGTGACCTTGAACGCTCCTTCATTCGTAGATTACTGCTACACGATGGAAAAGACGTACAAGTGAAAATGGATTTAGTTTTACTGCAATTAGCATGCCAAATAATGCCCAGATAATATACGCATTAATTCGAATGCGTTTTGTAAACAAAGCAGCAATCCGTGGGCTATTAAGGACACTTCGCGATGCCTATCCATTTTCTATACCATGCAAATGTAACTATCATATCTTAGCGTTCGCATAGAGCACCTAGAGTTGTGACCTTGAACGCTCCTTCATAAGTAGATAACTACTACACAATAGAAAAGACGTACAAGTGAAAATGGATTTAGTTTTACGGCAATTAGCATGCAGCAGAGCTGCCAAATAATGCCCAGATAATATGCGCGTTAATTCTAATGCGTTTTGTAAACAAAGCAGCAATCCGTGGGCTATTAAGGACACTTTGCGATGCCTATCCATTTTCTATACCATGCCATTGTAACTACCATATCTTAGCGTTTGCATACAGTACCTAGAGTTGTGACCTTGAACGCTCCTTCATAAATAGATAACTCCTACACGATAGAAAAGACGTTCAAGAGAAAACGGTCGAAGTTTTACTGCAATTAGTATGCAGCAGAGCTTTCAGAAAATGCCCAAATAATATACACGTTAATTCGAACCCGTTTTGTACGCAAAGTAGCAATCCGCAGGCAATATTAGCGATGTCTATCTATGTTCTATACCATGCCAATGTAACTATCATATCTTAGAGTTCGCATACAGCACCTAGAGTTGTGACCTTGAACGCTCCTTCATAAGTAGATAACTCCTTCACGATAGAAAAGACGTTCAAGAGAAAACGGTTTAAGTTTTACTGCAATTAGTATGCAGCAGAGCTTTCAGAAAATGCCCAAATAATATACACGTTAATTCGAACCCGTCTTGTACGCAAAGTAGCAATCCGCGGGCAATATAAGGCACTTAGCGATGTCTATCTATGTTCTATACCATGCCAATGTAACTATCATATCTTAGCGTTCGCATACAGCACCTAGAGTTGTTACCTTGAACGCTCCTTCATAAGTAGATAACTCCTACACGATAGAAAAGACGTTCAAGAGAGAACGGTCTAAGTTTTACTGCAATTAGTATGCAGCAGAGCTTTCGAAAAGTACCCAATTAATATACACGTCAATTTGAACGCGTTTTGTACGCAAAGTATCATTCCGCGGGCTATATAAGGCACTTCGCGATATCTATCCATGTTCTATACCATGCCAATGTAACTATCATATCTTAGCGTTCGCATAGAGCACCTAGAGTTGTGACCTTGACCGCTCCTTCATAAGTAGATAACTACTACACAATAGAGAAGACGTACAAGTGAAAATGGATTTAGTTTTACTGCAGTTACCATGCAGCAGAGCTGCCAAATAATGCCCAGATAATATACGTGTTAATTCTAATGCGTTTTGTAAACAAAGCAGCAATCCGTGGGCTATTAAGGACACTTTGCGATGCCTATCCATTTTCTATACCATGCCATTGTAACTACCATATCTTAGCGTTTGCATACAGTACCTAGAGTTGTGACCTTGAACGCTCCTTCATAAGTAGATAACTCCTACACGATAGAAAAGACGTTCAAGAGAAAACGGTCGAAGTTTTATTGCAATTAGTATGCAGCAGAGCTTTCAGAAAATGCCCAAATAATATACACGTTAATTCGAACCCGTTTTGTACGCAAAGTAGCAATCCGCAGGCAATATTAGCGATGTCTATCTATGTTCTATACCATGCCAATGTAACTATCATATCTTAGAGTTCGCATACAGCACCTAGAGTTGTGACCTTGAACGCTCCTTCATAAGTAGATAACTCCTTCACGATAGAAAAGACGTTCAAGAGAAAACGGTTTAAGTTTTACTGCAATTAGTATGCAGCAGAGCTTTCAGAAAATGCCCAAATAATATACACGTTAATACGAACCCGTCTTGTACGCAAAGTAGCAATCCGCGAGCAATATAAGGCACTTAGCGATGTCTATCTATGTTCTATACCATGCCAATGTAACTATCATATCTTAGCGTTCGCATACAGCACCTAGAGTTGTTACCTTGAACGCTCCTTCATAAGTAGATAACTCCTACACGATAGAAAAGACGTTCAAGAGAAAACGGTCTAAGTTTTACTGCAATTAGTATGCAGCAGAGCTTTCGAAAAGTACCCAATTAATATACACGTCAATTTGAACGCGTTTTGTACGCAAAGTATCAATCCGCGGGCTATATAAGGCACTTCGCGATATCTATCCATGTTCTATACCATGCCAATGTAACTATCATATCTTAGCGTTCGCATAGAGCACCTAGAGTTGTGACCTTGACCGCTCCTTCATAAGTAGATAACTACTACACAATAGAGAAGACGTACAAGTGAAAATGGATTTAGTTTTACTGCAGTTACCATGCAGCAGAGCTGCCAAATAATGCCCAGATAATATACGCGTTAATTCTAATGCGTTTTGTAAACAAAGCAGCAATCCGTGGGCTATTAAGGACACTTCGCGATGCCTATCCATGTTCTACACCATGTTAATGTTACTATCATATCTTAGGGTTCGCATAGAGCACAAAGAGCTGTGACCTTGAACGCTCCTTCATTAGTAGATTACTGCTACACGATAGAAAAGACGTACAAGTGAAAATGGATTTAGTTTTACTGCAATTAGCATGCAGCAGAGCTGCCAAATAATGCCCAGATAATATATGCGTTAATTCGAATGCGTTTTGTAAACAAAGCAACAATCCGTGGGCTATTAAGGACACTTCGCGATGCCTATCCATTTTCTATACCATGCCATTGTAACTACCATATCTTAGCGTTCGCATACAGTACCTAGAGTTGTGACCTTGAACGCTCCTTCATAAGTAGATAACTCCTACACGATAAAAAAGGCGTTCAAGAGAAAACGGTCTAAGTTTTACTGCAATTAGTTTGCAGCAGAGCTTTCAGAAAATGCCCAAATAATATACACGTTAATTCGAACCCGTTTTGTACGCAAAGTAGCAATCCGCGGGCAATATAAGGCATTTAGCGATGTCTATCTATGTTCTATACCATGGCAATGTAACTATCATATCTTAGCGTTCGCATACAGCACCTAGAGTTGTGACCTTGAACGCTCCTTCATAAGTAGATAACTCCTACACGATAGAAAAGACGTTCAAGAGAAAACGGTCTAAGATTTACTGCAATTAGTATGCAGCAGAGCTTTCAGAAAATGCCCAAATAATATACACGTTAATTCGAACCCGTTTTGTACGCATAGTAGCAATCCGCGGGCAATATAAGGCATTTAGCGATGTCTATCTATGTTCTATACCATGCCAATGTAACTATCATATCTTAGCGTTCGCATACAGCACCTAGAGTTGTGACCTTGAACGCTCCTTCATAAGTAGATAACTCCTACACGACAGAAAAGACGTTCAAGAGAAAGCGGTCTGTTTTACTGCAATTAGTATGCAGCAGAGCTTTCAGAAAATGCCCAAATAATATACACGTTAATTCGAACCCGTTTTGTACGCAAAGTATTAATCCGCGGGCTATATAAGGCACTTCGCGATGTCTATCCATGTTCTATACCATGCCAATGTAACTATCATATCTTAGCGTTCGCATAGAGCACCTAGAGTTGTGACCTTGACCGCTCCTTCATAAGTAGATAACTACTACACAATAGAAAAGACGTACAAGTGAAAATGGATTTAGTTTTACTGCAATTACCATGCAGCAGAGCTGCCAAATAATGCCCAGATAATATACGCGTCAATTCTAATTCGTTTTGTAAACAAAGCAGCAATCCGTGGGCTATTAAGGACACTTCGCGATGTCTATCCATGTTATATACCATGCCAATGTAACTATCATATCTTGGCGTTCGCATAGAGCACCTATAGTTGTGAACTTGAACGCTCCTTCATAAGTAGATAACTACTACACCATAGAAAAGACGTACAAGTGAACATGGATTTAGTTTTACGGCAATTAGCATGCAGCAGAATTGCCAAATAATGCCCAGATAATATACGCGTTAATTCTTATGCGTTTTGTAAACAAAGCAGCAATCCGTGGGCTATTAAGGACACTTTGCGATGCCTATCCATTTTCTATACCATGCCATTGTAACTACCATATCTTAGCATTTGCATACAGCACCTAGAGTTGTGACCTTGAACGCTCCTTCATATGTAGATAACTCCTACACGATAGAAAAGACGTTGAAGAGAAAACGGTCTAAGTTTTACTGCAATTAGTATGCAGCAGAGCTTTCAGTAAATGCCCAAATAATATACACGTTAATTCGAACGCGTTTTGTACGCAAAGTAGCAATCCGCGGGCAATATAAGGCACTTAGCGATGTCTATCTATGTTCTATACCATGCCAATGTAACTATCATATCTTAGCGTTCGCATACAGTGCCTAGAGTTGTGACCTTGAACGCTCCTTCATAAGTAGATAACTCCTACACGATAGAAAAGGCGTTCAAGAGAAAACGGTCTACGTTTTACTGCAATTAGTATGCAGCAGAGCTTTCAAAAAGTACCCAATTAATATACACGTCAATTCGAACGCGTTTTGTACGCAAAGTATCAATCCGCGGGCTATTTAAGGCACTTCGCGATGTCTATCCATGTTCTATACCATGCCAATGTAACTATCATATCTTAGCGTTCGCATAGAGCACCTAGAGTTGTGACCTTGTCCGCTCCTTCATATGTAGATAACTCCTACACGATAGAAAAGACGTTGAAGAGAAAACGGTCTAAGTTTTACTGCAATTAGTATGCAGCAGAGCTTTCAGTAAATGCCCAAATAATATACACGTTAATTCGAACGCGTTTTGTACGCAAAGTAGCAATCCGCGGGTTATTACCCGCGGATTGCTAATATAAGGCACTTCACGATGTCTATCCATGTTCTATTCCATGCCAATGTAACTATCATATCTTAGCGTTTGCATAGAGCACCTATAGTTGTGACCTTGACCGCTCCTTCATAAGTAGATAACTACTACACAATAGAAAAGACGTACAAGTGAAAATGGATTTAGTTTTACTGCAATTACCATGCAGCAGAGCTGCCAAATAATGCCCAGATAATATACGCGTTAATTCTAATGCGTTTTGTAAACAAAGCAGCAATCCGTGGGCTATTAAGGACACTTCGCGATGCCTATCCATGTTCTACAAAATGTCAATATTACTATCATATCTTAGGGTTCGCATAGAGCACAAGGAGCTGTGACCTTGAACGCTCCTTCATTTGTAGATTACTGCTACACGATAGAAAAGACGTACAAGTGAAAATGGATTTAGTTTTACTGCAATTACCATGCAGCAGAGCTGCCAAATAATGCCCAGATAATATACGCGTTAATTCTAATGCGTTTTGTAAACAAAGCAGCAATCCGTGGAATATTAAGGACACTTCACGATGTCTATGCATTTTCTATACCATGCCAATGTAACTATCATATCTTAGCGTTCGCATAGAGCACCTAGAGTTGTGACCTTGACCGCTCCTTCATAAGTAGATAACTACTACACAATAGAAAAGACGTACAAGTGAAAATGGATTTAGTTTTACTGCAATTACCATGCAGCAGAGCTGCCAAATAATGCCCAGATAATATACGCGTTAATTCTAATCCGTTTTGTAAACAAAGCAGCAATCCGTGGGCTATTAAGGACACCTCGCGATGTCTATCCATGTTCTATACCATGCCAATGTAACTATCATATCTTAGCGTTCGCATAGAGCACCTAGAGTTGTGACCTTGAACGCTCCTTCATTCGTAGATTACTGCTACACGATAGAAAAGACGTACAAGTGAAAATGGATTTAGTTTTACGGCAATTAGCATGCAGCAGAGCTGCCAAATAATACACAGATAATATACGCGTTAATTCTAATGCGTTTTGTAAACAAAGCAGCAATCCGTGGGCTATGAAGGACACTTTGCGATGCCTATCCATTTTCTATAACATGCCATTGTAACTACCATATTTTAGCGTTTGCATACAGCACCTAGAGTTGTGACCTTGAACGCTCCTTCATAAGTAGATAACTCCTACACGATAGAAAAGACGTTCAAGAGAAAGCGGTCTAAGTTTTACTGCAATTAGTATGCAGCAGAGCTTTCAAATAGTACCCAATTAATATACACGTCAATTCGAACGCGTTTTGTACGCAAAGTAGCAATCCGCGGGCTATATAAGGCACTTCGCGATGTCTATCCATGTTCTATACCATGCCAATGTAACTATGATATCTTAGCGATCGCATAGAGCACCTAGAGTTGTGACCTTGAACACTCCTTCATAAGTAGATAACTCCTACACGATAGAAAAGACGTTCAAGAGAGAACGGTCTAAATTTTACTGCAATTAGCATGCAGCAGAGCTGCCAAATAATGCCCAGATAATATACGCGTTAATTCTAATGCGTTTTGTAAACAAAGCAGCAATCCGTGGGCTATTAAGGACACTTTGCGATGCCTATCCATTTTCTATACCATGCCATTGTAACTACCATATCTTAGCGTTTGCATACAGTACCTAGAGTTGTGACCTTAAACGCTCCTTCATAAGTAGATAACTCCTACACGATAGAAAAGACGTTCAAGAGAAAGCGGTCTAAGTTTTACTGCAATTAGTATGCAGCAGAGCTTTCAAATAGTACCCAATTAATATACACGTCAATTCGAACGCGTTTTGTACGCAAAGTATCAATCCGCGGGCTATATAAGGCACTTCGCGATGTCTATCCATGTTCTATACCATGCCAATGTAACTATCATATCTTAGCGTTCGCATAGAGCACCTAGAGTTGTGACCTTGACCGCTCCTTCATAAGTAGATAACTACTACACAATAGAGAAGACGTACAAGTGAAAGTGGATTTAGTTTTACTGCAGTTACCATGCAGCAGAGCTGCCAAATAATGCCCAGATAATATACGCGTTAATTCTAATGCGTTTTGTAAACAAAGCAGCAATCCGTGGGCTATTAAGGACACTTCGCGATGCCTATCCATGTTCTACACCATGTCAATGTTACTATCATATCTTAGGGTTCGCATAGAGCACAAAGAGCTGTGACCTTGAACGCTCCTTCATTCGTAGATTACTGCTACACGATAGAAAAGACGTACAAGTGAAAATGGATTTAGTTTTACTGCAATTAGCATGCAGCAGAGCTGCCAAATAATGCCCAGATAATATACGCGTTAATTCGAATTCGTTTTCTAAACAAAGCAGCAATCCGTGGGCTATTAAGGACACTTCGCGATGCCTATCCATTTTCTATTCCATGCCATTGTATCTACCATATCTCAGCGTTCGCATACAGTACCTAGAGTTGTGACCTTGAACGCTCCTTCATAAGTAGATAACTCCTACACGATAGAAAAGGCGTTCAAGAGAAAACGGTCTAAGTTTTACTGCAATTAGTATGCAGCAGAGCTTTCAAAAAGTACCCAATTAATATACACGTCAATTCGAACGCGTTTTGTACGCAAAGTATCAATCCGCGGACTATATAAGGCACTTCGCGATGTCTATACATGTTCTATACCATGCCAATGTAACTATCATATCTTAGCGTTCGCATAGAGCACCTAGAGTTGTGACCTTGACCGCTCCTTCATAAGTAGATAACTACTACACAATAGAAAAGACGTACAAGTGAAAATGGATTTAGTTTTACTGCAATTACCATGCAGCAGAGCTGCCAAATAATGCCCAGATAATATACGCGTTAATTCTAATCCGTTTTGTAAACAAAGCAGCAATCCGTGGGCTATTAAGGACACTTCGCGATGTCTATCCATGTTCTATACCATGCCAATGTAACTATCATATCTTAGCGTTCGCATAGAGCACCTAGAGTTGTGACCTTGAACGCTCCTTCATTCGTAGATTACTGCTACACGATGGAAAAGACGTACAAGTGAAAATGGATTTAGTTTTACTGCAATTAGCATGCCAAATAATGCCCAGATAATATACGCATTAATTCGAATGCGTTTTGTAAACAAAGCAGCAATCCGTGGGCTATTAAGGACACTTCGCGATGCCTATCCATTTTCTATACCATGCAAATGTAACTATCATATCTTAGCGTTCGCATAGAGCACCTAGAGTTGTGACCTTGAACGCTCCTTCATAAGTAGATAACTACTACACAATAGAAAAGACGTACAAGTGAAAATGGATTTAGTTTTACGGCAATTAGCATGCAGCAGAGCTGCCAAATAATGCCCAGATAATATGCGCGTTAATTCTAATGCGTTTTGTAAACAAAGCAGCAATCCGTGGGCTATTAAGGACACTTTGCGATGCCTATCCATTTTCTATACCATGCCATTGTAACTACCATATCTTAGCGTTTGCATACAGTACCTAGAGTTGTGACCTTGAACGCTCCTTCATAAATAGATAACTCCTACACGATAGAAAAGACGTTCAAGAGAAAACGGTCGAAGTTTTACTGCAATTAGTATGCAGCAGAGCTTTCAGAAAATGCCCAAATAATATACACGTTAATTCGAACCCGTTTTGTACGCAAAGTAGCAATCCGCAGGCAATATTAGCGATGTCTATCTATGTTCTATACCATGCCAATGTAACTATCATATCTTAGAGTTCGCATACAGCACCTAGAGTTGTGACCTTGAACGCTCCTTCATAAGTAGATAACTCCTTCACGATAGAAAAGACGTTCAAGAGAAAACGGTTTAAGTTTTACTGCAATTAGTATGCAGCAGAGCTTTCAGAAAATGCCCAAATAATATACACGTTAATTCGAACCCGTCTTGTACGCAAAGTAGCAATCCGCGGGCAATATAAGGCACTTAGCGATGTCTATCTATGTTCTATACCATGCCAATGTAACTATCATATCTTAGCGTTCGCATACAGCACCTAGAGTTGTTACCTTGAACGCTCCTTCATAAGTAGATAACTCCTACACGATAGAAAAGACGTTCAAGAGAGAACGGTCTAAGTTTTACTGCAATTAGTATGCAGCAGAGCTTTCGAAAAGTACCCAATTAATATACACGTCAATTTGAACGCGTTTTGTACGCAAAGTATCATTCCGCGGGCTATATAAGGCACTTCGCGATATCTATCCATGTTCTATACCATGCCAATGTAACTATCATATCTTAGCGTTCGCATAGAGCACCTAGAGTTGTGACCTTGACCGCTCCTTCATAAGTAGATAACTACTACACAATAGAGAAGACGTACAAGTGAAAATGGATTTAGTTTTACTGCAGTTACCATGCAGCAGAGCTGCCAAATAATGCCCAGATAATATACGTGTTAATTCTAATGCGTTTTGTAAACAAAGCAGCAATCCGTGGGCTATTAAGGACACTTTGCGATGCCTATCCATTTTCTATACCATGCCATTGTAACTACCATATCTTAGCGTTTGCATACAGTACCTAGAGTTGTGACCTTGAACGCTCCTTCATAAGTAGATAACTCCTACACGATAGAAAAGACGTTCAAGAGAAAACGGTCGAAGTTTTATTGCAATTAGTATGCAGCAGAGCTTTCAGAAAATGCCCAAATAATATACACGTTAATTCGAACCCGTTTTGTACGCAAAGTAGCAATCCGCAGGCAATATTAGCGATGTCTATCTATGTTCTATACCATGCCAATGTAACTATCATATCTTAGAGTTCGCATACAGCACCTAGAGTTGTGACCTTGAACGCTCCTTCATAAGTAGATAACTCCTTCACGATAGAAAAGACGTTCAAGAGAAAACGGTTTAAGTTTTACTGCAATTAGTATGCAGCAGAGCTTTCAGAAAATGCCCAAATAATATACACGTTAATACGAACCCGTCTTGTACGCAAAGTAGCAATCCGCGAGCAATATAAGGCACTTAGCGATGTCTATCTATGTTCTATACCATGCCAATGTAACTATCATATCTTAGCGTTCGCATACAGCACCTAGAGTTGTTACCTTGAACGCTCCTTCATAAGTAGATAACTCCTACACGATAGAAAAGACGTTCAAGAGAAAACGGTCTAAGTTTTACTGCAATTAGTATGCAGCAGAGCTTTCGAAAAGTACCCAATTAATATACACGTCAATTTGAACGCGTTTTGTACGCAAAGTATCAATCCGCGGGCTATATAAGGCACTTCGCGATATCTATCCATGTTCTATACCATGCCAATGTAACTATCATATCTTAGCGTTCGCATAGAGCACCTAGAGTTGTGACCTTGACCGCTCCTTCATAAGTAGATAACTACTACACAATAGAGAAGACGTACAAGTGAAAATGGATTTAGTTTTACTGCAGTTACCATGCAGCAGAGCTGCCAAATAATGCCCAGATAATATACGCGTTAATTCTAATGCGTTTTGTAAACAAAGCAGCAATCCGTGGGCTATTAAGGACACTTCGCGATGCCTATCCATGTTCTACACCATGTTAATGTTACTATCATATCTTAGGGTTCGCATAGAGCACAAAGAGCTGTGACCTTGAACGCTCCTTCATTAGTAGATTACTGCTACACGATAGAAAAGACGTACAAGTGAAAATGGATTTAGTTTTACTGCAATTAGCATGCAGCAGAGCTGCCAAATAATGCCCAGATAATATACGCGTTAATTCTAATGCGTTTTATAAACAAAGCAGCAATCCTTGGGCTCTATTAAGGACACTTTGCGATGCCTATCCATTTTCTATACCATGCCATTGTAACTACCATATCTTAGCGTTTGCATACAGCACCTAGAGTTGTGACCTTGAACGCTCCTTCATAAGTAGATAACTCCTACACGATAGAAAAGACGTTCAAGAGAAAACGGTCTAAATTTTACTGCAATTAGTATGCAGCAGAGCTTTCAGAAAATGCCCAATTAATATACACGTTAAATCGAACCCGTTTTGTACGCAAAGTAGCAATCCGCGGGCAATATAAGGCACTTAGCGATGTCTATCTATGTTCTATACCATGCCAATGTAACTATCATATCTTAGCGTTCGCTTAGAGCTCCTAGAGTTGTGACCTTGAACGCTCCTTCATAAGTAGATATCTCCTACACGATAGAAAAGGCGTTCAAGAGAAAACGGTCTAAGTTTTACTGCAATTAGCATGCAGCAGAGCTGCCAAATAATGCCCAGATAATATACGCGTTAATTCGAATGCGTTTTGTAAACAAAGCAGCAATCCGTGGGCTATTAAGGACACTTCGCGATGCCTATCCATTTTCTATACCATGCCATTGTAACTACTATATCTTAGCGTTCGCATACAGTACCTAGAGTTGTGACCTTGAACGCTCCTTCATAAGTAGATAACTCCTACACGATAGAAAAGACGTTCAAGAGAAAACGGTCTAAGTTTTACTGCAATTAGTATCCAGCAGAGCTTTCAAAAAGTACCCAATTAATATACACGTCAATTCGAACGCGTTTTGTACGCAAAGTATTAATCCGCGGGCTATATAAGGCACTTCGCGATGTCTATCCATGTTCTATACCATGTCAATGTAACTATCATATCTTAGCGTTCGCATTGAGCACCTAGAGTTGTGACCTTGACCGCTCCTTCATAAGTAGATAACTACTACACAATAGAAAAGACGTACAAGTGAAAATGGATTTAGTTTTACTGCAATTACCATGCAGCAGAGCTGCCAAATAATGCCCAGATAATATACGCGTTAATTCTAATGCGTTTTATAAACAAAGCAGCAATCCTTGGGCTCTATTAAGGACACTTTGCGATGCCTATCCATTTTCTATACCATGCCATTGTAACTACCATATCTTAGCGTTTGCATACAGCACCTAGAGTTGTGACCTTGAACGCTCCTTCATAAGTAGATAACTCCTACACGATAGAAAAGACGTTCAATAGAAAACGGTCTAAGATTTACTGCAATTAGTATGCAGCAGAGCTTTCAGAAAATGCCCAATTAATATACACGTTAATTCGAACCCGTTTTGTACGCAAAGTAGCAATCCGCGGGCTATATAAGGCACTTCGCGATGTCTATCCATGTTCTATACCATGCCAATGTAACTACCATATATTAGCGTTCGCATAGAGCACCTAGAGTTGTGACCTTGAACACTCCTTCATTAGTAGAAAACTCCTACACGATAGAAATGACTTTCAAGAGAAAACGGTCTAAATTTTATTGCAATTAGTATGCAGCAGAGCTTGCAGAAAATGCCCAAATAATATACACGTTAATTCGAACCCGTTTTGTACGCAAAGCAGCAATCCGCGGGCAATATTAGCGATGTCTATCTATGTTCTATACCATGCCAATGTAACTATCATATCTTAGTGTTCGCATAGAGCACCTAGAGTTGTGACCTTGACCGCTCCTTCATAAGTAGATAACTACTACACACTAGAAAAGACGTACAAGTGAAAATGGATTTAGTTTTACTGCAATTACCATGCAGCAGAGCTGCCAAATAATGCCCAGATAAAATACGCGTTAATTCTAATTCGTTTTGTAAACAAAGCAGCAATCCGTGGGCTATTAAGGACACTTCGCGATGCCTATCCATGTTCTACACCACGTCAATGTTACTATCATATCTTAGGGTTCGCATAGAGCACAAAGAGCTGTGACCTTGAACGCTCCTTCATTCGTAGATTACTGCTACACGATAGAAAAGACGTACAAGTGAAAATGGATTTAGTTTTCCAGCAATTAGCATGCAGCAGAGCTGCCAAATAATGCCCAGATAATATACGCGTTAATTCGAATGCGTTTTGTAAACAAAGCAGCAATCCGTGGGCTATTAAGGACACTTCGCGATGCCTATGCATTTTCTATACCATGCCATTGTAACTACCATATCTTAGCGTTCGCATACAGTGCCTAGAGTTGTGACCTTGAACGCTCCTTCATAAGTAGATAACTCCTAAACGATAGAAAAGGCGTTCAAGAGAAAACGGTCTAAGTTTTACTGCAATTAGTATGCAGCAGAGCTTTCAAAAAGTACCCAATTAATATACACGTCAATTCGAACGCGTTTTGTACGCAAAGTATCAATCCGCGGACTATATAAGGCACTTCGCGATGTCTATACATGTTCTATACCATGCCAATGTAACTATCATATCTTAGCGTTCGCATAGAGCACCTAGAGTTGTGACCTTGACCGCTCCTTCATAAGTAGATAACTACTACACAATAGAAAAGACGTACAAGTGAAAATGGATTTAGTTTTACTGCAATTACCATGCAGCAGAGCTGCCAAATAATGCCCAGATAATATACGCGTTAATTCTAATCCGTTTTGTAAATAAAGCAGCAATCCGTGAGCTATTAAGGACACTTCGCGATGTCTATCCATGTTCTATACCATGCCAATGTAACTATCATATCTTAGCGTTCGCATAGAGCACCTAGAGTTGTGACCTTGAACGCTCCTTCATTCGTAGATTACTGCTACACGATAGAAAAGACGTACAAGTGAAAATGGATTTAGTTTTACTGCAATTAGCATGCCAAATAATGCCCAGATAATATACGCGTTAATTCGAATGCGTTTTGTAAACAAAGCAGCAATCCGTGGGCTATTAAGGACACTTCGCGATGCGTACCCATTTTCTATACCATGCAAATGTAACTATCATATCTTAGCGTTCGCACAGAGCACCTAGAGTTGTGACCTTGAACGCTCCTTCATAAGTAGATAACTACTACACAATAGAAAAGACGTACAAGGGAAAATGGATTTAGTTTTACGGCAATTAGCATGCAGCAGAGCTGCCAAATAATGCCCAGATAATAAACGCGTTAATTCTAATGCGTTTTGTAAACAAAGCAGCAATCCGTGGGCTATTAAGGACACTTTGCGATGCCTATCCATTTTCTATACCATGCCATTGTTACTACCATATCTTAGCGTTCGCATACAGTACCTAGAGTTGTGACCTTGAACGCTCCTTCATAAGTAGATAACTCCTACACGACAGAAAAGACGTTCAAGAGAAAGCGGTCTAAGTTTTACTGCAATTAGTATGCAGCAGAGCTATCAAAAAGTACCCAATTAATATACACGTCAATTCGAACGCGTTTTGTACGCAAAGTAGCAATCCGCGGGCAATATAAGGCACTTAGCGATGTCTATCTATGTTCTATACCATGCCAATGTAACTATCATATCTTAGCGTTCGCACACAGCACCTAGAGTTGTGACCTTGAACGCTCCTTCATAAGTAGATAACTGCTACACGACAGAAAAGACGTTCAAGAGAAAGCGGTCTAAGTTTTACTGCAATTAGTATGCAGCAGAGCTATCAAAAAGTACCCAATTAATATACACGTCAATTGGAACGCGTGTTGTACGCAAAGTAGCAATCCGCGGGCTATATAAGGCACTTCGCGATGTCTATCCATGTTCTATACCATGCCAATGTAACTACCATATATTAGCGTTCGTATAGAGCACCTAGAGTTGTGACCTTGAACACTCCTTCATTAGTAGAAAACTCCTACACGATAGAAAAGACGTTCAAGAGAAAACGGTCTAAGTTTTACTGCAATTAGTATGCAGCAGAGCTTTCGAAAAGTACCTAATTAATATACACGTCAATTCGAACGCGTTTTGTACGCAAAGTATCAATCCGCGGGCTATATAAGGCACTTCGCGATGTCTATCCATATTCTATACCATGCCAATGTAACTATCATATCTTAGCGTTCGCATAGAGCACCTAGAGTTGTGACCTTGACCGCTCCTTCATAAGTAGATAACTACTACACAATAGAAAAGACGCACAAGTGAAAATGGATTTAGTTTTACTGCAATTACCATGCAGCAGAGCTGCCAAATATTGCCCAGATAATATATGCGTTAATTCTAATGCGTTTTGTAAACAAAGCAGCATTCCGTGGGCTATTAAGGACACTTCGCGATGCCTATCCATGTTCTACACCATGTCAGTGTTACTATCATAACTTAGGGTTCGCATAGAGCACAAAGAGCTGTGACCTTGAACGCTCCTTCATTCGTAGATTACTGCTACACGATAGAAAAGACGTACAAGTGAAAATGGATTTAGTTTTACTGCAATTAGCATGCAGCAGAGCTGCCAAATAATGCCCAGATAATATACGCGTTAATTCGAATGCGTTTAACAACAAAGCAGCAGTAAACAAAGCAGCAATCCGTGGGCTATTAAGGACACTTCGCGATGCCTATCCATTTTCTATACCATGCCATTGTAACTACCATATCTCAGCGTTCGCATACAGTACCTAGAGTTGTGACCTTGAACGCTCCTTCATAAGTAGATAACTCCTACACAATAGAAAAGGCGTTCAAGAGAAAACGGTCTAAGTTTTACTGCAATTAGTATGCAGCAGAGCTTTCAAAAAGTACCCAATTAATATACACGTCAATTCGAACGCGTTTTGTACGCAAAGTATCAATCTGCGGGCTATATAAGGCACTTCGCGATGTCTATACATGTTCCATACCATGCCAATGTAACTATCATATCTTAGCGTTCGCATAGAGCACCTAGAGTTGTGACCTTGACCGCTCCTTCATAAGTAGATAACTACTACACAATAGAAAAGACGTACAAGTGAAAATGGATTTAGTTTTACTGCAATTACCATACAGCAGAGCTGCCAAATAATGCCCAGATAATATACGCGTTAATTCTAATCCGTTTTGTAAACAAAGCAGCAATCCGTGGGCTATTAAGGACACTTCGCGATGTCTATCCATGTTCTATACCATGCCAATGTAACTATCATATCTTAGCGTTCGCATAGAGCACCTAGAGTTGTGACCTTGAACGCTCCTTCATAAGTAGATATCGCCTACACGATATAAAAGACGTACAATAGAAAACGGACTAAGTTTAACTGCAATTAGCATGCAGCAGAGCTGACAAATAATGCCCAGATAATATACGCGTTAATTCTAATCCGTTTTGTAAACAAAGCAGCAATCCGTGGGCTATTAAGGACACTTCGCGATGCCTATCCATTTTCTATACCATGCCATTGTAACTACCATATATTAGCGTTCGCATACAGTACCTAGAGTTGTGACCTTGAACGCTCCTTCATAAGTAGATAACTCCTACACGATAGAAAAGACGTACAAGTGAAAATGGATTTAGTTTTACTGCAATTACCATGCAGCAGAGCTGCCAAATAATGCCCAGATAATATACGCGTTAATTCTAATGCGTTTTGTAAACAAAGCAGCAATCCGTGGGCTATTAAGGACACTTCGCGATGCCTGTCCATGTTCTACACCATGTCAATGTTACTATCATATCTTAGGGTTCGCAGAGAGCACAAAGAGCTGTGACCTTGAACGCTCCTTCATTTGTATATTACTGCTACACGATAGAAAAGACGTACAAGTGAAAATGGATTTAGTTTTACTGCAATTAGCATGCAGCAGAGCTGCCAAATAATGCCCAGATAATATATGCGTTAATTCGAATGCGTTTTGTAAACAAAGCAGCAATCCGTGGGCTATTAAGGACACTTCGCGATGCCTATCCATTTTCTATACCATGCCATTGTAACTACCATATCTTAGCGTTCGCATAGAGCACATAGAGTTGTGACCTTGAACGCTCCTTCATAAGTAGATAACTCCTACACGATAGAAAAGACGTTCAAGAGAAAACGGTCTAAGATTTACTGCAATTAGTATGCAGCAGAGCTTTCAGAAAATGCCCAAATAATATACACGTTAATTCGAACCCGTCTTGTACGCAAAGTAGCAATCCGCGGGCAATATAAGGCACTTAGCGATGTCTATCTACGTTCTATACCATGCCAATGTAACTATCATATCTTAGCGTTCGCATAGAGCACCTAGAGTTGTGACCTTGAATACTCCTTCATAAGTAGATAACTCCTACACGATAGAAAAGACGTTCAAGAGAAAACGGTCTAAATTTTACTGCAATTAGCATGCAGCAGAGCTGCCAAATAATGCCCAGATAATATACGCGTTAATTCTAATGCGTTTTGTAAACAAAGCAGCAATCCATGGGCTATTAAGGACACTTCGCGATGCCTATCCATTTTCTATACCATGCCATTGTAACTATCATATATTAGCGTTCGCATACAGTACCTAGAGTTGTGACCTTGAACGCTCCTTCATAAGTAGATAACTCCTACACGATAGAAAAGACGTACAAGTGAAAATGGATTTAGTTTTACTGCAATTAGCATGCAGCAGAGCTGCCAAATAATGCCCAGATAATATATGCGTTAATTCGAATGCGTTTTGTAAACAAAGCAGCAATCCGTGGGCTATTAAGGACACTTCGCGATGCCCATCCATTTTCTATACCATGCCATTGTAACTACCATATCTTAGCGTTCGCATACAGTACCTAGAGTTGTGACCTTGAACGCTCCTTTATAAGTAGATAACTCCTACACGATAGAAAAAGCGTTCAAGAGAAAACGGTCTAAGTTTTACTGCAATTAGAATGTAGCAGAGCTTTCAGAAAATGCCCAAATAATATACACGTTAATTCGAACCCGTTTTATACGCAAAGTAGCAATCCGCGGGCAATATAAGGCACTTAGCGATGTCTATCTATGTTCTATACCATGCCAATGTAACTATCATATCTTAGCGTTCGCATAGAGCACCTAGAGTTGTGACCTTGACCGCTCCTTCATAAGTAGATAACTACTACACAATAGAAAAGACGTACAAGTGAAAATGGATTTAGTTTTACTGCAATTACCATGCAGCAGAGCTGCCAAATAATGCCCAGATAATAAACGCGTTAATTCTAATCCGTTTTGTAAACAAAGCAGCAATCCGTGGGCTATTAAGGACACTTCGCGATGTCTATCCATGTTCTATACCATGCCAATGTAACTATCATATCTTAGCGTTCGCATAGAGCACCTAGAGTTGTGACCTTGAACGCTCCTTCATTCGTAGATTACTGCCACACGATAGAAAAGACGTACAAGTGAAAATGGATTTAGTTTTACGGCAATTAGCATGCAGCAGAGCTGCCAAATAATACACAGATAATATACGCGTTAATTCTAATGCGTTTTGTAAACAAAGCAGCAATCCGTGGGCTATTAAGGACACTTTGCGATGCCTATCCATTTTCTATAACATGCCATTGTATCTTAGCGTTTGCATACAGCACCTAGAGTTGTGACCTTGAACGCTCCTTCATAAGTAGATAACTCCTACACGATAGAAAAGACGTTCAAGAGAAAGCGGTCTAAGTTTTACTGCAATTAGTATGCAGCAGAGCTTTCAAATAGTACCCAATTAATATACACGTCAATTCGAACGCGTTTTGTACGCAAAGTAGCAATCCGCGGGCTATATAAGGCACTTCGCGATGTCTAACCATGTTCTATACCATGCCAATGTAACTATGATATCTTAGCGTTCGCATAGAGCACCTAGAGTTGTGACCTTGAATACTCCTTCATAAGTAGATAACTCCTACACGATAGAAAAGACGTTCAAGAGAAAACGGTCTAAATTTTACTGCAATTAGCATGCAGCAGAGCTGCCAAATAATGCCCAGATAATATACGCGTTAATTCTAATGCGTTTTGTAAACAAAGCAGCAATCCGTGGGCTATTAAGGACACTTTGCGATGCCTATCCATTTTCTATACCATGCCATTGTAACTACCATATCTTAGCGTTTGCATACAGTACCTAGAGTTGTGACCTTAAACGCTCCTTCATATGTAGATAACTCCTACACGATAGAAAAGACGTTCAAGAGAAAACGGTCGAAGTTTTACTGCAATTAGTATGCAGCAGAGCTTTCAGAAAATGCCCAAATAATATACACGTTAATTCGAACCCGTTTTGTACGCAAAGTAGCAATCCGCGGGCAATATTAGCGATGTCTATCTATGTTCTATACCATGCCAATGTAACTATCATATCTTAGAGTTCGCATACAGCACCTAGAGTTGTGACCTTGAACGCTCCTTCATAAGTAGATAACTCCTTCACGATAGAAAATACGTTCAAGAGAAAACGGTCTAAGTTTTACTGCAATTAGTATACAGCAGAGCTTTCAGAAAATGCCCAAATAATATACACGTTAATTCGAACCCGTCTTGTACGCAAAGTAGCAATCCGCGGGCAATATAAGGCACTTAGCGATGTCTATCTATGTTCTATACCATGCCAATGTAACTATCATATCTTAGCGTTCGCATACAGCACCTAGAGTTGTGACCTTGAACGCTCCTTCATAAGTAGATAACTCCTACACGATAGAAAAGACGTTCAAGAGAAAACGGTCTCAGTTTTACTGCAATTAGTATGCAGCAGAGCTTTCGAAAAGTACCCAATTAATATACACGTCAATTTGAACGAGTTTTGTACGCAAAGTATCAATCCGCGGGCTATATAAGGCACTTCGCGATGTCTATCCATGTTCTATACCATGCCAATGTAACTATCATATCTTAGCGTTCGCATAGAGCACCTAGAGTTGTGACCTTGACCGCTCCTTCATAAGTAGATAACTACTACACAATAGAGAAGACGTACAAGTGAAAATGGATTTAGTTTTACTGCAGTTACCATGCAGCAGCCTGGCGGGGAACCTGAAACCCCAACCAGGCGCGTCCCCAGGTGGCGGATAGGGGAAAGCTCGTCGGCTCCGCATAACGGTGCCGAAGGGTAGGAGGGAAATAAAATACCTCCCGCGGACCAACAGGCCTGCACCCCCTCCTCGGATTGCACACATCTCCGAGGAGAGGAGCCGAGGGCAAGTACCATAATAAGTACTACGGGCGTAGCGACCCCGGGCAGAGCCCTAGCCGTGGACGTACGAGCGTCAGACACCCACTACACACCGGACTCCAGACCGTACTTCAACGACTGGAGCAAGGCGTGGCTCCGGAACGTTGTACGGGATCTGTGACCGGGGGACTTGCCTTAACCGGCCGGTCCGCGAGGAGTCAATCTCTATAAAAAACAGACAGACAAGCCGCAAAACCCTTCGGATACCTGGGGACCTCCGGAGTATATACCCCCTCCATGGTAAGGGTGCACTGCCATGGTTGTACCCAGAGCATCCCAACTCGTGGGAATTTTATGGATAAATTTTTAATGGACCGAGAAACGATGACGACTAAGCAAGCGACTACGGACAAGATTAAGGATAAGACTGGGACCCAAGAGGAAGGTGGATCTTCCAAATATGAATGGCAAAAGGAGACCGACCCAACTATGAGACGCACGTCTCTAGCGCGAACACCACCAGGTGTTCAGAAAACGGGCCGATCAGAAGGGCCCGTGCCAATGGCAGATATGAGCCCCGCCCCGACCAGCTCCAGGAGCAGGCCGAAAAAGAACATAAGAGGCTTCTGCAGCATATAGAGCGAATGGAGAGGGCCCTTGTCATCATGCAGAAGGCCACAGGCAGGCAGAAGAACGTCAGCATGGAGATCAAGGACGGCCTGAACAGGATCGAGGCGTCACTGGACACTGTACGGGACGGATGCAGGATCTCATCAGAGATTAGCGGCTTACTCCTGGATCATGCGAGGAGCAAGCCTGCGAACCGCGCAGCCGTGCAAACGCTGCTACCAGCTTCAGTGCGGGCGGCTGGCCCGCTACAGAGACAGAAGCTAACTCCAGGGCCAGCTAAAAAGAGGGAAAGGGAGGATGCGCAATGCCTTGATAATGGCAGCCCAAACGCGACGCCCCTAAAAAAGAAAAAACAGGGAAACGAGAACGGAGAGTGGATCACGGTTGGGCGATCCCAAAAAACGAAGGGGGGCGAGCGCGGGCCCAAAACTGATTCCCGGAAACCAGTAGAAGGAACCGCCTCAGGAAAAGCGACCAGGCGCCAACCTAGAAAGATACAGCGGGCACCCAAAGCGCGAGGCAATGCTACCCTCATTAAACCTGGGGATGGGAAAACCTACGCCGAGGTACTGGGAAAACTTCGACAGACCATCGGGCAGGAAGATAAACAAGCCGACATCAAGGCCGTGCGGCGAACGCAGGACGGAGGCGTTCTCGTGCAACTGGGTAACGGCACAAAGGATGGCGCATCCTTCCGCAGTGCGATCCAGAATGCACTGGGACAAACTTGCGTGGTACGAGACCTGACAACCAGAGTCACACTGGAGATAAGGGATCTAGACTGCCTCACAACAAAGGAAGAAGTCGAGGACGCCTTAAAAAGAGAAACGGGCGAGACTGGGGAGTCTAGTGTATTTGTCACCCAGCCGAATAAGCGGGAACAAAGAATGGCGATCGTCGAGATGGACGAGACAGGGGCAGCCGTCCTTCTTAAGAAGGAACGAATAAAAATTGGCTTGATAAATTGCCGGCTCAGGCTGAGAGTCTCGGTTCCCCGTTGCTACCGATGCTTGGGCTATGGCCACGTTAAACGGGACTGCAAGGGCCCCGATAGAAGCACGCTGTGCTGGAAATGTGGCAAGAATGACCACAAAGCGGCGAAATGCACCAGCAACCCCAGGTGCGTCCTCTGTGAAGAGAAGAAGAAGCCGGCCACAGAAACAATGCACGTCCCGGGTTCTGGTGCATGTGAAGTATTCCGGCATGCTCTCGAGCAGAAAAAGAAAAGGAAAGCCGCCGGATGACCCGCATCCTTCAGTGCAATCTGAAACGGTGCAGTGCTGCTCAAGATCTCCTGTTCCAACTCGTCAGCGAGCTGGAGGCAGACGTAATAATCATCAGCGAGCAGTACCGAAACGTGGACAGCCCAACGTGGTTCACCAGCACTACGAACACAGCAGCAATGTGGGTAGCAAATACCCAGAAATTGCGAGCAGATGCACACGGCGCCAGCCAAGACTACGTGTGGGTGAGAGCGGACAACACCACCTACGTAAGTGTTTACCTCTCCCCTAACACCACCGCACAAGAGTACCGAGAAAAACTAGGATCAATCGAAGACGCTCTGAGGCCGATCACAGGCGAATTAGTTGTCGCCGGAGACTTCAACGCTAGAGCACTGGAGTGGGGCATGCCACAGACAAACGCAAGGGGCCGATTGCTGCTAGAAATGACGGCCAGACTCGACCTGGAAGTTCTCAACAGAGGCACAACACCGACCTACAGGCGACCAGGGTTCGGAAACTCCATTCCGGACGTCACACTGGCATCGGCTGCAGTTGCACCTCGGGTAAAAGGTTGGCGGGTGATCGAAGACTACACTGGAAGCGATCACCAATACATAACCTTCGGCATCAGAGGAAGCAGAGAAACTGCGAGATATAACGCCGAGAAACCACACCGCTGGAATTTAACCAGGCTGGACAAGACGAGACTGGTGGAGTTCCTACGAAACGCTTCGGATCCCACCTCAGAGCTCGACAGGACACTAAACGGAAGACATAGGGTGGAAGCCCTAGTGGATTCCACCATGAGCCTTATTAAGAAGGCCTGTGACATATCTATGCCAGCTAAAAGGCAGCGAGGCAACAGAAAACCGGTATACTGGTGGACGGAAGAAATAGCCGGGCTGAGAAGGACATGTCTGAGACTCAGAAGAAGGGCACAACGAGAGCGCAACGCGGCGGAAGTTGGGGCCCGGGCAAATGAATACAGAACGGCAAGGAAAAATCTTCGCAATGCAATCAAGAACAGCAAGCGACTGTGCTGGAGAAAATTGTGCGAGGACGTGGACAGGGACCCATGGGGACTAGGCTACAAGATCGTGACCAAGAAACTGAAGTCCCTAGGACCGATCGGGGCTTTGCCTGTAGAAACCGTAGACGGCATAGTCGACGAACTCTTCCCAAGGCACCCTCTGAGGCATGAGGTAAATAGGGAAGAAGAAATCGGCGGAGTTCCTATTTTCAGAATGGAAGAGCTGATGACGGCCGTCGCCGCCTTAAAAAGCGGAAAGGCCCCTGGACCGGACGGCGTGCCGGCAGAGATTCTTAAGATCGTAGCACATACGACACCGAACCTACTGTTGGAAATGATGAACGGCTGCATCCAAGAAGGAGTATTTAGCGCTCGCTGGAAGCAAGCAAGACTAGTACTCATAAGTAAAGGAAAAGGGGACCCGAATTCACCATCGTCGTTCAGACCCCTGAGTCTGCTGGATACTGGCGGCAAGACGCTGGAATTGCTGCTGAGGCCTCGATTACTGGATGCCATTCGAACGGCGGGAGACTTCTCCGACAGGCAGTACGGCTTTAGACAGCGCCGTTCCACCATCGGTGCCATACGAGAGGTAGTGGAGACGGTGCGCGAGTCACAGACGGCGAGCCACCAGGCTCGTCCGATAGTGGTGCTTGTTACCCTGGACGTCAAAAACGCCTTCAATTCGGCGAGATGGATAGATATCCTTGAGGCGCTACGAGATATGTTCGGCATTCCGCCTTATCTCCTCCGCATACTCAGGGACTATCTCAGAGACCGCACAATAAAGTACGAAACGACCGAAGGGACGAAGACCAGAGAAATCACGGCTGGAGTGGCACAAGGCTCAATACTAGGACCGGACCTCTGGAATGCGCTGTACGACAGCCTGTTCCGAGCGGACATGCCCCGAGACGTATTCCTCGTCGGGTACGCGGACGACGTTGCAGCGGTCATCGTTTCCCGAAACACCGCAATGGCACAGCTGAAACTCGACCAAGTAATGAGGCGAGTCAACGACTGGATGAGCCAACACGGACTGCAGCTGGCCTTGGCAAAGACCGAGATCGTGCTGCTCACGAGGAAGAGAATCCCCACGATCGTACCAATGGTAATTGGTATCGAACAGGTCCAGACGAAGATGTCGGCGAAGTATCTGGGAGTGATCTTGGACACGAAGCTCACCTACTGGCCGCACATACAGAGCTCGGCCGACCGAGCCGTCACGAAGACCGCCGCACTGAGCGGACTCATGTCGAACGTGGGTGGCCCGCGGCCAAGCCAGCGCAGGCTCATAATGGCGACGACGCATTCGATCTTGCTCTATGGGGCGGAGATCTGGGCCGACGCTATGAGAGTAAAGAAATACAGAAAACGCATGAGCGCCGTGCAGCGAAGGGGAGCACTACGGATCGCGTGCTCTTATCGCACAGTCTCCGAAGCCGCAATTCTGGTGATAGCGGGCGTACTACCCATCGACCTGCTCGCTATTGAGCGCAAGCGAATCTATGACGCTAGCGTGGAAATGGGCAGAGAACGGGCAGTAGAAGATGAGAGAGTCCGAACCCTGGCGAAATGGCAGGAAAGATGGATGAACGACCCAAGAGGTAGGTGGACACACCTGCTTATCAGAAGACTCGGACCTTGGATGGAAAGGAAATCCGGGGAGGTTGATTTCTACTTGACCCAGTTCCTGAGTGGGCATGGATACTTCCGACATTATTTGTGGAAAATGGGCAAGGTCAGGACGCCGGAATGTAAATACTGCGGACATGAAAGGGACGACGCAGAGCATACGTTTTTCGTATGCAGTCGCTGGATCGACGAAAGGAGACGTGTGGAAGCAGAAATCGGTCAAATCACTCCAGAGAACATCGTGGAGCTGATGCTTGATAACGAGAACGGATGGAACATAGTGGCTACCTACGTGCAGGGGCTGCTACGAACAAAGAGAGATGATGGCTGCTTGACAGACTGAAGAAAAAGCGAAAGGACAGAGAGGCTACGAGCTAAAGCGGTAGAGCTCGCAAGAGCAAGAAACAAGACCCAGGCTGAAGTAATGCGAAAGCGGTTCCGGTCTGGTGTTCTGCGAAGGAAAGGGAGGTGGTTTTTTAGTGAGGTCGCTGGCTCCCCGTCGGACTCAGTTACTCGTAAGTGAGGCCGATGCGGATCCAGCAGTCCCACACTATTAAGCAGAGCGGACCCTGCATAATGTCTTTTTGAAGATTTTTCCACCGACCCTCGACAAAAAAAAAAAAAAAAAAAAAAAAACATGCAGCAGAGCTGCCAAATAATGCCCAGATAATATACGCGTTAATTCTAATGCGTTTTGTAAACAAAGCAGCAATCCGTGGGCTATTAAGGACACTTCGCGATGCCTATCCATGTTCTACACCATGTCAATGTTACTATCATATCTTAGGGTTCGCATAGAGCACAAAGAGCTGTGACCTTGAACGCTCCTTCATTCGTAGATTACTGCTACACGATAGAAAAGACGTACAAGTGAAAATGGATTTAGTTTTACTGCAATTAGCATGCAGCAGAGCTGCCAAATAATGCCCAGATAATATACGCGTTAATTCGAATTCGTTTTGTAAACAAAGCAGCAATCCGTGGGCTATTAAGGACACTTCGCGATGCCTATCCATTTTCTATTCCATGCCATTGTAACTACCATATCTCAGCGTTCGCATATAGTACCTAGAGTTGTGACCTTGAACGCTCCTTCATAAGTAGATAACTCCTACACGATAGAAAAGGCGTTCAAGAGAAAACGGTCTAAGTTTTACTGCAATTAGTATGCAGCAGAGCTTTCAAAAAGTACCCAATTAATATACACGTCAATTCGAACGCGTTTTGTACGCAAAGTATCAATCCGCGGACTATATAAGGCACTTCGCGATGTCTATACATGTTCTATACCATGCCAATGTAACTATCATATCTTAGCGATCGCATAGAGCACCTAGAGTTGTGACCTTGACCGCTCCTTCATAAGTAGATAACTACTACACAATAGAAAAGACGTACAAGTGAAAATGGATTTAGTTTTACTGCAATTTCCATGCAGCAGAGCTGCCAAATAATGCCCAGATAATATACGCGTTAATTCTAATCCGTTTTGTAAACAAAGCAGCAATCCGTGGGCTATTAAGGACACTTCGCGATGTCTATCCATGTTCTATACCATGCCAATGTAACTATCATATCTTAGCGTTCGCATAGAGCACCTAGAGTTGTGACCTTGAACGCTCCTTCATTCGTAGATTACTGCTACACGATGGAAAAGACGTACAAGTAAAAATGGATTTAGTTTTACTGCAATTAGCATGCCAAATAATGCCCAGATAATATACGCATTAATTCGAATGCGTTTTGTAAACAAAGCAGCAATCCGTGGGCTATTAAGGACACTTCGCGATGCCTATCCATTTTCTATACCATGCAAATGTAACTATCATATCTTAGCGTTCGCATAGAGCACCTAGAGTTGTGACCTTGAACGCTCCTTCATAAGTAGATAACTACTACACAATAGAAAAGACGTACAAGTGAAAATGGATTTAGTTTTACGGCAATTAGCATGCAGCAGAGCTGCCAAATAATGCCCAGATAATATGCGCGTTAATTCTAATGCGTTTTGTAAACAAAGCAGCAATCCGTGGGCTATTAAGGACACTTTGCGATGCCTATCCATTTTCTATACCATGCCATTGTAACTACCATATCTTAGCGTTTGCATACAGTACCTAGAGTTGTGACCTTGAACGCTCCTTCATAAATAGATAACTCCTACACGATAGAAAAGACGTTCAAGAGAAAACGGTCGAAGTTTTACTGCAATTAGTATGCAGCAGAGCTTTCAGAAAATGCCCAAATAATATACACGTTAATTCAAACCCGTTTTGTACGCAAAGTAGCAATCCGCAGGCAATATTAGCGATGTCTATCTATGTTCTATACCATGCCAATGTAACTATCATATCTTAGAGTTCGCATACAGCACCTAGAGTTGTGACCTTGAACGCTCCTTCATAAGTAGATAACTCCTTCACGATAGAAAAGTCGTTCAAGAGAAAACGGTTTAAGTTTTACTGCAATTAGTATGCAGCAGAGCTTTCAGAAAATGCCCAAATAATATACACGTTAATTCGAACCCGTCTTGTACGCAAAGTAGCAATCCGCGGGCAATATAAGGCACTTAGCGATGTCTATCTATGTTCTATACCATGCCAATGTAACTATCATATCTTAGCGTTCGCATACAGCACCTAGAGTTGTTACCTTGAACGCTCCTTCATAAGTAGATAACTCCTACACGATAGAAAAGACGTTCAAGAGAGAACGGTCTAAGTTTTACTGCAATTAGTATGCAGCAGAGCTTTCGAAAAGTACCCAATTAATATACACGTCAATTTGAACGCGTTTTGTACGCAAAGTATCATTCCGCGGGCTATATAAGGCACTTCGCGATATCTATCCATGTTCTATACCATGCCAATGTAACTATCATATCTTAGCGTTCGCATAGAGCACCTAGAGTTGTGACCTTGACCGCTCCTTCATAAGTAGATAACTACTACACAATAGAGAAGACGTACAAGTGAAAATGGATTTAGTTTTACTGCAGTTACCATGCAGCAGAGCTGCCAAATAAGGCCCAGATAATATACGCGTTAATTCTAATGCGTTTTGTAAACAAAGCAGCAATCCGTGGGCTATTAAGGACACTTTGCGATGCCTATCCATTTTCTATACCATGCCATTGTAACTACCATATCTTAGCGTTTGCATACAGTACCTAGAGTTGTGACCTTGAACGCTCCTTCATAAGTAGATAACTCCTACACGATAGAAAAGACGTTCAAGAGAAAACGGTCGAAGTTTTACTGCAATTAGTATGCAGCAGAGCTTTCAGAAAATGCCCAAATAATATACACGTTAATTCGAACCCGTTTTGTACGCAAAGTAGCAATCCGCAGGCAATATTAGCGATGTCTATCTATGTTCTATACCATGCCAATGTAACTATCATATCTTAGAGTTCGCATACAGCACCTAGAGTTGTGACCTTGAACGCTCCTTCATAAGTAGATAACTCCTTCACGATAGAAAAGACGTTCAAGAGAAAACGGTTTAAGTTTTACTGCAATTAGTATGCAGCAGAGCTTTCAGAAAATGCCCAAATAATATACACGTTAATTCGAACCCGTCTTGTACGCAAAGTAGCAATCCGCGGGCAATATAAGGCACTTAGCGATGTCTATCTATGTTCTATACCATGCCAATGTAACTATCATATCTTAGCGTTCGCATACAGCACCTAGAGTTGTTACCTTGAACGCTCCTTCATAAGTAGATAACTCCTACACGATAGAAAAGACGTTCAAGAGAGAACGGTCTAAGTTTTACTGCAATTAGTATGCAGCAGAGCTTTCGAAAAGTACCCAATTAATATACACGTCAATTTGAACGCGTTTTGTACGCAAAGTATCATTCCGCGGGCTATATAAGGCACTTCGCGATATCTATCCATGTTCTATACCATGCCAATGTAACTATCATATCTTAGCGTTCGCATAGAGCACCTAGAGTTGTGACCTTGACCGCTCCTTCATAAGTAGATAACTACTACACAATAGAGAAGACGTACAAGTGAAAATGGATTTAGTTTTACTGCAGTTGCCATGCAGCAGAGCTGCCAAATAATGCCCAGATAATATACGCGTTAATTCTAATGCGTTTTGTAAACAAAGCAGCAATCCGTGGGCTATTAAGGACACTTTGCGATGCCTATCCATTTTCTATACCATGCCATTGTAACTACCATATCTTAGCGTTTGCATACAGTACCTAGAGTTGTGACCTTGAACGCTCCTTCATAAGTAGATAACTCCTACACGATAGAAAAGACGTTCAAGAGAAAACGGTCGAAGTTTTACTGCAATTAGTATGCAGCAGAGCTTTCAGAAAATGCCCAAATAATATACACGTTAATTCGAACCCGTTTTGTACGCAAAGTAGCAATCCGCAGGCAATATTAGCGATGTCTATCTATGTTCTATGCCATGCCAATGTAACTATCATATCTTAGAGTTCGCATACAGCACCTAGAGTTGTGACCTTGAACGCTCCTTCATAAGTAGATAACTCCTTCACGATAGAAAAGACGTTCAAGAGAAAACGGTTTAAGTTTTACTGCAATTAGTATGCAGCAGAGCTTTCAGAAAATGCCCAAATAATATACACGTTAATTCGAACCCGTCTTGTACGCAAAGTAGCAATCCGCGGGCAATATAAGGCACTTAGCGATGTCTATCTATGTTCTATACCATGCCAATGTAACTATCATATCTTAGCGTTCGCATACAGCACCTAGAGTTGTTACCTTGAACGCTCCTTCATAAGTAGATAACTCCTACACGATAGAAAAGACGTTCAAGAGAAAACGGTCTAAGTTTTACTGCAATTAGTATGCAGCAGAGCTTTCGAAAAGTACCCAATTAATATACACGTCAATTTGAACGCGTTTTGTACGCAAAGTATCAATCCGCGGGCTATATAAGGCACTTCGCGATATCTATCCATGTTCTATACCATGCCAATGTAACTATCATATCTTAGCGTTCGCATAGAGCACCTAGAGTTGTGACCTTGACCGCTCCTTCATAAGTAGATAACTACTACACAATAGAGAAGACGTACAAGTGAAAATGGATTTAGTTTTACTGCAGTTACCATGCAGCAGAGCTGCCAAATAATGCCCAGATAATATACGCGTTAATTCTAATGCGTTTTGTAAACAAAGCAGCAATCCGTGGGCTATTAAGGACACTTCGCGATGCCTATCCATGTTCTACACCATGTCAATGTTACTATCATATCTTAGGGTTCGCATAGAGCACAAAGAGCTGTGACCTTGAACGCTCCTTCATTCGTAGATTACTGCTACACGATAGAAAAGACGTACAAGTGAAAATGGATTTAGTTTTACTGCAATTAGCATGCAGCAGAGCTGCCAAATAATGCCCAGATAATATACGCGTTAATTCGAATTCGTTCTGTAAACAAAGCAGCAATCCGTGGGCTATTAAGGACACTTCGCGATGCCTATCCATTTTCTATTCCATGCCATTGTAACTACCATATCTCAGCGTTCGCATACAGTACCTAGAGTTGTGACCTTGAACGCTCCTTCATAAGTAGATAACTCCTACACGATAGAAAAGGCGTTCAAGAGAAAACGGTCTAAGTTTTACTGCAATTAGTATGCAGCAGAGCTTTCAAAAAGTACCCAATTAATATACACGTCAATTCGAACGCGTTTTGTACGCAAAGTATCAATCCGCGGACTATATAAGGCACTTCGCGATGTCTATACATGTTCTATACCATGCCAATGTAACTATCATATCTTAGCGTTCGCATAGAGCACCTAGAGTTGTGACCTTGACCGCTCCTTCATAAGTAGATAACTACTACACAATAGAAAAGACGTACAAGTGAAAATGGATTTAGTTTTACTGCAATTACCATGCAGCAGAGCTGCCAAATAATGCCCAGATAATATACGCGTTAATTCTAATCCGTTTTGTAAACAAAGCAGCAATCCGTGGGCTATTAAGGACACTTCGCGATGTCTATCCATGTTCTATACCATGCCAATGTAACTATCATATCTTAGCGTTCGCATAGAGCACCTAGAGTTGTGACCTTGAACGCTCCTTCATTCGTAGATTACTGCTACACGATAGAAAAGACGTACAAGTGAAAATGGATTTAGTTTTACGGCAATTAGCATGCAGCAGAGCTGCCAAATAATACACAGATAATATACGCGTTAATTCTAATGCGTTTTGTAAACAAAGCAGCAATCCGTGGGCTATTAAGGACACTTTGCGATGCCTATCCATTTTCTATAACATGCCATTGTAACTACCATATCTTAGCGTTTGCATACAGCACCTAGAGTTGTGACCTTGAACGCTCCTTCATAAGTAGATAACTCCTACACGATAGAAAAGACGTTCAAGAGAAAACGGTCTAAATTTTACTGCAATTAGCATGCAGCAGAGCTGCCAAATAATGCCCAGATAATATACGCGTTAATTCTAATGCGTTTTGTAAACAAAGCAGCAATCCGTGGGCTATTAAGGACACTTTGCGATGCCTATCCATTTTCTATACCATGCCATTGTAACTACCATATCTTAGCGTTTGCATACAGTACCTAGAGTTGTGACCTTAAACGCTCCTTCATAAGTAGATAACTCCTACACGATAGAAAAGACGTTCAAGAGAAAACGGTCTAAGTTTTACTGCAATTAGTATGCAGCAGAGCTTCTGAAAAGTACCCAATTAATATACACGTCAATTCGAACGCGCTTTGTATGCAAAGTATCAATGCGCGGGCTATATAAGGCACTTCGCGATGTCTATCCATATTCTATACCATGCCAATGTAACTATCATATCTTAGCGTTCGCATAGAGCACCTAGAGTTGTGACTTTGACCGCTCCTTCATAAGTAGATAACTACTACACAATAGAAAAGACGTACAAGTGAAAATGGATTTAGTTTTACGGCAATTAGCATGCAGCAGGGCTGCCAAATAATGCCCAGATAATATACGCGTTAATTCTAATGCGTTTTGTAAACAAAGCAGCAATCCGTGAGCTATTAAGGACACTTCGCGATGTCTATCCATGTTCTATACCATGCCAATGAAACTATCATATCTTAATGTTCGCATAGAGCACCTAGAGTTGTGACCTTGAACGCTCCTTCATAAGTAGATAACTACTACACAATAGAAAAGACGTACAAGTGAAAATGGATTTAGTTTTACGGCAATTAGCATGCAGCAGAGCTGCCAAATAATGCCCAGATAATATACGCGTTAATTCTAATGCGTTTTGTAAACAAAGCAGCAATCCGTGGGCTATTAAGGACACTTTGCGATGCCTATCCATTTTCTATACCATGCCATTGTAACTACTATATCTTAGCGTTTGCATACAGTACCTAGAGTTGTGACCTTGAACGCTCCTTCATAAGTAGATAACTCCTACACGATAGAAAAGACGTTCAAGAGAAAACGGTCGAAGTTTTACTGCAATTAGTATGCAGCAGAGCTTTCAGAAAATGCCCAAATAATATACATGTTAATTCGAACCGGTTTTGTACGCAAAGTAGCAATCCGCGGGCAATATTAGCGATGTCTATCTATGTTCTATACCATGCCAATGTAACTATCATATCTTAGAGTTCGCATACAGCACCTAGAGTTGTGACCTTGAACGCTCCTTCATAAGTAGAAAACTCCTTCACGATAGAAAAGACGTTCAAGAGAAAACGGTCTAAGTTTTACTGCAATTAGTATGCAGCAGAGCATTCAGAAAATGCCCAAATAATATACACGTTAATTCGAACCCGTCTTGTACGCAAAGTAGCAATCCGCGGGCAATATAAGGCACTTAGCGATGTCTATCTACGTTCTATACCATGCCAATGTAACTATCATATCTTAGCGTTCGCAAAAAGCACCTAGAGTTGTGACCTTGAACGCTCCTTCATAAGTAGATAACTCCTACACGATAGAAAAGACGTTCAAGAGAAAACGGTCTAAGTTTTACTGCAATTAGTATGCAGCAGAGCTTTCAGAAAATGCCCAAATAATATACACGTTAATTCGAACCCGTTTTGTACGCAAAGTAGCAATCCGCGGGCAATATTAGCGATGTCTATCTATGTTCTATACCATGCCAATGTAACTATCATATCTTAGAGTTCGCATACAGCACCTAGAGTTGTGACCTTGAACCCTCCTTCATAAGTAGATAACTCCTTCACGATAGAAAAGACGTTCAAGAGAAAACGGTCTAAGTTTTACTGCAATTAGTATGCAGCAGAGCATTCAGAAAATGCCCAAATAATATACACGTTAATTCGAACCCGTCTTGTACGCAAAGTAGCAATCCGCGGGCAATATAAGGCACCTCGCGATGTCTATACATGTTCTATACCACATGCCAATGTAACTATCATATCTTAGCGTTCGCATAGAGCACCTAGAGTTGTGACCTTGACCGCTCCTTCATAAGTAGATAACTACTACACAATAGAAAAGACGTACAAGTGAAAATGGATTTAGTTTTACTGCAATTACAATGCAGCAGAGCTGCCAAATAATGCCCAGATAATATACGCGTTAATTCTAATCCGTTTTGTAAACAAAGCAGCAATCCGTGGGCTATTAAGGACACTTCGCGATGTCTATCCATGTTCTATACCATGCCAATGTAACTATCATATCTTAGCGTTCGCATAGAGCACCTAGAGTTGTGACCTTGAACGCTCCTTCATAAGTAGATAACTACTACACAATAGAAAAGACGTACAAGTGAAAATGGATTTAGTTTTACGGCAATTAGCATGCAGCAGAGCTGCCAAATAATGCCCAGATAATATACGTGTTAATTCTAATGCGTTTTGTAAGCAAAGCAGCAATCCGTGGGCTATTAAGGACACTTTGCGATGCCTATCCATTTTCTATAACATGCCATTGTAACTACCATATCTTAGCGTTTGCATACAGCACCTAGAGTTGTGACCTTGAACGCTCCTTCATATGTAGATAACTCCTACACGATAGAAAAGACGTTGAAGAGAAAACGGTCTAAGTTTTACTGCAATTAGCAGTAAAACTTAGCAATTATGCAACAAAGCTTTCGAAAAGTACCCAATTAATATTCACGTCAATTCGAACGCGTTTTGTACGCAAAGTATCAATCCGCGGGCTATATAAGGCACTTCGCGATGTCTATCCATGTTCTATACCATGCCAATGTAACTATCATATCTTAGCGTTCGCATAGAGCACCTAGAGTTGTGACCTTGAACGCTCCTTCATAAGTAGATAACTACTACACTATAGAAAAGACATACAAGTGAAAATGGATTTAGTTTTAGGGCAATTAGCATGCAGCAGAGCTGCCAAATAATGCCCAGATAATATACGTGTTAATTCTAATGCGTTTCCGTTAATTCTATCCATGTTCTATACCATGCCAATGTAACTATCATATCTTAGCGTTCGCATAGAGCACCTAGAGTTGTGACCTTGACCGCTCCTTGATAAGTAGATAACTACTACACAATAGAAAAGACGTACAAGGGAAAATGGATTTAGTTTTACTGCAATTACCATGCAGCAGAGCTGCCAAATAATGCCCAGATAATATACGCGTTAATTCTAATCCGTTTTGTAAACAAAGCAGCAATCCGTGGGCTATTAAGGACACTTCGCGATGCCTATCCATGTTCTACACCATGTCAATGTTACTATCATATCTTAGGGTTCGCATAGAGCACAAAGAGCTGTGACCATGAACGACGCTCCTTCATTCGTAGATTACTGCTACACGATAGAAAAGACGTACAAGTGAAAATGGATTTAGTTTTACTGCAATTAGCATGCAGCAGAGCTGCCAAATAATGCCCAGATTAATATACGCGATAATTCGAATGCGTTTTGTAAACAAAGCAGCAATCCGTGGGCTATTAAGGACACTTTGCGATGCCTATCCATTTTCTATACCATGCCATTGTTACTACCATATCTTAGCGTTCGCATACAGTACCTAGAGTTGTGACCTTGAACGCTCCTTCATAAGTAGATAACTCCTACACGATAGAAAAGGCGTTCAAGAGAAAACGGTCTAAGTTTTACTGCAATTAGTATGCAGCAGAGCTTTCAGAAAATGCCCAAATAATATACACGTTAATTCGAACCCGTTTTGTACGCAAAGTAGCAATCTGCGGGCAATATAAGGCACTTAGCGATGTCTATCTATGTTCTATACCATGCCAATGTAACTATCATATCTTAGCGTTCGCATAGAGCACCTAGAGTTGTGACCTTGAACGCTCCTTCATAAGTAGATAACTACTACACTATAGAAAAGACATACAAGTGAAAATGGATTTAGTTTTACGGCAATTAGCATGCAGCAGAGCTGCCAAATAATGCCCAGATAATATACGTGTTAATTCTAATGCGTTTTGTAAACAAAGCAGCAATCCGTGGGCTATTAAGGACACTTTGCGATGCTTATCCATTTTCTATAACATGCCATTGTAACTACCATATCTTAGCGTTTGCATACAGCACCTAGAGTTGTGATCTTGAACGCTCCTTCATATGTAGATAACTCCTACACGATAGAAAAGACGTTGAAGAGAAAACGGTCTAAGTTTTACTGCAATTAGTATGCAGCAGAGCTTTCAGTAAATTCCCAAATAATATACACATTAATTCGAACGCGTTTTGTACGCAAAGTAGCAATCCGCGTGTAATATAAGGCACTTCACGATGTCTATCCATGTTCTATACCATGCCAATGTAACTATCATATCTTAGCGTTCGCATAGAGCACCTATAGTTGTGACCTTGACCGCTCCTTCATAAGTAGATAACTACTACACAATAGAAAAGACGTACAAGTGAATATGGATTTAGTTTTACTCCAATTACCATGCAGCAGAGCTGCCAAATAATGCCCAGATAATATACGCGTTAATTCTAATGCGTTTTGTAAACAAAGCAGCAATCCGTGGGCTATTAAGGACACTTCGCGATGCCTATCCATGTTCTACACCATGTCAATGTTACTATCATAACTTAGGGTTCGCATAGAGCACAAAGAGCTGTGACCTTGAACGCTCCTTCATTCGTAGATTACTGCTACACGATAGAAAAGACGTACAAGTGAAAATGGATTTAGTTTTACTGCAATTAGCATGCAGCAGAGCTGCCAAATAATGCCCAGATAATATACGCGTTAATTCGAATGCGTTTTGTAAACAAAGCAGCAATCCGTGGGCTATTAGGACACTTCGCGATGCCTATCCATTTTCTATACCACGCCATTGTAACTACCATATCTCAGCGTTCGCATACAATACCTAGAGTTGTAACCTTGAACGCTCCTTCATAAGTAGATAACTCCTACACGATAGAAAAGGCGTTCAAGAGAAAACGGTCTAAGTTTTACTGCAATTAGTATGCAGCAGAGCTTTCAAAAAGTACCCAATTAATATACACGTCAATTCGAACGCGTTTTGTACGCAAAGTATCAATCCGCGGGCTATATAAGGCACTTCGCGATGTCTATACATGTTCTATACCATGCCAATGTAACTATCATATCTTAGCGTTCGCATAGAGCACCTAGAGTTGTGACCTTGACCGCTCCTTGATAAGTAGATAACTACTACACAATAGAAAAGACGTACAAGGGAAAATGGATTTAGTTTTACTGCAATTACCATGCAGCAGAGCTGCCAAATAATGCCCAGATAATATACGCGTTAATTCTAATCCGTTTTGTAAACAAAGCAGCAATCCGTGGGCTATTAAGGACACTTCGCGATGCCTATCCATGTTCTACACCATGTCAATGTTACTATCATATCTTAGGGTTCGCATAGAGCACAAAGAGCTGTGACCATGAACGACGCTCCTTCATTCGTAGATTACTGCTACACGATAGAAAAGACGTACAAGTGAAAATGGATTTAGTTTTACTGCAATTAGCATGCAGCAGAGCTGCCAAATAATGCCCAGATTAATATACGCGATAATTCGAATGCGTTTTGTAAACAAAGCAGCAATCCGTGGGCTATTAAGGACACTTTGCGATGCCTATCCATTTTCTATACCATGCCATTGTTACTACCATATCTTAGCGTTCGCATACAGTACCTAGAGTTGTGACCTTGAACGCTCCTTCATAAGTAGATAACTCCTACACGATAGAAAAGGCGTTCAAGAGAAAACGGTCTAAGTTTTACTGCAATTAGTATGCAGCAGAGCTTTCAGAAAATGCCCAAATAATATACACGTTAATTCGAACCCGTTTTGTACGCAAAGTAGCAATCCGCGGGCAATATAAGGCACTTAGCGATGTCTATCTATGTTCTATACCATGCCAATGTAACTATCATATCTTAGCGTTCGCATAGAGCACCTAGAGTTGTGACCTTGAACGTTCCTTCATAAGTAGATAACTACTACACAATAGAAAAGACGTACAAGTGAAAATGGATTTAGTTTTACGGCAATTAGCATGCAGCAGAGCTGCCAAATAATGCCCAGATAATATACGCGTTAATTCTAATGCGTTTTGTAAACAAAGCAGCAATCCGTGGGCTATTAAGGACACTTTGCGATGCCTATCCATTTTCTATAACATGCCATTGTAACTACCATATCTTAGCGTTTGCATACGGCACCTAGAGTTGTGACCTTGAACGCTCCTTCATAAGTAGGTAACTCCTACACGATAGAAAAGACGTTCAAGAGAAAACGGTCTAAGTTTTACTGCAATTAGTATGCAGCAGATCTTTCAAAAAGTACCCAATTAATATACACGTCAATTCGAACGCGTTTTGTACGCAAAGTAGCAATCCGCGGGCTATATAAGGCACTTCGCGATGTCTATCCATGTTCTATACCATGCCAATGTAACTACCATATCTTAGCGTTCGCATAGAGCACATAGAGTTGTGACCTTGAACGCTCCTTCATAAGTAGATAACTCCTACACGATAGAAAAGACGTTCAAGAGAAAACGGTCTAAGATTTACTGCAATTAGTATGCAGCAGAGCTTTCAGAAAAAGCCCAAATAATATACACGTTAATTCGAACCCGTTTTGTACGCAAAGTAGCAATCCGCGGGCAATATAAGGCACTTAGCGATGTCTATCTATGTTCTATACCATGCCAATGTAACTATCATATCTTAGCGTTCGCATAGAGCTCTTAGAGTTGTGACCTTGAACGCTCCTTCATAAGTAGATATCGCCTACACGATATTAAAGACGTACAATAGAAAACGGACTAAGTTTAACTGCAATTAGCATGCAGCAGAGCTGCCAAATAATGCCCAGATAATATACGCGTTAATTCGAATGCGTTTTGTAAACAAAGCAGCAATCCGTGGGCTATTAAGGACACTTCGCGATGCCTATCCATTTTCTATACCATGCCATTGTAACTACCATATATTAGCGTTCGCATACAGTACCTAGAGTTGTGACCTTGAACGCTCCTTCATAAGTAGATAACTCCTACACGATAGAAAAGACGTACAAGTGAAAATGGATTTAGTTTTACTGCAATTACAATGCAGCAGAGCTGCCAAATAATGCCCAGATAATATACGCGTTAATTCGAACCCGTTTTGTACGCAAAGTAGCAATCCGCGGGCAATATTAGCGATGTCTATCTATGTTCTATACCATGCCAATGTAACTATCATATCTTAGAGTTCGCATACAGCACCTAGAGTTGTGACCTTGAACGCTCCTTCATAAGTAGATAACTCCTACACAATAGAAAAGACGCACAAGTGAAAATGGATTTAGTTTTACGGCAATTAACATGCAGCAGAGCTGCCAAATAATGCCCAGATAATATACGCGTTAATTCTAATGCCTTTTGTAAACAAAGCAGCAATCCGTGGGCTATTAAGGACACTTTGCGATGCCTATCCATTTTCTATACCATGCCATTGTTACTACCATATCTTAGCGTTTGCATACAGTACCTAGAGTTGTGACCTTGAACGCTCCTTCATAAGTAGGTAACTCCTACACGATAGAAAAGGCGTTCAAGAGAAAACGGTCTAAGTTTTACTGCAATTAGTATGCAGCAGAGCTTTCAGAAAATGCCCAAATAATATACACGTTAATTCGAACCCGTTTTGTACGCAAAGTAGCAATCCGCGGGCAATATAAGGCATTTAGCGATGTCTATCTATGTTCTATACCATGCCAATGTAACTATCATATCTTAGCGTTCGCATACAGCACCTAGAGTTGTGACCTTGAACGCTCCTTCATAAGTAGATAACTCCTACACGATATAAAAGACATTCAAGAGAAAGCGGTCTAAGTTTTACTGCAATTAGTATGCAGCAGAGCTTTCAAAAAGTACCCAATTAATATACAAGTCAATTCGAACGCGTTTTGTACGCAAAGTAGCAATCCGCGGGCTATCTAAGGCACTTCGCGATGTCTATCCATGTTCTATACCATGCCAATGTAACTACGTTATCTTAGCGTTCGCATAGAGCACCTAGAGTTGTGACCTTGAACACTCTTTCATAAGTAGATAACTCCTACACGATAGAAAAGACGTTCAAGAGAAAACGGTCTAAATTTTACTGCAATTAGTATGCAGCAGAGCTTTCAGAAAATGCCCAAATAATATACACGTTAATTCGAACCCGTTTTGTAGGCAAAGTAGCAATCCGCGGGCAATATAAGGCATTTAGCGATGTCTATCTATGTTCTATACCATGCCAATGTAACTATCATATCTTAGCGTTCGCATACAGCACCTAGAGTTGTGACCTTGAACGCTCCTTCATAAGTAGATAACTCCTACACGATAGAAAAGACGTTCCAGAGAAAACGGTCTAAGATTTACTGCAATTAGTATGCAGCAGAGCTTTCAGAAAATGCCCAATTAATATACACGTTAATTCGAACCCGTTTTGTACGCAAAGTAGCAATCCGCGGGCAATATAAGGCACTTAGCGATGTCTATCTATGTTCTATACCATGCCAATGTAACTATCATATCTTAGCGTTCGCATAGAGCTCCTAGAGTTGTGACCTTGAACGCTCTTTCATAAGTAGATATCTCCTACACGATATAAGAGACGTACAATAGAAAACGGACTAAGTTTAACTGCAATTAGCATGCAGCAGAGCTGCCAAATAAAGCCCAGATAATATTCGCGTTAATTCGAATGCGTTTTGTAAACAAAGCAGCAATCCGTGGGCTATTAAGGACACTTCGCGATGCCTATCCATTTTCTATACCATGCCATTGTAACTACCATATCTTAGCGTTCGCATACAGTACCTAGAGTTATGACCTTGAACGCTCCTTCATAAGTAGATAACTCCTACACGATAGAAAAGGCGTTCAAGAGAAAACGGTCTAAGTTTTACTGCAATTAGTATCCAGCAGAGCTTTCAAAAAGTACCCCATTAATATACACGTCAATTCAAACGCGTTTTGTACGCAAAGTATTGATCCGCGGGCTATATAAGGCACTTCGCGATGTCTATCCATGTTCTATACCATGCCAATGTAACTATCATATCTTAGCGTTCGCATAGAGCACCTAGAGTTGTGACCTTGACCGCTCCTTCATAAGTAGATAACTACTACACAATAGAAAAGACGTACAAGTGAAAATGGATTTAGTTTTACTGCAATTAGCATGCAGCAGAGCTGCCAAATATTGCCCAGATAATATACGCGTTAATTCGAATGCGTTTTGTAAACAAAGCAGCAATCCGTGGGCTATTAAGGACATTTCGCGATGCCTATCCATTTTCTATACCATGCCATTGTAACTACCATATCTTAGCGTTCGCATACAGTACCTAGAGTTGTGACCTTGAACGCTCCTTCATAAGTAGATAACTCCTACACGATAGAAAAGGCGTTCAAGAGAAAACGGTCTAAGTTTTACTGCAATTAGTATCCAGCAGAGCTTTCAAAAAGTACCCAATTAATATACACGTCAATTCGAACGCGTTTTGTACGCAAAGTATTGATCCGCGGGCTATATAAGGCACTTCGCGATGTCTATCCATGTTCTATACCATGCCAATGTAACTACCATATCTTAGCGTTCGCATAGAGCACCTAGAGTTGTGACCTTGAACACTCCTTCATAAGTAGATAACTCCTACACGATAGAAAAGACGTTCAAGAGAAAACGGTCTAAATTTTACTGCAATTAGTATGCAGCAGAGCTTTCAGAAAATGCCCAAATAATATACACGTTAATTCGAACCCGTTTTGTACGCAAAGTAGCAATCCGCGGGCAATATAAGGCATTTAGCGATGTCTATCTATGTTCTATACCATGCCAATGTAACTATCATATCTTAGCGTTCGCATAGAGCACCTAGAGTTGTGACCTTGAACGCTCCTTCATAAGTAGATAACTACTACACAATAGAAAAGACGTACAAGTGAAAATGGATTTAGTTTTACGGCAATTAGCATGCAGCAGAGCTGCCAAATAATGCCCAGATAATATACACGTTAATTCTAATGCGTTTTGTAAACAAAGCAGCAATCCGTGGGCTATTAAGGACACTTTGCGATGCCTATCGATTTTCTATAACATGCCATTGTAACTACCATATCTTAGCTTTTGCATACAGCACCTAGAGTTGTGACCTTGAACGCTCCTTCATAAGTAGGTAACTCCTACACGATAGAAAAGACGTTCAAGAGAAAACGGTCTAAGTTTTACTGCAATTAGTATGCAGCAGATCTTTCAAAAAGTACCCAATTAATATACACGTCAATTCGAACGCGTTTTGTACGCAAAGTAGCAATCCGCGGGCTATATAAGGCACTTCGCGATGTCTATCCATGTTCTATACCATGCCAATGTAACTACCATATCTTAGCGTTCGCATAGAGCACATAGAGTTGTGACCTTGAACGCTCCTTCATAAGTAGATAACTCCTACACGATAGAAAAGACGTTCAAGAGAAAACAGTCTAAGATTTACTGCAATTAGTATGCAGCAGAGCTTTCAGAAAAAGCCCAAATAATATACACGTTAATTCGAACCCGTTTTGTACGCAAAGTAGCAATCCGCGGGAAATATAAGGCACTTAGCGATGTCTATCTATGTTCTATACCATGCCAATGTAACTATCATATCTTAGCGTTCGCATAGAGCTCTTAGAGTTGTGACCTTGAACGCTCCTTCATAAGTAGATATCGCCTACACGATATTAAAGACGTACAATAGAAAACGGACTAAGTTTAACTGCAATTAGCATGCAGCAGAGCTGCCAAATAATGCCCAGATAATATACGCGTTAATTCGAATGCGTTTTGTAAACAAAGCAGCAATCCGTGGGCTATTAAGGACACTTCGCGATGCCTATCCATTTTCTATACCATGCCATTGTAACTACCATATATTAGCGTTCGCATACAGTACCTAGAGTTGTGACCTTGAACGCTCCTTCATAAGTAGATAACTCCTAGACGATAGAAAAGACGTACAAGTGAAAATGGATTTAGTTTTACTGCAATTACAATGCAGCAGAGCTGCCAAATAAAGCCCAGATAATATACGCGTTAATTCGAACCCGTTTTGTACGCAAAGTAGCAATCCGCGGGCAATATTAGCGATGTCTATCTATGTTCTATACCATGCCAATGTAACTATCATATCTTAGAGTTCGCATACAGCACCTAGAGTTGTGACCTTGAACGCTCCTTCATAAGTAGATAACTCCTACACAATAGAAAAGACGTACAAGTGAAAATGGATTTAGTTTTACGGCAATTAACATGCAGCAGAGCTGCCAAATAATGCCCAGATAATATACGCGTTAATTCTAATGCGTTTTGTAAACAAAGCAGCAATCCGTGGGCTATTAAGGACACTTTGCGATGCCTATCCATTTTCTATACCATGCCATTGTAACTACCATATTTTTCTATACCATGCATTTGCATACAGTACCTAGAGTTGTGACCTTAAACGCTCCTTCATAAGTAGATAACTCCTACACGATAGAAAAGACGTTCAAGAGAAAACGGTAGAAGTTTTACTGCAATTAGTATGCAGCAGAGCTTTCAGAAAATGCCCAAATAATATACACGTTAATTCGAACCCGTTTTGTACGCAAAGTAGCAATCCGCGGGCTATATGAGGCACTTCGCGATGTCTATCCATGTTCTATACCATGCCAATGTAACTATGATATCTTAGCGTTCGCATAGAGCACCTAGAGTTGTGACCTTGAACACTCCTTCATAAGTAGATAACTCCTACACGATAGAAAAGACGTTCAAGAGAAAACGGTCTAAATTTTACTGCAATTAGCATGCAGCAGAGCTGCCAAATAATGCCCAGATAATATACGCGTTAATTCTAATGCGTTTTGTAAACAAAGCAGCAATCCGTGGGCTATTAAGGACACTTTGCGATGCCTATCCATTTTCTATACCATGCCATTGTAACTACCATATCTTAGCGTTTGCATACAGTACCTAGAGTTGTGACCTTAAACGCTCCTTCATAAGTAGATAACTCCTACACGATAGAAAAGACGTTCAAGAGAAAACGGTCTAAGTTTTACTGCAATTAGTATGCAGCAGAGCTTTCGAAAAGTACCCAATTAATATACACGTCAATTCGAACGCGCTTTGTACGCAAGGTATCAATGCGCGGGCTATATAAGGCACTTCGCGATGTCTATCCATATTCTATACCATGCCAATGTAACTATCATATCTTAGCGTTCGCATAGAGCACCTAGAGTTGTGACTTTGACCGCTCCTTCATAAGTAGATAACTACTACACAATAGAAAAGACGTACAAGTGAAAATGGATTTAGTTTTACTGCAATTACCATGCAGCAGAGCTGCCAAATAATGCCCAGATAAAATACGCGTTAATTCGAATTCGTTTTGTAAACAAAGCAGCAATCCGTGGGCTATTAAGGACACTTCGCGATGCCTATCCATTTTCTATTCCATGCCATTGTAACTACCATATCTCAGCGTTCGCATATAGTACCTAGAGTTGTGACCTTGAACGCTCCTTCATAAGTAGATAACTCCTACACGATAGAAAAGGCGTTCAAGAGAAAACGGTCTAAGTTTTACTGCAATTAGTATGCAGCAGAGCTTTCAAAAAGTACCCAATTAATATACACGTCAATTCGAACGCGTTTTGTACGCAAAGTATCAATCCGCGGACTATATAAGGCACTTCGCGATGTCTATACATGTTCTATACCATGCCAATGTAACTATCATATCTTAGCGATCGCATAGAGCACCTAGAGTTGTGACCTTGACCGCTCCTTCATAAGTAGATAACTACTACACAATAGAAAAGACGTACAAGTGAAAATGGATTTAGTTTTACTGCAATTTCCATGCAGCAGAGCTGCCAAATAATGCCCAGATAATATACGCGTTAATTCTAATCCGTTTTGTAAACAAAGCAGCAATCCGTGGGCTATTAAGGACACTTCGCGATGTCTATCCATGTTCTATACCATGCCAATGTAACTATCATATCTTAGCGTTCGCATAGAGCACCTAGAGTTGTGACCTTGAACGCTCCTTCATTCGTAGATTACTGCTACACGATGGAAAAGACGTACAAGTAAAAATGGATTTAGTTTTACTGCAATTAGCATGCCAAATAATGCCCAGATAATATACGCATTAATTCGAATGCGTTTTGTAAACAAAGCAGCAATCCGTGGGCTATTAAGGACACTTCGCGATGCCTATCCATTTTCTATACCATGCAAATGTAACTATCATATCTTAGCGTTCGCATAGAGCACCTAGAGTTGTGACCTTGAACGCTCCTTCATAAGTAGATAACTACTACACAATAGAAAAGACGTACAAGTGAAAATGGATTTAGTTTTACGGCAATTAGCATGCAGCAGAGCTGCCAAATAATGCCCAGATAATATGCGCGTTAATTCTAATGCGTTTTGTAAACAAAGCAGCAATCCGTGGGCTATTAAGGACACTTTGCGATGCCTATCCATTTTCTATACCATGCCATTGTAACTACCATATCTTAGCGTTTGCATACAGTACCTAGAGTTGTGACCTTGAACGCTCCTTCATAAATAGATAACTCCTACACGATAGAAAAGACGTTCAAGAGAAAACGGTCGAAGTTTTACTGCAATTAGTATGCAGCAGAGCTTTCAGAAAATGCCCAAATAATATACACGTTAATTCAAACCCGTTTTGTACGCAAAGTAGCAATCCGCAGGCAATATTAGCGATGTCTATCTATGTTCTATACCATGCCAATGTAACTATCATATCTTAGAGTTCGCATACAGCACCTAGAGTTGTGACCTTGAACGCTCCTTCATAAGTAGATAACTCCTTCACGATAGAAAAGACGTTCAAGAGAAAACGGTTTAAGTTTTACTGCAATTAGTATGCAGCAGAGCTTTCAGAAAATGCCCAAATAATATACACGTTAATTCGAACCCGTCTTGTACGCAAAGTAGCAATCCGCGGGCAATATAAGGCACTTAGCGATGTCTATCTATGTTCTATACCATGCCAATGTAACTATCATATCTTAGCGTTCGCATACAGCACCTAGAGTTGTTACCTTGAACGCTCCTTCATAAGTAGATAACTCCTACACGATAGAAAAGACGTTCAAGAGAGAACGGTCTAAGTTTTACTGCAATTAGTATGCAGCAGAGCTTTCGAAAAGTACCCAATTAATATACACGTCAATTTGAACGCGTTTTGTACGCAAAGTATCATTCCGCGGGCTATATAAGGCACTTCGCGATATCTATCCATGTTCTATACCATGCCAATGTAACTATCATATCTTAGCGTTCGCATAGAGCACCTAGAGTTGTGACCTTGACCGCTCCTTCATAAGTAGATAACTACTACACAATAGAGAAGACGTACAAGTGAAAATGGATTTAGTTTTACTGCAGTTACCATGCAGCAGAGCTGCCAAATAAGGCCCAGATAATATACGCGTTAATTCTAATGCGTTTTGTAAACAAAGCAGCAATCCGTGGGCTATTAAGGACACTTTGCGATGCCTATCCATTTTCTATACCATGCCATTGTAACTACCATATCTTAGCGTTTGCATACAGTACCTAGAGTTGTGACCTTGAACGCTCCTTCATAAGTAGATAACTCCTACACGATAGAAAAGACGTTCAAGAGAAAACGGTCGAAGTTTTACTGCAATTAGTATGCAGCAGAGCTTTCAGAAAATGCCCAAATAATATACACGTTAATTCGAACCCGTTTTGTACGCAAAGTAGCAATCCGCAGGCAATATTAGCGATGTCTATCTATGTTCTATACCATGCCAATGTAACTATCATATCTTAGAGTTCGCATACAGCACCTAGAGTTGTGACCTTGAACGCTCCTTCATAAGTAGATAACTCCTTCACGATAGAAAAGACGTTCAAGAGAAAACGGTTTAAGTTTTACTGCAATTAGTATGCAGCAGAGCTTTCAGAAAATGCCCAAATAATATACACGTTAATTCGAACCCGTCTTGTACGCAAAGTAGCAATCCGCGGGCAATATAAGGCACACGATAGAAAAGACGTTCAAGAGAAAACGGTCTAAGTTTTACTGCAATTAGTATGCAGCAGAGCTTTCGAAAAGTACCCAATTAATATACACGTCAATTTGAACGCGTTTTGTACGCAAAGTATCAATCCGCGGGCTATATAAGGCACTTCGCGATATCTATCCATGTTCTATACCATGCCAATGTAACTATCATATCTTAGCGTTCGCATAGAGCACCTAGAGTTGTGACCTTGACCGCTCCTTCATAAGTAGATAACTACTACACAATAGAGAAGACGTACAAGTGAAAATGGATTTAGTTTTACTGCAGTTACCATGCAGCAGAGCTGCCAAATAATGCCCAGATAATATACGCGTTAATTCTAATGCGTTTTGTAAACAAAGCAGCAATCCGTGGGCTATTAAGGACACTTCGCGATGCCTATCCATGTTCTACACCATGTCAATGTTACTATCATATCTTAGGGTTCGCATAGAGCACAAAGAGCTGTGACCTTGAACGCTCCTTCATTCGTAGATTACTGCTACACGATAGAAAAGACGTACAAGTGAAAATGGATTTAGTTTTACTGCAATTAGCATGCAGCAGAGCTGCCAAATAATGCCCAGATAATATACGCGTTAATTCGAATTCGTTCTGTAAACAAAGCAGCAATCCGTGGGCTATTAAGGACACTTCGCGATGCCTATCCATTTTCTATTCCATGCCATTGTAACTACCATATCTCAGCGTTCGCATACAGTACCTAGAGTTGTGACCTTGAACGCTCCTTCATAAGTAGATAACTCCTACACGATAGAAAAGGCGTTCAAGAGAAAACGGTCTAAGTTTTACTGCAATTAGTATGCAGCAGAGCTTTCAAAAAGTACCCAATTAATATACACGTCAATTCGAACGCGTTTTGTACGCAAAGTATCAATCCGCGGACTATATAAGGCACTTCGCGATGTCTATACATGTTCTATACCATGCCAATGTAACTATCATATCTTAGCGTTCGCATAGAGCACCTAGAGTTGTGACCTTGACCGCTCCTTCATAAGTAGATAACTACTACACAATAGAAAAGACGTACAAGTGAAAATGGATTTAGTTTTACTGCAATTACCATGCAGCAGAGCTGCCAAATAATGCCCAGATAATATACGCGTTAATTCTAATCCGTTTTGTAAACAAAGCAGCAATCCGTGGGCTATTAAGGACACTTCGCGATGTCTATCCATGTTCTATACCATGCCAATGTAACTATCATATCTTAGCGTTCGCATAGAGCACCTAGAGTTGTGACCTTGAACGCTCCTTCATTCGTAGATTACTGCTACACGATAGAAAAGACGTACAAGTGAAAATGGATTTAGTTTTACGGCAATTAGCATGCAGCAGAGCTGCCAAATAATACACAGATAATATACGCGTTAATTCTAATGCGTTTTGTAAACAAAGCAGCAATCCGTGGGCTATTAAGGACACTTTGCGATGCCTATCCATTTTCTATAACATGCCATTGTAACTACCATATCTTAGCGTTTGCATACAGCACCTAGAGTTGTGACCTTGAACGCTCCTTCATAAGTAGATAACTCCTACACGATAGAAAAGACGTTCAAGAGAAAACGGTCTAAATTTTACTGCAATTAGCATGCAGCAGAGCTGCCAAATAATGCCCAGATAATATACGCGTTAATTCTAATGCGTTTTGTAAACAAAGCAGCAATCCGTGGGCTATTAAGGACACTTTGCGATGCCTATCCATTTTCTATACCATGCCATTGTAACTACCATATCTTAGCGTTTGCATACAGTACCTAGAGTTGTGACCTTAAACGCTCCTTCATAAGTAGATAACTCCTACACGATAGAAAAGACGTTCAAGAGAAAACGGTCTAAGTTTTACTGCAATTAGTATGCAGCAGAGCTTCTGAAAAGTACCCAATTAATATACACGTCAATTCGAACGCGCTTTGTACGCAAAGTATCAATGCGCGGGCTATATAAGGCACTTCGCGATGTCTATCCATATTCTATACCATGCCAATGTAACTATCATATCTTAGCGTTCGCATAGAGCACCTAGAGTTGTGACTTTGACCGCTCCTTCATAAGTAGATAACTACTACACAATAGAAAAGACGTACAAGTGAAAATGGATTTAGTTTTACGGCAATTAGCATGCAGCAGGGCTGCCAAATAATGCCCAGATAATATACGCGTTAATTCTAATGCGTTTTGTAAACAAAGCAGCAATCCGTGAGCTATTAAGGACACTTCGCGATGTCTATCCATGTTCTATACCATGCCAATGAAACTATCATATCTTAATGTTCGCATAGAGCACCTAGAGTTGTGACCTTGAACGCTCCTTCATAAGTAGATAACTACTACACAATAGAAAAGACGTACAAGTGAAAATGGATTTAGTTTTACGGCAATTAGCATGCAGCAGAGCTGCCAAATAATGCCCAGATAATATACGCGTTAATTCTAATGCGTTTTGTAAACAAAGCAGCAATCCGTGGGCTATTAAGGACACTTTGCGATGCCTATCCATTTTCTATACCATGCCATTGTAACTACTATATCTTAGCGTTTGCATACAGTACCTAGAGTTGTGACCTTGAACGCTCCTTCATAAGTAGATAACTCCTACACGATAGAAAAGACGTTCAAGAGAAAACGGTCGAAGTTTTACTGCAATTAGTATGCAGCAGAGCTTTCAGAAAATGCCCAAATAATATACATGTTAATTCGAACCGGTTTTGTACGCAAAGTAGCAATCCGCGGGCAATATTAGCGATGTCTATCTATGTTCTATACCATGCCAATGTAACTATCATATCTTAGAGTTCGCATACAGCACCTAGAGTTGTGACCTTGAACGCTCCTTCATAAGTAGAAAACTCCTTCACGATAGAAAAGACGTTCAAGAGAAAACGGTCTAAGTTTTACTGCAATTAGTATGCAGCAGAGCATTCAGAAAATGCCCAAATAATATACACGTTAATTCGAACCCGTCTTGTACGCAAAGTAGCAATCCGCGGGCAATATAAGGCACTTAGCGATGTCTATCTACGTTCTATACCATGCCAATGTAACTATCATATCTTAGCGTTCGCAAAAAGCACCTAGAGTTGTGACCTTGAACGCTCCTTCATAAGTAGATAACTCCTACACGATAGAAAAGACGTTCAAGAGAAAACGGTCTAAGTTTTACTGCAATTAGTATGCAGCAGAGCTTTCAGAAAATGCCCAAATAATATACACGTTAATTCGAACCCGTTTTGTACGCAAAGTAGCAATCCGCGGGCAATATTAGCGATGTCTATCTATGTTCTATACCATGCCAATGTAACTATCATATCTTAGAGTTCGCATACAGCACCTAGAGTTGTGACCTTGAACCCTCCTTCATAAGTAGATAACTCCTTCACGATAGAAAAGACGTTCAAGAGAAAACGGTCTAAGTTTTACTGCAATTAGTATGCAGCAGAGCATTCAGAAAATGCCCAAATAATATACACGTTAATTCGAACCCGTCTTGTACGCAAAGTAGCAATCCGCGGGCAATATAAGGCACCTCGCGATGTCTATACATGTTCTATACCACATGCCAATGTAACTATCATATCTTAGCGTTCGCATAGAGCACCTAGAGTTGTGACCTTGACCGCTCCTTCATAAGTAGATAACTACTACACAATAGAAAAGACGTACAAGTGAAAATGGATTTAGTTTTACTGCAATTACAATGCAGCAGAGCTGCCAAATAATGCCCAGATAATATACGCGTTAATTCTAATCCGTTTTGTAAACAAAGCAGCAATCCGTGGGCTATTAAGGACACTTCGCGATGTCTATCCATGTTCTATACCATGCCAATGTAACTATCATATCTTAGCGTTCGCATAGAGCACCTAGAGTTGTGACCTTGAACGCTCCTTCATAAGTAGATAACTACTACACAATAGAAAAGACGTACAAGTGAAAATGGATTTAGTTTTACGGCAATTAGCATGCAGCAGAGCTGCCAAATAATGCCCAGATAATATACGTGTTAATTCTAATGCGTTTTGTAAGCAAAGCAGCAATCCGTGGGCTATTAAGGACACTTTGCGATGCCTATCCATTTTCTATAACATGCCATTGTAACTACCATATCTTAGCGTTTGCATACAGCACCTAGAGTTGTGACCTTGAACGCTCCTTCATATGTAGATAACTCCTACACGATAGAAAAGACGTTGAAGAGAAAACGGTCTAAGTTTTACTGCAATTAGCAGTAAAACTTAGCAATTATGCAACAAAGCTTTCGAAAAGTACCCAATTAATATTCACGTCAATTCGAACGCGTTTTGTACGCAAAGTATCAATCCGCGGGCTATATAAGGCACTTCGCGATGTCTATCCATGTTCTATACCATGCCAATGTAACTATCATATCTTAGCGTTCGCATAGAGCACCTAGAGTTGTGACCTTGAACGCTCCTTCATAAGTAGATAACTACTACACTATAGAAAAGACATACAAGTGAAAATGGATTTAGTTTTAGGGCAATTAGCATGCAGCAGAGCTGCCAAATAATGCCCAGATAATATACGTGTTAATTCTAATGCGTTTTGTAAACAAAGCAGCAATCCGTGGGCTATTAAGGACACTTTGCGATGCTTATCCATTTTCTATAACATGCCATTGTAACTACCATATCTTAGCGTTTGCATACAGCACCTAGAGTTGTGATCTTGAACGCTCCTTCATATGTAGATAACTCCTACACGATAGAAAAGGCGTTCAAGAGAAAACGGTCTAAGTTTTACTGCAATTAGTATGCAGCAGAGCTTTCAAAAAGTACCCAATTAATATACACGTCAATTCGAACGCGTTTTGTACGCAAAGTATCAATCCGCGGGCTATATAAGGCACTTCGCGATGTCTATACATGTTCTATACCATGCCAATGTAACTATCATATCTTAGCGTTCGCATAGAGCACCTAGAGTTGTGACCTTGACCGCTCCTTGATAAGTAGATAACTACTACACAATAGAAAAGACGTACAAGGGAAAATGGATTTAGTTTTACTGCAATTACCATGCAGCAGAGCTGCCAAATAATGCCCAGATAATATACGCGTTAATTCTAATCCGTTTTGTAAACAAAGCAGCAATCCGTGGGCTATTAAGGACACTTCGCGATGCCTATCCATGTTCTACACCATGTCAATGTTACTATCATATCTTAGGGTTCGCATAGAGCACAAAGAGCTGTGACCATGAACGACGCTCCTTCATTCGTAGATTACTGCTACACGATAGAAAAGACGTACAAGTGAAAATGGATTTAGTTTTACTGCAATTAGCATGCAGCAGAGCTGCCAAATAATGCCCAGATTAATATACGCGATAATTCGAATGCGTTTTGTAAACAAAGCAGCAATCCGTGGGCTATTAAGGACACTTTGCGATGCCTATCCATTTTCTATACCATGCCATTGTTACTACCATATCTTAGCGTTCGCATACAGTACCTAGAGTTGTGACCTTGAACGCTCCTTCATAAGTAGATAACTCCTACACGATAGAAAAGGCGTTCAAGAGAAAACGGTCTAAGTTTTACTGCAATTAGTATGCAGCAGAGCTTTCAGAAAATGCCCAAATAATATACACGTTAATTCGAACCCGTTTTGTACGCAAAGTAGCAATCTGCGGGCAATATAAGGCACTTAGCGATGTCTATCTATGTTCTATACCATGCCAATGTAACTATCATATCTTAGCGTTCGCATAGAGCACCTAGAGTTGTGACCTTGAACGCTCCTTCATAAGTAGATAACTACTACACTATAGAAAAGACATACAAGTGAAAATGGATTTAGTTTTACGGCAATTAGCATGCAGCAGAGCTGCCAAATAATGCCCAGATAATATACGTGTTAATTCTAATGCGTTTTGTAAACAAAGCAGCAATCCGTGGGCTATTAAGGACACTTTGCGATGCTTATCCATTTTCTATAACATGCCATTGTAACTACCATATCTTAGCGTTTGCATACAGCACCTAGAGTTGTGATCTTGAACGCTCCTTCATATGTAGATAACTCCTACACGATAGAAAAGACGTTGAAGAGAAAACGGTCTAAGTTTTACTGCAATTAGTATGCAGCAGAGCTTTCAGTAAATTCCCAAATAATATACACATTAATTCGAACGCGTTTTGTACGCAAAGTAGCAATCCGCGTGTAATATAAGGCACTTCACGATGTCTATCCATGTTCTATACCATGCCAATGTAACTATCATATCTTAGCGTTCGCATAGAGCACCTATAGTTGTGACCTTGACCGCTCCTTCATAAGTAGATAACTACTACACAATAGAAAAGACGTACAAGTGAATATGGATTTAGTTTTACTCCAATTACCATGCAGCAGAGCTGCCAAATAATGCCCAGATAATATACGCGTTAATTCTAATGCGTTTTGTAAACAAAGCAGCAATCCGTGGGCTATTAAGGACACTTCGCGATGCCTATCCATGTTCTACACCATGTCAATGTTACTATCATAACTTAGGGTTCGCATAGAGCACAAAGAGCTGTGACCTTGAACGCTCCTTCATTCGTAGATTACTGCTACACGATAGAAAAGACGTACAAGTGAAAATGGATTTAGTTTTACTGCAATTAGCATGCAGCAGAGCTGCCAAATAATGCCCAGATAATATACGCGTTAATTCGAATGCGTTTTGTAAACAAAGCAGCAATCCGTGGGCTATTAGGACACTTCGCGATGCCTATCCATTTTCTATACCACGCCATTGTAACTACCATATCTCAGCGTTCGCATACAATACCTAGAGTTGTAACCTTGAACGCTCCTTCATAAGTAGATAACTCCTACACGATAGAAAAGGCGTTCAAGAGAAAACGGTCTAAGTTTTACTGCAATTAGTATGCAGCAGAGCTTTCAAAAAGTACCCAATTAATATACACGTCAATTCGAACGCGTTTTGTACGCAAAGTATCAATCCGCGGGCTATATAAGGCACTTCGCGATGTCTATACATGTTCTATACCATGCCAATGTAACTATCATATCTTAGCGTTCGCATAGAGCACCTAGAGTTGTGACCTTGACCGCTCCTTGATAAGTAGATAACTACTACACAATAGAAAAGACGTACAAGGGAAAATGGATTTAGTTTTACTGCAATTACCATGCAGCAGAGCTGCCAAATAATGCCCAGATAATATACGCGTTAATTCTAATCCGTTTTGTAAACAAAGCAGCAATCCGTGGGCTATTAAGGACACTTCGCGATGCCTATCCATGTTCTACACCATGTCAATGTTACTATCATATCTTAGGGTTCGCATAGAGCACAAAGAGCTGTGACCATGAACGACGCTCCTTCATTCGTAGATTACTGCTACACGATAGAAAAGACGTACAAGTGAAAATGGATTTAGTTTTACTGCAATTAGCATGCAGCAGAGCTGCCAAATAATGCCCAGATTAATATACGCGATAATTCGAATGCGTTTTGTAAACAAAGCAGCAATCCGTGGGCTATTAAGGACACTTTGCGATGCCTATCCATTTTCTATACCATGCCATTGTTACTACCATATCTTAGCGTTCGCATACAGTACCTAGAGTTGTGACCTTGAACGCTCCTTCATAAGTAGATAACTCCTACACGATAGAAAAGGCGTTCAAGAGAAAACGGTCTAAGTTTTACTGCAATTAGTATGCAGCAGAGCTTTCAGAAAATGCCCAAATAATATACACGTTAATTCGAACCCGTTTTGTACGCAAAGTAGCAATCCGCGGGCAATATAAGGCACTTAGCGATGTCTATCTATGTTCTATACCATGCCAATGTAACTATCATATCTTAGCGTTCGCATAGAGCACCTAGAGTTGTGACCTTGAACGTTCCTTCATAAGTAGATAACTACTACACAATAGAAAAGACGTACAAGTGAAAATGGATTTAGTTTTACGGCAATTAGCATGCAGCAGAGCTGCCAAATAATGCCCAGATAATATACGCGTTAATTCTAATGCGTTTTGTAAACAAAGCAGCAATCCGTGGGCTATTAAGGACACTTTGCGATGCCTATCCATTTTCTATAACATGCCATTGTAACTACCATATCTTAGCGTTTGCATACGGCACCTAGAGTTGTGACCTTGAACGCTCCTTCATAAGTAGGTAACTCCTACACGATAGAAAAGACGTTCAAGAGAAAACGGTCTAAGTTTTACTGCAATTAGTATGCAGCAGATCTTTCAAAAAGTACCCAATTAATATACACGTCAATTCGAACGCGTTTTGTACGCAAAGTAGCAATCCGCGGGCTATATAAGGCACTTCGCGATGTCTATCCATGTTCTATACCATGCCAATGTAACTACCATATCTTAGCGTTCGCATAGAGCACATAGAGTTGTGACCTTGAACGCTCCTTCATAAGTAGATAACTCCTACACGATAGAAAAGACGTTCAAGAGAAAACGGTCTAAGATTTACTGCAATTAGTATGCAGCAGAGCTTTCAGAAAAAGCCCAAATAATATACACGTTAATTCGAACCCGTTTTGTACGCAAAGTAGCAATCCGCGGGCAATATAAGGCACTTAGCGATGTCTATCTATGTTCTATACCATGCCAATGTAACTATCATATCTTAGCGTTCGCATAGAGCTCTTAGAGTTGTGACCTTGAACGCTCCTTCATAAGTAGATATCGCCTACACGATATTAAAGACGTACAATAGAAAACGGACTAAGTTTAACTGCAATTAGCATGCAGCAGAGCTGCCAAATAATGCCCAGATAATATACGCGTTAATTCGAATGCGTTTTGTAAACAAAGCAGCAATCCGTGGGCTATTAAGGACACTTCGCGATGCCTATCCATTTTCTATACCATGCCATTGTAACTACCATATATTAGCGTTCGCATACAGTACCTAGAGTTGTGACCTTGAACGCTCCTTCATAAGTAGATAACTCCTACACGATAGAAAAGACGTACAAGTGAAAATGGATTTAGTTTTACTGCAATTACAATGCAGCAGAGCTGCCAAATAATGCCCAGATAATATACGCGTTAATTCGAACCCGTTTTGTACGCAAAGTAGCAATCCGCGGGCAATATTAGCGATGTCTATCTATGTTCTATACCATGCCAATGTAACTATCATATCTTAGAGTTCGCATACAGCACCTAGAGTTGTGACCTTGAACGCTCCTTCATAAGTAGATAACTCCTACACAATAGAAAAGACGCACAAGTGAAAATGGATTTAGTTTTACGGCAATTAACATGCAGCAGAGCTGCCAAATAATGCCCAGATAATATACGCGTTAATTCTAATGCCTTTTGTAAACAAAGCAGCAATCCGTGGGCTATTAAGGACACTTTGCGATGCCTATCCATTTTCTATACCATGCCATTGTTACTACCATATCTTAGCGTTTGCATACAGTACCTAGAGTTGTGACCTTGAACGCTCCTTCATAAGTAGGTAACTCCTACACGATAGAAAAGGCGTTCAAGAGAAAACGGTCTAAGTTTTACTGCAATTAGTATGCAGCAGAGCTTTCAGAAAATGCCCAAATAATATACACGTTAATTCGAACCCGTTTTGTACGCAAAGTAGCAATCCGCGGGCAATATAAGGCATTTAGCGATGTCTATCTATGTTCTATACCATGCCAATGTAACTATCATATCTTAGCGTTCGCATACAGCACCTAGAGTTGTGACCTTGAACGCTCCTTCATAAGTAGATAACTCCTACACGATATAAAAGACATTCAAGAGAAAGCGGTCTAAGTTTTACTGCAATTAGTATGCAGCAGAGCTTTCAAAAAGTACCCAATTAATATACAAGTCAATTCGAACGCGTTTTGTACGCAAAGTAGCAATCCGCGGGCTATCTAAGGCACTTCGCGATGTCTATCCATGTTCTATACCATGCCAATGTAACTACGTTATCTTAGCGTTCGCATAGAGCACCTAGAGTTGTGACCTTGAACACTCTTTCATAAGTAGATAACTCCTACACGATAGAAAAGACGTTCAAGAGAAAACGGTCTAAATTTTACTGCAATTAGTATGCAGCAGAGCTTTCAGAAAATGCCCAAATAATATACACGTTAATTCGAACCCGTTTTGTAGGCAAAGTAGCAATCCGCGGGCAATATAAGGCATTTAGCGATGTCTATCTATGTTCTATACCATGCCAATGTAACTATCATATCTTAGCGTTCGCATACAGCACCTAGAGTTGTGACCTTGAACGCTCCTTCATAAGTAGATAACTCCTACACGATAGAAAAGACGTTCCAGAGAAAACGGTCTAAGATTTACTGCAATTAGTATGCAGCAGAGCTTTCAGAAAATGCCCAATTAATATACACGTTAATTCGAACCCGTTTTGTACGCAAAGTAGCAATCCGCGGGCAATATAAGGCACTTAGCGATGTCTATCTATGTTCTATACCATGCCAATGTAACTATCATATCTTAGCGTTCGCATAGAGCTCCTAGAGTTGTGACCTTGAACGCTCTTTCATAAGTAGATATCTCCTACACGATATAAGAGACGTACAATAGAAAACGGACTAAGTTTAACTGCAATTAGCATGCAGCAGAGCTGCCAAATAAAGCCCAGATAATATTCGCGTTAATTCGAATGCGTTTTGTAAACAAAGCAGCAATCCGTGGGCTATTAAGGACACTTCGCGATGCCTATCCATTTTCTATACCATGCCATTGTAACTACCATATCTTAGCGTTCGCATACAGTACCTAGAGTTATGACCTTGAACGCTCCTTCATAAGTAGATAACTCCTACACGATAGAAAAGGCGTTCAAGAGAAAACGGTCTAAGTTTTACTGCAATTAGTATCCAGCAGAGCTTTCAAAAAGTACCCCATTAATATACACGTCAATTCAAACGCGTTTTGTACGCAAAGTATTGATCCGCGGGCTATATAAGGCACTTCGCGATGTCTATCCATGTTCTATACCATGCCAATGTAACTATCATATCTTAGCGTTCGCATAGAGCACCTAGAGTTGTGACCTTGACCGCTCCTTCATAAGTAGATAACTACTACACAATAGAAAAGACGTACAAGTGAAAATGGATTTAGTTTTACTGCAATTAGCATGCAGCAGAGCTGCCAAATATTGCCCAGATAATATACGCGTTAATTCGAATGCGTTTTGTAAACAAAGCAGCAATCCGTGGGCTATTAAGGACATTTCGCGATGCCTATCCATTTTCTATACCATGCCATTGTAACTACCATATCTTAGCGTTCGCATACAGTACCTAGAGTTGTGACCTTGAACGCTCCTTCATAAGTAGATAACTCCTACACGATAGAAAAGGCGTTCAAGAGAAAACGGTCTAAGTTTTACTGCAATTAGTATCCAGCAGAGCTTTCAAAAAGTACCCAATTAATATACACGTCAATTCGAACGCGTTTTGTACGCAAAGTATTGATCCGCGGGCTATATAAGGCACTTCGCGATGTCTATCCATGTTCTATACCATGCCAATGTAACTACCATATCTTAGCGTTCGCATAGAGCACCTAGAGTTGTGACCTTGAACACTCCTTCATAAGTAGATAACTCCTACACGATAGAAAAGACGTTCAAGAGAAAACGGTCTAAATTTTACTGCAATTAGTATGCAGCAGAGCTTTCAGAAAATGCCCAAATAATATACACGTTAATTCGAACCCGTTTTGTACGCAAAGTAGCAATCCGCGGGCAATATAAGGCATTTAGCGATGTCTATCTATGTTCTATACCATGCCAATGTAACTATCATATCTTAGCGTTCGCATAGAGCACCTAGAGTTGTGACCTTGAACGCTCCTTCATAAGTAGATAACTACTACACAATAGAAAAGACGTACAAGTGAAAATGGATTTAGTTTTACGGCAATTAGCATGCAGCAGAGCTGCCAAATAATGCCCAGATAATATACACGTTAATTCTAATGCGTTTTGTAAACAAAGCAGCAATCCGTGGGCTATTAAGGACACTTTGCGATGCCTATCGATTTTCTATAACATGCCATTGTAACTACCATATCTTAGCTTTTGCATACAGCACCTAGAGTTGTGACCTTGAACGCTCCTTCATAAGTAGGTAACTCCTACACGATAGAAAAGACGTTCAAGAGAAAACGGTCTAAGTTTTACTGCAATTAGTATGCAGCAGATCTTTCAAAAAGTACCCAATTAATATACACGTCAATTCGAACGCGTTTTGTACGCAAAGTAGCAATCCGCGGGCTATATAAGGCACTTCGCGATGTCTATCCATGTTCTATACCATGCCAATGTAACTACCATATCTTAGCGTTCGCATAGAGCACATAGAGTTGTGACCTTGAACGCTCCTTCATAAGTAGATAACTCCTACACGATAGAAAAGACGTTCAAGAGAAAACAGTCTAAGATTTACTGCAATTAGTATGCAGCAGAGCTTTCAGAAAAAGCCCAAATAATATACACGTTAATTCGAACCCGTTTTGTACGCAAAGTAGCAATCCGCGGGAAATATAAGGCACTTAGCGATGTCTATCTATGTTCTATACCATGCCAATGTAACTATCATATCTTAGCGTTCGCATAGAGCTCTTAGAGTTGTGACCTTGAACGCTCCTTCATAAGTAGATATCGCCTACACGATATTAAAGACGTACAATAGAAAACGGACTAAGTTTAACTGCAATTAGCATGCAGCAGAGCTGCCAAATAATGCCCAGATAATATACGCGTTAATTCGAATGCGTTTTGTAAACAAAGCAGCAATCCGTGGGCTATTAAGGACACTTCGCGATGCCTATCCATTTTCTATACCATGCCATTGTAACTACCATATATTAGCGTTCGCATACAGTACCTAGAGTTGTGACCTTGAACGCTCCTTCATAAGTAGATAACTCCTACACGATAGAAAAGACGTACAAGTGAAAATGGATTTAGTTTTACTGCAATTACAATGCAGCAGAGCTGCCAAATAAAGCCCAGATAATATACGCGTTAATTCGAACCCGTTTTGTACGCAAAGTAGCAATCCGCGGGCAATATTAGCGATGTCTATCTATGTTCTATACCATGCCAATGTAACTATCATATCTTAGAGTTCGCATACAGCACCTAGAGTTGTGACCTTGAACGCTCCTTCATAAGTAGATAACTCCTACACAATAGAAAAGACGTACAAGTGAAAATGGATTTAGTTTTACGGCAATTAACATGCAGCAGAGCTGCCAAATAATGCCCAGATAATATACGCGTTAATTCTAATGCGTTTTGTAAACAAAGCAGCAATCCGTGGGCTATTAAGGACACTTTGCGATGCCTATCCATTTTCTATACCATGCCATTGTAACTACCATATTTTTCTATACCATGCATTTGCATACAGTACCTAGAGTTGTGACCTTAAACGCTCCTTCATAAGTAGATAACTCCTACACGATAGAAAAGACGTTCAAGAGAAAACGGTAGAAGTTTTACTGCAATTAGTATGCAGCAGAGCTTTCAGAAAATGCCCAAATAATATACACGTTAATTCGAACCCGTTTTGTACGCAAAGTAGCAATCCGCGGGCTATATGAGGCACTTCGCGATGTCTATCCATGTTCTATACCATGCCAATGTAACTATGATATCTTAGCGTTCGCATAGAGCACCTAGAGTTGTGACCTTGAACACTCCTTCATAAGTAGATAACTCCTACACGATAGAAAAGACGTTCAAGAGAAAACGGTCTAAATTTTACTGCAATTAGCATGCAGCAGAGCTGCCAAATAATGCCCAGATAATATACGCGTTAATTCTAATGCGTTTTGTAAACAAAGCAGCAATCCGTGGGCTATTAAGGACACTTTGCGATGCCTATCCATTTTCTATACCATGCCATTGTAACTACCATATCTTAGCGTTTGCATACAGTACCTAGAGTTGTGACCTTAAACGCTCCTTCATAAGTAGATAACTCCTACACGATAGAAAAGACGTTCAAGAGAAAACGGTCTAAGTTTTACTGCAATTAGTATGCAGCAGAGCTTTCGAAAAGTACCCAATTAATATACACGTCAATTCGAACGCGCTTTGTACGCAAGGTATCAATGCGCGGGCTATATAAGGCACTTCGCGATGTCTATCCATATTCTATACCATGCCAATGTAACTATCATATCTTAGCGTTCGCATAGAGCACCTAGAGTTGTGACTTTGACCGCTCCTTCATAAGTAGATAACTACTACACAATAGAAAAGACGTACAAGTGAAAATGGATTTAGTTTTACTGCAATTACCATGCAGCAGAGCTGCCAAATAATGCCCAGATAAAATACGCGTTAATTCTAATGCGTTTTGTAAACAAAGCAGCAATCCGTGAGCTATTAAGGACACTTCGCGATGTCTATCCATGTTCTATACCATGCCAATGAAACTATCATATCTTAGCGTTCGCATAGAGCACCTAGAGTTGTGACCTTGAACGCTCCTTCATAAGTAGATAACTACTACACAATAGAAAAGACGTACAAGTGAAAATGGATTTAGTTTTACGGCAATTAGCATGCAGCAGAGCTGCCAAATAATGCCCAGATAATATACGCGTTAATTCTAATGCGTTTTGTAAACAAAGCAGCAATCCGTGGGCTATTAAGGACACTTTGCGATGCCTATCCATTTTCTATTCCATGCCATTGTAACTACCATATCTTAGCGTTTGCATACAGTACCTAAAGTTGTGACCTTGAACGCTCCTTCATAAGTAGATAACTCCTACACGATAGAAAAGACGTTCAAGAGAAAACGGTCGAAGTTTTACTGCAATTAGTATGCAGCAGAGCTTTCAGAAAATGCCCAAATAATATACACGTTAATTCGAACCCGTTTTGTACGCAAAGTAGCAATCCGCGGGCAATATTAGCGATGTCTATCTATGTTCTATACCATGCCAATGTAACTATCATATCTTAGAGTTCGCATACAGCACCTAGAGTTGTGACCTTGAACGCTCCTTCATAAGTAGAAAACTCCTTCACGATAGAAAAGACGTTCAAGAGAAAACGGTCTAAGTTTTACTGCAATTAGTATGCAGCAGAGCATTCAGAAAATGCCCAAATAACATAAACGTTAATTCGAACCCGTCTTGTACGCAAAGTAGCAATCCGCGGGCAATATAAGGCACTTAGCGATGTCTATCTACGTTCTATACTATGCCAATGTAACTATCATATCTTAGCGTTCGCATACAGCACCTAGAGTTGTGACCTTGAACGCTCCTTCATAAGTAGATAACTCCTACACGATAGAAAAGATGTTCAAGAGAAAGCGGTCTAAGTTTTACTGCAATTAGTATGCAGCAGAGCTTTCAGAAAATGCTCAAATAATATACACGTTAATTCGAACCCGTTTTGTACGCAAAGTAGCAATCCGCGGGCAATATTAGCGATCTCTATCTATGTTCTATACCATGCCAATGTAACTATCATATCTTAGAGTTCGCATACAGCACCTAGAGTTGTGACCTTGAACCCTCCTTCATAAGTAGATAACTCCTTCACGATAGAAAAGACGTTCAAGAGAAAACGGTCTAAGTTTTACTGCAATTAGTATGCAGCAGAGCATTCAGAAAATGCCCAAATAATATACACGTTAATTCGAACCCGTCTTGTACGCAAAGTAGCAATCCGCGGGCAATATAAGGCACTTCGCGATGTCTATACATGGTCTATACCATGCCAATGTAACTATCATATCTTAGCGTTCGCATAGAGCACCTAGAGTTGTGACCTTGACCGCTCCTTCATAAGTAGATAACTACTACACAGTAGAAAAGACGTACAAGTGAAAATGGATTTAGTTTTACGGCAATTAGCATGCAGCAGAGCTGCCAAATAATGCCCAGATAATATACGCGTTAATTCTAATGCGTTTTGTAAACAAAGCAGCAATCCGTGGGCTATTAAGGACACTTTGCGATGCCTATCCATTTTCTATAACATGCCATTGTAACTACCATATCTTAGCGTTTGCATACAGCACCTAGAGTTGTGACCTTGAACGCTCCTTCATATGTAGATAACTCCTACACGATAGAAAAGACGTTGAAGAGAAAACGGTCTAAGTTTTACTGCAATTAGTATGCAGCAGAGCTTTCAGTAAATGCCCAAATAATATACACGTTAATTCGAACGCGTTTTGTACGCAAAGTAGCAATCCGGGGGTAATATAAGGCACTTCACGATGTCTATCCATGTTCTATTCCATGCCAATGTAACTATCATATCTTAGCGCTCGCATAGAGCACCTAGAGTTGTGACCTTGAACGCTCCTTCATAAGTAGATAACTACTACACAATAGAAAAGACGTACAAGTGAAGATGGATTTAGTTTTACGGCAATTAGCATGCAGCAGAGCTGCCAAATAATGCCCAGATAATATACGCGATAATTCTAATGCGTTTTGTAAACAAAGCAGCAATTCGTGGGCTATTAAGGACACTTCGCGATGCCTATCCATGTTCTACACCATGTCAATGTTACTATCATATCTTAGGGTTCGCATAGAGCACAAGGAGCTGTGACCTTGAACGCTCCTTCATTTGTAGATTACTGCTACACGATAGAAAAGACGTACAAGTGAAAATGGATTTAGTTTTACTGCAATTACCATGCAGCAGAGCTGCCAAATAATGCCCAGATAATATACGCGTTAATTCTAATGCGTTTTGTAAACAAAGCAGCAATCCGTGGGCTATTAAGGACACTTCACGATGTCTATGCATTTTCTATACCATGCCAATGTAACTATCATATCTTAGCGTTCGCATAGAGCACCTAGAGTTGTGACCTTGAACGCTCCTTCATAAGTAGATAACTACTACACAATAGAAAAGACGTACAAGTGAAGATGGATTTAGTTTTACGGCAATTAGCATGCAGCAGAGCTGCCAAATAATGCCCAGATAATATACGCGATAATTCTAATGCGTTTTGTAAACAAAGCAGCAATCCGTGGGCTTTTAAGGACACTTTGCGATGCCTATCCATTTTCTATACCATGCCATTGTAACTACCATATCTTAGCGTTCGCATACAGTACCTAGAGTTGTGACCTTGAACGCTCCTTCATAAGTAGATAACTCCTACACGATAGAAAAGACGTTCAAGAGAAAACGGTCGAAGTTTTACTGCAATTAGTATGCAGCAGAGCTTTCAGAAAATGCCTAAATAATATACACGTTAATTCGAACCCGTTTTGTACGCAAAGTAGCAATCCGCGGGCAATATAAGGCACTTAGCGATGTCTATCTATGTTCTATACCATGCCAATGTAACTATCATATCTTAGCGTTCGCATACAGCACCTAGAGTTGTGACCTTGAACGCTCCTTCATAAGTAGGTAACTCCTACACGATAGAAAGGACGTTCAAGAGAAAACGGTCTAAGTTCTACTGCAATTAGTATGCAGCAGATCTTTCAAAAAGTACCCAATTAATATACACGTCAATTCGAACGCGTTTTGTACACAAAGTAGCAATCCGCGGGCTATATAAGGCACTTCGCGATGTCTATCCATGTTCTGTACCATGCCAATGTAACTACCATATCTTAGCGTTCGCATAGAGTACATAGAGTTGTGACCTTGAACGCTCCTTCATAAGTAGATAACTCCTACACGATAGAAAAGACGTTCAAGAGAAAACGGTCTAAGATTTACTGCAATTAGTATGCAGCAGAGCTTTCAGAAAATGCCCAAATAATATACACGTTAATTCGAACCCGTTTTGTACGCAAAGTAGCAATCCGCGGGCAATATAAGGCACTTAGCGATGTCTATCTATGTTCTATACCATGCCAATGTAACTATCATATCTTAGCGTTCGCATAGAGCTCCTAGAGTTGTGACCTTGAACGCTCCTTCATAGGTAGATATCGCCTACACGATATAAAAGACGTACAATAGAAAACGGACTAAGTTTAACTGCAATTAGCATGCAGCAGAGCTGCCAAATAATGCCCAGATAATATACGCGTTAATTCGAATGCGTTTTGTAAACAAAGCAGCAATCCGTGGGCTATTAAGCTACACTTCGCGATGCCTATCCATTTTCTATACCATGCCATTGTAACTATCATATATTAGCGTTCGCATACAGTACCTAGAGTTGTGACCTTGAACGCTCCTTCATAAGTAGATAACTCCTACACGATAGAAAAGACGTACAAGTGAAAATGGATTTAGTTTTACTGCAATTAGCATGCAGCAGAGCTACCAAATAATGCCCAGATAATATATGCGTTAATTCGAATGCGTTTTGTAAACAAAGCAGCAATCCGTGGGCTATTAAGGACACTTCGCGATGCCTATCCATTTTCTATACCATGCCATTGTAACTATCATATATTAGCGTTCGCATACAGTACCTAGAGTTGTGACCTTGAACGCTCCTTCATAAGTAGATATCGCCTACACGATATAAAAGACGTACAATAGAAAACGGACTAAGTTTAACTGCAATTAGCATGCAGCAGAGCTGCCAAATAATGCCCAGATAATATACGCGTTAATTCGAATGCGTTTTGTAAACAAAGCAGCAATCCGTGGGCTATTAAGGACACTTCGCGATGCCTATCCATTTTCTATACCATGCCATTGTAACTATCATATATTAGCGTTCGCATACAGTACCTAGAGTTGTGACCTTGAACGCTCCTTCATAAGTAGATAACTCCTACACGATAGAAAAGACGTACAAGTGAAAATGGATTTAGTTTTACTGCAATTACCATGCAGCAGAGCTGCCAAATAATGCCCAGATAATATACGTGTTAATTCTAATGCGTTTTGTAAACAAAGCAGCAATCCATGGGCTATTAAGGACACTTCGCGATGCCTATCCATTTTCTATACCATGCCATTGTAACTATCATATATTAGCGTTCGCATACAGTACCTAGAGTTGTGACCTTGAACGCTCCTTCATAAGTAGATAACTCCTACACCATAGAAAAGACGTACAAGTGAAAATGGATTTAGTTTTACTGTAATTAGCATGCAGTAGAGCTGCCAAATAATGCCCAGATAATATATGCGTTAATTCGAATGCGTTTTGTAAACAAAGCAGCAATCCGTGGGCTATTAAGGACACTTCGCGATGCCTATCCATTTTCTATACCATGCCATTGTAACTACCATATCTTAGCGTTCGCATACAGTACCTAGAGTTGTGACCTTGAACGCTCCTTCATAAGTAGATAACTCCTACACGATAGAAAAAGCGTTCAAGAGAAAACCGTCTAAGTTTTACTGCAATTAGAATGCAGCAGAGCTTTCAGAAAATGCCCAAATAATATACACGTTAATTCGAACCCGTTTTATACGCAAAGTAGCAATCCGCGGGCAATATAAGGCACTTAGCGATGTCTATCTATGTTCTATACCATGCCAATGTAACTATCTAATCTTAGCGTTCGCATACAGTACCTAGAGATGTGACCTTGAACGCTCCTTCATAAGTAGATAACTCCTACACGATAGAAAAGACGTTCAAGAGAAAGCGGTCTAAGTTTTACTGCAATTAGTATGCAGCAGAGCTTTCAAAAAGTACCCAATTAATATACACGTCAATTCGAACGCGTTTTGTACGCAAAGTAGCAATCCGCGGGCTATATAAGGCACTTCGCGATGTCTATCCATGTTCTATACCATGCCAATGTAACTATGATATCTTAGCGTTCGCATAGAGCACCTAGAGTTGTGACCTTGAACACTCCTTCATAAGTAGATAACTCCTACACGATAGAAAAGACGTTCAAGAGAAAACGGTCTAAATTTTACTGCAATTAGCATGCATCAGAGCTGCCAAATAATGCCCAGATAATATACGCGTTAATTCTAATGCGTTTTGTAAACAAAGCAGCAATCCGTGGGCTATTAAGGACACTTTGCGATGCCTATCCATTTTCTATACCATGCCATTGTAACTACCATATCTTAGCGTTTGCATACAGTACCTAGAGTTGTGACCTAAAACGCTCCTTCATAAGTAGATAGATAACTCCTACACGATAGAAAAGACGTTCAAGAGAAAACGGTCGAAGTTTTACTGCAATTAGTATGCAGCAGAGCTTTCAGAAAATGCCCAAATAATATACACGTTAATTCGAACCCGTCTTGTACGCAAAGTAGCAATCCGCGGGCAATATAAGGCACTCAGCGATGTCTATCTATATTCTATACCATGCCAATCTAACTATCATATCTTAGCGTTCGCATACAGCACCTAGAGTTGTGACCTTGAACGCACCTTCATAAGTAGATAACTCCTACACGATAGAAAAGACGTTCAAGAGAAAACGGTCTAAGTTTTACTGCAATTAGTATGCAGCAGAGCTTTCGAAAAGTACCCAATTAATATACACGTCAATTCGAACGCGCTTTGTACGCAAAGTATCAATGCGCGGGCTATATAAGGCACTTCGCGATGTCTATCCATGTTCTATACCATGCCAATGTAACTATCATATCTTAGCGTTCGCATAGAGCACCTAGAGTTGTGACTTTGACCCCTCCTTCATAAGTAGATAACTACTACACAATAGAAAAGACGTACAAGTGAAAATGGATTTAGTTTTACTGCAATTACCATGCAGCAGAGCTGCCAAATAATGCCCAGATAAAATACGCGTTAATTCTAATGCGTTTTGTAAACAAAGCAGCAATCCGTGAGCTATTAAGGACACTTCGCGATGTCTATCCATGTTCTATACCATGCCAATGTAACTATCATATCTTAGCGTTCGCATAGAGCACCTAGAGTTGTGACCTTGAACGCTCCTTCATAAGTAGATAACTACTACACAGTAGAAAAGACGTACAAGTGAAAATGGATTTAGTTTTACGGCAATTAGCATGCAGCAGAGCTGCCAAATAATGCCCAGATAATATACGCGTTAATTCTAATGCGTTTTGTAAACAAAGCAGCAATCCGTGGGCTATTAAGGACACTTCGCGATGCCTATCCATGTTCCACACCATGTCAATGTTACTATCATATCTTAGGGTTCGCATAGAGCACAAAGAGCTGTGACCTTGAACGCTCCTTCATTCGTAGATTACTGCTACACGATAGAAAAGACGTACAAGTGAAAATGGATTTAGTTTTACTGCAATTAGCATGCAGCAGAGCTGCCAAATAATGCCCAGATAATATACGCGTTAATTCGAATTCGTTTTGTATACAAAGCAGCAATCCGTGGGCTATTAAGGACACTTCGCGATGCCTATCCATTTTCTATTCCATGCCATTGTAACTACCATATCTCAGCGTTCGCATAGAGCACCTAGAGTTGTGACCTTGAACGCTCCTTCATTCGTAGATTACTGCTACACGATAGAAAAGACATACAAGTGAAAATGGATTTAGTTTTACGGCAATTAGCATGCAGCAGAGCTGCCAAATAATACACAGATAATATACGCGTTGATTCTAATGCGTTTTGTAAACAAAGCAGCAATCCGTGGGCTATTAAGGACACTTTGCGATGCCTATCCATTTTCTATAACATGCCATTGTAACTACCATATCTTAGCGTTTGCATACAGCACCTAGAGTTGTGACCTTGAACGCTCCTTCATAAGTAGATAACTCGTACACGATAGAAAAGACGTTCAAGAGAAAGCGGTCTAAGTTTTACTGCAATTAGTATGCAGCAGAGCTTTCAAAAAGTACCCAATTAATATACACGTCAATTCGAACGCGTTTTGTACGCAAAGTAGCAATCCGCGGGCTATATAAGGCACTTCGCGATGTCTATCCATGTTCTATACCATGCCAATGTAACTATGATATCTTAGCGTTCGCATAGAGCACCTAGAGTTGTGACCTTGAACACTCCTTCATATGTAGATAACTCCTACACGATAGAGAAGACGTTCAAGAGAAAACGGTCTAAATTTTACTGCAATTAGCATGCAGCAGAGCTGCCAAATAATGCCCAGATAATATACGCGTTAATTCTAATGCGTTTTGTAAACAAAGCAGCAATCCGTGGGCTATTAAGGACACTTTGCGATGCCTATCCATTTTCTATACCATGCCATTGTAACTACCATATCTTAGCGTTTGCATACAGTACCTAGAGTTGTGACCTTAAACGCTCCTTCATAAGTAGATAACTCCTACACGATAGAAAAGACGTACAGGTGAAAATGGATTTAGTTTTACGGCAATTAGCATGCAGCAGAGCTGCCAAATAATGCCCAGATAATATACACGTTAATTCTAATGCGTTTTGTAAACAAAGCAGCAATCCGTGGGCTATTAAGGACACTTTGCGATGCCTATCCATTTTCTATACCATGCCATTGTAACTACCATATTTTTCTATACCATGCATTTGCATACAGTACCTAGAGTTGTGACCTTAAACGCTCCTTCATAAGTAGATAACTCCTACACGATAGAAAAGACGTTTAAGAGAAAACGGTAGAAGTTTTACTGCAATTAGTATGCAGCAGAGCTTTCAGAAAATGCCCAAATAATATACACGTTAATTCGAACCCGTTTTGTACGCAAAGTAGCAATCCGCGGGCTATATGAGGCACTTCGCGATGTCTATCCATGTTCTATACCATGCCAATGTAACTATGATATCTTAGCGTTCGCATAGAGCACCTAGAGTTGTGACCTTGAACACTCCTTCATAAGTAGATAACTCCTACACGATAGAAAAGACGTTCAAGAGAAAACGGTCTAAATTTTACTGCAATTAGCATGCAGCAGAGCTGCCAAATAATGCCCAGATAATATACGCGTTAATTCTAATGCGTTTTGTAAACAAAGCAGCAATCCGTGGGCTATTAAGGACACTTTGCGATGCCTATCCATTTTCTATACCATGCCATTGTAACTACCATATCTTAGCGTTTGCATACAGTACCTAGAGTTGTGACCTTAAACGCTCCTTCATAAGTAGATAACTCCTACACGATAGAAAAGACGTTCAAGAGAAAACGGTCTAAGTTTTACTGCAATTAGTATGCAGCAGAGCTTTCGAAAAGTACCCAATTAATATACACGTCAATTCGAACGCGCTTTGTACGCAAGGTATCAATGCGCGGGCTATATAAGGCACTTCGCGATGTCTATCCATATTCTATACCATGCCAATGTAACTATCATATCTTAGCGTTCGCATAGAGCACCTAGAGTTGTGACTTTGACCGCTCCTTCATAAGTAGATAACTACTACACAATAGAAAAGACGTACAAGTGAAAATGGATTTAGTTTTACTGCAATTACCATGCAGCAGAGCTGCCAAATAATGCCCAGATAAAATACGCGTTAATTCTAATGCGTTTTGTAAACAAAGCAGCAATCCGTGAGCTATTAAGGACACTTCGCGATGTCTATCCATGTTCTATACCATGCCAATGAAACTATCATATCTTAGCGTTCGCATAGAGCACCTAGAGTTGTGACCTTGAACGCTCCTTCATAAGTAGATAACTACTACACAATAGAAAAGACGTACAAGTGAAAATGGATTTAGTTTTACGGCAATTAGCATGCAGCAGAGCTGCCAAATAATGCCCAGATAATATACGCGTTAATTCTAATGCGTTTTGTAAACAAAGCAGCAATCCGTGGGCTATTAAGGACACTTTGCGATGCCTATCCATTTTCTATTCCATGCCATTGTAACTACCATATCTTAGCGTTTGCATACAGTACCTAAAGTTGTGACCTTGAACGCTTCTTCATAAGTAGATAACTCCTACACGATAGAAAAGACGTTCAAGAGAAAACGGTCGAAGTTTTACTGCAATTAGTATGCAGCAGAGCTTTCAGAAAATGCCCAAATAATATACACGTTAATTCGAACCCGTTTTGTACGCAAAGTAGCAATCCGCGGGCAATATTAGCGATGTCTATCTATGTTCTATACCATGCCAATGTAACTATCATATCTTAGAGTTCGCATACAGCACCTAGAGTTGTGACCTTGAACGCTCCTTCATAAGTAGAAAACTCCTTCACGATAGAAAAGACGTTCAAGAGAAAACGGTCTAAGTTTTACTGCAATTAGTATGCAGCAGAGCATTCAGAAAATGCCCAAATAACATAAACGTTAATTCGAACCCGTCTTGTACGCAAAGTAGCAATCCGCGGGCAATATAAGGCACTTAGCGATGTCTATCTACGTTCTATACTATGCCAATGTAACTATCATATCTTAGCGTTCGCATACAGCACCTAGAGTTGTGACCTTGAACGCTCCTTCATAAGTAGATAACTCCTACACGATAGAAAAGATGTTCAAGAGAAAGCGGTCTAAGTTTTACTGCAATTAGTATGCAGCAGAGCTTTCAGAAAATGCTCAAATAATATACACGTTAATTCGAACCCGTTTTGTACGCAAAGTAGCAATCCGCGGGCAATATTAGCGATCTCTATCTATGTTCTATACCATGCCAATGTAACTATCATATCTTAGAGTTCGCATACAGCACCTAGAGTTGTGACCTTGAACCCTCCTTCATAAGTAGATAACTCCTTCACGATAGAAAAGACGTTCAAGAGAAAACGGTCTAAGTTTTACTGCAATTAGTATGCAGCAGAGCATTCAGAAAATGCCCAAATAATATACACGTTAATTCGAACCCGTCTTGTACGCAAAGTAGCAATCCGCGGGCAATATAAGGCACTTCGCGATGTCTATACATGGTCTATACCATGCCAATGTAACTATCATATCTTAGCGTTCGCATAGAGCACCTAGAGTTGTGACCTTGACCGCTCCTTCATAAGTAGATAACTACTACACAATAGAAAAGACGTACAAGTGAAAATGGATTTAGTTTTACGGCAATTAGCATGCAGCAGAGCTGCCAAATAATGCCCAGATAATATACGCGTTAATTCTAATGCGTTTTGTAAACAAAGCAGCAATCCGTGGGCTATTAAGGACACTTTGCGATGCCTATCCATTTTCTATAACATGCCATTGTAACTACCATATCTTAGCGTTTGCATACAGCACCTAGAGTTGTGACCTTGAACGCTCCTTCATATGTAGATAACTCCTACACGATAGAAAAGACGTTGAAGAGAAAACGGTCTAAGTTTTACTGCAATTAGTATGCAGCAGAGCTTTCAGTAAATGCCCAAATAATATACACGTTAATTCGAACGCGTTTTGTACGCAAAGTAGCAATCCGGGGGTAATATAAGGCACTTCACGATGTCTATCCATGTTCTATTCCATGCCAATGTAACTATCATATCTTAGCGCTCGCATAGAGCACCTAGAGTTGTGACCTTGAACGCTCCTTCATAAGTAGATAACTACTACACAATAGAAAAGACGTACAAGTGAAGATGGATTTAGTTTTACGGCAATTAGCATGCAGCAGAGCTGCCAAATAATGCCCAGATAATATACGCGATAATTCTAATGCGTTTTGTAAACAAAGCAGCAATTCGTGGGCTATTAAGGACACTTCGCGATGCCTATCCATGTTCTACACCATGTCAATGTTACTATCATATCTTAGGGTTCGCATAGAGCACAAGGAGCTGTGACCTTGAACGCTCCTTCATTTGTAGATTACTGCTACACGATAGAAAAGACGTACAAGTGAAAATGGATTTAGTTTTACTGCAATTACCATGCAGCAGAGCTGCCAAATAATGCCCAGATAATATACGCGTTAATTCTAATGCGTTTTGTAAACAAAGCAGCAATCCGTGGGCTATTAAGGACACTTCACGATGTCTATGCATTTTCTATACCATGCCAATGTAACTATCATATCTTAGCGTTCGCATAGAGCACCTAGAGTTGTGACCTTGAACGCTCCTTCATAAGTAGATAACTACTACACAATAGAAAAGACGTACAAGTGAAGATGGATTTAGTTTTACGGCAATTAGCATGCAGCAGAGCTGCCAAATAATGCCCAGATAATATACGCGATAATTCTAATGCGTTTTGTAAACAAAGCAGCAATCCGTGGGCTTTTAAGGACACTTTGCGATGCCTATCCATTTTCTATACCATGCCATTGTAACTACCATATCTTAGCGTTCGCATAGAGCTCCTAGAGTTGTGACCTTGAACGCTCCTTCATAGGTAGATATCGCCTACACGATATAAAAGACGTACAATAGAAAACGGACTAAGTTTAACTGCAATTAGCATGCAGCAGAGCTGCCAAATAATGCCCAGATAATATACGCGTTAATTCGAATGCGTTTTGTAAACAAAGCAGCAATCCGTGGGCTATTAAGCTACACTTCGCGATGCCTATCCATTTTCTATACCATGCCATTGTAACTATCATATATTAGCGTTCGCATACAGTACCTAGAGTTGTGACCTTGAACGCTCCTTCATAAGTAGATAACTCCTACACGATAGAAAAGACGTACAAGTGAAAATGGATTTAGTTTTACTGCAATTAGCATGCAGCAGAGCTACCAAATAATGCCCAGATAATATATGCGTTAATTCGAATGCGTTTTGTAAACAAAGCAGCAATCCGTGGGCTATTAAGGACACTTCGCGATGCCTATCCATTTTCTATACCATGCCATTGTAACTATCATATATTAGCGTTCGCATACAGTACCTAGAGTTGTGACCTTGAACGCTCCTTCATAAGTAGATATCGCCTACACGATATAAAAGACGTACAATAGAAAACGGACTAAGTTTAACTGCAATTAGCATGCAGCAGAGCTGCCAAATAATGCCCAGATAATATACGCGTTAATTCGAATGCGTTTTGTAAACAAAGCAGCAATCCGTGGGCTATTAAGGACACTTCGCGATGCCTATCCATTTTCTATACCATGCCATTGTAACTATCATATATTAGCGTTCGCATACAGTACCTAGAGTTGTGACCTTGAACGCTCCTTCATAAGTAGATAACTCCTACACGATAGAAAAGACGTACAAGTGAAAATGGATTTAGTTTTACTGCAATTACCATGCAGCAGAGCTGCCAAATAATGCCCAGATAATATACGTGTTAATTCTAATGCGTTTTGTAAACAAAGCAGCAATCCATGGGCTATTAAGGACACTTCGCGATGCCTATCCATTTTCTATACCATGCCATTGTAACTATCATATATTAGCGTTCGCATACAGTACCTAGAGTTGTGACCTTGAACGCTCCTTCATAAGTAGATAACTCCTACACCATAGAAAAGACGTACAAGTGAAAATGGATTTAGTTTTACTGTAATTAGCATGCAGTAGAGCTGCCAAATAATGCCCAGATAATATATGCGTTAATTCGAATGCGTTTTGTAAACAAAGCAGCAATCCGTGGGCTATTAAGGACACTTCGCGATGCCTATCCATTTTCTATACCATGCCATTGTAACTACCATATCTTAGCGTTCGCATACAGTACCTAGAGTTGTGACCTTGAACGCTCCTTCATAAGTAGATAACTCCTACACGATAGAAAAAGCGTTCAAGAGAAAACCGTCTAAGTTTTACTGCAATTAGAATGCAGCAGAGCTTTCAGAAAATGCCCAAATAATATACACGTTAATTCGAACCCGTTTTATACGCAAAGTAGCAATCCGCGGGCAATATAAGGCACTTAGCGATGTCTATCTATGTTCTATACCATGCCAATGTAACTATCTAATCTTAGCGTTCGCATACAGTACCTAGAGATGTGACCTTGAACGCTCCTTCATAAGTAGATAACTCCTACACGATAGAAAAGACGTTCAAGAGAAAGCGGTCTAAGTTTTACTGCAATTAGTATGCAGCAGAGCTTTCAAAAAGTACCCAATTAATATACACGTCAATTCGAACGCGTTTTGTACGCAAAGTAGCAATCCGCGGGCTATATAAGGCACTTCGCGATGTCTATCCATGTTCTATACCATGCCAATGTAACTATGATATCTTAGCGTTCGCATAGAGCACCTAGAGTTGTGACCTTGAACACTCCTTCATAAGTAGATAACTCCTACACGATAGAAAAGACGTTCAAGAGAAAACGGTCTAAATTTTACTGCAATTAGCATGCATCAGAGCTGCCAAATAATGCCCAGATAATATACGCGTTAATTCTAATGCGTTTTGTAAACAAAGCAGCAATCCGTGGGCTATTAAGGACACTTTGCGATGCCTATCCATTTTCTATACCATGCCATTGTAACTACCATATCTTAGCGTTTGCATACAGTACCTAGAGTTGTGACCTAAAACGCTCCTTCATAAGTAGATAGATAACTCCTACACGATAGAAAAGACGTTCAAGAGAAAACGGTCGAAGTTTTACTGCAATTAGTATGCAGCAGAGCTTTCAGAAAATGCCCAAATAATATACACGTTAATTCGAACCCGTCTTGTACGCAAAGTAGCAATCCGCGGGCAATATAAGGCACTCAGCGATGTCTATCTATATTCTATACCATGCCAATGTAACTATCATATCTTAGCGTTCGCATACAGCACCTAGAGTTGTGACCTTGAACGCACCTTCATAAGTAGATAACTCCTACACGATAGAAAAGACGTTCAAGAGAAAACGGTCTAAGTTTTACTGCAATTAGTATGCAGCAGAGCTTTCGAAAAGTACCCAATTAATATACACGTCAATTCGAACGCGCTTTGTACGCAAAGTATCAATGCGCGGGCTATATAAGGCACTTCGCGATGTCTATCCATGTTCTATACCATGCCAATGTAACTATCATATCTTAGCGTTCGCATAGAGCACCTAGAGTTGTGACTTTGACCCCTCCTTCATAAGTAGATAACTACTACACAATAGAAAAGACGTACAAGTGAAAATGGATTTAGTTTTACTGCAATTACCATGCAGCAGAGCTGCCAAATAATGCCCAGATAAAATACGCGTTAATTCTAATGCGTTTTGTAAACAAAGCAGCAATCCGTGAGCTATTAAGGACACTTCGCGATGTCTATCCATGTTCTATACCATGCCAATGTAACTATCATATCTTAGCGTTCGCATAGAGCACCTAGAGTTGTGACCTTGAACGCTCCTTCATAAGTAGATAACTACTACACAGTAGAAAAGACGTACAAGTGAAAATGGATTTAGTTTTACGGCAATTAGCATGCAGCAGAGCTGCCAAATAATGCCCAGATAATATACGCGTTAATTCTAATGCGTTTTGTAAACAAAGCAGCAATCCGTGGGCTATTAAGGACACTTCGCGATGCCTATCCATGTTCCACACCATGTCAATGTTACTATCATATCTTAGGGTTCGCATAGAGCACAAAGAGCTGTGACCTTGAACGCTCCTTCATTCGTAGATTACTGCTACACGATAGAAAAGACGTACAAGTGAAAATGGATTTAGTTTTACTGCAATTAGCATGCAGCAGAGCTGCCAAATAATGCCCAGATAATATACGCGTTAATTCGAATTCGTTTTGTATACAAAGCAGCAATCCGTGGGCTATTAAGGACACTTCGCGATGCCTATCCATTTTCTATTCCATGCCATTGTAACTACCATATCTCAGCGTTCGCATAGAGCACCTAGAGTTGTGACCTTGAACGCTCCTTCATTCGTAGATTACTGCTACACGATAGAAAAGACATACAAGTGAAAATGGATTTAGTTTTACGGCAATTAGCATGCAGCAGAGCTGCCAAATAATACACAGATAATATACGCGTTGATTCTAATGCGTTTTGTAAACAAAGCAGCAATCCGTGGGCTATTAAGGACACTTTGCGATGCCTATCCATTTTCTATAACATGCCATTGTAACTACCATATCTTAGCGTTTGCATACAGCACCTAGAGTTGTGACCTTGAACGCTCCTTCATAAGTAGATAACTCGTACACGATAGAAAAGACGTTCAAGAGAAAGCGGTCTAAGTTTTACTGCAATTAGTATGCAGCAGAGCTTTCAAAAAGTACCCAATTAATATACACGTCAATTCGAACGCGTTTTGTACGCAAAGTAGCAATCCGCGGGCTATATAAGGCACTTCGCGATGTCTATCCATGTTCTATACCATGCCAATGTAACTATGATATCTTAGCGTTCGCATAGAGCACCTAGAGTTGTGACCTTGAACACTCCTTCATATGTAGATAACTCCTACACGATAGAGAAGACGTTCAAGAGAAAACGGTCTAAATTTTACTGCAATTAGCATGCAGCAGAGCTGCCAAATAATGCCCAGATAATATACGCGTTAATTCTAATGCGTTTTGTAAACAAAGCAGCAATCCGTGGGCTATTAAGGACACTTTGCGATGCCTATCCATTTTCTATACCATGCCATTGTAACTACCATATCTTAGCGTTTGCATACAGTACCTAGAGTTGTGACCTTAAACGCTCCTTCATAAGTAGATAACTCCTACACGATAGAAAAGACGTACAGGTGAAAATGGATTTAGTTTTACGGCAATTAGCATGCAGCAGAGCTGCCAAATAATGCCCAGATAATATACACGTTAATTCTAATGCGTTTTGTAAACAAAGCAGCAATCCGTGGGCTATTAAGGACACTTTGCGATGCCTATCCATTTTCTATACCATGCCATTGTAACTACCATATCTTAGCGTTTGCATACAGTACCTAGGGTTGTGACCTTGAACGCTCCTTCATAAGTAGATAACTCCTACACGATAGAAAAGACGTTCAAGAGAAAACGGTCGAAGTTTTACTGCAATTAGTATGCAGCAGAGCTTTCAGAAAATGCCCAAATAATATACACGTTAATTCGAACCCGTTTTGTACGCAAAGTAGCAATCCGCAGGCAATATTAGCGATGTCTATCTATGTTCTATACCATGCCAATGTAACTATCATATCTTAGAGTTCGCATACAGCACCTAGAGTTGTGACCTTGAACGCTCCTTCATAAGTAGATAACTCCTTCACGATAGAAAAGACGTTCAAGAGAAAACGGTTTAAGTTTTACTGCAATTAGTATGCAGCAGAGGTTTCAGAAAATGCCCAAATAATATACACGTCAATTTGAACGCGTTTTGTACGCAAAGTAGCAATCCGCGGGCTATATAAGGCACTTAGCGATGTCTATCTATGTTCTATACCATGCCAATGTAACTATCATATCTTAGCGTTCGCACACAGCACCTAGAGTTGTGACCTTGAACGCTCCTTCATAAGTAGATAACTCCTACACGATAGAAAAGACGTTCAAGAGAAAACGGTCGAAGTTTTACTGCAATTAGTATGCAGCAGTGCTTTCAGAAAATGACCAAATAATATACACGTTAATTCGAACCCGTTTTGTACGCAAAGTAGCAATCCGCGGGCAATATAAGGCACTTAGCGATGTCTATCTATGTTCTATACCATGCCAATGTAACTATCATATCTTAGCGTTCGCATACAGCACCTAGAGTTGTGACCTTGAACGCTCCTTCATAAGTAGGTAACTCCTACACGATAGAAAAGACGTTCAAGAGAAAACGGTCTAAGTTTTACTGCAATTAGTATGCAGCAGATCTTTCAAAAAGTACCCAATTAATATACACGTCAATTCGAACGCGTTTTGTACGCAAAGTAGCAATCCGCGGGCTATATAAGGCACTTCGCGATGTCTATCCATGTTCTATACCATGCCAATGTAACTACCATATCTTAGCGTTCGCATAGAGTACCTAGAGTTGTGACCTTGAACGCTCCTTCATAAGTAGATAACTCCTACACGATAGAAAAGACGTACAAGTGAAAATGGATTTAGTTTTACTGCAATTACCATGCAGCAGAGCTGCCAAATAATGCCCAGATAATATACGCGTTAATTCGAACCCGTTTTGTACGCAAAGTAGCAATCCGCGGGCAATATTAGCGATGTCTATCTATGTTCTATACCATACCAATGTAACTATCATATCTTAGAGTTCGCATACAGCACCTAGAGTTGTGACCATGAACGCTCCTTCATAAGTAGATAACTCCTTCACGATAGAAAAGACGTTCAAGAGAAAACGGTCTAAGTTTTACTGCAATTAGTATGCAGCAGAGCTTTCAGAAAATGCCCAAAAAATATACACGTTAATTCGAACCCGTTTTGTACGCAAAGTAGCAATCCGCGGGCAATATAAGGCACTTATCGATGTCTATCTATGTTCTATACCATGCCAATGTAACTATAATATCTTAGCGTTCGCATACAGCACCTAGAGTTGTGACCTTGAACGCTCCTTCATAAGTAGATAACTCCTACACGATAGAAAAGACATTCAAGAGAAAACGGTGTAAGTTTTACTGCAATTAGTATGCAGCAGAGCTTTCGAAAAGTACCCAATTAATATACACGTCAATTCGAACGCGTTTTGTACGCAAAGTATCAATCCGCGGGCTATATAAGGCACTTCGCGATGTCTATCCATGTTCTATACCATGCCAATGTAACTATCATATCTTAGCGTTCGCACAGAGCACCTAGAGTTGTGACCTTGACCGCTCCTTCATAAGTAGATAACTACTACACAATAGAAAAGACGTACAAGTGAAAATGGATTTAGTTTTACTGCAATTACCATGCAGCAGAGCTGCCAAATAATGCCCAGATAATATACGCGTTAATTCTAATGCGTTTTGTAAACAAAGCAGCAATCCGTGGGCTATTAAGGACACTTCGCGATGCCTATCCATGTTCTACACCATGTCAATGTTACTATCATATCTTAGGGTTCGCATAGAGCACAAAGAGCTGTGACCTTGAACGCTCCTTCATTCGTAGATTACTGCTACACGATAGAAAAGACGTACAAATGAAAATGGTTTTAGTTTTACTGCAATTAGCATGCAGCAGAGCTGCCAAATAATGCCCAGATACTATACGCGTTAATTCGAATTCGTTTTGTAAACAAAGCAGCAATCCGTGGGCTATTAATGACACTTCGCGATGCCTATCCATTTTCTATTCCATGCCATTGTAACTACCATATCTCAGCGTTCGCATACAGTACCTAGAGTTGTGACCTTGAACGCTCCTTCATAAGTAGATAACTCCTACACGATAGAAAAGGCGTTCAAGAGAAAACGGTCAAAGTTTTACTGCAATTAGTATGAGCAGAGCTTTAAAAAAGTACCCAATCAATATACACTTCAATTCGAACGCGTTTTGTACGCAAAGTATCAATCCGCGGACTATATAAGGCACTTCGCGATGTCTATACATGTTCTATACCATGCCAATGTAACTATCATATCTTAGCGTTCGCATAGAGCACCTATAGTTGTGACCTTGACCGCTCCTTCATAAGTAGATAACTACTACACAATAGAAAAGACGTACAAGTGAAAATAGAATTAGTTTTACTGCAATTACCATGCAGCAGAGCTGCCAAATAATGCCCAGATAATAAACGCGTTAATTCTAATGCGTTTTGTAAACAAAGCAGCAATCCGTGGGCTATTAAGGACACTTCGCGATACCTATCCATGTTCTACACCATGTCAATGTTACTATCATATCTTAGGGTTCGCATAGAGCACAAAGAGCTGTGACCATGAACGCTCCTTCATTCGTAGATTACTGCTACACGATAGAAAAGACGTACAAGTGAAAATGGATTTAGTTTTACTGCAATTAGTATGCAGCAGAGCTGCCAAATAATGCCCAGATAATATACGCGATAATTCGAATGCGTTTTGTAAACAAAGCAGCAATCCGTGGGCAATTAAGGACACTTTGCGATGCCTATCCATTTTCTATACCATGCCATTGTAACAACCATATCTTAGCGTTCGCATACAGTACCTAGAGTTGTGACCTTGAACGCTCCTTCATAAGTAGATAACTCCTACACGATAGAAAAGGCGTTCAAGAGAAAACGGTCTAAGTTTTACTGCAATTAGTATGCAGCAGAGCTTTCAGAAAATGCCGAAATAATATACACGTTAATTCGAACCCGTTTTGTACGCAAAGTAGCAATCCGCGGGCAATATAAGGCACTTAGCGATGTCTATCTATGTTCTATACCATGCCAATGTAACTATCATATCTTAGCGTTCGCATACAGCACCTAAAGTTGTGACCTTGAACGCTCCTTCATAAGTAGATAACTCCTACACGACAGAAAAGACGTTCAAGAGAAAGCGGTCTAAGTTTTACTGCAATTATTATGCAGCAGAGCTATCAAAAAGTACCCAATTAATATACACGTCAATTCGAACGCGTTTTGTACGCAAAGTAGCAATCCGCGGGCTATATAAAGCACTTCGCGATGTCTATCCATGTTCTATACCATGCCAATGTAACTACCATATATTAGCGTTCGTATAGAGCACCTAGAGTTGTGACCTTGAACACTCCTTCATTAGTAGAAAACTCCTACACGATAGAAAAGACGATCAAGAGAAAACGGTCTAAATTTTATTGCAATTAGTGTGCAGCAGAGCTTTCAGAAAATGCCCAATTAATATACACGTTAATTCGAACCCGTTTTGTACGCAAAGCAGCAATCCGCGGGCAATATTAGCGATGTCTATCTATGTTCTATACCATGCCAATGTAACTATCATATCTTAGCGTTCGCATACAGCACCTAGAGTTGTGACCTTGAACGCTCCTTCATAAGTAGATAACTCCTTCACGATAGAAAAGACGTTCAAGAGAAAACGGTCTAAGTTTTACTGCAATTAGTATGCAGCAGAGCTTTCGAAAAGTACCCAATTAATATACACGTCAATTCGAACGCGTTTTGTACGCAAAGTATCAATCCGCGGGCTATATAAGGCACTTCGCGATGTCTATCCATGTTCTATACCATGCCAATGTAACTATCATATCTTAGCGTTCGCATAGAGCACCTAGAGTTGTGACCTTGACCGCTCCTTCATAAGTAGATAACTACTACACAATAGAAAAGACGTACAAGTGAAAATGGATTTAGTTTTACTGCAATTACCATGCAGCAGAGCTGCCAAATAATGCCCAGATAATATACGCGTTAATTCTAATGCGTTTTGTAAACAAAGCAGCAATCCGTGGGCTATTAAGGACACTTCGCGATGCCTATCCATGTTCTACACCATGTCAATGTTACTATCATAACTTAGGGTTCGCATAGAGCACAAAGAGCTGTGACCTTGAACGCTCCTTCATTCGTAGATTACTGCTACACGATAGAAAAGACGTACAAGTGAAAATGGATTTAGTTTTACTGCAATTAGCATGCAGCAGAGCTGCCAAATAATGCCCAGATAATATACGCGTTAATTCGATTGCGTTTTGTAAACAAAGCAGCAATCCGTGGGCTATTAAGGACACTTTGCGATGCCTATCCATTTTCTATACCATGCCATTGTTACTACCATATCTTAGCGTTCGCATACAGTACCTAGAGTTGTGACCTTGAACGCTCCTTCATAAGTAGGTAACTCCTACCCGATAGAAAAGGCGTTCAAGAGAAAACGGTCTAAGTTTTACTGCAATTAGTATGCAGCAGAGCTTTCAGAAAATGCCCAAATAATATACACGTTAATTCGAACCCGTTTTGTACGCAAAGTAGCAATCCGCGGGCAATATAAGGCATTTAGCGATGTCTATCTATGTTCTATACCATGCCAATGTAACTATCATATCTTAGCGTTCGCATACAGCATCTAGAGTTGTGACCTTGAACGCTCCTTCATAAGTAGATAACTCCTACACGATAGAAAAGACGTTCAAGAGAAAACGGTCTAAGATTTACTGCAATTAGTATGCAGCAGAGCTTTCAGAAAATGCCCAAATAATATACACGTTAATTCGAACCCGTTTTGTACGCAAAGTAGCAATCCGCGGGCAATATAAGGCATTTAGCGATGTCTATCTATGTTCTATACCATGCCAATGTAACTATCATATCTTAGCGTTCGCATAGAGCACCTAGAGTTGTGACCTTGACCGCTCCTTCATAAGTAGATAACTACTACACAATAGAAAAGACGTACAAGTGAAAATGGATTTAGTTTTACCGCAATTACCATGCAGCAGAGCTGCCAAATAATGCCCAGATAATATACGAGTTAATTCTAATGCGTTTTGTAAACAAAGCAGCAATCCGTGGGCTATTAAGGACACTTCGCGATGCCTATCCATGTTCTACACCATGTCAATGTTACTATCATATCTTAGGGTTCGCATAGAGCACAAAGAGCTGTGACCTTGAACGCTCCTTCATTCGTAGATTACTGCTACACGAGAGAAAAGACGTACAAGTGAAAATGGATTTAGTTTTACTGCAATTAGCATGCAGCAGAGCTGCCAAATATTGCCCAGATAATATACGCGTTAATTCGAATGCGTTTTGTAAACAAAGCAGCAATCCGTAGGCTATTAAGGACACTTCGCGATGCCTATCCATTTTCTATACCATGCCATTGTAACTACCATATCTTAGCGTTCGCATACAGTACCTAGAGTTGTGACCTTGAACGCTCCTTCATAAGTAGATAACTCCTACACGATAGAAAAGACATTCAAGAGAAAACGGTGTAAGTTTTACTGCAATTAGTATGCAGCAGAGCTTTCGAAAAGTACCCAATTAATATACACGTCAATTCGAACGCGTTTTGTACGCAAAGTATCAATCCGCGGGCTATATAAGGCACTTCGCGATGTCTATCCATGTTCTATACCATGCCAATGTAACTATCATATCTTAGCGTTCGCACAGAGCACCTAGAGTTGTGACCTTGACCGCTCCTTCATAAGTAGATAACTACTACACAATAGAAAAGACGTACAAGTGAAAATGGATTTAGTTTTACTGCAATTACCATGCAGCAGAGCTGCCAAATAATGCCCAGATAATATACGCGTTAATTCTAATGCGTTTTGTAAACAAAGCAGCAATCCGTGGGCTATTAAGGACACTTCGCGATGCCTATCCATGTTCTACACCATGTCAATGTTACTATCATATCTTAGGGTTCGCATAGAGCACAAAGAGCTGTGACCTTGAACGCTCCTTCATTCGTAGATTACTGCTACACGATAGAAAAGACGTACAAATGAAAATGGTTTTAGTTTTACTGCAATTAGCATGCAGCAGAGCTGCCAAATAATGCCCAGATACTATACGCGTTAATTCGAATTCGTTTTGTAAACAAAGCAGCAATCCGTGGGCTATTAATGACACTTCGCGATGCCTATCCATTTTCTATTCCATGCCATTGTAACTACCATATCTCAGCGTTCGCATACAGTACCTAGAGTTGTGACCTTGAACGCTCCTTCATAAGTAGATAACTCCTACACGATAGAAAAGGCGTTCAAGAGAAAACGGTCAAAGTTTTACTGCAATTAGTATGAGCAGAGCTTTAAAAAAGTACCCAATCAATATACACTTCAATTCGAACGCGTTTTGTACGCAAAGTATCAATCCGCGGACTATATAAGGCACTTCGCGATGTCTATACATGTTCTATACCATGCCAATGTAACTATCATATCTTAGCGTTCGCATAGAGCACCTATAGTTGTGACCTTGACCGCTCCTTCATAAGTAGATAACTACTACACAATAGAAAAGACGTACAAGTGAAAATAGATTTAGTTTTACTGCAATTACCATGCAGCAGAGCTGCCAAATAATGCCCAGATAATAAACGCGTTAATTCTAATGCGTTTTGTAAACAAAGCAGCAATCCGTGGGCTATTAAGGACACTTCGCGATACCTATCCATGTTCTACACCATGTCAATGTTACTATCATATCTTAGGGTTCGCATAGAGCACAAAGAGCTGTGACCATGAACGCTCCTTCATTCGTAGATTACTGCTACACGATAGAAAAGACGTACAAGTGAAAATGGATTTAGTTTTACTGCAATTAGTATGCAGCAGAGCTGCCAAATAATGCCCAGATAATATACGCGATAATTCGAATGCGTTTTGTAAACAAAGCAGCAATCCGTGGGCAATTAAGGACACTTTGCGATGCCTATCCATTTTCTATACCATGCCATTGTAACAACCATATCTTAGCGTTCGCATACAGTACCTAGAGTTGTGACCTTGAACGCTCCTTCATAAGTAGATAACTCCTACACGATAGAAAAGGCGTTCAAGAGAAAACGGTCTAAGTTTTACTGCAATTAGTATGCAGCAGAGCTTTCAGAAAATGCCGAAATAATATACACGTTAATTCGAACCCGTTTTGTACGCAAAGTAGCAATCCGCGGGCAATATAAGGCACTTAGCGATGTCTATCTATGTTCTATACCATGCCAATGTAACTATCATATCTTAGCGTTCGCATACAGCACCTAAAGTTGTGACCTTGAACGCTCCTTCATAAGTAGATAACTCCTACACGACAGAAAAGACGTTCAAGAGAAAGCGGTCTAAGTTTTACTGCAATTATTATGCAGCAGAGCTATCAAAAAGTACCCAATTAATATACACGTCAATTCGAACGCGTTTTGTACGCAAAGTAGCAATCCGCGGGCTATATAAAGCACTTCGCGATGTCTATCCATGTTCTATACCATGCCAATGTAACTACCATATATTAGCGTTCGTATAGAGCACCTAGAGTTGTGACCTTGAACACTCCTTCATTAGTAGAAAACTCCTACACGATAGAAAAGACGATCAAGAGAAAACGGTCTAAATTTTATTGCAATTAGCGTGCAGCAGAGCTTTCAGAAAATGCCCAATTAATATACACGTTAATTCGAACCCGTTTTGTACGCAAAGCAGCAATCCGCGGGCAATATTAGCGATGTCTATCTATGTTCTATACCATGCCAATGTAACTATCATATCTTAGCGTTCGCATACAGCACCTAGAGTTGTGACCTTGAACGCTCCTTCATAAGTAGATAACTCCTTCACGATAGAAAAGACGTTCAAGAGAAAACGGTCTAAGTTTTACTGCAATTAGTATGCAGCAGAGCTTTCGAAAAGTACCCAATTAATATACACGTCAATTCGAACGCGTTTTGTACGCAAAGTATCAATCCGCGGGCTATATAAGGCACTTCGCGATGTCTATCCATGTTCTATACCATGCCAATGTAACTATCATATCTTAGCGTTCGCATAGAGCACCTAGAGTTGTGACCTTGACCGCTCCTTCATAAGTAGATAACTACTACACAATAGAAAAGACGTACAAGTGAAAATGGATTTAGTTTTACTGCAATTACCATGCAGCAGAGCTGCCAAATAATGCCCAGATAATATACGCGTTAATTCTAATGCGTTTTGTAAACAAAGCAGCAATCCGTGGGCTATTAAGGACACTTCGCGATGCCTATCCATGTTCTACACCATGTCAATGTTACTATCATAACTTAGGGTTCGCATAGAGCACAAAGAGCTGTGACCTTGAACGCTCCTTCATTCGTAGATTACTGCTACACGATAGAAAAGACGTACAAGTGAAAATGGATTTAGTTTTACTGCAATTAGCATGCAGCAGAGCTGCCAAATAATGCCCAGATAATATACGCGTTAATTCGATTGCGTTTTGTAAACAAAGCAGCAATCCGTGGGCTATTAAGGACACTTTGCGATGCCTATCCATTTTCTATACCATGCCATTGTTACTACCATATCTTAGCGTTCGCATACAGTACCTAGAGTTGTGACCTTGAACGCTCCTTCATAAGTAGGTAACTCCTACCCGATAGAAAAGGCGTTCAAGAGAAAACGGTCTAAGTTTTACTGCAATTAGTATGCAGCAGAGCTTTCAGAAAATGCCCAAATAATATACACGTTAATTCGAACCCGTTTTGTACGCAAAGTAGCAATCCGCGGGCAATATAAGGCATTTAGCGATGTCTATCTATGTTCTATACCATGCCAATGTAACTATCATATCTTAGCGTTCGCATACAGCATCTAGAGTTGTGACCTTGAACGCTCCTTCATAAGTAGATAACTCCTACACGATAGAAAAGACGTTCAAGAGAAAACGGTCTAAGATTTACTGCAATTAGTATGCAGCAGAGCTTTCAGAAAATGCCCAAATAATATACACGTTAATTCGAACCCGTTTTGTACGCAAAGTAGCAATCCGCGGGCAATATAAGGCATTTAGCGATGTCTATCTATGTTCTATACCATGCCAATGTAACTATCATATCTTAGCGTTCGCATAGAGCACCTAGAGTTGTGACCTTGACCGCTCCTTCATAAGTAGATAACTACTACACAATAGAAAAGACGTACAAGTGAAAATGGATTTAGTTTTACCGCAATTACCATGCAGCAGAGCTGCCAAATAATGCCCAGATAATATACGAGTTAATTCTAATGCGTTTTGTAAACAAAGCAGCAATCCGTGGGCTATTAAGGACACTTCGCGATGCCTATCCATGTTCTACACCATGTCAATGTTACTATCATATCTTAGGGTTCGCATAGAGCACAAAGAGCTGTGACCTTGAACGCTCCTTCATTCGTAGATTACTGCTACACGAGAGAAAAGACGTACAAGTGAAAATGGATTTAGTTTTACTGCAATTAGCATGCAGCAGAGCTGCCAAATATTGCCCAGATAATATACGCGTTAATTCGAATGCGTTTTGTAAACAAAGCAGCAATCCGTAGGCTATTAAGGACACTTCGCGATGCCTATCCATTTTCTATACCATGCCATTGTAACTACCATATCTTAGCGTTCGCATACAGTACCTAGAGTTGTGACCTTGAACGCTCCTTCATAAGTAGATAACTCCTACACGATAGAAAAGGCGTTCAAGAGAAAACGGTCTAAGTTTTACTGCAATTAGTATGCAGCAGAGCTTTCAGAAAATGCCCAAATAATATACACGTTAATTCGAACCCGTTTTGTACGCAAAGTAGCAATCCGCGGGCAATATAAGGCACTTAGCGATGTCTATCTATGTTCTATACCATGCCAATGTAACTACCATATATTAGCGTTCGTATAGAGCACCTAGAGTTGTGACCTTGAACACTCCTTCATTAGTAGAAAACTCCTACACGATAGAAAAGACGTTCAAGAGAAAACGGTCTAAATTTTATTGCAATTAGTATGCAGCAGAGCTTTCAGAAAATGCCCAATTAATATACACGTTAATTCGAACCCGTTTTGTACGCAAAGCAGCAATCCGCGGGCAATATTAGCGATGTCTATCTATGTTCTATACCATGCCAATGTAACTATCATATCTTAGCGTTCGCATACAGCACCTAGAGTTGTGACCTTGAACGCTCCTTCATAAGTAGATAACTCCTTCACGATAGAAAAGACGTACAAGTGAAAATGGATTTAGTTTTACGGCAATTAGCATGCAGCAGAGCTGCCAAATAATGCCCAGATAATATACGCGTTAATTCTAATGCGTTTTGTAAACAAAGCAGCAATCCGTGGGCTATTAAGGACACTTTGCGATGCCTATCCATTTTCTATACCATGCCATTGTAACTACCATATCTTAGCGTTTGCATACAGTACCTAGAGTTGTGACCTTGAACGCTCCTTCATAAGTAGATAACTCCTACACGATAGAAAAGACGTTCAAGAGAAAACGGTCGAAGTTTTACTGCAATTAGTATGCAGCAGAGCTTTCAGAAAATGCCCAAATAATATACACGTTAATTCGAACCCGTTTTGTACGCAAAGTAGCAATCCGCAGGCAATATTAGCGATGTCTATCTATGTTCTATACCATGCCAATGTAACTATCATATCTTAGAGTTCGCATACAGCACCTAGAGTTGTGACCTTGAACGCTCCTTCATAAGTAGATGACTCCTTCACGATAGAAAAGACGTTCAAGAGAAAACGGTTTAAGTTTTACTGCAATTAGTATGCAGCAGAACTTTCAGAAAATGCCCAAATAATATACACGTTAATTCGAACCCGTCTTGTACGCAAAGTAGCAATCCGCGGGCAATATAAGGCACTTAGCGATGTCTATCTATGTTCTATACCATGCCAATGTAACTATCATATCTTAGCGTTCGCATACAGCACCTAGAGTTGTGACCTTGAACGCTCCTTCATAAGTAGATAACTCCTACACGATAGAAAAGACGTTCAAGAGAAAACGGTCTAAGTTTTACTGCAATTAGTATGCAGCAGAGCTTTCGAAAAGTACCCAATTAATATACACGTCAATTTGAACGCGTTTTGTACGCAAAGTATCAATCCGCGGGCTATATAAGGCACTTCGCGATGTCTATCCATGTTCTATACCATGCCAATGTAACTATCATATCTTAGCGTTCGCATAGAGCACCTAGAGTTGTGACCTTGACCGCTCCTTCATAAGTAGATAACTACTACACAATAGAGAAGACGTACAAGTGAAAATGGATTTAGTTTTATTGCAGTTACCATGCAGCAGAGTTGCCAAATAATGCCCAGATAATATACGCGTTAATTCTAATGCATTTTGTAAACAAAGCAGCAATCCGTGGGCTATTAAGGACACTTCGCGATACCTATCCATGTTCTACACCATGTCAATGTTACTATCATATCTTAGGGTTCGCATAGAGCACAAAGAGCTGTGACCATGAACGCTCCTTCATTCGTAGATTACTGCTACACGATAGAAAAGACGTACAAGTGAAAATGGATTTAGTTTTACTGCAATTAGCATGCAGCAGAGCTGCCAAATAATGCCCAGATAATATACGCGATAATTCGAATGCGTTTTGTAAACAAAGCAGCAATCCGTGGGCAATTAAGGACACTTTGCGATGCCTATCCATTTTCTATACCATGCCATTGTTACTACCATATCTTAGCGTTCGCATACAGTACCTAGAGTTGTGACCTTGAACGCTCCTTCATAAGTAGATAACTCCTACACGATAGAAAAGGCGTTCAAGAGAAAACGGTCTAAGTCTTACTGCAATTAGTATGCAGCAGAGCTTTCAGAAAATGCCCAAATAATATACACGTTAATTCGAACCCGTTTTGTATGCAAAGTAGCAATCCGCGGGCAATATAAGGCACTTAGCGATGTCTATCTATGTTCTATACCATGCCAATGTAACTATCATATCTTAGCGTTCGCATAGAGCACCTAGAGTTGTGACCTTGACCGCTCCTTCATAAGTAGATAACTACTACACAATAGAGAAGACGTACAAGTGAAAATGGATTTAGTTTTATTGCAGTTACCATGCAGCAGAGCTGCCAAATAATGCCCAGATAATATACGCGTTAATTCTAATGCGTTTTGTAAACAAAGCAGCAATCCGTGGGCTATTAAGGACACTTCGCGATGCCTATCCATGTTCTACACCATGTCCAGATAATATACGCGTTAATTCGAATTCGTTTTGTAAACAAAGCAGCAATCCGTGGGCTATTAAGGACACTTCGCGATGCCTATCCATTTTCTATTCCATGCCATTGTAACTACCATATCTCAGCGTTCGCATACGGTACCTAGAGTTGTGACCTTGCACGCTCCTTCATAAGTAGATAACTCCTACACGATAGAAAAGGCGTTCAAGAGAAAACGGTCTAAGTTTTACTGCAATTAGTATGCAGCAGAGCTTTCAAAAAGTACCCAATTAATATACACGTCAATTCGAACGCGTTTTGTACGCAAAGTATCAATCCGCGGACTATATAAGGCACTTCGCGATGTCTATACATGTTCTATACCATGCCAATGTAACTATCATATCTTAGCGTTCGCATAGAGCACCTAGAGTTGTGACCTTGACCGCTCCTTCATAAGTAGATAACTACTACACAATAGAAAAGACGTACAAGTGAAAATGGATTTAGTTTTACTGCAATTACCATGCAGCAGAGCTGCCAAATAATGCCCAGATAATATACGCGTTAATTCGAATGCGTTTTGTAAACAAAGCAGCAATCCGTGGCTATTAAGGACACTTCGCGATGCCTATCCATTTTCTATACCATGCAAATGTAACTATCATATCTTAGCGTTCGCATAAGCACCTAGAGTTGTGACCGTGAACGCTCCTTCATAAGTAGATAACTACTACACAATAGAAAAGACGTTCAAGTGAAAATGGATTTAGTTTTACGGCAATTAGCATGCAGCAGAGCTGCCAAATAATACACAGATAATATACGCGTTAATTCTAATGCGTTTTGTAAACAAAGCAGCAATCCGTGGGCTATTAAGGACACTTTGCGATGCCTATCCATTTTCTATAACATGCCATTGTAACTACCATATCTTAGCGTTTGCATACAGCACCTAGAGTTGTGACCTTGAACGCTCCTTCATATGTAGATAACTCCTACACGATAGAAAAGACGTTGAAGAGAAAACGGTCTAAGTTTTACTGCAATTAGTATGCAGCAGAGCTTTCAGTAAATGCCCAAATAATATACACGTTAATTCGAACGCGTTTTGTACACAAAGTAGCAATCCGCGGGTAATATAAGGCACTTCACGATGTCTATCCATGTTCTATACCATGCCAATGTAACTATCATATCTTAGCGTTCGCATAGAGCACCTATAGTTGTGACCTTGACCGCTCCTTCATAAGTAGATAACTACTACACAATAGAAATGACGTACAAGTGAAAATAGATTTAGTTTTACTGCAATTACCATGCAGCAGAGCTGCCAAATAATGCCCAGATAATAAACGCGTTAATTCTAATGCGTTTTGTAAACAAAGCAGCAATCCGTGGGCTATTAAGGACACTTCGCGATACCTATCCATGTTCTACACCATGTCAATGTTACTATCATATCTTAGGGTTCGCATAGAGCACAAAGAGCTGTGACCATGAACGCTCCTTCATTCGTAGATTACTGCTACACGATAGAAAAGACGTACAAGTGAAAATGGATTTAGTTTTACTGCAATTAGCATGCAGCAGGGCTGCCAAATAATGCCCAGATAATATACGCGATAATTCGAATACGTTTTGTAAACAAAGCAGCAATCCGTGGGCAATTAAGGACACTTTGCGATGCCTATCCATTTTCTATACCATGCCAATGTAACTATCATATCTTAGCGTTCGCATACAGCACCTAGAGTTGTGACCTTGAACGCTCCTTCATAAGTAGATAACTCCCACACGATATAAAAGACATTCAAGAGAAAGCGGTCTAAGTTTTACTGCAATTAGTATGCAGCAGAGCTTTCAAAAAGTACCCAATTAATATACACGTCAATTCGAACGCGTTTTGTACGCAAAGTAGCAATCCGCGGGCTATCTAAGGCACTTCGCGATGTCTATCCATGTTCTATACCATGCCAATGTAACTACGTTATCTTAGCGTTCGCATAGAGCACCTAGAGTTGTGACCTTGAACACTCTTTCATAAGTAGATAACTCCTACACGATAGAAAAGACGTTCAAGAGAAAACGGTCTAAATTTTACTGCAATTAGTATGCAGCAGAGCTTTCAGAAAATGCCCAAATAATATACACGTTAATTCGAACCCGTTTTGTAGGCAAAGTAGCAATCCGCGGGCAATATAAGGCATTTAGCGATGTCTATCTATGTTCTATACCATGCCAATGTAACTATCATATCTTAGCGTTCGCATACAGCACCTAGAGTTGTGACCTTGAACGCTCCTTCATAAGTAGATAACTACTACACAATAGAAAAGACGTACAAGTGAAAATGGATTTAGTTTTACTGCAATTAGCATGCAGCAGAGCTGCCAAATATTGCCCAGATAATATACGCGATAATTCGAATGCGTTTTGTAAACAAAGCAGCAATCCGTGGGCTATTAAGGACATTTCGCGATGCCTATCCATTTTCTATACCATGCCATTGTAACTACCATATCTTAGCGTTCGCATACAGTACCTAGAGTTATGACCTTGAACGCTCCTTCATAAGTAGATAACTCCTACGCGATAGAAAAGGCGTTCAAGAGAAAACGGTCTAAGTTTTACTGCAATTAGTATCCAGCAGAGCTTTCAAAAAGTACCCAATTAATATACACGTCAATTCGAACGCGTTTTGTACGCAAAGTATTGATCCGCGGGCTATATAAGGCACTTCGCGATGTCTATCCATGTTCTATACCATGCCAATGTAACTATCATATCTTAGCGTTCGCATAGAGCACCTAGAGTTGTGACCTTGACCGCTCCTTCATAAGTAGATAACTACTACACAATAGAAAAGACGTACAAGTGAAAATGGATTTAGTTTTACTGCAATTAGCATGCAGCAGAGCTGCCAAATATTGCCCAGATAATATACGCGATAATTCGAATGCGTTTTGTAAACAAAGCAGCAATCCGTGGGCTATTAAGGACATTTCGCGATGCCTATCCATTTTCTATACCATGCCATTGTAACTACCATATCTTAGCGTTCGCATACAGTACCTAGAGTTGTGACCTTGAACGCTCCTTCATAAGTAGATAACTCCTACACGATAGAAAAGGCGTTCAAGAGAAAACGGTCTAAGTTTTACAGCAATTAGTATGCAGCAGAGCTTTCAAAAAGTACCCAATTAATATACACGTCAATTCGAACGCGTTTTGTACGCAAAGTAGCAATCCGCGGGCTATATAAGGTACTTAGCGATGTCTATCTATGTTCTATACCATGCCAATGTAACTATCATATCTTAGCGTTCGCATACAGCACCTAGAGTTGTGACCTTGAACGCTCCTTCATAAGTAGATAACTCCTACACGATAGAAAAGACGTTCAAGAGAAAACGGTCGATGTTTTACTGCAATTAGTATGCAGCAGAGCTTTCAGAAAATGCCCAAATAATATACACGTTAATTCGAACCCGTTTTGTACGCAAAGTAGCAATTCGCGGGCAATATAAGGCACTTAGCGATGTCTATCTATGTTCAATACCATGCCAATGTAACTATCATATCTTAGCGTTCGCATACAGCACCTAGAGTTGTGACCTTGAACGCTCCTTCATAAGTAGGTAACTCCTACACGATAGAAGAGACGTTCAAGAGAAAACGGTCTAAGTTTTACTGCAATTAGTATGCAGCAGATCTTTCAAAAAGTACCCAATTAATATACACGTCAATTCGAACGCGTTTTGTACGCAAAGTAGCAATCCGCGGGCTATATAAGGCACTTCGCGATGTCTATCCATGTTCTATACCATGCCAATGTAACTATCATATCTTAGCGTTCGCATAGAGTACCTAGAGTTGTGACCTTGAACGCTCCTTCATAAGTAGATACCTCCTACACGATAGAAGAGACGTACAAGTGAAAATGGATTTAGTTTTACTGCAATTACCATGCAGCAGAGCTGCCAAATAATGCCCAGATAATATACGCGTTAATTCGAACCCGTTTTGTACGCAAAGTAGCAATCCGCGGGCAATATTAGCGATGTCTATCTATGTTCTATACCATACCAATGTAACTATCATATCATAGTGTTCGCACACAGCACCTAGAGTTGTGACCTTGAACGCTCCTTCATAAGTAGATAACTCCTACACGATATAAGAGACGTTCAAGAGAAAGCGGTCTAAGTTTTACTGCAATTAGTATGCAGCAAAGCTTTCAAAATGTACCCAATTAATATACACGTCAATTCGAACGCGTTTTGTACGCAAAGTAGCAATCCGCGGGCAATATAAGGCATTTAGCGATGTCTATCTATGTTCTATACCATGCCAATGTAACTATCATATCTTAGCGTTCGCATACAGCACCTAGAGTTGTGACCTTGAACGCTCCTTCATAAGTAGATAACTCCTACACGATAGAAAAGACGTTCAAGAGAAAACGGTCTAAGATTTACTGCAATTAGTATGCAGCAGAGCTTTCAGAAAATGCCCAATTAATATACACGTTAATTCGAACCCGTTTTGTACGCAAAGCAGCAATCCGCGGGCAATATTAGCGATGTCTATCTATGTTCTATACCATGCCAATGTAACTATCATATCTTAGCGTTCGCATACAGCACCTAGAGTTGTGACCTTGAACGCTCCTTCATAAGTAGATAACTCCTTCACGATAGAAAAGACGTTCAAGAGAAAACGGTCTAAGTTTTACTGCAATTAGTATGCAGCAGAGCTTTCGAAAAATACCCAATTAATATACACGTCAATTCGAACGCGTTTTGTACGCAAAGTATCAATCCGCGGGCTATATAAGGCACTTCGCGATGTCTATCCATGTTCTATACCATGCCAATGTAACTATCATATCTTAGCGTTCGCATAGAGCACCTAGAGTTGTGACCTTGACCGCTCCTTCATAAGTAGATAACTACTACACAATAGAAAAGACGTACAAGTGAAAATGGATTTAGTTTTACTGCAATTACCATGCAGCAGAGCTGCCAAATAATGCCCAGATAATATACGCGTTAATTCTAATGCGTTTTGTAAACAAAGCAGCAATCCGTGGGCTATTAAGGACACTTCGCGATGCCTATCCATGTTCTACACCATGTCAATGTTACTATCATAACTTAGGGTTCGCATAGAGCACAAAGAGCTGTGACCTTGAACGCTCCTTCATTCGTAGATTACTGCTACACGATAGAAAAGACGTACAAGTGAAAATGGATTTAGTTTTACTGCAATTAGCATGCAGCAGAGCTGCCAAATAATGCCCAGATAATATACGCGTTAATTCGATTGCGTTTTGTAAACAAAGCAGCAATCCGTGGGCTATTAAGGACACTTTGCGATGCCTATCCATTTTCTATACCATGCCATTGTTACTACCATATCTTAGCGTTCGCATACAGTACCTAGAGTTGTGACCTTGAACGCTCCTTCATAAGTAGGTAACTCCTACCCGATAGAAAAGGCGTTCAAGAGAAAACGGTCTAAGTTTTACTGCAATTAGTATGCAGCAGAGCTTTCAGAAAATGCCCAAATAATATACACGTTAATTCGAACCCGTTTTGTACGCAAAGTAGCAATCCGCGGGCAATATAAGGCATTTAGCGATGTCTATCTATGTTCTATACCATGCCAATGTAACTATCATATCTTAGCGTTCGCATACAGCATCTAGAGTTGTGACCTTGAACGCTCCTTCATAAGTAGATAACTCCTACACGATAGAAAAGACGTTCAAGAGAAAACGGTCTAAGATTTACTGCAATTAGTATGCAGCAGAGCTTTCAGAAAATGCCCAAATAATATACACGTTAATTCGAACCCGTTTTGTACGCAAAGTAGCAATCCGCGGGCAATATAAGGCATTTAGCGATGTCTATCTATGTTCTATACCATGCCAATGTAACTATCATATCTTAGCGTTCGCATAGAGCACCTAGAGTTGTGACCTTGACCGCTCCTTCATAAGTAGATAACTACTACACAATAGAAAAGACGTACAAGTGAAAATGGATTTAGTTTTACCGCAATTACCATGCAGCAGAGCTGCCAAATAATGCCCAGATAATATACGAGTTAATTCTAATGCGTTTTGTAAACAAAGCAGCAATCCGTGGGCTATTAAGGACACTTCGCGATGCCTATCCATGTTCTACACCATGTCAATGTTACTATCATATCTTAGGGTTCGCATAGAGCACAAAGAGCTGTGACCTTGAACGCTCCTTCATTCGTAGATTACTGCTACACGAGAGAAAAGACGTACAAGTGAAAATGGATTTAGTTTTACTGCAATTAGCATGCAGCAGAGCTGCCAAATATTGCCCAGATAATATACGCGTTAATTCGAATGCGTTTTGTAAACAAAGCAGCAATCCGTAGGCTATTAAGGACACTTCGCGATGCCTATCCATTTTCTATACCATGCCATTGTAACTACCATATCTTAGCGTTCGCATACAGTACCTAGAGTTGTGACCTTGAACGCTCCTTCATAAGTAGATAACTCCTACACGATAGAAAAGGCGTTCAAGAGAAAACGGTCTAAGTTTTACTGCAATTAGTATGCAGCAGAGCTTTCAGAAAATGCCCAAATAATATACACGTTAATTCGAACCCGTTTTGTACGCAAAGTAGCAATCCGCGGGCAATATAAGGCACTTAGCGATGTCTATCTATGTTCTATACCATGCCAATGTAACTACCATATATTAGCGTTCGTATAGAGCACCTAGAGTTGTGACCTTGAACACTCCTTCATTAGTAGAAAACTCCTACACGATAGAAAAGACGTTCAAGAGAAAACGGTCTAAATTTTATTGCAATTAGTATGCAGCAGAGCTTTCAGAAAATGCCCAATTAATATACACGTTAATTCGAACCCGTTTTGTACGCAAAGCAGCAATCCGCGGGCAATATTAGCGATGTCTATCTATGTTCTATACCATGCCAATGTAACTATCATATCTTAGCGTTCGCATACAGCACCTAGAGTTGTGACCTTGAACGCTCCTTCATAAGTAGATAACTCCTTCACGATAGAAAAGACGTACAAGTGAAAATGGATTTAGTTTTACGGCAATTAGCATGCAGCAGAGCTGCCAAATAATGCCCAGATAATATACGCGTTAATTCTAATGCGTTTTGTAAACAAAGCAGCAATCCGTGGGCTATTAAGGACACTTTGCGATGCCTATCCATTTTCTATACCATGCCATTGTAACTACCATATCTTAGCGTTTGCATACAGTACCTAGAGTTGTGACCTTGAACGCTCCTTCATAAGTAGATAACTCCTACACGATAGAAAAGACGTTCAAGAGAAAACGGTCGAAGTTTTACTGCAATTAGTATGCAGCAGAGCTTTCAGAAAATGCCCAAATAATATACACGTTAATTCGAACCCGTTTTGTACGCAAAGTAGCAATCCGCAGGCAATATTAGCGATGTCTATCTATGTTCTATACCATGCCAATGTAACTATCATATCTTAGAGTTCGCATACAGCACCTAGAGTTGTGACCTTGAACGCTCCTTCATAAGTAGATGACTCCTTCACGATAGAAAAGACGTTCAAGAGAAAACGGTTTAAGTTTTACTGCAATTAGTATGCAGCAGAACTTTCAGAAAATGCCCAAATAATATACACGTTAATTCGAACCCGTCTTGTACGCAAAGTAGCAATCCGCGGGCAATATAAGGCACTTAGCGATGTCTATCTATGTTCTATACCATGCCAATGTAACTATCATATCTTAGCGTTCGCATACAGCACCTAGAGTTGTGACCTTGAACGCTCCTTCATAAGTAGATAACTCCTACACGATAGAAAAGACGTTCAAGAGAAAACGGTCTAAGTTTTACTGCAATTAGTATGCAGCAGAGCTTTCGAAAAGTACCCAATTAATATACACGTCAATTTGAACGCGTTTTGTACGCAAAGTATCAATCCGCGGGCTATATAAGGCACTTCGCGATGTCTATCCATGTTCTATACCATGCCAATGTAACTATCATATCTTAGCGTTCGCATAGAGCACCTAGAGTTGTGACCTTGACCGCTCCTTCATAAGTAGATAACTACTACACAATAGAGAAGACGTACAAGTGAAAATGGATTTAGTTTTATTGCAGTTACCATGCAGCAGAGTTGCCAAATAATGCCCAGATAATATACGCGTTAATTCTAATGCGTTTTGTAAACAAAGCAGCAATCCGTGGGCTATTAAGGACACTTCGCGATACCTATCCATGTTCTACACCATGTCAATGTTACTATCATATCTTAGGGTTCGCATAGAGCACAAAGAGCTGTGACCATGAACGCTCCTTCATTCGTAGATTACTGCTACACGATAGAAAAGACGTACAAGTGAAAATGGATTTAGTTTTACTGCAATTAGCATGCAGCAGAGCTGCCAAATAATGCCCAGATAATATACGCGATAATTCGAATGCGTTTTGTAAACAAAGCAGCAATCCGTGGGCAATTAAGGACACTTTGCGATGCCTATCCATTTTCTATACCATGCCATTGTTACTACCATATCTTAGCGTTCGCATACAGTACCTAGAGTTGTGACCTTGAACGCTCCTTCATAAGTAGATAACTCCTACACGATAGAAAAGGCGTTCAAGAGAAAACGGTCTAAGTCTTACTGCAATTAGTATGCAGCAGAGCTTTCAGAAAATGCCCAAATAATATACACGTTAATTCGAACCCGTTTTGTATGCAAAGTAGCAATCCGCGGGCAATATAAGGCACTTAGCGATGTCTATCTATGTTCTATACCATGCCAATGTAACTATCATATCTTAGCGTTCGCATAGAGCACCTAGAGTTGTGACCTTGACCGCTCCTTCATAAGTAGATAACTACTACACAATAGAGAAGACGTACAAGTGAAAATGGATTTAGTTTTATTGCAGTTACCATGCAGCAGAGCTGCCAAATAATGCCCAGATAATATACGCGTTAATTCTAATGCGTTTTGTAAACAAAGCAGCAATCCGTGGGCTATTAAGGACACTTCGCGATGCCTATCCATGTTCTACACCATGTCCAGATAATATACGCGTTAATTCGAATTCGTTTTGTAAACAAAGCAGCAATCCGTGGGCTATTAAGGACACTTCGCGATGCCTATCCATTTTCTATTCCATGCCATTGTAACTACCATATCTCAGCGTTCGCATACGGTACCTAGAGTTGTGACCTTGCACGCTCCTTCATAAGTAGATAACTCCTACACGATAGAAAAGGCGTTCAAGAGAAAACGGTCTAAGTTTTACTGCAATTAGTATGCAGCAGAGCTTTCAAAAAGTACCCAATTAATATACACGTCAATTCGAACGCGTTTTGTACGCAAAGTATCAATCCGCGGACTATATAAGGCACTTCGCGATGTCTATACATGTTCTATACCATGCCAATGTAACTATCATATCTTAGCGTTCGCATAGAGCACCTAGAGTTGTGACCTTGACCGCTCCTTCATAAGTAGATAACTACTACACAATAGAAAAGACGTACAAGTGAAAATGGATTTAGTTTTACTGCAATTACCATGCAGCAGAGCTGCCAAATAATGCCCAGATAATATACGCGTTAATTCGAATGCGTTTTGTAAACAAAGCAGCAATCCGTGGCTATTAAGGACACTTCGCGATGCCTATCCATTTTCTATACCATGCAAATGTAACTATCATATCTTAGCGTTCGCATAAGCACCTAGAGTTGTGACCGTGAACGCTCCTTCATAAGTAGATAACTACTACACAATAGAAAAGACGTTCAAGTGAAAATGGATTTAGTTTTACGGCAATTAGCATGCAGCAGAGCTGCCAAATAATACACAGATAATATACGCGTTAATTCTAATGCGTTTTGTAAACAAAGCAGCAATCCGTGGGCTATTAAGGACACTTTGCGATGCCTATCCATTTTCTATAACATGCCATTGTAACTACCATATCTTAGCGTTTGCATACAGCACCTAGAGTTGTGACCTTGAACGCTCCTTCATATGTAGATAACTCCTACACGATAGAAAAGACGTTGAAGAGAAAACGGTCTAAGTTTTACTGCAATTAGTATGCAGCAGAGCTTTCAGTAAATGCCCAAATAATATACACGTTAATTCGAACGCGTTTTGTACACAAAGTAGCAATCCGCGGGTAATATAAGGCACTTCACGATGTCTATCCATGTTCTATACCATGCCAATGTAACTATCATATCTTAGCGTTCGCATAGAGCACCTATAGTTGTGACCTTGACCGCTCCTTCATAAGTAGATAACTACTACACAATAGAAATGACGTACAAGTGAAAATAGATTTAGTTTTACTGCAATTACCATGCAGCAGAGCTGCCAAATAATGCCCAGATAATAAACGCGTTAATTCTAATGCGTTTTGTAAACAAAGCAGCAATCCGTGGGCTATTAAGGACACTTCGCGATACCTATCCATGTTCTACACCATGTCAATGTTACTATCATATCTTAGGGTTCGCATAGAGCACAAAGAGCTGTGACCATGAACGCTCCTTCATTCGTAGATTACTGCTACACGATAGAAAAGACGTACAAGTGAAAATGGATTTAGTTTTACTGCAATTAGCATGCAGCAGGGCTGCCAAATAATGCCCAGATAATATACGCGATAATTCGAATACGTTTTGTAAACAAAGCAGCAATCCGTGGGCAATTAAGGACACTTTGCGATGCCTATCCATTTTCTATACCATGCCAATGTAACTATCATATCTTAGCGTTCGCATACAGCACCTAGAGTTGTGACCTTGAACGCTCCTTCATAAGTAGATAACTCCCACACGATATAAAAGACATTCAAGAGAAAGCGGTCTAAGTTTTACTGCAATTAGTATGCAGCAGAGCTTTCAAAAAGTACCCAATTAATATACACGTCAATTCGAACGCGTTTTGTACGCAAAGTAGCAATCCGCGGGCTATCTAAGGCACTTCGCGATGTCTATCCATGTTCTATACCATGCCAATGTAACTACGTTATCTTAGCGTTCGCATAGAGCACCTAGAGTTGTGACCTTGAACACTCTTTCATAAGTAGATAACTCCTACACGATAGAAAAGACGTTCAAGAGAAAACGGTCTAAATTTTACTGCAATTAGTATGCAGCAGAGCTTTCAGAAAATGCCCAAATAATATACACGTTAATTCGAACCCGTTTTGTAGGCAAAGTAGCAATCCGCGGGCAATATAAGGCATTTAGCGATGTCTATCTATGTTCTATACCATGCCAATGTAACTATCATATCTTAGCGTTCGCATACAGCACCTAGAGTTGTGACCTTGAACGCTCCTTCATAAGTAGATAACTACTACACAATAGAAAAGACGTACAAGTGAAAATGGATTTAGTTTTACTGCAATTAGCATGCAGCAGAGCTGCCAAATATTGCCCAGATAATATACGCGATAATTCGAATGCGTTTTGTAAACAAAGCAGCAATCCGTGGGCTATTAAGGACATTTCGCGATGCCTATCCATTTTCTATACCATGCCATTGTAACTACCATATCTTAGCGTTCGCATACAGTACCTAGAGTTATGACCTTGAACGCTCCTTCATAAGTAGATAACTCCTACGCGATAGAAAAGGCGTTCAAGAGAAAACGGTCTAAGTTTTACTGCAATTAGTATCCAGCAGAGCTTTCAAAAAGTACCCAATTAATATACACGTCAATTCGAACGCGTTTTGTACGCAAAGTATTGATCCGCGGGCTATATAAGGCACTTCGCGATGTCTATCCATGTTCTATACCATGCCAATGTAACTATCATATCTTAGCGTTCGCATAGAGCACCTAGAGTTGTGACCTTGACCGCTCCTTCATAAGTAGATAACTACTACACAATAGAAAAGACGTACAAGTGAAAATGGATTTAGTTTTACTGCAATTAGCATGCAGCAGAGCTGCCAAATATTGCCCAGATAATATACGCGATAATTCGAATGCGTTTTGTAAACAAAGCAGCAATCCGTGGGCTATTAAGGACATTTCGCGATGCCTATCCATTTTCTATACCATGCCATTGTAACTACCATATCTTAGCGTTCGCATACAGTACCTAGTGTTGTGACCTTGAACGCTCCTTCATAAGTAGATAACTCCTACACGATAGAAAAGGCGTTCAAGAGAAAACGGTCTAAGTTTTACAGCAATTAGTATGCAGCAGAGCTTTCAAAAAGTACCCAATTAATATACACGTCAATTCGAACGCGTTTTGTACGCAAAGTAGCAATCCGCGGGCTATATAAGGTACTTAGCGATGTCTATCTATGTTCTATACCATGCCAATGTAACTATCATATCTTAGCGTTCGCATACAGCACCTAGAGTTGTGACCTTGAACGCTCCTTCATAAGTAGATAACTCCTACACGATAGAAAAGACGTTCAAGAGAAAACGGTCGATGTTTTACTGCAATTAGTATGCAGCAGAGCTTTCAGAAAATGCCCAAATAATATACACGTTAATTCGAACCCGTTTTGTACGCAAAGTAGCAATTCGCGGGCAATATAAGGCACTTAGCGATGTCTATCTATGTTCAATACCATGCCAATGTAACTATCATATCTTAGCGTTCGCATACAGCACCTAGAGTTGTGACCTTGAACGCTCCTTCATAAGTAGGTAACTCCTACACGATAGAAGAGACGTTCAAGAGAAAACGGTCTAAGTTTTACTGCAATTAGTATGCAGCAGATCTTTCAAAAAGTACCCAATTAATATACACGTCAATTCGAACGCGTTTTGTACGCAAAGTAGCAATCCGCGGGCTATATAAGGCACTTCGCGATGTCTATCCATGTTCTATACCATGCCAATGTAACTATCATATCTTAGCGTTCGCATAGAGTACCTAGAGTTGTGACCTTGAACGCTCCTTCATAAGTAGATACCTCCTACACGATAGAAGAGACGTACAAGTGAAAATGGATTTAGTTTTACTGCAATTACCATGCAGCAGAGCTGCCAAATAATGCCCAGATAATATACGCGTTAATTCGAACCCGTTTTGTACGCAAAGTAGCAATCCGCGGGCAATATTAGCGATGTCTATCTATGTTCTATACCATACCAATGTAACTATCATATCATAGTGTTCGCACACAGCACCTAGAGTTGTGACCTTGAACGCTCCTTCATAAGTAGATAACTCCTACACGATATAAGAGACGTTCAAGAGAAAGCGGTCTAAGTTTTACTGCAATTAGTATGCAGCAAAGCTTTCAAAATGTACCCAATTAATATACACGTCAATTCGAACGCGTTTTGTACGCAAAGTAGCAATCCGCGGGCAATATAAGGCATTTAGCGATGTCTATCTATGTTCTATACCATGCCAATGTAACTATCATATCTTAGCGTTCGCATACAGCACCTAGAGTTGTGACCTTGAACGCTCCTTCATAAGTAGATAACTCCTACACGATAGAAAAGACGTTCAAGAGAAAACGGTCTAAGATTTACTGCAATTAGTATGCAGCAGAGCTTTCAGAAAATGCCCAATTAATATACACGTTAATTCGAACCCGTTTTGTACGCAAAGTAGCAATCCGCGGGCAATATAAGGCACTTAGCGATGTCTATCTATGTTCTATACCATGCCAATGTAACTATCATATCTTAGCGTTCGCATAGAGCACCTAGAGTTGTGACCTTGAACGCTCCTTCATAAGTAGATAACTACTACACAATAGAAAAGACGTACAAGTGAAAATGGATTTAGTTTTACGGCAATTAGCATGCAGCAGAGCTGCCAAATAATGCCCAGATAATATACGCGTTAATTCTAATGCGTTTTGTAAACAAAGCAGCAATCCGTGGGCTATTAAGGACACTTTGCGATGCCTATCCATTTTCTATAACATGCCATTGTAACTACCATATCTTAGCGTTTGCATACAGCACCTAGAGTTGTGACCTTGAACGCTCCTTCATAAGTAGGTAACTCCTACACGATAGAAAAGACGTTCAAGAGAAAACGGTCTAAGTTTTACTGCAATTAGTATGCAGCAGATCTTTCAAAAAGTACCCAATTAATATACACGTCAATTCGAACGCGTTTTGTACGCAAAGTAGCAATCCGCGGGCTATATAAGGCACTTCGCGATGTCTATCCATGTTCTATACCATGCCAATATAACTACCATATCTTAGCGTTCGCATAGAGCACATAGAGTTGTGACCTTGAACGCTCCTTCATAAGTAGATAACTCCTACACGATAGAAAAGACGTTCAAGAGAAAACGGTCTAAGATTTACTGCAATTAGTATGCAGCAGAGCTTTCAGAAAAAGCCCAAATAATATACACGTTAATTCGAACCCGTGTTGTACGTAAAGTAGCAATCCGCGGGCAATATAAGGCACTTAGCGATGTCTATCTATGTTCTATACCATGCCAATGTAACTATCATATCTTAGCGTTCGCATAGAGCTCTTAGAGTTGTGACCTTGAACGCTCCTTCATAAGTAGATATCGCCTACACGATATTAAAGACGTACAATAGAAAACGGACTAAGTTTAACTGCAATTAGCATGCAGCAGAGCTGCCAAATAATGCCCAGATAATATACGCGTTAATTCGAATGCGTTTTGTAAACAAAGCAGCAATCCGTGGGCTATTAAGGACACTTCGCGATGCCTATCCATTTTCTATACCATGCCATTGTAACTACCATATATTAGCGTTCGCATACAGCACCTAGAGTTGTGACCTTGAACGCTCCTTCATAAGTAGATAACTCCTTCACGATAGAAAAGACGTTCAAGAGAAAACGGTCTAAGTTTTACTGCAATTAGTATGCAGCAGAGCTTTCGAAAAGTACCCAATTAATATACACGTCAATTCGACCGCGCTTTGTACGCAAAGTATCAATGCGCGGGCTATATAAGATGTCTATCCATGTTCTATACCATGCCAATGTAACTATCATATCTTAGCGTTCGCATAGAGCACCTAGAGTTGTGACTTTGACCGCTCCTTAATAAGTAGATAACTACTACACAATAGAAAAGACGTACAAGTGAAAATGGATTTAGTTTTACTGCAATTACCATGCAGCAGAGCTGCCAAATAATGCCCAGATAAAATACGCGTTAATTCTAATACGTTTTGTAAACGAAGCAGCAATCCGTGAGCTATTAAGGACACTTCGCGATGTCTATCCATGTTCTATACCATGCCAATGTAACTATCATATCTTATCGTTCGCATAGAGCACCTAGAGTTGTGACCTTGAACGCTCCTTCATAAGTAGATAACTACTACACAATAGAAAAGACGAACAAGTGAAAATGGATTTAGTTTTACGGCAATTAGCATGCAGCAGAGCTGCCAAATAATGCCCAGATAATATACGCGTTAATTCTAATGCGTTTTGTAAACAAAGCAGCAATCCGTGGGCTATTAAGGACACTTTGCGATGCCTATCCATTTTCTATACCATGCCATTGTTACTACCATATCTAGGTACTGTATGCGATCGCATACAGTACCTAGAGTTGTGAACTTGAAGGCTCCTTCATAAGTAGATAACTCCTACACGATAGAAAAGGCGTTCAAGAGAAAACGGTCAAGTTTTACTGCAATTAGTATGCAGCAGAGCTTTCAGAAAATGCCCAAATAATATACACGTTAATTCGAACCCGTTTTGTACGCAAAGTAGCAATCCGCGGGCAATATAAGGCATTTAGCGATGTCTATCTATGTTCTATACCATGCCAATGTAACTATCATATGTTAGCGTTCGCAAACAGCACCTAGAGTTGTGACCTTGTACGCTCCTTCATAAGTAGATAACTCCTACACGATAGAAAAGACGTTCAAGAGAAAACGGTCTAAGATTTACTGCAATTAGTATGCAGCAGAGCTTTCAGAAATTGCCCAAATAATATACACGTTAATTCGAACCCGTTTTTTACGCAAAGTAGCAATCCGCGGGCAATATAAGGCATTTAGCGATGTCTATCTATGTTCTATTCCATGCCAATGTAACTATCATATCTTAGCGTTCGCATAGAGCACCTAGAGTTGTGACCTTGACCGCTCCTTCATAAGTAGATAACTACTACACAATAGAAAAGACGTACAAGTGAAAATGGATTTAGTTTTACTGCAATTAGCATGCAGCAGAGCTGCCAAATATTGCCCAGATAATATACGCGATAATTCGAATGCGTTTTGTAAACAAAGCAGCAATCCGTGGGCTATTAAGGACATTTCGCGATGCCTATCCATTTTCTATACCATGCCATTGTAACTACCATATCTTAGCGTTCGCATACAGTACCTAGAGTTGTGACCTTGAACGCTCCTTCATAAGTAGATAACTCCTACACGATAGAAAAGGCGTTCAAGAGAAAACGGTCTAAGTTTTACAGCAATTAGTATGCAGCAGAGCTTTCAAAAAGTACCCAATTAATATACACGTCAATTCGAACGCGTTTTGTACGCAAAGTAGCAATCCGCGGGCTATATAAGGTACTTAGCGATGTCTATCTATGTTCTATACCATGCCAATGTAACTATCATATCTTAGCGTTCGCATACAGCACCTAGAGTTGTGACCTTGAACGCTCCTTCATAAGTAGATAACTCCTACACGATAGAAAAGACGTTCAAGAGAAAACGGTCGATGTTTTACTGCAATTAGTATGCAGCAGAGCTTTCAGAAAATGCCCAAATAATATACACGTTAATTCGAACCCGTTTTGTACGCAAAGTAGCAATTCGCGGGCAATATAAGGCACTTAGCGTTGTCTATCTATGTTCAATACCATGCCAATGTAACTATCATATCTTAGCGTTCGCATACAGCACCTAGAGTTGTGACCTTGAACGCTCCTTCATAAGTAGGTAACTCCTACACGATAGAAGAGACGTTCAAGAGAAAACGGTCTAAGTTTTACTGCAATTAGTATGCAGCAGATCTTTCAAAAAGTACCCAATTAATATACACGTCAATTCGAACGCGTTTTGTACGCAAAGTAGCAATCCGCGGGCTATATAAGGCACTTCGCGATGTCTATCCATGTTCTATACCATGCCAATGTAACTATCATATCTTAGCGTTCGCATAGAGTACCTAGAGTTGTGACCTTGAACGCTCCTTCATAAGTAGATACCTCCTACACGATAGAAGAGACGTACAAGTGAAAATGGATTTAGTTTTACTGCAATTACCATGCAGCAGAGCTGCCAAATAATGCCCAGATAATATACGCGTTAATTCGAACCCGTTTTGTACGCAAAGTAGCAATCCGCGGGCAATATTAGCGATGTCTATCTATGTTCTATACCATACCAATGTAACTATCATATCATAGCGTTCGCACACAGCACCTAGAGTTGTGACCTTGAACGCTCCTTCATAAGTAGATAACTCCTACACGATATAAGAGACGTTCAAGAGAAAGCGGTCTAAGTTTTACTGCAATTAGTATGCAGCAAAGCTTTCAAAATGTACCCAATTAATATACACGTTAATTCGAACCCGTTTTGTACGCAAAGTAGCAATCCGCGGGCAATATAAGGCACTTAGCGATGTCTATCTATGTTCTATACCATGCCAATGTAACTATCATATCTTAGCGTTCGCATAGAGCACCTAGAGTTGTGACCTTGAACGCTCCTTCATAAGTAGATAACTACTACACAATAGAAAAGACGTACAAGTGAAAATGGATTTAGTTTTACGGCAATTAGCATGCAGCAGAGCTGCCAAATAATGCCCAGATAATATACGCGTTAATTCTAATGCGTTTTGTAAACAAAGCAGCAATCCGTGGGCTATTAAGGACACTTTGCGATGCCTATCCATTTTCTATAACATGCCATTGTAACTACCATATCTTAGCGTTTGCATACAGCACCTAGAGTTGTGACCTTGAACGCTCCTTCATAAGTAGGTAACTCCTACACGATAGAAAAGACGTTCAAGAGAAAACGGTCTAAGTTTTACTGCAATTAGTATGCAGCAGATCTTTCAAAAAGTACCCAATTAATATACACGTCAATTCGAACGCGTTTTGTACGCAAAGTAGCAATCCGCGGGCTATATAAGGCACTTCGCGATGTCTATCCATGTTCTATACCATGCCAATATAACTACCATATCTTAGCGTTCGCATAGAGCACATAGAGTTGTGACCTTGAACGCTCCTTCATAAGTAGATAACTCCTACACGATAGAAAAGACGTTCAAGAGAAAACGGTCTAAGATTTACTGCAATTAGTATGCAGCAGAGCTTTCAGAAAAAGCCCAAATAATATACACGTTAATTCGAACCCGTTTTGTACGTAAAGTAGCAATCCGCGGGCAATATAAGGCACTTAGCGATGTCTATCTATGTTCTATACCATGCCAATGTAACTATCATATCTTAGCGTTCGCATAGAGCTCTTAGAGTTGTGACCTTGAACGCTCCTTCATAAGTAGATATCGCCTACACGATATTAAAGACGTACAATAGAAAACGGACTAAGTTTAACTGCAATTAGCATGCAGCAGAGCTGCCAAATAATGCCCAGATAATATACGCGTTAATTCGAATGCGTTTTGTAAACAAAGCAGCAATCCGTGGGCTATTAAGGACACTTCGCGATGCCTATCCATTTTCTATACCATGCCATTGTAACTACCATATATTAGCGTTCGCATACAGCACCTAGAGTTGTGACCTTGAACGCTCCTTCATAAGTAGATAACTCCTTCACGATAGAAAAGACGTTCAAGAGAAAACGGTCTAAGTTTTACTGCAATTAGTATGCAGCAGAGCTTTCGAAAAGTACCCAATTAATATACACGTCAATTCGACCGCGCTTTGTACGCAAAGTATCAATGCGCGGGCTATATAAGATGTCTATCCATGTTCTATACCATGCCAATGTAACTATCATATCTTAGCGTTCGCATAGAGCACCTAGAGTTGTGACTTTGACCGCTCCTTAATAAGTAGATAACTACTACACAATAGAAAAGACGTACAAGTGAAAATGGATTTAGTTTTACTGCAATTACCATGCAGCAGAGCTGCCAAATAATGCCCAGATAAAATACGCGTTAATTCTAATACGTTTTGTAAACGAAGCAGCAATCCGTGAGCTATTAAGGACACTTCGCGATGTCTATCCATGTTCTATACCATGCCAATGTAACTATCATATCTTATCGTTCGCATAGAGCACCTAGAGTTGTGACCTTGAACGCTCCTTCATAAGTAGATAACTACTACACAATAGAAAAGACGAACAAGTGAAAATGGATTTAGTTTTACGGCAATTAGCATGCAGCAGAGCTGCCAAATAATGCCCAGATAATATACGCGTTAATTCTAATGCGTTTTGTAAACAAAGCAGCAATCCGTGGGCTATTAAGGACACTTTGCGATGCCTATCCATTTTCTATACCATGCCATTGTTACTACCATATCTAGGTACTGTATGCGATCGCATACAGTACCTAGAGTTGTGAACTTGAAGGCTCCTTCATAAGTAGATAACTCCTACACGATAGAAAAGGCGTTCAAGAGAAAACGGTCAAGTTTTACTGCAATTAGTATGCAGCAGAGCTTTCAGAAAATGCCCAAATAATATACACGTTAATTCGAACCCGTTTTGTACGCAAAGTAGCAATCCGCGGGCAATATAAGGCATTTAGCGATGTCTATCTATGTTCTATACCATGCCAATGTAACTATCATATGTTAGCGTTCGCAAACAGCACCTAGAGTTGTGACCTTGTACGCTCCTTCATAAGTAGATAACTCCTACACGATAGAAAAGACGTTCAAGAGAAAACGGTCTAAGATTTACTGCAATTAGTATGCAGCAGAGCTTTCAGAAATTGCCCAAATAATATACACGTTAATTCGAACCCGTTTTTTACGCAAAGTAGCAATCCGCGGGCAATATAAGGCATTTAGCGATGTCTATCTATGTTCTATTCCATGCCAATGTAACTATCATATCTTAGCGTTCGCATAGAGCACCTAGAGTTGTGACCTTCACCGCTCCTTCATAAGTAGATAACTACTACACAATAGAAAAGACGTACAAGTGAAAATGGATTTAGTTTTACCGCAATTACCATGCAGCAGAGCTGCCAAATAATGCCCAGATAATATACGAGTTAATTCTAATGCGTTTTGTAAACAATGCAGCAATCCGTGGGCTATTAAGCACACTTCGCGATGCCTATCCATGTTCTACACCATGTCAATGTTACTATCATATCTTAGGGTTCGCATAGAGCACAAAGAGCTGTGACCTTGAACGCTCCTTCATTCGTAGATTACTGCTACACGATAGAAAAGACGTACAAGTGAAAATGGCTTTAGTTTTACTGCAATTAGCATGCAGCAGAGCTGCCAAATATTGCCCAGATAATATACGCGTTAATTCGAATGCGTTTTGTAAACAAAGCAGCAATCCGTGGGCTATTAAGGATACTTCGCGATGCCTATCCATTTTCTATACCATGCCATTGTAACTACCATATCTTAGCGTTCGCATACAGTACCTAGAGTTGTGACCTTGAACGCTCCTTCATAAGTAGATAACTCCTACACGATAGAAAAGGCGTTCAAGAGAAAACGGTCTAAGTTTTACTGCAATTAGTATGCAGCAGAGCTTTCATAAAATGCCCAAATAATATACACGTTAATTCGAACCCGTTTTGTACGCAAAGTAGCAATCCGCGGGCAATATAAAGCACTTTGCGATGTCTATCTATGTTCTATACCATGCCAATGTAACTATCATATCTTAGCGTTCGCATACAGCACCTAGAGTTGTGACCTTGAACGCTCCTTCATAAGTAGATAACTCCTACACGACAGAAAAGACGTTCAAGAGAAAGCGGTCTAAGTTTTACTGCAATTAGTATGCAGCAGAGCTTTCAAAAAGTACCCAATTAATATACACGTCAATTCGAACGCGTTTTGGACGCAAAGTGTCAATCCGCGGGCTATATAAGGCACTTCGCGATGTCTATACATGTTCTATACCATGCCAATGTAACTATCATATCTTAGCGTTCGCATAGAGCACCTAGAGTTGTGACCTTGACCGCTTCTTCATAAGTAGATAACTACTACACAATAGAAAAGACGTACAAGTGCAAATAGATTTAGTTTTACTGCAATTACCATGCAGCAGAGCTGCCAAATAATGCCCAGATAATATACGCGTTAATTCTAATCCGTTTTGTAAACAAAGCAGTAATGCGTGGGCTATTAAGGACACTTCGCGATGTCTATCCATGTTCTATACCATGCCAATGTAACTATCATATCTTGGCGTTGGCATAGAGCACCTAGAGTTGTGACCTTGAACGCTCCTTCATTCGTAGATTACTGCTACACGATAGAAAAGACGTACAAGTGAAAATGGATTTAGTTTTACTGCAATTAGCATGCAGCAGAGCTGCCAAATAATGCCCAGATAATATACGCGTTAATTCGAATGCGTTTTGTAAACAAAACAGCAATCCGTGGGCTATTAAGGACACTTCGCGATGCCTATCCATTTTCTATACCATGCCAATGTAACTATCATATCTTAGCGTTCGCATAGAGCACCTAGAGTTGTGACCTTGAACGCTCCTTCATAAGTAGATAACTACTACACAATAGAAAAGACGTACAAGTGAAAATGGATTTAGTTTTACGGCAATTAGCATGCAGCAGAGCTGCCAAATAATGCCCAGATAATATACGTGTTAATTCTAATGCGTTTTGTAAACAAAGCAGCAATCCGTGGGCTATTAAGGACACTTTGCGATGCCTATCCATTTTCTATAACATGCCATTGTAACTACCATATCTTAGCGTTTGCATACAGCACCTAGAGTTGTGACCTTGAACGCTCCTTCATAAGTAGATAACTCCTACACGATAGAAAAGGCGTTCAAGAGAAAACGGTCTAAGTTTTACTGCAATTAGTATGCAGCAGAGCTTTCAAAAAGTACCCAATTAATATACACGTCAATTCGAACGCGTTTTGTACGCAAAGTATCAATCCGCGGGCTATATAAGGCACTTCGCGATGTCTATACATGTTCTATACCATGCCAATGTAACTATCATATCTTAGCGTTCGCATAGAGCACCTAGAGTTGTGACCTTGACCGCTCCTTCATAAGTAGATAACTACTTCACAATAGAAAAGACGTACAAGTGAAAATGGATTTAGTTTTACTGCAATTACCATGCAGCAGAGCTGCCAAATAATGCCCAGATAATATACGCGTTAATTCTAATCCGTTTTGTAAACAAAGCAGCAATCCGTGGGCTATTAAGGACACTTCGCGATGCCTATCCATGTTCTACACCATGTCAATGTTACTATCATATCTTAGGGTTCGCATAGAGCACAAAGAGCTGTGACCATGAACGCTCCTTCATTCGTAGATTACTGCTACACGATAGAAAAGACGTACAAGTGAAAATGGATTTAGTTTTACTGCAATTAGCACGCAGCAGAGCTGCCAAATAATGCCCAGATAATATACGCGATAATTCGAATGCGTTTTGTAAACAAAGCAGCAATCCGTGGGCTATTAAGGACACTTTGCGATGCCTATCCATTTTCTATACCATGCCATTGTTACTACCATATCTTAGCGTTCGCATACAGTACCTAGAGTTGTGACCTTGAACGCTCCTTCATAAGTAGATAACTCCTACACGATAGAAAAGGCGTTCAAGAGAAAACGGTCTAAGTTTTACTGCAATTAGTGTGCAGCAGAGCTTTCAGAAAATGCTAAATAATATACACGTTAATTCGAACCCGTTTTGTACGCAAAGTAGCAATCCGCGGGCAATATAAGGCACTTAGCGATGTCTATCTATGTTCTATACCATGCTAATGTAACTATCATATCTTAGCGTTCGCATACAGCACCTAGAGTTGTGACCTTGAACGCTCCTTCATAAGTAGATAACTCCTACACGATATAAGAGACGTTCAAGAGAAAGCGGTCTAAGTTTTACTGCAATTAGTATGCAGCAAAGCTTTCAAAATGTACCCAATTAATATACACGTCAATTCGAACGCGTTTTGTACGCAAAGTAGCAATCCGCGGGCTATATAAGGCACTTCGCGATGTCTATCCACGTTCTATACCATGCCAATGTAACTACCATATCTTATCGTTCGCATAGAGCACCTAGAGTTGTGACCTTGAACACTCCTTCATAAGTAGATAACTCCTACGCGATAGAAAAGACGTTCAAGAGAAAACGGTCTAAATTTTACTGCAATTAGTATGCAGCAGAGCTTTCAGAAAATGCCCAAATAATATACACGTCAATTTGAACGCGTTTTGTACGCAAAGTATCAATCCGCGGGCTATATAAGGCACTTCGCGATGTCTATCCATGTTCTATACCTTGCCAATGTAACTATCATATCTTAGCGTTCGCACAGAGCACCTAGAGTTGTGACCTTGACCGCTCCTTCATAAGTAGATAACTACTACACAATAGAGAAGACGTACAAGTGAAAATGGATTTAGTTTTACTGCAGTTACCATGCAGCAGAGCTGCCAAATAATGCCCAGATAATATACGCGTTAATTCTAATGGGTTTTGTAAACAAAGCAGCAATCCGTGGGCTATTAAGGACACTTCGCGATGCCTATCCATGTTCTACACCATGTCAATGTTACTATCATATCTTAGGGTTCGCATAGAGCACAAAGAGCTGTGACCTTGAACGCTCCTTCATTCGTAGATTACTGCTACACGATAGAAGAGACGTACAAGTGAAAATGGTTTTAGTTTTACTGCAATTAGCATGCAGCAGAGCTGCCAAATAATGCCCAGATAATATACGCGTTAATTCGAATTCGTTTTGTAAACAAAGCAGCAATCCGTGGGCTATTAAGGACACTTTGCGATGCCTATCCATTTTCTATAACATGCCATTGTAACTACCATATCTTAGCGTTTGCATACAGCACCTAGAGTTGTGACCTTGAACGCTCCTTCATAAGTAGATAACTCCTACACGATAGAAAAGACGTTCAAGAGAAAACGGTCTAAGATTTACTGCAATTAGTATGCAGCAGAGCTTTCAGGAAATGCCCAATTATTATACACGTTAATTCGAACCCGTTTTGTACGCAAAGTAGCAATCCGCGGGCAATATAAGGCACTTAGCGATGTCTATCTATGTTCTATACCATGCCAATGTAACTACCATATCTTATCGTTCGCATAGAGCACCTAGAGTTGTGACCTTGAACACTCCTTCATAAGTAGATAACTCCTTCACGATAGAAAAGACGTTCAAGAGAAAACGGTCTAAGATTTACTGCAATTAGTATGCAGCAGAGCTTTCAGAAAATGCCCAAAAAATATACACGTTAATTCGAACCCGTTTTGTACGCAAAGTAGCGATCCGCGGATTATATAAGGCACTTCGCGATGTCTATACATGTTCTATACCATGCCAATGTAACTATCATATCTTAGCGTTCGCATAGAGCACCTAGAGTTGTGACCTTGACCGCTCCTTCATAAGTAGATAACTACTACACAATAGAAAAGACGTACAAGTGAAAATGGATTTAGTTTTACTGCAATTACCATGCAGCAGAGCTGCCAAATAATGCCCAGATAATATACGCGTTAATTCTAATCCGTCTTGTAAACAAAGCAGCAATCCGTGGGCTATTAAGGACACTTCGCGATGTCTATCCATGTTCTATACCATGCCAATGTAACTATCATATCTTAGCGTTCGCATAGAGCACCTAGAGTTGTGACCTTGAACGCTCCTTCATTCGTAGATTACTGCTACACGATAGAAAAGACGTACAAGTGAAAATGGATTTAGTTTTACTGCAATTAGCATGCAGCAGAGCTGCCAAATAATGCCCAGATAATATACGCGATAATTCGAATGCGTTTTGTAAACAAAGCAGCAATCCGTGGGCAATTAAGGACACTTTGCGATGCCTATCCATTTTCTATACCATGCCATTGTAACTACCATATCTTAGCGTTTGCATACAGCACCTAGAGTTGTGACCTTGAACGCTCCTTCATAAGTAGATAACTCCTACACGATAGAAAAGACGTTCAAGAGAAAACGGTCTAAGATTTACTGCAATTAGTATGCAGCAGAGCTTTCAGAAAATGCCCAATTATTATACACGTTAATTCGAACCCGTTTTGTACGCAAAGTAGCAATCCGCGGGCAATATAAGGCACTTAGCGATGTCTATCTATGTTCTATACCATGCCAATGTAACTATCATATCTTAGCGTTCGCATAGAGCTCCTAGAGTTGTGACCTTGAACGCTCCTTCATAAGTAGATATCTCCTACACGATATAAAAGACGTACAATAGAAAACGGACTAAGTTTAACTGCAATTAGCATGCAGCAGAGCTGCCAAATAATGCCCAGATAATATACGCGTTAATTCTAATGCGTTTTATAAACAAAGCAGCAATCCGTTAGCTATTAAGGACACTTCGCGATGCCTATCCATTTTCTATACCATGCAGATGTAACTATCATATCTTAGCGTTCGCACAGAGCACCTAGAGTTGTGACCTTGAACGCTCCTTCATAAGTAGATAACTACTACACAATAGAAAAGACGTACAAGTGAAAATGGATTTAGTTTTACGGCAATTAGCATGCAGCAGAGCTGCCAAATAATGCCCAGACAATAAACGCGTTAATTCTAATGCGTTTTGTAAACAAAGCAGCAATCCGTGGGCTATTAAGGACACTTCGCGATGCCTATCCATGTTCTACACCATGTCAATGTTACTATCAAATCTTAGGGTTCGCATAGAGCACAAAGAGCTGTGACCATGAACGCTCCTTCATTAGTAGATTACTGCTACACGATAGAAAAGACGTACAAGTGAAAATGGATTTAGTTTTACTGCAATTAGCATGCAGCAGAGCTTTCAGAAAATGCCCAAATAATATACACGTTAATTCGAACCCGTTTTGTACGCAAAGTATCAATCCGCGGGCTATATAAGGCACTTCGCGATGTCTATCCATGTTCTATACCATGCCAATGTAACTATCATATCTTAGCGTTCGCATAGAGCACCTAGAGTTGTGACCTTGACCGCTCCTTCATAAGTAGATAACTACTACACAATAGAAAAGACGTACAAGTGAAAATGGATTTAGTTTTACTGCAATTACCATGCAGCAGAGCTGCCAAATAATGCCCAGATAATATACGCGTTAATTCGAATGCGTTTTGTAAACAAAGCAGCAATCCGTGGGCTATTAAGGACACTTCGCGATGCATATCCATGTTCTACACCATGTCAATGTTACTATCATAACTTAGGGTTCGCATAGAGCACAAAGAGCTGTGACCTTGAACGCTCCTTCATTCGTAGATTACTGCTACACGATAGAAAAGACGTACAAGTGAAAATGGATTTAGTTTTACTGCAATTAGCATGCAGCAGAGCTGCCAAATAATGCCCAGATAATATACGCGTTAATTCGAATGCGTTTTGTAAACAAAGCAGCAATCCGTGGGCTATTAAGGACACTTCGCGATGCCTATCCATTTTCTATACCATGCCATTGTAACTACCATATCTCAGCGTTCGCATACAGTACCTAGAGTTGTGACCTTGAACGCTCCTTCATAAGTAGATAACTACTACACAATAGAAAAGACGTACAAGTGAAAATGGATTTAGTTTTACTGCAATTACCATGCAGCAGAGCTGCCAAATAATGCCCAGATAATATACGCGTTAATTCGAATGCGTTTTGTAAACAAAGCAGCAATCCGTGGGCTATTAAGGACACTTCGCGATGTCTATCCATGTTCTATACCATGCCAATGTAACTATCATATCTTAGCGTTCGCATAGAGCACCTAGAGTTGTGACCTTGAACGCTCCTTCATTCGTAGATTACTGCTACACGATAGAAAAGACGTACAAGTGAAAATGGATTTAGTTTTACTGCAATTAGCATGCAGCAGAGCTGCCAAATAATGCCCAGATAATATACGCGATAATTCGAATGCGTTTTGTAAACAAAGCAGCAATCCGTGGGCAATTAAGGACACTTTGCGATGCCTATCCATTTTCTATACCATGCCATTGTAACTACCATATCTTAGCGTTTGCATACAGCACCTAGAGTTGTGACCTTGAACGCTCCTTCATAAGTAGATAACTCCTACACGATAGAAAAGACGTTCAAGAGAAAACGGTCTAAGATTTACTGCAATTAGTATGCAGCAGAGCTTTCAGAAAATGCCCAATTATTATACACGTTAATTCGAACCCGTTTTGTACGCAAAGTAGCAATCCGCGGGCAATATAAGGCACTTAGCGATGTCTATCTATGTTCTATACCATGCCAATGTAACTATCATATCTTAGCGTTCGCATAGAGCTCCTAGAGTTGTGACCTTGAACGCTCCTTCATAAGTAGATATCTCCTACACGATATAAAAGACGTACAATAGAAAACGGACTAAGTTTAACTGCAATTAGCATGCAGCAGAGCTGCCAAATAATGCCCAGATAATATACGCGTTAATTCTAATGCGTTTTATAAACAAAGCAGCAATCCGTTAGCTATTAAGGACACTTCGCGATGCCTATCCATTTTCTATACCATGCAGATGTAACTATCATATCTTAGCGTTCGCACAGAGCACCTAGAGTTGTGACCTTGAACGCTCCTTCATAAGTAGATAACTACTACACAATAGAAAAGACGTACAAGTGAAAATGGATTTAGTTTTACGGCAATTAGCATGCAGCAGAGCTGCCAAATAATGCCCAGACAATAAACGCGTTAATTCTAATGCGTTTTGTAAACAAAGCAGCAATCCGTGGGCTATTAAGGACACTTCGCGATGCCTATCCATGTTCTACACCATGTCAATGTTACTATCAAATCTTAGGGTTCGCATAGAGCACAAAGAGCTGTGACCATGAACGCTCCTTCATTAGTAGATTACTGCTACACGATAGAAAAGACGTACAAGTGAAAATGGATTTAGTTTTACTGCAATTAGCATGCAGCAGAGCTTTCAGAAAATGCCCAAATAATATACACGTTAATTCGAACCCGTTTTGTACGCAAAGTATCAATCCGCGGGCTATATAAGGCACTTCGCGATGTCTATCCATGTTCTATACCATGCCAATGTAACTATCATATCTTAGCGTTCGCATAGAGCACCTAGAGTTGTGACCTTGACCGCTCCTTCATAAGTAGATAACTACTACACAATAGAAAAGACGTACAAGTGAAAATGGATTTAGTTTTACTGCAATTACCATGCAGCAGAGCTGCCAAATAATGCCCAGATAATATACGCGTTAATTCGAATGCGTTTTGTAAACAAAGCAGCAATCCGTGGGCTATTAAGGACACTTCGCGATGCATATCCATGTTCTACACCATGTCAATGTTACTATCATAACTTAGGGTTCGCATAGAGCACAAAGAGCTGTGACCTTGAACGCTCCTTCATTCGTAGATTACTGCTACACGATAGAAAAGACGTACAAGTGAAAATGGATTTAGTTTTACTGCAATTAGCATGCAGCAGAGCTGCCAAATAATGCCCAGATAATATACGCGTTAATTCGAATGCGTTTTGTAAACAAAGCAGCAATCCGTGGGCTATTAAGGACACTTCGCGATGCCTATCCATTTTCTATACCATGCCATTGTAACTACCATATCTCAGCGTTCGCATACAGTACCTAGAGTTGTGACCTTGAACGCTCCTTCATAAGTAGATAACTCCTACACGATAGAAAAGGCGTTCAAGAGAAAACGGTCTAAGTTTTACTGCAGTTAGTATGCAGCAGAGCTTTCAAAAAGTACCCAATTAATATACACGTCAATTCGAACGCGTTTTGTACGCAAAGTATCAATCTGCGGGCTATATAAGGCACTTCGCGATGTCTATACATGTTCTATACCATGCCAATGTAACTATCATATCTTAGCGTTCGCATAGAGCACCTAGAGTTGTGACCTTGACCGCTCCTTCATAAGTAGATAACTACTACAAAATAGAAAAGACGTACAAGTGAAAATGGATTTAGTTTTACTGCAATTACCATGCAGCAGAGCTGCGAAATAATGCCCAGATAATATACGCGTTAATTCGAATGCGTTTTGTAAACAAAGCAGCAATCCGTGGGCTATTAAGGACACTTCGCGATGCCTATCCATTTTCTATACCATGCCATTGTAACTACCATATCTCAGCGTTCGCATACAGTACCTAGAGTTGTGACCTTGAACGCTCCTTCATAAGTAGATAACTCCTACACGATAGAAAAGGCGTTCAAGAGAAAACGGTCTAAGTTTTACTGCAATTAGTATGCAGCAGAGCTTTCAAAAAGTACCCAATTAATATACACGTCAATTCGAACGCGTTTTGTACGCAAAGTATCAATCTGCGGGCTATATAAGGCACTTCGCGATGTCTATACATGTTCTATACCATGCCAATGTAACTATCATATCTTAGCGTTCGCATAGAGCACCTAGAGTTGTGACCTTGGCCGCTCCTTCATAAGTAGATAACTACTACACAATAGAAAAGACGTACAAGTGAAAATGGATTTAGTTTTACTGCAATTACCATGCAGCAGAGCTGCCAAATAATGCCCAGATAATATACGCGTTAATTCGAACCCGTTTTGTACGCAAAGCAGCAATCCGCGGGCAATATTAGCGATGTCTATCTATGTTCTATACCATGCCAATGTAACTATCATATCTTAGCGTTCGCATACAGCACCTAGAGTTGTGACCTTGAACGCTCCTTCATAAGTAGATAACTCCTTCACGATAGAAAAGACGTTCAAGAGAAAACGGTCTAAGTTTTATTGCAATTAATATGCAGCAGAGCTTTCGAAAAGTACCCAATTAATATACACGTCAATTCGAACGCGTTTTGTTCGCAAAGTATCAATCCGCGGGCTATATAAGGCACTTCGCGATGTCTATCCATGTTCTATACCATGCCAATGTAACTATCATATCTTAGCGTTCGCATAGAGCACCTAGAGTTGTGACCTTGACCGCTCCTTCATAAGTAGATAACTACTACACAATAGAAAAGACGTACAAGTGAAAATGTATTTAGTTTTACTGCAATAACCATGCAGCAGAGCTGCCAAATAATGCCCAGATAATATACGCGTTAATTCTAATGCGTTTTGTAAACAAAGCAGCAATCCGTGGGCTATTAAGGACACTTCGCGATGCCTATCCATGTTCTACACCATGTCAATGTTACTATCATAACTTAGGGTTCGCATAGAGCACAAAGAGCTGTGACCTTGAACGCTCCTTCATTCGTAGATTACTGCTACACGATAGAAAAGACGTACAAGTGAAAATGGATTTAGTTTTACTGCAATTAGCATGCAGCAGAGCTGCCAAATAATGCCCAGATTATATACGCGTTAATTCGAATGCGTTTTGTAAACAAAGCAGCAATCTGTGGGCTATTAAGCACACTTCGCGATGCCTATCCATTTTCTATAACATGCCATTGTAACTACCATATCTGAGCGTTTGCATACAGCACCTAGAGTTGTGACCTTGAACGCTCCTTCATATGTAGATAACTCCTACACGATAGAAAAGACGAGAAGTTTGAAGAGAAAACGGTCTGTTTTACTGCAATTAGTATGCAGCAGAGCTTTCAGTAAATGCCCAAATAATATACACGTTAATTCGAACGCGTTTTGTACGCAAAGTAGCAATCCGCGGGTAATATAAGGCACTTCACGATGTCTATCCATGTTCTATACCATGCCAATGTAACTATCATTTCTTAGCGTTCGCATAGAGCACCTATAGTTGTGACCTTGACCGCTCCTTCATAAGTAGATAACTACTACACAATAGAAAAGACGTACAAGTGAAAATGGATTTAGTTTTACTGCAATTACCATGCAGCAGAGCTGCCAAATAATGCCCAGATAATAAACGCGTTAATTCTAATGCGTTTTGTAAACAAAGCAGCAATCCGTGGGCTATTAAGGACACTTTGCGATGCCTATCCATTTTCTATACCATGCCATTGTTACTACCATATCTTAGCGTTCGCATACAGTACCTAGAGTTGTGACCTTGAACGCTCCTTCATAAGTAGATAACTCCTACACGATAGAAAAGGCGTTCAAGAGAAAACGGTCTAAGTTTTACTGCAATTAGTATGCAGCAGAGCTTTCAGAAAATGCCCAAATAATATACACATTAATTCGAACCCGTTTTGTACGCAAAGTAGCAATCCGCTGGCAATATAAGGCACTTAGCGATGTCTATCTATGTTCTATACCATGCCAATGTAACTATCATATCTTAGAGTTCGCATACAGCACCTAGAGTTGTGACCTTGAACGCTCCTTCATAAGTAGATAACTCCTACACGATATAAGAGACGTTCAAGAGAAAGCGGTCTAAGTTTTACTGCAATTAGTGTGCAGCAGAGCTTTCAAAATGTACCCAATTAATATACACGTCAATTCGAACGCGTTTTGTACGCAAAGTAGCAATCCGCGGGCTATATAAGGCACTTCGCGATGTCTATCTATGTTCTATACCATGCCAATGTAACTATCATATCTTAGCGTTCGCATAGAGCTCCTAGAGTTGTGACCTTGAACGCTCCTTCATAAGTAAATATCTCCTACACGATATAAGAGACGTACAATAGAAAACGGACTAAGTTTAACTGCAATTAGCATGCAGCAGAGCTGCCAAATAATGCCCAGATAATAAACGCGTTAATTCGAATGCGTTTTGTAAACAAAGCAGCAATCCGTGGGCTATTAAGGACACTTCGCGATGCCTATCCATTTTCTATACCATGCCAATGTAACTATCATATCTTAGCGTTCGCACACAGCACCTAGAGTTGTGACCTTGAACGCTCCTTCATAAGTAGGTAACTCCTACACGATAGAAAAGACGTTCAAGAGAAAACGGTCTAAGTTTTACTGCAATTAGTATGCAGCAGAGCTTTCGAAAAGTACCCAATTGATATACACGTCAATTCGAACGCGTTTTGTACGCAAAGTATCAATCCGTGGGCTATATAAGGCACTTCTCGATGTCTATCCATGTTCTATACCATGCCAATGTAACTATCATATCTTAGCGTTCGCATAGAGCACCTAGAGTTGTGACCTTGACCGCTCCTTCATAAGTAGATAACTACTACACAATAGAAAAGACGTACAAGTGAAAATGGATTTAGTTTTACTGCAATTACCATGCAGCAGAGCTGCCAAATAATGCCCAGAAAATATACGCGTTAATTCTAATGCGTTTTGTAAACAAAGCAGCAATCCGTGGGCTATTAAGGACATTTCGCGATGCCTATCAATGTTCTATACCATGCCAATGTAACTATCATATCTTAGCGTTCGCATAGAGCTCCTAGAGTTGTGACCTTGAACGCTCCTTCATAAGTAGATATCTCCTACACGATATAAGAGACGTACAATAGAAAACGGACTAAGTTTAACTGCAATTAGCATGCAGCAGAGCTGCCAAATAATGCCCAGATAATAAACGCGTTAATTCGAATGCGTTTTGTAAACAAAGCAGCAATCCGTGGGCTATTAAGGACACTTCGCGATGCCTATCCATTTTCTATACCATGCCAATGTAACTATCATATCTTAGCGTTCGCACACAGCACCTAGAGTTGTGACCTTGAACGCTCCTTCATAAGTAGGTAACTCCTACACGATAGAAAAGACGTTCAAGAGAAAAAGGTCTAAGTTTTACTGCAATTAGTATGCAGCAGAGCTTTCGAAAAGTACCCAATTGATATACACGTCAATTCGAACGCGTTTTGTACGCAAAGTATCAATCCGTGGGCTATATAAGGCACTTCTCGATGTCTATCCATGTTCTATACCATGCCAATGTAACTATCATATCTTAGCGTTCGCATAGAGCACCTAGAGTTGTGACCTTGACCGCTCCTTCATAAGTAGATAACTACTACACAATAGAAAAGACGTACAAGTGAAAATGGATTTAGTTTTACTGCAATTACCATGCAGCAGAGCTGCCAAATAATGCCCAGAAAATATACGCGTTAATTCTAATGCGTTTTGTAAACAAAGCAGCAATCCGTGGGCTATTAAGGACATTTCGCGATGCCTATCCATGTTCTACATCATGTCAATGTTACTATCATATCTTAGGGTTCGCATTGAGCACAAAGAGCTGTGACCTTGAATGCTCCTTCATTCGTAGATTACTGCTACACGATAGAAAAGACGTACAAGTGAAAATGGATTTAGTTTTACTGCAATTAGCATGCATCAGAGCTGCCAAATTATGCCAAGATAATATACGCGTTAATTCGAATGCGTTTTGTAAACAATGCAGCGATCCGTGGGCTATTAAGGACACTTCGCGATGCCTATCCATTTTTTATACCATGTCATTGTAACTACCATATCTTAGCGTTCGTATACAGTACCTGGAGTTGTGACCTTGAACGCTCCTTCATAAGTAGATAACTGCTACACGATAGAAAAGACGTTCAAGAGAAAACGGTCGAAGTTTTACTGCAATTAGTATGCAGCAGAGCTTTCAGAAAATGCCCAAATAATATACACGTTAATTCGAACCCGTTTTGTAGGCAAAGTAGCAATCCGCGGGCAATATAAGGCACTTAGCGATGTGTATCTATGTTCTATACCATGCCAATGTAACTATCATATCTTAGCGTTCGCATACAGCACCTAGAGTTGTGACCTTGAACGCGCCTTCATAAGTAGGTAACTCCTACACGATAGAAAAGACGTTCAAGAGAAAACGGTCGAAGTTTTACTGCAATTAGTATGCAGCAGAGCTTTCAGAAAATGCCCAAATAATATACACGTTAATTCGAACCCGTTTTGTACGCAAAGTAGCGATCCGCGGATTATATAAGGCACTTCGCGATGTCTATACATGTTCTATACCATGCCAATGTAACTATCATATCTTAGCGTTCGCATAGAGCACCTAGAGTTGTGACCTTGACCGCTCCTTCATAAGTAGATAACTACTACACAATAGAAAAGACGTACAAGTGAAAATGGATTTAGTTTTACTGCAATTACCATGCAGCAGAGCTGCCAAATAATGCCCAGATAATATACGCGTTAATTCTAATCCGTCTTGTAAACAAAGCAGCAATCCGTGGGCTATTAAGGACACTTCGCGATGTCTATCCATGTTCTATACCATGCCAATGTAACTATCATATCTTAGCGTTCGCATAGAGCACCTAGAGTTGTGACCTTGAACGCTCCTTCATTCGTAGATTACTGCTACACGATAGAAAAGACGTACAAGTGAAAATGGATTTAGTTTTACTGCAATTAGCATGCAGCAGAGCTGCCAAATAATGCCCAGATTATATATGCGTTAATTCGAATGCGTTTTGTAAACAAAGCAGCAATCCGTGGGCTATTAAGCACACTTCGCGATGCCTATCCATTTTCTATAACATGCCATTGTAACTACCATATCTGAGCGTTTGCATACAGCACCTAGAGTTGTGACCTTGAACGCTCCTTCATATGTAGATAACTCCTACACGATAGAAAAGACGAGAAGTTTGAAGAGAAAACGGTCTGTTTTACTGCAATTAGTATGCAGCAGAGCTTTCAGTAAATGCCCAAATAATATACACGTTAATTCGAACGCGTTTTGTACGCAAAGTAGCAATCCGCGGGTAATATAAGGCACTTCACGATGTCTATCCATGTTCTATACCATGCCAATGTAACTATCATATCTTAGCGTTCGCATAGAGCACCTATAGTTGTGACCTTGACCGCTCCTTCATAAGTAGATAACTACTACACAATAGAAAAGACGTACAAGTGAAAATGGATTTAGTTTTACTGCAATTACCATGCAGCAGAGCTGCCAAATAATGCCCAGATAATAAACGCGTTAATTCTAATGCGTTTTGTAAACAAAGCAGCAATCCGTGGGCTATTAAGGACACTTTGCGATGCCTATCCATTTTCTATACCATGCCATTGTTACTACCATATCTTAGCGTTCGCATACAGTACCTAGAGTTGTGACCTTGAACGCTCCTTCATAAGTAGATAACTCCTACACGATAGAAAAGGCGTTCAAGAGAAAACGGTCTAAGTTTTACTGCAATTAGTATGCAGCAGAGCTTTCAGAAAATGCCCAAATAATATACACATTAATTCGAACCCGTTTTGTACGCAAAGTAGCAATCCGCTGGCAATATAAGGCACTTAGCGATGTCTATCTATGTTCTATACCATGCCAATGTAACTATCATATCTTAGAGTTCGCATACAGCACCTAGAGTTGTGACCTTGAACGCTCCTTCATAAGTAGATAACTCCTACACGATATAAGAGACGTTCAAGAGAAAGCGGTCTAAGTTTTACTGCAATTAGTGTGCAGCAGAGCTTTCAAAATGTACCCAATTAATATACACGTCAATTCGAACGCGTTTTGTACGCAAAGTAGCAATCCGCGGGCTATATAAGGCACTTCGCGATGTCTATCTATGTTCTATACCATGCCAATGTAACTATCATATCTTAGCGTTCGCATAGAGCTCCTAGAGTTGTGACCTTGAACGCTCCTTCATAAGTAAATATCTCCTACACGATATAAGAGACGTACAATAGAAAACGGACTAAGTTTAACTGCAATTAGCATGCAGCAGAGCTGCCAAATAATGCCCAGATAATAAACGCGTTAATTCGAATGCGTTTTGTAAACAAAGCAGCAATCCGTGGGCTATTAAGGACACTTCGCGATGCCTATCCATTTTCTATACCATGCCAATGTAACTATCATATCTTAGCGTTCGCACACAGCACCTAGAGTTGTGACCTTGAACGCTCCTTCATAAGTAGGTAACTCCTACACGATAGAAAAGACGTTCAAGAGAAAACGGTCTAAGTTTTACTGCAATTAGTATGCAGCAGAGCTTTCGAAAAGTACCCAATTGATATACACGTCAATTCGAACGCGTTTTGTACGCAAAGTATCAATCCGTGGGCTATATAAGGCACTTCTCGATGTCTATCCATGTTCTATACCATGCCAATGTAACTATCATATCTTAGCGTTCGCATAGAGCACCTAGAGTTGTGACCTTGACCGCTCCTTCATAAGTAGATAACTACTACACAATAGAAAAGACGTACAAGTGAAAATGGATTTAGTTTTACTGCAATTACCATGCAGCAGAGCTGCCAAATAATGCCCAGAAAATATACGCGTTAATTCTAATGCGTTTTGTAAACAAAGCAGCAATCCGTGGGCTATTAAGGACACTTCGCGATGCCTATCCATTTTCTATACCATGCCAATGTAACTATCATATCTTAGCGTTCGCACACAGCACCTAGAGTTGTGACCTTGAACGCTCCTTCATAAGTAGATATCTCCTACACGATATAAGAGACGTACAATAGAAAACGGACTAAGTTTAACTGCAATTAGCATGCAGCAGAGCTGCCAAATAATGCCCAGATAATAAACGCGTTAATTCGAATGCGTTTTGTAAACAAAGCAGCAATCCGTGGGCTATTAAGGACATTTCGCGATGCCTATCCATGTTCTACACCATGTCAATGTTACTATCATATCTTAGGGTTCGCATTGAGCACAAAGAGCTGTGACCTTGAACGCTCCTTCATTCGTAGATTACTGCTACACGATAGAAAAGACGTACAAGTGAAAATGGATTTAGTTTTACTGCAATTAGCATGCATCAGAGCTGCCAAATTATGCCAAGATAATATACGCGTTAATTCGAATGCGTTTTGTAAACAATGCAGCGATCCGTGGGCTATTAAGGACACTTCGCGATGCCTATCCATTTTTTATACCATGTCATTGTAACTACCATATCTTAGCGTTCGTATACAGTACCTGGAGTTGTGACCTTGAACGCTCCTTCATAAGTAGATAACTGCTACACGATAGAAAAGACGTTCAAGAGAAAACGGTCGAAGTTTTACTGCAATTAGTATGCAGCAGAGCTTTCAGAAAATGCCCAAATAATATACACGTTAATTCGAACCCGTTTTGTAGGCAAAGTAGCAATCCGCGGGCAATATAAGGCACTTAGCGATGTGTATCTATGTTCTATACCATGCCAATGTAACTATCATATCTTAGCGTTCGCATACAGCACCTAGAGTTGTGACCTTGAACGCGCCTTCATAAGTAGGTAACTCCTACACGATAGAAAAGACGTTCAAGAGAAAACGGTCGAAGTTTTACTGCAATTAGTATGCAGCAGAGCTTTCAGAAAATGCCCAAATAATATACACGTTAATTCGAACCCGTTTTGTACGCAAAGTAGCGATCCGCGGATTATATAAGGCACTTCGCGATGTCTATACATGTTCTATACCATGCCAATGTAACTATCATATCTTAGCGTTCGCATAGAGCACCTAGAGTTGTGACCTTGACCGCTCCTTCATAAGTAGATAACTACTACACAATAGAAAAGACGTACAAGTGAAAATGGATTTAGTTTTACTGCAATTACCATGCAGCAGAGCTGCCAAATAATGCCCAGATAATATACGCGTTAATTCTAATCCGTCTTGTAAACAAAGCAGCAATCCGTGGGCTATTAAGGACACTTCGCGATGTCTATCCATGTTCTATACCATGCCAATGTAACTATCATATCTTAGCGTTCGCATAGAGCACCTAGAGTTGTGACCTTGAACGCTCCTTCATTCGTAGATTACTGCTACACGATAGAAAAGACGTACAAGTGAAAATGGATTTAGTTTTACTGCAATTAGCATGCAGCAGAGCTGCCAAATAATGCCCAGATAATATACGCGATAATTCGAATGCGTTTTGTAAACAAAGCAGCAATCCGTGGGCAATTAAGGACACTTTGCGATGCCTATCCATTTTCTATACCATGCCATTGTAACTACCATATCTTAGCGTTTGCATACAGCACCTAGAGTTGTGACCTTGAACGCTCCTTCATAAGTAGATAACTCCTACACGATAGAAAAGACGTTCAAGAGAAAACGGTCTAAGATTTACTGCAATTAGTATGCAGCAGAGATTTTAGAAAATGCCCAATTATTATACACGTTAATTCGAACCCGTTTTGTACGCAAAGTAGCAATCCGCGGGCAATATAAGGCACTTAGCGATGTCTATCTATGTTCTATACCATGCCAATGTAACTATCATATCTTAGCGTTCGCATAGAGCTCCTAGAGTTGTGACCTTGAACGCTCCTTCATAAGTAGATATCTCCTACACGATATAAAAGACGTACAATAGAAAACGGACTAAGTTTAACTGCAATTAGCATGCAGCAGAGCTGCCAAATAATGCCCAGATAATATACGCGTTAATTCTAATGCGTTTTATAAACAAAGCAGCAATCCGTTAGCTATTAAGGACACTTCGCGATGCCTATCCATTTTCTATACCATGCAGATGTAACTATCATATCTTAGCGTTCGCACAGAGCACCTAGAGTTGTGACCTTGAACGCTCCTTCATAAGTAGATAACTACTACACAATAGAAAAGACGTACAAGTGAAAATGGATTTAGTTTTACGGCAATTAGCATGCAGCAGAGCTGCCAAATAATGCCCAGACAATAAACGCGTTAATTCTAATGCGTTTTGTAAACAAAGCAGCAATCCGTGGGCTATTAAGGACACTTCGCGATGCCTATCCATGTTCTACACCATGTCAATGTTACTATCAAATCTTAGGGTTCGCATAGAGCACAAAGAGCTGTGACCATGAACGCTCCTTCATTAGTAGATTACTGCTACACGATAGAAAAGACGTACAAGTGAAAATGGATTTAGTTTTACTGCAATTAGCATGCAGCAGAGCTTTCAGAAAATGCCCAAATAATATACACGTTAATTCGAACCCGTTTTGTACGCAAAGTATCAATCCGCGGGCTATATAAGGCACTTCGCGATGTCTATCCATGTTCTATACCATGCCAATGTAACTATCATATCTTAGCGTTCGCATAGAGCACCTAGAGTTGTGACCTTGAACGCTCCTTCATAAGTAGATAACTCCTACACGATAGAAAAGACGTTCAAGAGAAAACGGTCTAAGATTTACTGCAATTAGTATGCAGCAGAGCTTTCAGAAAATGCCCAATTAATATACACCTTAATTCGAACCCGTTTTGTACGCAAAGTAGCAATCCGCGGGCAATATAAGGCACTTAGCGATGTCTATCTATGTTCTATACCATGCCAATGTAACTATCATATCTTAGCGTTCGCATAGAGCACCTAGAGTTGTGACCTTGAACGCTCCTTCATAAGTAGATAACTACTACACAATAGAAAAGACGTACAAGTGAAAATGGATTTAGTTTTACGGCAATTAGCATGCAGCAGAGCTGCCAAATAATGCCCAGATAATATACGCGTTAATTCTAATGCGTTTTGTAAACAAAGCAGCAATCCGTGGGCTATTAAGGACACTTTGCGATGCCTATCCATTTTCTATAACATGCCATTGTAACTACCATATCTTAGCGTTTGCATACAGCACCTAGAGTTGTGACCTTGAACGCTCCTTCATAAGTAGGTAACTCCTACACGATAGAAAAGACGTTCAAGAGAAAACGGTCTAAGTTTTACTGCAATTAGTATGCAGCAGATCTTTCAAAAAGTACCCAATTAATATACACGTCAATTCGAACGCGTTTTGTACGCAAAGTAGCAATCCGCGGGCTATATAAGGCACTTCGCGATGTCTATCCATGTTCTATACCATGCCAATATAACTACCATATCTTAGCGTTCGCATAGAGCACATAGAGTTGTGACCTTGAACGCTCCTTCATAAGTAGATAACTCCTACACGATAGAAAAGACGTTCAAGAGAAAACGGTCTAAGATTTACTGCAATTAGTATGCAGCAGAGCTTTCAGAAAAAGCCCAAATAATATACACGTTAATTCGAACCCGTTTTGTACGTAAAGTAGCAATCCGCGGGCAATATAAGGCACTTAGCGATGTCTATCTATGTTCTATACCATGCCAATGTAACTATCATATCTTAGCGTTCGCATAGAGCTCTTAGAGTTGTGACCTTGAACGCTCCTTCATAAGTAGATATCGCCTACACGATATTAAAGACGTACAATAGAAAACGGACTAAGTTTAACTGCAATTAGCATGCAGCAGAGCTGCCAAATAATGCCCAGATAATATACGCGTTAATTCGAATGCGTTTTGTAAACAAAGCAGCAATCCGTGGGCTATTAAGGACACTTCGCGATGCCTATCCATTTTCTATACCATGCCATTGTAACTACCATATATTAGCGTTCGCATACAGCACCTAGAGTTGTGACCTTGAACGCTCCTTCATAAGTAGATAACTCCTTCACGATAGAAAAGACGTTCAAGAGAAAACGGTCTAAGTTTTACTGCAATTAGTATGCAGCAGAGCTTTCGAAAAGTACCCAATTAATATACACGTCAATTCGACCGCGCTTTGTACGCAAAGTATCAATGCGCGGGCTATATAAGATGTCTATCCATGTTCTATACCATGCCAATGTAACTATCATATCTTAGCGTTCGCATAGAGCACCTAGAGTTGTGACTTTGACCGCTCCTTAATAAGTAGATAACTACTACACAATAGAAAAGACGTACAAGTGAAAATGGATTTAGTTTTACTGCAATTACCATGCAGCAGAGCTGCCAAATAATGCCCAGATAAAATACGCGTTAATTCTAATACGTTTTGTAAACGAAGCAGCAATCCGTGAGCTATTAAGGACACTTCGCGATGTCTATCCATGTTCTATACCATGCCAATGTAACTATCATATCTTATCGTTCGCATAGTGCACCTAGAGTTGTGACCTTGAACGCTCCTTCATAAGTAGATAACTACTACACAATAGAAAAGACGAACAAGTGAAAATGGATTTAGTTTTACGGCAATTAGCATGCAGCAGAGCTGCCAAATAATGCCCAGATAATATACGCGTTAATTCTAATGCGTTTTGTAAACAAAGCAGCAATCCGTGGGCTATTAAGGACACTTTGCGATGCCTATCCATTTTCTATACCATGCCATTGTTACTACCATATCTAGGTACTGTATGCGATCGCATACAGTACCTAGAGTTGTGAACTTGAAGGCTCCTTCATAAGTAGATAACTCCTACACGATAGAAAAGGCGTTCAAGAGAAAACGGTCAAGTTTTACTGCAATTAGTATGCAGCAGAGCTTTCAGAAAATGCCCAAATAATATACACGTTAATTCGAACCCGTTTTGTACGCAAAGTAGCAATCCGCGGGCAATATAAGGCATTTAGCGATGTCTATCTATGTTCTATACCATGCCAATGTAACTATCATATGTTAGCGTTCGCAAACAGCACCTAGAGTTGTGACCTTGTACGCTCCTTCATAAGTAGATAACTCCTACACGACAGAAAAGACGTTCAAGAGAAAGCGGTCTAAGTTTTACTGCAATTAGTATGCAGCAGAGCTTTCAAAAAGTACCCAATTAATATACACGTCAATTCGAACGCGTTTTGTACGCAAAGTGTCAATCCGCGGGCTATATAAGGCACTTCGCGATGTCTATACATGTTCTATACCATGCCAATGTAACTATCATATCTTAGCGTTCGCATAGAGCACCTAGAGTTGTGACCTTGACCGCTTCTTCATAAGTAGATAACTACTACACAATAGAAAAGACGTACAAGTGCAAATAGATTTAGTTTTACTGCAATTACCATGCAGCAGAGCTGCCAAATAATGCCCAGATAATATACGCGTTAATTCTAATCCGTTTTGTAAACAAAGCAGTAATGCGTGGGCTATTAAGGACACTTCGCGATGTCTATCCATGTTCTATACCATGCCAATGTAACTATCATATCTTGGCGTTGGCATAGAGCACCTAGAGTTGTGACCTTGAACGCTCCTTCATTCGTAGATTACTGCTACACGATAGAAAAGACGTACAAGTGAAAATGGATTTAGTTTTACTGCAATTAGCATGCAGCAGAGCTGCCAAATAATGCCCAGATAATATACGCGTTAATTCGAATGCGTTTTGTAAACAAAACAGCAATCCGTGGGCTATTAAGGACACTTCGCGATGCCTATCCATTTTCTATACCATGCCAATGTAACTATCATATCTTAGCGTTCGCATAGAGCACCTAGAGTTGTGACCTTGAACGCTCCTTCATAAGTAGATAACTACTACACAATAGAAAAGACGTACAAGTGAAAATGGATTTAGTTTTACGGCAATTAGCATGCAGCAGAGCTGCCAAATAATGCCCAGATAATATACGTGTTAATTCTAATGCGTTTTGTAAACAAAGCAGCAATCCGTGGGCTATTAAGGACACTTTGCGATGCCTATCCATTTTCTATAACATGCCATTGTAACTACCATATCTTAGCGTTTGCATACAGCACCTAGAGTTGTGACCTTGAACGCTCCTTCATAAGTAGATAACTCCTACACGATAGAAAAGGCGTTCAAGAGAAAACGGTCTAAGTTTTACTGCAATTAGTATGCAGCAGAGCTTTCAAAAAGTACCCAATTAATATACACGTCAATTCGAACGCGTTTTGTACGCAAAGTATCAATCCGCGGGCTATATAAGGCACTTCGCGATGTCTATACATGTTCTATACCATGCCAATGTAACTATCATATCTTAGCGTTCGCATAGAGCACCTAGAGTTGTGACCTTGACCGCTCCTTCATAAGTAGATAACTACTTCACAATAGAAAAGACGTACAAGTGAAAATGGATTTAGTTTTACTGCAATTACCATGCAGCAGAGCTGCCAAATAATGCCCAGATAATATACGCGTTAATTCTAATCCGTTTTGTAAACAAAGCAGCAATCCGTGGGCTATTAAGGACACTTCGCGATGCCTATCCATGTTCTACACCATGTCAATGTTACTATCATATCTTAGGGTTCGCATAGAGCACAAAGAGCTGTGACCATGAACGCTCCTTCATTCGTAGATTACTCCTACACGATAGAAAAGACGTACAAGTGAAAATGGATTTAGTTTTACTGCAATTAGCACGCAGCAGAGCTGCCAAATAATGCCCAGATAATATACGCGATAATTCGAATGCGTTTTGTAAACAAAGCAGCAATCCGTGGGCTATTAAGGACACTTTGCGATGCCTATCCATTTTCTATACCATGCCATTGTTACTACCATATCTTAGCGTTCGCATACAGTACCTAGAGTTGTGACCTTGAACGCTCCTTCATAAGTAGATAACTCCTACACGATAGAAAAGGCGTTCAAGAGAAAACGGTCTAAGTTTTACTGCAATTAGTGTGCAGCAGAGCTTTCAGAAAATGCTAAATAATATACACGTTAATTCGAACCCGTTTTGTACGCAAAGTAGCAATCCGCGGGCAATATAAGGCACTTAGCGATGTCTATCTATGTTCTATACCATGCTAATGTAACTATCATATCTTAGCGTTCGCATACAGCACCTAGAGTTGTGACCTTGAACGCTCCTTCATAAGTAGATAACTCCTACACGATATAAGAGACGTTCAAGAGAAAGCGGTCTAAGTTTTACTGCAATTAGTATGCAGCAAAGCTTTCAAAATGTACCCAATTAATATACACGTCAATTCGAACGCGTTTTGTACGCAAAGTAGCAATCCGCGGGCTATATAAGGCACTTCGCGATGTCTATCCACGTTCTATACCATGCCAATGTAACTACCATATCTTATCGTTCGCATAGAGCACCTAGAGTTGTGACCTTGAACACTCCTTCATAAGTAGATAACTCCTACGCGATAGAAAAGACGTTCAAGAGAAAACGGTCTAAATTTTACTGCAATTAGTATGCAGCAGAGCTTTCAGAAAATGCCCAAATAATATACACGTCAATTTGAACGCGTTTTGTACGCAAAGTATCAATCCGCGGGCTATATAAGGCACTTCGCGATGTCTATCCATGTTCTATACCTTGCCAATGTAACTATCATATCTTAGCGTTCGCACAGAGCACCTAGAGTTGTGACCTTGACCGCTCCTTCATAAGTAGATAACTACTACACAATAGAGAAGACGTACAAGTGAAAATGGATTTAGTTTTACTGCAGTTACCATGCAGCAGAGCTGCCAAATAATGCCCAGATAATATACGCGTTAATTCTAATGGGTTTTGTAAACAAAGCAGCAATCCGTGGGCTATTAAGGACACTTCGCGATGCCTATCCATGTTCTACACCATGTCAATGTTACTATCATATCTTAGGGTTCGCATAGAGCACAAAGAGCTGTGACCTTGAACGCTCCTTCATTCGTAGATTACTGCTACACGATAGAAGAGACGTACAAGTGAAAATGGTTTTAGTTTTACTGCAATTAGCATGCAGCAGAGCTGCCAAATAATGCCCAGATAATATACGCGTTAATTCGAATTCGTTTTGTAAACAAAGCAGCAATCCGTGGGCTATTAAGGACACTTTGCGATGCCTATCCATTTTCTATAACATGCCATTGTAACTACCATATCTTAGCGTTTGCATACAGCACCTAGAGTTGTGACCTTGAACGCTCCTTCATAAGTAGATAACTCCTACACGATAGAAAAGACGTTCAAGAGAAAAAGGTCTAAGTTTTACTGCAATTAGTATGCAGCAGAGCTTTCGAAAAGTACCCAATTGATATACACGTCAATTCGAACGCGTTTTGTACGCAAAGTATCAATCCGTGGGCTATATAAGGCACTTCTCGATGTCTATCCATGTTCTATACCATGCCAATGTAACTATCATATCTTAGCGTTCGCATAGAGCACCTAGAGTTGTGACCTTGACCGCTCCTTCATAAGTAGATAACTACTACACAATAGAAAAGACGTACAAGTGAAAATGGATTTAGTTTTACTGCAATTACCATGCAGCAGAGCTGCCAAATAATGCCCAGAAAATATACGCGTTAATTCTAATGCGTTTTGTAAACAAAGCAGCAATCCGTGGGCTATTAAGGACATTTCGCGATGCCTATCCATGTTCTACATCATGTCAATGTTACTATCATATCTTAGGGTTCGCATTGAGCACAAAGAGCTGTGACCTTGAACGCTCCTTCATTCGTAGATTACTGCTACACGATAGAAAAGACGTACAAGTGAAAATGGATTTAGTTTTACTGCAATTAGCATGCATCAGAGCTGCCAAATTATGCCAAGATAATATACGCGTTAATTCGAATGCGTTTTGTAAACAATGCAGCGATCCGTGGGCTATTAAGGACACTTCGCGATGCCTATCCATTTTTTATACCATGTCATTGTAACTACCATATCTTAGCGTTCGTATACAGTACCTGGAGTTGTGACCTTGAACGCTCCTTCATAAGTAGATAACTGCTACACGATAGAAAAGACGTTCAAGAGAAAACGGTCGAAGTTTTACTGCAATTAGTATGCAGCAGAGCTTTCAGAAAATGCCCAAATAATATACACGTTAATTCGAACCCGTTTTGTAGGCAAAGTAGCAATCCGCGGGCAATATAAGGCACTTAGCGATGTGTATCTATGTTCTATACCATGCCAATGTAACTATCATATCTTAGCGTTCGCATACAGCACCTAGAGTTGTGACCTTGAACGCGCCTTCATAAGTAGGTAACTCCTACACGATAGAAAAGACGTTCAAGAGAAAACGGTCGAAGTTTTACTGCAATTAGTATGCAGCAGAGCTTTCAGAAAATGCCCAAATAATATACACGTTAATTCGAACCCGTTTTGTACGCAAAGTAGCGATCCGCGGATTATATAAGGCACTTCGCGATGTCTATACATGTTCTATACCATGCCAATGTAACTATCATATCTTAGCGTTCGCATAGAGCACCTAGAGTTGTGACCTTGACCGCTCCTTCATAAGTAGATAACTACTACACAATAGAAAAGACGTACAAGTGAAAATGGATTTAGTTTTACTGCAATTACCATGCAGCAGAGCTGCCAAATAATGCCCAGATAATATACGCGTTAATTCTAATCCGTCTTGTAAACAAAGCAGCAATCCGTGGGCTATTAAGGACACTTCGCGATGTCTATCCATGTTCTATACCATGCCAATGTAACTATCATATCTTAGCGTTCGCATAGAGCACCTAGAGTTGTGACCTTGAACGCTCCTTCATTCGTAGATTACTGCTACACGATAGAAAAGACGTACAAGTGAAAATGGATTTAGTTTTACTGCAATTAGCATGCAGCAGAGCTGCCAAATAATGCCCAGATTATATATGCGTTAATTCGAATGCGTTTTGTAAACAAAGCAGCAATCCGTGGGCTATTAAGCACACTTCGCGATGCCTATCCATTTTCTATAACATGCCATTGTAACTACCATATCTGAGCGTTTGCATACAGCACCTAGAGTTGTGACCTTGAACGCTCCTTCATATGTAGATAACTCCTACACGATAGAAAAGACGAGAAGTTTGAAGAGAAAACGGTCTGTTTTACTGCAATTAGTATGCAGCAGAGCTTTCAGTAAATGCCCAAATAATATACACGTTAATTCGAACGCGTTTTGTACGCAAAGTAGCAATCCGCGGGTAATATAAGGCACTTCACGATGTCTATCCATGTTCTATACCATGCCAATGTAACTATCATATCTTAGCGTTCGCATAGAGCACCTATAGTTGTGACCTTGACCGCTCCTTCATAAGTAGATAACTACTACACAATAGAAAAGACGTACAAGTGAAAATGGATTTAGTTTTACTGCAATTACCATGCAGCAGAGCTGCCAAATAATGCCCAGATAATAAACGCGTTAATTCTAATGCGTTTTGTAAACAAAGCAGCAATCCGTGGGCTATTAAGGACACTTTGCGATGCCTATCCATTTTCTATACCATGCCATTGTTACTACCATATCTTAGCGTTCGCATACAGTACCTAGAGTTGTGACCTTGAACGCTCCTTCATAAGTAGATAACTCCTACACGATAGAAAAGGCGTTCAAGAGAAAACGGTCTAAGTTTTACTGCAATTAGTATGCAGCAGAGCTTTCAGAAAATGCCCAAATAATATACACATTAATTCGAACCCGTTTTGTACGCAAAGTAGCAATCCGCTGGCAATATAAGGCACTTAGCGATGTCTATCTATGTTCTATACCATGCCAATGTAACTATCATATCTTAGAGTTCGCATACAGCACCTAGAGTTGTGACCTTGAACGCTCCTTCATAAGTAGATAACTCCTACACGATATAAGAGACGTTCAAGAGAAAGCGGTCTAAGTTTTACTGCAATTAGTGTGCAGCAGAGCTTTCAAAATGTACCCAATTAATATACACGTCAATTCGAACGCGTTTTGTACGCAAAGTAGCAATCCGCGGGCTATATAAGGCACTTCGCGATGTCTATCTATGTTCTATACCATGCCAATGTAACTATCATATCTTAGCGTTCGCATAGAGCTCCTAGAGTTGTGACCTTGAACGCTCCTTCATAAGTAAATATCTCCTACACGATATAAGAGACGTACAATAGAAAACGGACTAAATTTTACTGCAATTAGTATGCAGCAGAGCTTTCAGAAAATGCCCAAATAATATACACGTCAATTTGAACGCGTTTTGTACGCAAAGTATCAATCCGCGGGCTATATAAGGCACTTCGCGATGTCTATCCATGTTCTATACCTTGCCAATGTAACTATCATATCTTAGCGTTCGCACAGAGCACCTAGAGTTGTGACCTTGACCGCTCCTTCATAAGTAGATAACTACTACACAATAGAGAAGACGTACAAGTGAAAATGGATTTAGTTTTACTGCAGTTACCATGCAGCAGAGCTGCCAAATAATGCCCAGATAATATACGCGTTAATTCTAATGGGTTTTGTAAACAAAGCAGCAATCCGTGGGCTATTAAGGACACTTCGCGATGCCTATCCATGTTCTACACCATGTCAATGTTACTATCATATCTTAGGGTTCGCATAGAGCACAAAGAGCTGTGACCTTGAACGCTCCTTCATTCGTAGATTACTGCTACACGATAGAAGAGACGTACAAGTGAAAATGGTTTTAGTTTTACTGCAATTAGCATGCAGCAGAGCTGCCAAATAATGCCCAGATAATATACGCGTTAATTCGAATTCGTTTTGTAAACAAAGCAGCAATCCGTGGGCTATTAAGGACACTTTGCGATGCCTATCCATTTTCTATAACATGCCATTGTAACTACCATATCTTAGCGTTTGCATACAGCACCTAGAGTTGTGACCTTGAACGCTCCTTCATAAGTAGATAACTCCTACACGATAGAAAAGACGTTCAAGAGAAAACGGTCTAAGATTTACTGCAATTAGTATGCAGCAGAGCTTTCAGGAAATGCCCAATTATTATACACGTTAATTCGAACCCGTTTTGTACGCAAAGTAGCAATCCGCGGGCAATATAAGGCACTTAGCGATGTCTATCTATGTTCTATACCATGCCAATGTAACTACCATATCTTATCGTTCGCATAGAGCACCTAGAGTTGTGACCTTGAACACTCCTTCATAAGTAGATAACTCCTTCACGATAGAAAAGACGTTCAAGAGAAAACGGTCTAAGATTTACTGCAATTAGTATGCAGCAGAGCTTTCAGAAAATGCCCAAAAAATATACACGTTAATTCGAACCCGTTTTGTACGCAAAGTAGCGATCCGCGGATTATATAAGGCACTTCGCGATGTCTATACATGTTCTATACCATGCCAATGTAACTATCATATCTTAGCGTTCGCATAGAGCACCTAGAGTTGTGACCTTGACCGCTCCTTCATAAGTAGATAACTACTACACAATAGAAAAGACGTACAAGTGAAAATGGATTTAGTTTTACTGCAATTACCATGCAGCAGAGCTGCCAAATAATGCCCAGATAATATACGCGTTAATTCTAATCCGTCTTGTAAACAAAGCAGCAATCCGTGGGCTATTAAGGACACTTCGCGATGTCTATCCATGTTCTATACCATGCCAATGTAACTATCATATCTTAGCGTTCGCATAGAGCACCTAGAGTTGTGACCTTGAACGCTCCTTCATTCGTAGATTACTGCTACACGATAGAAAAGACGTACAAGTGAAAATGGATTTAGTTTTACTGCAATTAGCATGCAGCAGAGCTGCCAAATAATGCCCAGATAATATACGCGATAATTCGAATGCGTTTTGTAAACAAAGCAGCAATCCGTGGGCAATTAAGGACACTTTGCGATGCCTATCCATTTTCTATACCATGCCATTGTAACTACCATATCTTAGCGTTTGCATACAGCACCTAGAGTTGTGACCTTGAACGCTCCTTCATAAGTAGATAACTCCTACACGATAGAAAAGACGTTCAAGAGAAAACGGTCTAAGATTTACTGCAATTAGTATGCAGCAGAGCTTTCAGAAAATGCCCAATTATTATACACGTTAATTCGAACCCGTTTTGTACGCAAAGTAGCAATCCGCGGGCAATATAAGGCACTTAGCGATGTCTATCTATGTTCTATACCATGCCAATGTAACTATCATATCTTAGCGTTCGCATAGAGCTCCTAGAGTTGTGACCTTGAACGCTCCTTCATAAGTAGATATCTCCTACACGATATAAAAGACGTACAATAGAAAACGGACTAAGTTTAACTGCAATTAGCATGCAGCAGAGCTGCCAAATAATGCCCAGATAATATACGCGTTAATTCTAATGCGTTTTATAAACAAAGCAGCAATCCGTTAGCTATTAAGGACACTTCGCGATGCCTATCCATTTTCTATACCATGCAGATGTAACTATCATATCTTAGCGTTCGCACAGAGCACCTAGAGTTGTGACCTTGAACGCTCCTTCATAAGTAGATAACTACTACACAATAGAAAAGACGTACAAGTGAAAATGGATTTAGTTTTACGGCAATTAGCATGCAGCAGAGCTGCCAAATAATGCCCAGACAATAAACGCGTTAATTCTAATGCGTTTTGTAAACAAAGCAGCAATCCGTGGGCTATTAAGGACACTTCGCGATGCCTATCCATGTTCTACACCATGTCAATGTTACTATCAAATCTTAGGGTTCGCATAGAGCACAAAGAGCTGTGACCATGAACGCTCCTTCATTAGTAGATTACTGCTACACGATAGAAAAGACGTACAAGTGAAAATGGATTTAGTTTTACTGCAATTAGCATGCAGCAGAGCTTTCAGAAAATGCCCAAATAATATACACGTTAATTCGAACCCGTTTTGTACGCAAAGTATCAATCCGCGGGCTATATAAGGCACTTCGCGATGTCTATCCATGTTCTATACCATGCCAATGTAACTATCATATCTTAGCGTTCGCATAGAGCACCTAGAGTTGTGACCTTGACCGCTCCTTCATAAGTAGATAACTACTACACAATAGAAAAGACGTACAAGTGAAAATGGATTTAGTTTTACTGCAATTACCATGCAGCAGAGCTGCCAAATAATGCCCAGATAATATACGCGTTAATTCGAATGCGTTTTGTAAACAAAGCAGCAATCCGTGGGCTATTAAGGACACTTCGCGATGCATATCCATGTTCTACACCATGTCAATGTTACTATCATAACTTAGGGTTCGCATAGAGCACAAAGAGCTGTGACCTTGAACGCTCCTTCATTCGTAGATTACTGCTACACGATAGAAAAGACGTACAAGTGAAAATGGATTTAGTTTTACTGCAATTAGCATGCAGCAGAGCTGCCAAATAATGCCCAGATAATATACGCGTTAATTCGAATGCGTTTTGTAAACAAAGCAGCAATCCGTGGGCTATTAAGGACACTTCGCGATGCCTATCCATTTTCTATACCATGCCATTGTAACTACCATATCTCAGCGTTCGCATACAGTACCTAGAGTTGTGACCTTGAACGCTCCTTCATAAGTAGATAACTACTACACAATAGAAAAGACGTACAAGTGAAAATGGATTTAGTTTTACTGCAATTACCATGCAGCAGAGCTGCCAAATAATGCCCAGATAATATACGCGTTAATTCGAATGCGTTTTGTAAACAAAGCAGCAATCCGTGGGCTATTAAGGACACTTCGCGATGTCTATCCATGTTCTATACCATGCCAATGTAACTATCATATCTTAGCGTTCGCATAGAGCACCTAGAGTTGTGACCTTGAACGCTCCTTCATTCGTAGATTACTGCTACACGATAGAAAAGACGTACAAGTGAAAATGGATTTAGTTTTACTGCAATTAGCATGCAGCAGAGCTGCCAAATAATGCCCAGATAATATACGCGATAATTCGAATGCGTTTTGTAAACAAAGCAGCAATCCGTGGGCAATTAAGGACACTTTGCGATGCCTATCCATTTTCTATACCATGCCATTGTAACTACCATATCTTAGCGTTTGCATACAGCACCTAGAGTTGTGACCTTGAACGCTCCTTCATAAGTAGATAACTCCTACACGATAGAAAAGACGTTCAAGAGAAAACGGTCTAAGATTTACTGCAATTAGTATGCAGCAGAGCTTTCAGAAAATGCCCAATTATTATACACGTTAATTCGAACCCGTTTTGTACGCAAAGTAGCAATCCGCGGGCAATATAAGGCACTTAGCGATGTCTATCTATGTTCTATACCATGCCAATGTAACTATCATATCTTAGCGTTCGCATAGAGCTCCTAGAGTTGTGACCTTGAACGCTCCTTCATAAGTAGATATCTCCTACACGATATAAAAGACGTACAATAGAAAACGGACTAAGTTTAACTGCAATTAGCATGCAGCAGAGCTGCCAAATAATGCCCAGATAATATACGCGTTAATTCTAATGCGTTTTATAAACAAAGCAGCAATCCGTTAGCTATTAAGGACACTTCGCGATGCCTATCCATTTTCTATACCATGCAGATGTAACTATCATATCTTAGCGTTCGCACAGAGCACCTAGAGTTGTGACCTTGAACGCTCCTTCATAAGTAGATAACTACTACACAATAGAAAAGACGTACAAGTGAAAATGGATTTAGTTTTACGGCAATTAGCATGCAGCAGAGCTGCCAAATAATGCCCAGACAATAAACGCGTTAATTCTAATGCGTTTTGTAAACAAAGCAGCAATCCGTGGGCTATTAAGGACACTTCGCGATGCCTATCCATGTTCTACACCATGTCAATGTTACTATCAAATCTTAGGGTTCGCATAGAGCACAAAGAGCTGTGACCATGAACGCTCCTTCATTAGTAGATTACTGCTACACGATAGAAAAGACGTACAAGTGAAAATGGATTTAGTTTTACTGCAATTAGCATGCAGCAGAGCTTTCAGAAAATGCCCAAATAATATACACGTTAATTCGAACCCGTTTTGTACGCAAAGTATCAATCCGCGGGCTATATAAGGCACTTCGCGATGTCTATCCATGTTCTATACCATGCCAATGTAACTATCATATCTTAGCGTTCGCATAGAGCACCTAGAGTTGTGACCTTGACCGCTCCTTCATAAGTAGATAACTACTACACAATAGAAAAGACGTACAAGTGAAAATGGATTTAGTTTTACTGCAATTACCATGCAGCAGAGCTGCCAAATAATGCCCAGATAATATACGCGTTAATTCGAATGCGTTTTGTAAACAAAGCAGCAATCCGTGGGCTATTAAGGACACTTCGCGATGCATATCCATGTTCTACACCATGTCAATGTTACTATCATAACTTAGGGTTCGCATAGAGCACAAAGAGCTGTGACCTTGAACGCTCCTTCATTCGTAGATTACTGCTACACGATAGAAAAGACGTACAAGTGAAAATGGATTTAGTTTTACTGCAATTAGCATGCAGCAGAGCTGCCAAATAATGCCCAGATAATATACGCGTTAATTCGAATGCGTTTTGTAAACAAAGCAGCAATCCGTGGGCTATTAAGGACACTTCGCGATGCCTATCCATTTTCTATACCATGCCATTGTAACTACCATATCTCAGCGTTCGCATACAGTACCTAGAGTTGTGACCTTGAACGCTCCTTCATAAGTAGATAACTCCTACACGATAGAAAAGGCGTTCAAGAGAAAACGGTCTAAGTTTTACTGCAGTTAGTATGCAGCAGAGCTTTCAAAAAGTACCCAATTAATATACACGTCAATTCGAACGCGTTTTGTACGCAAAGTATCAATCTGCGGGCTATATAAGGCACTTCGCGATGTCTATACATGTTCTATACCATGCCAATGTAACTATCATATCTTAGCGTTCGCATAGAGCACCTAGAGTTGTGACCTTGACCGCTCCTTCATAAGTAGATAACTACTACAAAATAGAAAAGACGTACAAGTGAAAATGGATTTAGTTTTACTGCAATTACCATGCAGCAGAGCTGCGAAATAATGCCCAGATAATATACGCGTTAATTCGAATGCGTTTTGTAAACAAAGCAGCAATCCGTGGGCTATTAAGGACACTTCGCGATGCCTATCCATTTTCTATACCATGCCATTGTAACTACCATATCTCAGCGTTCGCATACAGTACCTAGAGTTGTGACCTTGAACGCTCCTTCATAAGTAGATAACTCCTACACGATAGAAAAGGCGTTCAAGAGAAAACGGTCTAAGTTTTACTGCAATTAGTATGCAGCAGAGCTTTCAAAAAGTACCCAATTAATATACACGTCAATTCGAACGCGTTTTGTACGCAAAGTATCAATCTGCGGGCTATATAAGGCACTTCGCGATGTCTATACATGTTCTATACCATGCCAATGTAACTATCATATCTTAGCGTTCGCATAGAGCACCTAGAGTTGTGACCTTGGCCGCTCCTTCATAAGTAGATAACTACTACATAATAGAAAAGACGTACAAGTGAAAATGGATTTAGTTTTACTGCAATTACCATGCAGCAGAGCTGCCAAATAATGCCCAGATAATATACGCGTTAATTCGAACCCGTTTTGTACGCAAAGCAGCAATCCGCGGGCAATATTAGCGATGTCTATCTATGTTCTATACCATGCCAATGTAACTATCATATCTTAGCGTTCGCATACAGCACCTAGAGTTGTGACCTTGAACGCTCCTTCATAAGTAGATAACTCCTTCACGATAGAAAAGACGTTCAAGAGAAAACGGTCTAAGTTTTATTGCAATTAATATGCAGCAGAGCTTTCGAAAAGTACCCAATTAATATACACGTCAATTCGAACGCGTTTTGTTCGCAAAGTATCAATCCGCGGGCTATATAAGGCACTTCGCGATGTCTATCCATGTTCTATACCATGCCAATGTAACTATCATATCTTAGCGTTCGCATAGAGCACCTAGAGTTGTGACCTTGACCGCTCCTTCATAAGTAGATAACTACTACACAATAGAAAAGACGTACAAGTGAAAATGTATTTAGTTTTACTGCAATAACCATGCAGCAGAGCTGCCAAATAATGCCCAGATAATATACGCGTTAATTCTAATGCGTTTTGTAAACAAAGCAGCAATCCGTGGGCTATTAAGGACACTTCGCGATGCCTATCCATGTTCTACACCATGTCAATGTTACTATCATAACTTAGGGTTCGCATAGAGCACAAAGAGCTGTGACCTTGAACGCTCCTTCATTCGTAGATTACTGCTACACGATAGAAAAGACGTACAAGTGAAAATGGATTTAGTTTTACTGCAATTAGCATGCAGCAGAGCTGCCAAATAATGCCCAGATTATATACGCGTTAATTCGAATGCGTTTTGTAAACAAAGCAGCAATCTGTGGGCTATTAAGCACACTTCGCGATGCCTATCCATTTTCTATAACATGCCATTGTAACTACCATATCTGAGCGTTTGCATACAGCACCTAGAGTTGTGACCTTGAACGCTCCTTCATATGTAGATAACTCCTACACGATAGAAAAGACGAGAAGTTTGAAGAGAAAACGGTCTGTTTTACTGCAATTAGTATGCAGCAGAGCTTTCAGTAAATGCCCAAATAATATACACGTTAATTCGAACGCGTTTTGTACGCAAAGTAGCAATCCGCGGGTAATATAAGGCACTTCACGATGTCTATCCATGTTCTATACCATGCCAATGTAACTATCATATCTTAGCGTTCGCATAGAGCACCTATAGTTGTGACCTTGACCGCTCCTTCATAAGTAGATAACTACTACACAATAGAAAAGACGTACAAGTGAAAATGGATTTAGTTTTACTGCAATTACCATGCAGCAGAGCTGCCAAATAATGCCCAGATAATAAACGCGTTAATTCTAATGCGTTTTGTAAACAAAGCAGCAATCCGTGGGCTATTAAGGACACTTTGCGATGCCTATCCATTTTCTATACCATGCCATTGTTACTACCATATCTTAGCGTTCGCATACAGTACCTAGAGTTGTGACCTTGAACGCTCCTTCATAAGTAGATAACTCCTACACGATAGAAAAGGCGTTCAAGAGAAAACGGTCTAAGTTTTACTGCAATTAGTATGCAGCAGAGCTTTCAGAAAATGCCCAAATAATATACACATTAATTCGAACCCGTTTTGTACGCAAAGTAGCAATCCGCTGGCAATATAAGGCACTTAGCGATGTCTATCTATGTTCTATACCATGCCAATGTAACTATCATATCTTAGAGTTCGCATACAGCACCTAGAGTTGTGACCTTGAACGCTCCTTCATAAGTAGATAACTCCTACACGATATAAGAGACGTTCAAGAGAAAGCGGTCTAAGTTTTACTGCAATTAGTGTGCAGCAGAGCTTTCAAAATGTACCCAATTAATATACACGTCAATTCGAACGCGTTTTGTACGCAAAGTAGCAATCCGCGGGCTATATAAGGCACTTCGCGATGTCTATCTATGTTCTATACCATGCCAATGTAACTATCATATCTTAGCGTTCGCATAGAGCTCCTAGAGTTGTGACCTTGAACGCTCCTTCATAAGTAAATATCTCCTACACGATATAAGAGACGTACAATAGAAAACGGACTAAGTTTAACTGCAATTAGCATGCAGCAGAGCTGCCAAATAATGCCCAGATAATAAACGCGTTAATTCGAATGCGTTTTGTAAACAAAGCAGCAATCCGTGGGCTATTAAGGACACTTCGCGATGCCTATCCATTTTCTATACCATGCCAATGTAACTATCATATCTTAGCGTTCGCACACAGCACCTAGAGTTGTGACCTTGAACGCTCCTTCATAAGTAGGTAACTCCTACACGATAGAAAAGACGTTCAAGAGAAAACGGTCTAAGTTTTACTGCAATTAGTATGCAGCAGAGCTTTCGAAAAGTACCCAATTGATATACACGTCAATTCGAACGCGTTTTGTACGCAAAGTATCAATCCGTGGGCTATATAAGGCACTTCTCGATGTCTATCCATGTTCTATACCATGCCAATGTAACTATCATATCTTAGCGTTCGCATAGAGCACCTAGAGTTGTGACCTTGACCGCTCCTTCATAAGTAGATAACTACTACACAATAGAAAAGACGTACAAGTGAAAATGGATTTAGTTTTACTGCAATTACCATGCAGCAGAGCTGCCAAATAATGCCCAGAAAATATACGCGTTAATTCTAATGCGTTTTGTAAACAAAGCAGCAATCCGTGGGCTATTAAGGACATTTCGCGATGCCTATCAATGTTCTATACCATGCCAATGTAACTATCATATCTTAGCGTTCGCATAGAGCTCCTAGAGTTGTGACCTTGAACGCTCCTTCATAAGTAGATATCTCCTACACGATATAAGAGACGTACAATAGAAAACGGACTAAGTTTAACTGCAATTAGCATGCAGCAGAGCTGCCAAATAATGCCCAGATAATAAACGCGTTAATTCGAATGCGTTTTGTAAACAAAGCAGCAATCCGTGGGCTATTAAGGACACTTCGCGATGCCTATCCATTTTCTATACCATGCCAATGTAACTATCATATCTTAGCGTTCGCACACAGCACCTAGAGTTGTGACCTTGAACGCTCCTTCATAAGTAGGTAACTCCTACACGATAGAAAAGACGTTCAAGAGAAAAAGGTCTAAGTTTTACTGCAATTAGTATGCAGCAGAGCTTTCGAAAAGTACCCAATTGATATACACGTCAATTCGAACGCGTTTTGTACGCAAAGTATCAATCCGTGGGCTATATAAGGCACTTCTCGATGTCTATCCATGTTCTATACCATGCCAATGTAACTATCATATCTTAGCGTTCGCATAGAGCACCTAGAGTTGTGACCTTGACCGCTCCTTCATAAGTAGATAACTACTACACAATAGAAAAGACGTACAAGTGAAAATGGATTTAGTTTTACTGCAATTACCATGCAGCAGAGCTGCCAAATAATGCCCAGAAAATATACGCGTTAATTCTAATGCGTTTTGTAAACAAAGCAGCAATCCGTGGGCTATTAAGGACATTTCGCGATGCCTATCCATGTTCTACATCATGTCAATGTTACTATCATATCTTAGGGTTCGCATTGAGCACAAAGAGCTGTGACCTTGAACGCTCCTTCATTCGTAGATTACTGCTACACGATAGAAAAGACGTACAAGTGAAAATGGATTTAGTTTTACTGCAATTAGCATGCATCAGAGCTGCCAAATTATGCCAAGATAATATACGCGTTAATTCGAATGCGTTTTGTAAACAATGCAGCGATCCGTGGGCTATTAAGGACACTTCGCGATGCCTATCCATTTTTTATACCATGTCATTGTAACTACCATATCTTAGCGTTCGTATACAGTACCTGGAGTTGTGACCTTGAACGCTCCTTCATAAGTAGATAACTGCTACACGATAGAAAAGACGTTCAAGAGAAAACGGTCGAAGTTTTACTGCAATTAGTATGCAGCAGAGCTTTCAGAAAATGCCCAAATAATATACACGTTAATTCGAACCCGTTTTGTAGGCAAAGTAGCAATCCGCGGGCAATATAAGGCACTTAGCGATGTGTATCTATGTTCTATACCATGCCAATGTAACTATCATATCTTAGCGTTCGCATACAGCACCTAGAGTTGTGACCTTGAACGCGCCTTCATAAGTAGGTAACTCCTACACGATAGAAAAGACGTTCAAGAGAAAACGGTCGAAGTTTTGCTGCAATTAGTATGCAGCAGAGCTTTCAGAAAATGCCCAAATAATATACACGTTAATTCGAACCCGTTTTGTACGCAAAGTAGCGATCCGCGGATTATATAAGGCACTTCGCGATGTCTATACATGTTCTATACCATGCCAATGTAACTATCATATCTTAGCGTTCGCATAGAGCACCTAGAGTTGTGACCTTGACCGCTCCTTCATAAGTAGATAACTACTACACAATAGAAAAGACGTACAAGTGAAAATGGATTTAGTTTTACTGCAATTACCATGCAGCAGAGCTGCCAAATAATGCCCAGATAATATACGCGTTAATTCTAATCCGTCTTGTAAACAAAGCAGCAATCCGTGGGCTATTAAGGACACTTCGCGATGTCTATCCATGTTCTATACCATGCCAATGTAACTATCATATCTTAGCGTTCGCATAGAGCACCTAGAGTTGTGACCTTGAACGCTCCTTCATTCGTAGATTACTGCTACACGATAGAAAAGACGTACAAGTGAAAATGGATTTAGTTTTACTGCAATTAGCATGCAGCAGAGCTGCCAAATAATGCCCAGATTATATATGCGTTAATTCGAATGCGTTTTGTAAACAAAGCAGCAATCCGTGGGCTATTAAGCACACTTCGCGATGCCTATCCATTTTCTATAACATGCCATTGTAACTACCATATCTGAGCGTTTGCATACAGCACCTAGAGTTGTGACCTTGAACGCTCCTTCATATGTAGATAACTCCTACACGATAGAAAAGACGAGAAGTTTGAAGAGAAAACGGTCTGTTTTACTGCAATTAGTATGCAGCAGAGCTTTCAGTAAATGCCCAAATAATATACACGTTAATTCGAACGCGTTTTGTACGCAAAGTAGCAATCCGCGGGTAATATAAGGCACTTCACGATGTCTATCCATGTTCTATACCATGCCAATGTAACTATCATATCTTAGCGTTCGCATAGAGCACCTATAGTTGTGACCTTGACCGCTCCTTCATAAGTAGATAACTACTACACAATAGAAAAGACGTACAAGTGAAAATGGATTTAGTTTTACTGCAATTACCATGCAGCAGAGCTGCCAAATAATGCCCAGATAATAAACGCGTTAATTCTAATGCGTTTTGTAAACAAAGCAGCAATCCGTGGGCTATTAAGGACACTTTGGGATGCCTATCCATTTTCTATACCATGCCATTGTTACTACCATATCTTAGCGTTCGCATACAGTACCTAGAGTTGTGACCTTGAACGCTCCTTCATAAGTAGATAACTCCTACACGATAGAAAAGGCGTTCAAGAGAAAACGGTCTAAGTTTTACTGCAATTAGTATGCAGCAGAGCTTTCAGAAAATGCCCAAATAATATACACATTAATTCGAACCCGTTTTGTACGCAAAGTAGCAATCCGCTGGCAATATAAGGCACTTAGCGATGTCTATCTATGTTCTATACCATGCCAATGTAACTATCATATCTTAGAGTTCGCATACAGCACCTAGAGTTGTGACCTTGAACGCTCCTTCATAAGTAGATAACTCCTACACGATATAAGAGACGTTCAAGAGAAAGCGGTCTAAGTTTTACTGCAATTAGTGTGCAGCAGAGCTTTCAAAATGTACCCAATTAATATACACGTCAATTCGAACGCGTTTTGTACGCAAAGTAGCAATCCGCGGGCTATATAAGGCACTTCGCGATGTCTATCTATGTTCTATACCATGCCAATGTAACTATCATATCTTAGCGTTCGCATAGAGCTCCTAGAGTTGTGACCTTGAACGCTCCTTCATAAGTAAATATCTCCTACACGATATAAGAGACGTACAATAGAAAACGGACTAAGTTTAACTGCAATTAGCATGCAGCAGAGCTGCCAAATAATGCCCAGATAATAAACGCGTTAATTCGAATGCGTTTTGTAAACAAAGCAGCAATCCGTGGGCTATTAAGGACACTTCGCGATGCCTATCCATTTTCTATACCATGCCAATGTAACTATCATATCTTAGCGTTCGCACACAGCACCTAGAGTTGTGACCTTGAACGCTCCTTCATAAGTAGGTAACTCCTACACGAAAGAAAAGACGTTCAAGAGAAAACGGTCTAAGTTTTACTGCAATTAGTATGCAGCAGAGCTTTCGAAAAGTACCCAATTGATATACACGTCAATTCGAACGCGTTTTGTACGCAAAGTATCAATCCGTGGGCTATATAAGGCACTTCTCGATGTCTATCCATGTTCTATACCATGCCAATGTAACTATCATATCTTAGCGTTCGCATAGAGCACCTAGAGTTGTGACCTTGACCGCTCCTTCATAAGTAGATAACTACTACACAATAGAAAAGACGTACAAGTGAAAATGGATTTAGTTTTACTGCAATTACCATGCAGCAGAGCTGCCAAATAATGCCCAGAAAATATACGCGTTAATTCTAATGCGTTTTGTAAACAAAGCAGCAATCCGTGGGCTATTAAGGACATTTCGCGATGCCTATCAATGTTCTATACCATGCCAATGTAACTATCATATCTTAGCGTTCGCATAGAGCTCCTAGAGTTGTGACCTTGAACGCTCCTTCATAAGTAGATATCTCCTACACGATATAAGAGACGTACAATAGAAAACGGACTAAGTTTAACTGCAATTAGCATGCAGCAGAGCTGCCAAATAATGCCCAGATAATAAACGCGTTAATTCGAATGCGTTTTGTAAACAAAGCAGCAATCCGTGGGCTATTAAGGACACTTCGCGATGCCTATCCATTTTCTATACCATGCCAATGTAACTATCATATCTTAGCGTTCGCACACAGCACCTAGAGTTGTGACCTTGAACGCTCCTTCATAAGTAGATATCTCCTACACGATATAAGAGACGTACAATAGAAAACGGACTAAGTTTAACTGCAATTAGCATGCAGCAGAGCTGCCAAATAATGCCCAGATAATAAACGCGTTAATTCGAATGCGTTTTGTAAACAAAGCAGCAATCCGTGGGCTATTAAGGACATTTCGCGATGCCTATCCATGTTCTACACCATGTCAATGTTACTATCATATCTTAGGGTTCGCATTGAGCACAAAGAGCTGTGACCTTGAACGCTCCTTCATTCGTAGATTACTGCTACACGATAGAAAAGACGTACAAGTGAAAATGGATTTAGTTTTACTGCAATTAGCATGCATCAGAGCTGCCAAATTATGCCAAGATAATATACGCGTTAATTCGAATGCGTTTTGTAAACAATGCAGCGATCCGTGGGCTATTAAGGACACTTCGCGATGCCTATCCATTTTTTATACCATGTCATTGTAACTACCATATCTTAGCGTTCGTATACAGTACCTGGAGTTGTGACCTTGAACGCTCCTTCATAAGTAGATAACTGCTACACGATAGAAAAGACGTTCAAGAGAAAACGGTCGAAGTTTTACTGCAATTAGTATGCAGCAGAGCTTTCAGAAAATGCCCAAATAATATACACGTTAATTCGAACCCGTTTTGTAGGCAAAGTAGCAATCCGCGGGCAATATAAGGCACTTAGCGATGTGTATCTATGTTCTATACCATGCCAATGTAACTATCATATCTTAGCGTTCGCATACAGCACCTAGAGTTGTGACCTTGAACGCGCCTTCATAAGTAGGTAACTCCTACACGATAGAAAAGACGTTCAAGAGAAAACGGTCGAAGTTTTACTGCAATTAGTATGCAGCAGAGCTTTCAGAAAATGCCCAAATAATATACACGTTAATTCGAACCCGTTTTGTACGCAAAGTAGCGATCCGCGGATTATATAAGGCACTTCGCGATGTCTATACATGTTCTATACCATGCCAATGTAACTATCATATCTTAGCGTTCGCATAGAGCACCTAGAGTTGTGACCTTGACCGCTCCTTCATAAGTAGATAACTACTACACAATAGAAAAGACGTACAAGTGAAAATGGATTTAGTTTTACTGCAATTACCATGCAGCAGAGCTGCCAAATAATGCCCAGATAATATACGCGTTAATTCTAATCCGTCTTGTAAACAAAGCAGCAATCCGTGGGCTATTAAGGACACTTCGCGATGTCTATCCATGTTCTATACCATGCCAATGTAACTATCATATCTTAGCGTTCGCATAGAGCACCTAGAGTTGTGACCTTGAACGCTCCTTCATTCGTAGATTACTGCTACACGATAGAAAAGACGTACAAGTGAAAATGGATTTAGTTTTACTGCAATTAGCATGCAGCAGAGCTGCCAAATAATGCCCAGATAATATACGCGATAATTCGAATGCGTTTTGTAAACAAAGCAGCAATCCGTGGGCAATTAAGGACACTTTGCGATGCCTATCCATTTTCTATACCATGCCATTGTAACTACCATATCTTAGCGTTTGCATACAGCACCTAGAGTTGTGACCTTGAACGCTCCTTCATAAGTAGATAACTCCTACACGATAGAAAAGACGTTCAAGAGAAAACGGTCTAAGATTTACTGCAATTAGTATGCAGCAGAGATTTTAGAAAATGCCCAATTATTATACACGTTAATTCGAACCCGTTTTGTACGCAAAGTAGCAATCCGCGGGCAATATAAGGCACTTAGCGATGTCTATCTATGTTCTATACCATGCCAATGTAACTATCATATCTTAGCGTTCGCATAGAGCTCCTAGAGTTGTGACCTTGAACGCTCCTTCATAAGTAGATATCTCCTACACGATATAAAAGACGTACAATAGAAAACGGACTAAGTTTAACTGCAATTAGCATGCAGCAGAGCTGCCAAATAATGCCCAGATAATATACGCGTTAATTCTAATGCGTTTTATAAACAAAGCAGCAATCCGTTAGCTATTAAGGACACTTCGCGATGCCTATCCATTTTCTATACCATGCAGATGTAACTATCATATCTTAGCGTTCGCACAGAGCACCTAGAGTTGTGACCTTGAACGCTCCTTCATAAGTAGATAACTACTACACAATAGAAAAGACGTACAAGTGAAAATGGATTTAGTTTTACGGCAATTAGCATGCAGCAGAGCTGCCAAATAATGCCCAGACAATAAACGCGTTAATTCTAATGCGTTTTGTAAACAAAGCAGCAATCCGTGGGCTATTAAGGACACTTCGCGATGCCTATCCATGTTCTACACCATGTCAATGTTACTATCAAATCTTAGGGTTCGCATAGAGCACAAAGAGCTGTGACCATGAACGCTCCTTCATTAGTAGATTACTGCTACACGATAGAAAAGACGTACAAGTGAAAATGGATTTAGTTTTACTGCAATTAGCATGCAGCAGAGCTTTCAGAAAATGCCCAAATAATATACACGTTAATTCGAACCCGTTTTGTACGCAAAGTATCAATCCGCGGGCTATATAAGGCACTTCGCGATGTCTATCCATGTTCTATACCATGCCAATGTAACTATCATATCTTAGCGTTCGCATAGAGCACCTAGAGTTGTGACCTTGAACGCTCCTTCATAAGTAGATAACTCCTACACGATAGAAAAGACGTTCAAGAGAAAACGGTCTAAGATTTACTGCAATTAGTATGCAGCAGAGCTTTCAGAAAATGCCCAATTAATATACACCTTAATTCGAACCCGTTTTGTACGCAAAGTAGCAATCCGCGGGCAATATAAGGCACTTAGCGATGTCTATCTATGTTCTATACCATGCCAATGTAACTATCATATCTTAGCGTTCGCATAGAGCACCTAGAGTTGTGACCTTGAACGCTCCTTCATAAGTAGATAACTACTACACAATAGAAAAGACGTACAAGTGAAAATGGATTTAGTTTTACGGCAATTAGCATGCAGCAGAGCTGCCAAATAATGCCCAGATAATATACGCGTTAATTCTAATGCGTTTTGTAAACAAAGCAGCAATCCGTGGGCTATTAAGGACACTTTGCGATGCCTATCCATTTTCTATAACATGCCATTGTAACTACCATATCTTAGCGTTTGCATACAGCACCTAGAGTTGTGACCTTGAACGCTCCTTCATAAGTAGGTAACTCCTACACGATAGAAAAGACGTTCAAGAGAAAACGGTCTAAGTTTTACTGCAATTAGTATGCAGCAGATCTTTCAAAAAGTACCCAATTAATATACACGTCAATTCGAACGCGTTTTGTACGCAAAGTAGCAATCCGCGGGCTATATAAGGCACTTCGCGATGTCTATCCATGTTCTATACCATGCCAATATAACTACCATATCTTAGCGTTCGCATAGAGCACATAGAGTTGTGACCTTGAACGCTCCTTCATAAGTAGATAACTCCTACACGATAGAAAAGACGTTCAAGAGAAAACGGTCTAAGATTTACTGCAATTAGTATGCAGCAGAGCTTTCAGAAAAAGCCCAAATAATATACACGTTAATTCGAACCCGTTTTGTACGTAAAGTAGCAATCCGCGGGCAATATAAGGCACTTAGCGATGTCTATCTATGTTCTATACCATGCCAATGTAACTATCATATCTTAGCGTTCGCATAGAGCTCTTAGAGTTGTGACCTTGAACGCTCCTTCATAAGTAGATATCGCCTACACGATATTAAAGACGTACAATAGAAAACGGACTAAGTTTAACTGCAATTAGCATGCAGCAGAGCTGCCAAATAATGCCCAGATAATATACGCGTTAATTCGAATGCGTTTTGTAAACAAAGCAGCAATCCGTGGGCTATTAAGGACACTTCGCGATGCCTATCCATTTTCTATACCATGCCATTGTAACTACCATATATTAGCGTTCGCATACAGCACCTAGAGTTGTGACCTTGAACGCTCCTTCATAAGTAGATAACTCCTTCACGATAGAAAAGACGTTCAAGAGAAAACGGTCTAAGTTTTACTGCAATTAGTATGCAGCAGAGCTTTCGAAAAGTACCCAATTAATATACACGTCAATTCGACCGCGCTTTGTACGCAAAGTATCAATGCGCGGGCTATATAAGATGTCTATCCATGTTCTATACCATGCCAATGTAACTATCATATCTTAGCGTTCGCATAGAGCACCTAGAGTTGTGACTTTGACCGCTCCTTAATAAGTAGATAACTACTACACAATAGAAAAGACGTACAAGTGAAAATGGATTTAGTTTTACTGCAATTACCATGCAGCAGAGCTGCCAAATAATGCCCAGATAAAATACGCGTTAATTCTAATACGTTTTGTAAACGAAGCAGCAATCCGTGAGCTATTAAGGACACTTCGCGATGTCTATCCATGTTCTATACCATGCCAATGTAACTATCATATCTTATCGTTCGCATAGTGCACCTAGAGTTGTGACCTTGAACGCTCCTTCATAAGTAGATAACTACTACACAATAGAAAAGACGAACAAGTGAAAATGGATTTAGTTTTACGGCAATTAGCATGCAGCAGAGCTGCCAAATAATGCCCAGATAATATACGCGTTAATTCTAATGCGTTTTGTAAACAAAGCAGCAATCCGTGGGCTATTAAGGACACTTTGCGATGCCTATCCATTTTCTATACCATGCCATTGTTACTACCATATCTAGGTACTGTATGCGATCGCATACAGTACCTAGAGTTGTGAACTTGAAGGCTCCTTCATAAGTAGATAACTCCTACACGATAGAAAAGGCGTTCAAGAGAAAACGGTCAAGTTTTACTGCAATTAGTATGCAGCAGAGCTTTCAGAAAATGCCCAAATAATATACACGTTAATTCGAACCCGTTTTGTACGCAAAGTAGCAATCCGCGGGCAATATAAGGCATTTAGCGATGTCTATCTATGTTCTATACCATGCCAATGTAACTATCATATGTTAGCGTTCGCAAACAGCACCTAGAGTTGTGACCTTGTACGCTCCTTCATAAGTAGATAACTCCTACACGATAGAAAAGACGTTCAAGAGAAAACGGTCTAAGATTTACTGCAATTAGTATGCAGCAGAGCTTTCAGAAATTGCCCAAATAATATACACGTTAATTCGAACCCGTTTTTTACGCAAAGTAGCAATCCGCGGGCAATATAAGGCATTTAGCGATGTCTATCTATGTTCTATTCCATGCCAATGTAACTATCATATCTTAGCGTTCGCATAGAGCACCTAGAGTTGTGACCTTCACCGCTCCTTCATAAGTAGATAACTACTACACAATAGAAAAGACGTACAAGTGAAAATGGATTTAGTTTTACCGCAATTACCATGCAGCAGAGCTGCCAAATAATGCCCAGATAATATACGAGTTAATTCTAATGCGTTTTGTAAACAATGCAGCAATCCGTGGGCTATTAAGCACACTTCGCGATGCCTATCCATGTTCTACACCATGTCAATGTTACTATCATATCTTAGGGTTCGCATAGAGCACAAAGAGCTGTGACCTTGAACGCTCCTTCATTCGTAGATTACTGCTACACGATAGAAAAGACGTACAAGTGAAAATGGCTTTAGTTTTACTGCAATTAGCATGCAGCAGAGCTGCCAAATATTGCCCAGATAATATACGCGTTAATTCGAATGCGTTTTGTAAACAAAGCAGCAATCCGTGGGCTATTAAGGATACTTCGCGATGCCTATCCATTTTCTATACCATGCCATTGTAACTACCATATCTTAGCGTTCGCATACAGTACCTAGAGTTGTGACCTTGAACGCTCCTTCATAAGTAGATAACTCCTACACGATAGAAAAGGCGTTCAAGAGAAAACGGTCTAAGTTTTACTGCAATTAGTATGCAGCAGAGCTTTCATAAAATGCCCAAATAATATACACGTTAATTCGAACCCGTTTTGTACGCAAAGTAGCAATCCGCGGGCAATATAAAGCACTTTGCGATGTCTATCTATGTTCTATACCATGCCAATGTAACTATCATATCTTAGCGTTCGCATACAGCACCTAGAGTTGTGACCTTGAACGCTCCTTCATAAGTAGATAACTCCTACACGACAGAAAAGACGTTCAAGAGAAAGCGGTCTAAGTTTTACTGCAATTAGTATGCAGCAGAGCTTTCAAAAAGTACCCAATTAATATACACGTCAATTCGAACGCGTTTTGTACGCAAAGTGTCAATCCGCGGGCTATATAAGGCACTTCGCGATGTCTATACATGTTCTATACCATGCCAATGTAACTATCATATCTTAGCGTTCGCATAGAGCACCTAGAGTTGTGACCTTGACCGCTTCTTCATAAGTAGATAACTACTACACAATAGAAAAGACGTACAAGTGCAAATAGATTTAGTTTTACTGCAATTACCATGCAGCAGAGCTGCCAAATAATGCCCAGATAATATACGCGTTAATTCTAATCCGTTTTGTAAACAAAGCAGTAATGCGTGGGCTATTAAGGACACTTCGCGATGTCTATCCATGTTCTATACCATGCCAATGTAACTATCATATCTTGGCGTTGGCATAGAGCACCTAGAGTTGTGACCTTGAACGCTCCTTCATTCGTAGATTACTGCTACACGATAGAAAAGACGTACAAGTGAAAATGGATTTAGTTTTACTGCAATTAGCATGCAGCAGAGCTGCCAAATAATGCCCAGATAATATACGCGTTAATTCGAATGCGTTTTGTAAACAAAACAGCAATCCGTGGGCTATTAAGGACACTTCGCGATGCCTATCCATTTTCTATACCATGCCAATGTAACTATCATATCTTAGCGTTCGCATAGAGCACCTAGAGTTGTGACCTTGAACGCTCCTTCATAAGTAGATAACTACTACACAATAGAAAAGACGTACAAGTGAAAATGGATTTAGTTTTACGGCAATTAGCATGCAGCAGAGCTGCCAAATAATGCCCAGATAATATACGTGTTAATTCTAATGCGTTTTGTAAACAAAGCAGCAATCCGTGGGCTATTAAGGACACTTTGCGATGCCTATCCATTTTCTATAACATGCCATTGTAACTACCATATCTTAGCGTTTGCATACAGCACCTAGAGTTGTGACCTTGAACGCTCCTTCATAAGTAGATAACTCCTACACGATAGAAAAGGCGTTCAAGAGAAAACGGTCTAAGTTTTACTGCAATTAGTATGCAGCAGAGCTTTCAAAAAGTACCCAATTAATATACACGTCAATTCGAACGCGTTTTGTACGCAAAGTATCAATCCGCGGGCTATATAAGGCACTTCGCGATGTCTATACATGTTCTATACCATGCCAATGTAACTATCATATCTTAGCGTTCGCATAGAGCACCTAGAGTTGTGACCTTGACCGCTCCTTCATAAGTAGATAACTACTTCACAATAGAAAAGACGTACAAGTGAAAATGGATTTAGTTTTACTGCAATTACCATGCAGCAGAGCTGCCAAATAATGCCCAGATAATATACGCGTTAATTCTAATCCGTTTTGTAAACAAAGCAGCAATCCGTGGGCTATTAAGGACACTTCGCGATGCCTATCCATGTTCTACACCATGTCAATGTTACTATCATATCTTAGGGTTCGCATAGAGCACAAAGAGCTGTGACCATGAACGCTCCTTCATTCGTAGATTACTGCTACACGATAGAAAAGACGTACAAGTGAAAATGGATTTAGTTTTACTGCAATTAGCACGCAGCAGAGCTGCCAAATAATGCCCAGATAATATACGCGATAATTCGAATGCGTTTTGTAAACAAAGCAGCAATCCGTGGGCTATTAAGGACACTTTGCGATGCCTATCCATTTTCTATACCATGCCATTGTTACTACCATATCTTAGCGTTCGCATACAGTACCTAGAGTTGTGACCTTGAACGCTCCTTCATAAGTAGATAACTCCTACACGATAGAAAAGGCGTTCAAGAGAAAACGGTCTAAGTTTTACTGCAATTAGTGTGCAGCAGAGCTTTCAGAAAATGCTAAATAATATACACGTTAATTCGAACCCGTTTTGTACGCAAAGTAGCAATCCGCGGGCAATATAAGGCACTTAGCGATGTCTATCTATGTTCTATACCATGCTAATGTAACTATCATATCTTAGCGTTCGCATACAGCACCTAGAGTTGTGACCTTGAACGCTCCTTCATAAGTAGATAACTCCTACACGATATAAGAGACGTTCAAGAGAAAGCGGTCTAAGTTTTACTGCAATTAGTATGCAGCAAAGCTTTCAAAATGTACCCAATTAATATACACGTCAATTCGAACGCGTTTTGTACGCAAAGTAGCAATCCGCGGGCTATATAAGGCACTTCGCGATGTCTATCCACGTTCTATACCATGCCAATGTAACTACCATATCTTATCGTTCGCATAGAGCACCTAGAGTTGTGACCTTGAACACTCCTTCATAAGTAGATAACTCCTACGCGATAGAAAAGACGTTCAAGAGAAAACGGTCTAAATTTTACTGCAATTAGTATGCAGCAGAGCTTTCAGAAAATGCCCAAATAATATACACGTCAATTTGAACGCGTTTTGTACGCAAAGTATCAATCCGCGGGCTATATAAGGCACTTCGCGATGTCTATCCATGTTCTATACCTTGCCAATGTAACTATCATATCTTAGCGTTCGCACAGAGCACCTAGAGTTGTGACCTTGACCGCTCCTTCATAAGTAGATAACTACTACACAATAGAGAAGACGTACAAGTGAAAATGGATTTAGTTTTACTGCAGTTACCATGCAGCAGAGCTGCCAAATAATGCCCAGATAATATACGCGTTAATTCTAATGGGTTTTGTAAACAAAGCAGCAATCCGTGGGCTATTAAGGACACTTCGCGATGCCTATCCATGTTCTACACCATGTCAATGTTACTATCATATCTTAGGGTTCGCATAGAGCACAAAGAGCTGTGACCTTGAACGCTCCTTCATTCGTAGATTACTGCTACACGATAGAAGAGACGTACAAGTGAAAATGGTTTTAGTTTTACTGCAATTAGCATGCAGCAGAGCTGCCAAATAATGCCCAGATAATATACGCGTTAATTCGAATTCGTTTTGTAAACAAAGCAGCAATCCGTGGGCTATTAAGGACACTTTGCGATGCCTATCCATTTTCTATAACATGCCATTGTAACTACCATATCTTAGCGTTTGCATACAGCACCTAGAGTTGTGACCTTGAACGCTCCTTCATAAGTAGATAACTCCTACACGATAGAAAAGACGTTCAAGAGAAAAAGGTCTAAGTTTTACTGCAATTAGTATGCAGCAGAGCTTTCGAAAAGTACCCAATTGATATATACGTCAATTCGAACGCGTTTTGTACGCAAAGTATCAATCCGTGGGCTATATAAGGCACTTCTCGATGTCTATCCATGTTCTATACCATGCCAATGTAACTATCATATCTTAGCGTTCGCATAGAGCACCTAGAGTTGTGACCTTGACCGCTCCTTCATAAGTAGATAACTACTACACAATAGAAAAGACGTACAAGTGAAAATGGATTTAGTTTTACTGCAATTACCATGCAGCAGAGCTGCCAAATAATGCCCAGAAAATATACGCGTTAATTCTAATGCGTTTTGTAAACAAAGCAGCAATCCGTGGGCTATTAAGGACATTTCGCGATGCCTATCCATGTTCTACATCATGTCAATGTTACTATCATATCTTAGGGTTCGCATTGAGCACAAAGAGCTGTGACCTTGAACGCTCCTTCATTCGTAGATTACTGCTACACGATAGAAAAGACGTACAAGTGAAAATGGATTTAGTTTTACTGCAATTAGCATGCATCAGAGCTGCCAAATTATGCCAAGATAATATACGCGTTAATTCGAATGCGTTTTGTAAACAATGCAGCGATCCGTGGGCTATTAAGGACACTTCGCGATGCCTATCCATTTTTTATACCATGTCATTGTAACTACCATATCTTAGCGTTCGTATACAGTACCTGGAGTTGTGACCTTGAACGCTCCTTCATAAGTAGATAACTGCTACACGATAGAAAAGACGTTCAAGAGAAAACGGTCGAAGTTTTACTGCAATTAGTATGCAGCAGAGCTTTCAGAAAATGCCCAAATAATATACACGTTAATTCGAACCCGTTTTGTAGGCAAAGTAGCAATCCGCGGGCAATATAAGGCACTTAGCGATGTGTATCTATGTTCTATACCATGCCAATGTAACTATCATATCTTAGCGTTCGCATACAGCACCTAGAGTTGTGACCTTGAACGCGCCTTCATAAGTAGGTAACTCCTACACGATAGAAAAGACGTTCAAGAGAAAACGGTCGAAGTTTTACTGCAATTAGTATGCAGCAGAGCTTTCAGAAAATGCCCAAATAATATACACGTTAATTCGAACCCGTTTTGTACGCAAAGTAGCGATCCGCGGATTATATAAGGCACTTCGCGATGTCTATACATGTTCTATACCATGCCAATGTAACTATCATATCTTAGCGTTCGCATAGAGCACCTAGAGTTGTGACCTTGACCGCTCCTTCATAAGTAGATAACTACTACACAATAGAAAAGACGTACAAGTGAAAATGGATTTAGTTTTACTGCAATTACCATGCAGCAGAGCTGCCAAATAATGCCCAGATAATATACGCGTTAATTCTAATCCGTCTTGTAAACAAAGCAGCAATCCGTGGGCTATTAAGGACACTTCGCGATGTCTATCCATGTTCTATACCATGCCAATGTAACTATCATATCTTAGCGTTCGCATAGAGCACCTAGAGTTGTGACCTTGAACGCTCCTTCATTCGTAGATTACTGCTACACGATAGAAAAGACGTACAAGTGAAAATGGATTTAGTTTTACTGCAATTAGCATGCAGCAGAGCTGCCAAATAATGCCCAGATTATATATGCGTTAATTCGAATGCGTTTTGTAAACAAAGCAGCAATCCGTGGGCTATTAAGCACACTTCGCGATGCCTATCCATTTTCTATAACATGCCATTGTAACTACCATATCTGAGCGTTTGCATACAGCACCTAGAGTTGTGACCTTGAACGCTCCTTCATATGTAGATAACTCCTACACGATAGAAAAGACGAGAAGTTTGAAGAGAAAACGGTCTGTTTTACTGCAATTAGTATGCAGCAGAGCTTTCAGTAAATGCCCAAATAATATACACGTTAATTCGAACGCGTTTTGTACGCAAAGTAGCAATCCGCGGGTAATATAAGGCACTTCACGATGTCTATCCATGTTCTATACCATGCCAATGTAACTATCATATCTTAGCGTTCGCATAGAGCACCTATAGTTGTGACCTTGACCGCTCCTTCATAAGTAGATAACTACTACACAATAGAAAAGACGTACAAGTGAAAATGGATTTAGTTTTACTGCAATTACCATGCAGCAGAGCTGCCAAATAATGCCCAGATAATAAACGCGTTAATTCTAATGCGTTTTGTAAACAAAGCAGCAATCCGTGGGCTATTAAGGACACTTTGCGATGCCTATCCATTTTCTATACCATGCCATTGTTACTACCATATCTTAGCGTTCGCATACAGTACCTAGAGTTGTGACCTTGAACGCTCCTTCATAAGTAGATAACTCCTACACGATAGAAAAGGCGTTCAAGAGAAAACGGTCTAAGTTTTACTGCAATTAGTATGCAGCAGAGCTTTCAGAAAATGCCCAAATAATATACACATTAATTCGAACCCGTTTTGTACGCAAAGTAGCAATCCGCTGGCAATATAAGGCACTTAGCGATGTCTATCTATGTTCTATACCATGCCAATGTAACTATCATATCTTAGAGTTCGCATACAGCACCTAGAGTTGTGACCTTGAACGCTCCTTCATAAGTAGATAACTCCTACACGATATAAGAGACGTTCAAGAGAAAGCGGTCTAAGTTTTACTGCAATTAGTGTGCAGCAGAGCTTTCAAAATGTACCCAATTAATATACACGTCAATTCGAACGCGTTTTGTACGCAAAGTAGCAATCCGCGGGCTATATAAGGCACTTCGCGATGTCTATCTATGTTCTATACCATGCCAATGTAACTATCATATCTTAGCGTTCGCATAGAGCTCCTAGAGTTGTGACCTTGAACGCTCCTTCATAAGTAAATATCTCCTACACGATATAAGAGACGTACAATAGAAAACGGACTAAGTTTAACTGCAATTAGCATGCAGCAGAGCTGCCAAATAATGCCCAGATAATAAACGCGTTAATTCGAATGCGTTTTGTAAACAAAGCAGCAATCCGTGGGCTATTAAGGACACTTCGCGATGCCTATCCATTTTCTATACCATGCCAATGTAACTATCATATCTTAGCGTTCGCACACAGCACCTAGAGTTGTGACCTTGAACGCTCCTTCATAAGTAGGTAACTCCTACACGATAGAAAAGACGTTCAAGAGAAAACGGTCTAAGTTTTACTGCAATTAGTATGCAGCAGAGCTTTCGAAAAGTACCCAATTGATATACACGTCAATTCGAACGCGTTTTGTACGCAAAGTATCAATCCGTGGGCTATATAAGGCACTTCTCGATGTCTATCCATGTTCTATACCATGCCAATGTAACTATCATATCTTAGCGTTCGCATAGAGCACCTAGAGTTGTGACCTTGACCGCTCCTTCATAAGTAGATAACTACTACACAATAGAAAAGACGTACAAGTGAAAATGGATTTAGTTTTACTGCAATTACCATGCAGCAGAGCTGCCAAATAATGCCCAGAAAATATACGCGTTAATTCTAATGCGTTTTGTAAACAAAGCAGCAATCCGTGGGCTATTAAGGACATTTCGCGATGCCTATCAATGTTCTATACCATGCCAATGTAACTATCATATCTTAGCGTTCGCATAGAGCTCCTAGAGTTGTGACCTTGAACGCTCCTTCATAAGTAGATATCTCCTACACGATATAAGAGACGTACAATAGAAAACGGACTAAGTTTAACTGCAATTAGCATGCAGCAGAGCTGCCAAATAATGCCCAGATAATAAACGCGTTAATTCGAATGCGTTTTGTAAACAAAGCAGCAATCCGTGGGCTATTAAGGACACTTCGCGATGCCTATCCATTTTCTATACCATGCCAATGTAACTATCATATCTTAGCGTTCGCACACAGCACCTAGAGTTGTGACCTTGAACGCTCCTTCATAAGTAGATATCTCCTACACGATATAAGAGACGTACAATAGAAAACGGACTAAGTTTAACTGCAATTAGCATGCAGCAGAGCTGCCAAATAATGCCCAGATAATAAACGCGTTAATTCGAATGCGTTTTGTAAACAAAGCAGCAATCCGTGGGCTATTAAGGACATTTCGCGATGCCTATCCATGTTCTACACCATGTCAATGTTACTATCATATCTTAGGGTTCGCATTGAGCACAAAGAGCTGTGACCTTGAACGCTCCTTCATTCGTAGATTACTGCTACACGATAGAAAAGACGTACAAGTGAAAATGGATTTAGTTTTACTGCAATTAGCATGCATCAGAGCTGCCAAATTATGCCAAGATAATATACGCGTTAATTCGAATGCGTTTTGTAAACAATGCAGCGATCCGTGGGCTATTAAGGACACTTCGCGATGCCTATCCATTTTTTATACCATGTCATTGTAACTACCATATCTTAGCGTTCGTATACAGTACCTGGAGTTGTGACCTTGAACGCTCCTTCATAAGTAGATAACTGCTACACGATAGAAAAGACGTTCAAGAGAAAACGGTCGAAGTTTTACTGCAATTAGTATGCAGCAGAGCTTTCAGAAAATGCCCAAATAATATACACGTTAATTCGAACCCGTTTTGTAGGCAAAGTAGCAATCCGCGGGCAATATAAGGCACTTAGCGATGTGTATCTATGTTCTATACCATGCCAATGTAACTATCATATCTTAGCGTTCGCATACAGCACCTAGAGTTGTGACCTTGAACGCGCCTTCATAAGTAGGTAACTCCTACACGATAGAAAAGACGTTCAAGAGAAAACGGTCGAAGTTTTACTGCAATTAGTATGCAGCAGAGCTTTCAGAAAATGCCCAAATAATATACACGTTAATTCGAACCTGTTTTGTACGCAAAGTAGCGATCCGCGGATTATATAAGGCACTTCGCGATGTCTATACATGTTCTATACCATGCCAATGTAACTATCATATCTTAGCGTTCGCATAGAGCACCTAGAGTTGTGACCTTGACCGCTCCTTCATAAGTAGATAACTACTACACAATAGAAAAGACGTACAAGTGAAAATGGATTTAGTTTTACTGCAATTACCATGCAGCAGAGCTGCCAAATAATGCCCAGATAATATACGCGTTAATTCTAATCCGTCTTGTAAACAAAGCAGCAATCCGTGGGCTATTAAGGACACTTCGCGATGTCTATCCATGTTCTATACCATGCCAATGTAACTATCATATCTTAGCGTTCGCATAGAGCACCTAGAGTTGTGACCTTGAACGCTCCTTCATTCGTAGATTACTGCTACACGATAGAAAAGACGTACAAGTGAAAATGGATTTAGTTTTACTGCAATTAGCATGCAGCAGAGCTGCCAAATAATGCCCAGATAATATACGCGATAATTCGAATGCGTTTTGTAAACAAAGCAGCAATCCGTGGGCAATTAAGGACACTTTGCGATGCCTATCCATTTTCTATACCATGCCATTGTAACTACCATATCTTAGCGTTTGCATACAGCACCTAGAGTTGTGACCTTGAACGCTCCTTCATAAGTAGATAACTCCTACACGATAGAAAAGACGTTCAAGAGAAAACGGTCTAAGATTTACTGCAATTAGTATGCAGCAGAGATTTCAGAAAATGCCCAATTATTATACACGTTAATTCGAACCCGTTTTGTACGCAAAGTAGCAATCCGCGGGCAATATAAGGCACTTAGCGATGTCTATCTATGTTCTATACCATGCCAATGTAACTATCATATCTTAGCGTTCGCATAGAGCTCCTAGAGTTGTGACCTTGAACGCTCCTTCATAAGTAGATATCTCCTACACGATATAAAAGACGTACAATAGAAAACGGACTAAGTTTAACTGCAATTAGCATGCAGCAGAGCTGCCAAATAATGCCCAGATAATATACGCGTTAATTCTAATGCGTTTTATAAACAAAGCAGCAATCCGTTAGCTATTAAGGACACTTCGCGATGCCTATCCATTTTCTATACCATGCAGATGTAACTATCATATCTTAGCGTTCGCACAGAGCACCTAGAGTTGTGACCTTGAACGCTCCTTCATAAGTAGATAACTACTACACAATAGAAAAGACGTACAAGTGAAAATGGATTTAGTTTTACGGCAATTAGCATGCAGCAGAGCTGCCAAATAATGCCCAGACAATAAACGCGTTAATTCTAATGCGTTTTGTAAACAAAGCAGCAATCCGTGGGCTATTAAGGACACTTCGCGATGCCTATCCATGTTCTACACCATGTCAATGTTACTATCAAATCTTAGGGTTCGCATAGAGCACAAAGAGCTGTGACCATGAACGCTCCTTCATTAGTAGATTACTGCTACACGATAGAAAAGACGTACAAGTGAAAATGGATTTAGTTTTACTGCAATTAGCATGCAGCAGAGCTTTCAGAAAATGCCCAAATAATATACACGTTAATTCGAACCCGTTTTGTACGCAAAGTATCAATCCGCGGGCTATATAAGGCACTTCGCGATGTCTATCCATGTTCTATACCATGCCAATGTAACTATCATATCTTAGCGTTCGCATAGAGCACCTAGAGTTGTGACCTTGAACGCTCCTTCATAAGTAGATAACTCCTACACGATAGAAAAGACGTTCAAGAGAAAACGGTCTAAGATTTACTGCAATTAGTATGCAGCAGAGCTTTCAGAAAATGCCCAATTAATATACACCTTAATTCGAACCCGTTTTGTACGCAAAGTAGCAATCCGCGGGCAATATAAGGCACTTAGCGATGTCTATCTATGTTCTATACCATGCCAATGTAACTATCATATCTTAGCGTTCGCATAGAGCACCTAGAGTTGTGACCTTGAACGCTCCTTCATAAGTAGATAACTACTACACAATAGAAAAGACGTACAAGTGAAAATGGATTTAGTTTTACGGCAATTAGCATGCAGCAGAGCTGCCAAATAATGCCCAGATAATATACGCGTTAATTCTAATGCGTTTTGTAAACAAAGCAGCAATCCGTGGGCTATTAAGGACACTTTGCGATGCCTATCCATTTTCTATAACATGCCATTGTAACTACCATATCTTAGCGTTTGCATACAGCACCTAGAGTTGTGACCTTGAACGCTCCTTCATAAGTAGGTAACTCCTACACGATAGAAAAGACGTTCAAGAGAAAACGGTCTAAGTTTTACTGCAATTAGTATGCAGCAGATCTTTCAAAAAGTACCCAATTAATATACACGTCAATTCGAACGCGTTTTGTACGCAAAGTAGCAATCCGCGGGCTATATAAGGCACTTCGCGATGTCTATCCATGTTCTATACCATGCCAATATAACTACCATATCTTAGCGTTCGCATAGAGCACATAGAGTTGTGACCTTGAACGCTCCTTCATAAGTAGATAACTCCTACACGATAGAAAAGACGTTCAAGAGAAAACGGTCTAAGATTTACTGCAATTAGTATGCAGCAGAGCTTTCAGAAAAAGCCCAAATAATATACACGTTAATTCGAACCCGTTTTGTACGTAAAGTAGCAATCCGCGGGCAATATAAGGCACTTAGCGATGTCTATCTATGTTCTATACCATGCCAATGTAACTATCATATCTTAGCGTTCGCATAGAGCTCTTAGAGTTGTGACCTTGAACGCTCCTTCATAAGTAGATATCGCCTACACGATATTAAAGACGTACAATAGAAAACGGACTAAGTTTAACTGCAATTAGCATGCAGCAGAGCTGCCAAATAATGCCCAGATAATATACGCGTTAATTCGAATGCGTTTTGTAAACAAAGCAGCAATCCGTGGGCTATTAAGGACACTTCGCGATGCCTATCCATTTTCTATACCATGCCATTGTAACTACCATATATTAGCGTTCGCATACAGCACCTAGAGTTGTGACCTTGAACGCTCCTTCATAAGTAGATAACTCCTTCACGATAGAAAAGACGTTCAAGAGAAAACGGTCTAAGTTTTACTGCAATTAGTATGCAGCAGAGCTTTCGAAAAGTACCCAATTAATATACACGTCAATTCGACCGCGCTTTGTACGCAAAGTATCAATGCGCGGGCTATATAAGATGTCTATCCATGTTCTATACCATGCCAATGTAACTATCATATCTTAGCGTTCGCATAGAGCACCTAGAGTTGTGACTTTGACCGCTCCTTAATAAGTAGATAACTACTACACAATAGAAAAGACGTACAAGTGAAAATGGATTTAGTTTTACTGCAATTACCATGCAGCAGAGCTGCCAAATAATGCCCAGATAAAATACGCGTTAATTCTAATACGTTTTGTAAACGAAGCAGCAATCCGTGAGCTATTAAGGACACTTCGCGATGTCTATCCATGTTCTATACCATGCCAATGTAACTATCATATCTTATCGTTCGCATAGTGCACCTAGAGTTGTGACCTTGAACGCTCCTTCATAAGTAGATAACTACTACACAATAGAAAAGACGAACAAGTGAAAATGGATTTAGTTTTACGGCAATTAGCATGCAGCAGAGCTGCCAAATAATGCCCAGATAATATACGCGTTAATTCTAATGCGTTTTGTAAACAAAGCAGCAATCCGTGGGCTATTAAGGACACTTTGCGATGCCTATCCATTTTCTATACCATGCCATTGTTACTACCATATCTAGGTACTGTATGCGATCGCATACAGTACCTAGAGTTGTGAACTTGAAGGCTCCTTCATAAGTAGATAACTCCTACACGATAGAAAAGGCGTTCAAGAGAAAACGGTCAAGTTTTACTGCAATTAGTATGCAGCAGAGCTTTCAGAAAATGCCCAAATAATATACACGTTAATTCGAACCCGTTTTGTACGCAAAGTAGCAATCCGCGGGCAATATAAGGCATTTAGCGATGTCTATCTATGTTCTATACCATGCCAATGTAACTATCATATGTTAGCGTTCGCAAACAGCACCTAGAGTTGTGACCTTGTACGCTCCTTCATAAGTAGATAACTCCTACACGATAGAAAAGACGTTCAAGAGAAAACGGTCTAAGATTTACTGCAATTAGTATGCAGCAGAGCTTTCAGAAATTGCCCAAATAATATACACGTTAATTCGAACCCGTTTTTTACGCAAAGTAGCAATCCGCGGGCAATATAAGGCATTTAGCGATGTCTATCTATGTTCTATTCCATGCCAATGTAACTATCATATCTTAGCGTTCGCATAGAGCACCTAGAGTTGTGACCTTCACCGCTCCTTCATAAGTAGATAACTACTACACAATAGAAAAGACGTACAAGTGAAAATGGATTTAGTTTTACCGCAATTACCATGCAGCAGAGCTGCCAAATAATGCCCAGATAATATACGAGTTAATTCTAATGCGTTTTGTAAACAATGCAGCAATCCGTGGGCTATTAAGCACACTTCGCGATGCCTATCCATGTTCTACACCATGTCAATGTTACTATCATATCTTAGGGTTCGCATAGAGCACAAAGAGCTGTGACCTTGAACGCTCCTTCATTCGTAGATTACTGCTACACGATAGAAAAGACGTACAAGTGAAAATGGCTTTAGTTTTACTGCAATTAGCATGCAGCAGAGCTGCCAAATATTGCCCAGATAATATACGCGTTAATTCGAATGCGTTTTGTAAACAAAGCAGCAATCCGTGGGCTATTAAGGATACTTCGCGATGCCTATCCATTTTCTATACCATGCCATTGTAACTACCATATCTTAGCGTTCGCATACAGTACCTAGAGTTGTGACCTTGAACGCTCCTTCATAAGTAGATAACTCCTACACGATAGAAAAGGCGTTCAAGAGAAAACGGTCTAAGTTTTACTGCAATTAGTATGCAGCAGAGCTTTCATAAAATGCCCAAATAATATACACGTTAATTCGAACCCGTTTTGTACGCAAAGTAGCAATCCGCGGGCAATATAAAGCACTTTGCGATGTCTATCTATGTTCTATACCATGCCAATGTAACTATCATATCTTAGCGTTCGCATACAGCACCTAGAGTTGTGACCTTGAACGCTCCTTCATAAGTAGATAACTCCTACACGACAGAAAAGACGTTCAAGAGAAAGCGGTCTAAGTTTTACTGCAATTAGTATGCAGCAGAGCTTTCAAAAAGTACCCAATTAATATACACGTCAATTCGAACGCGTTTTGTACGCAAAGTGTCAATCCGCGGGCTATATAAGGCACTTCGCGATGTCTATACATGTTCTATACCATGCCAATGTAACTATCATATCTTAGCGTTCGCATAGAGCACCTAGAGTTGTGACCTTGACCGCTTCTTCATAAGTAGATAACTACTACACAATAGAAAAGACGTACAAGTGCAAATAGATTTAGTTTTACTGCAATTACCATGCAGCAGAGCTGCCAAATAATGCCCAGATAATATACGCGTTAATTCTAATCCGTTTTGTAAACAAAGCAGTAATGCGTGGGCTATTAAGGACACTTCGCGATGTCTATCCATGTTCTATACCATGCCAATGTAACTATCATATCTTGGCGTTGGCATAGAGCACCTAGAGTTGTGACCTTGAACGCTCCTTCATTCGTAGATTACTGCTACACGATAGAAAAGACGTACAAGTGAAAATGGATTTAGTTTTACTGCAATTAGCATGCAGCAGAGCTGCCAAATAATGCCCAGATAATATACGCGTTAATTCGAATGCGTTTTGTAAACAAAACAGCAATCCGTGGGCTATTAAGGACACTTCGCGATGCCTATCCATTTTCTATACCATGCCAATGTAACTATCATATCTTAGCGTTCGCATAGAGCACCTAGAGTTGTGACCTTGAACGCTCCTTCATAAGTAGATAACTACTACACAATAGAAAAGACGTACAAGTGAAAATGGATTTAGTTTTACGGCAATTAGCATGCAGCAGAGCTGCCAAATAATGCCCAGATAATATACGTGTTAATTCTAATGCGTTTTGTAAACAAAGCAGCAATCCGTGGGCTATTAAGGACACTTTGCGATGCCTATCCATTTTCTATAACATGCCATTGTAACTACCATATCTTAGCGTTTGCATACAGCACCTAGAGTTGTGACCTTGAACGCTCCTTCATAAGTAGATAACTCCTACACGATAGAAAAGGCGTTCAAGAGAAAACGGTCTAAGTTTTACTGCAATTAGTATGCAGCAGAGCTTTCAAAAAGTACCCAATTAATATACACGTCAATTCGAACGCGTTTTGTACGCAAAGTATCAATCCGCGGGCTATATAAGGCACTTCGCGATGTCTATACATGTTCTATACCATGCCAATGTAACTATCATATCTTAGCGTTCGCATAGAGCACCTAGAGTTGTGACCTTGACCGCTCCTTCATAAGTAGATAACTACTTCACAATAGAAAAGACGTACAAGTGAAAATGGATTTAGTTTTACTGCAATTACCATGCAGCAGAGCTGCCAAATAATGCCCAGATAATATACGCGTTAATTCTAATCCGTTTTGTAAACAAAGCAGCAATCCGTGGGCTATTAAGGACACTTCGCGATGCCTATCCATGTTCTACACCATGTCAATGTTACTATCATATCTTAGGGTTCGCATAGAGCACAAAGAGCTGTGACCATGAACGCTCCTTCATTCGTAGATTACTGCTACACGATAGAAAAGACGTACAAGTGAAAATGGATTTAGTTTTACTGCAATTAGCACGCAGCAGAGCTGCCAAATAATGCCCAGATAATATACGCGATAATTCGAATGCGTTTTGTAAACAAAGCAGCAATCCGTGGGCTATTAAGGACACTTTGCGATGCCTATCCATTTTCTATACCATGCCATTGTTACTACCATATCTTAGCGTTCGCATACAGTACCTAGAGTTGTGACCTTGAACGCTCCTTCATAAGTAGATAACTCCTACACGATAGAAAAGGCGTTCAAGAGAAAACGGTCTAAGTTTTACTGCAATTAGTGTGCAGCAGAGCTTTCAGAAAATGCTAAATAATATACACGTTAATTCGAACCCGTTTTGTACGCAAAGTAGCAATCCGCGGGCAATATAAGGCACTTAGCGATGTCTATCTATGTTCTATACCATGCTAATGTAACTATCATATCTTAGCGTTCGCATACAGCACCTAGAGTTGTGACCTTGAACGCTCCTTCATAAGTAGATAACTCCTACACGATATAAGAGACGTTCAAGAGAAAGCGGTCTAAGTTTTACTGCAATTAGTATGCAGCAAAGCTTTCAAAATGTACCCAATTAATATACACGTCAATTCGAACGCGTTTTGTACGCAAAGTAGCAATCCGCGGGCTATATAAGGCACTTCGCGATGTCTATCCACGTTCTATACCATGCCAATGTAACTACCATATCTTATCGTTCGCATAGAGCACCTAGAGTTGTGACCTTGAACACTCCTTCATAAGTAGATAACTCCTACGCGATAGAAAAGACGTTCAAGAGAAAACGGTCTAAATTTTACTGCAATTAGTATGCAGCAGAGCTTTCAGAAAATGCCCAAATAATATACACGTCAATTTGAACGCGTTTTGTACGCAAAGTATCAATCCGCGGGCTATATAAGGCACTTCGCGATGTCTATCCATGTTCTATACCTTGCCAATGTAACTATCATATCTTAGCGTTCGCACAGAGCACCTAGAGTTGTGACCTTGACCGCTCCTTCATAAGTAGATAACTACTACACAATAGAGAAGACGTACAAGTGAAAATGGATTTAGTTTTACTGCAGTTACCATGCAGCAGAGCTGCCAAATAATGCCCAGATAATATACGCGTTAATTCTAATGGGTTTTGTAAACAAAGCAGCAATCCGTGGGCTATTAAGGACACTTCGCGATGCCTATCCATGTTCTACACCATGTCAATGTTACTATCATATCTTAGGGTTCGCATAGAGCACAAAGAGCTGTGACCTTGAACGCTCCTTCATTCGTAGATTACTGCTACACGATAGAAGAGACGTACAAGTGAAAATGGTTTTAGTTTTACTGCAATTAGCATGCAGCAGAGCTGCCAAATAATGCCCAGATAATATACGCGTTAATTCGAATTCGTTTTGTAAACAAAGCAGCAATCCGTGGGCTATTAAGGACACTTTGCGATGCCTATCCATTTTCTATAACATGCCATTGTAACTACCATATCTTAGCGTTTGCATACAGCACCTAGAGTTGTGACCTTGAACGCTCCTTCATAAGTAGATAACTCCTACACGATAGAAAAGACGTTCAAGAGAAAACGGTCTAAGATTTACTGCAATTAGTATGCAGCAGAGCTTTCAGGAAATGCCCAATTATTATACACGTTAATTCGAACCCGTTTTGTACGCAAAGTAGCAATCCGCGGGCAATATAAGGCACTTAGCGATGTCTATCTATGTTCTATACCATGCCAATGTAACTACCATATCTTATCGTTCGCATAGAGCACCTAGAGTTGTGACCTTGAACACTCCTTCATAAGTAGATAACTCCTTCACGATAGAAAAGACGTTCAAGAGAAAACGGTCTAAGATTTACTGCAATTAGTATGCAGCAGAGCTTTCAGAAAATGCCCAAAAAATATACACGTTAATTCGAACCCGTTTTGTACGCAAAGTAGCGATCCGCGGATTATATAAGGCACTTCGCGATGTCTATACATGTTCTATACCATGCCAATGTAACTATCATATCTTAGCGTTCGCATAGAGCACCTAGAGTTGTGACCTTGACCGCTCCTTCATAAGTAGATAACTACTACACAATAGAAAAGACGTACAAGTGAAAATGGATTTAGTTTTACTGCAATTACCATGCAGCAGAGCTGCCAAATAATGCCCAGATAATATACGCGTTAATTCTAATCCGTCTTGTAAACAAAGCAGCAATCCGTGGGCTATTAAGGACACTTCGCGATGTCTATCCATGTTCTATACCATGCCAATGTAACTATCATATCTTAGCGTTCGCATAGAGCACCTAGAGTTGTGACCTTGAACGCTCCTTCATTCGTAGATTACTGCTACACGATAGAAAAGACGTACAAGTGAAAATGGATTTAGTTTTACTGCAATTAGCATGCAGCAGAGCTGCCAAATAATGCCCAGATAATATACGCGATAATTCGAATGCGTTTTGTAAACAAAGCAGCAATCCGTGGGCAATTAAGGACACTTTGCGATGCCTATCCATTTTCTATACCATGCCATTGTAACTACCATATCTTAGCGTTTGCATACAGCACCTAGAGTTGTGACCTTGAACGCTCCTTCATAAGTAGATAACTCCTACACGATAGAAAAGACGTTCAAGAGAAAACGGTCTAAGATTTACTGCAATTAGTATGCAGCAGAGCTTTCAGAAAATGCCCAATTATTATACACGTTAATTCGAACCCGTTTTGTACGCAAAGTAGCAATCCGCGGGCAATATAAGGCACTTAGCGATGTCTATCTATGTTCTATACCATGCCAATGTAACTATCATATCTTAGCGTTCGCATAGAGCTCCTAGAGTTGTGACCTTGAACGCTCCTTCATAAGTAGATATCTCCTACACGATATAAAAGACGTACAATAGAAAACGGACTAAGTTTAACTGCAATTAGCATGCAGCAGAGCTGCCAAATAATGCCCAGATAATATACGCGTTAATTCTAATGCGTTTTATAAACAAAGCAGCAATCCGTTAGCTATTAAGGACACTTCGCGATGCCTATCCATTTTCTATACCATGCAGATGTAACTATCATATCTTAGCGTTCGCACAGAGCACCTAGAGTTGTGACCTTGAACGCTCCTTCATAAGTAGATAACTACTACACAATAGAAAAGACGTACAAGTGAAAATGGATTTAGTTTTACGGCAATTAGCATGCAGCAGAGCTGCCAAATAATGCCCAGACAATAAACGCGTTAATTCTAATGCGTTTTGTAAACAAAGCAGCAATCCGTGGGCTATTAAGGACACTTCGCGATGCCTATCCATGTTCTACACCATGTCAATGTTACTATCAAATCTTAGGGTTCGCATAGAGCACAAAGAGCTGTGACCATGAACGCTCCTTCATTAGTAGATTACTGCTACACGATAGAAAAGACGTACAAGTGAAAATGGATTTAGTTTTACTGCAATTAGCATGCAGCAGAGCTTTCAGAAAATGCCCAAATAATATACACGTTAATTCGAACCCGTTTTGTACGCAAAGTATCAATCCGCGGGCTATATAAGGCACTTCGCGATGTCTATCCATGTTCTATACCATGCCAATGTAACTATCATATCTTAGCGTTCGCATAGAGCACCTAGAGTTGTGACCTTGACCGCTCCTTCATAAGTAGATAACTACTACACAATAGAAAAGACGTACAAGTGAAAATGGATTTAGTTTTACTGCAATTACCATGCAGCAGAGCTGCCAAATAATGCCCAGATAATATACGCGTTAATTCGAATGCGTTTTGTAAACAAAGCAGCAATCCGTGGGCTATTAAGGACACTTCGCGATGCATATCCATGTTCTACACCATGTCAATGTTACTATCATAACTTAGGGTTCGCATAGAGCACAAAGAGCTGTGACCTTGAACGCTCCTTCATTCGTAGATTACTGCTACACGATAGAAAAGACGTACAAGTGAAAATGGATTTAGTTTTACTGCAATTAGCATGCAGCAGAGCTGCCAAATAATGCCCAGATAATATACGCGTTAATTCGAATGCGTTTTGTAAACAAAGCAGCAATCCGTGGGCTATTAAGGACACTTCGCGATGCCTATCCATTTTCTATACCATGCCATTGTAACTACCATATCTCAGCGTTCGCATACAGTACCTAGAGTTGTGACCTTGAACGCTCCTTCATAAGTAGATAACTCCTACACGATAGAAAAGGCGTTCAAGAGAAAACGGTCTAAGTTTTACTGCAGTTAGTATGCAGCAGAGCTTTCAAAAAGTACCCAATTAATATACACGTCAATTCGAACGCGTTTTGTACGCAAAGTATCAATCTGCGGGCTATATAAGGCACTTCGCGATGTCTATACATGTTCTATACCATGCCAATGTAACTATCATATCTTAGCGTTCGCATAGAGCACCTAGAGTTGTGACCTTGACCGCTCCTTCATAAGTAGATAACTACTACAAAATAGAAAAGACGTACAAGTGAAAATGGATTTAGTTTTACTGCAATTACCATGCAGCAGAGCTGCGAAATAATGCCCAGATAATATACGCGTTAATTCGAATGCGTTTTGTAAACAAAGCAGCAATCCGTGGGCTATTAAGGACACTTCGCGATGCCTATCCATTTTCTATACCATGCCATTGTAACTACCATATCTCAGCGTTCGCATACAGTACCTAGAGTTGTGACCTTGAACGCTCCTTCATAAGTAGATAACTCCTACACGATAGAAAAGGCGTTCAAGAGAAAACGGTCTAAGTTTTACTGCAATTAGTATGCAGCAGAGCTTTCAAAAAGTACCCAATTAATATACACGTCAATTCGAACGCGTTTTGTACGCAAAGTATCAATCTGCGGGCTATATAAGGCACTTCGCGATGTCTATACATGTTCTATACCATGCCAATGTAACTATCATATCTTAGCGTTCGCATAGAGCACCTAGAGTTGTGACCTTGGCCGCTCCTTCATAAGTAGATAACTACTACACAATAGAAAAGACGTACAAGTGAAAATGGATTTAGTTTTACTGCAATTACCATGCAGCAGAGCTGCCAAATAATGCCCAGATAATATACGCGTTAATTCGAACCCGTTTTGTACGCAAAGCAGCAATCCGCGGGCAATATTAGCGATGTCTATCTATGTTCTATACCATGCCAATGTAACTATCATATCTTAGCGTTCGCATACAGCACCTAGAGTTGTGACCTTGAACGCTCCTTCATAAGTAGATAACTCCTTCACGATAGAAAAGACGTTCAAGAGAAAACGGTCTAAGTTTTATTGCAATTAATATGCAGCAGAGCTTTCGAAAAGTACCCAATTAATATACACGTCAATTCGAACGCGTTTTGTTCGCAAAGTATCAATCCGCGGGCTATATAAGGCACTTCGCGATGTCTATCCATGTTCTATACCATGCCAATGTAACTATCATATCTTAGCGTTCGCATAGAGCACCTAGAGTTGTGACCTTGACCGCTCCTTCATAAGTAGATAACTACTACACAATAGAAAAGACGTACAAGTGAAAATGTATTTAGTTTTACTGCAATAACCATGCAGCAGAGCTGCCAAATAATGCCCAGATAATATACGCGTTAATTCTAATGCGTTTTGTAAACAAAGCAGCAATCCGTGGGCTATTAAGGACACTTCGCGATGCCTATCCATGTTCTACACCATGTCAATGTTACTATCATAACTTAGGGTTCGCATAGAGCACAAAGAGCTGTGACCTTGAACGCTCCTTCATTCGTAGATTACTGCTACACGATAGAAAAGACGTACAAGTGAAAATGGATTTAGTTTTACTGCAATTAGCATGCAGCAGAGCTGCCAAATAATGCCCAGATTATATACGCGTTAATTCGAATGCGTTTTGTAAACAAAGCAGCAATCCGTGGGCTATTAAGCACACTTCGCGATGCCTATCCATTTTCTATAACATGCCATTGTAACTACCATATCTGAGCGTTTGCATACAGCACCTAGAGTTGTGACCTTGAACGCTCCTTCATATGTAGATAACTCCTACACGATAGAAAAGACGAGAAGTTTGAAGAGAAAACGGTCTGTTTTACTGCAATTAGTATGCAGCAGAGCTTTCAGTAAATGCCCAAATAATATACACGTTAATTCGAACGCGTTTTGTACGCAAAGTAGCAATCCGCGGGTAATATAAGGCACTTCACGATGTCTATCCATGTTCTATACCATGCCAATATAACTATCATATCTTAGCGTTCGCATAGAGCACCTATAGTTGTGACCTTGACCGCTCCTTCATAAGTAGATAACTACTACACAATAGAAAAGACGTACAAGTGAAAATGGATTTAGTTTTACTGCAATTACCATGCAGCAGAACTGCCAAATAATGCCCAGATAATAAACGCGTTAATTCTAATGCGTTTTGTAAACAAAGCAGCAATCCGTGGGCTATTAAGGACACTTTGCGATGCCTATCCATTTTCTATACCATGCCATTGTTACTACCATATCTTAGCGTTCGCATACAGTACCTAGAGTTGTGACCTTGAACGCTCCTTCATAAGTAGATAACTCCTACACGATAGAAAAGGCGTTCAAGAGAAAACGGTCTAAGTTTTACTGCAATTAGTATGCAGCAGAGCTTTCAGAAAATGCCCAAATAATATACACATTAATTCGAACCCGTTTTGTACGCAAAGTAGCAATCCGCTGGCAATATAAGGCACTTAGCGATGTCTATCTATGTTCTATACCATGCCAATGTAACTATCATATCTTAGAGTTCGCATACAGCACCTAGAGTTGTGACCTTGAACGCTCCTTCATAAGTAGATAACTCCTACACGATATAAGAGACGTTCAAGAGAAAGCGGTCTAAGTTTTACTGCAATTAGTGTGCAGCAGAGCTTTCAAAATGTACCCAATTAATATACACGTCAATTCGAACGCGTTTTGTACGCAAAGTAGCAATCCGCGGGCTATATAAGGCACTTCGCGATGTCTATCTATGTTCTATACCATGCCAATGTAACTATCATATCTTAGCGTTCGCATAGAGCTCCTAGAGTTGTGACCTTGAACGCTCCTTCATAAGTAAATATCTCCTACACGATATAAGAGACGTACAATAGAAAACGGACTAAGTTTAACTGCAATTAGCATGCAGCAGAGCTGCCAAATAATGCCCAGATAATAAACGCGTTAATTCGAATGCGTTTTGTAAACAAAGCAGCAATCCGTGGGCTATTAAGGACACTTCGCGATGCCTATCCATTTTCTATACCATGCCAATGTAACTATCATATCTTAGCGTTCGCACACAGCACCTAGAGTTGTGACCTTGAACGCTCCTTCATAAGTAGGTAACTCCTACACGATAGAAAAGACGTTCAAGAGAAAACGGTCTAAGTTTTACTGCAATTAGTATGCAGCAGAGCTTTCGAAAAGTACCCAATTGATATACACGTCAATTCGAACGCGTTTTGTACGCAAAGTATCAATCCGTGGGCTATATAAGGCACTTCTCGATGTCTATCCATGTTCTATACCATGCCAATGTAACTATCATATCTTAGCGTTCGCATAGAGCACCTAGAGTTGTGACCTTGACCGCTCCTTCATAAGTAGATAACTACTACACAATAGAAAAGACGTACAAGTGAAAATGGATTTAGTTTTACTGCAATTACCATGCAGCAGAGCTGCCAAATAATGCCCAGAAAATATACGCGTTAATTCTAATGCGTTTTGTAAACAAAGCAGCAATCCGTGGGCTATTAAGGACATTTCGCGATGCCTATCAATGTTCTATACCATGCCAATGTAACTATCATATCTTAGCGTTCGCATAGAGCTCCTAGAGTTGTGACCTTGAACGCTCCTTCATAAGTATATATCTCCTACACGATATAAGAGACGTACAATAGAAAACGGACTAAGTTTAACTGCAATTAGCATGCAGCAGAGCTGCCAAATAATGCCCAGATAATAAACGCGTTAATTCGAATGCGTTTTGTAAACAAAGCAGCAATCCGTGGGCTATTAAGGACACTTCGCGATGCCTATCCATTTTCTATACCATGCCAATGTAACTATCATATCTTAGCGTTCGCACACAGCACCTAGAGTTGTGACCTTGAACGCTCCTTCATAAGTAGGTAACTCCTACACGATAGAAAAGACGTTCAAGAGAAAAAGGTCTAAGTTTTACTGCAATTAGTATGCAGCAGAGCTTTCGAAAAGTACCCAATTGATATACACGTCAATTCGAACGCGTTTTGTACGCAAAGTATCAATCCGTGGGCTATATAAGGCACTTCTCGATGTCTATCCATGTTCTATACCATGCCAATGTAACTATCATATCTTAGCGTTCGCATAGAGCACCTAGAGTTGTGACCTTGACCGCTCCTTCATAAGTAGATAACTACTACACAATAGAAAAGACGTACAAGTGAAAATGGATTTAGTTTTACTGCAATTACCATGCAGCAGAGCTGCCAAATAATGCCCAGAAAATATACGCGTTAATTCTAATGCGTTTTGTAAACAAAGCAGCAATCCGTGGGCTATTAAGGACATTTCGCGATGCCTATCCATGTTCTACACCATGTCAATGTTACTATCATATCTTAGGGTTCGCATTGAGCACAAAGAGCTGTGACCTTGAACGCTCCTTCATTCGTAGATTACTGCTACACGATAGAAAAGACGTACAAGTGAAAATGGATTTAGTTTTACTGCAATTAGCATGCATCAGAGCTGCCAAATTATGCCAAGATAATATACGCGTTAATTCGAATGCGTTTTGTAAACAATGCAGCGATCCGTGGGCTATTAAGGACACTTCGCGATGCCTATCCATTTTTTATACCATGTCATTGTAACTACCATATCTTAGCGTTCGTATACAGTACCTGGAGTTGTGACCTTGAACGCTCCTTCATAAGTAGATAACTGCTACACGATAGAAAAGACGTTCAAGAGAAAACGGTCGAAGTTTTACTGCAATTAGTATGCAGCAGAGCTTTCAGAAAATGCCCAAATAATATACACGTTAATTCGAACCCGTTTTGTAGGCAAAGTAGCAATCCGCGGGCAATATAAGGCACTTAGCGATGTGTATCTATGTTCTATACCATGCCAATGTAACTATCATATCTTAGCGTTCGCATACAGCACCTAGAGTTGTGACCTTGAACGCGCCTTCATAAGTAGGTAACTCCTACACGATAGAAAAGACGTTCAAGAGAAAACGGTCTAAGTTTTACTGCAATTAGTATGCAGCAGAGCTTTCAAAAAGTACCCAATTAATATACACGTCAATTCGAACGCGTTTTGTACGCAAAGTAGCAATCCGCGGGCTATATAAGGTACTTCGCGATGTCTATCCATGTTCTATACCATGCCAATGTAACTACCATATCTTAGCGTTCGCATAGAGCACCTAGAGTTGTGACCTTGAACGCTCCTTCATAAGTAGATAACTCCTACACGATAGAAAAGACGTTCAAGAGAAAACGGTCTAAGATTTACTGCAATTAGTATGCAGCAGAGCTTTCAGAAAATGCCCAAATAAAATACACGTTAATTCGAACCCGTTTTGTACGCAAAGTAGCAATCCGCGGGCAATATAAGGCACTTAGCGATGTCTATCTATGTTCTATACCATGCCAATGTAACTATCATATCTTAGCGTTCGCATAGAGCACCTATAGTTGTGACCTTGACCGCTCCTTCATAAGTAGATAACTACTACACAATAGAAAAGACGTACAAGTGAAAATGGATTTAGTTTTACTGCAATTACCATGCAGCAGAGCTGCCAAATAATGCCCAGATAATAAACGCGTTAATTCTAATGCGTTTTGTAAACAAAGCAGCAATCCGTGGGCTATTAAGGACACTTTGCGATGCCTATCCATTTTCTATACCATGCCATTGTTACTACCATATCTTAGCGTTCGCATACAGTACCTAGAGTTGTGACCTTGAACGCTCCTTCATAAGTAGATAACTCCTACACGATAGAAAAGGCGTTCAAGAGAAAACGGTCTAAGTTTTACTGCAATTAGTATGCAGCAGAGCTTTCAGAAAATGCCCAAATAATATACACATTAATTCGAACCCGTTTTGTACGCAAAGTAGCAATCCGCGGGCAATATAAGGCACTTAGCGATGTCTATCTATGTTCTATACCATGCCAATGTAACTATCATATCTTAGCGTTCGCATACAGCACCTAGAGTTGTGACCTTGAACGCTCCTTCATAAGTAGATAACTCCTACACGATATAAGAGACGTTCAAGAGAAAGCGGTCTAAGTTTTACTGCAATTAGTGTGCAGCAGAGCTTTCAAAATGTACCCAATTAATATACACGTCAATTCGAACGCGTTTTGTACGCAAAGTAGCAATCCGCGGGCTATATAAGGCACTTCGCGATGTCTATCCATGTTCTATAACATGCCAATGTAACTACCATATCTTAGCGTTCGCATACAGCACCTAGAGTTGTGACCTTGAACACTCCTTCATAAATAGATAACTCCTACACGATAGAAAAGACGTTCAAGAGAAAACGGTCTAAATTTTACTGCAATTAGTGCAGCAGAGCTTTCAGAAAATGCCCAAATAATATACACGTTAATTCGAACCCGTTTTGTACGCAAAGGAGCAATCAGCGGGCAATATAAGGCATTTAGCGATGTCTATCTATGTTCTATACCATGCCAATGTAACTATCATATCTTAGCGTTCGCATACAGCACCTAGAGTTGTGACCTTGAACGCTCCTTCATAAGTAGATAACTCCTACACGATAGAAAAGACGTTCAAGAGAAAACGGTCTAAGATTTACTGCAATTAGTATGCAGCAGAGCTTTCAGAAAATGCCCAATTAATATACACGTTAATTCGAACCCGTTTTGTACGCAAAGCAGCAATCCGCGGGCAATATAAGGCACTTAGCGATGTCTATCTATGTTCTATACCATGCCAATGTAACTATCATATCTTAGCGTTCGCATAGAGCTCCTAGAGTTGTGACCTTGAACGTTCCTTCATAAGTAGATATCTCCTACACGATATAAGAGACGTACAATAGAAAACGGACTAAGTTTAACTGCAATTAGCATGCAGCAGAGCTGCCAAATAATGCCCAGATAATAAACGCGTTAATTCGAATGCGTTTTGTAAACAAAGCAGCAATCCGTGGGCTATTAAGGACACTTCGCGATGCCTATCCATTTTCTATACCATGCCAATGTAACTATCATATCCTAGCGTTCGCACACAGCACCTAGAGTTGTGACCTTGAACGCTCCTTCATAAGTAGGTAACTCCTACACGATAGAAAAGACGTTCAAGAGAAAACGGTCTAAGTTTTATTGCAATTAGTATGCAGCAGAGCTTTCGAAAAGTACCCAATTGATATACACGTCAATTCGAACGCGTTTTGTACGCAAAGTATCAATCCGCGGGCTATATAAGGCACTTCTCGATGTCTATCCATGTTCTATACCATGCCAATGTAACTATCATATCTTAGCGTTCGCATAGAGCACCTAGAGTTGTGACCTTGACCGCTCCTTCATAAGTAGATAACTACTACGCAATAGAAAAGACGTACAAGTGAAAATGGATTTAGTTTTACTGCAATTACCATGCAGCAGAGCTGCCAAATAATGCCCAGAAAATATACGCGTTAATTCTAATGCGTTTTGTAAACAAAGCAGCAATCCGTGGGCTATTAAGGACATTTCGCGATGCCTATCCATGTTCTACACCATGTCAATGTTACTATCATATCTTAGGGTTCGCATAGAGCACAAAGAGCTGTGACCTTGAACGCTCCTTCATTCGTAGATTACTGCTACACGATAGAAAAGACGTACAAGTGAAAATGGATTTAGTTTTACTGCAATAATTAGCATGCATCAGAGCTGCCAAATTATGCCAAGATAATATACGCGTTAATTCGAATGCGTTTTGTAAACAAAGCAGCGATCCGTGGGCTATTAAAGACACTTCGCGATGCCTATCCATTTTCTATACCATGTCATTGTAACTACCATATCTTAGCGTTCGTATACAGTACCTGGAGTTGTGACCTTGAACGCTCCTTCATAAGTAGATAACTGCTACACGATAGAAAAGACGTTCAAGAGAAAACGGTCGAAGTTTTACTGCAATTAGTATGCAGCAGAGCTTTCAGAAAATGCCCAAATAATATACACGTTAATTCGAACCCGTTTTGTAGGCAAAGTAGCAATCCGCGGGCAATATAAGGCACTTAGCGATGTGTATCTATGTTCTATACCATGCCAATGTAACTATCATATCTTAGCGTTCGCATACAGCACCTAGAGTTGTGACCTTGAACGCTCCTTCATAAGTAGGTAACTCCTACACGATAGAAAAGACGTTCAAGAGAAAACGGTCTAAGTTTTACTGCAATTAGTATGCAGCAGAGCTTTCAAAAAGTACCCAATTAATATACACGTCAATTCGAACGCGTTTTGTACGCAAAGTATCAATCCGCGGGCTATATAAGGCACTTCTCGATGTCTATCCATGTTCTATACCATGCCAATGTAACTATCATATCTTAGCGTTCGCATAGAGCACCTAGAGTTGTGACCTTGACCGCTCCTTCATAAGTAGATAACTACTACCCAATAGAAAAGACGTACAAGTGAAAATGGATTTAGTTTTACTGCAATTACCATGCAGCAGAGCTGCCAAATAATGCCCAGAAAATATACGCGTTAATTCTAATGCGTTTTGTAAACAAAGCAGCAATCCGTGGGCTATTAAGGATATTTCGCGATGCCTATCCATGTTCTACACCATGTCAATGTTACTATCATATCTTAGGGTTCGCATAGAGCACAAAGAGCTGTGACCTTGAACGCTCCTTCATTCGTAGATTACTGCTACACGATAGAAAAGACGTACAAGTGAAAATGGATTTAGTTTTACTGCAATTAGCATGCATCAGAGCTGCCAAATTATGCCAAGATAATATACGCGTTAATTCGAATGCGTTTTGTAAACAAAGCAGCGATCCGTGGGCTATTAAGGACACTTCGCGATGCCTATCCATTTTCTATACCATGTAATTGTAACTACCATATCTTAGCGTTCGTATACAGTACCTGGAGTTGTGACCTTGAACGCTCCTTCATAAGTAGATAACTCCTACACGATAGAAAACACGTTCAAGAGAAAACGGTCTAAGATTTACTGCAATTAGTATGCAGCAGAGCTTTCAGAAAATGCCCAATTAATATACACGTTAATTCGAACCCGTTTTGTACGCAAAGCAGCAATCCGCGGGCAATATAAGGCACTTAGCGATGTCTATCTATGTTCTATACCATGCCAATGTAACTATCATATCTTAGCGTTCGCATAGAGCTCCTAGAGTTGTGACCTTGAACGTTCCTTCATAAGTAGATATCTCCTACACGATATAAGAGACGTACAATAGAAAACGGACTAAGTTTAACTGCAATTAGCATGCAGCAGAGCTGCCAAATAATGCCCAGATAATAAACGCGTTAATTCGAATGCGTTTTGTAAACAAAGCAGCAATCCGTGGGCTATTAATGACACTTCGCGATGCCTATCCATTTTCTATACCATGCCAATGTAACTATCATATCCTAGCGTTCGCACACAGCACCTAGAGTTGTGACCTTGAACGCTCCTTCATAAGTAGGTAACTCCTACACGATAGAAAAGACGTTCAAGAGAAAACGGTCTAAGTTTTATTGCCATTAGTATGCAGCAGAGCTTTCGAAAAGTACCCAATTGATATACACGTCAATTCGGACGCGTTTTGTACGCAAAGTATCAATCCGCGGGCTATATAAGGCACTTCTCGATGTCTATCCATGTTCTATACCATGCCAATGTAACTATCATATCTTAGCGTTCGCATAGAGCACCTAGAGTTGTGACCTTGACCGCTCCTTCATAAGTAGATAACTACTACGCAATAGAAAAGACGTACAAGTGAAAATGGATTTAGTTTTACTGCAATTACCATGCAGCAGAGCTGCCAAATAATGCCCAGAAAATATACGCGTTAATTCTAATGCGTTTTGTAAACAAAGCAGCAATCCGTGGGCTATTAAGGACATTTCGCGATGCCTATCCATGTTCTACACCATGTCGATGTTACTATCATATCTTAGGGTTCGCATAGAGCACAAAGAGCTGTGACCTTGAACGCTCCTTCATTCGTAGATTACTGCTACACGATAGAAAAGACGTACAAGTGAAAATGGATTTAGTTTTACTGCAATAATTAGCATGCATCAGAGCTGCCAAATTATGCCAAGATAATATACGCGTTAATTCGAATGCGTTTTGTAAACAAAGCAGCGATCCGTGGGCTATTAAGGACACTTCGCGATGCCTATCCATTTTCTATACCATGTCATTGTAACTACCATATCTTAGCGTTCGTATACAGTACCTGGAGTTGTGACCTTGAACGCTCCTTCATAAGTAGATAACTGCTACACGATAGAAAAGACGTTCAAGAGAAAACGGTCGAAGTTTTACTGCAATTAGTATGCAGCAGAGCTTTCAGAAAATGCCCAAATAATATACACGTTAATTCGAACCCGTTTTGTAGGCAAAGTAGCAATCCGCGGGCAATATAAGGCACTTAGCGATGTGTATCTATGTTCTATACCATGCCAATGTAACTATCATATCTTAGCGTTCGCATACAGCACCTAGAGTTGTGACCTTGAACGCTCCTTCATAAGTAGGTAACTCCTACACGATAGAAAAGACGTTCAAGAGAAAACGGTCTAAGTTTTACTGCAATTAGTATGCAGCAGAGCTTTCAAAAAGTACCCAATTAATATACACGTCAATTCGAACGCGTTTTGTACGCAAAGTAGCAATCCGCGGGCTATATAAGGTACTTCGCGATGTCTATCCATGTTCTATACCATGCAAATGTAACTACCATATCTTAGCGTTCGCATAGAGCACCTAGAGTTGTTACCTTGAACGCTCCTTCATAAGTAGATAACTCCTACACGATAGAAAAGACGTTCAAGAGAAAACGGTCTAAGATTTACTGCAATTAGTATGCAGCAGAGCTTTCAGAAAATGCCCAAATAAAATACACGTTAATTCGAACCCGTTTTGTACGCAAAGTAGCAATCCGCGGGCAATATAAGGCACTTAGCGATGTCTATCTATGTTCTATACCATGCCAATGTAACTATCATATCTTAGCGTTCGCATAGAGCTCCTAGAGTTGTGACCTTGAACGCTCCTTCATAAGTAGATATCTCCTACACGATATAAAAGACGTACAATAGAAAACGGACTAAGTTTAACTGCAATTAGCATGCAGCAGAGCTGCCAAATAATGCCCAGATAATATACGCGTTAATTCTAATGCGTTTTGTAAACAAAGCAGCAATCCGTGGGCTATTAAGGACACTTCGCGATGCCTATCCATGTTCTACACCATGTCAATGTTACTATCATATCTTAGGGTTCGCATAGAGCACAAAGAGCTGTGACCTTGAACGCTCCTTCATTCGTAGATTACTGCTACACGATAGAAAAGACGTACAAGTGAAAATGGATTTAGTTTTACTGCAATTAGCATGCAGCAGAGCTGCCAAATAATGCCCAGATAATATACGCGCTAATTCTAATGCGTTTTGTAAACAAAGCAGCAATCCGTGGGCTATTAAGGACACTTCGCGTTGTCTATCCATGTTATATACCATGCCAATGTAACTATAATATCTTAGCGTTCGCATAGAGCACCTAGAGTTGTGACCTTGAACGCTCCTTCATAAGTAGATTACTACTACACAATAGAAAAGACGTACAAGTGAAAATGGATTTAGTTTTACGGCAATTAGCATGCAGCAGAGCTGCCAAATAATGCCCAGATAATATACGTGTTAATTCTAATGCGTTTTGTAAACAAAGCAGCAATCCGTGGGCTATTAAGGACACTTTGCGATGCCTATCCATTTTCTATACCATGCCATTGTAACTACCATATCTTAGCGTTTGCATACAGCACCTAGAGTTGTGACCTTGAACGCTCCTTCATAAGTAGATAACTCCTATACGATAGAAAAGACGTTCAAGAGAAAGCGGTCTAAGTTTTACTGCAATTAGTATGCAGCAGAGCTTTCAGAAAATGCCCAATTAATATACACGTTAATTCGAACCCGTTTTGTACGCAAAGTAGCAATCCGCGGGCAATATAAGGCACTTAGCGATGTCTATCTATGTTCTATACCATGCCAATGTAACTATCATATCTTAGCGTTCGCATAGAGCTCCTAGAGTTGTGACCTTGAACGCTCGTTCATAAGTAGATATCTCCTACACGATATAAAAGACGTACAATAGAAAACGGGCTAAGTTTAACTGCAATTAGCATGCAGCAGAGCTGCCAAATAATGCCCAGATAATATACGCGTTAATTCGAATGCGTTTTGTAAACAAAGCAGCAATCCGTGGGCTATTAAGGACACTTCGCGATGCCTATCCATTTTCTATACCATGCCATTGTAACTACCATATCTTAGCGTTCGCATACAGTACCTAGAGTTGTGACCTTGAACGCTCCTTCATAAGTAGATAACTCCTACACGATAAAAAAGACGTTCAAGAGAAAACGGTCTAAGTTTTACTGCAATTAGTATGCAGCAGAGCTTTCAGAAAATGCCCAAATAATATACACGTTAATTCGAACCCGTTTTGTACGCAAAGTAGCAATCCGCGGGCAATATAAGGCACTTAGCGTTATCTATCTATGTTCTATACCATGCCAATGTAACTATCATATCTTAGCGTTCGCATACAGCACCTAGAGTTGTGACCTTGAACGCTCCTTCATAAGTAGATAACTCCTACACGATATAAGAGACGTTCAAGAGAAAGCGATCTAAGTTTTACTGCAATTAGTGTGCAGCAGAGCTTTCAAAATGTACCCAATTAATATACACGTCAATTCGAACGCGTTTTGTACGCAAAGTAGCAATCCGCGGGCTATATAAGGCACTTCGCGATGTCTATCCATGTTCTATAACATGCCAATGTAACTACCATATCTTAGCGTTCGCATACAGCACCTAGAGTTGTGACCTTGAACACTCCTTCATAAGTAGATAACTCCTACACGATAGAAAAGACGTTCAAGAGAAAACGGTCTAAATTTTACTGCAATTAGCGCAGCAGAGCTTTCAGAAAATGCCCAAATAATATACACGTTAATTCGAACCCGTTTTGTACGCAAAGGAGCAATCCGCGGGCAATATAAGGCATTTAGCGATGTCTATGTATGTTCTATACCATGCCAATGTAACTATCATATCTTAGCGTTCGCATACAGCACCTAGAGTTGTGACCTTGAACGCTCCTTCATAAGTAGATAACTCCTACACGACAGAAAAGACGTTCAAGAGAAAACGGTCTAAGATTTACTGCAATTAGTATGCAGCAGAGCTTTCAGAAAATGCCCAATTAATATACACGTTAATTCGAACCCGTTTTGTACGCAAAGCAGCAATCCGCGGGCAATATAAGGCACTTAGCGATGTCTATCTATGTTCTATACCATGCCAATGTAACTATCATATCTTAGCGTTCGCATAGAGCTCCTAGAGTTGTGACCTTGAACGCTCCTTCATAAGTAGATATCTCCTACACGATATAAGAGACGTACAATAGAAAACGGACTAAGTTTAACTGCAATTAGCATGCAGCAGAGCTGCCAAATAATGCCCAGATAATAAACGCGTTAATTCGAATGCGTTTTGTAAACAAAGCAGCAATCCGTGGGCTATTAAGGACACTTCGCGATGCCTATCCATTTTCTATACCATGCCAATGTAACTATCATATCTTAGCATTCGCACACAGCACCTAGAGTTGTGACCTTGAACGCTCCTTCATAAGTAGGTAACTCCTACACGATAGAAAAGACGTTCAAGAGAAAACGGTCTAAGTTTTACTGCAATTAGTATGCAGCAGAGCTTTCGAAAAGTACCCAATTGATATACACGTCAATTCGAACGCGTTTTGTACGCAAAGTATCAATCCGCGGGCTATATAAGGCACTTCTCGATGTCTATCCATGTTCTATACCATGCCAATGTAACTATCATATCTTAGCGTTCGCATAGAGCACCTAGAGTTGTGACCTTGACCGCTCCTTCATAAGTAGATAACTACTACACAATAGAAAAGACGTACAAGTGAAAATGGATTTAGTTTTACTGCAATTACCATGCATCAGAGCTGCCAAATTATGCCAAGATAATATACGCGTTAATTCGAATGCGTTTTGTAAACAAAGCAGCGATCCGTGGGCTATTAAGGACACTTCGCGATGCCTATCCATTTTTTATACCATGTCATTGTAACTACCATATCTTAGCGTTCGTATACAGTACCTGGAGTTGTGACCTTGAACTCTCCTTCATAAGTAGATAACTGCTACACGATAGAAAAGACGTTCAAGAGAAAACGGTCGAAGTTTTACTGCAATTAGTATGCAGCAGAGCTTTCAGAAAATGCCCAAATAATATACACGTTAATTCGAACCCGTTTTGTAGGCAAAGTAGCAATCCGCGGGCAATATAAGGCACTTAGCGATGTGTATCTATGTTCTATACCATGCCAATGTAACTATCATATCTTAGCGTTCGCATACAGCACCTAGAGTTGTGACCTTGAACGCGCCTTCATAAGTAGGTAACTCCTACACGATAGAAAAGACGTTCAAGAGAAAACGGTCGAAGTTTTACTGCAATTAGTATGCAGCAGAGCTTTCAGAAAATGCCCAAATAATATACACGTTAATTCGAACCCGTTTTGTACGCAAAGTAGCGATCCGCGGATTATATAAGGCACTTCGCGATGTCTATACATGTTCTATACCATGCCAATGTAACTATCATATCTTAGCGTTCGCATAGAGCACCTAGAGTTGTGACCTTGACCGCTCCTTCATAAGTAGATAACTACTACACAATAGAAAAGACGTACAAGTGAAAATGGATTTAGTTTTACTGCAATTACCATGCAGCAGAGCTGCCAAATAATGCCCAGATAATATACGCGTTAATTCTAATCCGTCTTGTAAACAAAGCAGCAATCCGTGGGCTATTAAGGACACTTCGCGATGTCTATCCATGTTCTATACCATGCCAATGTAACTATCATATCTTAGCGTTCGCATAGAGCACCTAGAGTTGTGACCTTGAACGCTCCTTCATTCGTAGATTACTGCTACACGATAGAAAAGACGTACAAGTGAAAATGGATTTAGTTTTACTGCAATTAGCATGCAGCAGAGCTGCCAAATAATGCCCAGATAATATACGCGATAATTCGAATGCGTTTTGTAAACAAAGCAGCAATCCGTGGGCAATTAAGGACACTTTGCGATGCCTATCCATTTTCTATACCATGCCATTGTAACTACCATATCTTAGCGTTTGCATACAGCACCTAGAGTTGTGACCTTGAACGCTCCTTCATAAGTAGATAACTCCTACACGATAGAAAAGACGTTCAAGAGAAAACGGTCTAAGATTTACTGCAATTAGTATGCAGCAGAGCTTTCAGAAAATGCCCAATTATTATACACGTTAATTCGAACCCGTTTTGTACGCAAAGTAGCAATCCGCGGGCAATATAAGGCACTTAGCGATGTCTATCTATGTTCTATACCATGCCAATGTAACTATCATATCTTAGCGTTCGCATAGAGCTCCTAGAGTTGTGACCTTGAACGCTCCTTCATAAGTAGATATCTCCTACACGATATAAAAGACGTACAATAGAAAACGGACTAAGTTTAACTGCAATTAGCATGCAGCAGAGCTGCCAAATAATGCCCAGATAATATACGCGTTAATTCTAATGCGTTTTATAAACAAAGCAGCAATCCGTTAGCTATTAAGGACACTTCGCGATGCCTATCCATTTTCTATACCATGCAGATGTAACTATCATATCTTAGCGTTCGCACAGAGCACCTAGAGTTGTGACCTTGAACGCTCCTTCATAAGTAGATAACTACTACACAATAGAAAAGACGTACAAGTGAAAATGGATTTAGTTTTACGGCAATTAGCATGCAGCAGAGCTGCCAAATAATGCCCAGACAATAAACGCGTTAATTCTAATGCGTTTTGTAAACAAAGCAGCAATCCGTGGGCTATTAAGGACACTTCGCGATGCCTATCCATGTTCTACACCATGTCAATGTTACTATCAAATCTTAGGGTTCGCATAGAGCACAAAGAGCTGTGACCATGAACGCTCCTTCATTAGTAGATTACTGCTACACGATAGAAAAGACGTACAAGTGAAAATGGATTTAGTTTTACTGCAATTAGCATGCAGCAGAGCTTTCAGAAAATGCCCAAATAATATACACGTTAATTCGAACCCGTTTTGTACGCAAAGTATCAATCCGCGGGCTATATAAGGCACTTCGCGATGTCTATCCATGTTCTATACCATGCCAATGTAACTATCATATCTTAGCGTTCGCATAGAGCACCTAGAGTTGTGACCTTGACCGCTCCTTCATAAGTAGATAACTACTACACAATAGAAAAGACGTACAAGTGAAAATGGATTTAGTTTTACTGCAATTACCATGCAGCAGAGCTGCCAAATAATGCCCAGATAATATACGCGTTAATTCGAATGCGTTTTGTAAACAAAGCAGCAATCCGTGGGCTATTAAGGACACTTCGCGATGCATATCCATGTTCTACACCATGTCAATGTTACTATCATAACTTAGGGTTCGCATAGAGCACAAAGAGCTGTGACCTTGAACGCTCCTTCATTCGTAGATTACTGCTACACGATAGAAAAGACGTACAAGTGAAAATGGATTTAGTTTTACTGCAATTAGCATGCAGCAGAGCTGCCAAATAATGCCCAGATAATATACGCGTTAATTCGAATGCGTTTTGTAAACAAAGCAGCAATCCGTGGGCTATTAAGGACACTTCGCGATGCCTATCCATTTTCTATACCATGCCATTGTAACTACCATATCTCAGCGTTCGCATACAGTACCTAGAGTTGTGACCTTGAACGCTCCTTCATAAGTAGATAACTCCTACACGATAGAAAAGGCGTTCAAGAGAAAACGGTCTAAGTTTTACTGCAGTTAGTATGCAGCAGAGCTTTCAAAAAGTACCCAATTAATATACACGTCAATTCGAACGCGTTTTGTACGCAAAGTATCAATCTGCGGGCTATATAAGGCACTTCGCGATGTCTATACATGTTCTATACCATGCCAATGTAACTATCATATCTTAGCGTTCGCATAGAGCACCTAGAGTTGTGACCTTGACCGCTCCTTCATAAGTAGATAACTACTACACAATAGAAAAGACGTACAAGTGAAAATGGATTTAGTTTTACTGCAATTACCATGCAGCAGAGCTGCGAAATAATGCCCAGATAATATACGCGTTAATTCGAATGCGTTTTGTAAACAAAGCAGCAATCCGTGGGCTATTAAGGACACTTCGCGATGCCTATCCATTTTCTATACCATGCCATTGTAACTACCATATCTCAGCGTTCGCATACAGTACCTAGAGTTGTGACCTTGAACGCTCCTTCATAAGTAGATAACTCCTACACGATAGAAAAGGCGTTCAAGAGAAAACGGTCTAAGTTTTACTGCAATTAGTATGCAGCAGAGCTTTCAAAAAGTACCCAATTAATATACACGTCAATTCGAACGCGTTTTGTACGCAAAGTATCAATCTGCGGGCTATATAAGGCACTTCGCGATGTCTATACATGTTCTATACCATGCCAATGTAACTATCATATCTTGGCGTTCGCATAGAGCACCTAGAGTTGTGACCTTGGCCGCTCCTTCATAAGTAGATAACTACTACACAATAGAAAAGACGTACAAGTGAAAATGGATTTAGTTTTACTGCAATTACCATGCAGCAGAGCTGCCAAATAATGCCCAGATAATATACGCGTTAATTCGAACCCGTTTTGTACGCAAAGCAGCAATCCGCGGGCAATATTAGCGATGTCTATCTATGTTCTATACCATGCCAATGTAACTATCATATCTTAGCGTTCGCATACAGCACCTAGAGTTGTGACCTTGAACGCTCCTTCATAAGTAGATAACTCCTTCACGATAGAAAAGACGTTCAAGAGAAAACGGTCTAAGTTTTATTGCAATTAATATGCAGCAGAGCTTTCGAAAAGTACCCAATTAATATACACGTCAATTCGAACGCGTTTTGTTCGCAAAGTATCAATCCGCGGGCTATATAAGGCACTTCGCGATGTCTATCCATGTTCTATACCATGCCAATGTAACTATCATATCTTAGCGTTCGCATAGAGCACCTAGAGTTGTGACCTTGACCGCTCCTTCATAAGTAGATAACTACTACACAATAGAAAAGACGTACAAGTGAAAATGTATTTAGTTTTACTGCAATAACCATGCAGCAGAGCTGCCAAATAATGCCCAGATAATATACGCGTTAATTCTAATGCGTTTTGTAAACAAAGCAGCAATCCGTGGGCTATTAAGGACACTTCGCGATGCCTATCCATGTTCTACACCATGTCAATGTTACTATCATAACTTAGGGTTCGCATAGAGCACAAAGAGCTGTGACCTTGAACGCTCCTTCATTCGTAGATTACTGCTACACGATAGAAAAGACGTACAAGTGAAAATGGATTTAGTTTTACTGCAATTAGCATGCAGCAGAGCTGCCAAATAATGCCCAGATTATATACGCGTTAATTCGAATGCGTTTTGTAAACAAAGCAGCAATCCGTGGGCTATTAAGCACACTTCGCGATGCCTATCCATTTTCTATAACATGCCATTGTAACTACCATATCTGAGCGTTTGCATACAGCACCTAGAGTTGTGACCTTGAACGCTCCTTCATATGTAGATAACTCCTACACGATAGAAAAGACGAGAAGTTTGAAGAGAAAACGGTCTGTTTTACTGCAATTAGTATGCAGCAGAGCTTTCAGTAAATGCCCAAATAATATACACGTTAATTCGAACGCGTTTTGTACGCAAAGTAGCAATCCGCGGGTAATATAAGGCACTTCACGATGTCTATCCATGTTCTATACCATGCCAATGTAACTATCATATCTTAGCGTTCGCATAGAGCACCTATAGTTGTGACCTTGACCGCTCCTTCATAAGTAGATAACTACTACACAATAGAAAAGACGTACAAGTGAAAATGGATTTAGTTTTACTGCAATTACCATGCAGCAGAGCTGCCAAATAATGCCCAGATAATAAACGCGTTAATTCTAATGCGTTTTGTAAACAAAGCAGCAATCCGTGGGCTATTAAGGACACTTTGCGATGCCTATCCATTTTCTATACCATGCCATTGTTACTACCATATCTTAGCGTTCGCATACAGTACCTAGAGTTGTGACCTTGAACGCTCCTTCATAAGTAGATAACTCCTACACGATAGAAAAGGCGTTCAAGAGAAAACGGTCTAAGTTTTACTGCAATTAGTATGCAGCAGAGCTTTCAGAAAATGCCCAAATAATATACACATTAATTCGAACCCGTTTTGTACGCAAAGTAGCAATCCGCTGGCAATATAAGGCACTTAGCGATGTCTATCTATGTTCTATACCATGCCAATGTAACTATCATATCTTAGAGTTCGCATACAGCACCTAGAGTTGTGACCTTGAACGCTCCTTCATAAGTAGATAACTCCTACACGATATAAGAGACGTTCAAGAGAAAGCGGTCTAAGTTTTACTGCAATTAGTGTGCAGCAGAGCTTTCAAAATGTACCCAATTAATATACACGTCAATTCGAACGCGTTTTGTACGCAAAGTAGCAATCCGCGGGCTATATAAGGCACTTCGCGATGTCTATCTATGTTCTATACCATGCCAATGTAACTATCATATCTTAGCGTTCGCATAGAGCTCCTAGAGTTGTGACCTTGAACGCTCCTTCATAAGTAAATATCTCCTACACGATATAAGAGACGTACAATAAAAAACGGACTAAGTTTAACTGCAATTAGCATGCAGCAGAGCTGCCAAATAATGCCCAGATAATAAACGCGTTAATTCGAATGCGTTTTGTAAACAAAGCAGCAATCCGTGGGCTATTAAGGACACTTCGCGATGCCTATCCATTTTCTATACCATGCCAATGTAACTATCATATCTTAGCGTTCGCACACAGCACCTAGAGTTGTGACCTTGAACGCTCCTTCATAAGTAGGTAACTCCTACACGATAGAAAAGACGTTCAAGAGAAAACGGTCTAAGTTTTACTGCAATTAGTATGCAGCAGAGCTTTCGAAAAGTACCCAATTGATATACACGTCAATTCGAACGCGTTTTGTACGCAAAGTATCAATCCGTGGGCTATATAAGGCACTTCTCGATGTCTATCCATGTTCTATACCATGCCAATGTAACTATCATATCTTAGCGTTCGCATAGAGCACCTAGAGTTGTGACCTTGACCGCTCCTTCATAAGTAGATAACTACTACACAATAGAAAAGACGTACAAGTGAAAATGGATTTAGTTTTACTGCAATTACCATGCAGCAGAGCTGCCAAATAATGCCCAGAAAATATACGCGTTAATTCTAATGCGTTTTGTAAACAAAGCAGCAATCCGTGGGCTATTAAGGACATTTCGCGATGCCTATCAATGTTCTATACCATGCCAATGTAACTATCATATCTTAGCGTTCGCATAGAGCTCCTAGAGTTGTGACCTTGAACGCTCCTTCATAAGTAGATATCTCCTACACGATATAAGAGACGTACAATAGAAAACGGACTAAGTTTAACTGCAATTAGCATGCAGCAGAGCTGCCAAATAATGCCCAGATAATAAACGCGTTAATTCGAATGCGTTTTGTAAACAAAGCAGCAATCCGTGGGCTATTAAGGACACTTCGCGATGCCTATCCATTTTCTATACCATGCCAATGTAACTATCATATCTTAGCGTTCGCACACAGCACCTAGAGTTGTGACCTTGAACGCTCCTTCATAAGTAGGTAACTCCTACACGATAGAAAAGACGTTCAAGAGAAAAAGGTCTAAGTTTTACTGCAATTAGTATGCAGCAGAGCTTTCGAAAAGTACCCAATTGATATACACGTCAATTTGAACGCGTTTTGTACGCAAAGTATCAATCCGTGGGCTATATAAGGCACTTCTCGATGTCTATCCATGTTCTATACCATGCCAATGTAACTATCATATCTTAGCGTTCGCATAGAGCACCTAGAGTTGTGACCTTGACCGCTCCTTCATAAGTAGATAACTACTACACAATAGAAAAGACGTACAAGTGAAAATGGATTTAGTTTTACTGCAATTACCATGCAGCAGAGCTGCCAAATAATGCCCAGATAATATACGCGTTAATTCGAATGCGTTTTGTAAACAAAGCAGCAATCCGTGGGCTATTAAGGACACTTCGCGATGCCTATCCATTTTCTATACCATGCCATTGTAACTACCATATCTTAGCGTACGCATACAGTACCTAGAGTTGTGACCTTGAACGCTCCTTCATAAGTAGATAACTCCTACACGATAAAAAAGACGTTCAAGAGAAAACGGTCTAAGTTTTACTGCAATTAGTATGCAGCAGAGCTTTCAGAAAATGCCCAAATAATATACACGTTAATTCGAACCCGTTTTGTACGCAAAGTAGCAATCCGCGGGCAATATAAGGCACTTAGCGATGTCTATCTATGTTCTATACCATGCCAATGTAACTATCATATCTTAGCGTTCGCATACAGCACCTAGAGTTGTGACCTTGAACGCTCCTTCATAAGTAGATAACTCCTACACGATATAAGAGACGTTCAAGAGAAAGCGGTCTAAGTTTTACTGCAATTAGTGTGCAGCAGAGCTTTCAAAATGTACCCAATTAATATACACGTCAATTCGAACGCGTTTTGTACGCAAAGTAGCAATCCGCGGGCTATATAAGGCACTTCGCGATGTCTATCCATGTTCTATAACATGCCAATGTAACTACCATATCTTAGCGTTCGCATACAGCACCTAGAGTTGTGACCTTGAACACTCCTTCATAAGTAGATAACTCCTACACGATAGAAAAGACGTTCAAGAGAAAACGGTCTAAATTTTACTGCAATTAGCGCAGCAGAGCTTTCAGAAAATGCCCAAATAATATACACGTTAATTCGAACCCGTTTTGTACGCAAAGGAGCAATCCGCGGGCAATATAAGGCATTTAGCGATGTCTATCTATGTTCTATACCATGCCAATGTAACTATCATATCTTAGCGTTCGCATACAGCACCTAGAGTTGTGACCTTGAACGCTCCTTCATAAGTAGATAACTCCTACACGATAGAAAAGACGTTCAAGAGAAAACGGTCTAAGATTTACTGTAATTAGTATGCAGCAGAGCTTTCAGAAAATGCCCAATTAATATACACGTTAATTCGAACCCGTTTTGTACGCAAAGCAGCAATCCGCGGGCAATATAAGGCACTTAGCGATGTCTATCTATGTTCTATACCATGCCAATGTAACTATCATATCTTAGCGTTCGCATAGAGCTCCTAGAGTTGTGACCTTGAACGCTCCTTCATAAGTAGATATCTCCTACACGATATAAGAGACGTACAATAGAAAACGGACTAAGTTTAACTGCAATTAGCATGCAGCAGAGCTGCCAAATAATGCCCAGATAATAAACGCGTTAATTCGAATGCGTTTTGTAAACAAAGCAGCAATCCGTGGGCTATTAAGGACACTTCGCGATGCCTATCCATTTTCTATACCATGCCAATGTAACTATCATATCTTAGCGTTCGCACACAGCACCTAGAGTTGTGACCTTGAACGCTCCTTCATAAGTAGGTAACTCCTACACGATAGAAAAGACGTTCAAGAGAAAACGGTCTAAGTTTTACTGCAATTAGTATGCAGCAGAGCTTTCGAAAAGTACCCAATTGATATACACGTCAATTCGAACGCGTTTTGTACGCAAAGTATCAATCCGCGGGCTATATAAGGCACTTCTCGATGTCTATCCATGTTCTATACCATGCCAATGTAACTATCATATCTTAGCGTTCGCATAGAGCACCTAGAGTTGTGACCTTGACCGCTCCTTCATAAGTAGATAACTACTACACAATAGAAAAGACGTACAAGTGAAAATGGATTTAGTTTTACTGCAATTACCATGCAGCAGAGCTGCCAAATAATGCCCAGAAAATATACGCGTTAATTCTAATGCGTTTTGTAAACAAAGCAGCAATCCGTGGGCTATTAAGGATATTTCGCGATGCCTATCCATGTTCTACACCATGTCAATGTTACTATCATATCTTAGGGTTCGCATAGAGCACAAAGAGCTGTGACCTTGAACGCTCCTTCATTCGTAGATTACTGCTACACGATAGAAAAGACGTACAAGTGAAAATGGATTTAGTTTTACTGCAATTAGCATGCATCAGAGCTGCCAAATTATGCCAAGATAATATACGCGTTAATTCGAATGCGTTTTGTAAACAAAGCAGCGATCCATGGGCTATTAAGGACACTTCGCGATGCCTATCCATTTTCTATACCATGTCATTGTAACTACCATATCTTAGCGTTCGTATACAGTACCTGGAGTTGTGACCTTGAACGCTCCTTCATAAGTAGATAACTGCTACACGATAGAAAAGACGTTCAAGAGAAAACGGTCGAAGTTTTACTGCAATTAGTATGCAGCAGAGCTTTCAAAAAGTACCCAATTAATATACACGTCAATTCGAACGCGTTTTGTACGCAAAGTAGCAATCCGCGGGCTATATAAGGTACTTCGCGATGTCTATCCATGTTCTATACCATGCCAATGTAACTACCATATCTTAGCGTTCGCATAGAGCACCTAGAGTTGTGACCTTGAACGCTCCTTCATAAGTAGATAACTCCTACACGATAGAAAAGACGTTCAAGAGAAAACGGTCTAAGATTTACTGCAATTAGTATGCAGCAGAGCTTTCAGAAAATGCCCAAATAAAATACACGTTAATTCGAACCCGTTTTGTACGCAAAGTAGCAATCCGCGGGCAATATAAGGCACTTAGCGATGTCTATCTATGTTCTATACCATGCCAATGTAACTATCATATCTTAGCGTTCGCATAGAGCTCCTAGAGTTGTGACCTTGAACGCTCCTTCATAAGTAGATATCTCCTACACGATATAAAAGACGTACAATAGAAAACGGACTAAGTTTAACTGCAATTAGCATGCAGCAGAGCTGCCAAATAATGCCCAGATAATATACGCGTTAATTCTAATGCGTTTTGTAAACAAAGCAGCAATCCGTGGGCTATTAAGGACACTTCGCGATGCCTATCCATGTTCTACACCATGTCAATGTTACTATCATATCTTAGGGTTCGCATAGAGCACAAAGAGCTGTGACCTTGAACGCTCCTTCATTCGTAGATTACTGCTACACGATAGAAAAGACGTACAAGTGAAAATGGATTTAGTTTTACTGCAATTAGCATGCAGCAGAGCTGCCAAATAATGCCCAGATAATATACGCGCTAATTCTAATGCGTTTTGTAAACAAAGCAGCAATCCGTGGGCTATTAAGGACACTTCGCGTTGTCTATCAATGTTATATACCATGCCAATGTAACTATAATATCTTAGCGTTCGCATAGAGCACCTAGAGTTGTGACCTTGAACGCTCCTTCATAAGTAGATAACTACTACACAATAGAAAAGACGTACAAGTGAAAATGGATTTAGTTTTAGGGCAATTAGCATGCAGCAGAGCTGCCAAATAATGCCCAGATAATATACGTGTTAATTCTAATGCGTTTTGTAAACAAAGCAGCAATCCGTGGGCTATTAAGGACACTTTGCGATGCCTATCCATTTTCTATACCATGCCATTGTAACTACCATATCTTAGCGTTTGCATACAGCACCTAGAGTTGTGACCTTGAACGCTCCTTCATAAGTAGATAACTCCTATACGATAGAAAAGACGTTCAAGAGAAAGCGGTCTAAGTTTTACTGCAATTAGTATGCAGCAGAGCTTTCAGAAAATGCCCAATTAATATACACGTTAATTCGAACCCGTTTTGTACGCAAAGTAGCAATCCGCGGGCAATATAAGGCACTTAGCGATGTCTATCTATGTTCTATACCATGCCAATGTAACTATCATATCTTAGCTTTCGCATACAGCACCTAGAGTTGTGACCTTGAACGCTCCTTCATAAGTAGATAACTCCTACAATAGAAAAGACGTTCAAGAGAAAACGGTCTAAGATTTACTGCAATTAGTATGCAGCAGAGCTTTCAGAAAATGCCCAATTAATATACACGTTAATTCGAACCCGTTTTGTACGCAAAGTAGCAATCCGCGGGCAATATAAGGCACTTAGCGATGTCTATCTATGTTCTATACCATGCCAATGTAACTATCATATCTAAGCGTTCGCATAGAGCTCCTAGAGTTGTGACCTTGAACGCTCGTTCATAAGTAGATATCTCCTACACGATATAAAAGACGTACAATAGAAAACGGGCTAAGTTTAACTGCAATTAGCATGCAGCAGAGCTGCCAAATAATGCCCAGATAATATACGCGTTAATTCGAATGCGTTTTGTAAACAAAGCAGCAATCCGTGGGCTATTAAGGACACTTCGCGATGCCTATACATTTTCTATACCATGCCATCGTAACTACCATATCTTAGCGTTCGCATACAGTACCTAGAGTTGTGACCTTGAACGCTCCTTCATAAGTAGATAACTCCTACACGATAAAAAAGACGTTCAAGAGAAAACGGTCTAAGTTTTACTGCAATTAGTATGCAGCAGAGCTTTCAGAAAATGCCCAAATAATATACACGTTAATTCGAACCCGTTTTGTACGCAAAGTAGCAATCCGCGGGCAATATAAGGCACTTAGCGATGTCTATCTATGTTCTATACCATGCCAATGTAACTATCATATCTTAGCGTTCGCATACAGCACCTAGAGTTGTGACATTGAACGCTCCTTCATAAGTAGATAACTCCTACACGATAGAACAGACGTTCAAGAGAAAACGGTCTAAGTTTTACTGCAATTAGTATCCAGCAGAGCTTTCAAAAAGTACCCAATTAATATATACGTCAATTCGAACGCGTTTTGTACGCAAAGTATTAATCCGCGGGCTATATAAGGCACTTCGCGATGTCTATCCATGTTCTATACCATGCCAATGTAACTATCATATCTTAGCGTTCGCATAGAGCATCTAGAGTTGTGACCTTGACCGCTCCTTCATAAGTAAATAACTACTACACAATAGAAAAGACGTACAAGTGAAAATGGATTTAGTTTTACTGCAATTACCATGCAGCAGAGCTGCCAAATAATGCCCAGATAATATACGCGTTAATTCTAATTCGTTTTGTAAACAAAGCAGCAATCCGTGGGCTATTAAGGACACTTCGCGATGTCTATCCATGTTATATACCATGCCAATGTAACTATCATATCTTATCGTTCGCATAGAGCACCTAGAGTTGTGACCTTGAACGCTCCTTCATAAGTAGATAACTACTACACAATAGAAAAGACGTACAAGTGAAAATGGATTTAGTTTTACGGCAATTAGCATGCAGCAGAGCTGCCAAATAATTCCCAGATAATATACGCGTTAATTCAAATGCGTTTTGTAAACAAAGCAGCAATCCGTGGGCTATTAAGGACACTTTGCGATGCCTATCCAATTTCTATACCATGCCATTGTAACTACCATATCTTAGCGTTTGCATACAGCACCTAGAGTTGTGACCTTGAACGCTCCGTCATAAGTAGATAACTCCTATACGATAGAAAAGACGTTCAAGAGAAAGCGGTCTAAGTTTTACTGCAATTAGTATGCAGCAGAGCTTTCAGAAAATGCCCAATTAATATACACGTTAATTCGAACCCGTTTTGTACGCAAAGTAGCAATCCGCGGGCAATATAAGGCACTTAGCGATGTCTATCTATGTTCTATACCATGCCAATGTAACTATCATATCTTAGCTTTCGCATACAGCACCTAGAGTTGTGACCTTGAACGCTCCTTCATAAGTAGATAACTCCTACACGATAGAAAAGACGTTCAAGAGAAAACGGTCTAAGATTTACTGCAATTAGTATGCAGCAGAGCTTTCAGAAAATGCCCAATTAATATACACGTTAATTCGAACCCGTTTTGTACGCAAAGTAGCAATCCGCGGGCATTATAAGGCACTTAGCGATGTCTATCTATGTTCTATACCATGCCAATGTAACTATCATATCTTAGCGTTCGCATAGAGCTCCTAGAGTTGTGACCTTGAACGCTCGTTCATAAGTAGATATCTCCTACACGATATAAAAGACGTTCAAGAGAAAACGGTCTAAGATTTACTGCAATTAGTATGCAGCAGAGCTTTCAGAAAATGCCCAATTAATATACACGTTAATTCGAACCCGTTTTGTACGCAAAGCAGCAATCCGCGGGCAATATAAGGCACTTAGCGATGTCTATCTATGTTCTCTACCATGCCAATGTAACTATCATATCTTAGCGTTCGCATAGAGCTCCTAGAGTTGTGACCTTGAACGCTCCTTCATAAGTAGATATCTCCTACACGATACAAGAGACGTACAATAGAAAACGGACTAAGTTTAACTGCAATTAGCATGCAGCAGAGCTGCCAAATAATGCCCAGATAATAAACGCGTTAACTCGAATGCGTTTTGTAAACAAAGCAGCAATCCGTGGGCTATTAAGGACACTTCGCGATGCCTATCCATTTTCTATACCATGCCAATGTAACTATCATATCTTAGCGTTCGCACACATCACCTAGAGTTGTGACCTTGAACGCTCCTTCATAAGTAGGTAACTCCTACACGATAGAAAAGACGTTCAAGAGAAAACGGTCTAAGTTTTACTGCAATTAGTATGCAGCAGAGCTTTCGAAAAGTACCCAATTGATATACACGTCAATTCGAACGCGTTTTGTACGCAAAGTATCAATCCGCGGGCTATATAAGGCACTTCTCGATGTCTATCCATGTTCTATACCATGCCAATGTAACTATCATATCTTAGCGTTCGCATAGAGCACCTAGAGTTGTGACCTTGACCGCTCCTTCATAAGTAGATAACTACTACACAATAGAAAAGACGTACAAGTGAAAATGGATTTAGTTTTACTGCAATTACCATGCAGCAGAGCTGCCAAATAATGCCCAGAAAATATACGCGTTAATTCTAATGCGTTTTGTAAACAAAGCAGCAATCCGTGGGCTATTAAGGACATTTCGCGATGCCTATCCATGTTCTACACCATGTCAATGTTACTATCATATCTTAGGGTTCGCATAGAGCACAAAGAGCTGTGACCTTGAACGCTCCTTCATTCGTAGATTACTGCTACACGATAGAAAAGACGTACAAGTGAAAATGGATTTAGTTTTACTGCAATTAGCATGCATCAGAGCTGCCAAATTATGCCAAGATAATATACGCGTTAATTCGAATGCGTTTTGTAAACAAAGCAGCGATCCGTGGGCTATTAAGGACACTTCGCGATGCCTATCCATTTTCTATACCATGTCATTGTAACTACCATATCTTAGCGTTCGTATACAGTACCTGGAGTTGTGACCTTGAACGCTCCTTCATAAGTAGATAACTGCTACACGATAGAAAAGACGTTCAAGAGAAAACGGTCGAAGTTTTACTGCAATTAGTATGCAGCAGAGCTTTCAGAAAATGCCCAAATAATATACACGTTAATTCGAACCCGTTTTGTAGGCAAAGTAGCAATCCGCGGGCAATATAAGGCACTTAGCGATGTGTATCTATGTTCTATACCATGCCAATTTAACTATCATATCTTAGCGTTCGCATACAGCACCTAGAGTTGTGACCTTGATCGCTCCTTCATAAGTAGGTAACTCCTACACGATAGAAAAGACGTTCAAGAGAAAACGGTCTAAGTTTTACTGCAATTAGTATGCAGCAGAGCTTTCAAAAAGTACCCAATTAATATACACGTCAATTCGAACGCGTTTTGTACGCAAAGTAGCAATCCGCGGGCTATATAAGGTACTTCGCGATGTCTATCCATGTTCTATACCATGCCAATGTAACTACCATATCTTAGCGTTCGCATAGAGCACCTAGAGTTGTGACCTTGAACGCTCCTTCATAAGTAGATAACTCCTACACGATAGAAAAGACGTTCAAGAGAAAACGGTCTAAGATTTACTGCAATTAGTATGCAGCAGAGCTTTCAGAAAATGCCCAAATAAAATACACGATAATTCGAACCCGTTTTGTACGCAAAGTAGCAATCCGCGGGCAATATAAGGCACTTAGCGATGTCTATCTATGTTCTATACCATGCCAATGTAACTATCATATCTTAGCGTTCGCATAGAGCTCCTAGAGTTGTGACCTTGAACGCTCCTTCATAAGTAGATATCTCCTACACGATATAAAAGACGTACAATAGAAAACGGACTAAGTTTAACTGCAATTAGCATGCAGCAGAGCTGCCAAATAATGCCCAGATAATATACGCGTTAATTCTAATGCGTTTTGTAAACAAAGCAGCAATCCGTGGGCTATTAAGGACACTTCGCGATGCCTATCCATGTTCTACACCATGTCAATGTTACTATCATATCTTAGGGTTCGCATAGAGCACAAAGAGCTGTGACCTTGAACGCTCCTTCATTCGTAGATTACTGCTACACGATAGAAAAGACGTACAAGTGAAAATGGATTTAGTTTTACTGCAATTACCATGCAGCAGAGCTGCCAAATAATGCCCAGATAATATACGCGTTAATTCTAATTCGTTTTGTAAACAAAGCAGCAATCCGTGGGCTATTAAGGACACTTCGCGATGTCTATCCATGTTATATACCATGCCAATGTAACTGTCATATCTTATCGTTCGCATAGAGCACCTAGAGTTGTGACCTTGAACGCTCCTTCATAAGTAGATAACTACTACACAATAGAAAAGACGTACAAGTGAAAATGGATTTAGTTTTACGGCAATTAGCATGCAGCAGAGCTGCCAAATAATGCCCAGATAATATACGCGTTAATTCAAATGCGTTTTGTAAACAAAGCAGCAATCCGTGGGCTATTAAGGACACTTTGCGATGCCTATCCAATTTCTATACCATGCCATTGTAACTACCATATCTTAGCGTTTGCATACAGCACCTAGAGTTGTGACCTTGAACGCTCCTTCATATGTAGATAACTCCTACACGATAGAAAAGACGTTGAAGAGAAAACGGTCTAAGTTTTACTGCAATTAGTATGCAGCAGAGCTTTCAGTAAATGCCCATATAATATACACGTTAATTCGAACGCGTTTTGTACGCAAAGTAGCAATCCGCTGGTAATATAAGGCACTTCACGATGTCTATCCATGTTCTATACCATGCCAATGTAACTATCATATCTTAGCTTTCGCATAGAGCACCTAGAGTTGTGACCTTGACCGCTCCTTCATAAGTAGATAACTACTACACAATAGAAAAGACGTACAAGTGAAAATGGATTTAGTTTTACCGCAATTACCATGCAGCAGAGCTGCCAAATAATGCCCAGATAATATACGCGTTAATTCTAATGCGTTTTGTAAACAAAGCAGCAATCCGTGGGCTATTAAGGACACTTCGCGATGCCTAACCATGTTCTACACCATGTCAATGTTACTATGATATCTTAGGGTTCGCATAGGGCACAAAGAGCTGTGACCTTGAACGTTCCTTCATTCGTAGATTACTGCTACACGATAGAAAAGACGTACAAGTGAAAATGGATTTAGTTTTACTGCAATTAGCATGCAGCAGAGCTGCCAAATATTGCCCAGATAATATACGCGTTAATTCGAATACGTTTTGTAAACAAAGTAGCAATCCGTGGGCTATTAAGCACACTTCGCGATGCCTATCCATTTTCTATACCATGCCATTGTAACTACCATATCTTAGCGTTCGCATACAGTACCTAGAGTTGTGACCTTGAACGCTCCTTCATAAGTAGATAACTCCTACAAGATAGAAAAGGCGTTCAAGAGAAAACGGTCTAAGTTTTACTACAATTAGTATGCAGCAGAGCTTTCAGAAAATGCCCAAATAATATACACGTTAATTCGAACCCGTTTTGTACGCAAAGTAGCAATCCGCGGGCAATATAAGGCACTTAGCGATGTCTATCTATGTTCTATACTATGCCGATGTAACTATCATATCTTAGCGTTCGCATGCAGCACCTAGAGTTGTGACCTTGAACGCTCCTTCATAAGTAGATAACTCCTACACGATAGAAAAGACGTTCAAGAGAAAGCGGTCTAAGTTTTACTGCAATTAGTATGCAGCAGAGCTATCAAAAAGTACCCAATTAATATACACGTCAATTCGAACGCGTTTTGTACGCAAAGTAGCAATCCGCGGGCTATGTAAGGCACTTCGCGATGTCTATCCATGTTCTATACCATGCCAATGTAACTATCATATCTTAGCGTTCGCATACAGCACCTAGAGTGGTGACCTTGAACGCTCCTTCATAAGTAGATAACTCCTTCACGATAGAAAAGACGTTCAAGAGAAAACGGTCTAAGATTTACTGCAATTAGTATGCAGCAGAGCTTTCAGAAAATGCCCAAATAAAATACACGTTAATTCGAACCCGTTTTGTACGGAAAGTAGCAATCCGCAGGCACGTTAATTCGAACCCGTTTTGTACGCAAAGTAGCAATCCGCGGGCAATATAAGGCATTTAGCGATGTCTATCTATGTTCAATACCATGCCAATGTAACTATCATATCTTAGCGTTCGCATACAGCACCTAGAGTTGTGACCTTGAACGCTCCTTCATAAGTAGATAACTCCTACACGATAGAAAAGACGTTCAAGAGAAAACGGTCTAAGATTTACTGCAATTAGTATGCAGCAGAGCTTTCAGAAAATGCCCAAATAATATTCACGTTATTTCGAAGACGTTTTGTACGCAAAGTAGCAATCCGCGGGCAATATAAGGCATTTAGCGATGTCTATCCATGTTCTATACCATGCCAATGTAACTACCATATATTAGCTTTCGCATAGAGCACCTAGAGTTGTGACCTTGAACACTCCTTCATTAGTAGAAAACTCCTACACGATAGAAAAGACGTTCAAGAGAAAACGGTCTAAATTTTATTGCAATTAGTATGCAGCAGAGCTTTCAGAAAATGCCCAAATAATATACACGTTAATTCGAACCCGTTTTGTACGCAAAGCAGCAATCCGCGGGCAATATTAGCGATGTCTATCTATGTTCTATACCATGCCAATGTAACTATCATATCTTAGCGTTCGCATAGAGCACCTAGAGTTGTGACCTTGACCGCTCCTTCATAAGTAGATAACTACTACACAACAGAAAAGACGTACAAGTGAAAATGGATTTAGTTTTACCGCAATTACCATGCAGCAGAGCTGCCAAATAATGCCCAGATAATATACGCGTTAATTCTAATGCGTTTTGTAAACAAAGCAGCAATCCGTGGGCTATTAAGGACACTTCGCGATGCCTATCCATGTTCTACACCATGTCAATGTTACTATCATATCTTAGGGTTCGCATACAGTACCTAGAGTTGTGACCTTGAACGCTCCTTCATAAGTAGATAACTTCTACACGATAGAAAAGGCGTTCAAGAGAAAACGGTCTAAGCTTTACTGCAATTAGTATGCAGCAGAGCTTTCAGAAAATGCCCAAATAATATACACGTTAATTCGAACCCGTTTTGTACGCAAAGTAGCAATCCGCGGGCAATATAAGGCACTTAGCGATGTCTATCTATGTTCTATACCATGCCAATGTAACTATCATATCTTAGCGTTCGCATACAGCACCTAGAGTTGTGACCTTGAACGCTCCTTCATAAGTAGATAACTCCTACACGATAGAAACGACGTTCAAGAGAAAATGGTCTAAGATTTACTGCAATTAGTATGCAGCAGAGCTTTCAGAAAATGCCCAAATACTATACACGTTAATTCGAACCCGTTTTGTACGCAAAGTAGCAATCCGCGGGCAATATAAGGCATTTAACGATGTCTATCTATGTTCTATACCATGCCAATGTAGCTATCATATCTTAGCGTTCGCATACAGCACCTAGAGTTGTGACCTTGACCGCTCCTTCATAAATAGATAACTACTACACAATAGAAAAGACGTACAAGTGAAAATGGATTTAGTTTTACTGCAATTACCATGCAGCAGAGCTGCCAAATAATGCCCAGATAATATACGCGTTAATTCTAATCCGTTTTGTAAACAAAGCAGCAATCCGTGGGCTATTAAGGACACTCGCGATGTCTATCCATGTTCTATACCATGCCAATGTAACTATCATATCTTAGCGTTGGCATAGAGCACCTAGAGTTGTGACCTTGAACGCTTCTTCATAAGTAGATAACTACTACACAATAGAAGAGACGTACAAGTGAAAATGGATTTAGTTTTACGGCAATTAGCATGCAGCAGAGCTGCCAAATAATGCCCAGATAATATACGTGTTAATTCTAATGCGTTTTGTAAACAAAGCAGCAATCCGTGGGCTATTAAGGACACTTTGCGATGCCTATCCATTTTCTATAACATGCCATTGTAACTACCATATCTTAGCGTTTGCATACAGCACCTAGAGTTGTGACCTTGAACGCTCCTTCATATGTAGATAACTCCTACACGATAGAAAAGACGTTGAAGAGAAAACGGTCTAAGTTTTACTGCAATTAGTATGCAGCAGAGCTTTCAGTAAATGCCCAAATAATATACACGTTAATTCGAACGCGTTTTGTACGCAAAGTAGCAATCCGCGGGTAATATAAGACACTTCACGATGTCTATCCATGTTCTATACCATGCCAATGTAACTATCATATCTTAGCGTTCGCATAGAGCACCTAGAGTTGTGACCTTGACCGCTCCTTCATAAGTAGATAACTACTACACAATAGAAAAGACGTACAAGTGAAAATGGATTTAGTTTTACCGCAATTACCATGCAGCAGAGCTGCCAAATAATGCCCAGATAATATATGAGTTAATTCTAATGCGTTTTGTAAACAAAGCAGCAATCCGTGGGCTATTAAGGACACTTCGCGATGCCTATCCATGTTCTACACCATGTCAATGTTACTATCATATCTTAGGGATCGCATAGAGCACAAAGAGCTGTGACCTTGAACGCTCCTTCATTCGTAGATTACTGCTACACGATAGAAAAGACGTACAAGTGAAAATGGATTTAGTTTTACTGCAATTAGAATGCAGCAGAGCTGCCAAATATTGCCCAGATAATATACGCGTTAATTCGAATGCGTTTTGTAAACAAAGCAGCAATCCGTGGGCTATTAAGGACACTTCGCGATGCCTATCCATTTTCTATACCATGCCATTGTAACTACCATATCTTAGCGTTCGCACACAGTACCTAGAGTTGTGACCTTGAACGCTCCTTCATAAGTAGATAACTCCTACACGATAGAAAAGGCGTTCAAGAAAAAACGGTCTAAGTTTTACTGCAATTAGTATGCAGCAGAGCTTTCAGAAAATGCCCAAATAATATACACGTCAATTCGAACGCGTTTTGTACGCAAAGTAGCAATCCGCGGGCTATATAAGGCACTTCGCGATGTCTATCCATGTTCTATACCATGCCAATGTAACTACCATATATATATTAACGTACGTATAGAGCACCTAGAGTTGTGACCTTGAACACTCCTTCATTAGTAGAAAACTCCTACACGATAGAAAAGACGTTCAAGAGAAAACGATCTAAATTTTATTGCAATTAGTATGCAGCAGAGCTTTCAGAAAATGCCCAATTAATATACACGTTAATTCGAACCCGTTTTGTACGCAAAGCAGCAATCCGCGGGCAATATTAGCGATGTCTATCTATGTTCTATACCATGCCAATGTAACTATCATATCTTAGCGTTCGCATACAGCACCTAGAGTTGTGACCTTGAACGCTCCTTCATAAGTAGATAACTCCTTCACGATAGAAAAGACGTTCAAGAGAAAACGGTCTAAGTTTTACTGCAATTAGTATGCAGCAGAGCTTTCGAAAAGTACCCAATTAATATACACGTCAATTCGAACGCGTTTTGTACGCAAAGTATCAATCCGCGGGCAATATAAGGCACTTAGCGATGTCTATCTATGTTCTATACCATGCCAATGTAACTATCATATCTTAGCGTTCGCATAGAGCACCTAGAGTTGTGACCTTGAACGCTCCTTCATAAGTAGATAACTACTACACAATAGAAAAGACGTACAAGTGAAAATGGATTTAGTTTTACGGCAATTAGCATGCAGCAGAGCTGCCAAATAATGCCCAGATAATATACGCGTTAATTCTAATGCGTTTTGTAAACAAATCAGCAATCCGTGGGCTATTAAGGACACTTTGCGATGCCTATCCATTTTCTATAACATGCCATTGTAACTACCATATCTTAGCGTTTGCATACAGCACCTAGAGTTGTGACCTTGAACGCTCCTTCATATGTAGATAACTCCTACAGGATAGAAAAGACGTTGAAGAGAAAACGATCTAAGTTTTACTGCAATTAGTATGCAACAGACGTACAAGTGAAAATGGATTTAGTTTTACTGCAATTACCATGCAGCAGAGCTGCCAAATAATGCCCAGATAATAAACGCGTTAATTCTAATGCGTTTTGTAAACAAAGCAGCAATCCGTGGGCTATTAAGGACACTTCGCGATGCCTATCCATGTTCAACACCATGTCAATGTTACTATCATATCTTAGGGTTCGCATAGAGCACAAAGAGCTGTGACCATGAACGCTCCTTCATTCGTAGATTACTGCTACACGATAGAAAAGACGTACAAGTGAAAATGGATTTAGTTTTACTGCAATTAGCATGCAGCAGAGCTGCCAAATAATGCTCAGATAATATACGCGATAATTCGAATGCGTTTTGTAAACAAAGCAGCAATCCGTGGGCTATTAAGGACACTTTGCGATGCCTATCCATTTTCTATACCATGCCATTGTTACTACCATATCTTAGCGTTCGCATACAGTACCTAGAGTTGTGACCTTGAACGCTCCCTCATAAGTAGATAACTCCTACACGATAGAAAAGGCGTTCAAGAGAAAACGGTCTAAGTTTTACTGCAATTAGTATGCAGCAGAGCTTTCAGAAAATGCCCAAATAATATACACGTTAATTCGAACCCGTTTTGTACGCAAAGTAGCAATCCGCGGGCAATATAAGGCACTTAGCGATGTCTATCTATGTTCTATACCATGCCAATGTAACTATCATATCTTAGCGTTCGCATACAGCACCTAGAGTTGTGACCTTGAACGCTCCTTCATAAGTAGATAACTCCTACACGATAGAAAAGGCGTTCAAGAGAAAGCGGTCTAAGTTTTACTGCAATTAGTATGCAGCAGAGCTTTCAAAATGTACCCAATTAATATACACGTCAATTCTAACGCGTTTAGTACGCAAAGTAGCAATCCGCGGGCAATATAAGGCATTTAGCGATGTCTATCTATGTTCTATACCATGCCAATGTAACTATCATATCTTAGCGTTCGCATAGAGCACCTAAAGTTGTGACCTTGACCGCTCCTTCATAAGTAGATAACTACTACACAATAGAAAAGACGTACAAGTGAAAATGGATTTAGTTTTACTGCAATTACCATGCAGCAGAGCTGCCAAATAATGCCCAGATAATATACGCGTTAATTCTAATGCGTTTTGTAAACAAAGCAGCAATCAGTGGGCTATTAAGGACACTTCGCGATGCCTATCCATGTTCTACACCATGTCAATGTTACTATCATAACTTAGGGTTCGCATAGAGCACAAAGAGCTGTGACCTTGAACGCTCCTTCATTCGTAGATAACTGCTACACGATAGAAAAGACGTACAAGTGAAAATGGATTTAGTTTTACTGCAATTAGCATGCAGCAGAGCTGCCAAATAATGCTCAGATAATATACGCGATAATTCGAATGCGTTTTGTAAACAAAGCAGCAATCCGTGGGCTATTAAGGACACTTTGCGATGCCTATCCATTTTCTATACCATGCCATTGTTACTACCATATCTTAGCGTTCGCATACAGTACCTAGAGTTGTGACCTTGAACGCTCCCTCATAAGTAGATAACTCCTACACGATAGAAAAGGCGTTCAAGAGAAACCGGTCTAAGTTTTACTGCAATTAGTATGCAGCAGAGCTTTCAGAAAATGCCCAAATAATATACACGTTAATTCGAACCCGTTTTGTACGCAAAGTAGCAATCCGCGGGCAATATAAGGCATTTAGCGATGTCTATCTATGTTCAATACCATGCCAATGTAACTATCATATCTTAGCGTTCGCATACAGCACCTAGAGTTGTGACCTTGAACGCTCCTTCATAAGTAGATAACTCCTACACGATAGAAAAGACGTTCAAGAGAAAACGGTCTAAGATTTACTGCAATTAGTATGCAGCAGAGCTTTCAGAAAATGCCCAAATAATATTCACGTTATTTCGAAGACGTTTTGTACGCAAAGTAGCAATCCGCGGGCAATATAAGGCATTTAGCGATGTCTATCCATGTTCTATACCATGCCAATGTAACTACCATATATTAGCTTTCGCATAGAGCACCTAGAGTTGTGACCTTGAACACTCCTTCATTAGTAGAAAACTCCTACACGATAGAAAAGACGTTCAAGAGAAAACGGTCTAAATTTTATTGCAATTAGTATGCAGCAGAGCTTTCAGAAAATGCCCAAATAATATACACGTTAATTCGAACCCGTTTTGTACGCAAAGCAGCAATCCGCGGGCAATATTAGCGATGTCTATCTATGTTCTATACCATGCCAATGTAACTATCATATCTTAGCGTTCGCATAGAGCACCTAGAGTTGTGACCTTGACCGCTCCTTCATAAGTAGATAACTACTACACAACAGAAAAGACGTACAAGTGAAAATGGATTTAGTTTTACCGCAATTACCATGCAGCAGAGCTGCCAAATAATGCCCAGATAATATACGCGTTAATTCTAATGCGTTTTGTAAACAAAGCAGCAATCCGTGGGCTATTAAGGACACTTCGCGATGCCTATCCATGTTCTACACCATGTCAATGTTACTATCATATCTTAGGGTTCGCATACAGTACCTAGAGTTGTGACCTTGAACGCTCCTTCATAAGTAGATAACTTCTACACGATAGAAAAGGCGTTCAAGAGAAAACGGTCTAAGTTTTACTGCAATTAGTATGCAGCAGAGCTTTCAGAAAATGCCCAAATAATATACACGTTAATTCGAACCCGTTTTGTACGCAAAGTAGCAATCCGCGGGCAATATAAGGCACTTAGCGATGTCTATCTATGTTCTATACCATGCCAATGTAACTATCATATCTTAGCGTTCGCATACAGCACCTAGAGTTGTGACCTTGAACGCTCCTTTATAAGTAGATAACTCCTACACGATAGAAAAGACGTTCAAGAGAAAGCGGTCTAAGTTTTACTGCAATTAGTATGCAGCAGAGCTATCAAAAAGTACCCAATTAATATACACGTCAATTCGAACGCGTTTTGTACACAAAGTAGCAATCCGCGGGCTATATAAGGCACTTCGCGATGTCTATCCATGTTCTATACCATGCCAATGTAACTACCATATATTAGCTTTCGCATAGAGCACCTAGAGTTGTGACCTTGAACACTCCTTCATTAGTAGAAAACTCCTACACGATAGAAAAGACGTTCAAGAGAAAACGGTCTAAATTTTATTGCAATTAGTATGCAGCAGAGCTTTCAGAAAATGCCCAATTAATATACACGTTAATTCGAACCCGTTTTGTACGCAAAGCAGCAATCCGCGGGCAATATTAGCGATGTCTATCTATGTTCTATACCATGCCAATGTAACTATCATATCTTAGCGTTCGCATACAGCACCTTGAGTTGTGACCTTGAACGCTCCTTCATAAGTAGATAACTCCTACACGATATAAGAGACGTTCAAGAGAAAGCGGTCTAAGTTTTACTGCAATTAGTATGCAGCAGAGCTTTCAAAATGTACCCAATTAATATACACGTCAATTCTAACGCGTTTTGTACGCAAAGTAGCAATCCGCGGGCTATATAAGGCACTTCGCGATGTCTATCCATGTTCTATACCATGCCAATGTAACTATCATATCTTAGCGTTCGCATAGAGCACCTAGAGTTGTGACCTTGACCGCTCCTTCATAAGTAGATAACTACTACACAATAGAAAAGACGTACAAGTGAAAATGGATTTAGTTTTACTGCAATTACCATGCAGCAGAGCTGCCAAATAATGCCCAGATAATATACGCGTTAATTCGAATGCGTTTTGTAAACAAAGCAGCAATCCGTGGGCTATTAAGGACACTTCGCGATGCCTATCCATTTTCTATACCATGCCAATGTAACTATCATATCTTAGCGTTCGCATAGAGCACCTAGAGTTGTGACCTTGAACGCTCCTTTATAAGTAGATAACTACAACACAATAGAAAAGACGTACAAGTGAAAATGGATTTAGTTTTACGGCAATTAGCATGCAGCAGAGCTGCCAAATAATGCCCAGATAATATACGCGTTAATTCTAATGCGTTTAATAAACAAAGCAGCAATCCGTGGGCTATTAAGGACACTTTGCGATGCCTATCCATTTTCTATAACATGCCATTGTAACTACCATATCTTAGCGTTTGCATACAGCACCTAGAGTTGTGACCTTGAACGCTCCTTCATATGTAGATAACTCCTACACGATAGAAAAGACGTTGAAGAGAAAACGGTCTAAGTTTTACTGCAATTAGTATGCAGCAGAGCTTTCAGTAAATGCCCAAATAATATACACGTTAATTCGAACGCGTTTTGTACGCAAAGTAGCAATCCGCGGGTAATATAAGGCACTTCACGATGTCTATCCATGTTCTATACCATGCCAATGTAACTATCATATCTTAGCGTTCGCATAGAGCACCTAGAGTTGTGACCTTGACCGCTCCTTCATAAGTAGATAACTACTACACAATAGAAAAGACGTACAAGTGAAAATGGATTTAGTTTTACCGCAATTACCATGCAGCAGAGCTGCCAAATAATGCCCAGATAATATATGAGTTAATTCTAATGCGTTTTGTAAACAAAGCAGCAATCCGTGGGCTATTAAGGACACTTCGCGATGCCTATCCATGTTCTACACCATGTCAATGTTACTATCATATCTTAGGGATCGCATAGAGCACAAAGAGCTGTGACCTTGAACGCTCCTTCTTTCGTAGATTACTGCTACACGATAGAAAAGACGTACAAGTGAAAATGGATTTAGTTTTACTGCAATTAGAATGCAGCAGAGCTGCCAAATATTGCCCAGATAATATACGCGTTAATTCGAATGCGTTTTGTAAACAAAGCAGCAATCCGTGGGCTATTAAGGACACTTCGCGATGCCTATCCATTTTCTATACCATGCCATTGTAACTACCATATCTTAGCGTTCGCACACAGTACCTAGAGTTGTGACCTTGAACGCTCCTTCATAAGTAGATAACTCCTACACGATAGAAAAGGCGTTCAAGAAAAAACGGTCTAAGTTTTACTGCAATTAGTATGCAGCAGAGCTTTCAGAAAATGCCCAAATAATATACACGTCAATTCGAACGCGTTTTGTACGCAAAGTAGCAATCCGCGGGCTATATAAGGCACTTCGCGATGTCTATCCATGTTCTATACCATGCCAATGTAACTACCATATATATATTAACGTACGTATAGAGCACCTAGAGTTGTGACCTTGAACACTCCTTCATTAGTAGAAAACTCCTACACGATAGAAAAGACGTTCAAGAGAAAACGATCTAAATTTTATTGCAATTAGTATGCAGCAGAGCTTTCAGAAAATGCCCAATTAATATACACGTTAATTCGAACCCGTTTTGTACGCAAAGCAGCAATCCGCGGGCAATATTAGCGATGTCTATCTATGTTCTATACCATGCCAATGTAACTATCATATCTTAGCGTTCGCATACAGCACCTAGAGTTGTGACCTTGAACGCTCCTTCATAAGTAGATAACTCCTTCACGATAGAAAAGACGTTCAAGAGAAAACGGTCTAAGTTTTACTGCAATTAGTATGCAGCAGAGCTTTCGAAAAGTACCCAATTAATATACACGTCAATTCGAACGCGTTTTGTACGCAAAGTATCAATCCGCGGGCAATATAAGGCACTTAGCGATGTCTATCTATGTTCTATACCATGCCAATGTAACTATCATATCTTAGCGTTCGCATAGAGCACCTAGAGTTGTGACCTTGAACGCTCCTTCATAAGTAGATAACTACTACACAATAGAAAAGACGTACAAGTGAAAATGGATTTAGTTTTACGGCAATTAGCATGCAGCAGAGCTGCCAAATAATGCCCAGATAATATACGCGTTAATTCTAATGCGTTTTGTAAACAAAGCAGCAATCCGTGGGCTATTAAGGACACTTTGCGATGCCTATCCATTTTCTATAACATGCCATTGTAACTACCATATCTTAGCGTTTGCATACAGCACCTAGAGTTGTGACCTTGAACGCTCCTTCATATGTAGATAACTCCTACAGGATAGAAAAGACGTTGAAGAGAAAACGATCTAAGTTTTACTGCAATTAGTATGCAACAGACGTACAAGTGAAAATGGATTTAGTTTTACTGCAATTACCATGCAGCAGAGCTGCCAAATAATGCCCAGATAATAAACGCGTTAATTCTAATGCGTTTTGTAAACAAAGCAGCAATCCGTGGGCTATTAAGGACACTTCGCGATGCCTATCCATGTTCAACACCATGTCAATGTTACTATCATATCTTAGGGTTCGCATAGAGCACAAAGAGCTGTGACCATGAACGCTCCTTCATTCGTAGATTACTGCTACACGATAGAAAAGACGTACAAGTGAAAATGGATTTAGTTTTACTGCAATTAGCATGCAGCAGAGCTGCCAAATAATGCTCAGATAATATACGCGATAATTCGAATGCGTTTTGTAAACAAAGCAGCAATCCGTGGGCTATTAAGGACACTTTGCGATGCCTATCCATTTTCTATACCATGCCATTGTTACTACCATATCTTAGCGTTCGCATACAGTACCTAGAGTTGTGACCTTGAACGCTCCCTCATAAGTAGATAACTCCTACACGATAGAAAAGGCGTTCAAGAGAAAACGGTCTAAATTTTACTGCAATTAGTATGCAGCAGAGCTTTCAGAAAATGCCCAAATAATATACACGTTAATTCGAACCCGTTTTGTACGCAAAGTAGCAATCCGCGGGCAATATAAAGCACTTAGCGATGTCTATCTATGTTCTATACCATGCCAATGTAACTATCATATCTTAGCGTTCGCATACAGCACCTAGAGTTGTGACCTTGAACGCTCCTTCATAAGTAGATAACTCCTACACGATAGAAAAGGCGTTCAAGAGAAAGCGGTCTAAGTTTTACTGCAATTAGTATGCAGCAGAGCTTTCAAAATGTACCCAATTAATATACACGTCAATTCTAACGCGTTTAGTACGCAAAGTAGCAATCCGCGGGCAATATAAGGCATTTAGCGATGTCTATCTATGTTCTATACCATGCCAATGTAACTATCATATCTTAGCGTTCGCATAGAGCACCTAAAGTTGTGACCTTGACCGCTCCTTCATAAGTAGATAACTACTACACAATAGAAAAGACGTACAAGTGAAAATGGATTTAGTTTTACTGCAATTACCATGCAGCAGAGCTGCCAAATAATGCCCAGATAATATACGCGTTAATTCTAATGCGTTTTGTAAACAAAGCAGCAATCAGTGGGCTATTAAGGACACTTCGCGATGCCTATCCATGTTCTACACCATGTCAATGTTACTATCATAACTTAGGGTTCGCATAGAGCACAAAGAGCTGTGACCTTGAACGCTCCTTCATTCGTAGATAACTGCTACACGATAGAAAAGACGTACAAGTGAAAATGGATTTAGTTTTACTGCAATTAGCATGCAGCAGAGCTGCCAAATAATGCTCAGATAATATACGCGATAATTCGAATGCGTTTTGTAAACAAAGCAGCAATCCGTGGGCTATTAAGGACACTTTGCGATGCCTATCCATTTTCTATACCATGCCATTGTTACTACCATATCTTAGCGTTCGCATACAGTACCTAGAGTTGTGACCTTGAACGCTCCCTCATAAGTAGATAACTCCTACACGATAGAAAAGGCGTTCAAGAGAAACCGGTCTAAGATTTACTGCAATTAGTATGCAGCAGAGCTTTCAGAAAATGCCCAAATAATATACACGTTAATTCGAACCCGTTTTGTACGCAAAGTAGCAATCCGCGGGCAATATAAGGCATTTAGCGATGTCTATCTATGTTCAATACCATGCCAATGTAACTATCATATCTTAGCGTTCGCATACAGCACCTAGAGTTGTGACCTTGAACGCTCCTTCATAAGTAGATAACTCCTACACGATAGAAAAGACGTTCAAGAGAAAACGGTCTAAGATTTACTGCAATTAGTATGCAGCAGAGCTTTCAGAAAATGCCCAAATAATATTCACGTTAATTCGAACACGTTTTGTACGCAAAGTAGCAATCCGCGGGCAATATAAGGCATTTAGCGATGTCTATCCATGTTCTATACCATGCCAATGTAACTACCATATATTAGCTTTCGCATAGAGCACCTAGAGTTGTGACCTTGAACACTCCTTCATTAGTAGAAAACTCCTACACGATAGAAAAGACGTTCAAGAGAAAACGGTCTAAATTTTATTGCAATTAGTATGCAGCAGAGCTTTCAGAAAATGCCCAATTAATATACACGTTAATTCGAACCCGTTTTGTACGCAAAGCAGCAATCCGCGGGCAATATTAGCGATGTCTATCTATGTTCTATACCATGCCAATGTAACTATCATATCTTAGCGTTCGCATACAGCACCTAGAGTTGTGACCTTGAACGCTCCTTCATAAGTAGATAACTCCTACACGATATAAGAGACGTTCAAGAGAAAGCGGTCTAAGTTTTACTGCAATTAGTATGCAGCAGAGCTTTCAAAATGTACCCAATTAATATACACGTCAATTCTAACGCGTTTTGTACGCAAAGTAGCAATCCGCGGGCTATATAAGGCACTTCGCGATGTCTATCCATGTTCTATACCATGCCAATGTAACTATCATATCTTAGCGTTCGCATAGAGCACCTAGAGTTGTGACCTTGACCGCTCCTTCATAAGTAGATAACTACTACACAATAGAAAAGACGTACAAGTGAAAATGGATTTAGTTTTACTGCAATTACCATGCAGCAGAGCTGCCAAATAATGCCCAGATAATATACGCGTTAATTCGAATGCGTTTTGTAAACAAAGCAGCAATCCGTGGGCTATTAAGGACACTTCGCGATGCCTATCCATTTTCTATACCATGCCAATGTAACTATCATATCTTAGCGTTCGCATAGAGCACCTAGAGTTGTGACCTTGAACGCTCCTTTATAAGTAGATAACTACAACACAATAGAGAAGACGTACAAGTGAAAATGGATTTAGTTTTACGGCAATTAGCATGCAGCAGAGCTGCCAAATAATGCCCAGATAATATACGCGTTAATTCTAATGCGTTTAATAAACAAAGCAGCAATCCGTGGGCTATTAAGGACACTTTGCGATGCCTATCCATTTTCTATAACATGCCATTGTAACTACCATATCTTAGCGTTTGCATACAGCACCTAGAGTTGTGACCTTGAACGCTCCTTCATATGTAGATAACTCCTACACGATAGAAAAGACGTTGAAGAGAAAACGGTCTAAGTTTTACTGCAATTAGTATGCAGCAGAGCTTTCAGTAAATGCCCAAATAATATACACGTTAATTCGAACGCGTTTTGTACGCAAAGTAGCAATCCGCGGGTAATATAAGGCACTTCACGATGTCTATCCATGTTCTATACCATGCCAATGTAACTATCATATCTTAGCGTTCGCATAGAGCACCTATAGTTGTGACCTTGACCGCTCCTTCATAAGTAGATAACTACTACACAATAGAAAAGACGTACAAGTGAAAATGGATTTAGTTTTACTGCAATTACCATGCAGCAGAGCTGCCAAATAATGCCCAGATAATAAACGCGTTAATTCTAATGCGTTTTGTAAACAAAGCAGCAATCCGTGGGCTATTAAGGACACCTCGCGATGCCTATCAATGTTCTACACCATGTCAATGTTACTATCATATCTTAGGGTTCGCATAGAGCACAAAGAGCTGTGACCATGAACGCTCCTTCATTCGTAGATTACTGCTACACGATAGAAAAGACGTACAAGTGAAAATGGATTTAGTTTTACTGCAATTAGCATGCAGCAGAGCTGCCAAATAATGCCCAGATAATATACGCGATAATTCGAATGCGTTTTGTAAACAAAGCAGCAATCCGTGGGCTATTAAAGACACTTTGCGATGCCTATCCATTTTCTATACCATGCCATTGTTACTACCATATCTTAGCGTTCGCATACAGTACCTAGAGTTGTGACCTTGAACGCTCCTTCATAAGTAGATAACTCCTACACGATAGAAAAGGCGTTCAAGAGAAAACGGTCTAAGTTTTACTGCAACTAGTATGCATTTTCTATACCATGCAAATGTAACTATCATATCTTAGCGTTCGCATAGAGCACCTAGAGTTGTGACCTTGAACGCTCCTTCATAAGTAGATAACTACTACACAATAGAAAAGACGTTCAAGTGAAAATGGATTTAGTTTTACGGCAATTAGCATGCAGCAGAGCTGCCAAATAATACACAGATAATATACGCGTTAATTCTAATGCGTTTTGTAAACAAAGCAGCAATCCGTGGGCTATTAAGGACACTTTGCGATGCCTATCCATTTTCTATAACATGCCATTGTAACTACCATATCTTAGCGTTTGCATACAGCACCTAGAGTTGTGACCTTGAACGCTCCTTCATATGTAGATAACTCCTACACGATAGAAAAGACGTTGAAGAGAAAACGGTCTAAGTTTTACTGCAATTAGTATGCAGCAGAGCTTTCAGTAAATGCCCAAATAATATACACGTTAATTCGAACGCGTTTTGTACACAAAGTAGCAATCCGCGGGTAATATAAGGCACTTCACGATGTCTATCCATGTTCTATACCATGCCAATGTAATTATCATATCTTAGCGTTCGCATAGAGCACCTATAGTTGTGACCTTGACCGCTCCTTCAAAAGTAGATAACTACTACACAATAGAAAAGACGTACAAGTGAAAATGGATTTAGTTTTACTGCAATTACCATGCAGCAGAGCTGCCAAATAATGCCCAGATAATAAACGCGTTAATTCTAATGCGTTTTGTAAACAAAGCAGCAATCCGTGGGCTATTGAGGACACTTCGCGATGCCTATCCATGTTCAACACCATGTCAATGTTACTATCATATCTTAGGGTTCGCATAGACACAAGGAGCTGTGACCATGAACGCACCTTCATTCCTAGATTACTGCTACACGATAGAAAAGACGTACAAGTGAAAATGGATTTAGTTTTACTGCAATTAGCATGCAGCAGAGCTGCCAAATAATGCCCAGATAATATACGCGATAATTCGAATGCGTTTTGTAAACAAAGCAGCCATCCGTGGGCTATTAAGGACACTTTGCGATGCCTATCCATTTTCTATCCCATGCCATTGTTACTACCATATCTTAGCGTTCGCATACAGTACCTAGAGTTGTGACCTTGAAAGCTCCTTCATAAGTAGATAACTCCTACACGATAGAAAAGACGTTCAAGAGAAAGCGGTCTAAGTTTAACTGCAATTAGTATGCAGCAGAGCTTTCAGAAAATGCCCAATTAATATACACGTTAATTCGAACCCGTTTTGTACGCAAAGTAGCAATCCGCGGGCAATATAAGGCACTTAGCGATGTCTATCTATGTTCTATACCATGCCAATGTAACTATCATATCTTGGCGTTCGCATAGAGCTCCTAGAGTTGTGACCTTGAACGCTCCTTCATAAGTAGATATCTCCTACACGATATAAAAGACGTACAATAGAAAACGGACTAAGTTTAACTGCAATTAGCATGCAGCAGAGCTGCCAAATAATGCCCAGATAATATACGCGTTAATTCGCATGCGTTTTGTAAACAAAGCAGCAATCCGTGGGCTATTAAGGACACTTCGCGATGCCTATCCATTTTCTATACCATGCCATTGTAACTACCATATCTTAGCGTTCGCATACAGTACCTAGAGTTGTGACCTTGAACACTCCTTCATAAGTAGATAACTCCTACACGATAAAAAAGACGTTCAAGAGGAAACGGTCTAAGTTTTACTGCAATTAGTATGCAGCAGAGCTTTCAGAAAATGCCCAAATAATATACACGTTAATTCGAACCCGTTTTGTACGCAAAGTAGCAATCCGCGGGCAATATAAGGCACTTAGCGATGTCTATCTATGTTCTATACCATGCCAATGTAACTATCATATCTTAGCGTTCGCATACAGCACCTAGAGTTGTGACCTTGAACGCTCCTTCATAAGTAGATAACTCCTTCACGATAGAAAAGACGTTCAAGAGAAAACGGTCTAAGATTTACTGCAATTAGTATGCAGCAGAGCTTTCAGAAAATGCCCAAAAAATATACACGTTAATTCGAACCCGTTTTGTACGCAAAGTAGCAATCCGCGGACTATATAAGGCACTTCGCGATGTCTATACATGTTCTATACCATGCCAATGTAACTATCATATCTTAGCGTTCGCATAGAGCACCTAGAGTTGTGACCTTGACCGCTCCTTCATAAGTAGATAACTACTACACAATAGAAAAGACGTACAAGTGAAAATGGATTTAGTTTTACTGCAATTACCATGCAGCAGAGCTGCCAAATAATGCCCAGATAATATGCGCGTTAATTCTAATCCGTTTTGTAAACAAAGCAGCAATCCGTGGGCTATTAAGGACACTTCGCGATGTCTATCCATGTTCTATACCATGCCAATGTAACTATCATATCTTAGCGTTCGCATAGAGCACCTAGAGTTGTGACCTTGAACGCTCCTTCATTCGTAGATTACTGCTACACGATAGAAAAGACGTACAAGTGAAAATGGATTTAGTTTTACCGCAATTAGCATGCAGCAGAGCTGCCAAATAATGCCCAGATAATATACGCGTTAATTCGAATGCGTTTTGTAAACAAAGCAGCAATCCGTTAGCTATTAAGGACACTTCGCGATGCCTATCCATTTTCTATACCATGCAAATGTAACTATCATATCTTAGCGTTCGCACAGAGCACCTAGAGTTGTGACCTTGACCGCTCCTTCATAAGTAGATAACTACTACACAATAGAAAAGACGTACAAGTGAAAATGGATTTAGTTTTACCGCAATTAGCATGCAGCAGAGCTGCCAAATATTGCCCAGATAATATACGCGTTAATTCGAATGCGTTTTGTAAACAAAGCAGCAATCCGTGGGCTATTAAGGACACTTCGCGATGCCTATCCATTTTCTATACCATGCCATTGTAACCACCATATCTTAGCGTTCGCATACAGTACCTAGAGTTGTGACCTTGAACGCTCCTTCATAAGTAGATAACTCCTACACGATTGAAAAGGCGTTCAAGAGAAAACGGTCTAAGTTTTACTGCAATTAGTATGCAGCAGAGCTTTCAGAAAATGCCCAAATAATATACACGTTAATTCGAACCCGTTTTGTACGCAAAGTAGCAATCCGCGGGCAATATAAAGCACTTAGCGATGTCTATCTATGTTCTATACCATGCCAATGTAACTATCATATCTTAGCGTTCGCATACAGCACCTAGAGTTGTGACCTTGAACGCTCCTTCATAAGTAGATAACTCCTACACGACAGAAAAGACGTTCAAGAGAAAGCGGTCTAAGTTTTACTGCAATTAGTATGCAGCAGAGCTTTCAAAAAGTTCCCAATTAATATACACGTCAATTCGAACGCGTTTTGTACGCAAAGTGTCAATCCGCGGGCTATATAAGGCACTTCGCGATGTCTATACATGTTCTATACCATGTCAATGTAACTATCATATCTTAGCGTTCGCATAGAGCACCTAGAGTTGTGACCTTGACCGCTCCTTCATAAGTAGATAACTACTACACAATAGAAAAGACGTACAAGTGAAAATGGATTTAGTTTTACGGCAATTAGCATGCAGCAGAGCTGCCAAATAATGCCCAGATAATATACGTGTTAATTCTAATGCGTTTTGTAAACAAAGCAGCAATCCGTGGGCTATTAAGGACACTTTGCGATGCCTATCCATTTTCTATAACATGCCATTGTAACTACCATATCTTAGCGTTTGCATACAGCACCTAGAGTTGTGACCTTGAACGCTCCTTCATATGTAGATAACTCCTACACGATAGAAAAGACGTTCAAGAGAAAACGGTTTAAGTTTTACTGCAATTAGTATGCAGCAGAGCTTTCAGAAAATGCCCAAATAATATACACGTTAATTCGAACCCGTTTTGTACGCAAAGTAGCAATCCGCGGGCAATATAAAGCACTTAGCGATGTCTATCTATGTTCTATACCATGCCAATGTAACTATCATATCTTAGCGTTCGCATAGAGCATCTATAGTTGTGACCTTGACCGCTCCTTCATAAGTAGATAACTACTACACAATAGAAAAGACGTACAAGTGAAAATGGATTTAGTTTTACTGCAATTACCATTCAGCAGAGCTGCCAAATAATGCCCAGATAATAAACGCGTTAATTCTAATGCGTTTTGTAAACAAAGCAGCAATCCGTGGGCTATTAAGGACACTTCGCGATGCCTATCCTTGTTCTACACCATGTCAATGTTACTATCATATCTTAGGGTTCGCATAGAGCACAAAGAGCTGTGACCATGAACGCTCCTTCATTCGTAGATTACTGCTACACGATAGAAAAGACGTACAAGTGAAAATGGATTTAGTTTTACTGCAATTACCACGTAGCAGAGCTGCCAAATAATGCCCAGATAATATACGCGTTAATTCTAATGCGTTTTGTAAACAAAGCAGCAATCCGTGGGCTATTAAGGACACTTCGCGATGCCTATCCATGTTCTACACCATGTCAATGTTACTATCATAACTTAGGGTTCGCATAGAGCACAAAGAGCTGTGACCTTGAACGCTCCTTCATTCGTAGATTACTGCTACACGATAGAAAAGACGTACAAGTGAAAATGGATTTAGTTTTACTGCAATTAGCATGCAGCAGAGCTACCAAATAATGCCCAGATAATATACGCGTTAATTCGAATGCGTTTTGTAAACAAAGCAGCAATCCGTGGGCTATTAAGGACACTTCGCGATGCCTATCCATTTTCTATACCATGCCATTGTAACTACCATATCTCAGCGTTCGCATACAGTACCTAGAGTTGTGACCTTGAACGCTCCTTCATAAGTAGATAACTCCTACACGATAGAAAAGGCGTTCAAGAGAAAACGGTCTAAGTTTTACAGCAATTAGTATGCAGCAGAGCTTTCAAAAAGTACCCAATTAATATACACGTCAATTCGAACGCGTTTTGTACGCAAAGTATCAATCCGCGGGCTATATAAGGCACTTCGCGATGTCTATACATGTTCTATACCATGCCAATGTAACTATCATTTCTTAGCGTTCGCATAGAGCACCTAGAGTTGTGACCTTGGCCGCTCCTTCATAAGTAGATAACTACTACACAATAGAAAAGACGTACAAGTGAAAATGGATTTAGTTTTACTGCAATTACCATGCAGCAGAGCTGCCAAATAATGCCCAGATAATATACGCGTTAATTCTAATCCGTTTTGTAAACAAAGCAGCAATCCGTGGGCTATTAAGGACACTTCGCGATGTCTATCCATGTTCTATACCATGCCAATGTAACTATCATATCTTAGCGTTTGCATAGAGCACCTAGAGTGGTGACCTTGAACGCTCCTTCATTCGTAGATTACTGCTACACGATAGAAAAGACGTACAAGTGAAAATGGATTTACTTTTACTGCAATTAGCATGCAGCAGAGCTGCCAAATAATGCCCAGATAATATACGCGTTAATTCGAATGCGTTTTGTAAACAAAGCAGCAATCCGTGGGCTATTAAGGACACTTCGCGATGCCTATCCATTTTCTATACCATGCCAATGTAACTATCATTTCTTAGCGTTCGCATAGAGTACCTAGAGTTGTGACCTTGAACGCTCCTTCATAAGTAGATAACTACTACACAATAGAAAAGACGTACAAGTGAAAATGGATTTAGTTTTACGGCAATTAGCATGCAGCAGAGCTGCCAAATAATGCCCAGATAATATTTGCGTTAATTCTAATGCGTTTTGTAAACAAAGCAGCAATCCGTGGGCTATTAAGGACACTTTGCGATGCCTATCCATTTTCTATAACAAGCCATTGTAACTACCATTTCTTAGCGATTGCATACAGCACCTAGAGTTGTGACCTTGAACGCTCCTTCATATGTAGATAACTCCTACACGATAGAAAAGACGTTGAAGAGAAAACGGTCTAAGTTTTACTGCAATTAGTATGCAGCAGAGCTTTCAGTAAATGCCCAAATAATATACACGTTATTTCGAACGCGTTTTGTACGCAAAGTAGCAATCCGCGGGTAATATAAGGCACTTCACGATGTCTATCCATGTTCTATACCATGCCAATGTAACTATCATATCTTAGCGTTCGCATAGAGCACCTATGGTTGTGACCTTGACCGCTCCTTCATAAGTAGATAACTACTACACAATAGAAAAGACGTACAAGTGAAAATGGATTTAGTTTTACTGCAATTACCATGCAGCAGAGCTGCCAAATAATGCCCAGATAATAAACGCGTTAATTCTAATGCGTTTTGTAAACAAAGCAGCAATTCGTGGGCTATTAAGGACACTTCGCGAAGCCTATCCATGTTCTACACCATGTCAATGTTACTATCATATCTTAGGGTTCGCATAGACACAAAGAGCTGTGACCATGAACGCTCCTTCATTCGTAGATTACTGCTACACGATAGAAAAGACGTACAAGTGAAAATGGATTTAGTTTTACTGCAATTAGCATGCAGCAGAGCTGCCAAATAATGCCCAGATAATATACGCGATAATTCGAATGCGTTTTGTAAACAAAGCAGCCATCCGTGGGCTATTAAGGACACTTTGCGATGCCTATCCATTTTCTATACCATGCCATTGTTCCTACCATATCTTAGCGTTCGCATACAGTACCTAGAGTTGTGACCTTGAACGCTCCTTCATAAGTAGATAATTATTACACGATAGAAAAGACGTTCAAGAGAAAGCGGTCTAAGTTTTACTGCAATTAGTATGCAGCAGAGCTTTCAGAAAATGCCCAATTAATATACACGTTAATTCGAACCCGTTTTGTACGCAAAGTAGCAATCCGCGGGCAATATAAGGCACTTAGCGATGTCTATCTATGTTCTATACCATGCCAATGTAACTATCATATCTTAGCGTTCGCATACAGCACCTAGAGTTGTGACCTTGAACGCTCCTTCATAAGTAGATAACTCCTACAAGATAGAAAAGACGTTCAAGAGAAAACGGTCTAAGATTTACTGCAATTAGTATGCAGCAGAGCTTTCAGAAAATGCCCAATTAATATACACGTTAATTCGAACCCGTTTTGTACGCAAAGTTGCTACTTTGCGTACAAAACGGGTTCGAATCCGCGGGCAATATAAGGCACTTAGCGATGTCTATCTATGTTCTATACCATGCCAATGTAACTATCATATCTTAGAGTTCACATAGAGCTCCTAGAGTTGTGACCTTGAACGCTCCTTCATAAGTAGATATCTCCTACACGATATAAAAGACGTACAATAGAAAACGGACTGTTTAACTGCAATTAGCATGCAGCAGAGCTGCCAAATAATGCCCAGATAATATACGCGTTAATTCGCATGCGTCTTGTAAACAAAGCAGCAATCCGTGGGCTATTAAGGACACTTCGCGATGCCTATCCATTTTCTATACCATGCCATTGTAACTACCATATCTTAGCGTTCGCATACAGTACCTAGAGTTGTGACCTTGAACGCTCCTTCATAAGTAGATAACTCCTACACGATAAAAAAGACGTTCAAGAGAAAACGGTCTAAGTTTTACTGCAATTAGTATGCAGCAGAGCTTTCAGAAAATGCCCAAATAATATACACGTTAATTCGAACCCGTTTTGTACGCAAAGTAGCAATCCGCGGGCAATATAAAGCATTTAGCGATGTCTATCTATGTTCTATACCATGCCAATGTAACTATCATTTCTTAGCGTTCGCATACAGCACCTAGAGTTGTGTCCTTGAACGCTCCTTCATAAGTAGATAACTCCTACACGACAGAAAAGACGTTCAAGAGAAAGCGGTCTGTTTTACTGCAATTAGTATGCAGCAGAGCTTTCAAAAAGTACCCAATTAATATACACGTCAATTCGAACGCGTTTTGTACGCAAAGTGTCAATCCGCGGGCTATATAAGGCACTTCGCGATGTCTATACATGTTCTATACCATGCCAATGTAACTATCATATCTTAGCGTTCGCATAGAGCACCTAGAGTTGTGACCTTGACCGCTCCTTCATAAGTAGATAACTACTACACAATAGAAAAGACGTACAAGTGAAAATGGATTTAGTTTTACTGCAATTAGCATGCAGCAGAGCTGCCAAATAATGCCCAGATAATATACGCGTTAATTCGAATGCGTTTTGTAAACAAAGCAGCAATCCGTGGGCTATTAAGGACACTTCGCGATGCCTATCCATTTTCTATACCATGCCATTGTAACTACCATATCTTAGCGTTCGCATAGAGCACCTAGAGTTGTGACCTTGACCGCTCCTTCATAAGTAGATAACTACTACACAATAGAAAAGACGTACAAGTGAAAATGGATTTAGTTTTACTGCAATTAGCATGCAGCAGAGCTGCCAAATAATGCCCAGATAATATACGCGTTAATTCGAATGCGTTTTGTAAATAAAGCAGCAATCCGTGGGCTATTAAGGACACTTCGCGATGCCTATCCATTTTCTATACCATGCCAATGTAACTATCATATCTTAGCGTTCGCATAGAGCACCTAGAGTTGTGACCTTGAACGCTCCTTCATAAGTAGATAACTACTACACAATAGAAAAGACGTACAAGTGAAAATGGATTTAGTTTTACGGCAATTAGCATGCAGCAGAGCTGCCAAATAATGCCCAGATAATATACGTGTTAATTCTAATGCGTTTTGTAAACAAAGCAGCAATCCGTGGGCTATTAAGGACACTTTGCGATGCCTATCCATTTTCTATAACATGCCATTGTAACTACCATATCTTAGCGTTTGCATACAGCACCTAGACATGTGACCTTGAACGCTCCTTCATATGTAGATAACTCCTACACGATAGAAAAGACGTTCAAGAGAAAACGGTCTATGTTTTACTGCAATTAGTATGCAGCAGAGCTTTCAGAAAATGCCCAAATAATATACACGTTAATTAGAACCCGTTTTGTACGCAAAGTAGCAATCCGCGGGCAATATAAAGCACTTAGCGATGTCTATCTATGTTCTATACCATGCCAATGTAACTATCATATCTTAGCGTTCGCATAGAGCACCTATAGTTGTGACCTTGACCGCTCCTTCATAAGTAGATAACTACTACACAATAGAAAAGACGTACAAGTGAAAATGGATTTAGTTTTACTGCAATTACCATTCAGCAGAGCTGCCAAATAATGCCCAGATAATAAACGCGTTAATTCTAATGCGTTTTGTAAACAAAGCAGCAATCCGTGGGCTATTAAGGACACTTCGCGATGCCTATCCTTGTTCTACACCATGTCAATGTTACTATCATATCTTAGGGTTCGCATAGAGCACAAAGAGCTGTGACCATGAACGCTCCTTCATTCGTAGATTACTGCTACACGATAGAAAAGACGTACAAGTGAAAATGGATTTAGTTTTACTGCAATTACCATGCAGCAGAGCTGCCAAATAATGCCCAGATAATATACGCGTTAATTCTAATGCGTTTTGTAAACAAAGCAGCAATCCGTGGGCTATTAAGGACACTTTGCGATGCCTATCCATTTTCTATACCATGCCATTGTTACTACCATATCTTAGCGTTCGCATACAGTACCTAGAGTTGTGACCTTGAACGCTCCTTCATAAGTAGATAACTCCTACACGATAGAAAAGGCGTTCAAGAGAAAACGGTCTAAGTTTTACTGCAATTAGTATGCAGCAGAGCTTTCAGAAAATGCCCAAATAATATACACGTTAATTCGAAACCGTTTTGTACGCAAAGTAGCAATCCGCGGGCAATATAAGGCATTTAGCGATGTCTATCTATGTTCTATACCATGCCAATGTAACTATCATTTCTTAGCGTTCGCATACAGCACCTAGAGTTGTGACCTTGAACGCTCCTTCATAAGTAGATAACTCCTACACGATAGAAAAGACGCTCAAGGGAAAACGGTCTAAGATTTACTGCAATTAGTATGCAGCAGAGCTTTCAGAAATTGCCCAAATAATATACACGTTAATTCGAACCCGTTTTGTACGCAAAGTAGCAATCCGCGGGCAATATAAGGCATTTAGCGATGTCTATCTATGTTCTATACCATGCCAATGTAACTATCATATCTTAGCGTTCGCATAGAGCACCTAGAGTTGTGACCTTGACCGCTCCTTCATAAGTAGATAACTACTACACAATAGAAAAGACGTACAAGTGAAAATGGATTTAGTTTTACCGCAATTACCATGCAGCAGAGCTGCCAAATAATGCCCAGATAATATACGAGTTAATTCTAATGCGTTTTGTAAACAAAGCAGCAATCCGTGGGCTATTAAGCACACTTCGCGATGCCTATCCATGTTCTACACCATGTCAATGTTACTATCATATCTTAGGGTTAGCATAGAGCACCTAGAGTTGTGACCTTGACCGCTCCTTCATAAGTAGATAACTACTACACAATAGAAAAGACGTACAAGTGAAAATGGATTTAGTTTTACCGCAATTAGCATGCAGCAGAGCTGCCAAATATTGCCCAGATAATATACGCGTTAATTCGAATGCGTTTTGTAAACAAAGCAGCAATCCGTGGGCTATTAAGGACACTTCGCGATGCCTATCCATTTTCTATACCATGCCATTGTAACCACCATATCTTGGCGTTCGCATACAGTACCTAGAGTTGTGACCTTGAACGCTCCTTCATAAGTAGATAACTCCTACACGATTGAAAAGGCGTTCAAGAGAAAACGGTCTAAGTTTTACTGCAATTAGTATGCAGCAGAGCTTTCAGAAAATGCCCAAATAATATACACGTTAATTCGAACCCGTTTTGTACGCAAAGTAGCAATCCGCGGGCAATATAAAGCACTTAGCGATGTCTATCTATGTTCTATACCATGCCAATGTAACTATCATATCTTAGCGTTCGCATACAGCACCTAGAGTTGTGACCTTGAACGCTCCTTCATAAGTAGATAACTCCTACACGACAGAAAAGACGTTCAAGAGAAAGCGGTCTAAGTTTTACTGCAATTAGTATGCAGCAGAGCTTTCAAAAAGTACCCAATTAATATACACGTCAATTCGAACGCGTTTTGTACGCAAAGTGTCAATCCGCGGGCTATATAAGGCACTTCGCGATGTCTATACATGTTCTATACCATGTCAATGTAACTATCATATCTTAGCGTTCGCATAGAGCACCTAGAGTTGTGACCTTGACCGCTCCTTCATAAGTAGATAACTACTACACAATAGAAAAGACGTACAAGTGAAAATGGATTTAGTTTTACGGCAATTAGCATGCAGCAGAGCTGCCAAATAATGCCCAGATAATATACGTGTTAATTCTAATGCGTTTTGTAAACAAAGCAGCAATCCGTGGGCTATTAAGGACACTTTGCGATGCCTATCCATTTTCTATAACATGCCATTGTAACTACCATATCTTAGCGTTTGCATACAGCACCTAGAGTTGTGACCTTGAACGCTCCTTCATATGTAGATAACTCCTACACGATAGAAAAGACGTTCAAGAGAAAACGGTTTAAGTTTTACTGCAATTAGTATGCAGCAGAGCTTTCAGAAAATGCCCAAATAATATACACGTTAATTCGAACCCGTTTTGTACGCAAAGTAGCAATCCGCGGGCAATATAAAGCACTTAGCGATGTCTATCTATGTTCTATACCATGCCAATGTAACTATCATATCTTAGCGTTCGCATAGAGCATCTATAGTTGTGACCTTGACCGCTCCTTCATAAGTAGATAACTACTACACAATAGAAAAGACGTACAAGTGAAAATGGATTTAGTTTTACTGCAATTACCATTCAGCAGAGCTGCCAAATAATGCCCAGATAATAAACGCGTTAATTCTAATGCGTTTTGTAAACAAAGCAGCAATCCGTGGGCTATTAAGGACACTTCGCGATGCCTATCCTTGTTCTACACCATGTCAATGTTACTATCATATCTTAGGGTTCGCATAGAGCACAAAGAGCTGTGACCATGAACGCTCCTTCATTCGTAGATTACTGCTACACGATAGAAAAGACGTACAAGTGAAAATGGATTTAGTTTTACTGCAATTACCACGTAGCAGAGCTGCCAAATAATGCCCAGATAATATACGCGTTAATTCTAATGCGTTTTGTAAACAAAGCAGCAATCCGTGGGCTATTAAGGACACTTCGCGATGCCTATCCATGTTCTACACCATGTCAATGTTACTATCATAACTTAGGGTTCGCATAGAGCACAAAGAGCTGTGACCTTGAACGCTCCTTCATTCGTAGATTACTGCTACACGATAGAAAAGACGTACAAGTGAAAATGGATTTAGTTTTACTGCAATTAGCATGCAGCAGAGCTACCAAATAATGCCCAGATAATATACGCGTTAATTCGAATGCGTTTTGTAAACAAAGCAGCAATCCGTGGGCTATTAAGGACACTTCGCGATGCCTATCCATTTTCTATACCATGCCATTGTAACTACCATATCTCAGCGTTCGCATACAGTACCTAGAGTTGTGACCTTGAACGCTCCTTCATAAGTAGATAACTCCTACACGATAGAAAAGGCGTTCAAGAGAAAACGGTCTAAGTTTTACAGCAATTAGTATGCAGCAGAGCTTTCAAAAAGTACCCAATTAATATACACGTCAATTCGAACGCGTTTTGTACGCAAAGTATCAATCCGCGGGCTATATAAGGCACTTCGCGATGTCTATACATGTTCTATACCATGCCAATGTAACTATCATTTCTTAGCGTTCGCATAGAGCACCTAGAGTTGTGACCTTGGCCGCTCCTTCATAAGTAGATAACTACTACACAATAGAAAAGACGTACAAGTGAAAATGGATTTAGTTTTACTGCAATTACCATGCAGCAGAGCTGCCAAATAATGCCCAGATAATATACGCGTTAATTCTAATCCGTTTTGTAAACAAAGCAGCAATCCTTGGGCTATTAAGGACACTTCGCGATGTCTATCCATGTTCTATACCATGCCAATGTAACTATCATATCTTAGCGTTTGCATAGAGCACCTAGAGTGGTGACCTTGAACGCTCCTTCATTCGTAGATTACTGCTACACGATAGAAAAGACGTACAAGTGAAAATGGATTTACTTTTACTGCAATTAGCATGCAGCAGAGCTGCCAAATAATGCCCAGATAATATACGCGTTAATTCGAATGCGTTTTGTAAACAAAGCAGCAATCCGTGGGCTATTAAGGACACTTCGCGATGCCTATCCATTTTCTATACCATGCCAATGTAACTATCATTTCTTAGCGTTCGCATAGAGTACCTAGAGTTGTGACCTTGAACGCTCCTTCATAAGTAGATAACTACTACACAATAGAAAAGACGTACAAGTGAAAATGGATTTAGTTTTACGGCAATTAGCATGCAGCAGAGCTGCCAAATAATGCCCAGATAATATTTGCGTTAATTCTAATGCGTTTTGTAAACAAAGCAGCAATCCGTGGGCTATTAAGGACACTTTGCGATGCCTATCCATTTTCTATAACAAGCCATTGTAACTACCATTTCTTAGCGATTGCATACAGCACCTAGAGTTGTGACCTTGAACGCTCCTTCATATGTAGATAACTCCTACACGATAGAAAAGACGTTGAAGAGAAAACGGTCTAAGTTTTACTGCAATTAGTATGCAGCAGAGCTTTCAGTAAATGCCCAAATAATATACACGTTATTTCGAACGCGTTTTGTACGCAAAGTAGCAATCCGCGGGTAATATAAGGCACTTCACGATGTCTATCCATGTTCTATACCATGCCAATGTAACTATCATATCTTAGCGTTCGCATAGAGCACCTATGGTTGTGACCTTGACCGCTCCTTCATAAGTAGATAACTACTACACAATAGAAAAGACGTACAAGTGAAAATGGATTTAGTTTTACTGCAATTACCATGCAGCAGAGCTGCCAAATAATGCCCAGATAATAAACGCGTTAATTCTAATGCGTTTTGTAAACAAAGCAGCAATTCGTGGGCTATTAAGGACACTTCGCGAAGCCTATCCATGTTCTACACCATGTCAATGTTACTATCATATCTTAGGGTTCGCATAGACACAAAGAGCTGTGACCATGAACGCTCCTTCATTCGTAGATTACTGCTACACGATAGAAAAGACGTACAAGTGAAAATGGATTTAGTTTTACTGCAATTAGCATGCAGCAGAGCTGCCAAATAATGCCCAGATAATATACGCGATAATTCGAATGCGTTTTGTAAACAAAGCAGCCATCCGTGGGCTATTAAGGACACTTTGCGATGCCTATCCATTTTCTATACCATGCCATTGTTCCTACCATATCTTAGCGTTCGCATACAGTACCTAGAGTTGTGACCTTGAACGCTCCTTCATAAGTAGATAATTATTACACGATAGAAAAGACGTTCAAGAGAAAGCGGTCTAAGTTTTACTGCAATTAGTATGCAGCAGAGCTTTCAGAAAATGCCCAATTAATATACACGTTAATTCGAACCCGTTTTGTACGCAAAGTAGCAATCCGCGGGCAATATAAGGCACTTAGCGATGTCTATCTATGTTCTATACCATGCCAATGTAACTATCATATCTTAGCGTTCGCATACAGCACCTAGAGTTGTGACCTTGAACGCTCCTTCATAAGCAGATAACTCCTACAAGATAGAAAAGACGTTCAAGAGAAAACGGTCTAAGATTTACTGCAATTAGTATGCAGCAGAGCTTTCAGAAAATGCCCAATTAATATACACGTTAATTCGAACCCGTTTTGTACGCAAAGTTGCTACTTTGCGTACAAAACGGGTTCGAATCCGCGGGCAATATAAGGCACTTAGCGATGTCTATCTATGTTCTATACCATGCCAATGTAACTATCATATCTTAGAGTTCACATAGAGCTCCTAGAGTTGTGACCTTGAACGCTCCTTCATAAGTAGATATCTCCTACACGATATAAAAGACGTACAATAGAAAACGGACTGTTTAACTGCAATTAGCATGCAGCAGAGCTGCCAAATAATGCCCAGATAATATACGCGTTAATTCGCATGCGTCTTGTAAACAAAGCAGCAATCCGTGGGCTATTAAGGACACTTCGCGATGCCTATCCATTTTCTATACCATGCCATTGTAACTACCATATCTTAGCGTTCGCATACAGTACCTAGAGTTGTGACCTTGAACGCTCCTTCATAAGTAGATAACTCCTACACGATAAAAAAGACGTTCAAGAGAAAACGGTCTAAGTTTTACTGCAATTAGTATGCAGCAGAGCTTTCAGAAAATGCCCAAATAATATACACGTTAATTCGAACCCGTTTTGTACGCAAAGTAGCAATCCGCGGGCAATATAAAGCATTTAGCGATGTCTATCTATGTTCTATACCATGCCAATGTAACTATCATTTCTTAGCGTTCGCATACAGCACCTAGAGTTGTGTCCTTGAACGCTCCTTCATAAGTAGATAACTCCTACACGACAGAAAAGACGTTCAAGAGAAAGCGGTCTAAGTTTTACTGCAATTAGTATGCAGCAGAGCTTTCAAAAAGTACCCAATTAATATACACGTCAATTCGAACGCGTTTTGTACGCAAAGTGTCAATCCGCGGGCTATATAAGGCACTTCGCGATGTCTATACATGTTCTATACCATGCCAATGTAACTATCATATCTTAGCGTTCGCATAGAGCACCTAGAGTTGTGACCTTGACCGCTCCTTCATAAGTAGATAACTACTACACAATAGAAAAGACGTACAAGTGAAAATGGATTTAGTTTTACTGCAATTAGCATGCAGCAGAGCTGCCAAATAATGCCCAGATAATATACGCGTTAATTCGAATGCGTTTTGTAAACAAAGCAGCAATCCGTGGGCTATTAAGGACACTTCGCGATGCCTATCCATTTTCTATACCATGCCATTGTAACTACCATATCTTAGCGTTCGCATAGAGCACCTAGAGTTGTGACCTTGAACGCTCCTTCATTCGTAGATTACTGCTACACGATAGAAAAGACGTACAAGTGAAAATGGATTTAGTTTTACTGCAATTAGCATGCAGCAGAGCTGCCAAATAATGCCCAGATAATATACGCGTTAATTCGAATGCGTTTTGTAAACAAAGCAGCAATCCGTGGGCTATTAAGGACACTTCGCGATGCCTATCCATTTTCTATACAATGCCAATGTAACTATCATATCTTAGCGTTCGCATAGAGCACCTAGAGTTGTGACCTTGAACGCTCCTTCATTCGTAGATTACTGCTACACGATAGAAAAGACGTACAAGTGAAAATGGATTTAGTTTTACTGCAATTAGCATGCAGCAGAGCTGCCAAATAATGCCCAGATAATAAACGCGTTAATTCTAATGCGTTTTGTAAACAAAGCAGCAATCCGTGGGCTATTAAGGACACTTCCCGATGCCTATCCATGGTCTACACCATGTCAATGTTACTATCATATCTTAGGGTTCGCATAGAGCACAAAGAGCTGTGACCATGAACGCTCCTTCATTCGTAGATTACTGCTACACGATAGAAAAGACGTACAAGTGAAAATGGATTTAGTTTTACTGCAATTAGCATGCAGCAGAGCTGCCAAATAATGCCCAGATAATAAACGCGTTAATTCGAATGCGTTTTGTAAACAAAGCAGCAATCCGTGGGCTATTAAGGACACTTCGCGATGCCTATCCATGTTCTACACCATGTCAATGTTTCTATCATATCTTAGGGTTCGCATAGAGCACAAAGAGCTGTGACCTTGAACGCTCCTTCATTCGTAGATTACTGCTACACGATAGAAAAGACGTTCAAGAGAAAACGGTCTAAATTTTATTGCAATTAGTATGCAGCAGAGCTTTCAGAAAATGCCCAAATAATATACACGTTAATTCGAACCCGTTTTGTACGCAAAGCAGCAATCCGCGGGCAATATTAGCGATGTCTATCTATGTTCTATACCATGCCAATGTAACTATCATATCTTAGCGTTTGCATAGAGCACCTAGAGTTGTGACCTTGACCGCTCCTTCATAAGTAGATAACTACTACACAACAGAAAATACGTACAAGTGAAAATGGATTTAGTTTTACCGCAATTACCATGCAGCAGAGCTGCCAAATAATGCCCAGATAATATACGCGTTAATTCTAATGCGTTTTGTAAACAAAGCAGCAATCCGTGGGCTATTAAGGACACTTCGCGATGCCTATCCATGTTCTACACCATGTCAATGTTACTATCATATCTTAGGGTTCGCATACAGTACCTAGAGTTGTGACCTTGAACGCTCCTTCATAAGTAGATAACTTCTACACGATAGAAAAGACGTTGAAGAGAAAACGGTCTAAGTTTTACTGCAATTAGTATGCAGCAGAGCTTTCAGTAAATGCCCAAATAATATACACGTTAATTCGAACGCGTTTTGTACGCAAAGTAGCAATCCGCGGGTAATATAAGGCACTTCACGATGTCTATCCATGTTCTATACCATGCCAATGTAACTATCATATCTTAGCGTTCGCATAGAGCACCTATAGTTGTGACCTTGACCGCTCCTTCATAAGTAGATAACTACTACACAATAGAAAAGACGTACAAGTGAAAATGGATTTAGTTTTACTGCAATTGCCATGCAGCAGAGCTGCCAAATAATGCCCAGATAATAAACGCGTTAATTCTAATGCGTTTTGTAAACAAAGCAGCAATCCGTGGGCTATTAAGGACACTTCGCGATGCCTATCAATGTTCTACACCATGTCAATGTTACTATCATATCTTAGGGTTCGCATAGAGCACAAAGAGCTGTGACCATGAACGCTCCTTCATTCGTAGATTACTGCTACACGATAGAAAAGACGTACAAGTGAAAATGGATTTAGTTTTACTGCAATTAGCATGCAGCAGAGCTGCCAAATAATGCCCAGATAATATACGCGATAATTCGAATGCGTTTTGTAAACAAAGCAGCAATCCGTGGGCTATTAAAGACACTTTGCGATGCCTATCCATTTTCTATACCATGCCATTGTTACTACCATATCTTAGCGTTCGCATACAGTACCTAGAGTTGTGACCTTGAACGCTCCTTCATAAGTAGATAACTCCTACACGATAGAAAAGGCGTTCAAGAGAAAACGGTCTAAGTTTTACTGCAATTAGTATGCAGCAGAGCTTTCAGAAAATTCCCAAATAATATACACGTTAATTCGAACCCGTTTTGTACGCAAAGTAGCAATCCGCGGGCAATATAAGGCACTTAGCGATGTCTATCTATGTTCTATACCATGCCAATGTAACTATCATATCTTAGCGTTCGCATACAGCACCTAGAGTTGTGACCTTGAACGCTCCTTCATAAGTAGATAACTTCTACACGATATAAGAGACGTTCAAGAGAAAGCGGTCTAAGTTTTACTGCAATTAGTATGCAGCAGAGCTTTCAAAATGTACCCAATTAATATACACGTCAATTCGAACGCGTTTTGTACGCAAAGTAGCAATCCGCGGGCTATATAAGGCACTTCGCGATGTCTATACATGTTCTATACCATGCCAATGTAACTACCATATCTTAGCGTTCGCATAGAGCACCTAGAGTTGTGACCTTGAACACTCCTTCATAAGTAGATAACTCCTACACGATAGAAAAGACGTTCAAGAGAAAACGGTCTAAATTTTACTGCAATTAGTATGCAGCAGAGCTTTCAGAAATTGCCCAAATAATATACACGTTAATTCGAACCCGTTTTGTACGCAAAGTAGCAATCCGCGGGCAATATAAGGCATTTAGCGATGTCTATCTATGTTCTATATCATGCCAATGTAACTATCATATCTTAGCGTTCGCATACAGCACCTAGAGTTGTGACCTTGAACGCTCCTTCATAAGTAGATAACTCCTACACGATAGAAACGACGTTCAAGAGAAAATGGTCTAAGATTTACTGCAATTAGTATGCAGCAGAGCTTTCAGAAAATGCCCAAATACTATACACGTTAATTCGAACCCGTTTTGTACGCAAAGTAGCAATCCGCGGGCAATATAAGGCATTTAGCGATGTCTATCTATGTTCTATACCATGCCAATGTAGCTATCATATCTTAGCGTTCGCATACAGCACCTAGAGTTGTGACCTTGACCGCTCCTTCATAAATAGATAACTACTACACAATAGAAAAGACGTACAAGTGAAAATGGATTTAGTTTTACGGCAATTAGCATGCAGCAGAGCTGCCAAATAATGCCCAGATAATATACGCGTTAATTCTAATGCGTTTTGTAAACAAAGCAGCAATCCGTGGGCTATTAAGGACACTTTGCGATGCCTATCCATTTTCTATAACATGCCATTGTAACTACCATATCTTAGCGTTTGCATACAGCACCTAGAGTTGTGACCTTGAACGCTCCTTCATATGTAGATAACTCCTACAGGATAGAAAAGACGTTGAAGAGAAAACGATCTAAGTTTTACTGCAATTAGTATGCAACAGACGTACAAGTGAAAATGGATTTAGTTTTACTGCAATTACCATGCAGCAGAGCTGCCAAATAATGCCCAGATAATAAACGCGTTAATTCTAATGCGTTTTGTAAACAAAGCAGCAATCCGTGGGCTATTAAGGACACTTCGCGATGCCTATCCATGTTCAACACCATGTCAATGTTACTATCATATCTTAGGGTTCGCATAGAGCACAAAGAGCTGTGACCATGAACGCTCCTTCATTCGTAGATTACTGCTACACGATAGAAAAGACGTACAAGTGAAAATGGATTTAGTTTTACTGCAATTAGCATGCAGCAGAGCTGCCAAATAATGCTCAGATAATATACGCGATAATTCGAATGCGTTTTGTAAACAAAGCAGCAATCCGTGGGCTATTAAGGACACTTTGCGATGCCTATCCATTTTCTATACCATGCCATTGTTACTACCATATCTTAGCGTTCGCATACTGTACCTAGAGTTGTGACCTTGAACGCTCCCTCATAAGTAGATAACTCCTACACGATAGAAAAGGCGTTCAAGAGAAAACGGTCTAAGTTTTACTGAAATTAGTATGCAGCAGAGCTTTCAGAAAATGCCCAAATAATATACACGTTAATTCGAACCCGTTTTGTACGCAAAGTAGCAATCCGCGGGCAATATAAGGCACTTAGCGATGTCTATCTATGTTCTATACCATGCCAATGTAACTATCATATCTTAGCGTTCGCATACAGCACCTAGAGTTGTGACCTTGAACGCTCCTTCATAAGTAGATAACTCCTACACGATAGAAAAGGCGTTCAAGAGAAAGCGGTCTAAGTTTTACTGCAATTAGTATGCAGCAGAGCTTTCAAAATGTACCCAATTAATATACACGTCAATTCTAACGCGTTTAGTACGCAAAGTAGCAATCCGCGGGCAATATAAGGCATTTAGCGATGTCTATCTATGTTCTATACCATGCCAATGTAACTATCATATCTTAGCGTTCGCATAGAGCACCTAAAGTTGTGACCTTGACCGCTCCTTCATAAGTAGATAACTACTACACAATAGAAAAGACGTACAAGTGAAAATGGATTTAGTTTTACTGCAATTACCATGCAGCAGAGCTGCCAAATAATGCCCAGATAATATACGCGTTAATTCTAATGCGTTTTGTAAACAAAGCAGCAATCAGTGGGCTATTAAGGACACTTCGCGATGCCTATCCATGTTCTACACCATGTCAATGTTACTATCATAACTTAGGGTTCGCATAGAGCACAAAGAGCTGTGACCTTGAACGCTCCTTCATTCGTAGATAACTGCTACACGATAGAAAAGACGTACAAGTGAAAATGGATTTAGTTTTACTGCAATTAGCATGCAGCAGAGCTGCCAAATAATGCTCAGATAATATACGCGATAATTCGAATGCGTTTTGTAAACAAAGCAGCAATCCGTGGGCTATTAAGGACACTTTGCGATGCCTATCCATTTTCTATACCATGCCATTGTTACTACCATATCTTAGCGTTCGCATACAGTACCTAGAGTTGTGACCTTGAACGCTCCCTCATAAGTAGATAACTCCTACACGATAGAAAAGGCGTTCAAGAGAAACCGGTCTAAGTTTTACTGCAATTAGTATGCAGCAGAGCTTTCAGAAAATGCCCAAATAATATACACGTTAATTCGAACCCGTTTTGTACGCAAAGCAGCAATCCGCGGGCAATATTAGCGATGTCTATCTATGTTCTATACCATGCCAATGTAACTATCATATCTTAGCGTTCGCATAGAGCACCTAGAGTTGTGACCTTGACCGCTCCTTCATAAGTAGATAACTACTACACAACAGAAAAGACGTACAAGTGAAAATGGATTTAGTTTTACCGCAATTACCATGCAGCAGAGCTGCCAAATAATGCCCAGATAATATACGCGTTAATTCTAATGCGTTTTGTAAACAAAGCAGCAATCCGTGGGCTATTAAGGACACTTCGCGATGCCTATCCATGTTCTACACCATGTCAATGTTACTATCATATCTTAGGGTTCGCATACAGTACCTAGAGTTGTGACCTTGAACGCTCCTTCATAAGTAGATAACTTCTACACGATAGAAAAGGCGTTCAAGAGAAAACGGTCTAAGTTTTACTGCAATTAGTATGCAGCAGAGCTTTCAGAAAATGCCCAAATAATATACACGTTAATTCGAACCCGTTTTGTACGCAAAGTAGCAATCCGCGGGCAATATAAGGCACTTAGCGATGTCTATCTATGTTCTATACCATGCCAATGTAACTATCATATCTTAGCGTTCGCATACAGCACCTAGAGTTGTGACCTTGAACGCTCCTTTATAAGTAGATAACTCCTACACGATAGAAAAGACGTTCAAGAGAAAGCGGTCTAAGTTTTACTGCAATTAGTTTGCAGCAGAGCTATCAAAAAGTACCCAATTAATATACACGTCAATTCGAACGCGTTTTGTACGCAAAGTAGCAATCCGCGGGCTATATAAGGCACTTCGCGATGTCTATCCATGTTCTATACCATGCCAATGTAACTACCATATATTAGCTTTCGCATAGAGCACCTAGAGTTGTGACCTTGAACACTCCTTCATTAGTAGAAAACTCCTACACGATAGAAAAGACGTTCAAGAGAAAACGGTCTAAATTTTATTGCAATTAGTATGCAGCAGAGCTTTCAGAAAATGCCCAATTAATATACACGTTAATTCGAACCCGTTTTGTACGCAAAGCAGCAATCCGCGGGCAATATTAGCGATGTCTATCTATGTTCTATACCATGCCAATGTAACTATCATATCTTAGCGTTCGCATACAGCACCTAGAGTTGTGACCTTGAACGCTCCTTCATAAGTAGATAACTCCTACACGATATAAGAGACGTTCAAGAGAAAGCGGTCTAAGTTTTACTGCAATTAGTATGCAGCAGAGCTTTCAAAATGTACCCAATTAATATACACGTCAATTCTAACGCGTTTTGTACGCAAAGTAGCAATCCGCGGGCTATATAAGGCACTTCGCGATGTCTATCCATGTTCTATACCATGCCAATGTAACTATCATATCTTAGCGTTCGCATAGAGCACCTAGAGTTGTGACCTTGACCGCTCCTTCATAAGTAGATAACTACTACACAATAGAAAAGACGTACAAGTGAAAATGGATTTAGTTTTACTGCAATTACCATGCAGCAGAGCTGCCAAATAATGCCCAGATAATATACGCGTTAATTCGAATGCGTTTTGTAAACAAAGCAGCAATCCGTGGGCTATTAAGGACACTTCGCGATGCCTATCCATTTTCTATACCATGCCAATGTAACTATCATATCTTAGCGTTCGCATAGAGCACCTAGAGTTGTGACCTTGAACGCTCCTTTATAAGTAGATAACTACAACACAATAGAAAAGACGTACAAGTGAAAATGGATTTAGTTTTACGGCAATTAGCATGCAGCAGAGCTGCCAAATAATGCCCAGATAATATACGCGTTAATTCTAATGCGTTTAATAAACAAAGCAGCAATCCGTGGGCTATTAAGGACACTTTGCGATGCCTATCCATTTTCTATAACATGCCATTGTAACTACCATATCTTAGCGTTTGCATACAGCACCTAGAGTTGTGACCTTGAACGCTCCTTCATATGTAGATAACTCCTACACGATAGAAAAGACGTTGAAGAGAAAACGGTCTAAGTTTTACTGCAATTAGTATGCAGCAGAGCTTTCAGTAAATGCCCAAATAATATACACGTTAATTCGAACGCGTTTTGTACGCAAAGTAGCAATCCGAGGGTAATATAAGGCACTTCACGATGTCTATCCATGTTCTATACCATGCCAATGTAACTATCATATCTTAGCGTTCGCATAGAGCACCTAGAGTTGTGACCTTGACCGCTCCTTCATAAGTAGATAACTACTACACAATAGAAAAGACGTACAAGTGAAAATGGATTTAGTTTTACCGCAATTACCATGCAGCAGAGCTGCCAAATAATGCCCAGATAATATATGAGTTAATTCTAATGCGTTTTGTAAACAAAGCAGCAATCCGTGGGCTATTAAGGACACTTCGCGATGCCTATCCATGTTCTACACCATGTCAATGTTACTATCATATCTTAGGGATCGCATAGAGCACAAAGAGCTGTGACCTTGAACGCTCCTTCATTCGTAGATTACTGCTACACGATAGAAAAGACGTACAAGTGAAAATGGATTTAGTTTTACTGCAATTAGAATGCAGCAGAGCTGCCAAATATTGCCCAGATAATATACGCGTTAATTCGAATGCGTTTTGTAAACAAAGCAGCAATCCGTGGGCTATTAAGGACACTTCGCGATGCCTATCCATTTTCTATACCATGCCATTGTAACTACCATATCTTAGCGTTCGCACACAGTACCTAGAGTTGTGACCTTGAACGCTCCTTCATAAGTAGAAAACTCCTACACGATAGAAAAGGCGTTCAAGAAAAAACGGTCTAAGTTTTACTGCAATTAGTATGCAGCAGAGCTTTCAGAAAATGCCCAAATAATATACACGTCAATTCGAACGCGTTTTGTACGCAAAGTAGCAATCCGCGGGCTATATAAGGCACTTCGCGATGTCTATCCATGTTCTATACCATGCCAATGTAACTACCATATATATATTAACGTACGTATAGAGCACCTAGAGTTGTGACCTTGAACACTCCTTCATTAGTAGAAAACTCCTACACGATAGAAAAGACGTTCAAGAGAAAACGATCTAAATTTTATTGCAATTAGTATGCAGCAGAGCTTTCAGAAAATGCCCAATTAATATACACGTTAATTCGAACCCGTTTTGTACGCAAAGCAGCAATCCGCGGGCAATATTAGCGATGTCTATCTATGTTCTATACCATGCCAATGTAACTATCATATCTTAGCGTTCGCATACAGCACCTAGAGTTGTGACCTTGAACGCTCCTTCATAAGTTCATAGCTCCTTCATAACTCCTTCACGATAGAAAAGACGATCAAGAGAAAACGGTCTAAGTTTTACTGCAATTAGTATGCAGCAGAGCTTTCGAAAAGTACCCAATTAATATACACGTCAATTCGAACGCGTTTTGTACGCAAAGTATCAATCCGCGGGCAATATAAGGCACTTAGCGATGTCTATCTATGATCTATACCATGCCAATGTAACTATCATATCTTAGCGTTCGCATAGAGCACCTAGAGTTGTGACCTTGAACGCTCCTTCATAAGTAGATAACTACTACACAATAGAAAAGACGTACAAGTGAAAATGGATTTAGTTTTACGGCAATTAGCATGCAGCAGAGCTGCCAAATAATGCCCAGATAATATACGCGTTAATTCTAATGCGTTTTGTAAACAAAGCAGCAATCCGTGGGCTATTAAGGACACTTTGCGATGCCTATCCATTTTCTATAACATGCCATTGTAACTACCATATCTTAGCGTTTGCATACAGCACCTAGAGTTGTGACCTTGAACGCTCCTTCATATGTAGATAACTCCTACAGGATAGAAAAGACGTTGAAGAGAAAACGATCTAAGTTTTACTGCAATTAGTATGCAACAGACGTACAAGTGAAAATGGATTTAGTTTTACTGCAATTACCATGCAGCAGAGCTGCCAAATAATGCCCAGATAATAAACGCGTTAATTCTAATGCGTTTTGTAAACAAAGCAGCAATCCGTGGGCTATTAAGGACACTTCGCGATGCCTATCCATGTTCAACACCATGTCAATGTTACTATCATATCTTAGGGTTCGCATAGAGCACAAAGAGCTGTGACCATGAACGCTCCTTCATTCGTAGATTACTGCTACACGATAGAAAAGACGTACAAGTGAAAATGGATTTAGTTTTACTGCAATTAGCATGCAGCAGAGCTGCCAAATAATGCTCAGATAATATACGCGATAATTCGAATGCGTTTTGTAAACAAAGCAGCAATCCGTGGGCTATTAAGGACACTTTGCGATGCCTATCCATTTTCTATACCATGCCATTGTTACTACCATATCTTAGCGTTCGCATACAGTACCTAGAGTTGTGACCTTGAACGCTCCCTCATAAGTAGATAACTCCTACACGATAGAAAAGGCGTTCAAGAGAAAACGGTCTAAGTTTTACTGCAATTAGTATGCAGCAGAGCTTTCAGAAAATGCCCAAATAATATACTCGTTAATTCGAACCCGTTTTGTACGCAAAGTAGCAATCCGCGGGCAATATAAAGCACTTAGCGATGTCTATCTATGTTCTATACCATGCCAATGTAACTATCATATCTTAGCGTTCGCATACAGCACCTAGAGTTGTGACCTTGAACGCTCCTTCATAAGTAGATAACTCCTACACGATAGAAAAGGCGTTCAAGAGAAAGCGGTCTAAGTTTTACTGCAATTAGTATGCAGCAGAGCTTTCAAAATGTACCCAATTAATATACACGTCAATTCTAACGCGTTTAGTACGCAAAGTAGCAATCCGCGGGCAATATAAGGCATTTAGCGATGTCTATCTATGTTCTATACCATGCCAATGTAACTATCATATCTTAGCGTTCGCATAGAGCACCTAAAGTTGTGACCTTGACCGCTCCTTCATAAGTAGATAACTACTACACAATAGAAAAGACGTACAAGTGAAAATGGATTTAGTTTTACTGCAATTACCATGCAGCAGAGCTGCCAAATAATGCCCAGATAATATACGCGTTAATTCTAATGCGTTTTGTAAACAAAGCAGCAATCAGTGGGCTATTAAGGACACTTCGCGATGCCTATCCATGTTCTACACCATGTCAATGTTACTATCATAACTTAGGGTTCGCATAGAGCACAAAGAGCTGTGACCTTGAACGCTCCTTCATTCGTAGATAACTGCTACACGATAGAAAAGACGTACAAGTGAAAATGGATTTAGTTTTACTGCAATTAGCATGCAGCAGAGCTGCCAAATAATGCTCAGATAATATACGCGATAATTCGAATGCGTTTTGTAAACAAAGCAGCAATCCGTGGGCTATTAAGGACACTTTGCGATGCCTATCCATTTTCTATACCATGCCATTGTTACTACCATATCTTTGCGTTCGCATACAGTACCTAGAGTTGTGACCTTGAACGCTCCCTCATAAGTAGATAACTCCTACACGATAGAAAAGGCGTTCAAGAGAAACCGGTCTAAGTTTTACTGCAATTAGTATGCAGCAGAGCTTTCAGAAAATGCCCAAATAATATACACGTTAATTCGAACCCGTTTTGTACGCAAAGTAGCAATCCGCGGGCAATATAAGGCATTTAGCGATGTCTATCTATGTTCAATACCATGCCAATGTAACTATCATATCTTAGCGTTCGCATACAGCACCTAGAGTTGTGACCTTGAACGCTCCTTCATAAGTAGATAACTCCTACACGATAGAAAAGACGTTCAAGAGAAAACGGTCTAAGATTTACTGCAATTAGTATGCAGCAGAGCTTTCAGAAAATGCCCAAATAATATTCACGTTAATTCGAACACGTTTTGTACGCAAAGTAGCAATCCGCGGGCAATATAAGGCATTTAGCGATGTCTATCCATGTTCTATACCATGCCAATGTAACTACCATATATTAGTTTTCGCATAGAGCACCTAGAGTTGTGACCTTGAACACTCCTTCATTAGTAGAAAACTCCTACACGATAGAAAAGACGTTCAAGAGAAAACGGTCTAAATTTTATTGCAATTAGTATGCAGCAGAGCTTTCAGAAAATGCCCAAATAATATACACGTTAATTCGAACCCGTTTTGTACGCAAAGCAGCAATCCGCGGGCAATATTAGCGATGTCTATCTATGTTCTATACCATGCCAATGTAACTATCATATCTTAGCGTTCGCATAGAGCACCTAGAGTTGTGACCTTGACCGCTCCTTCATAAGTAGATAACTACTACACAACAGAAAAGACGTACAAGTGAAAATGGATTTAGTTTTACCGCAATTACCATGCAGCAGAGCTGCCAAATAATGCCCAGATAATATACGCGTTAATTCTAATGCGTTTTGTAAACAAAGCAGCAATCCGTGGGCTATTAAGGACACTTCGCGATGCCTATCCATGTTCTACACCATGTCAATGTTACTATCATATCTTAGGGTTCGCATACAGTACCTAGAGTTGTGACCTTGAACGCTCCTTCATAAGTAGATAATTTCTACACGATAGAAAAGGCGTTCAAGAGAAAACGGTCTAAGTTTTACTGCAATTAGTATGCAGCAGAGCTTTCAGAAAATGCCCAAATAATATACACGTTAATTCGAACCCGTTTTGTACGCAAAGTAGCAATCCGCGGGCAATATAAGGCACTTAGCGATGTCTATCTATGTTCTATACCATGCCAATGTAACTATCATATCTTAGCGTTCGCAAACAGCACCTAGAGTTGTGACCTTGAACGCTCCTTTATAAGTAGATAACTCCTACACGATAGAAAAGACGTTCAAGAGAAAGCGGTCTAAGTTTTACTGCAATTAGTATGCAGCAGAGCTATCAAAAAGTACCCAATTAATATACACGTCAATTCGAACGCGTTTTGTACGCAAAGTAGCAATCCGCGGGCTATATAAGGCACTTCGCGATGTCTATCCATGTTCTATACCATGCCAATGTAACTACCATATATTAGCTTTCGCATAGAGCACCTAGAGTTGTGACCTTGAACACTCCTTCATTAGTAGAAAACTCCTACACGATAGAAAAGACGTTCAAGAGAAAACGGTCTAAATTTTATTGCAATTAGTATGCAGCAGAGCTTTCAGAAAATGCCCAATTAATATACACGTTAATTCGAACCCGTTTTGTACGCAAAGCAGCAATCCGCGGGCAATATTAGCGATGTCTATCTATGTTCTATACCATGCCAATGTAACTATCATATCTTAGCGTTCGCATACAGCACCTAGAGTTGTGACCTTGAACGCTCCTTCATAAGTAGATAACTCCTACACGATATAAGAGACGTTCAAGAGAAAGCGGTCTAAGTTTTACTGCAATTAGTATGCAGCAGAGCTTTCAAAATGTACCCAATTAATATACACGTCAATTCTAACGCGTTTTGTACGCAAAGTAGCAATCCGCGGGCTATATAAGGCACTTCGCGATGTCTATCCATGTTCTATACCATGCCAATGTAACTATCATATCTTAGCGTTCGCATAGAGCACCTAGAGTTGTGACCTTGAACGCTCCTTCATATGTAGATAACTCCTACACGATAGAAAAGACGTTGAAGAGAAAACGGTCTAAGTTTTACTGCAATTAGTATGCAGCAGAGCTTTCAGTAAATGCCCAAATAATATACACGTTAATTCGAACGCGTTTTGTACGCAAAGTAGCAATCCGCGGGTAATATAAGGCACTTCACGATGTCTATCCATGTTCTATACCATGCCAATGTAACTATCATATCTTAGCGTTCGCATAGAGCACCTAGAGTTGTGACCTTGACCGCTCCTTCATAAGTAGATAACTACTACACAATAGAAAAGACGTACAAGTGAAAATGGATTTAGTTTTACCGCAATTACCATGCAGCAGAGCTGCCAAATAATGCCCAGATAATATATGAGTTAATTCTAATGCGTTTTGTAAACAAAGTAGCAATCCGTGGGCTATTAAGGACACTTCGCGATGCCTATCCATGTTCTACACCATGTCAATGTTACTATCATATCTTAGGGATCGCATAGAGCACAAAGAGCTGTGACCTTGAACGCTCCTTCATTCGTAGATTACTGCTACACGATAGAAAAGACGTACAAGTGAAAATGGATTTAGTTTTACTGCAATTAGAATGCAGCAGAGCTGCCAAATATTGCCCAGATAATATACGCGTTAATTCGAATGCGTTTTGTAAACAAAGCAGCAATCCGTGGGCTATTAAGGACACTTCGCGATGCCTATCCATTTTCTATACCATGCCATTGTAACTACCATATCTTAGCGTTCGCACACAGTACCTATAGTTGTGACCTTGAACGCTCCTTCATAAGTAGATAACTCCTACACGATAGAAAAGGCGTTCAAGAAAAAACGGTCTAAGTTTTACTGCAATTAGTATGCAGCAGAGCTTTCAGAAAATGCCCAAATAATATACACGTCAATTCGAACGCGTTTTGTACGCAAAGTAGCAATCCGCGGGCTATATAAGGCACTTCGCGATGTCTATCCATGTTCTATACCATGCCAATGTAACTACCATATATATATTAACGTACGTATAGAGCACCTAGAGTTGTGACCTTGAACACTCCTTCATTAGTAGAAAACTCCTACACGATAGAAAAGACGTTCAAGAGAAAACGATCTAAATTTTATTGCAATTAGTATGCAGCAGAGCTTTCAGAAAATGCCCAATTAATATACACGTTAATTCGAACCCGCTTTGTACGCAAAGCAGCAATCCGCGGGCAATATTAGCGATGTCTATCTATGTTCTATACCATGCCAATGTAACTATCATATCTTAGCGTTCGCATACAGCACCTAGAGTTGTGACCTTGAACGCTCCTTCATAAGTAGATAACTCCTTCACGATAGAAAAGACGTTCAAGAGAAAACGGTCTAAGTTTTACTGCAATTAGTATGCAGCAGAGCTTTCGAAAAGTACCCAATTAATATACACGTCAATTCGAACGCGTTTTGTACGCAAAGTATCAATCCGCGGGCAATATAAGGCACTTAGCGATGTCTATCTATGTTCTATACCATGCCAATGTAACTATCATATCTTAGCGTTCGCATAGAGCACCTAGAGTTGTGACCTTGAACGCTCCTTCATAAGTAGATAACTACTACACAATAGAAAAGACGTACAAGTGAAAATGGATTTAGTTTTACGGCAATTAGCATGCAGCAGAGCTGCCAAATAATGCCCAGATAATATACGCGTTAATTCTAATGCGTTTTGTAAACAAAGCAGCAATCCGTGGGCTATTAAGGACACTTTGCGATGCCTATCCATTTTCTATAACATGCCATTGTAACTACCATATCTTAGCGTTTGCATACAGCACCTAGAGTTGTGACCTTGAACGCTCCTTCATATGTAGATAACTCCTACAGGATAGAAAAGACGTTGAAGAGAAAACGATCTAAGTTTTACTGCAATTAGTATGCAACAGACGTACAAGTGAAAATGGATTTAGTTTTACTGCAATTACCATGCAGCAGAGCTGCCAAATAATGCCCAGATAATAAACGCGTTAATTCTAATGCGTTTTGTAAACAAAGCAGCAATCCGTGGGCTATTAAGGACACTTCGCGATGCCTATCCATGTTCAACACCATGTCAATGTTACTATCATATCTTAGGGTTCGCATAGAGCACAAAGAGCTGTGACCATGAACGCTCCTTCATTCGTAGATTACTGCTACACGATAGAAAAGACGTACAAGTGAAAATGGATTTAGTTTTACTGCAATTAGCATGCAGCAGAGCTGCCAAATAATGCTCAGATAATATACGCGATAATTCGAATGCGTTTTGTAAACAAAGCAGCAATCCGTGGGCTATTAAGGACACTTTGCGATGCCTATCCATTTTCTATACCATGCCATTGTTACTACCATATCTTAGCGTTCGCATACAGTACCTAGAGTTGTGACCTTGAACGCTCCCTCATAAGTAGATAACTCCTACACGATAGAAAAGCCGTTCAAGAGAAAACGGTCTAAGTTTTACTGAAATTAGTATGCAGCAGAGCTTTCAGAAAATGCCCAAATAATATACACGTTAATTCGAACCCGTTTTGTACGCAAAGTAGCAATCCGCGGGCAATATAAGGCACTTAGCGATGTCTATCTATGTTCTATACCATGCCAATGTAACTATCATATCTTAGCGTTCGCATACAGCACCTAGAGTTGTGACCTTGAACGCTCCTTTATAAGTAGATAACTCCTACACGATAGAAAAGACGTTCAAGAGAAAGCGGTCTAAGTTTTACTGCAATTAGTTTGCAGCAGAGCTATCAAAAAGTACCCAATTAATATACACGTCAATTCGAACGCGTTTTGTACGCAAAGTAGCAATCCGCGGGCTATATAAGGCACTTCGCGATGTCTATCCATGTTCTATACCATGCCAATGTAACTACCATATATTAGCTTTCGCATAGAGCACCTAGAGTTGTGACCTTGAACACTCCTTCATTAGTAGAAAACTCCTACACGATAGAAAAGACGTTCAAGAGAAAACGGTCTAAATTTTATTGCAATGAGTATGCAGCAGAGCTTTCAGAAAATGCCCAATTAATATACACGTTAATTCGAACCCGTTTTGTACGCAAAGCAGCAATCCGCGGGCAATATTAGCGATGTCTATCTATGTTCTATACCATGCCAATGTAACTATCATATCTTAGCGTTCGCATACAGCACCTAGAGTTGTGACCTTGAACGCTCCTTCATAAGTAGATAACTCCTACACGATATAAGAGACGTTCAAGAGAAAGCGGTCTAAGTTTTACTGCAATTAGTATGCAGCAGAGCTTTCAAAATGTACCCAATTAATATACACGTCAATTCTAACGCGTTTTGTACGCAAAGTAGCAATCCGCGGGCTATATAAGGCACTTCGCGATGTCTATCCATGTTCTATACCATGCCAATGTAACTATCATATCTTAGCGTTCGCATAGAGCACCTAGAGTTGTGACCTTGACCGCTCCTTCATAAGTAGATAACTACTACACAATAGAAAAGACGTACAAGTGAAAATGGATTTAGTTTTACTGCAATTACCATGCAGCAGAGCTGCCAAATAATGCCCAGATAATATACGCGTTAATTCGAATGCGTTTTGTAAACAAAGCAGCAATCCGTGGGCTATTAAGGACACTTCGCGATGCCTATCCATTTTCTATACCATGCCAATGTAACTATCATATCTTAGCGTTCGCATAGAGCACCTAGAGTTGTGACCTTGAACGCTCCTTTATAAGTAGATAACTACAACACAATAGAAAAGACGTACAAGTGAAAATGGATTTAGTTTTACGGCAATTAGCATGCAGCAGAGCTGCCAAATAATGCCCAGATAATATACGCGTTAATTCTAATGCGTTTAATAAACAAAGCAGCAATCCGTGGGCTATTAAGGACACTTTGCGATGCCTATCCATTTTCTATAACATGCCATTGTAACTACCATATCTTAGCGTTTGCATACAGCACCTAGAGTTGTGACCTTGAACGCTCCTTCATATGTAGATAACTCCTACACGATAGAAAAGACGTTGAAGAGAAAACGGTCTAAGTTTTACTGCAATTAGTATGCAGCAGAGCTTTCAGTAAATGCCCAAATAATATACACGTTAATTCGAACGCGTTTTGTACGCAAAGTAGCAATCCGCGGGTAATATAAGGCACTTCACGATGTCTATCCATGTTCTATACCATGCCAATGTAACTATCATATCTTAGCGTTCGCATAGAGCACCTAGAGTTGTGACCTTGACCGCTCCTTCATAAGTAGATAACTACTACACAATAGAAAAGACGTACAAGTGAAAATGGATTTAGTTTTACCGCAATTACCATGCAGCAGAGCTGCCAAATAATGCCCAGATAATATATGAGTTAATTCTAATGCGTTTTGTAAACAAAGCAGCAATCCGTGGGCTATTAAGGACACTTCGCGATGCCTATCCATGTTCTACACCATGTCAATGTTACTATCATATCTTAGGGATCGCATAGAGCACAAAGAGCTGTGACCTTGAACGCTCCTTCATTCGTAGATTACTGCTACACGATAGAAAAGACGTACAAGTGAAAATGGATTTAGTTTTACTGCAATTAGAATGCAGCAGAGCTGCCAAATATTGCCCAGATAATATACGCGTTAATTCGAATGCGTTTTGTAAACAAAGCAGCAATCCGTGGGCTATTAAGGACACTTCGCGATGCCTATCCATTTTCTATACCATGCCATTGTAACTACCATATCTTAGCGTTCGCACACAGTACCTAGAGTTGTGACCTTGAACGCTCCTTCATAAGTAGAAAACTCCTACACGATAGAAAAGGCGTTCAAGAAAAAACGGTCTAAGTTTTACTGCAATTAGTATGCAGCAGAGCTTTCAGAAAATGCCCAAATAATATACACGTCAATTCGAACGCGTTTTGTACGCAAAGTAGCAATCCGCGGGCTATATAAGGCACTTCGCGATGTCTATCCATGTTCTATACCATGCCAATGTAACTACCATATATATATTAACGTACGTATAGAGCACCTAGAGTTGTGACCTTGAACACTCCTTCATTAGTAGAAAACTCCTACACGATAGAAAAGACGTTCAAGAGAAAACGATCTAAATTTTATTGCAATTAGTATGCAGCAGAGCTTTCAGAAAATGCCCAATTAATATACACGTTAATTCGAACCCGTTTTGTACGCAAAGCAGCAATCCGCGGGCAATATTAGCGATGTCTATCTATGTTCTATACCATGCCAATGTAACTATCATATCTTAGCGTTCGCATACAGCACCTAGAGTTGTGACCTTGAACGCTCCTTCATAAGTAGATAACTCCTTCACGATAGAAAAGACGATCAAGAGAAAACGGTCTAAGTTTTACTGCAATTAGTATGCAGCAGAGCTTTCGAAAAGTACCCAATTAATATACACGTCAATTCGAACGCGTTTTGTACGCAAAGTATCAATCCGCGGGCAATATAAGGCACTTAGCGATGTCTATCTATGATCTATACCATGCCAATGTAACTATCATATCTTAGCGTTCGCATAGAGCACCTAGAGTTGTGACCTTGAACGCTCCTTCATAAGTAGATAACTACTACACAATAGAAAAGACGTACAAGTGAAAATGGATTTAGTTTTACGGCAATTAGCATGCAGCAGAGCTGCCAAATAATGCCCAGATAATATACGCGTTAATTCTAATGCGTTTTGTAAACAAAGCAGCAATCCGTGGGCTATTAAGGACACTTTGCGATGCCTATCCATTTTCTATAACATGCCATTGTAACTACCATATCTTAGCGTTTGCATACAGCACCTAGAGTTGTGACCTTGAACGCTCCTTCATATGTAGATAACTCCTACAGGATAGAAAAGACGTTGAAGAGAAAACGATCTAAGTTTTACTGCAATTAGTATGCAACAGACGTACAAGTGAAAATGGATTTAGTTTTACTGCAATTACCATGCAGCAGAGCTGCCAAATAATGCCCAGATAATAAACGCGTTAATTCTAATGCGTTTTGTAAACAAAGCAGCAATCCGTGGGCTATTAAGGACACTTCGCGATGCCTATCCATGTTCAACACCATGTCAATGTTACTATCATATCTTAGGGTTCGCATAGAGCACAAAGAGCTGTGACCATGAACGCTCCTTCATTCGTAGATTACTGCTACACGATAGAAAAGACGTACAAGTGAAAATGGATTTAGTTTTACTGCAATTAGCATGCAGCAGAGCTGCCAAATAATGCTCAGATAATATACGCGATAATTCGAATGCGTTTTGTAAACAAAGCAGCAATCCGTGGGCTATTAAGGACACTTTGCGATGCCTATCCATTTTCTATACCATGCCATTGTTACTACCATATCTTAGCGTTCGCATACAGTACCTAGAGTTGTGACCTTGAACGCTCCCTCATAAGTAGATAACTCCTACACGATAGAAAAGGCGTTCAAGAGAAAACGGTCTAAGTTTTACTGCAATTGGTATGCAGCAGAGCTTTCAGAAAATGCCCAAATAATATACTCGTTAATTCGAACCCGTTTTGTACGCAAAGTAGCAATCCGCGGGCAATATAAAGCACTTAGCGATGTCTATCTATGTTCTATACCATGCCAATGTAACTATCATATCTTAGCGTTCGCATACAGCACCTAGAGTTGTGACCTTGAACGCTCCTTCATAAGTAGATAACTCCTACACGATAGAAAAGGCGTTCAAGAGAAAGCGGTCTAAGTTTTACTGCAATTAGTATGCAGCAGAGCTTTCAAAATGTACCCAATTAATATACACGTCAATTCTAACGCGTTTAGTACGCAAAGTTGCAATCCGCGGGCAATATAAGGCATTTAGCGATGTCTATCTATGTTCTATACCATGCCAATGTAACTATCATATCTTAGCGTTCGCATAGAGCACCTAAAGTTGTGACCTTGACCGCTCCTTCATAAGTAGATAACTACTACACAATAGAAAAGACGTACAAGTGAAAATGGATTTAGTTTTACTGCAATTACCATGCAGCAGAGCTGCCAAATAATGCCCAGATAATATACGCGTTAATTCTAATGCGTTTTGTAAACAAAGCAGCAATCAGTGGGCTATTAAGGACACTTCGCGATGCCTATCCATGTTCTACACCATGTCAATGTTACTATCATAACTTAGGGTTCGCATAGAGCACAAAGAGCTGTGACCTTGAACGCTCCTTCATTCGTAGATAACTGCTACACGATAGAAAAGACGTACAAGTGAAAATGGATTTAGTTTTACTGCAATTAGCATGCAGCAGAGCTGCCAAATAATGATCAGATAATATACGCGATAATTCGAATGCGTTTTGTAAACAAAGCAGCAATCCGTGGGCTATTAAGGACACTTTGCGATGCCTATCCATTTTCTATACCATGCCATTGTTACTACCATATCTTAGCGTTCGCATACAGTACCTAGAGTTGTGACCTTGAACGCTCCCTCATAAGTAGATAACTCCTACACGATAGAAAAGGCGTTCAAGAGAAACCGGTCTAAGTTTTACTGCAATTAGTATGCAGCAGAGCTTTCAGAAAATGCCCAAATAATATACACGTTAATTCGAACCCGTTTTGTACGCAAAGTAGCAATCCGCGGGCAATATAAGGCATTTAGCGATGTCTATCTATGTTCAATACCATGCCAATGTAACTATCATATCTTAGCGTTCGCATACAGCACCTAGAGTTGTGACCTTGAACGCTCCTTCATAAGTAGATAACTCCTACACGATAGAAAAGACGTTCAAGAGAAAACGGTCTAAGATTTACTGCAATTAGTATGCAGCAGAGCTTTCAGAAAATGCCCAAATAATATACACGTTAATTCGAACCCGTTTTGTACGCAAAGCAGCAATCCGCGGGCAATATTAGCGATGTCTATCTATGTTCTATACCATGCCAATGTAACTATCATATCTTAGCGTTCGCATAGAGCACCTAGAGTTGTGACCTTGACCGCTCCTTCATAAGTAGATAACTACTACACAACAGAAAAGACGTACAAGTGAAAATGGATTTAGTTTTACCGCAATTACCATGCAGCAGAGCTGCCAAATAATGCCCAGATAATATACGCGTTAATTCTAATGCGTTTTGTAAACAAAGCAGCAATCCGTGGGCTATTAAGGACACTTCGCGATGCCTATCCATGTTCTACACCATGTCAATGTTACTATCATATCTTAGGGTTCGCATACAGTACCTAGAGTTGTGACCTTGAACGCTCCTTCATAAGTAGATAACTTCTACACGATAGAAAAGGCGTTCAAGAGAAAACGGTCTAAGTTTTACTGCAATTAGTATGCAGCAGAGCTTTCAGAAAATGCCCAAATAATATACACGTTAATTCGAACCCGTTTTGTACGCAAAGTAGCAATCCGCGGGCAATATAAGGCACTTAGCGATGTCTATCTATGTTCTATACCATGCCAATGTAACTATCATATCTTAGCGTTCGCAAACAGCACCTAGAGTTGTGACCTTGAACGCTCCTTTATAAGTAGATAACTCCTACACGATAGAAAAGACGTTCAAGAGAAAGCGGTCTAAGTTTTACTGCAATTAGTATGCAGCAGAGCTATCAAAAAGTACCCAATTAATATACACGTCAATTCGAACGCGTTTTGTACGCAAAGTAGCAATCCGCGGGCTATATAAGGCACTTCGCGATGTCTATCCATGTTCTATACCATGCCAATGTAACTACCATATATTAGCTTTCGCATAGAGCACCTAGAGTTGTGACCTTGAACACTCCTTCATTAGTAGAAAACTCCTACACGATAGAAAAGACGTTCAAGAGAAAACGGTCTAAATTTTATTGCAATTAGTATGCAGCAGAGCTTTCAGAAAATGCCCAATTAATATACACGTTAATTCGAACCCGTTTTGTACGCAAAGCAGCAATCCGCGGGCAATATTAGCGATGTCTATCTATGTTCTATACCATGCCAATGTAACTATCATATCTTAGCGTTCGCATACAGCACCTAGAGTTGTGACCTTGAACGCTCCTTCATAAGTAGATAACTCCTACACGATATAAGAGACGTTCAAGAGAAAGCGGTCTAAGTTTTACTGCAATTAGTATGCAGCAGAGCTTTCAAAATGTACCCAATTAATATACACGTCAATTCTAACGCGTTTTGTACGCAAAGTAGCAATCCGCGGGCTATATAAGGCACTTCGCGATGTCTATCCATGTTCTATACCATGCCAATGTAACTATCATATCTTAGCGTTCGCATAGAGCACCTAGAGTTGTGACCTTGACCGCTCCTTCATAAGTAGATAACTACTACACAATAGAAAAGACGTACAAGTGAAAATGGATTTAGTTTTACTGCAATTACCATGCAGCAGAGCTGCCAAATAATGCCCAGATAATATACGCGTTAATTCGAATGCGTTTTGTAAACAAAGCAGCAATCCGTGGGCTATTAAGGACACTTCGCGATGCCTATCCATTTTCTATACCATGCCAATGTAACTATCATATCTTAGCGTTCGCATAGAGCACCTAGAGTTGTGACCTTGAACGCTCCTTTATAAGTAGATAACTACAACACAATAGAAAAGACGTACAAGTGAAAATGGATTTAGTTTTACGGCAATTAGCATGCAGCAGAGCTGCCAAATAATGCCCAGATAATATACGCGTTAATTCTAATGCGTTTAATAAACAAAGCAGCAATCCGTGGGCTATTAAGGACACTTTGCGATGCCTATCCATTTTCTATACCATGCCATTGTAACTACCATATCTCAGCGTTCGCATACAGTACCTAGAGTTGTGACCTTGAACGCTCCTTCATAAGTAGATAACTCCTACACGATAGAAAAGGCGTTCAAGAGAAAACGGTCTAAGTTTTACTGCAATTAGTATGCAGCAGAGCTTTCAGAAAATGCCCAAATAATATCCACGTTAATTCGAACCCGTTTTGTACGCAAAGTAGCAATCCGCGGGCAATATAAAGCACTTAGCGATGTCTATCTATGTTCTATACCATGCCAATGTAACTATCATATCTTAGCGTTCGCATACAGCACCTAGAGTTGTGACCTTGAACGCTCCTTCATAAGTAGATAACTCCTACACGACAGAAAAGACGTTCAAGAGAAAGCGGTCTAAGTTTTACTGCAATTAGTATGCAGCAGAGCTTTCAAAAAGTACCCAATTAATATACACGTCAATTCGAACGCGTTTTGTACGCAAAGTGTCAATCCGCGGGCTATATAAGGCACTTCGCGATGTCTATACATGTTCTATACCATGCCAGTGTAACTATCATAACTTAGCGTTCGCATAGAGCACCTAGAGTTGTGACCTTGACCGCTCCTTCATAAGTAGATAACTACTACACAATAGAAAAGACGTACAAGTGAAAATGGATTTAGTTTTACTGCAATTAGAATGCAGCAGAGCTGCCAAATAATGCCCAGATAATATACGCGTTAATTCGAATGCGTTTTGTAAATAAAGCAGCAATCCGTGGGCTATTAAGGACACTTCGCGATGCCTATCCATTTTCTATACCATGCCAATGTAACTATCATATCTTAGCGTTCGCATAGAGCACCTAGAGTTGTGACCTTGAACGCTCCTTCATAAGTAGATAACTACTACACAATAGAAAAGACGTACAAGTGAAAATGGATTTAGTTTTACGGCAATTAGCATGCAGCAGAGCTGCCAAATAATGCCCAGATAATATACGTGTTAATTCTAATGCGTTTTGTAAACAAAGCAGCAATCCGTGGGCTATTAAGGACACTTTGCGATGCCTATCCATTTTCTATAACATGCCATTGTAACTACCATATCTTAGCGTTTGCATACAGCACCTAGACATGTGACCTTGAACGCTCCTTCATATGTAGATAACTCCTACACGATAGAAAAGACGTTCAAGAGAAAACGGTCTATGTTTTACTGCAATTAGTATGCAGCAGAGCTTTCAGAAAATGCCCAAATAATATACACGTTAATTCGAACCCGTTTTGTACGCAAAGTAGCAATCCGCGGGCAATATAAAGCACTTAGCGATGTCTATCTATGTTCTATACCATGCCAATGTAACTATCATATCTTAGCGTTCGCATAGAGCACCTATAGTTGTGACCTTGACCGCTCCTTCATAAGTAGATAACTACTACACAATAGAAAAGACGTACAAGTGAAAATGGATTTAGTTTTACTGCAATTACCATTCAGCAGAGCTGCCAAATAATGCCCAGATAATAAACGCGTTAATTCTAATGCGTTTTGTAAACAAAGCAGCAATCCGTGGGCTATTAAGGACACTTCGCGATGCCTATCCTTGTTCTACACCATGTCAATGTTACTATCATATCTTAGGGTTCGCATAGAGCACAAAGAGCTGTGACCATGAACGCTCCTTCATTCGTAGATTACTGCTACACGATAGAAAAGACGTACAAGTGAAAATGGATTTAGTTTTACTGCAATTACCATGCAGCAGAGCTGCCAAATAATGCCCAGATAATATACGCGTTAATTCTAATGCGTTTTGTAAACAAAGCAGCAATCCGTGGGCTATTAAGGACACTTTGCGATGCCTATCCATTTTCTATACCATGCCATTGTTACTACCATATCTTAGCGTTCGCATACAGTACCTAGAGTTGTGACCTTGAACGCTCCTTCATAAGTAGATAACTCCTACACGATAGAAAAGGCGTTCAAGAGAAAACGGTCTAAGTTTTACTGCAATTAGTATGCAGCAGAGCTTTCAGAAAATGCCCAAATAATATACACGTTAATTCGAACCCGTTTTGTACGCAAAGTAGCAATCCGCGGGCAATATAAGGCATTTAGCGATGTCTATCTATGTTCTATACCATGCCAATGTAACTATCATTTCTTAGCGTTCGCATACAGCACCTAGAGTTGTGACCTTGAACGCTCCTTCATAAGTAGATAACTCCTACACGATAGAAAAGACGTTCAAGGGAAAACGGTCTAAGATTTACTGCAATTAGTATGCAGCAGAGCTTTCAGAAATTGCCCAAATAATATACACGTTAATTCGAACCCGTTTTGTACGCAAAGTAGCAATCCGCGGGCAATATAAGGCATTTAGCGATGTCTATCTATGTTCTATACCATGCCAATGTAACTATCATATCTTAGCGTTCGCATAGAGCACCTAGAGTTGTGACCTTGACCGCTCCTTCATAAGTAGATAACTACTACACAATAGAAAAGACGTACAAGTGAAAATGGATTTAGTTTTACCGCAATTACCATGCAGCAGAGCTGCCAAATAATGCCCAGATAATATACGAGTTAATTCTAATGCGTTTTGTAAACAAAGCAGCAATCCGTGGGCTATTAAGCACACTTCGCGATGCCTATCCATGTTCTACACCATGTCAATGTTACTATCATATCTTAGGGTTAGCATAGAGCACCTAGAGTTGTGACCTTGACCGCTCCTTCATAAGTAGATAACTACTACACAATAGAAAAGACGTACAAGTGAAAATGGATTTAGTTTTACCGCAATTAGCATGCAGCAGAGCTGCCAAATATTGCCCAGATAATATACGCGTTAATTCGAATGCGTTTTGTAAACAAAGCAGCAATCCGTGGGCTATTAAGGACACTTCGCGATGCCTATCCATTTTCTATACCATGCCATTGTAACCACCATATCTTAGCGTTCGCATACAGTACCTAGAGTTGTGACCTTGAACGCTCCTTCATAAGTAGATAACTCCTACACGATTGAAAAGGCGTTCAAGAGAAAACGGTCTAAGTTTTACTGCAATTAGTATGCAGCAGAGCTTTCAGAAAATGCCCAAATAATATACACGTTAATTCGAACCCGTTTTGTACGCAAAGTAGCAATCCGCGGGCAATATAAAGCACTTAGCGATGTCTATCTATGTTCTATACCATGCCAATGTAACTATCATATCTTAGCGTTCGCATACAGCACCTAGAGTTGTGACCTTGAACGCTCCTTCATAAGTAGATAACTCCTACACGACAGAAAAGACGTTCAAGAGAAAGCGGTCTAAGTTTTACTGCAATTAGTATGCAGCAGAGCTTTCAAAAAGTACCCAATTAATATACACGTCAATTCGAACGCGTTTTGTACGCAAAGTGTCAATCCGCGGGCTATATAAGGCACTTCGCGATGTCTATACATGTTCTATACCATGTCAATGTAACTATCATATCTTAGCGTTCGCATAGAGCACCTAGAGTTGTGACCTTGACCGCTCCTTCATAAGTAGATAACTACTACACAATAGAAAAGACGTACAAGTGAAAATGGATTTAGTTTTACGGCAATTAGCATGCAGCAGAGCTGCCAAATAATGCCCAGATAATATACGTGTTAATTCTAATGCGTTTTGTAAACAAAGCAGCAATCCGTGGGCTATTAAGGACACTTTGCGATGCCTATCCATTTTCTATAACATGCCATTGTAACTACCATATCTTAGCGTTTGCATACAGCACCTAGAGTTGTGACCTTGAACGCTCCTTCATATGTAGATAACTCCTACACGATAGAAAAGACGTTCAAGAGAAAACGGTCTAAGTTTTACTGCAATTAGTATGCAGCAGAGCTTTCAGTAAATGCCCAAATAATATACACGTTAATTCGAACGCGTTTTGTACGCAAAGTAGCAATCCGCGGGTAATATAAGGCACTTCACGATGTCTATCCATGTTCTATACCATGCCAATGTAACTATCATATCTTAGCGTTCGCATAGAGCACCTAGAGTTGTGACCTTGACCGCTCCTTCATAAGTAGATAACTACTACACAATAGAAAAGACGTACAAGTGAAAATGGATTTAGTTTTACCGCAATTACCATGCAGCAGATCTGCCAAATAATGCCCAGATAATATATGAGTTAATTCTAATGCGTTTTGTAAACAAAGCAGCAATCCATGGGCTATTAAGGACACTTCGCGATGCCTATCCATGTTCTACACCATGTCAATGTTACTATCATATCTTAGGGATCGCATAGAGCACAAAGAGCTGTGACCTTGAACGCTCCTTCATTCGTAGATTACTGCTACACGATAGAAAAGACGTACAAGTGAAAATGGATTTAGTTTTACTGCAATTAGAATGCAGCAGAGCTGCCAAATATTGCCCAGATAATATACGCGTTAATTCGAATGCGTTTTGTAAACAAAGCAGCAATCCGTGGGCTATTAAGGACACTTCGCGATGCCTATCCATTTTCTATACCATGCCATTGTAACTACCATATCTTAGCGTTCGCACACAGTACCTAGAGTTGTGACCTTGAACGCTCCTTCATAAGTAGAAAACTCCTACACGATAGAAAAGGCGTTCAAGAAAAAACGGTCTAAGTTTTACTGCAATTAGTATGCAGCAGAGCTTTCAGAAAATGCCCAAATAATATACACGTCAATTCGAACGCGTTTTGTACGCAAAGTAGCAATCCGCGGGCTATATAAGGCACTTCGCGATGTCTATCCATGTTCTATACCATGCCAATGTAACTACCATATATATATTAACGTACGTATAGAGCACCTAGAGTTGTGACCTTGAACACTCCTTCATTAGTAGAAAACTTCTACACGATAGAAAATACGTTCAAGAGAAAACGATCTAAATTTTATTGCAATTAGTATGCAGCAGAGCTTTCAGAAAATGCCCAATTAATATACACGTTAATTCGAACCCGTTTTGTACGCAAAGCAGCAATCCGCGGGCAATATTAGCGATGTCTATCTATGTTCTATACCATGCCAATGTAACTATCATATCTTAGCGTTCGCATACAGCACCTAGAGTTGTGACCTTGAACGCTCCTTCATAAGTAGATAACTCCTTCACGATAGAAAAGACGTTCAAGAGAAAACGGTCTAAGTTTTACTGCAATTAGTATGCAGCAGAGCTTTCGAAAAGTACCCAATTAATATACACGTCAATTCGAACGCGTTTTGTACGCAAAGTATCAATCCGCGGGCAATATAAGGCACTTAGCGATGTCTATCTATGATCTATACCATGCCAATGTAACTATCATATCTTAGCGTTCGCATAGAGCACCTAGAGTTGTGACCTTGAACGCTCCTTCATAAGTAGATAACTACTACACAATAGAAAAGACGTACAAGTGAAAATGGATTTAGTTTTACGGCAATTAGCATGCAGCAGAGCTGCCAAATAATGCCCAGATAATATACGCGTTAATTCTAATGCGTTTTGTAAACAAAGCAGCAATCCGTGGGCTATTAAGGACACTTTGCGATGCCTATCCATTTTCTATAACATGCCATTGTAACTACCATATCTTAGCGTTTGCATACAGCACCTAGAGTTGTGACCTCGAACGCTCCTTCATATGTAGATAACTCCTACAGGATAGAAAAGACGTTGAAGAGAAAACGATCTAAGTTTTACTGCAATTAGTATGCAACAGACGTACAAGTGAAAATGGATTTAGTTTTACTGCAATTACCATGCAGCAGAGCTGCCAAATAATGCCCAGATAATAAACGCGTTAATTCTAATGCGTTTTGTAAACAAAGCAGCAATCCGTGGGCTATTAAGGACACTTCGCGATGCCTATCCATGTTCAACACCATGTCAATGTTACTATCATATCTTAGGGTTCGCATAGAGCACAAAGAGCTGTGACCATGAACGCTCCTTCATTCGTAGATTACTGCTACACGATAGAAAAGACGTACAAGTGAAAATGGATTTAGTTTTACTGCAATTAGCATGCAGCAGAGCTGCCAAATAATGCTCAGATAATATACGCGATAATTCGAATGCGTTTTGTAAACAAAGCAGCAATCCGTGGGCTATTAAGGACACTTTGCGATGCCTATCCATTTTCTATACCATGCCATTGTTACTACCATATCTTAGCGTTCGCATACAGTACCTAGAGTTGTGACCTTGAACGCTCCCTCATAAGTAGATAACTCCTACACGATAGAAAAGGCGTTCAAGAGAAAACGGTCTAAGTTTTACTGCAATTAGTATGCAGCAGAGCTTTCAGAAAATGCCCAAATAATATACACGTTAATTCGAACCCGTTTTGTACGCAAAGTAGCAATCCGCGGGCAATATAAAGCACTTAGCGATGTCTATCTATGTTCTATACCATGCCAATGTAACTATCATATCTTAGCGTTCGCATACAGCACCTAGAGTTGTGACCTTGAACGCTCCTTCATAAGTAGATAACTCCTACACGATAGAAAAGGCGTTCAAGAGAAAGCGGTCTAAGTTTTACTGCAATTAGTATGCAGCAGAGCTTTCAAAATGTACCCAATTAATATACACGTCAGTTCTAACGCGTTTAGTACGCAAAGTAGCAATCCGCGGGCAATATAAGGCATTTAGCGATGTCTATCTATGTTCTATACCATGCCAATGTAACTATCATATCTTAGCGTTCGCATAGAGCACCTAAAGTTGTGACCTTGACCGCTCCTTCATAAGTAGATAACTACTACACAATAGAAAAGACGTACAAGTGAAAATGGATTTAGTTTTACTGCAATTACCATGCAGCAGAGCTGCCAAATAATGCCCAGATAATATACGCGTTAATTCTAATGCGTTTTGTAAACAAAGCAGCAATCAGTGGGCTATTAAGGACACTTCGCGATGCCTATCCATGTTCTACACCATGTCAATGTTACTATCATAACTTAGGGTTCGCATAGAGCACAAAGAGCTGTGACGTTGAACGCTCCTTCATTCGTAGATAACTGCTACACGATAGAAAAGACGTACAAGTGAAAATGGATTTAGTTTTACTGCAATTAGCATGCAGCAGAGCTGCCAAATAATGCTCAGATAATATACGCGATAATTCGAATGCGTTTTGTAAACAAAGCAGCAATCCGTGGGCTATTAAGGACACTTTGCGATGCCTATCCATTTTCTATACCATGCCATTGTTACTACCATATCTTAGCGTTCGCATACAGTACCTAGAGTTGTGACCTTGAACGCTCCCTCATCAGTAGATAACTCCTACACGATAGAAAAGGCGTTCAAGAGAAACCGGTCTAAGTTTTACTGCAATTAGTATGCAGCAGAGCTTTCAGAAAATGCCCAAATAATATACACGTTAATTCGAACCCGTTTTGTACGCAAAGTAGCAATCCGCGGGCAATATAAGGCATTTAGCGATGTCTATCTATGTTCAATACCATGCCAATGTAACTATCATATCTTAGCGTTCGCATACAGCACCTAGAGTTGTGACCTTGAACGCTCCTTCATAAGTAGATAACTCCTACACGATAGAAAAGACGTTCAAGAGAAAACGGTCTAAGATTTACTGCAATTAGTATGCAGCAGAGCTTTCAGAAAATGCCCAAATAATATTCACGTTAATTCGAACACGTTTTGTACGCAAAGTAGCAATCCGCGGGCAATATAAGGCATTTAGCGATGTCTATCCATGTTCTATACCATGCCAATGTAACTACCATATATTAGCTTTCGCATAGAGCACCTAGAGTTGTGACCTTGAACGCTCCTTCATAAGTAGATAACTCCTACACGATAGAAAAGACGTTCAAGAGAAAACGGTCTAAGATTTACTGCAATTAGTATGCAGCAGAGCTTTCAGAAAATGCCCAAATAATATACACGTTAATTCGAACCCGTTTTGTACGCAAAGCAGCAATCCGCGGGCAATATTAGCGATGTCTATCTATGTTCTATACCATGCCAATGTAACTATCATATCTTAGCGTTCGCATAGAGCACCTAGAGTTGTGACCTTGACCGCTCCTTCATAAGTAGATAACTACTACACAACAGAAAAGACGTACAAGTGAAAATGGATTTAGTTTTACCGCAATTACCATGCAGCAGAGCTGCCAAATAATGCCCAGATAATATACGCGTTAATTCTAATGCGTTTTGTAAACAAAGCAGCAATCCGTGGGCTATTAAGGACACTTCGCGATGCCTATCCATGTTCTACACCATGTCAATGTTACTATCATATCTTAGGGTTCGCATACAGTACCTAGAGTTGTGACCTTGAACGCTCCTTCATAAGTAGATAACTTCTACACGATAGAAAAGGCGTTCAAGAGAAAACGGTCTAAGTTTTACTGCAATTAGTATGCAGCAGAGCTTTCAGAAAATGCCCAAATAATATACACGTTAATTCGAACCCGTTTTGTACGCAAAGTAGCAATCCGCGGGCAATATAAGGCACTTAGCGATGTCTATCTATGTTCTATACCATGCCAATGTAACTATCATATCTTAGCGTTCGCAAACAGCACCTAGAGTTGTGACCTTGAACGCTCCTTTATAAGTAGATAACTCCTACACGATAGAAAAGACGTTCAAGAGAAAGCGGTCTAAGTTTTACTGCAATTAGTATGCAGCAGAGCTATCAAAAAGTACCCAATTAATATACACGTCAATTCGAACGCGTTTTGTACGCAAAGTAGCAATCCGCGGGCTATATAAGGCACTTCGCGATGTCTATCCATGTTCTATACCATGCCAATGTAACTACCATATATTAGCTTTCGCATAGAGCACCTAGAGTTGTGACCTTGAACACTCCTTCATTAGTAGAAAACTCCTACACGATAGAAAAGACGTTCAAGAGAAAACGGTCTAAATTTTATTGCAATTAGTATGCAGCAGAGCTTTCAGAAAATGCCCAATTAATATACACGTTAATTCGAACCCGTTTTGTACGCAAAGCAGCAATCCGCGGGCAATATTAGCGATGTCTATCTATGTTCTATACCATGCCAATGTAACTATCATATCTTAGCGTTCGCATACAGCACCTAGAGTTGTGACCTTGAACGCTCCTTCATAAGTAGATAACTCCTACACGATATAAGAGACGTTCAAGAGAAAGCGGTCTAAGTTTTACTGCAATTAGTATGCAGCAGAGCTTTCAAAATGTACCCAATTAATATACACGTCAATTCTAACGCGTTTTGTACGCAAAGTAGCAATCCGCGGGCTATATAAGGCACTTCGCGATGTCTATCCATGTTCTATACCATGCCAATGTAACTATCATATCTTAGCGTTCGCATAGAGCACCTAGAGTTGTGACCTTGACCGCTCCTTCATAAGTAGATAACTACTACACAATAGAAAAGACGTACAAGTGAAAATGGATTTAGTTTTACTGCAATTACCATGCAGCAGAGCTGCCAAATAATGCCCAGATAATATACGCGTTAATTCGAATGCGTTTTGTAAACAAAGCAGCAATCCGTGGGCTATTAAGGACACTTCGCGATGCCTATCCATTTTCTATACCATGCCAATGTAACTATCATATCTTAGCGTTCGCATAGAGCACCTAGAGTTGTGACCTTGAACGCTCCTTTATAAGTAGATAACTACAACACAATAGAAAAGACGTACAAGTGAAAATGGATTTAGTTTTACGGCAATTAGCATGCAGCAGAGCTGCCAAATAATGCCCAGATAATATACGCGTTAATTCTAATGCGTTTAATAAACAAAGCAGCAATCCGTGGGCTATTAAGGACACTTTGCGATGCCTATCCATTTTCTATACCATGCCATTGTAACTACCATATCTCAGCGTTCGCATACAGTACCTAGAGTTGTGACCTTGAACGCTCCTTCATAAGTAGATAACTCCTACACGATAGAAAAGGCGTTCAAGAGAAAACGGTCTAAGTTTTACTACAATTAGTATGCAGCAGAGCTTTCAGAAAATGCCCAAATAATATCCACGTTAATTCGAACCCGTTTTGTACGCAAAGTAGCAATCCGCGGGCAATATAAAGCACTTAGCGATGTCTATCTATGTTCTATACCATGCCAATGTAACTATCATATCTTAGCGTTCGCATACAGCACCTAGAGTTGTGACCTTGAACGCTCCTTCATAAGTAGATAACTCCTACACGACAGAAAAGACGTTCAAGAGAAAGCGGTCTAAGTTTTACTGCAATTAGTATGCAGCAGAGCTTTCAAAAAGTACCCAATTAATATACACGTCAATTCGAACGCGTTTTGTACGCAAAGTGTCAATCCGCGGGCTATATAAGGCACTTCGCGATGTCTATACATGTTCTATACCATGCCAGTGTAACTATCATAACTTAGCGTTCGCATAGAGCACCTAGAGTTGTGACCTTGACCGCTCCTTCATAAGTAGATAACTACTACACAATAGAAAAGACGTACAAGTGAAAATGGATTTAGTTTTACTGCAATTAGAATGCAGCAGAGCTGCCAAATAATGCCCAGATAATATACGCGTTAATTCGAATGCGTTTTGTAAATAAAGCAGCAATCCGTGGGCTATTAAGGACACTTCGCGATGCCTATCCATTTTCTATACCATGCCAATGTAACTATCATATCTTAGCGTTCGCATAGAGCACCTAGAGTTGTGACCTTGAACGCTCCTTCATAAGTAGATAACTACTACACAATAGAAAAGACGTACAAGTGAAAATGGATTTAGTTTTACGGCAATTAGCATGCAGCAGAGCTGCCAAATAATGCCCAGATAATATACGTGTTAATTCTAATGCGTTTTGTAAACAAAGCAGCAATCCGTGGGCTATTAAGGACACTTTGCGATGCCTATCCATTTTCTATAACATGCCATTGTAACTACCATATCTTAGCGTTTGCATACAGCACCTAGACATGTGACCTTGAACGCTCCTTCATATGTAGATAACTCCTACACGATAGAAAAGACGTTCAAGAGAAAACGGTCTATGTTTTACTGCAATTAGTATGCAGCAGAGCTTTCAGAAAATGCCCAAATAATATACACGTTAATTCGAACCCGTTTTGTACGCAAAGTAGCAATCCGCGGGCAATATAAAGCACTTAGCGATGTCTATCTATGTTCTATACCATGCCAATGTAACTATCATATCTTAGCGTTCGCATAGAGCACCTATAGTTGTGACCTTGACCGCTCCTTCATAAGTAGATAACTACTACACAATAGAAAAGACGTACAAGTGAAAATGGATTTAGTTTTACTGCAATTACCATTCAGCAGAGCTGCCAAATAATGCCCAGATAATAAACGCGTTAATTCTAATGCGTTTTGTAAACAAAGCAGCAATCCGTGGGCTATTAAGGACACTTCGCGATGCCTATCCTTGTTCTACACCATGTCAATGTTACTATCATATCTTAGGGTTCGCATAGAGCACAAAGAGCTGTGACCATGAACGCTCCTTCATTCGTAGATTACTGCTACACGATAGAAAAGACGTACAAGTGAAAATGGATTTAGTTTTACTGCAATTACCATGCAGCAGAGCTGCCAAATAATGCCCAGATAATATACGCGTTAATTCTAATGCGTTTTGTAAACAAAGCAGCAATCCGTGGGCTATTAAGGACACTTTGCGATGCCTATCCATTTTCTATACCATGCCATTGTTACTACCATATCTTAGCGTTCGCATACAGTACCTAGAGTTGTGACCTTGAACGCTCCTTCATAAGTAGATAACTCCTACACGATAGAAAAGGCGTTCAAGAGAAAACGGTCTAAGTTTTACTGCAATTAGTATGCAGCAGAGCTTTCAGAAAATGCCCAAATAATATACACGTTAATTCGAACCCGTTTTGTACGCAAAGTAGCAATCCGCGGGCAATATAAGGCATTTAGCGATGTCTATCTATGTTCTATACCATGCCAATGTAACTATCATTTCTTAGCGTTCGCATACAGCACCTAGAGTTGTGACCTTGAACGCTCCTTCATAAGTAGATAACTCCTACACGATAGAAAAGACGTTCAAGGGAAAACGGTCTAAGATTTACTGCAATTAGTATGCAGCAGAGCTTTCAGAAATTGCCCAAATAATATACACGTTAATTCGAACCCGTTTTGTACGCAAAGTAGCAATCCGCGGGCAATATAAGGCATTTAGCGATGTCTATCTATGTTCTATACCATGCCAATGTAACTATCATATCTTAGCGTTCGCATAGAGCACCTAGAGTTGTGACCTTGACCGCTCCTTCATAAGTAGATAACTACTACACAATAGAAAAGACGTACAAGTGAAAATGGATTTAGTTTTACCGCAATTACCATGCAGCAGAGCTGCCAAATAATGCCCAGATAATATACGAGTTAATTCTAATGCGTTTTGTAAACAAAGCAGCAATCCGTGGGCTATTAAGCACACTTCGCGATGCCTATCCATGTTCTACACCATGTCAATGTTACTATCATATCTTAGGGTTAGCATAGAGCACCTAGAGTTGTGACCTTGACCGCTCCTTCATAAGTAGATAACTACTACACAATAGAAAAGACGTACAAGTGAAAATGGATTTAGTTTTACCGCAATTAGCATGCAGCAGAGCTGCCAAATATTGCCCAGATAATATACGCGTTAATTCGAATGCGTTTTGTAAACAAAGCAGCAATCCGTGGGCTATTAAGGACACTTCGCGATGCCTATCCATTTTCTATACCATGCCATTGTAACCACCATATCTTAGCGTTCGCATACAGTACCTAGAGTTGTGACCTTGAACGCTCCTTCATAAGTAGATAACTCCTACACGATTGAAAAGGCGTTCAAGAGAAAACGGTCTAAGTTTTACTGCAATTAGTATGCAGCAGAGCTTTCAGAAAATGCCCAAATAATATACACGTTAATTCGAACCCGTTTTGTACGCAAAGTAGCAATCCGCGGGCAATATAAAGCACTTAGCGATGTCTATCTATGTTCTATACCATGCCAATGTAACTATCATATCTTAGCGTTCGCATACAGCACCTAGAGTTGTGACCTTGAACGCTCCTTCATAAGTAGATAACTCCTACACGACAGAAAAGACGTTCAAGAGAAAGCGGTCTAAGTTTTACTGCAATTAGTATGCAGCAGAGCTTTCAAAAAGTACCCAATTAATATACACGTCAATTCGAACGCGTTTTGTACGCAAAGTGTCAATCCGCGGGCTATATAAGGCACTTCGCGATGTCTATACATGTTCTATACCATGTCAATGTAACTATCATATCTTAGCGTTCGCATAGAGCACCTAGAGTTGTGACCTTGACCGCTCCTTCATAAGTAGATAACTACTACACAATAGAAAAGACGTACAAGTGAAAATGGATTTAGTTTTACGGCAATTAGCATGCAGCAGAGCTGCCAAATAATGCCCAGATAATATACGTGTTAATTCTAATGCGTTTTGTAAACAAAGCAGCAATCCGTGGGCTATTAAGGACACTTTGCGATGCCTATCCATTTTCTATAACATGCCATTGTAACTACCATATCTTAGCGTTTGCATACAGCACCTAGAGTTGTGACCTTGAACGCTCCTTCATATGTAGATAACTCCTACACGATAGAAAAGACGTTCAAGAGAAAACGGTCTAAGTTTTACTGCAATTAGTATGCAGCAGAGCTTTCAGTAAATGCCCAAATAATATACACGTTAATTCGAACGCGTTTTGTACGCAAAGTAGCAATCCGCGGGTAATATAAGGCACTTCACGATGTCTATCCATGTTCTATACCATGCCAATGTAACTATCATATCTTAGCGTTCGCATAGAGCACCTAGAGTTGTGACCTTGACCGCTCCTTCATAAGTAGATAACTACTACACAATAGAAAAGACGTACAAGTGAAAATGGATTTAGTTTTACCGCAATTACCATGCAGCAGAGCTGCCAAATAATGCCCAGATAATATATGAGTTAATTCTAATGCGTTTTGTAAACAAAGCAGCAATCCGTGGGCTATTAAGGACACTTCGCGATGCCTATCCATGTTCTACACCATGTCAATGTTACTATCATATCTTAGGGATCGCATAGAGCACAAAGAGCTGTGACCTTGAACGCTCCTTCATTCGTAGATTACTGCTACACGATAGAAAAGACGTACAAGTGAAAATGGATTTAGTTTTACTGCAATTAGAATGCAGCAGAGCTGCCAAATATTGCCCAGATAATATACGCGTTAATTCGAATGCGTTTTGTAAACAAAGCAGCAATCCGTGGGCTATTAAGGACACTTCGCGATGCCTATCCATTTTCTATACCATGCCATTGTAACTACCATATCTTAGCGTTCGCACACAGTACCTAGAGTTGTGACCTTGAACGCTCCTTCATAAGTAGAAAACTCCTACACGATAGAAAAGGCGTTCAAGAAAAAACGGTCTAAGTTTTACTGCAATTAGTATGCAGCAGAGCTTTCAGAAAATGCCCAAATAATATACACGTCAATTCGAACGCGTTTTGTACGCAAAGTAGCAATCCGCGGGCTATATAAGGCACTTCGCGATGTCTATCCATGTTCTATACCATGCCAATGTAACTACCATATATATATTAACGTACGTATAGAGCACCTAGAGTTGTGACCTTGAACACTCCTTCATTAGTAGAAAACTTCTACACGATAGAAAATACGTTCAAGAGAAAACGATCTAAATTTTATTGCAATTAGTATGCAGCAGAGCTTTCAGAAAATGCCCAATTAATATACACGTTAATTCGAACCCGTTTTGTACGCAAAGCAGCAATCCGCGGGCAATATTAGCGATGTCTATCTATGTTCTATACCATGCCAATGTAACTATCATATCTTAGCGTTCGCATACAGCACCTAGAGTTGTGACCTTGAACGCTCCTTCATAAGTAGATAACTCCTTCACGATAGAAAAGACGTTCAAGAGAAAACGGTCTAAGTTTTACTGCAATTAGTATGCAGCAGAGCTTTCGAAAAGTACCCAATTAATATACACGTCAATTCGAACGCGTTTTGTACGCAAAGTATCAATCCGCGGGCAATATAAGGCACTTAGCGATGTCTATCTATGATCTATACCATGCCAATGTAACTATCATATCTTAGCGTTCGCATAGAGCACCTAGAGTTGTGACCTTGAACGCTCCTTCATAAGTAGATAACTACTACACAATAGAAAAGACGTACAAGTGAAAATGGATTTAGTTTTACGGCAATTAGCATGCAGCAGAGCTGCCAAATAATGCCCAGATAATATACGCGTTAATTCTAATGCGTTTTGTAAACAAAGCAGCAATCCGTGGGCTATTAAGGACACTTTGCGATGCCTATCCATTTTCTATAACATGCCATTGTAACTACCATATCTTAGCGTTTGCATACAGCACCTAGAGTTGTGACCTCGAACGCTCCTTCATATGTAGATAACTCCTACAGGATAGAAAAGACGTTGAAGAGAAAACGATCTAAGTTTTACTGCAATTAGTATGCAACAGACGTACAAGTGAAAATGGATTTAGTTTTACTGCAATTACCATGCAGCAGAGCTGCCAAATAATGCCCAGATAATAAACGCGTTAATTCTAATGCGTTTTGTAAACAAAGCAGCAATCCGTGGGCTATTAAGGACACTTCGCGATGCCTATCCATGTTCAACACCATGTCAATGTTACTATCATATCTTAGGGTTCGCATAGAGCACAAAGAGCTGTGACCATGAACGCTCCTTCATTCGTAGATTACTGCTACACGATAGAAAAGACGTACAAGTGAAAATGGATTTAGTTTTACTGCAATTAGCATGCAGCAGAGCTGCCAAATAATGCTCAGATAATATACGCGATAATTCGAATGCGTTTTGTAAACAAAGCAGCAATCCGTGGGCTATTAAGGACACTTTGCGATGCCTATCCATTTTCTATACCATGCCATTGTTACTACCATATCTTAGCGTTCGCATACAGTACCTAGAGTTGTGACCTTGAACGCTCCCTCATAAGTAGATAACTCCTACACGATAGAAAAGGCGTTCAAGAGAAAACGGTCTAAGTTTTACTGCAATTAGTATGCAGCAGAGCTTTCAGAAAATGCCCAAATAATATACACGTTAATTCGAACCCGTTTTGTACGCAAAGTAGCAATCCGCGGGCAATATAAAGCACTTAGCGATGTCTATCTATGTTCTATACCATGCCAATGTAACTATCATATCTTAGCGTTCGCATACAGCACCTAGAGTTGTGACCTTGAACGCTCCTTCATAAGTAGATAACTCCTACACGATAGAAAAGGCGTTCAAGAGAAAGCGGTCTAAGTTTTACTGCAATTAGTATGCAGCAGAGCTTTCAAAATGTACCCAATTAATATACACGTCAGTTCTAACGCGTTTAGTACGCAAAGTAGCAATCCGCGGGCAATATAAGGCATTTAGCGATGTCTATCTATGTTCTATACCATGCCAATGTAACTATCATATCTTAGCGTTCGCATAGAGCACCTAAAGTTGTGACCTTGACCGCTCCTTCATAAGTAGATAACTACTACACAATAGAAAAGACGTACAAGTGAAAATGGATTTAGTTTTACTGCAATTACCATGCAGCAGAGCTGCCAAATAATGCCCAGATAATATACGCGTTAATTCTAATGCGTTTTGTAAACAAAGCAGCAATCAGTGGGCTATTAAGGACACTTCGCGATGCCTATCCATGTTCTACACCATGTCAATGTTACTATCATAACTTAGGGTTCGCATAGAGCACAAAGAGCTGTGACGTTGAACGCTCCTTCATTCGTAGATAACTGCTACACGATAGAAAAGACGTACAAGTGAAAATGGATTTAGTTTTACTGCAATTAGCATGCAGCAGAGCTGCCAAATAATGCTCAGATAATATACGCGATAATTCGAATGCGTTTTGTAAACAAAGCAGCAATCCGTGGGCTATTAAGGACACTTTGCGATGCCTATCCATTTTCTATACCATGCCATTGTTACTACCATATCTTAGCGTTCGCATACAGTACCTAGAGTTGTGACCTTGAACGCTCCCTCATCAGTAGATAACTCCTACACGATAGAAAAGGCGTTCAAGAGAAACCGGTCTAAGTTTTACTGCAATTAGTATGCAGCAGAGCTTTCAGAAAATGCCCAAATAATATACACGTTAATTCGAACCCGTTTTGTACGCAAAGTAGCAATCCGCGGGCAATATAAGGCATTTAGCGATGTCTATCTATGTTCAATACCATGCCAATGTAACTATCATATCTTAGCGTTCGCATACAGCACCTAGAGTTGTGACCTTGAACGCTCCTTCATAAGTAGATAACTCCTACACGATAGAAAAGACGTTCAAGAGAAAACGGTCTAAGATTTACTGCAATTAGTATGCAGCAGAGCTTTCAGAAAATGCCCAAATAATATTCACGTTAATTCGAACACGTTTTGTACGCAAAGTAGCAATCCGCGGGCAATATAAGGCATTTAGCGATGTCTATCCATGTTCTATACCATGCCAATGTAACTACCATATATTAGCTTTCGCATAGAGCACCTAGAGTTGTGACCTTGAACACTCCTTCATTAGTAGAAAACTCCTACACGATAGAAAAGACGTTCAAGAGAAAACGGTCTAAATTTTATTGCAATTAGTATGCAGCAGAGCTTTCAGAAAATGCCCAAATAATATACACGTTAATTCGAACCCGTTTTGTACGCAAAGCAGCAATCCGCGGGCAATATTAGCGATGTCTATCTATGTTCTATACCATGCCAATGTAACTATCATATCTTAGCGTTCGCATAGAGCACCTAGAGTTGTGACCTTGACCGCTCCTTCATAAGTAGATAACTACTACACAACAGAAAAGACGTACAAGTGAAAATGGATTTAGTTTTACCGCAATTACCATGCAGCAGAGCTGCCAAATAATGCCCAGATAATATACGCGTTAATTCTAATGCGTTTTGTAAACAAAGCAGCAATCCGTGGGCTATTAAGGACACTTCGCGATGCCTATCCATGTTCTACACCATGTCAATGTTACTATCATATCTTAGGGTTCGCATACAGTACCTAGAGTTGTGACCTTGAACGCTCCTTCATAAGTAGATAACTTCTACACGATAGAAAAGGCGTTCAAGAGAAAACGGTCTAAGTTTTACTGCAATTAGTATGCAGCAGAGCTTTCAGAAAATGCCCAAATAATATACACGTTAATTCGAACCCGTTTTGTACGCAAAGTAGCAATCCGCGGGCAATATAAGGCACTTAGCGATGTCTATCTATGTTCTATACCATGCCAATGTAACTATCATATCTTAGCGTTCGCAAACAGCACCTAGAGTTGTGACCTTGAACGCTCCTTTATAAGTAGATAACTCCTACACGATAGAAAAGACGTTCAAGAGAAAGCGGTCTAAGTTTTACTGCAATTAGTATGCAGCAGAGCTATCAAAAAGTACCCAATTAATATACACGTCAATTCGAACGCGTTTTGTACGCAAAGTAGCAATCCGCGGGCTATATAAGGCACTTCGCGATGTCTATCCATGTTCTATACCATGCCAATGTAACTACCATATATTAGCTTTCGCATAGAGCACCTAGAGTTGTGACCTTGAACACTCCTTCATTAGTAGAAAACTCCTACATGATAGAAAAGACGTTCAAGAGAAAACGGTCTAAATTTTATTGCAATTAGTATGCAGCAGAGCTTTCAGAAAATGCCCAATTAATATACACGTTAATTCGAACCCGTTTTGTACGCAAAGCAGCAATCCGCGGGCAATATTAGCGATGTCTATCTATGTTCTATATCATGCCAATGTAACTATCATATCTTAGCGTTCGCATACAGCACCTAGAGTTGTGACCTTGAACGCTCCTTCATAAGTAGATAACTCCTACACGATATAAGAGACGTTCAAGAGAAAGCGGTCTAAGTTTTACTGCAATTAGTATGCAGCAGAGCTTTCAAAATGTACCCAATTAATATACACGTCAATTCTAACGCGTTTTGTACGCAAAGTAGCAATCCGCGGGCTATATAAGGCACTTCGCGATGTCTATCCATGTTCTATACCATGCCAATGTAACTACCATATATTAGCTTTCGCATAGAGCACCTAGAGTTGTGACCTTGAACACTCCTTCATTAGTAGAAAACTCCTACATGATAGAAAAGACGTTCAAGAGAAAACGGTCTATGTTTTACTGCAATTAGTATGCAGCAGAGCTTTCAGAAAATGCCCAAATAATATACACGTTAATTCGAACCCGTTTTGTACGCAAAGTAGCAATCCGCGGGCAATATAAGGCATTTAGCGATGTCTATCTATGTTCTATACCATGCCAATGTAACTATCATTTCTTAGCGTTCGCATACAGCACCTAGAGTTGTGACCTTGAACGCTCCTTCATAAGTAGATAACTCCTACACGATAGAAAAGACGTTCAAGGGAAAACGGTCTAAGATTTACTGCAATTAGTATGCAGCAGAGCTTTCAGAAATTGCCCAAATAATATACACGTTAATTCGAACCCGTTTTGTACGCAAAGTAGCAATCCGCGGGCAATATAAGGCATTTAGCGATGTCTATCTATGTTCTATACCATGCCAATGTAACTATCATATCTTAGCGTTCGCATAGAGCACCTAGAGTTGTGACCTTGACCGCTCCTTCATAAGTAGATAACTACTACACAATAGAAAAGACGTACAAGTGAAAATGGATTTAGTTTTACCGCAATTACCATGCAGCAGAGCTGCCAAATAATGCCCAGATAATATACGAGTTAATTCTAATGCGTTTTGAAAACAAAGCAGCAATCCGTGGGCTATTAAGCACATTTCGCGATGCCTATCCATGTTCTACACCATGTCAATGTTACTATCATATCTTAGGGTTAGCATAGAGCACCTAGAGTTGTGACCTTGACCGCTCCTTCATAAGTAGATAACTACTACACAATAGAAAAGACGTACAAGTGAAAATGGATTTAGTTTTACCGCAATTAGCATGCAGCAGAGCTGCCAAATATTGCCCAGATAATATACGCGTTAATTCGAATGCGTTTTGTAAACAAAGCAGCAATCCGTGGGCTATTAAGGACACTTCGCGATGCCTATCCATTTTCTATACCATGCCATTGTAACCACCATATCTTAGCGTTCGCATACAGTACCTAGAGTTGTGACCTTGAACGCTCCTTCATAAGTAGATAACTCCTACACGATTGAAAAGGCGTTCAAGAGAAAACGGTCTAAGTTTTACTGCAATTAGTATGCAGCAGAGCTTTCAGAAAATGCCCAAATAATATACACGTTAATTCGAACCCGTTTTGTACGCAAAGTAGCAATCCGCGGGCAATATAAAGCACTTAGCGATGTCTATCTATGTTCTATACCATGCCAATGTAACTATCATATCTTAGCGTTCGCATACAGCACCTAGAGTTGTGACCTTGAACGCTCCTTCATAAGTAGATAACTCCTACACGACAGAAAAGACGTTCAAGAGAAAGCGGTCTAAGTTTTACTGCAATTAGTATGCAGCAGAGCTTTCAAAAAGTACCCAATTAATATACACGTCAATTCGAACGCGTTTTGTACGCAAAGTGTCAATCCGCGGGCTATATAAGGCACTTCGCGATGTCTATACATGTTCTATACCATGTCAATGTAACTATCATATCTTAGCGTTCGCATAGAGCACCTAGAGTTGTGACCTTGACCGCTCCTTCATAAGTAGATAACTACTACACAATAGAAAAGACGTACAAGTGAAAATGGATTTAGTTTTACGGCAATTAGCATGCAGCAGAGCTGCCAAATAATGCCCAGATAATATACGTGTTAATTCTAATGCGTTTTGTAAACAAAGCAGCAATCCGTGGGCTATTAAGGACACTTTGCGATGCCTATCCATTTTCTATAACATGCCATTGTAACTACCATATCTTAGCGTTTGCATACAGCACCTAGAGTTGTGACCTTGAACGCTCCTTCATATGTAGATAACTCCTACACGATAGAAAAGACGTTCAAGAGAAAACGGTTTAAGTTTTACTGCAATTAGTATGCAGCAGAGCTTTCAGAAAATGCCCAAATAATATACACGTTAATTCGAACCCGTTTTGTACGCAAAGTAGCAATCCGCGGGCAATATAAAGCACTTAGCGATGTCTATCTATGTTCTATACCATGCCAATGTAACTATCATATCTTAGCGTTCGCATAGAGCATCTATAGTTGTGACCTTGACCGCTCCTTCATAAGTAGATAACTACTACACAATAGAAAAGACGTACAAGTGAAAATGGATTTAGTTTTACTGCAATTACCATTCAGCAGAGCTGCCAAATAATGCCCAGATAATAAACGCGTTAATTCTAATGCGTTTTGTAAACAAAGCAGCAATCCGTGGGCTATTAAGGACACTTCGCGATGCCTATCCTTGTTCTACACCATGTCAATGTTACTATCATATCTTAGGGTTCGCATAGAGCACAAAGAGCTGTGACCATGAACGCTCCTTCATTCGTAGATTACTGCTACACGATAGAAAAGACGTACAAGTGAAAATGGATTTAGTTTTACTGCAATTACCACGTAGCAGAGCTGCCAAATAATGCCCAGATAATATACGCGTTAATTCTAATGCGTTTTGTAAACAAAGCAGCAATCCGTGGGCTATTAAGGACACTTCGCGATGCCTATCCATTTTCTATACCATGCCATTGTAACTACCATATCTCAGCGTTCGCATACAGTACCTAGAGTTGTGACCTTGAACGCTCCTTCATAAGTAGATAACTCCTACACGATAGAAAAGGCGTTCAAGAGAAAACGGTCTAAGTTTTACAGCAATTAGTATGCAGCAGAGCTTTCAAAAAGTACCCAATTAATATACACGTCAATTCGAACGCGTTTTGTACGCAAAGTATCAATCCGCGGGCTATATAAGGCACTTCGCGATGTCTATACATGTTCTATACCATGCCAATGTAACTATCATTTCTTAGCGTTCGCATAGAGCACCTAGAGTTGTGACCTTGGCCGCTCCTTCATAAGTAGATAACTACTACACAATAGAAAAGACGTACAAGTGAAAATGGATTTAGTTTTACTGCAATTACCATGCAGCAGAGCTGCCAAATAATGCCCAGATAATATACGCGTTAATTCTAATCCGTTTTGTAAACAAAGCAGCAATCCGTGGGCTATTAAGGACACTTCGCGATGTCTATCCATGTTCTATACCATGCCAATGTAACTATCATATCTTAGCGTTTGCATAGAGCACCTAGAGTGGTGACCTTGAACGCTCCTTCATTCGTAGATTACTGCTACACGATAGAAAAGACGTACAAGTGAAAATGGATTTACTTTTACTGCAATTAGCATGCAGCAGAGCTGCCAAATAATGCCCAGATAATATACGCGTTAATTCGAATGCGTTTTGTAAACAAAGCAGCAATCCGTGGGCTATTAAGGACACTTCGCGATGCCTATCCATTTTCTATACCATGCCAATGTAACTATCATTTCTTAGCGTTCGCATAGAGTACCTAGAGTTGTGACCTTGAACGCTCCTTCATAAGTAGATAACTACTACACAATAGAAAAGACGTACAAGTGAAAATGGATTTAGTTTTACGGCAATTAGCATGCAGCAGAGCTGCCAAATAATGCCCAGATAATATTTGCGTTAATTCTAATGCGTTTTGTAAACAAAGCAGCAATCCGTGGGCTATTAAGGACACTTTGCGATGCCTATCCATTTTCTATAACAAGCCATTGTAACTACCATTTCTTAGCGATTGCATACAGCACCTAGAGTTGTGACCTTGAACGCTCCTTCATATGTAGATAACTCCTACACGATAGAAAAGACGTTGAAGAGAAAACGGTCTAAGTTTTACTGCAATTAGTATGCAGCAGAGCTTTCAGTAAATGCCCAAATAATATACACGTTATTTCGAACGCGTTTTGTACGCAAAGTAGCAATCCGCGGGTAATATAAGGCACTTCACGATGTCTATCCATGTTCTATACCATGCCAATGTAACTATCATATCTTAGCGTTCGCATAGAGCACCTATGGTTGTGACCTTGACCGCTCCTTCATAAGTAGATAACTACTACACAATAGAAAAGACGTACAAGTGAAAATGGATTTAGTTTTACTGCAATTACCATGCAGCAGAGCTGCCAAATAATGCCCAGATAATAAACGCGTTATTTCTAATGCGTTTTGTAAACAAAGCAGCAATTCGTGGGCTATTAAGGACACTTCGCGAAGCCTATCCATGTTCTACACCATGTCAATGTTACTATCATATCTTAGGGTTCGCATAGACACAAAGAGCTGTGACCATGAACGCTCCTTCATTCGTAGATTACTGCTACACGATAGAAAAGACGTACAAGTGAAAATGGATTTAGTTTTACTGCAATTAGCATGCAGCAGAGCTGCCAAATAATGCCCAGATAATATACGCGATAATTCGAATGCGTTTTGTAAACAAAGCAGCCATCCGTGGGCTATTAAGGACACTTTGCGATGCCTATCCATTTTCTATACCATGCCATTGTTCCTACCATATCTTAGCGTTCGCATACAGTACCTAGAGTTGTGACCTTGAACGCTCCTTCATAAGTAGATAATTATTACACGATAGAAAAGACGTTCAAGAGAAAGCGGTCTAAGTTTTACTGCAATTAGTATGCAGCAGAGCTTTCAGAAAATGCCCAATTAATATACACGTTAATTCGAACCCGTTTTGTACGCAAAGTAGCAATCCGCGGGCAATATAAGGCACTTAGCGATGTCTATCTATGTTCTATACCATGCCAATGTAACTATCATATCTTAGCGTTCGCATACAGCACCTAGAGTTGTGACCTTGAACGCTCCTTCATAAGTAGATAACTCCTACAAGATAGAAAAGACGTTCAAGAGAAAACGGTCTAAGATTTACTGCAATTAGTATGCAGCAGAGCTTTCAGAAAATGCCCAATTAATATACACGTTAATTCGAACCCGTTTTGTACGCAAAGTTGCTACTTTGCGTACAAAACGGGTTCGAATCCGCGGGCAATATAAGGCACTTAGCGATGTCTATCTATGTTCTATACCATGCCAATGTAACTATCATATCTTAGAGTTCACATAGAGCTCCTAGAGTTGTGACCTTGAACGCTCCTTAATAAGTAGATATCTCCTACACGATATAAAAGACGTACAATAGAAAACGGACTGTTTAACTGCAATTAGCATGCAGCAGAGCTGCCAAATAATGCCCAGATAATATACGCGTTAATTCGCATGCGTCTTGTAAACAAAGCAGCAATCCGTGGGCTATTAAGGACACTTCGCGATGCCTATCCATTTTCTATACCATGCCATTGTAACTACCATATCTTAGCGTTCGCATACAGTACCTAGAGTTGTGACCTTGAACGCTCCTTCATAAGTAGATAACTCCTACACGATAAAAAAGACGTTCAAGAGAAAACGGTCTAAGTTTTACTGCAATTAGTATGCAGCAGAGCTTTCAGAAAATGCCCAAATAATATACACGTTAATTCGAACCCGTTTTGTACGCAAAGTAGCAATCCGCGGGCAATATAAAGCATTTAGCGATGTCTATCTATGTTCTATACCATGCCAATGTAACTATCATTTCTTAGCGTTCGCATACAGCACCTAGAGTTGTGTCCTTGAACGCTCCTTCATAAGTAGATAACTCCTACACGACAGAAAAGACGTTCAAGAGAAAGCGGTCTAAGTTTTACTGCAATTAGTATGCAGCAGAGCTTTCAAAAAGTACCCAATTAATATACACGTCAATTCGAACGCGTTTTGTACGCAAAGTGTCAATCCGCGGGCTATATAAGGCACTTCGCGATGTCTATACATGTTCTATACCATGCCAATGTAACTATCATATCTTAGCGTTCGCATAGAGCACCTAGAGTTGTGACCTTGACCGTTCCTTCATAAGTAGATAACTACTACACAATAGAAAAGACGTACAAGTGAAAATGGATTTAGTTTTACTGCAATTAGCATGCAGCAGAGCTGCCAAATAATGCCCAGATAATATACGCGTTAATTCGAATGCGTTTTGTAAACAAAGCAGCAATCCGTGGGCTATTAAGGACACTTCGCGATGCCTATCCATTTTCTATACCATGCCATTGTAACTACCATATCTTAGCGTTCGCATAGAGCACCTAGAGTTGTGACCTTGAACGCTCCTTCATTCGTAGATTACTGCTACACGATAGAAAAGACGTACAAGTGAAAATGGATTTAGTTTTACTGCAATTAGCATGCAGCAGAGCTGCCAAATAATGCCCAGATAATATACGCGTTAATTCGAATGCGTTTTGTAAACAAAGCAGCAATCCGTGGGCTATTAAGGACACTTCGCGATGCCTATCCATTTTCTATACAATGCCAATGTAACTATCATATCTTAGCGTTCGCATAGAGCACCTAGAGTTGTGACCTTGAACGCTCCTTCATTCGTAGATTACTGCTACACGATAGAAAAGACGTACAAGTGAAAATGGATTTAGTTTTACTGCAATTAGCATGCAGCAGAGCTGCCAAATAATGCCCAGATAATAAACGCGTTAATTCTAATGCGTTTTGTAAACAAAGCAGCAATCCGTGGGCTATTAAGGACACTTCGCGATGTCTATCCATGTTCTATACCATGCCAATGTAACTATCATATCTTAGCGTTCGCATAGAGCACCTAGAGTTGTGACCTTGAACGCTCCTTCATTCGTAGATTACTGCTACACGATAGAAAAGACGTACAAGTGAAAATGGATTTAGTTTTACTGCAATTAGCATGCAGCAGAGCTGCCAAATAATGCCCATATAATAAACGCGTTAATTCTAATGCGTTTTGTAAACAAAGCAGCAATCCGTGGGCTATTAAGGACACTTCCCGATGCCTATCCATGGTCTACACCATGTCAATGTTACTATCATATCTTAGGGTTCGCATAGAGCACAAAGAGCTGTGACCATGAACGCTCCTTCATTCGTAGATTACTGCTACACGATAGAAAAGACGTACAAGTGAAAATGGATTTAGTTTTACTGCAATTAGCATGCAGCAGAGCTGCCAAATAATGCCCAGATAATATACGCGATAATTCGAATGCGTTTTGTAAACAAAGCAGCAATCCGTGGGCTATTAAGGACACTTTGCGATGCCTATCCATTTTCTATACCATGCCATTGTTACTATCATATCTTAGCGTTCGCATACAGTACCTAGAGTTGTGACCTTGAACGCTCCTTCATAAGTAGATAACTCCTACACGATAGAAAAGGCGTTCAAGAGAAAGCGGTCTAAGTTTTACTTCAATTAGTATGCAGCAGAGCTTTCAGAAAATGCCCAAATAATATACACGTTAATTCGAACCCGTTTTGTACGCAAAGTAGCAATCCGCGGGCAATATAAGGCATTTAGCGATGTCTATCTATGTTCAATACCATGCCAATGTAACTATCATATCTTAGCGTTCGCATACAGCACCTAGAGTTGTGACCTTGAACGCTCCTTCATAAGTAGATAACTCCTACACGATAGAAAAGACGTTCAAGAGAAAACGGTCTAAGATTTACTGCAATTAGTATGCAGCAGAGCTTTCAGAAAATGCCCAAATAATATTCACGTTAATTCGAACACGTTTTGTACGCAAAGTAGCAATCCACGGGCAATATAAGGCATTTAGCGATGTCTATCTATGTTCTATACTATGCCAATGTAACTATCATATCTTAGCGTTCGCATAGAGCACCTAGAGTTGTGACCTTGACCGCTCCTTCATAAGTAGATAACTACTACACAATAGAAAAGACGTACAAGTGAAAATGGATTTAGTTTTACTGCAATTATCATGCAGCAGAGCTGCCAAATAATGCCCAGATAATATACGCGTTAATTCTAATGCGTTTTGTAAACAAAGCAGCAATCCGTGGGCTATTAAGGACACTTCGCGATGCCTATCCATGTTCTACACCATGTCAATGTTTCTATCATATCTTAGGGTTCGCATAGAGCACAAAGAGCTGTGACCTTGAACGCTCCTTCATTCGTAGATTACTGCTACACGATAGAAAAGACGTTCAAGAGAAAACGGTCTAAATTTTATTGCAATTAGTATGCAGCAGAGCTTTCAGAAAATGCCCAAATAATATACACGTTAATTCGAACCCGTTTTGTACGCAAAGCAGCAATCCGCGGGCAATATTAGCGATGTCTATCTATGTTCTATACCATGCCAATGTAACTATCATATCTTAGCGTTTGCATAGAGCACCTAGAGTTGTGACCTTGACCGCTCCTTCATAAGTAGATAACTACTACACAACAGAAAATACGTACAAGTGAAAATGGATTTAGTTTTACCGCAATTACCATGCAGCAGAGCTGCCAAATAATGCCCAGATAATATACGCGTTAATTCTAATGCGTTTTGTAAACAAAGCAGCAATCCGTGGGCTATTAAGGACACTTCGCGATGGCTATCCATGTTCTACACCATGTCAATGTTACTATCATATCTTAGGGTTCGCATACAGTACCTAGAGTTGTGACCTTGAAAGCTCCTTCATAAGTAGATAACTTCTACACGATAGAAAAGACGTTGAAGAGAAAACGGTCTAAGTTTTACTGCAATTAGTATGCAGCAGAGCTTTCAGTAAATGCCCAAATAATATACACGTTAATTCGAACGCGTTTTGTACGCAAAGTAGCAATCCGCGGGTAATATAAGGCACTTCACGATGTCTATCCATGTTCTATACCATGCCAATGTAACTATCATATCTTAGCGTTCGCATAGAGCACCTATAGTTGTGACCTTGACCGCTCCTTCATAAGTAGATAACTACTACACAATAGAAAAGACGTACAAGTGAAAATGGATTTAGTTTTACTGCAATTACCATGCAGCAGAGCTGCCAAATAATGCCCAGATAATAAACGCGTTAATTCTAATGCGTTTTGTAAACAAAGCAGCAATCCGTGGGCTATTAAGGACACTTCGCGATGCCTATCAATGTTCTACACCATGTCAATGTTACTATCATATCTTAGGGTTCGCATAGAGCACAAAGAGCTGTGACCATGAACGCTCCATCATTCGTAGATTACTGCTACACGATAGAAAAGACGTACAAGTGAAAATGGATTTAGTTTTACTGCAATTAGCATGCAGCAGAGCTGCCAAATAATGCCCAGATAATATACGCGATAATTCGAATGCGTTTTGTAAACAAAGCAGCAATCCGTGGGCTATTAAAGACACTTTGCGATGCCTATCCATTTTCTATACCATGCCATTGTTACTACCATATCTTAGCGTTCGCATACAGTACCTAGAGTTGTGACCTTGAACGCTCCTTCATAAGTAGATAACTCCTACACGATAGAAAAGGCGTTCAAGAGAAAACGGTCTAAGTTTTACTGCAATTAGTATGCAGCAGAGCTTTCAGAAAATTCCCAAATAATATACACGTTAATTCGAACCCGTTTTGTACGCAAAGTAGCAATCCGCGGGCAATATAAGGCACTTAGCGATGTCTATCTATGTTCTATACCATGCCAATGTAACTATCATATCTTAGCGTTCGCATGCAGCACCTAGAGTTGTGACCTTGACCGCTCCTTCATAAATAGATAACTACTACACAATAGAAAAGACGTACAAGTGAAAATGGATTTAGTTTTACTGCAATTACCATGCAGCAGAGCTGCCAAATAATGCCCAGATAATATACGCGTTAATTCTAATCCGTTTTGTAAACAAAGCAGCAATCCGTGGGCTATTAAGGACACTCGCGATGTCTATCCATGTTCTATACCATGCCAATGTAACTATCATATCTTGGCGTTCGCATAGAGCACCTAGAGTTGTGACCTTGAACGCTCCTTCATTCGTAGATTACTGCTACACGATAGAAAAGACGTACAAGTGAAAATGGATTTAGTTTTACTGCAATTAGCATGCAGCAGAGCTGCCAAATAATGCCCAGATAATATACGCGTTAATTCGAATGCGTTTTGTAAACAAAGCAGCAATCCGTGGGCTATTAAGGACACTTCGCGATGCCTATCCATTTTCTATACCATGCCAATGTAACTATCATATCTTAGCGTTGGCATAGAGCACCTAGAGTTGTGACCTTGAACGCTTCTTCATAAATAGATAACTACTACACAATAGAAGAGACGTACAAGTGAAAATGGATTTAGTTTTACGGCAATTAGCATGCAGCAGAGCTGCCAAATAATGCCCAGATAATATACGTGTTAATTCTAATGCGTTTTGTAAACAAAGCAGCAATCCGTGGGCTATTAAGGACACTTTGCGATGCCTATCCATTTTCTATAACATGCCATTGTAACTACCATATCTTAGCGTTTGCATACAGCACCTAGAGTTGTGACCTTGAACGCTCCTTCATATGTAGATAACTCCTACACGATAGAAAAGACGTTGAAGAGAAAACGGTCTAAGTTTTACTGCAATTAGTATGCAGCAGAGCTTTCAGTAAATGCCCAAATAATATACACGTTAATTCGAACGCGTTTTGTACGCAAAGTAGCAATCCGCGGGTAATATAAGGCACTTCACGATGTCTATCCATGTTCTATACCATGCCAGTGTAACTATCATATCTTAGCGTTCGCATAGAGCACCTAGAGTTGCGACCTTGACCGCTCCTTCATAAGTAGATAACTACTACACAATAGAAAAGACGTACAAGTGAAAATGGATTTAGTTTTACTGCAATTACCATGCAGCAGAGCTGCCAAATAATGCCCAGATAATATACGCGTTAATTCTAATCCGTTTTGTAAACAAAGCAGCAATCCGTGGGCTATTAAGGACACTTCGCGATGTCTATCCATGTTCTATACCATGCCAATGTAACTATCATATCTTAGCGTTCGCATAGAGCACCTAGAGTTGTGACCTTGAACGCTCCTTCATTCGTAGATTACTGCTACACGATAGAAAAGACGTACAAGTGAAAATGGATTTAGTTTTACTGCAATTAGCATGCAGCAGAGCTGCCAAATAATGCCCAGATAATAAACGCGTTAATTCTAATGCGTTTTGTAAACAAAGCAGCAATCCGTGGGCTATTAAGGACACTTCCCGATGCCTATCCATGGTCTACACCATGTCAATGTTACTATCATATCTTAGGGTTCGCATAGAGCACAAAGAGCTGTGACCATGAACGCTCCTTCATTCGTAGATTACTGCTACACGATAGAAAAGACGTACAAGTGAAAATGGATTTAGTTTTACTGCAATTAGCATGCAGCAGAGCTGCCAAATAATGCCCAGATAATATACGCGATAATTCGAATGCGTTTTGTAAACAAAGCAGCAATCCGTGGGCTATTAAGGACACTTTGCGATGCCTATCCATTTTCTATACCATGCCATTGTTACTATCATATCTTAGCGTTCGCATACAGTACCTAGAGTTGTGACCTTGAACGCTCCTTCATAAGTAGATAACTCCTACACGATAGAAAAGGCGTTCAAGAGAAAGCGGTCTAAGTTTTACTGCAATTAGTATGCAGCAGAGCTTTCAGAAAATGCTCAAATAATATACACGTTAATTCGAACCCGTTTTGTACGCAAAGTAGCAATCCGCGGGCAATATAAGGCATTTAGCGATGTCTATCTATGTTCAATACCATGCCAATGTAACTATCATATCTTAGCGTTCGCATACAGCACCTAGAGTTGTGACCTTGAACGCTCCTTCATAAGTAGATAACTCCTACACGATAGAAAAGACGTTCAAGAGAAAACGGTCTAAGATTTACTGCAATTAGTATGCAGCAGAGCTTTCAGAAAATGCCCAAATAATATTCACGTTAATTCGAACACGTTTTGTACGCAAAGTAGCAATCCACGGGCAATATAAGGCATTTAGCGATGTCTATCTATGTTCTATATTATGCCAATGTAACTATCATATCTTAGCGTTCGCATAGAGCACCTAGAGTTGTGACCTTGACCGCTCCTTCATAAGTAGATAACTACTACACAATAGAAAAGACGTACAAGTGAAAATGGATTTAGTTTTACTGCAATTATCATGCAGCAGAGCTGCCAAATAATGCCCAGATAATATACGCGATAATTCTAATGCGTTTTGTAAACAAAGCAGCAATCCGTGGGCTATTAAGGACACTTCGCGATGCCTATCCATGTTCTACACCATGTCAATGTTTCTATCATATCTTAGGGTTCGCATAGAGCACAAAGAGCTGTGACCTTGAACGCTCCTTCATTCGTAGATTACTGCTACACGATAGAAAAGACGTTCAAGAGAAAACGGTCTAAATTTTATTGCAATTAGTATGCAGCAGAGCTTTCAGAAAATGCCCAAATAATATACACGTTAATTCGAACCCGTTTTGTACGCAAAGCAGCAATCCGCGGGCAATATTAGCGATGTCTATCTATGTTCTATACCATGCCAATGTAACTATCATATCTTAGCGTTTGCATAGAGCACCTAGAGTTGTGACCTTGACCGCTCCTTCATAAGTAGATAACTACTACACAACAGAAAATACGTACAAGTGAAAATGGATTTAGTTCTACCGCAATTACCATGCAGCAGAGCTGCCAAATAATGCCCAGATAATATACGCGTTAATTCTAATGCGTTTTGTAAACAAAGCAGCAATCCGTGGGCTATTAAGGACACTTCGCGATGCCTATCCATGTTCTACACCATGTCAATGTTACTATCATATCTTAGGGTTCGCATACAGTACCTAGAGTTGTGACCTTGAACGCTCCTTCATAAGTAGATAACTTCTACACGATAGAAAAGACGTTGAAGAGAAAACGGTCTAAGTTTTACTGCAATTAGTATGCAGCAGAGCTTTCAGTAAATGCCCAAATAATATACACGTTAATTCGAACGCGTTTTGTACGCAAAGTAGCAATCCGCGGGTAATATAAGGCACTTCACGATGTCTATCCATGTTCTATACCATGCCAATGTAACTATCATATCTTAGCGTTCGCATAGAGCACCTATAGTTGTGACCTTGACCGCTCCTTCATAAGTAGATAACTACTACACAATAGAAAAGACGTACAAGTGAAAATGGATTTAGTTTTACTGCAATTACCATGCAGCAGAGCTGCCAAATAATGCCCAGATAATAAACGCGTTAATTCTAATGCGTTTTGTAAACAAAGCAGCAATCCGTGGGCTATTAAGGACACTTCGCGATGCCTATCAATGTTCTACACCATGTCAATGTTACTATCATATCTTAGGGTTCGCATAGAGCACAAAGAGCTGTGACCATGAACGCTCCTTCATTCGTAGATTACTGCTACACGATAGAAAAGACGTACAAGTGAAAATGGATTTAGTTTTACTGCAATTAGCATGCAGCAGAGCTGCCAAATAATGCCCAGATAATAAACGCGTTAATTCTAATGCGTTTTGTAAACAAAGCAGCAATCCGTGGGCTATTAAGGACACTTCGCGATGCCTATCAATGTTCTACACCATGTCAATGTTACTATCATATCTTAGGGTTCGCATAGAGCACAAAGAGCTGTGACCATGAACGCTCCTTCATTCGTAGATTACTGCTACACGATAGAAAAGACGTACAAGTGAAAATGGATTTAGTTTTACTGCAATTAGTATGCAGCAGAGCTTTCAAAATGTACCCAATTAATATACACGTCAATTCGAACGCGTTTTGTACGCAAAGTAGCAATCCGCGGGCTATATAAGGCACTTCGTGATGTCTATCCATGTTCTATACCATGCCAATGTAACTACCATATCTTAGCGTTCGCATAGAGCACCTAGAGTTGTGACCTTGAACACTCCTTCATAAGTAGATAACTCCTACACGATAGAAAAGACGTTCAAGAGAAAACGGTCTAAATTTTACTGCAATTAGTATGCAGCAGAGCTTTCAGAAATTGCCCAAATAATATACACGTTAATTCGAACCCGTTTTGTACGCAAAGTAGCAATCCGCGGGCAATATAAGGCATTTAGCGATGTCTATCTATGTTCTATATCATGCCAATGTAACTATCATATCTTAGCGTTCGCATACAGCACCTAGAGTTGTGACCTTGAACGCTCCTTCATAAGTAGATAACTCCTACACGATAGAAACGACGTTCAAGAGAAAATGGTCTAAGATTTACTGCAATTAGTATGCAGCAGAGCTTTCAGAAAATGCCCAAATACTATACACGTTAATTTGAACCCGTTTTGTACGCAAAGTAGCAATCCGCGGGCAATATAAGGCACTTAGCGATGTCTATCTATGTTCTATACCATGCCAATGTAACTATCATATCTTAGCGTTCGCATACAGCACCTAGAGTTGTGACCTTGAACGCTCCTTCATAAGTAGATAACTCCTACAAGATAGAAAAGACGTTCAAGAGAAAACGGTCTAAGATTTACTGCAATTAGTATGCAGCAGAGCTTTCAGAAAATGCCCAATTAATATACACGTTAATTCGAACCCGTTTTGTACGCAAAGTTGCTACTTTGCGTACAAAACGGGTTCGAATCCGCGGGCAATATAAGGCACTTAGCGATGTCTATCTATGTTCTATACCATGCCAATGTAACTATCATATCTTAGAGTTCACATAGAGCTCCTAGAGTTGTGACCTTGAACGCTCCTTAATAAGTAGATATCTCCTACACGATATAAAAGACGTACAATAGAAAACGGACTGTTTAACTGCAATTAGCATGCAGCAGAGCTGCCAAATAATGCCCAGATAATATACGCGTTAATTCGCATGCGTCTTGTAAACAAAGCAGCAATCCGTGGGCTATTAAGGACACTTCGCGATGCCTATCCATTTTCTATACCATGCCATTGTAACTACCATATCTTAGCGTTCGCATACAGTACCTAGAGTTGTGACCTTGAACGCTCCTTCATAAGTAGATAACTCCTACACGATAAAAAAGACGTTCAAGAGAAAACGGTCTAAGTTTTACTGCAATTAGTATGCAGCAGAGCTTTCAGAAAATGCCCAAATAATATACACGTTAATTCGAACCCGTTTTGTACGCAAAGTAGCAATCCGCGGGCAATATAAAGCATTTAGCGATGTCTATCTATGTTCTATACCATGCCAATGTAACTATCATTTCTTAGCGTTCGCATACAGCACCTAGAGTTGTGTCCTTGAACGCTCCTTCATAAGTAGATAACTCCTACACGACAGAAAAGACGTTCAAGAGAAAGCGGTCTAAGTTTTACTGCAATTAGTATGCAGCAGAGCTTTCAAAAAGTACCCAATTAATATACACGTCAATTCGAACGCGTTTTGTACGCAAAGTGTCAATCCGCGGGCTATATAAGGCACTTCGCGATGTCTATACATGTTCTATACCATGCCAATGTAACTATCATATCTTAGCGTTCGCATAGAGCACCTAGAGTTGTGACCTTGACCGTTCCTTCATAAGTAGATAACTACTACACAATAGAAAAGACGTACAAGTGAAAATGGATTTAGTTTTACTGCAATTAGCATGCAGCAGAGCTGCCAAATAATGCCCAGATAATATACGCGTTAATTCGAATGCGTTTTGTAAACAAAGCAGCAATCCGTGGGCTATTAAGGACACTTCGCGATGCCTATCCATTTTCTATACCATGCCATTGTAACTACCATATCTTAGCGTTCGCATAGAGCACCTAGAGTTGTGACCTTGAACGCTCCTTCATTCGTAGATTACTGCTACACGATAGAAAAGACGTACAAGTGAAAATGGATTTAGTTTTACTGCAATTAGCATGCAGCAGAGCTGCCAAATAATGCCCAGATAATATACGCGTTAATTCGAATGCGTTTTGTAAACAAAGCAGCAATCCGTGGGCTATTAAGGACACTTCGCGATGCCTATCCATTTTCTATACAATGCCAATGTAACTATCATATCTTAGCGTTCGCATAGAGCACCTAGAGTTGTGACCTTGAACGCTCCTTCATTCGTAGATTACTGCTACACGATAGAAAAGACGTACAAGTGAAAATGGATTTAGTTTTACTGCAATTAGCATGCAGCAGAGCTGCCAAATAATGCCCAGATAATAAACGCGTTAATTCTAATGCGTTTTGTAAACAAAGCAGCAATCCGTGGGCTATTAAGGACACTTCGCGATGTCTATCCATGTTCTATACCATGCCAATGTAACTATCATATCTTAGCGTTCGCATAGAGCACCTAGAGTTGTGACCTTGAACGCTCCTTCATTCGTAGATTACTGCTACACGATAGAAAAGACGTACAAGTGAAAATGGATTTAGTTTTACTGCAATTAGCATGCAGCAGAGCTGCCAAATAATGCCCATATAATAAACGCGTTAATTCTAATGCGTTTTGTAAACAAAGCAGCAATCCGTGGGCTATTAAGGACACTTCCCGATGCCTATCCATGGTCTACACCATGTCAATGTTACTATCATATCTTAGGGTTCGCATAGAGCACAAAGAGCTGTGACCATGAACGCTCCTTCATTCGTAGATTACTGCTACACGATAGAAAAGACGTACAAGTGAAAATGGATTTAGTTTTACTGCAATTAGCATGCAGCAGAGCTGCCAAATAATGCCCAGATAATATACGCGATAATTCGAATGCGTTTTGTAAACAAAGCAGCAATCCGTGGGCTATTAAGGACACTTTGCGATGCCTATCCATTTTCTATACCATGCCATTGTTACTATCATATCTTAGCGTTCGCATACAGTACCTAGAGTTGTGACCTTGAACGCTCCTTCATAAGTAGATAACTCCTACACGATAGAAAAGGCGTTCAAGAGAAAGCGGTCTAAGTTTTACTTCAATTAGTATGCAGCAGAGCTTTCAGAAAATGCCCAAATAATATACACGTTAATTCGAACCCGTTTTGTACGCAAAGTAGCAATCCGCGGGCAATATAAGGCATTTAGCGATGTCTATCTATGTTCAATACCATGCCAATGTAACTATCATATCTTAGCGTTCGCATACAGCACCTAGAGTTGTGACCTTGAACGCTCCTTCATAAGTAGATAACTCCTACACGATAGAAAAGACGTTCAAGAGAAAACGGTCTAAGATTTACTGCAATTAGTATGCAGCAGAGCTTTCAGAAAATGCCCAAATAATATTCACGTTAATTCGAACACGTTTTGTACGCAAAGTAGCAATCCACGGGCAATATAAGGCATTTAGCGATGTCTATCTATGTTCTATACTATGCCAATGTAACTATCATATCTTAGCGTTCGCATAGAGCACCTAGAGTTGTGACCTTGACCGCTCCTTCATAAGTAGATAACTACTACACAATAGAAAAGACGTACAAGTGAAAATGGATTTAGTTTTACTGCAATTATCATGCAGCAGAGCTGCCAAATAATGCCCAGATAATATACGCGTTAATTCTAATGCGTTTTGTAAACAAAGCAGCAATCCGTGGGCTATTAAGGACACTTCGCGATGCCTATCCATGTTCTACACCATGTCAATGTTTCTATCATATCTTAGGGTTCGCATAGAGCACAAAGAGCTGTGACCTTGAACGCTCCTTCATTCGTAGATTACTGCTACACGATAGAAAAGACGTTCAAGAGAAAACGGTCTAAATTTTATTGCAATTAGTATGCAGCAGAGCTTTCAGAAAATGCCCAAATAATATACACGTTAATTCGAACCCGTTTTGTACGCAAAGCAGCAATCCGCGGGCAATATTAGCGATGTCTATCTATGTTCTATACCATGCCAATGTAACTATCATATCTTAGCGTTTGCATAGAGCACCTAGAGTTGTGACCTTGACCGCTCCTTCATAAGTAGATAACTACTACACAACAGAAAATACGTACAAGTGAAAATGGATTTAGTTTTACCGCAATTACCATGCAGCAGAGCTGCCAAATAATGCCCAGATAATATACGCGTTAATTCTAATGCGTTTTGTAAACAAAGCAGCAATCCGTGGGCTATTAAGGACACTTCGCGATGGCTATCCATGTTCTACACCATGTCAATGTTACTATCATATCTTAGGGTTCGCATACAGTACCTAGAGTTGTGACCTTGAAAGCTCCTTCATAAGTAGATAACTTCTACACGATAGAAAAGACGTTGAAGAGAAAACGGTCTAAGTTTTACTGCAATTAGTATGCAGCAGAGCTTTCAGTAAATGCCCAAATAATATACACGTTAATTCGAACGCGTTTTGTACGCAAAGTAGCAATCCGCGGGTAATATAAGGCACTTCACGATGTCTATCCATGTTCTATACCATGCCAATGTAACTATCATATCTTAGCGTTCGCATAGAGCACCTATAGTTGTGACCTTGACCGCTCCTTCATAAGTAGATAACTACTACACAATAGAAAAGACGTACAAGTGAAAATGGATTTAGTTTTACTGCAATTACCATGCAGCAGAGCTGCCAAATAATGCCCAGATAATAAACGCGTTAATTCTAATGCGTTTTGTAAACAAAGCAGCAATCCGTGGGCTATTAAGGACACTTCGCGATGCCTATCAATGTTCTACACCATGTCAATGTTACTATCATATCTTAGGGTTCGCATAGAGCACAAAGAGCTGTGACCATGAACGCTCCATCATTCGTAGATTACTGCTACACGATAGAAAAGACGTACAAGTGAAAATGGATTTAGTTTTACTGCAATTAGCATGCAGCAGAGCTGCCAAATAATGCCCAGATAATATACGCGATAATTCGAATGCGTTTTGTAAACAAAGCAGCAATCCGTGGGCTATTAAAGACACTTTGCGATGCCTATCCATTTTCTATACCATGCCATTGTTACTACCATATCTTAGCGTTCGCATACAGTACCTAGAGTTGTGACCTTGAACGCTCCTTCATAAGTAGATAACTCCTACACGATAGAAAAGGCGTTCAAGAGAAAACGGTCTAAGTTTTACTGCAATTAGTATGCAGCAGAGCTTTCAGAAAATTCCCAAATAATATACACGTTAATTCGAACCCGTTTTGTACGCAAAGTAGCAATCCGCGGGCAATATAAGGCACTTAGCGATGTCTATCTATGTTCTATACCATGCCAATGTAACTATCATATCTTAGCGTTCGCATGCAGCACCTAGAGTTGTGACCTTGACCGCTCCTTCATAAATAGATAACTACTACACAATAGAAAAGACGTACAAGTGAAAATGGATTTAGTTTTACTGCAATTACCATGCAGCAGAGCTGCCAAATAATGCCCAGATAATATACGCGTTAATTCTAATCCGTTTTGTAAACAAAGCAGCAATCCGTGGGCTATTAAGGACACTCGCGATGTCTATCCATGTTCTATACCATGCCAATGTAACTATCATATCTTGGCGTTCGCATAGAGCACCTAGAGTTGTGACCTTGAACGCTCCTTCATTCGTAGATTACTGCTACACGATAGAAAAGACGTACAAGTGAAAATGGATTTAGTTTTACTGCAATTAGCATGCAGCAGAGCTGCCAAATAATGCCCAGATAATATACGCGTTAATTCGAATGCGTTTTGTAAACAAAGCAGCAATCCGTGGGCTATTAAGGACACTTCGCGATGCCTATCCATTTTCTATACCATGCCAATGTAACTATCATATCTTAGCGTTGGCATAGAGCACCTAGAGTTGTGACCTTGAACGCTTCTTCATAAGTAGATAACTACTACACAATAGAAGAGACGTACAAGTGAAAATGGATTTAGTTTTACGGCAATTAGCATGCAGCAGAGCTGCCAAATAATGCCCAGATAATATACGTGTTAATTCTAATGCGTTTTGTAAACAAAGCAGCAATCCGTGGGCTATTAAGGACACTTTGCGATGCCTATCCATTTTCTATAACATGCCATTGTAACTACCATATCTTAGCGTTTGCATACAGCACCTAGAGTTGTGACCTTGAACGCTCCTTCATATGTAGATAACTCCTACACGATAGAAAAGACGTTGAAGAGAAAACGGTCTAAGTTTTACTGCAATTAGTATGCAGCAGAGCTTTCAGTAAATGCCCAAATAATATACACGTTAATTCGAACGCGTTTTGTACGCAAAGTAGCAATCCGCGGGTAATATAAGGCACTTCACGATGTCTATCCATGTTCTATACCATGCCAGTGTAACTATCATATCTTAGCGTTCGCATAGAGCACCTAGAGTTGCGACCTTGACCGCTCCTTCATAAGTAGATAACTACTACACAATAGAAAAGACGTACAAGTGAAAATGGATTTAGTTTTACTGCAATTACCATGCAGCAGAGCTGCCAAATAATGCCCAGATAATATACGCGTTAATTCTAATCCGTTTTGTAAACAAAGCAGCAATCCGTGGGCTATTAAGGACACTTCGCGATGTCTATCCATGTTCTATACCATGCCAATGTAACTATCATATCTTAGCGTTCGCATAGAGCACCTAGAGTTGTGACCTTGAACGCTCCTTCATTCGTAGATTACTGCTACACGATAGAAAAGACGTACAAGTGAAAATGGATTTAGTTTTACTGCAATTAGCATGCAGCAGAGCTGCCAAATAATGCCCAGATAATAAACGCGTTAATTCTAATGCGTTTTGTAAACAAAGCAGCAATCCGTGGGCTATTAAGGACACTTCCCGATGCCTATCCATGGTCTACACCATGTCAATGTTACTATCATATCTTAGGGTTCGCATAGAGCACAAAGAGCTGTGACCATGAACGCTCCTTCATTCGTAGATTACTGCTACACGATAGAAAAGACGTACAAGTGAAAATGGATTTAGTTTTACTGCAATTAGCATGCAGCAGAGCTGCCAAATAATGCCCAGATAATATACGCGATAATTCGAATGCGTTTTGTAAACAAAGCAGCAATCCGTGGGCTATTAAGGACACTTTGCGATGCCTATCCATTTTCTATACCATGCCATTGTTACTATCATATCTTAGCGTTCGCATACAGTACCTAGAGTTGTGACCTTGAACGCTCCTTCATAAGTAGATAACTCCTACACGATAGAAAAGGCGTTCAAGAGAAAGCGGTCTAAGTTTTACTGCAATTAGTATGCAGCAGAGCTTTCAGAAAATGCTCAAATAATATACACGTTAATTCGAACCCGTTTTGTACGCAAAGTAGCAATCCGCGGGCAATATAAGGCATTTAGCGATGTCTATCTATGTTCAATACCATGCCAATGTAACTATCATATCTTAGCGTTCGCATACAGCACCTAGAGTTGTGACCTTGAACGCTCCTTCATAAGTAGATAACTCCTACACGATAGAAAAGACGTTCAAGAGAAAACGGTCTAAGATTTACTGCAATTAGTATGCAGCAGAGCTTTCAGAAAATGCCCAAATAATATTCACGTTAATTCGAACACGTTTTGTACGCAAAGTAGCAATCCACGGGCAATATAAGGCATTTAGCGATGTCTATCTATGTTCTATATTATGCCAATGTAACTATCATATCTTAGCGTTCGCATAGAGCACCTAGAGTTGTGACCTTGACCGCTCCTTCATAAGTAGATAACTACTACACAATAGAAAAGACGTACAAGTGAAAATGGATTTAGTTTTACTGCAATTATCATGCAGCAGAGCTGCCAAATAATGCCCAGATAATATACGCGATAATTCTAATGCGTTTTGTAAACAAAGCAGCAATCCGTGGGCTATTAAGGACACTTCGCGATGCCTATCCATGTTCTACACCATGTCAATGTTTCTATCATATCTTAGGGTTCGCATAGAGCACAAAGAGCTGTGACCTTGAACGCTCCTTCATTCGTAGATTACTGCTACACGATAGAAAAGACGTTCAAGAGAAAACGGTCTAAATTTTATTGCAATTAGTATGCAGCAGAGCTTTCAGAAAATGCCCAAATAATATACACGTTAATTCGAACCCGTTTTGTACGCAAAGCAGCAATCCGCGGGCAATATTAGCGATGTCTATCTATGTTCTATACCATGCCAATGTAACTATCATATCTTAGCGTTTGCATAGAGCACCTAGAGTTGTGACCTTGACCGCTCCTTCATAAGTAGATAACTACTACACAACAGAAAATACGTACAAGTGAAAATGGATTTAGTTCTACCGCAATTACCATGCAGCAGAGCTGCCAAATAATGCCCAGATAATATACGCGTTAATTCTAATGCGTTTTGTAAACAAAGCAGCAATCCGTGGGCTATTAAGGACACTTCGCGATGCCTATCCATGTTCTACACCATGTCAATGTTACTATCATATCTTAGGGTTCGCATACAGTACCTAGAGTTGTGACCTTGAACGCTCCTTCATAAGTAGATAACTTCTACACGATAGAAAAGACGTTGAAGAGAAAACGGTCTAAGTTTTACTGCAATTAGTATGCAGCAGAGCTTTCAGTAAATGCCCAAATAATATACACGTTAATTCGAACGCGTTTTGTACGCAAAGTAGCAATCCGCGGGTAATATAAGGCACTTCACGATGTCTATCCATGTTCTATACCATGCCAATGTAACTATCATATCTTAGCGTTCGCATAGAGCACCTATAGTTGTGACCTTGACCGCTCCTTCATAAGTAGATAACTACTACACAATAGAAAAGACGTACAAGTGAAAATGGATTTAGTTTTACTGCAATTACCATGCAGCAGAGCTGCCAAATAATGCCCAGATAATAAACGCGTTAATTCTAATGCGTTTTGTAAACAAAGCAGCAATCCGTGGGCTATTAAGGACACTTCGCGATGCCTATCAATGTTCTACACCATGTCAATGTTACTATCATATCTTAGGGTTCGCATAGAGCACAAAGAGCTGTGACCATGAACGCTCCTTCATTCGTAGATTACTGCTACACGATAGAAAAGACGTACAAGTGAAAATGGATTTAGTTTTACTGCAATTAGCATGCAGCAGAGCTGCCAAATAATGCCCAGATAATAAACGCGTTAATTCTAATGCGTTTTGTAAACAAAGCAGCAATCCGTGGGCTATTAAGGACACTTCGCGATGCCTATCAATGTTCTACACCATGTCAATGTTACTATCATATCTTAGGGTTCGCATAGAGCACAAAGAGCTGTGACCATGAACGCTCCTTCATTCGTAGATTACTGCTACACGATAGAAAAGACGTACAAGTGAAAATGGATTTAGTTTTACTGCAATTAGTATGCAGCAGAGCTTTCAAAATGTACCCAATTAATATACACGTCAATTCGAACGCGTTTTGTACGCAAAGTAGCAATCCGCGGGCTATATAAGGCACTTCGTGATGTCTATCCATGTTCTATACCATGCCAATGTAACTACCATATCTTAGCGTTCGCATAGAGCACCTAGAGTTGTGACCTTGAACACTCCTTCATAAGTAGATAACTCCTACACGATAGAAAAGACGTTCAAGAGAAAACGGTCTAAATTTTACTGCAATTAGTATGCAGCAGAGCTTTCAGAAATTGCCCAAATAATATACACGTTAATTCGAACCCGTTTTGTACGCAAAGTAGCAATCCGCGGGCAATATAAGGCATTTAGCGATGTCTATCTATGTTCTATATCATGCCAATGTAACTATCATATCTTAGCGTTCGCATACAGCACCTAGAGTTGTGACCTTGAACGCTCCTTCATAAGTAGATAACTCCTACACGATAGAAACGACGTTCAAGAGAAAATGGTCTAAGATTTACTGCAATTAGTATGCAGCAGAGCTTTCAGAAAATGCCCAAATACTATACACGTTAATTTGAACCCGTTTTGTACGCAAAGTAGCAATCCGCGGGCAATATAAGGCATTTAGCGATGTCTATCTATGTTCTATACCATGCCAATGTAGCTATCATATCTTAGCGTTCGCATACAGCACCTAGAGTTGTGACCTTGACCGCTCCTTCATAAATAGATAACTACTACACAATAGAAAAGACGTACAAGTGAAAATGGATTTAGTTTTACTGCAATTACCATGCAGCAGAGCTGCCAAATAATGCCCAGATAATATACGCGTTAATTCTAATCCGTTTTGTAAACAAAGCAGCAATCCGTGGGCTATTAAGGACACTCGCGATGTCTATCCATGTTCTATACCATGCCAATGTAACTATCATATCTTAGCGTTGGCATAGAGCACCTAGAGTTGTGACCTTGAACGCTTCTTCATAAGTAGATAACTACTACACAATAGAAGAGACGTACAAGTGAAAATGGATTTAGTTTTACGGCAATTAGCATGCAGCAGAGCTGCCAAATAATGCCCAGATAATATACGTGTTAATTCTAATGCGTTTTGTAAACAAAGCAGCAATCCGTGGGCTATTAAGGACACTTTGCGATGCCTATCCATTTTCTATAACATGCCATTGTAACTACCATATCTTAGCGTTTGCATACAGCACCTAGAGTTGTGACCTTGAACGCTCCTTCATATGTAGATAACTCCTACAGGATAGAAAAGACGTTGAAGAGAAAACGATCTAAGTTTTACTGCAATTAGTATGCAACAGACGTACAAGTGAAAATGGATTTAGTTTTACTGCAATTACCATGCAGCAGAGCTGCCAAATAATGCCCAGATAATAAACGCGTTAATTCTAATGCGTTTTGTAAACAAAGCAGCAATCCGTGGGCTATTAAGGACACTTCGCGATGCCTATCCATGTTCAACACCATGTCAATGTTACTATCATATCTTAGGGTTCGCATAGAGCACAAAGAGCTGTGACCATGAACGCTCCTTCATTCGTAGATTACTGCTACACGATAGAAAAGACGTACAAGTGAAAATGGATTTAGTTTTACTGCAATTAGCATGCAGCAGAGCTGCCAAATAATGCTCAGATAATATACGCGATAATTCGAATGCGTTTTGTAAACAAAGCAGCAATCCGTGGGCTATTAAGGACACTTTGCGATGCCTATCCATTTTCTATACCATGCCATTGTTACTACCATATCTTAGCGTTCGCATACAGTACCTAGAGTTGTGACCTTGAACGCTCCCTCATAAGTAGATAACTCCTACACGATAGAAAACGCGTTTAATACGCATTTGTACGCAAAGTAGCAATCCGCGGGCTATATAAGGCACTTCGCGATGTCTATCCATGTTCTATACCATGCCAATGTAACTATCATATCTTAGCGTTCGCATAGAGCACCTAGAGTTGTGACCTTGACCGCTCCTTCATAAGTAGATAACTACTACACAATAGAAAAGACGTACAAGTGAAAATGGATTTAGTTTTACTGCAATTACCATGCAGCAGAGCTGCCAAATAATGCCCAGATAATATACGCGTTAATTCGAATGCGTTTTGTAAACAAAGCAGCAATCCGTGGGCTATTAAGGACACTTCGCGATGCCTATCCATTTTCTATACCATGCCAATGTAACTATCATATCTTAGCGTTCGCATAGAGCACCTAGAGTTGTGACCTTGAACGCTCCTTTATAAGTAGATAACTACAACACAATAGAAAAGACGTACAAGTGAAAATGGATTTAGTTTTACGGCAATTAGCATGCAGCAGAGCTGCCAAATAATGCCCAGATAATATACGCGTTAATTCTAATGCGTTTAATAAACAAAGCAGCAATCCGTGGGCTATTAAGGACACTTTGCGATGCCTATCCATTTTCTATAACATGCCATTGTAACTACCATATCTTAGCGTTTGCATACAGCACCTAGAGTTGTGACCTTGAACGCTCCTTCATATGTAGATAACTCCTACACGATAGAAAAGGCGTTCAAGAGAAAACGGTCTAAGTTTTACTGCAATTAGTATGCAGCAGACGTACAAGTGAAAATGGATTTAGTTTTACTGCAATTACCATGCAGCAGAGCTGCCAAATAATGCCCAGATAATAAACGCGTTAATTCTAATGCGTTTTGTAAACAAAGCAGCAATCCGTGGGCTATTAAGGACACTTTGCGATGCCTATCCATTTTCTATACCATGCCATTGTTACTACCATATCTTAGCGTTCGCATACAGTACCTAGAGTTGTGACCTTGAACGCTCCCTCATAAGTAGATAACTCCTACACGATAGAAAAGGCGTTCAAGAGAAAACGGTCTAAGTTTTACTGCAATTAGTATGCAGCAGAGCTTTCAGAAAATGCCCAAATAATATACACGTTAATTCGAACCCGTTTTGTACGCAAAGTAGCAATCCGCGGGCAATATAAAGCACTTAGCGATGTCTATCTATGTTCTATACCATGCCAATGTAACTATCATATCTTAGCGTTCGCATACAGCACCTAGAGTTGTGACCTTGAACGCTCCTTCTTAAGTAGATAACTCCTACACGATAGAAAAGGCGTTCAAGAGAAAGCGGTCTAAGTTTTACTGCAATTAGTATGCAGCAGAGCTTTCAAAATGTACCCAATTAATATACACGTCAATTCTAACGCGTTTAGTACGCAAAGTAGCAATCCGCGGGCAATATAAGGCATTTAGCGATGTCTATCTATGTTCTATACCATGCCAATGTAACTATCATATCTTAGCGTTCGCATAGAGCACCTAAAGTTGTGACCTTGACCGCTCCTTCATAAGTAGATAACTACTACACAATAGAAAAGACGTACAAGTGAAAATGGATTTAGTTTTACTGCAATTACCATGCAGCAGAGCTGCCAAATAATGCCCAGATAATATACGCGTTAATTCTAATGCGTTTTGTAAACAAAGCAGCAATCAGTGGGCTATTAAGGACACTTCGCGATGCCTATCAATGTTCTACACCATGTCAATGTTACTATCATAACTTAGGGTTCGCATAGAGCACAAAGAGCTGTGACCTTGAACGCTCCTTCATTCGTAGATAACTGCTACACGATAGAAAAGACGTACAAGTGAAAATGGATTTAGTTTTACTGCAATTAGCATGCAGCAGAGCTGCCAAATAATGCTCAGATAATATACGCGATAATTCGAATGCGTTTTGTAAACAAAGCAGCAATCCGTGGGCTATTAAGGACACTTTGCGATGCCTATCCATTTTCTATACCATGCCATTGTTACTACCATATCTTAACGTTCGCATACAGTACCTAGAGTTGTGACCTTGAACGCTCCCTCATAAGTAGATAACTCCTACACGATAGAAAAGGCGTTCAAGAGAAACCGGTCTAAGTTTTACTGCAATTAGTATGCAGCAGAGCTTTCAGAAAATGCCCAAATAATATACACGTTAATTCGAACCCGTTTTGTACGCAAAGTAGCAATCCGCGGGCAATATAAGGCATTTAGCGATGTCTATCTATGTTCAATACCATGCCAATGTAACTATCATATCTTAGCGTTCGCATACAGCACCTAGAGTTGTGACCTTGAACGCTCCTTCATAAGTAGATAACTCCTACACGATAGAAAAGACGTTCAAGAGAAAACGGTCTAAGATTTACTGCAATTAGTATGCAGCAGAGCTTTCAGAAAATGCCCAAATAATATTCACGTTAATTCGAACACGTTTTGTACGCAAAGTAGCAATCCGCGGGCAATATAAGGCATTTAGCGATGTCTATCCATGTTCTATACCATGCCAATGTAACTACCATATATTAGCTTTCGCATAGAGCACCTAGAGTTGTGACCTTGAACACTCCTTCATTAGTAGAAAACTCCTACACGATAGAAAAGACGTTCAAGAGAAAACGGTCTAAATTTTATTGCAATTAGTATGCAGCAGAGCTTTCAGAAAATGCCCAAATAATATACACGTTAATTCGAACCCGTTTTGTACGCAAAGCAGCAATCCGCGGGCAATATTAGCGATGTCTATCTATGTTCTATACCATGCCAATGTAACTATCATATCTTAGCGTTCGCATAGAGCACCTAGAGTTGTGACCTTGACCGCTCCTTCATAAGTAGATAACTACTACACAACAGAAAAGACGTACAAGTGAAAATGGATTTAGTTTTACCGCAATTACCATGCAGCAGAGCTGCCAAATAATGCCCAGATAATATACGCGTTAATTCTAATGCGTTTTGTAAACAAAGCAGCAATCCGTGGGCTATTAAGGACACTTCGCGATGCCTATCCATGTTCTACACCATGTCAATGTTACTATCATATCTTAGGGTTCGCATACAGTACCTAGAGTTGTGACCTTGAACGCTCCTTCATAAGTAGATAACTTCTACACGATAGAAAAGGCGTTCAAGAGAAAACGGTCTAAGTTTTACTGCAATTAGTATGCAGCAGAGCTTTCAGAAAATGCCCAAATAATATACACGTTAATTCGAACCCGTTTTGTACGCAAAGTAGCAATCCGCGGGCAATATAAGGCACTTAGCGATGTCTATCTATGTTCTATACCATGCCAATGTAACTATCATATCTTAGCGTTCGCAAACAGCACCTAGAGTTGTGACCTTGAACGCTCCTTTATAAGTAGATAACTCCTACACGATAGAAAAGACGTTCAAGAGAAAGCGGTCTAAGTTTTACTGCAATTAGTATGCAGCAGAGCTATCAAAAAGTACCCAATTAATATACACGTCAATTCGAACGCGTTTTGTACGCAAAGTAGCAATCCGCGGGCTATATAAGGCACTTCGCGATGTCTATCCATGTTCTATACCATGCCAATGTAACTACCATATATTAGCTTTCGCATAGAGCACCTAGAGTTGTGACCTTGAACACTCCTTCATTAGTAGAAAACTCCTACACGATAGAAAAGACGTTCAAGAGAAAACGGTCTAAATTTTATTGCAATTAGTATGCAGCAGAGCTTTCAGAAAATGCCCAATTAATATACACGTTAATTCGAACCCGTTTTGTACGCAAAGCAGCAATCCGCGGGCAATATTAGCGATGTCTATCTATGTTCTATACCATGCCAATGTAACTATCATATCTTAGCGTTCGCATACAGCACCTAGAGTTGTGACCTTGCACGCTCCTTCATAAGTAGATAACTCCTACACGATATAAGAGACGTTCAAGAGAAAGCGGTCTAAGTTTTACTGCAATTAGTATGCAGCAGAGCTTTCAAAATGTACCCAATTAATATACACGTCAATTCTAACGCGTTTTGTACGCAAAGTAGCAATCCGCGGGCTATATAAGGCACTTCGCGATGTCTATCCATGTTCTATACCATGCCAATGTAACTATCATATCTTAGCGTTCGCATAGAGCACCTAGAGTTGTGACCTTGACCGCTCCTTCATAAGTAGATAACTACTACACAATAGAAAAGACGTACAAGTGAAAATGGATTTAGTTTTACTGCAATTACCATGCAGCAGAGCTGCCAAATAATGCCCAGATAATATACGCGTTAATTCGAATGCGTTTTGTAAACAAAGCAGCAATCCGTGGGCTATTAAGGACACTTCGCGATGCCTATCCATTTTCTATACCATGCCAATGTAACTATCATATCTTAGCGTTCGCATAGAGCACCTAGAGTTGTGACCTTGAACGCTCCTTTATAAGTAGATAACTACAACACAATAGAAAAGACGTACAAGTGAAAATGGATTTAGTTTTACGGCAATTAGCATGCAGCAGAGCTGCCAAATAATGCCCAGATAATATACGCGTTAATTCTAATGCGTTTAATAAACAAAGCAGCAATCCGTGGGCTATTAAGGACACTTTGCGATGCCTATCCATTTTCTATAACATGCCATTGTAACTACCATATCTTAGCGTTTGCATACAGCACCTAGAGTTGTGACCTTGAACGCTCCTTCATATGTAGATAACTCCTACACGATAGAAAAGACGTTGAAGAGAAAACGGTCTAAGTTTTACTGCAATTAGTATGCAGCAGAGCTTTCAGTAAATGCCCAAATAATATACACGTTAATTCGAACGCGTTTTGTACGCAAAGTAGCAATCCGCGGGTAATATAAGGCACTTCACGATGTCTATCCATGTTCTATACCATGCCAATGTAACTATCATATCTTAGCGTTCGCATAGAGCACCTATAGTTGTGACCTTGACCGCTCCTTCATAAGTAGATAACTACTACACAATAGAAAAGACGTACAAGTGAAAATGGATTTAGTTTTACTGCAATTACCATGCAGCAGAGCTGCCAAATAATGCCCAGATAATAAACGCGTTAATTCTAATGCGTTTTGTAAACAAAGCAGCAATCCGTGGGCTATTAAGGACACTTCGCGATGCCTATCAATGTTCTACACCATGTCAATGTTACTATCATATCTTAGGGTTCGCATAGAGCACAAAGAGCTGTGACCATGAACGCTCCTTCATTCGTAGATTACTGCTACACGATAGAAAAGACGTACAAGTGAAAATGGATTTAGTTTTACTGCAATTAGCATGCAGCAGAGCTGCCAAATAATGCCCAGATAATATACGCGATAATTCGAATGCGTTTTGTAAACAAAGCAGCAATCCGTGGGCTATTAAAGACACTTTGCGATGCCTATCCATTTTCTATACCATGCCATTGTTACTACCATATCTTAGCGTTCGCATACAGTACCTAGAGTTGTGACCTTGAACGCTCCTTCATAAGTAGATAACTCCTACACGATAGAAAAGGCGTTCAAGAGAAAACGGTCTAAGTTTTACTGCAACTAGTATGCATTTTCTATACCATGCAAATGTAACTATCATATCTTAGCGTTCGCATAGAGCACCTAGAGTTGTGACCTTGAACGCTCCTTCATAAGTAGATAACTACTACACAATAGAAAAGACGTTCAAGTGAAAATGGATTTAGTTTTACGGCAATTAGCATGCAGCAGAGCTGCCAAATAATACACAGATAATATACGCGTTAATTCTAATGCGTTTTGTAAACAAAGCAGCAATCCGTGGGCTATTAAGGACACTTTGCGATGCCTATCCATTTTCTATAACATGCCATTGTAACTACCATATCTTAGCGTTTGCATACAGCACCTAGAGTTGTGACCTTGAACGCTCCTTCATATGTAGATAACTCCTACACGATAGAAAAGACGTTGAAGAGAAAACGGTCTAAGTTTTACTGCAATTAGTATGCAGCAGAGCTTTCAGTAAATGCCCAAATAATATACACGTTAATTCGAACGCGTTTTGTACACAAAGTAGCAATCCGCGGGTAATATAAGGCACTTCACGATGTCTATCCATGTTCTATACCATGCCAATGTAATTATCATATCTTAGCGTTCGCATAGAGCACCTATAGTTGTGACCTTGACCGCTCCTTCATAAGTAGATAACTACTACACAATAGAAAAGACGTACAAGTGAAAATGGATTTAGTTTTACTGCAATTACCATGCAGCAGAGCTGCCAAATAATGCCCAGATAATAAACGCGTTAATTCTAATGCGTTTTGTAAACAAAGCAGCAATCCGTGGGCTATTAAGGACACTTCGCGATGCCTATCCATGTTCAACACCATGTCAATGTTACTATCATATCTTAGGGTTCGCATAGACACAAAGAGCTGTGACCATGAACGCACCTTCATTCCTAGATTACTGCTACACGATAGAAAAGACGTACAAGTGAAAATGGATTTAGTTTTACTGCAATTAGCATGCAGCAGAGCTGCCAAATAATGCCCAGATAATATACGCGATAATTCGAATGCGTTTTGTAAACAAAGCAGCCATCCGTGGGCTATTAAGGACACTTTGCGATGCCTATCCATTTTCTATCCCATGCCATTGTTACTACCATATCTTAGCGTTCGCATACAGTACCTAGAGTTGTGACCTTGAAAGCTCCTTCATAAGTAGATAACTCCTACACGATAGAAAAGGCGTTCAAGAAAAAACGGTCTGTTTTACTGCAATTAGTATGCAGCAGAGCTTTCAGAAAATGCCCAAATAATATACACGTTAATTCGAACCCGTTTTGTACGCAAAGTAGCAATCCGCGGGCAATATAAAGCACTTAGCGATGTCTATCTATGTTCTATACCATGCCAATGTAACTATCATATCTTAGCGTTCGCATACAGCACCTAGAGTTGTGACCTTGAACGCTCCTTCATAAGTAGATAACTCCTACAAGACAGAAAAGACGTTCAAGAGAAAGCGGTCTAAGTTTTACTGCAATTAGTATGCAGCAGAGCTATCAAAAAGTACCCAATTAATATACACGTCAATTCGAACGCGTTTTGTACGCAAAGTAGCAATCCGCGGGCTATATAAGGCACTTCGCGATGTCTATCCATGTTCTATACCATGCCAATGTAACTACCATATATTAGCGTTCGTATAGAGCACCTAGAGTTGTGACCTTGAACACTCCTTCATTAGTAGAAAACTCCTACACGATAGAAAAGACGTTCAAGAGAAAACGGTCTAAATTTTATTGCAATTAGTATGCAGCAGAGCTTTCAGAAAATGCCCAATTAATATACACGTTAATTCGAACCCGTTTTGTACGCAAAGCAGCAATCCGCGGGCAATATTAGCGATGCCTATCTATGTTCTATACCATGCCAATGTAACTATCATATCTTAGCGTTCGCATACAGGACCTAGAGTTGTGACCTTGAACGCTCCTTCATAAGTAGATAACTCCTTCACGATAGAAAAGACGTTCAAGAGAAAACGGTCTAAGTTTTACTGCAATTAGTATGCAGCAGAGCTTTCAGAAAATGCCCAAATAATATTCACGTTAATTCGAACACGTTTTGTACGCAAAGTAGCAATCCACGGGCAATATAAGGCATTTAGCGATGTCTATCTATGTTCTATATTATGCCAATGTAACTATCATATCTTAGCGTTCGCATAGAGCACCTAGAGTTGTGACCTTGACCGCTCCTTCATAAGTAGATAACTACTACACAATAGAAAAGACGTACAAGTGAAAATGGATTTAGTTTTACTGCAATTATCATGCAGCAGAGCTGCCAAATAATGCCCAGATAATATACGCGATAATTCTAATGCGTTTTGTAAACAAAGCAGCAATCCGTGGGCTATTAAGGACACTTCGCGATGCCTATCCATGTTCTACACCATGTCAATGTTTCTATCATATCTTAGGGTTCGCATAGAGCACAAAGAGCTGTGACCTTGAACGCTCCTTCATTCGTAGATTACTGCTACACGATAGAAAAGACGTTCAAGAGAAAACGGTCTAAATTTTATTGCAATTAGTATGCAGCAGAGCTTTCAGAAAATGCCCAAATAATATACACGTTAATTCGAACCCGTTTTGTACGCAAAGCAGCAATCCGCGGGCAATATTAGCGATGTCTATCTATGTTCTATACCATGCCAATGTAACTATCATATCTTAGCGTTTGCATAGAGCACCTAGAGTTGTGACCTTGACCGCTCCTTCATAAGTAGATAACTACTACACAACAGAAAATACGTACAAGTGAAAATGGATTTAGTTCTACCGCAATTACCATGCAGCAGAGCTGCCAAATAATGCCCAGATAATATACGCGTTAATTCTAATGCGTTTTGTAAACAAAGCAGCAATCCGTGGGCTATTAAGGACACTTCGCGATGCCTATCCATGTTCTACACCATGTCAATGTTACTATCATATCTTAGGGTTCGCATACAGTACCTAGAGTTGTGACCTTGAACGCTCCTTCATAAGTAGATAACTTCTACACGATAGAAAAGACGTTGAAGAGAAAACGGTCTAAGTTTTACTGCAATTAGTATGCAGCAGAGCTTTCAGTAAATGCCCAAATAATATACACGTTAATTCGAACGCGTTTTGTACGCAAAGTAGCAATCCGCGGGTAATATAAGGCACTTCACGATGTCTATCCATGTTCTATACCATGCCAATGTAACTATCATATCTTAGCGTTCGCATAGAGCACCTATAGTTGTGACCTTGACCGCTCCTTCATAAGTAGATAACTACTACACAATAGAAAAGACGTACAAGTGAAAATGGATTTAGTTTTACTGCAATTACCATGCAGCAGAGCTGCCAAATAATGCCCAGATAATAAACGCGTTAATTCTAATGCGTTTTGTAAACAAAGCAGCAATCCGTGGGCTATTAAGGACACTTCGCGATGCCTATCAATGTTCTACACCATGTCAATGTTACTATCATATCTTAGGGTTCGCATAGAGCACAAAGAGCTGTGACCATGAACGCTCCTTCATTCGTAGATTACTGCTACACGATAGAAAAGACGTACAAGTGAAAATGGATTTAGTTTTACTGCAATTAGCATGCAGCAGAGCTGCCAAATAATGCCCAGATAATAAACGCGTTAATTCTAATGCGTTTTGTAAACAAAGCAGCAATCCGTGGGCTATTAAGGACACTTCGCGATGCCTATCAATGTTCTACACCATGTCAATGTTACTATCATATCTTAGGGTTCGCATAGAGCACAAAGAGCTGTGACCATGAACGCTCCTTCATTCGTAGATTACTGCTACACGATAGAAAAGACGTACAAGTGAAAATGGATTTAGTTTTACTGCAATTAGTATGCAGCAGAGCTTTCAAAATGTACCCAATTAATATACACGTCAATTCGAACGCGTTTTGTACGCAAAGTAGCAATCCGCGGGCTATATAAGGCACTTCGTGATGTCTATCCATGTTCTATACCATGCCAATGTAACTACCATATCTTAGCGTTCGCATAGAGCACCTAGAGTTGTGACCTTGAACACTCCTTCATAAGTAGATAACTCCTACACGATAGAAAAGACGTTCAAGAGAAAACGGTCTAAATTTTACTGCAATTAGTATGCAGCAGAGCTTTCAGAAATTGCCCAAATAATATACACGTTAATTCGAACCCGTTTTGTACGCAAAGTAGCAATCCGCGGGCAATATAAGGCATTTAGCGATGTCTATCTATGTTCTATATCATGCCAATGTAACTATCATATCTTAGCGTTCGCATACAGCACCTAGAGTTGTGACCTTGAACGCTCCTTCATAAGTAGATAACTCCTACACGATAGAAACGACGTTCAAGAGAAAATGGTCTAAGATTTACTGCAATTAGTATGCAGCAGAGCTTTCAGAAAATGCCCAAATACTATACACGTTAATTTGAACCCGTTTTGTACGCAAAGTAGCAATCCGCGGGCAATATAAGGCATTTAGCGATGTCTATCTATGTTCTATACCATGCCAATGTAGCTATCATATCTTAGCGTTCGCATACAGCACCTAGAGTTGTGACCTTGACCGCTCCTTCATAAATAGATAACTACTACACAATAGAAAAGACGTACAAGTGAAAATGGATTTAGTTTTACTGCAATTACCATGCAGCAGAGCTGCCAAATAATGCCCAGATAATATACGCGTTAATTCTAATCCGTTTTGTAAACAAAGCAGCAATCCGTGGGCTATTAAGGACACTCGCGATGTCTATCCATGTTCTATACCATGCCAATGTAACTATCATATCTTAGCGTTGGCATAGAGCACCTAGAGTTGTGACCTTGAACGCTTCTTCATAAGTAGATAACTACTACACAATAGAAGAGACGTACAAGTGAAAATGGATTTAGTTTTACGGCAATTAGCATGCAGCAGAGCTGCCAAATAATGCCCAGATAATATACGTGTTAATTCTAATGCGTTTTGTAAACAAAGCAGCAATCCGTGGGCTATTAAGGACACTTTGCGATGCCTATCCATTTTCTATAACATGCCATTGTAACTACCATATCTTAGCGTTTGCATACAGCACCTAGAGTTGTGACCTTGAACGCTCCTTCATATGTAGATAACTCCTACAGGATAGAAAAGACGTTGAAGAGAAAACGATCTAAGTTTTACTGCAATTAGTATGCAACAGACGTACAAGTGAAAATGGATTTAGTTTTACTGCAATTACCATGCAGCAGAGCTGCCAAATAATGCCCAGATAATAAACGCGTTAATTCTAATGCGTTTTGTAAACAAAGCAGCAATCCGTGGGCTATTAAGGACACTTCGCGATGCCTATCCATGTTCAACACCATGTCAATGTTACTATCATATCTTAGGGTTCGCATAGAGCACAAAGAGCTGTGACCATGAACGCTCCTTCATTCGTAGATTACTGCTACACGATAGAAAAGACGTACAAGTGAAAATGGATTTAGTTTTACTGCAATTAGCATGCAGCAGAGCTGCCAAATAATGCTCAGATAATATACGCGATAATTCGAATGCGTTTTGTAAACAAAGCAGCAATCCGTGGGCTATTAAGGACACTTTGCGATGCCTATCCATTTTCTATACCATGCCATTGTTACTACCATATCTTAGCGTTCGCATACAGTACCTAGAGTTGTGACCTTGAACGCTCCCTCATAAGTAGATAACTCCTACACGATAGAAAACGCGTTTAATACGCATTTGTACGCAAAGTAGCAATCCGCGGGCTATATAAGGCACTTCGCGATGTCTATCCATGTTCTATACCATGCCAATGTAACTATCATATCTTAGCGTTCGCATAGAGCACCTAGAGTTGTGACCTTGACCGCTCCTTCATAAGTAGATAACTACTACACAATAGAAAAGACGTACAAGTGAAAATGGATTTAGTTTTACTGCAATTACCATGCAGCAGAGCTGCCAAATAATGCCCAGATAATATACGCGTTAATTCGAATGCGTTTTGTAAACAAAGCAGCAATCCGTGGGCTATTAAGGACACTTCGCGATGCCTATCCATTTTCTATACCATGCCAATGTAACTATCATATCTTAGCGTTCGCATAGAGCACCTAGAGTTGTGACCTTGAACGCTCCTTTATAAGTAGATAACTACAACACAATAGAAAAGACGTACAAGTGAAAATGGATTTAGTTTTACGGCAATTAGCATGCAGCAGAGCTGCCAAATAATGCCCAGATAATATACGCGTTAATTCTAATGCGTTTAATAAACAAAGCAGCAATCCGTGGGCTATTAAGGACACTTTGCGATGCCTATCCATTTTCTATAACATGCCATTGTAACTACCATATCTTAGCGTTTGCATACAGCACCTAGAGTTGTGACCTTGAACGCTCCTTCATATGTAGATAACTCCTACACGATAGAAAAGGCGTTCAAGAGAAAACGGTCTAAGTTTTACTGCAATTAGTATGCAGCAGACGTACAAGTGAAAATGGATTTAGTTTTACTGCAATTACCATGCAGCAGAGCTGCCAAATAATGCCCAGATAATAAACGCGTTAATTCTAATGCGTTTTGTAAACAAAGCAGCAATCCGTGGGCTATTAAGGACACTTTGCGATGCCTATCCATTTTCTATACCATGCCATTGTTACTACCATATCTTAGCGTTCGCATACAGTACCTAGAGTTGTGACCTTGAACGCTCCCTCATAAGTAGATAACTCCTACACGATAGAAAAGGCGTTCAAGAGAAAACGGTCTAAGTTTTACTGCAATTAGTATGCAGCAGAGCTTTCAGAAAATGCCCAAATAATATACACGTTAATTCGAACCCGTTTTGTACGCAAAGTAGCAATCCGCGGGCAATATAAAGCACTTAGCGATGTCTATCTATGTTCTATACCATGCCAATGTAACTATCATATCTTAGCGTTCGCATACAGCACCTAGAGTTGTGACCTTGAACGCTCCTTCTTAAGTAGATAACTCCTACACGATAGAAAAGGCGTTCAAGAGAAAGCGGTCTAAGTTTTACTGCAATTAGTATGCAGCAGAGCTTTCAAAATGTACCCAATTAATATACACGTCAATTCTAACGCGTTTAGTACGCAAAGTAGCAATCCGCGGGCAATATAAGGCATTTAGCGATGTCTATCTATGTTCTATACCATGCCAATGTAACTATCATATCTTAGCGTTCGCATAGAGCACCTAAAGTTGTGACCTTGACCGCTCCTTCATAAGTAGATAACTACTACACAATAGAAAAGACGTACAAGTGAAAATGGATTTAGTTTTACTGCAATTACCATGCAGCAGAGCTGCCAAATAATGCCCAGATAATATACGCGTTAATTCTAATGCGTTTTGTAAACAAAGCAGCAATCAGTGGGCTATTAAGGACACTTCGCGATGCCTATCAATGTTCTACACCATGTCAATGTTACTATCATAACTTAGGGTTCGCATAGAGCACAAAGAGCTGTGACCTTGAACGCTCCTTCATTCGTAGATAACTGCTACACGATAGAAAAGACGTACAAGTGAAAATGGATTTAGTTTTACTGCAATTAGCATGCAGCAGAGCTGCCAAATAATGCTCAGATAATATACGCGATAATTCGAATGCGTTTTGTAAACAAAGCAGCAATCCGTGGGCTATTAAGGACACTTTGCGATGCCTATCCATTTTCTATACCATGCCATTGTTACTACCATATCTTAACGTTCGCATACAGTACCTAGAGTTGTGACCTTGAACGCTCCCTCATAAGTAGATAACTCCTACACGATAGAAAAGGCGTTCAAGAGAAACCGGTCTAAGTTTTACTGCAATTAGTATGCAGCAGAGCTTTCAGAAAATGCCCAAATAATATACACGTTAATTCGAACCCGTTTTGTACGCAAAGTAGCAATCCGCGGGCAATATAAGGCATTTAGCGATGTCTATCTATGTTCAATACCATGCCAATGTAACTATCATATCTTAGCGTTCGCATACAGCACCTAGAGTTGTGACCTTGAACGCTCCTTCATAAGTAGATAACTCCTACACGATAGAAAAGACGTTCAAGAGAAAACGGTCTAAGATTTACTGCAATTAGTATGCAGCAGAGCTTTCAGAAAATGCCCAAATAATATTCACGTTAATTCGAACACGTTTTGTACGCAAAGTAGCAATCCGCGGGCAATATAAGGCATTTAGCGATGTCTATCCATGTTCTATACCATGCCAATGTAACTACCATATATTAGCTTTCGCATAGAGCACCTAGAGTTGTGACCTTGAACACTCCTTCATTAGTAGAAAACTCCTACACGATAGAAAAGACGTTCAAGAGAAAACGGTCTAAATTTTATTGCAATTAGTATGCAGCAGAGCTTTCAGAAAATGCCCAAATAATATACACGTTAATTCGAACCCGTTTTGTACGCAAAGCAGCAATCCGCGGGCAATATTAGCGATGTCTATCTATGTTCTATACCATGCCAATGTAACTATCATATCTTAGCGTTCGCATAGAGCACCTAGAGTTGTGACCTTGACCGCTCCTTCATAAGTAGATAACTACTACACAACAGAAAAGACGTACAAGTGAAAATGGATTTAGTTTTACCGCAATTACCATGCAGCAGAGCTGCCAAATAATGCCCAGATAATATACGCGTTAATTCTAATGCGTTTTGTAAACAAAGCAGCAATCCGTGGGCTATTAAGGACACTTCGCGATGCCTATCCATGTTCTACACCATGTCAATGTTACTATCATATCTTAGGGTTCGCATACAGTACCTAGAGTTGTGACCTTGAACGCTCCTTCATAAGTAGATAACTTCTACACGATAGAAAAGGCGTTCAAGAGAAAACGGTCTAAGTTTTACTGCAATTAGTATGCAGCAGAGCTTTCAGAAAATGCCCAAATAATATACACGTTAATTCGAACCCGTTTTGTACGCAAAGTAGCAATCCGCGGGCAATATAAGGCACTTAGCGATGTCTATCTATGTTCTATACCATGCCAATGTAACTATCATATCTTAGCGTTCGCAAACAGCACCTAGAGTTGTGACCTTGAACGCTCCTTTATAAGTAGATAACTCCTACACGATAGAAAAGACGTTCAAGAGAAAGCGGTCTAAGTTTTACTGCAATTAGTATGCAGCAGAGCTATCAAAAAGTACCCAATTAATATACACGTCAATTCGAACGCGTTTTGTACGCAAAGTAGCAATCCGCGGGCTATATAAGGCACTTCGCGATGTCTATCCATGTTCTATACCATGCCAATGTAACTACCATATATTAGCTTTCGCATAGAGCACCTAGAGTTGTGACCTTGAACACTCCTTCATTAGTAGAAAACTCCTACACGATAGAAAAGACGTTCAAGAGAAAACGGTCTAAATTTTATTGCAATTAGTATGCAGCAGAGCTTTCAGAAAATGCCCAATTAATATACACGTTAATTCGAACCCGTTTTGTACGCAAAGCAGCAATCCGCGGGCAATATTAGCGATGTCTATCTATGTTCTATACCATGCCAATGTAACTATCATATCTTAGCGTTCGCATACAGCACCTAGAGTTGTGACCTTGCACGCTCCTTCATAAGTAGATAACTCCTACACGATATAAGAGACGTTCAAGAGAAAGCGGTCTAAGTTTTACTGCAATTAGTATGCAGCAGAGCTTTCAAAATGTACCCAATTAATATACACGTCAATTCTAACGCGTTTTGTACGCAAAGTAGCAATCCGCGGGCTATATAAGGCACTTCGCGATGTCTATCCATGTTCTATACCATGCCAATGTAACTATCATATCTTAGCGTTCGCATAGAGCACCTAGAGTTGTGACCTTGACCGCTCCTTCATAAGTAGATAACTACTACACAATAGAAAAGACGTACAAGTGAAAATGGATTTAGTTTTACTGCAATTACCATGCAGCAGAGCTGCCAAATAATGCCCAGATAATATACGCGTTAATTCGAATGCGTTTTGTAAACAAAGCAGCAATCCGTGGGCTATTAAGGACACTTCGCGATGCCTATCCATTTTCTATACCATGCCAATGTAACTATCATATCTTAGCGTTCGCATAGAGCACCTAGAGTTGTGACCTTGAACGCTCCTTTATAAGTAGATAACTACAACACAATAGAAAAGACGTACAAGTGAAAATGGATTTAGTTTTACGGCAATTAGCATGCAGCAGAGCTGCCAAATAATGCCCAGATAATATACGCGTTAATTCTAATGCGTTTAATAAACAAAGCAGCAATCCGTGGGCTATTAAGGACACTTTGCGATGCCTATCCATTTTCTATAACATGCCATTGTAACTACCATATCTTAGCGTTTGCATACAGCACCTAGAGTTGTGACCTTGAACGCTCCTTCATATGTAGATAACTCCTACACGATAGAAAAGACGTTGAAGAGAAAACGGTCTAAGTTTTACTGCAATTAGTATGCAGCAGAGCTTTCAGTAAATGCCCAAATAATATACACGTTAATTCGAACGCGTTTTGTACGCAAAGTAGCAATCCGCGGGTAATATAAGGCACTTCACGATGTCTATCCATGTTCTATACCATGCCAATGTAACTATCATATCTTAGCGTTCGCATAGAGCACCTATAGTTGTGACCTTGACCGCTCCTTCATAAGTAGATAACTACTACACAATAGAAAAGACGTACAAGTGAAAATGGATTTAGTTTTACTGCAATTACCATGCAGCAGAGCTGCCAAATAATGCCCAGATAATAAACGCGTTAATTCTAATGCGTTTTGTAAACAAAGCAGCAATCCGTGGGCTATTAAGGACACTTCGCGATGCCTATCAATGTTCTACACCATGTCAATGTTACTATCATATCTTAGGGTTCGCATAGAGCACAAAGAGCTGTGACCATGAACGCTCCTTCATTCGTAGATTACTGCTACACGATAGAAAAGACGTACAAGTGAAAATGGATTTAGTTTTACTGCAATTAGCATGCAGCAGAGCTGCCAAATAATGCCCAGATAATATACGCGATAATTCGAATGCGTTTTGTAAACAAAGCAGCAATCCGTGGGCTATTAAAGACACTTTGCGATGCCTATCCATTTTCTATACCATGCCATTGTTACTACCATATCTTAGCGTTCGCATACAGTACCTAGAGTTGTGACCTTGAACGCTCCTTCATAAGTAGATAACTCCTACACGATAGAAAAGGCGTTCAAGAGAAAACGGTCTAAGTTTTACTGCAACTAGTATGCATTTTCTATACCATGCAAATGTAACTATCATATCTTAGCGTTCGCATAGAGCACCTAGAGTTGTGACCTTGAACGCTCCTTCATAAGTAGATAACTACTACACAATAGAAAAGACGTTCAAGTGAAAATGGATTTAGTTTTACGGCAATTAGCATGCAGCAGAGCTGCCAAATAATACACAGATAATATACGCGTTAATTCTAATGCGTTTTGTAAACAAAGCAGCAATCCGTGGGCTATTAAGGACACTTTGCGATGCCTATCCATTTTCTATAACATGCCATTGTAACTACCATATCTTAGCGTTTGCATACAGCACCTAGAGTTGTGACCTTGAACGCTCCTTCATATGTAGATAACTCCTACACGATAGAAAAGACGTTGAAGAGAAAACGGTCTAAGTTTTACTGCAATTAGTATGCAGCAGAGCTTTCAGTAAATGCCCAAATAATATACACGTTAATTCGAACGCGTTTTGTACACAAAGTAGCAATCCGCGGGTAATATAAGGCACTTCACGATGTCTATCCATGTTCTATACCATGCCAATGTAATTATCATATCTTAGCGTTCGCATAGAGCACCTATAGTTGTGACCTTGACCGCTCCTTCATAAGTAGATAACTACTACACAATAGAAAAGACGTACAAGTGAAAATGGATTTAGTTTTACTGCAATTACCATGCAGCAGAGCTGCCAAATAATGCCCAGATAATAAACGCGTTAATTCTAATGCGTTTTGTAAACAAAGCAGCAATCCGTGGGCTATTAAGGACACTTCGCGATGCCTATCCATGTTCAACACCATGTCAATGTTACTATCATATCTTAGGGTTCGCATAGACACAAAGAGCTGTGACCATGAACGCACCTTCATTCCTAGATTACTGCTACACGATAGAAAAGACGTACAAGTGAAAATGGATTTAGTTTTACTGCAATTAGCATGCAGCAGAGCTGCCAAATAATGCCCAGATAATATACGCGATAATTCGAATGCGTTTTGTAAACAAAGCAGCCATCCGTGGGCTATTAAGGACACTTTGCGATGCCTATCCATTTTCTATCCCATGCCATTGTTACTACCATATCTTAGCGTTCGCATACAGTACCTAGAGTTGTGACCTTGAAAGCTCCTTCATAAGTAGATAACTCCTACACGATAGAAAAGGCGTTCAAGAAAAAACGGTCTGTTTTACTGCAATTAGTATGCAGCAGAGCTTTCAGAAAATGCCCAAATAATATACACGTTAATTCGAACCCGTTTTGTACGCAAAGTAGCAATCCGCGGGCAATATAAAGCACTTAGCGATGTCTATCTATGTTCTATACCATGCCAATGTAACTATCATATCTTAGCGTTCGCATACAGCACCTAGAGTTGTGACCTTGAACGCTCCTTCATAAGTAGATAACTCCTACAAGACAGAAAAGACGTTCAAGAGAAAGCGGTCTAAGTTTTACTGCAATTAGTATGCAGCAGAGCTATCAAAAAGTACCCAATTAATATACACGTCAATTCGAACGCGTTTTGTACGCAAAGTAGCAAAGTAGCAATCCGCGGGCTATATAAGGCACTTCGCGATGTCTATCCATGTTCTATACCATGCCAATGTAACTACCATATATTAGCGTTCGTATAGAGCACCTAGAGTTGTGACCTTGAACACTCCTTCATTAGTAGAAAACTCCTACACGATAGAAAAGACGTTCAAGAGAAAACGGTCTAAATTTTATTGCAATTAGTATGCAGCAGAGCTTTCAGAAAATGCCCAATTAATATACACGTTAATTCGAACCCGTTTTGTACGCAAAGCAGCAATCCGCGGGCAATATTAGCGATGCCTATCTATGTTCTATACCATGCCAATGTAACTATCATATCTTAGCGTTCGCATACAGGACCTAGAGTTGTGACCTTGAACGCTCCTTCATAAGTAGATAACTCCTTCACGATAGAAAAGACGTTCAAGAGAAAACGGTCTAAGTTTTACTGCAATTAGTATGCAGCAGAGCTTTCGAAAAGTACCCAATTAATATACACGTCAATTCGAACGCGTTTTGTACGCAAAGTATCAATCCGCGGGCTATATAAGGCACTTCGCGATGTCTATCCATGTTCTATACCATGCCAATGTAACTATCATATCTTAGCGTTCGCATAGAGCACCTAGAGTTGTGACCTTGACCGCTCCTTCATAAGTAGATAACTACTACACAATAGAAAAGACGTACAAGTGAAAATGGATTTAGTTTTACTGCAATTACCATGCAGCAGAGCTGCCAAATAATGCCCAGATAATATACGCGTTAATTCTAATGCGTTTTGTAAACAAAGCAGCAATCCGTGGGCTATTAAGGACACTTCGCGATGCCTATCCATGTTCTCACCATGTCAATGTTACTATCATAACTTAGGGTTCGCATAGAGCACAAAGAGCTGTGACCTTGAACGCTCCTTCATTCGTAGATTACAGCTACACGATAGAAAAGACGTACAAGTGAAAATGGATTTAGTTTTACTGCAATTAGCATGCAGCAGAGCTGCCAAATAATGCCCAGATAATATACGCGTTAATTCGAATGCGTTTTGTAAACAAAGCAGCAATCCGTGGGCTATTAAGGACACTTCGCGATGCCTATCCATTTTCTATACCATGCCATTGTAACTACCATATCTCAGCGTTCGCATACAGTACCTAGAGTTGTGACCTTGAACGCTCCTTCATAAGTAGATAACTCCTACACGATAGAAAAGGCGTTCAAGAGAAAACGGTCTAAGTTTTACTGCAGTTAGTATGCAGCAGAGCTTTCAAATAGTACCCAATTAATATACACGTCAATTCGAACGCGTTTTGTACGCAAAGTAGCAATCCGCGGGCTATATAAGGCACTTCGCGATGTCTATCCATGTTCTATACCATGCCAATGTAACTACCATATCTTAGCGTTCGCATAGAGCACCTAGAGTTGTGACCTTGAACACTCCTTCATAAGTAGATAACTCCTACACGATAGAAAAGACGTTCAAGAGAAAACGGTCTAAATTTTACTGCAATTAGTATGCAGCAGAGCTTTCAAAATGTACCCAATTAATATACACGTCAATTCGAACGCGTTTTGTACGCAAAGTAGCAATCCGCGGGCTATATAAGGCACTTCGCGATGTCTATCCATGTTCTATACCATGCCAATGTAACTACCATATCTTAGCGTTCGCATAGAGCACCTAGAGTTGTGACCTTGAACACTCCTTCATAAGTAGATAACTCCTACACGATAGAAAAGACGTTCAAGAGAAAACGGTCTAAATTTTACTGCAATTAGTATGCAGCAGAGCTTTCTGAAAATGCCCAAATAATATACACGTTAATTCGAACCCGTTTTGTACGCAAAGTAGCAATCCGCGAGCAATATAAGGCACTTAGCGATGTCTATCTATGTTCTATACCATGCCAATGTAACTATCATATCTTAGCGTTCGCATACAGCACCTAGAGTTGTGACTTTGAACGCTCCTTCATAAGTAGATAACTCCTACACGATAGAAAAGACGTTCAAGAGAAAACGGTCTAAGATTTACTGCAATTAGTATGCAGCAGAGCTTTCAGAAAATGCCCAATTAATATACACGTTAATTCGAACCCGTTTTGTACGCAAAGTAGCAATCCGCGGGCAATATAAGGCACTTAGCGATGTCTATCTATGTTCTATACCATGCCAATGTAACTATCATTTCTTAGCGTTCGCATAGAGCTCCTAGAGTTGTGACCTTGAACGCTCCTTCATAAGTAGATATCTCCTACACGATATTAAAGACGTACAATAGAAAACGGACTAAGTTTAACTGCAATTAGCATGCAGCAGAGCTGCCAAATAATGCCCCGATAATATACGCGTTAATTCGAATGCGTTTTGTAAACAAAGCAGCAATCCGTGGGCTATTAAGGACACTTCGCGATGCCTATCCATTTTCTATACCATGCCATTGTAACTACCATATCTTAGCGTTCTCATACAGTACCTAGAGTTGTGACCTTGAAGGCTCCTTCATAAGTAGATAACTCCTACACGATAGAAAAGGCGTTCAAGAGAAAACGGTCTAAGTTTTACTGCAATTAGTATGCAGCAGAGCTTTCAGAAAATGCCCAAATAATATACACGTCAATTTGAACGCGTTTTGTACGCAAAGTAGCAATCCGCGGGCTATATAAGGCACTTCGCGCTGTCTATCCATGTTCTATACCATGCCAATGTAACTACCATATCTTAGCGTTCGCATAGAGCACCTAGAGTTGTGACCTTGAACACTCCTTCATTAGTAGAAAACTCCTACACGATAGAAAAGACGTTCAAGAGAAAATGGTCTAAATTTTATTGCAATTAGTATGCAGCAGAGCTTTCAGAAAATGCCCAAATAATATACACGTTAATTCGAACCCGTTTTGTACGCAAAGCAGCAATCCGCGGGCAATATTAGCGATGTCTATCTATGTTCTATACCATGCCAATGTAACTATCATATCTTAGCGTTCGCATAGAGCACCTAGAGTTGTGACCTTGACCGCTCCTTCATAAGTAGATAACTACTACACAATAGAAAAGACGTACAAGTGAAAATGGATATAGTTTTACTGCAATTACCATGCAGCAGAGCTGCCAAATAATGCCCAGATAATATACGCGTTAATTCTAATTCGTTTTGTAAACAAAGCAGCAATCCGTGGGCTATTAAGGACACTTCGCGATGTCTATCAATGTTATATACCATGCCAATGTAACTATCATATCTTAGCGTTCGCATAGAGCACCTAGAGTTGTGACCTTGAACGCTCCTTCATAAGTAGATAACTTCTACACAATAGAAAAGACGTACAAGTGAAAATGGATTTAGTTTTACGGCAATTAGCATGCAGCAGAGCTGCCAAATAATGCCCAGATAATATACGCGATAATTCTAATTCGTTTTGTAAACAAAGCAGCAATTCGTGGGCTATTAAGGACACTTCGCGATGTCTATCCATGTTATATACCATGCCAATGTAACTATCATATCTTAGCGTTCGCATAGAGGACCTAGAGTTGTGACCTTGAACGCTCCTTCATAAGTAGATAACTACTACACAATAGAAAAGACGTACAGGTGAAAATGGATTTAGTTTTACGGCAATTAGCATGCAGCAGAGCTGCCAAATAATGCCCAGATAATATACGTGTTAATTCTACTGCGTTTTGTAAACAAAGCAGCAATCCGTGGGCTATTAAGGACACTTTGCGATGCCTATCCATTTTCTATACCATGCCATTGTAACTACCATATCTTAGCGTATGCATACAGCACCTAGAGTTGTGACCTTGAGCGCTCCTTCATAAGTAGATAACTCCTACACGATAGAAAAGACGTTCAAGAGAAAACGGTCTAAGATTTACTGCAATTAGTATGCAGCAGAGCTTTCAGAAAATGCCCAAATAATATTCACGTTAATTCGAACACGTTTTGTACGCAAAGTAGCAATCCGCGGGCAATGTAAGGCATTTAGCGATATCTATCTATGTTCTATACTATGCCAATGTAACTATCATATCTTAGCGTTCGCATAGAGCACCTAGAGTTGTGACCTTGACCGCTCCTTCATAAGTAGATAACTACTACACAATAGAAAAGACGTACAAGTGAAAATGGATTTAGTTTTACTGCAATTATCATGCAGCAGAGCTGCCAAATAATGCCCAGATAATATACGCGTTAATTCTAATGCGTTTTGTAAACAAAGCAGCAATCCGTGGGCTATTAAGGACCCTTCGCGATGCCTATCCATGTTCTACACCATGTCAATGTTTCTATCATATCTTAGGGTTCGCATAGAGCACAAAGAGCTGTGACCTTGAACGCTCCTTCATTCGTAGATTACTGCTACACGATAGAAAAGACGTTCAAGAGAAAACGGTCTAAATTTTATTGCAATTAGTATGCAGCAGAGCTTTCAGAAAATGCCCAAATAATATACACGTTAATTCGAACCCGTTTTGTACGCAAAGCAGCAATCCGCGGGCAATATTAGCGATGTCTATCTATGTTCTATACCATGCCAATGTAACTATCATATCTTAGCGTTCGCATAGAGCACCTAGAGTTGTGACCTTGACCGCTCCTTCATAAGTAGATAACTACTACACAATAGAAAAGACGTACAAGTGAAAATGGATTTAGTTTTACTGCAATTACCATGCAGCAGAGCTGCCAAATAATGCCCAGATAATATACGCGTTAATTCGAACCCGTTTTGTACGCAAAGCAGCAATCCGCGGGCAATATTAGCGATGTCTATCTATGTTCTATACCATGCCAATGTAACTATCATATCTTAGCGTTCGCATACAGCACCTAGAGTTGTGACCTTGACCGCTCCTTCATAAGTAGATAACTACTACACAATAGAAAAGACGTACAAGTGAAAATGGATTTAGTTTTACTGCAATTACCATGCAGCAGAGCTGCCAAATAATGCCCAGATAATATACACGTTAATTCTAATCCGTTTTGTAAACAAAGCAGCAATCCGTGGGCTATTAAGGACACTTCGCGATGTCTATCCATGTTCTATACCATGCCAATGTAACTATCATATCTTAGCGTTCGCAGAGCACCTAGAGTTGTGACCTTGAACGCTCCTTCATTCGTAGATTACTGCTACACGATAGAAAAGACGTACAAGTGAAAATGGATTTAGTTTTACTGCAATTAGCATGCAGCAGAGCTGCCAAATAATGCCCAGATAATATACGCGTTAATTCGAATGCGTTTTGTAAACAAAGCAGCAATCCGTGGGCTATTAAGGACACTTCGCGATGCCTATCCATTTTCTATACCATGCCAATGTAACTATCATATCTTAGCGTTCGCATAGAGCACCTAGAGTTGTGACCTTGAACGCTCCTTTATAAGTAGATAACTACAACACAATAGAAAAGACGTACAAGTGAAAATGGATTTAGTTTTACGGCAATTAGCATGCAGCAGAGCTGCCAAATAATGCCCAGATAATATACGCGTTAATTCTAATGCGTTTAATAAACAAAGCAGCAATCCGTGGGCTATTAAGGACACTTTGCGATGCCTATCCATTTTCTATAACATGCCATTGTAACTACCATATCTTAGCGTTTGCATACAGCACCTAGAGTTGTGACCTTGAACGCTCCTTCATATGTAGATAACTCCTACACGATAGAAAAGACGTTGAAGAGAAAACGATCTGTTTTACTGCAATTAGTATGCAGCAGAGCTTTCAGTAAATGCCCAAATAATATACACGTTAATTCGAACGCGTTTTGTACGCAAAGTAGCAATCCGCGGGTAATATAGGGCACTTCACGATGTCTATCCATGTTCTATACCATGCCAATGTAACTATCATATCTTAGCGTTCGCATAGAGCACCTATAGTTGTGACCTTGACCGCTCCTTCATAAGTAGATAACTACTACACAATAGAAAAGACGTACAAGTGAAAATGGATTTAGTTTTACTGCAATTACCATGCAACAGAGCTACCAAATAATGCCCAGATAATAAACGCGTTAATTCTAATGCGTTTTGTAAACAAAGCAGCAATCCGTGGGCTATTAAGGACACTTCGCGATTCCTATCAATGTTCTACACCATGTCAATGTTACTATCATATCTTAGGGTTCGCATAGAGCACAAAGAGCTGTGACCATGAACGCTCCTTCATTCGTAGATTACTGCTACACGATAGAAAAGACGTACAAGTGAAAATGGATTTAGTTTTACTGCAATTAGCATGCAGCAGAGCTGCCAAATAATGCCCAGATAATATACGCGATAATTCGAATGCGTTTTGTAAACAAAGCAGCAATCCGTGGGCTATTAAGGACACTTTGCGATGCCTATCCATTTTCTAAACCATGCCATTGTTACTATCATATCTTAGCGTTCGCATAGAGCACCTAGAGTTGTGACCTTGACCGCTCCTTCATAAGTAGATAACTACTACACAATAGAAGAGACGTACAAGTGAAAATGGATTTAGTTTTACTGCAATTACCATGCAGCAGAGCTGCCAAATAATGCCCAGATAATATACGCGTTAATTCGAACCCGTTTTGTACGCAAAGCAGCAATCCGCGGGCAATATTAGCGATGTCTATCTATGTTCTATACCATGCCAATGTAACTATCATATCTTAGCGTTCGCATACAGCACCTAGAGTTGTGACCTTGAACTCTCCTTCATAAGTAGATAACTCCTTCACGATAGAAAAGACGTTCAAGAGAAAACGGTCTAAATTTTACTGCAATTAGTATGCAGCAGAGCTTTCAGAAAATGCCCAAATAATATACACGTTAATTCGAACCCGTTTTGTACGCAAAGTAGCAATCCGCGGGCTATATAAGGCATTTAGCGATGTCTATCTATGTTCTATACCATGCCAATGTAACTATCATATCTTAGCGTTCGCATACAGCACCTAGAGTTGTGACCTTGAACGCTCCTTCATAAGTAGATAACTCCAACACGATAGAAAAGACGTTCAAGAGAAAACGGTCTAAGATTTACTGCAATTAGTATGCAGCAGAGCTTTCAGAAAATGCCCAATTAATATACACGTTAATTCGAACCCGTTTTGTACGCAAAGTAGCAATCCGCGGGCAATATAAGGCACTTAGCGATGTCTATCTATGTTCTATACCATGCCAATGTAACTATAATATCTTAGCGTTCGCATAGAGCACCTAGAGTTGTGACCTTGAACGCTCCTTCATAAGTAGATAACTACTACACAATAGAAAAGACGTACAAGTGAAAATGGATTTAGTTTTACGGCAATTAGCATGCAGCAGAGCTGCCAAATAATGCCCAGATAATATACGCGTTAATTCTAATGCGTTTTGTAAACAAAGCAGCAATCCGTGGGCTATTAAGGACACTTTGCGATGCCTATCCATTTTCTATAACATGCCATTGTAACTACCATATCTTAGCGTTTGCATACAGCACCTAGAGTTGTGACCTTGAACGCTCCTTCATATGTAGATAACTCCTACACGATAGAAAAGACGTTGAAGAGAAAACGATCTGTTTTACTGCAATTAGTATGCAGCAGAGCTTTCAGTAAATGCCCAAATAATATACACGTTAATTCGAACGCGTTTTGTACGCAAAGTAGCAATCCGCGGGTAATATAAGGCACTTCACGATGTCTATCCATGTTCTATACCATGCCAATGTAACTATCATATCTTAGCGTTCGCATAGAGCACCTAGAGTTGTGACCTTGACCGCTCCTTCATAAGTAGATAACTACTACACAATAGAAAAGACGTACAAGTGAAAATGGATTTAGTTTTACTGCAATTACCATGCAGCAGAGCTGCCAAATAATGCCCAGATAATATACGCGTTAATTCTAATCCGTTTTGTAAACAAAGCAGCAATCCGTGGGCTATTAAGGACACTTCGCGATGTCTATCCATGTTCTATACCATGCCAATGTAACTATAATATCTTAGCGTTCGCATAGAGCACCTAGAGTTGTGACCTTGAACGCTCCTTCATTCGTAAATTACTGCTACACGATAGAAAAGACGTACAAGTGAAAATGGATTTAGTTTTACTGCAATTAGCATGCAGCAGAGCTGCCAAATAATGCCCAGATAATAAACGCGTTAATTCTAATGCGTTTTGTAAACAAAGCAGCAATCCGTGGGCTATTAAGGACACTTCGCGATGCCTATCCATGTTCTACACCATGTCAATGTTTCTATCATATCTTAGGGTTCGCATAGAGCACAAAGAGCTGTGACCTTGAACGCTCCTTCATTCGTAGATTACTGCTACACGATAGAAAAGACGTTCAAGAGAAAGCGGTCTAAATTTTATTGCAATTAGTATGCAGCAGAGCTTTCAGAAAATGCCCAAATAATATACACGTTAATTCGAACCCGTTTTGTACGCAAAGCAGCAATCCGCGGGCAATATTAGCGATGTCTATCTATGTTCTATACCATGCCAATGTAACTATCATATCTTAGCGTTTGCATAGAGCACCTAGAGTTGTGACCTTGACCGCTCCTTCATAAGTAGATAACTACTACACAACAGAAAATACGTACAAGTGAAAATGGATTTAGTTTTACCGCAATTACCATGCAGCAGAGCTGCCAAATAATGCCCAGATAATATACGCGTTAATTCTAATGCGTTTTGTAAACAAAGCAGCAATCCGTGGGCTATTAAGGACACTTCGCGATGCCTATCCATGTTCTACACCATGTCAATGTTACTATCATATCTTAGGGTTCGCATACAGTACCTAGAGTTGTGACCTTGAACGCTCCTTCATAAGTAGATAACTTCTACACGATAGAAAAGGCGTTCAAGAGAAAACGGTCTAAGTTTTACTGCAATTAGTATGCAGCAGAGCTTTCAGAAAATGCCCAAATAATATACACGTTAATTCGAACCCGTTTTGTACGCAAAGTAGCAATCCGCGGGCAATATAAGGCACTTAGCGATGTCTATCTATGTTCTATACCATGCCAATGTAACTATCATATCTTAGCGTTCGCATACAGCACCTAGAGTTGTGACCTTGAACGCTCCTTTATAAGTAGATAACTCCTACACGATAGAAAAGACGTTCAAGAGAAAGCGGTCTAAGTTTTACTGCAATTAGTATGCAGCAGAGCTATCAAAAAGTACCCAATTAATATACACGTCAATTCGAACGCGTTTTGTACGCAAAGTAGCAATCCACGGGCTATATAAGGCACTTCGCGATGTCTATCCATGTTCAATACCATGCCAATGTAACTATCATATGCATACTATCATATGCGTTTTGTAAACAAAGCAGCAATCCGTGGGCTATTAAGGACACTTCGCGATGCCTATCCATGTTCTACACCATGTCAATGTTACTATCATATCTTAGGGTTCGCATAGAGCACAAAGAGCTGTGACCTTGAACGCTCCTTCATTCGTAGATTACTGCTACACGATAGAAAAAACGTACAAGTGAAAATGGATTTAGTTTTACTGCAATTAGAATGCAGCAGAGCTGCCAAATATTGCCCAGATAATATACGCGTTAATTCGAATGCGTTTTGTAAACAAAGCAGCAATCCGTGGGCTATTAAGGACACTTCGCGATGCCTATCCATTTTCTATACCATGCCATTGTAACTACCATATCTTAGCGTTCGCATACAGTACCTAGAGTTGTGACCTTGAACGCTCCTTCATAAGTAGATAACTCCTACACGATAGAAAAGGCGTTCAAGAAAAAACGGTCTAAGTTTTACTGCAATTAGTATGCAGCAGAGCTTTCAGAAAATGCCCAAATAATATACACGTTAATTCGAACCCGTTTTGTACGCAAAGTAGCAATCCGCGGGCAATATAAAGCACTTAGCGATGTCTATCTATGTTCTATACCATGCCAATGTAACTATCATATCTTAGCGTTCGCATACAGCACCTAGAGTTGTGACCTTGAACGCTCCTTCATAAGTAGATAACTCCTACACGACAGAAAAGACGTTCAAGAGAAAGCGGTCTAAGTTTTACTGCAATTAGTATGCAGCAGAGCTATCAAAAAGTACCCAATTAATATACACGTCAATTCGAACGCGTTTTGTACGCAAAGTAGCAATCCGCGGGCTATATAAGGCACTTCGCGATGTCTATCCATGTTCTATACCATGCCAATGTAACTACCATATATTAGCGTTCGTATAGAGCACCTAGAGTTGTGACCTTGAACACTCCTTCATTAGTAGAAAACTCCTACACGATAGAAAAGACGTTCAAGAGAAAACGGTCTAAATTTTATTGCAATTAGTATGCAGCAGAGCTTTCAGAAAATGCCCAATTAATATACACGTTAATTCGAACCCGTTTTGTACGCAAAGCAGCAATCCGCGGGCAATATTAGCGATGCCTATCTATGTTCTATACCATGCCAATGTAACTATCATATCTTAGCGTTCGCATACAGCACCTAGAGTTGTGACTTTGAACGCTCCTTCATAAGTAGATAACTCCTTCACGATAGAAAAGACGTTCAAGAGAAAACGGTCTAAGTTTTACTGCAATTAGTATGCAGCAGAGCTTTCGAAAAGTACCCAATTAATATACACGTCAATTCGAACGCGTTTTGTACGCAAAGTATCAATCCGCGGGCTATATAAGGCACTTCGCGATGTCTATCCATGTTCTATACCATGCCAATGTAACTATCATATCTTAGCGTTCGCATAGAGCACCTAGAGTTGTGACCTTGACCGCTCCTTCATAAGTAGATAACTACTACACAATAGAAAAGACGTACAAGTGAAAATGGATTTAGTTTTACTGCAATTACCATGCAGCAGAGCTGCCAAATAATGCCCAGATAATATACGCGTTAATTCGAATGCGTTTTGTAAACAAAGCAGCAATCCGTGGGCTATTAAGGACACTTCGCGATGCCTATCCATTTTCTATACCATGCCATTTTAACTACCATATCTCAGCGTTCGCATACAGTACCTAGAGTTGTGACCTTGAACGCTCTTTCATAAGTAGATAGCTCCTAAACGATAGAAAAGGCGTTCAAGAGAAAACGGTCTAAGTTTTACTGCAGTTAGTATGCAGCAGAGCTTTCAAATAGTACCCAATTAATATACACGTCAATTCGAACGCGTTTTGTACGCAAAGTATCAATCTGCGGGCTATATAAGGCACTTCGCGATGTCTATACATGTTCTATACCATGCCAATGTAACTATCATATCTTAGCGTTCGCATAGAGCACCTAGAGTTGTGACCTTGACCGCTCCTTCATAAGTAGATAATTACTACACAATAGAAAAGACGTACAAGTGAAAATGGATTTAGTTTTACTGCAATTACCATGCAGCAGAGCTGCCAAATAATGCCCAGATAATAGACGCGTTAATTCGAATGCGTTTTGTAAACAAAGCAGCAATCCGTGGGCTATTAAGGACACTTCGCGATGCCTATCCATTTTCTATACCATGCCATTGTAACTACCATATCTCAGCGTTCGCATACAGTACCTAGAGTTGTGACCTTGAACGCTCCTTCATAAGTAGATAACTCCTACACGATAGAAAAGACGTTCAAGAGAAAACGGTCTAAGATTTACTGCAATTAGTATGCAGCAGAGCTTTCAGAAAATGCCCAATTAATATACACGTTAATTCGAACCCGTTTTGTACGCAAAGTAGCAATCCGCGGGCAATATAAGGCACTTAGCGATGTCTATCTATGTTCTATACCATGCCAATGTAACTATCATATCTTAGCGTTCGCATAGAGCACCTAGAGTTGTGACCTTGAACGCTCCTTCATAAGTAGATAACTACTACACAATAGAAAAGACGTACAAGTGAAAATGGATTTAGTTTTACGGCAATTAGCATGCAGCAGAGCTGCCAAATAATGCCCAGATAATATACGCGTTAATTCTAATGCGTTTTGTAAACAAAGCAGCAATCCGTGGGCTATTAAGGACACTTTGCGATGCCTATCCATTTTCTATAACATGCCATTGTAACTACCATATCTTAGCGTTTGCATACAGCACCTAGAGTTGTGACCTTGAACGCTCCTTCATATGTAGATAACTCCTACAGGATAGAAAAGACGTTGAAGAGAAAACGATCTAAGTTTTACTGCAATTAGTATGCAACAGAGCTTTCAGTAAATGCCCAAACAATATACACGTTAATTCGAACGCGTTTTGTACGCAAAGTAGCAATCCGCGGGTAATATAAGGCACTTCACGATGTCTATCCATGTTCTATACCATGCCAATGTAACTATCATATCTTAGCGTCCGCATAGAGCACCTATAGTTGTGACCTTGACCGCTCCTTCATAAGGAGATAACTACTACACAATAGAAAAGACGTACAAGTGAAAATGGATTTAGTTTTACTGCAATTACCATGCAGCAGAGCTGCCAAATAATGCCCAGATAATAAACGCGTTAATTCTAATGCGTTTTGTAAACAAAGCAGCAATCCGTGGGCTATTAAGGACACTTCGCGATGCCTATCCATGTTCTACACCATGTCAATGTTACTATCATATCTTAGGGTTCGCATAGAGCACAAAGAGCTGTGACCATGAACGCTCCTTCATTCGTAGATTACTGCTATACGATAGAAAAGACGTACAAGTGAAAATGGATTTAGTTTTACTGCAATTAGCATGCAGCAGAGCTGCCAAATAATGCTCAGATAATATACGCGATAATTCGAATGCGTTTTGTAAACAAAGCAGCAATCCGTGGGCTATTAAGGACACTTTGCGATGCCTATCCATTTTCTATACCATGCCATTGTTACTACCATATCTTAGCGTTCGCATACAGTACCTAGAGTTGTGACCTTGAACGCTCCCTCATAAGTAGATAACTCCTACACGATAGAAAAGGCGTTCAAGAGAAAACGGTCTAAGTTTTACTGCAATTAGTATGCAGCAGAGCTTTCAGAAAATGCCCAAATAATATACACGTTAATTCGAACCCGTTTTGTACGCAAAGTAGCAATCCGCGGGCAATATAAGGCACTTAGCGATGTCTATCTATGTTCTATACCATGCCAATGTAACTATCATATCTTAGCGTTCGCATACAGCACCTAGAGTTGTGACCTTGAACGCTCCTTCATAAGTAGATAACTCCTACACGATAGAAAAGGCGTTCAAGAGAAAGCGGTCTAAGTTTTACTGCAATTAGTATGCAGCAGAGCTTTCAAAATGTACCCAATTAATATACACGTCAATTCTAACGCGTTTAGTACGCAAAGTAGCAATCCGCGGGCAATATAAGGCATTTAGCGATGTCTATCTATGTTCTATACCATGATAATGTAACTATCATATCTTAGCGTTCGCATAGAGCACCTAAAGTTGTGACCTTGACCGCTCCTTCATAAGTAGATAACTACTACACAATAGAAAAGACGTACAAGTGAAAATGGATTTAGTTTTACTGCAATTACCATGCAGCAGAGCTGCCAAATAATGCCCAGATAATATACGCGTTAATTCTAATCCGTTTTGTAAACAAAGCAGCAATCAGTGGGCTATTAAGGACACTTCGCGATGCCTATCCATGTTCTACACCATGTCAATGTTACTATCATAACTTAGGGTTCGCATAGAGCACAAAGAGCTGTGACCTTGAACGCTCCTTCATTCGTAGATTACTGCTACACGATAGAAAAGACGTACAAGTGAAAATGGATTTAGTTTTACTGCAATTAGCATGCAGCAGAGCTGCCAAATAATGCCCAGATAATATACGCGTTAATTCGAGTGCGTTTTGTAAACAAAGCAGCAATCCGTGGGCTATTAAGGACACTTCGCGATGTCTATCCATTTTCTATACCATGCCATTGTAACTACCATATCTCAGCGTTCGCATACAGTACCTAGAGTTGTGACCTTGAACGCTCCTTCATAAGTAGATAACTCCTACACGATAGAAAAGGCGTTCAAGAGAAACCGGTCTAAGTTTTACTGCAATTAGTATGCAGCAGAGCTTTCAAAATGTACCCAATTAATATACACGTCAATTCTAACGCGTTTAGTACGCAAAGTAGCAATCCGCGGGCAATATAAGGCATTTAGCGATGTCTATCTATGTTCTATAACATGATAATGTAACTATCATATCTTAGCGTTCGCATAGAGCACCTAAAGTTGTGACCTTGACCGCTCATTCATAAGTAGATAACTACTACACAATAGAAAAGACGTACAAGTGAAAATGGATTTAGTTTTACTGCAATTATCATGCAGCAGAGCTGCCAAATAATGCCCAGATAATATACGCGTTAATTCTAATGCGTTTTGTAAACAAAGCAGCAATCCGTGGGCTATTAAGGACACTTCGCGATGCCTATCCATGTTCTACACCATGTCAATGATTCTATCATATCTTAGGGTTCGCATAGAGCACAAAGAGTTGTGACCTTGAACGCTCCTTCATTCGTAGATTACTGCTACACGATAGAAAAGACGTTCAAGAGAAAACGGTCTAAATTTTATTGCAATTAGTATGCAGCAGAGCTTTCAGAAAATGCCCAAATAATATACACGTTAATTCGAACCCGTTTTGTACGCAAAGCACCAATCCGCGGGCAATATTAGCGATGTCTATCTATGTTCTATACCATGCCAATGTAACTATCATATCTTAGCGTTCGCATAGAGCACCTAGAGTTGTGACCTTGACCGCTCCTTCATAAGTAGATAACTACTACACAACAGAAAAGACGTACAAGTGAAAATGGATTTAGTTTTACCGCAATTACCATGCAGCAGAGCTGCCAAATAATGCCCAGATAATATACGCGTTAATTCTAATGCGTTTTGTAAACAAAGCAGCAATCCGTGGGCTATTAAGGACACTTCGCGATGCCTATCCATGTTCTACACCATGTCAATGTTACTATCATATCTTAGGGTTCGCATACAGTACCTAGAGTTGTGACCTTGAACGCTCCTTCATAAGTAGATAACTTCTACACGATAGAAAAGGCGTTCAAGAGAAAACGGTCTAAGTTTTACTGCAATTAGAATCAGCAGAGCTTTCAGAAAATGCCCAAATAATATACACGTTAATTCGAACCCGTTTTGTACGCAAAGTAGCAATCCGCGGGCAATATAAGGCACTTAGCGATGTCTATCTATGTTCTATACCATGCCAATGTAACTATCATATCTTAGCGTTCGCATACAGCACCTAGAGTTGTGACCTTGAACGCTCCTTTATAAGTAGATAACTCCTACACGATAGAAAAGACGTTCAAGAGAAAGCGGTCTAAGTTTTACTGCAATTAGTATGCAGCAGAGCTATCAAAAAGTACCCAATTAATATACACGTCAATTCGAACGCGTTTTGTACGCAAAATAGCAATCCGCGGGCTATATAAGGCACTTCGTGATGTCTATCCATGTTCTATACCATGCCAATGTAACTACCATATATTAGCTTTCGCATAGAGCACCTAGAGTTGTGACCTTGAACACTCCTTCATTAGTAGAAAACTCCTACACGATAGAAAAGACGTTCAAGAGAAAACGGTCTAAATTTTATTGCAATTAGTATGCAGCAGAGCTTTCAGAAAATGCCCAATTAATATACACGTTAATTCGAACCCGTTTTGTACGCAAAGCAGCAATCCGCGGGCAATATTAGCGATGTCTATCTATGTTCTATACCATGCCAATGTAACTATCATATCTTAGCGTTCGCATACAGCACCTAGAGTTGTGACCTTGAACGCTCCTTCATAAGTAGATAACTCCTACACGATATAAGAGACGTTCAAGAGACAGCGGTCTAAGTTTTACTGCAATTAGTATGCAGCAGAGCTTTCAAAATGTACCCAATTAATATACACGTCAATTCTAACGCGTTTTGTACGCAAAGTAGCAATCCGCGGGCTATATAAGGCACTTCGCGATGTCTATCCATGTTCTATACCATGCCAATGTAACTACCATATCTTAGCGTTCGCATAGAGCACCTAGAGTTGTGACCTTGACCGCTCCTTCATAAGTAGATAACTACTACACAATAGAAAAGACGTACAAGTGAAAATGGATTTAGTTTTACTGCAATTACCATGCAGCAGAGCTGCCAAATAATGCCCAGATAATATACACGTTAATTCTAATCCGTTTTGTAAACAAAGCAGCAATCCGTGGGCTATTAAGGACACTTCGCGATGTCTATCCATGTTCTATACCATGCCAATGTAACTATCATATCTTAGCGTTCGCATAGAGCACCTAGAGTTGTGACCTTGAACGCTCCTTCATTCGTAGAGTACTGCTACACGATAGAAAAGACGTACAAGTGAAAATGGATTTAGTTTTACTGCAATTAGCATGCAGCAGAGCTGCCAAATAATGCCCAGATAATATACGCGTTAATTCGAATGCGTTTTGTAAACAAAGCAGCAATCCGTGGGCTATTAAGGACACTTCGCGATGCCTATCCATTTTCTATACCATGCCAATGTAACTATCATATCTTAGCGTTCGCATAGAGCACCTAGAGTTGTGACCTTGAACGCTCCTTTATAAGTAGATAACTACAACACAATAGAAAAGACGTACAAGTGAAAATGGATTTAGTTTTACGGCAATTAGCATGCAGCAGAGCTGCCAAATAATGCCCAGATAATATACGCGTTAATTCTAATGCGTTTAATAAACAAAGCAGCAATCCGTGGGCTATTAAGGACACTTTGCGATGCCTATCCATTTTCTATAACATGCCATTGTAACTACCATATCTTAGCGTTTGCATACAGCACCTAGAGTTGTGACCTTGAACGCTCCTTCATATGTAGATAACTCCTACACGATAGAAAAGACGTTGAAGAGAAAACGGTCTAAGTTTTACTGCAATTAGTATGCAGCAGAGCTTTCAGTAAATGCCCAAATAATATACACGTTAATTCGAACGCGTTTTGTACGCAAAGTAGCAATCCGCGGGTAATATAGGGCACTTCACGATGTCTATCCATGTTCTATACCATGCCAATGTAACTATCATATCTTAGCGTTCGCATAGAGCACCTATAGTTGTGACCTTGACCGCTCCTTCATAAGTAGATAACTACTACACAATAGAAAAGACGTACAAGTGAAAATGGATTTAGTTTTACTGCAATTACCATGCAGCAGAGCTGCCAAATAATGCCCAGATAATAAACGCGTTAATTCTAATGCGTTTTGTAAACAAAGCAGCAATCCGTGGGCTATTAAGGACACTTCGCGATGCCTATCAATGTTCTACACCATGTCAATGTTACTATCATATCTTAGGGTTCGCATAGAGCACAAAGAGCTGTGACCATGAACGCTCCTTCATTCGTAGATTACTGCTACACGATAGAAAAGACGTACAAGTGAAAATGGATTTAGTTTTACTGCAATTAGCATGCAGCAGAGCTGCCAAATAATGCCCAGATAATATACGCGATAATTCGAATGCGTTTTGTAAACAAAGCAGCAATCCGTGGGCTATTAAAGACACTTTGCGATGCCTATCCATTTTCTATACCATGCCATTGTTACTACCATATCTTAGCGTTCGCATACAGTACCTAGAGTTGTGACCTTGAACGCTCCTTCATAAGTAGATAACTCCTACACGATAGAAAAGGCGTTCAAGAGAAAACGGTCTAAGTTTTACTGCAGTTAGTATGCAGCAGAGCTTTCAAATAGTACCCAATTAATATACACGTCAATTCGAACGCGTTTTGTACGCAAAGTAGCAATCCGCGGGCTATATAAGGCACTTCGCGATGTCTATCCATGTTCTATACCATGCCAATGTAACTACCATATCTTAGCGTTCGCATAGAGCACCTAGAGTTGTGACCTTGAACACTCCTTCATAAGTAGATAACTCCTACACGATAGAAAAGACGTTCAAGAGAAAACGGTCTAAATTTTACTGCAATTAGTATGCAGCAGAGCTTTCAAAATGTACCCAATTAATATACACGTCAATTCGAACGCGTTTTGTACGCAAAGTAGCAATCCGCGGGCTATATAAGGCACTTCGCGATGTCTATCCATGTTCTATACCATGCCAATGTAACTACCATATCTTAGCGTTCGCATAGAGCACCTAGAGTTGTGACCTTGAACACTCCTTCATAAGTAGATAACTCCTACACGATAGAAAAGACGTTCAAGAGAAAACGGTCTAAATTTTACTGCAATTAGTATGCAGCAGAGCTTTCTGAAAATGCCCAAATAATATACACGTTAATTCGAACCCGTTTTGTACGCAAAGTAGCAATCCGCGAGCAATATAAGGCACTTAGCGATGTCTATCTATGTTCTATACCATGCCAATGTAACTATCATATCTTAGCGTTCGCATACAGCACCTAGAGTTGTGACTTTGAACGCTCCTTCATAAGTAGATAACTCCTACACGATAGAAAAGACGTTCAAGAGAAAACGGTCTAAGATTTACTGCAATTAGTATGCAGCAGAGCTTTCAGAAAATGCCCAATTAATATACACGTTAATTCGAACCCGTTTTGTACGCAAAGTAGCAATCCGCGGGCAATATAAGGCACTTAGCGATGTCTATCTATGTTCTATACCATGCCAATGTAACTATCATTTCTTAGCGTTCGCATAGAGCTCCTAGAGTTGTGACCTTGAACGCTCCTTCATAAGTAGATATCTCCTACACGATATTAAAGACGTACAATAGAAAACGGACTAAGTTTAACTGCAATTAGCATGCAGCAGAGCTGCCAAATAATGCCCCGATAATATACGCGTTAATTCGAATGCGTTTTGTAAACAAAGCAGCAATCCGTGGGCTATTAAGGACACTTCGCGATGCCTATCCATTTTCTATACCATGCCATTGTAACTACCATATCTTAGCGTTCTCATACAGTACCTAGAGTTGTGACCTTGAAGGCTCCTTCATAAGTAGATAACTCCTACACGATAGAAAAGGCGTTCAAGAGAAAACGGTCTAAGTTTTACTGCAATTAGTATGCAGCAGAGCTTTCAGAAAATGCCCAAATAATATACACGTTAATTCGAACCCGTTTTGTACGCAAAGCAGCAATCCGCGGGCAATATTAGCGATGTCTATCTATGTTCTATACCATGCCAATGTAACTATCATATCTTAGCGTTCGCATAGAGCACCTAGAGTTGTGACCTTGACCGCTCCTTCATAAGTAGATAACTACTACACAATAGAAAAGACGTACAAGTGAAAATGGATATAGTTTTACTGCAATTACCATGCAGCAGAGCTGCCAAATAATGCCCAGATAATATACGCGTTAATTCTAAATCGTTTTGTAAACAAAGCAGCAATCCGTGGGCTATTAAGGACACTTCGCGATGTCTATCAATGTTATATACCATGCCAATGTAACTATCATATCTTAGCGTTCGCACAGAGCACCTAGAGTTGTGACCTTGAACGCTCCTTCATAAGTAGATAACTTCTACACAATAGAAAAGACGTACAAGTGAAAATGGATTTAGTTTTACGGCAATTAGCATGCAGCAGAGCTGCCAAATAATGCCCAGATAATATACGCGATAATTCTAATTCGTTTTGTAAACAAAGCAGCAATTCGTGGGCTATTAAGGACACTTCGCGATGTCTATCCATGTTATATACCATGCCAATGTAACTATCATATCTTAGCGTTCGCATAGAGGACCTAGAGTTGTGACCTTGAACGCTCCTTCATAAGTAGATAACTACTACACAATAGAAAAGACGTACAGGTGAAAATGGATTTAGTTTTACGGCAATTAGCATGCAGCAGAGCTGCCAAATAATGCCCAGATAATATACGTGTTAATTCTACTGCGTTTTGTAAACAAAGCAGCAATCCGTGGGCTATTAAGGACACTTTGCGATGCCTATCCATTTTCTATACCATGCCATTGTAACTACCATATCTTAGCGTATGCATACAGCACCTAGAGTTGTGACCTTGAGCGCTCCTTCATAAGTAGATAACTCCTACACGATAGAAAAGACGTTCAAGAGAAAACGGTCTAAGATTTACTGCAATTAGTATGCAGCAGAGCTTTCAGAAAATGCCCAAATAATATTCACGTTAATTCGAACACGTTTTGTACGCAAAGTAGCAATCCGCGGGCAATGTAAGGCATTTAGCGATATCTATCTATGTTCTATACTATGCCAATGTAACTATCATATCTTAGCGTTCGCATAGAGCACCTAGAGTTGTGACCTTGACCGCTCCTTCATAAGTAGATAACTACTACACAATAGAAAAGACGTACAAGTGAAAATGGATTTAGTTTTACTGCAATTATCATGCAGCAGAGCTGCCAAATAATGCCCAGATAATATACGCGTTAATTCTAATGCGTTTTGTAAACAAAGCAGCAATCCGTGGGCTATTAAGGACACTTCGCGATGCCTATCCATGTTCTACACCATGTCAATGTTTCTATCATATCTTAGGGTTCGCATAGAGCACAAAGAGCTGTGACCTTGAACGCTCCTTCATTCGTAGATTACTGCTACACGATAGAAAAGACGTTCAAGAGAAAACGGTCTAAATTTTATTGCAATTAGTATGCAGCAGAGCTTTCAGAAAATGCCCAAATAATATACACGTTAATTCGAACCCGTTTTGTACGCAAAGCAGCAATCCGCGGGCAATATTAGCGATGTCTATCTATGTTCTATACCATGCCAATGTAACTATCATATCTTAGCGTTCGCATAGAGCACCTAGAGTTGTGACCTTGACCGCTCCTTCATAAGTAGATAACTACTACACAATAGAAAAGACGTACAAGTGAAAATGGATTTAGTTTTACTGCAATTACCATGCAGCAGAGCTGCCAAATAATGCCCAGATAATATACGCGTTAATTCGAACCCGTTTTGTACGCAAAGCAGCAATCCGCGGGCAATATTAGCGATGTCTATCTATGTTCTATACCATGCCAATGTAACTATCATATCTTAGCGTTCGCATACAGCACCTAGAGTTGTGACCTTGACCGCTCCTTCATAAGTAGATAACTACTACACAATAGAAAAGACGTACAAGTGAAAATGGATTTAGTTTTACTGCAATTACCATGCAGCAGAGCTGCCAAATAATGCCCAGATAATATACACGTTAATTCTAATCCGTTTTGTAAACAAAGCAGCAATCCGTGGGCTATTAAGGACACTTCGCGATGTCTATCCATGTTCTATACCATGCCAATGTAACTATCATATCTTAGAGTTCGCATAGAGCACCTAGAGTTGTGACCTTGAACGCTCCTTCATTCGTAGATTACTGCTACACGATAGAAAAGACGTACAAGTGAAAATGGATTTAGTTTTACTGCAATTAGCATGCAGCAGAGCTGCCAAATAATGCCCAGATAATATACGCGTTAATTCGAATGCGTTTTGTAAACAAAGCAGCAATCCGTGGGCTATTAAGGACACTTCGCGATGCCTATCCATTTTCTATACCATGCCAATGTAACTATCATATCTTAGCGTTCGCATAGAGCACCTAGAGTTGTGACCTTGAACGCTCCTTTATAAGTAGATAACTACAACACAATAGAAAAGACGTACAAGTGAAAATGGATTTAGTTTTACGGCAATTAGCATGCAGCAGAGCTGCCAAATAATGCCCAGATAATATACGCGTTAATTCTAATGCGTTTAATAAACAAAGCAGCAATCCGTGGGCTATTAAGGACACTTTGCGATGCCTATCCATTTTCTATAACATGCCATTGTAACTACCATATCTTAGCGTTTGCATACAGCACCTAGAGTTGTGACCTTGAACGCTCCTTCATATGTAGATAACTCCTACACGATAGAAAAGACGTTGAAGAGAAAACGGTCTAAGTTTTACTGCAATTAGTATGCAGCAGAGCTTTCAGTAAATGCCCAAATAATATACACGTTAATTCGAACGCGTTTTGTACGCAAAGTAGCAATCCGCGGGTAATATAGGGCACTTCACGATGTCTATCCATGTTCTATACCATGCCAATGTAACTATCATATCTTAGCGTTCGCATAGAGCACCTATAGTTGTGACCTTGACCGCTCCTTCATAAGTAGATAACTACTACACAATAGAAAAGACGTACAAGTGAAAATGGATTTAGTTTTACTGCAATTACCATGCAGCAGAGCTGCCAAATAATGCCCAGATAATAAACGCGTTAATTCTAATGCGTTTTGTAAACAAAGCAGCAATCCGTGGGCTATTAAGGACACTTCGCGATGCCTATCAATGTTCTACACCATGTCAATGTTACTATCATATCTTAGGGTTCGCATAGAGCACAAAGAGCTGTGACCATGAACGCTCCTTCATTCGTAGATTACTGCTACACGATAGAAAAGACGTACAAGTGAAAATGGATTTAGTTTTACTGCAATTAGCATGCAGCGGAGCTGCCAAATAATGCCCAGATAATATACGCGATAATTCGAATGCGTTTTGTAAACAAAGCAGCAATCCGTGGGCTATTAAGGACACTTTGCGATGCCTATCCATTTTCTAAACCATGCCATTGTTACTATCATATCTTAGCGTTCGCATAGAGCACCTAGAGTTGTGACCTTGACCGCTCCTTCATAAGTAGATAACTACTACACAATAGAAAAGACGTACAAGTGAAAATGGATTTAGTTTTACTGCAATTACCATGCAGCAGAGCTGCCAAATAATGCCCAGATAATATACGCGTTAATTCGAACCCGTTTTGTACGCAAAGCAGCAATCCGCGGGCAATATTAGCGATGTCTATCTATGTTCTATACCATGCCAATGTAACTATCATATCTTAGCGTTCGCATACAGCACCTAGAGTTGTGACCTTGAACTCTCCTTCATAAGTAGATAACTCCTTCACGATAGAAAAGACGTTCAAGAGAAAACGGTCTAAATTTTACTGCAATTAGTATGCAGCAGAGCTTTCAGAAAATGCCCAAATAATATACACGTTAATTCGAACCCGTTTTGTACGCAAAGTAGCAATCCGCGGGCTATATAAGGCATTTAGCGATGTCTATCTATGTTCTATACCATGCCAATGTAACTATCATATCTTAGCGTTCGCATACAGCACCTAGAGTTGTGACCTTGAACGCTCCTTCATAAGTAGATAACTCCAACACGATAGAAAAGACGTTCAAGAGAAAACGGTCTAAGATTTACTGCAATTAGTATGCAGCAGAGCTTTCAGAAAATGCCCAATTAATATACACGTTAATTCGAACCCGTTTTGTACGCAAAGTAGCAATCCGCGGGCAATATAAGGCACTTAGCGATGTCTATCTATGTTCTATACCATGCCAATGTAACTATCATATCTTAGCGTTCGCATAGAGCACCTAGAGTTGTGACCTTGAACGCTCCTTCATAAGTAGATAACTACTACACAATAGAAAAGACGTACAAGTGAAAATGGATTTAGTTTTACGGCAATTAGCATGCAGCAGAGCTGCCAAATAATGCCCAGATAATATACGCGTTAATTCTAATGCGTTTTGTAAACAAAGCAGCAATCCGTGGGCTATTAAGGACACTTTGCGATGCCTATCCATTTTCTATAACATGCCATTGTAACTACCATATCTTAGCGTTTGCATACAGCACCTAGAGTTGTGACCTTGAACGCTCCTTCATATGTAGATAACTCCTACACGATAGAAAAGACGTTGAAGAGAAAACGGTCTAAGTTTTACTGCAATTAGTATGCAGCAGAGCTTTCAGTAAATGCCCAAATAATATACACGTTAATTCGAACGCGTTTTGTACGCAAAGTAGCAATCCGCGGGTAATATAGGGCACTTCACGATGTCTATCCATGTTCTATACCATGCCAATGTAACTATCATATCTTAGCGTTCGCATAGAGCACCTATAGTTGTGACCTTGACCGCTCCTTCATAAGTAGATAACTACTACACAATAGAAAAGACGTACAAGTGAAAATGGATTTAGTTTTACTGCAATTACCATGCAGCAGAGCTGCCAAATAATGCCCAGATAATAAACGCGTTAATTCTAATGCGTTTTGTAAACAAAGCAGCAATCCGTGGGCTATTAAGGACACTTCGCGATGCCTATCAATGTTCTACACCATGTCAATGTTACTATCATATCTTAGGGTTCGCATAGAGCACAAAGAGCTGTGACCATGAACGCTCCTTCATTCGTAGATTACTGCTACACGATAGAAAAGACGTACAAGTGAAAATGGATTTAGTTTTACTGCAATTAGCATGCAGCAGAGCTGCCAAATAATGCCCAGATAATATACGCGATAATTCGAATGCGTTTTGTAAACAAAGCAGCAATCCGTGGGCTATTAAAGACACTTTGCGATGCCTATCCATTTTCTATACCATGCCATTGTTACTACCATATCTTAGCGTTCGCATACAGTACCTAGAGTTGTGACCTTGAACGCTCCTTCATAAGTAGATAACTCCTACACGATAGAAAAGGCGTTCAAGAGAAAACGGTCTAAGTTTTACTGCAACTAGTATGCATTTTCTATACCATGCAAATGTAACTATCATATCTTAGCGTTCGCATAGAGCACCTAGAGTTGTGACCTTGAACGCTCCTTCATAAGTAGATAACTACTACACAATAGAAAAGACGTTCAAGTGAAAATGGATTTAGTTTTACGGCAATTAGCATGCAGCAGAGCTGCCAAATAATACACAGACAATATACGCGTTAATTCTAATGCGTTTTGTAAACAAAGCAGCAATCCGTGGGCTATTAAGGACACTTTGCGATGCCTATCCATTTTCTATAACATGCCATTGTAACTACCATATCTTAGCGTTTGCATACAGCACCTAGAGTTGTGACCTTGAACGCTCCTTCATATGTAGATAACTCCTACACGATAGAAAAGACGTTGAAGAGAAAACGGTCTAAGTTTTACTGCAATTAGTATGCAGCAGAGCTTTCAGTAAATGCCCAAATAATATACACGTTAATTCGAACGCGTTTTGTACACAAAGTAGCAATCCGCGGGTAATATAAGGCACTTCACGATGTCTATCCATGTTCTATACCATGCCAATGTAATTATCATATCTTAGCGTTCGCATAGAGCACCTATAGTTGTGACCTTGACCGCTCCTTCATAAGTAGATAACTACTACACAATAGAAAAGACGTACAAGTGAAAATGGATTTAGTTTTACTGCAATTACCATGCAGCAGAGCTGCCAAATAATGCCCAGATAATAAACGCGTTAATTCTAATGCGTTTTGTAAACAAAGCAGCAATCCGTGGGCTATTAAGGACACTTCGCGATGCCTATCCATGTTCAACACCATGTCAATGTTACTATCATATCTTAGGGTTCGCATAGACACAAAGAGCTGTGACCATGAACGCACCTTCATTCCTAGATTACTGCTACACGATAGAAAAGACGTACAAGTGAAAATGGATTTAGTTTTACTGCAATTAGCATGCAGCAGAGCTGCCAAATAATGCCCAGATAATATACGCGATAATTCGAATGCGTTTTGTAAACAAAGCAGCCATCCGTGGGCTATTAAGGACACTTTGCGATGCCTATCCATTTTCTATCCCATGCCATTGTTACTACCATATCTTAGCGTTCGCATACAGTACCTAGAGTTGTGACCTTGAAAGCTCCTTCATAAGTAGATAACTCCTACACGATAGAAAAGGCGTTCAAGAAAAAACGGTCTGTTTTACTGCAATTAGTATGCAGCAGAGCTTTCAGAAAATGCCCAAATAATATACACGTTAATTCGAACCCGTTTTGTACGCAAAGTAGCAATCCGCGGGCAATATAAAGCACTTAGCGATGTCTATCTATGTTCTATACCATGTCAATGTAACTATCATATCTTAGCGTTCGCATACAGCACCTAGAGTTGTGACCTTGAACGCTCCTTCATAAGTAGATAACTCCTACAAGACAGAAAAGACGTTCAAGAGAAAGCGGTCTAAGTTTTACTGCAATTAGTATGCAGCAGAGCTATCAAAAAGTACCCAATTAATATACACGTCAATTCGAACGCGTTTTGTACGCAAAGTAGCAATCCGCGGGCTATATAAGGCACTTCGCGATGTCTATCCATGTTCTATACCATGCCAATGTAACTACCATATATTAGCGTTTGTATAGAGCACCTAGAGTTGTGACCTTGAACACTCCTTCATTAGTAGAAAACTCCTACACGATAGAAAAGACGTTCAAGAGAAAACGGTCTAAATTTTATTGCAATTAGTATGCAGCAGAGCTTTCAGAAAATGCCCAATTAATATACACGTTAATTCGAACCCGTTTTGTACGCAAAGCAGCAATCCGCGGGCAATATTAGCGATGCCTATCTATGTTCTATACCATGCCAATGTAACTATCATATCTTAGCGTTCGCATACAGGACCTAGAGTTGTGACCTTGAACGCTCCTTCATAAGTAGATAACTCCTTCACGATAGAAAAGACGTTCAAGAGAAAACGGTCTAAGTTTTACTGCAATTAGTATGCAGCAGAGCTTTCGAAAAGTACCCAATTAATATACACGTCAATTCGAACGCGTTTTGTACGCAAAGTATCAATCCGCGGGCTATATAAGGCACTTCGCGATGTCTATCCATGTTCTATACCATGCCAATGTAACTATCATATCTTAGCGTTCGCATAGAGCACCTAGAGTTGTGACCTTGACCGCTCCTTCATAAGTAGATAACTACTACACAATAGAAAAGACGTACAAGTGAAAATGGATTTAGTTTTACTGCAATTACCATGCAGCAGAGCTGCCAAATAATGCCCAGATAATATACGCGTTAATTCTAATGCGTTTTGTAAACAAAGCAGCAATCCGTGGGCTATTAAGGACACTTCGCGATGCCTATCCATTTTCTATACCATGCCATTGTAACTACCATATCTCAGCGTTCGCATACAGTACCTAGAGTTGTGACCTTGAACGCTCCTTCATAAGTAGATAACTCCTACACGATAGAAAAGGCGTTCAAGAGAAAACGGTCTAAGTTTTACTGCAGTTAGTATGCAGCAGAGCTTTCAAATAGTACCCAATTAATATACACGTCAATTCGAACGCGTTTTGTACGCAAAGTAGCAATCCGCGGGCTATATAAGGCACTTCGCGATGTCTATCCATGTTCTATACCATGCCAATGTAACTACCATATCTTAGCGTTCGCATAGAGCACCTAGAGTTGTGACCTTGAACACTCCTTCATAAGTAGATAACTCCTACACGATAGAAAAGACGTTCAAGAGAAAACGGTCTAAATTTTACTGCAATTAGTATGCAGCAGAGCTTTCAAAATGTACCCAATTAATATACACGTCAATTCGAACGCGTTTTGTACGCAAAGTAGCAATCCGCGGGCTATATAAGGCACTTCGCGATGTCTATCCATGTTCTATACCATGCCAATGTAACTACCATATCTTAGCGTTCGCATAGAGCACCTAGAGTTGTGACCTTGAACACTCCTTCATAAGTAGATAACTCCTACACGATAGAAAAGACGTTCAAGAGAAAACGGTCTAAATTTTACTGCAATTAGTATGCAGCAGAGCTTTCTGAAAATGCCCAAATAATATACACGTTAATTCGAACCCGTTTTGTACGCAAAGTAGCAATCCGCGAGCAATATAAGGCACTTAGCGATGTCTATCTATGTTCTATACCATGCCAATGTAACTATCATATCTTAGCGTTCGCACACAGCACCTAGAGTTGTGACTTTGAACGCTCCTTCATAAGTAGATAACTCCTACACGATAGAAAAGACGTTCAAGAGAAAACGGTCTAAGATTTACTGCAATTAGTATGCAGCAGAGCTTTCAGAAAATGCCCAATTAATATACACGTTAATTCGAACCCGTTTTGTACGCAAAGTAGCAATCCGCGGGCAATATAAGGCACTTAGCGATGTCTATCTATGTTCTATACCATGCCAATGTAACTATCATTTCTTAGCGTTCGCATAGAGCTCCTAGAGTTGTGACCTTGAACGCTCCTTCATAAGTAGATATCTCCTACACGATATTAAAGACGTACAATAGAAAACGGACTAAGTTTAACTGCAATTAGCATGCAGCAGAGCTGCCAAATAATGCCCCGATAATATACGCGTTAATTCGAATGCGTTTTGTAAACAAAGCAGCAATCCGTGGGCTAAGGACACTTCGCGATGCCTATCCATTTTCTATACCATGCCATTGTAACTACCATATCTTAGCGTTCTCATACAGTACCTAGAGTTGTGACCTTGAAGGCTCCTTCATAAGTAGATAACTCCTACACGATAGAAAAGGCGTTCAAGAGAAAACGGTCTAAGTTTTACTGCAATTAGTATGCAGCAGAGCTTTCAGAAAATGCCCAAATAATATACACGTCAATTTGAACGCGTTTTGTACGCAAAGTAGCAATCCGCGGGCTATATAAGGCACTTCGCGCTGTCTATCCATGTTCTATACCATGCCAATGTAACTACCATATCTTAGCGTTCGCATAGAGCACCTAGAGTTGTGACCTTGAACACTCCTTCATTAGTAGAAAACTCCTACACGATAGAAAAGACGTTCAAGAGAAAATGGTCTAAATTTTATTGCAATTAGTATGCAGCAGAGCTTTCAGAAAATGCCCAAATAATATACACGTTAATTCGAACCCGTTTTGTACGCAAAGCAGCAATCCGCGGGCAATATTAGCGATGTCTATCTATGTTCTATACCATGCCAATGTAACTATCATATCTTAGCGTTCGCATAGAGCACCTAGAGTTGTGACCTTGACCGCTCCTTCATAAGTAGATAACTACTACACAATAGAAAAGACGTACAAGTGAAAATGGATATAGTTTTACTGCAATTACCATGCAGCAGAGCTGCCAAATAATGCCCAGATAATATACGCGTTAATTCTAATTCGTTTTGTAAACAAAGCAGCAATCCGTGGGCTATTAAGGACACTTCGCGATGTCTATCAATGTTATATACCATGCCAATGTAACTATCATATCTTAGCGTTCGCACAGAGCACCTAGAGTTGTGACCTTGAACGCTCCTTCATAAGTAGATAACTTCTACACAATAGAAAAGACGTACAAGTGAAAATGGATTTAGTTTTACGGCAATTAGCATGCAGCAGAGCTGCCAAATAATGCCCAGATAATATACGCGATAATTCTAATTCGTTTTGTAAACAAAGCAGCAATTCGTGGGCTATTAAGGACACTTCGCGATGTCTATCCATGTTATATACCATGCCAATGTAACTATCATATCTTAGCGTTCGCATAGAGGACCTAGAGTTGTGACCTTGAACGCTCCTTCATAAGTAGATAACTACTACACAATAGAAAAGACGTACAGGTGAAAATGGATTTAGTTTTACGGCAATTAGCATGCAGCAGAGCTGCCAAATAATGCCCAGATAATATACGTGTTAATTCTACTGCGTTTTGTAAACAAAGCAGCAATCCGTGGGCTATTAAGGACACTTTGCGATGCCTATCCATTTTCTATACCATGCCATTGTAACTACCATATCTTAGCGTATGCATACAGCACCTAGAGTTGTGACCTTGAGCGCTCCTTCATAAGTAGATAACTCCTACACGATAGAAAAGACGTTCAAGAGAAAACGGTCTAAGATTTACTGCAATTAGTATGCAGCAGAGCTTTCAGAAAATGCCCAAATAATATTCACGTTAATTCGAACACGTTTTGTACGCAAAGTAGCAATCCGCGGGCAATGTAAGGCATTTAGCGATATCTATCTATGTTCTATACTATGCCAATGTAACTATCATATCTTAGCGTTCGCATAGAGCACCTAGAGTTGTGACCTTGACCGCTCCTTCATAAGTAGATAACTACTACACAATAGAAAAGACGTACAAGTGAAAATGGATTTAGTTTTACTGCAATTATCATGCAGCAGAGCTGCCAAATAATGCCCAGATAATATACGCGTTAATTCTAATGCGTTTTGTAAACAAAGCAGCAATCCGTGGGCTATTAAGGACACTTCGCGATGCCTATCCATGTTCTACACCATGTCAATGTTTCTATCATATCTTAGGGTTCGCATAGAGCACAAAGAGCTGTGACCTTGAACGCTCCTTCATTCGTAGATTACTGCTACACGATAGAAAAGACGTTCAAGAGAAAACGGTCTAAATTTTATTGCAATTAGTATGCAGCAGAGCTTTCAGAAAATGCCCAAATAATATACACGTTAATTCGAACCCGTTTTGTACGCAAAGCAGCAATCCGCGGGCAATATTAGCGATGTCTATCTATGTTCTATACCATGCCAATGTAACTATCATATCTTAGCGTTCGCATAGAGCACCTAGAGTTGTGACCTTGACCGCTCCTTCATAAGTAGATAACTACTACACAATAGAAAAGACGTACAAGTGAAAATGGATTTAGTTTTACTGCAATTACCATGCAGCAGAGCTGCCAAATAATGCCCAGATAATATACGCGTTAATTCGAACCCGTTTTGTACGCAAAGCAGCAATCCGCGGGCAATATTAGCGATGTCTATCTATGTTCTATACCATGCCAATGTAACTATCATATCTTAGCGTTCGCATACAGCACCTAGAGTTGTGACCTTGACCGCTCCTTCATAAGTAGATAACTACTACACAATAGAAAAGACGTACAAGTGAAAATGGATTTAGTTTTACTGCAATTACCATGCAGCAGAGCTGCCAAATAATGCCCAGATAATATACACGTTAAGTCTAATCCGTTTTGTAAACAAAGCAGCAATCCGTGGGCTATTAAGGACACTTCGCGATGTCTATCCATGTTCTATACCATGCCAATGTAACTATCATATCTTAGAGTTCGCATAGAGCACCTAGAGTTGTGACCTTGAACGCTCCTTCATTCGTAGATTACTGCTACACGATAGAAAAGACGTACAAGTGAAAATGGATTTAGTTTTACTGCAATTAGCATGCAGCAGAGCTGCCAAATAATGCCCAGATAATATACGCGTTAATTCGAATGCGTTTTGTAAACAAAGCAGCAATCCGTGGGCTATTAAGGACACTTCGCGATGCCTATCCATTTTCTATACCATGCCAATGTAACTATCATATCTTAGCGTTCGCATAGAGCACCTAGAGTTGTGACCTTGAACGCTCCTTTATAAGTAGATAACTACAACACAATAGAAAAGACGTACAAGTGAAAATGGATTTAGTTTTACGGCAATTAGCATGCAGCAGAGCTGCCAAATAATGCCCAGATAATATACGCGTTAATTCTAATGCGTTTAATAAACAAAGCAGCAATCCGTGGGCTATTAAGGACACTTTGCGATGCCTATCCATTTTCTATAACATGCCATTGTAACTACCATATCTTAGCGTTTGCATACAGCACCTAGAGTTGTGACCTTGAACGCTCCTTCATATGTAGATAACTCCTACACGATAGAAAAGACGTTGAAGAGAAAACGGTCTAAGTTTTACTGCAATTAGTATGCAGCAGAGCTTTCAGTAAATGCCCAAATAATATACACGTTAATTCGAACGCGTTTTGTACGCAAAGTAGCAATCCGCGGGTAATATAGGGCACTTCACGATGTCTATCCATGTTCTATACCATGCCAATGTAACTATCATATCTTAGCGTTCGCATAGAGCACCTATAGTTGTGACCTTGACCGCTCCTTCATAAGTAGATAACTACTACACAATAGAAAAGACGTACAAGTGAAAATGGATTTAGTTTTACTGCAATTACCATGCAGCAGAGCTGCCAAATAATGCCCAGATAATAAACGCGTTAATTCTAATGCGTTTTGTAAACAAAGCAGCAATCCGTGGGCTATTAAGGACACTTCGCGATGCCTATCAATGTTCTACACCATGTCAATGTTACTATCATATCTTAGGGTTCGCATAGAGCACAAAGAGCTGTGACCATGAACGCTCCTTCATTCGTAGATTACTGCTACACGATAGAAAAGACGTACAAGTGAAAATGGATTTAGTTTTACTGCAATTAGCATGCAGCAGAGCTGCCAAATAATGCCCAGATAATATACGCGATAATTCGAATGCGTTTTGTAAACAAAGCAGCAATCCGTGGGCTATTAAGGACACTTTGCGATGCCTATCCATTTTCTAAACCATGCCATTGTTACTATCATATCTTAGCGTTCGCATAGAGCACCTAGAGTTGTGACCTTAACCGCTCCTTCATAAGTAGATAACTACTACACAATAGAAAAGACGTACAAGTGAAAATGGATTTAGTTTTACTGCAATTACCATGCAGCAGAGCTGCCAAATAATGCCCAGATAATATACGCGTTAATTCGAACCCGTTTTGTACGCAAAGCAGCAATCCGCGGGCAATATTAGCGATGTCTATCTATGTTCTATACCATGCCAATGTAACTATCATATCTTAGCGTTCGCATACAGCACCTAGAGTTGTGACCTTGAACTCTCCTTCATAAGTAGATAACTCCTTCACGATAGAAAAGACGTTCAAGAGAAAACGGTCTAAATTTTACTGCAATTAGTATGCAGCAGAGCTTTCAGAAAATGCCCAAATAATATACACGTTAATTCGAACCCGTTTTGTACGCAAAGTAGCAATCCGCGGGCTATATAAGGCATTTAGCGATGTCTATCTATGTTCTATACCATGCCAATGTAACTATCATATCTTAGCGTTCGCATACAGCACCTAGAGTTGTGACCTTGAACGCTCCTTCATAAGTAGATAACTCCAACACGATAGAAAAGACGTTCAAGAGAAAACGGTCTAAGATTTACTGCAATTAGTATGCAGCAGAGCTTTCAGAAAATGCCCAATTAATATACACGTTAATTCGAACCCGTTTTGTACGCAAAGTAGCAATCCGCGGGCAATATAAGGCACTTAGCGATGTCTATCTATGTTCTATACCATGCCAATGTAACTATCATATCTTAGCGTTCGCATAGAGCACCTAGAGTTGTGACCTTGAACGCTCCTTCATAAGTAGATAACTACTACACAATAGAAAAGACGTACAAGTGAAAATGGATTTAGTTTTACGGCAATTAGCATGCAGCAGAGCTGCCAAATAATGCCCAGATAATATACGCGTTAATTCTAATGCGTTTTGTAAACAAAGCAGCAATCCGTGGGCTATTAAGGACACTTTGCGATGCCTATCCATTTTCTATAACATGCCATTGTAACTACCATATCTTAGCGTTTGCATACAGCACCTAGAGTTGTGACCTTGAACGCTCCTTCATATGTAGATAACTACTACACGATAGAAAAGACGTTGAAGAGAAAACGATCTGTTTTACTGCAATTAGTATGCAGCAGAGCTTTCAGTAAATGCCCAAATAATATACACGTTAATTCGAACGCGTTTTGTACGCAAAGTAGCAATCCGCGGGTAATATAAGGCACTTCACGATGTCTATCCATGTTCTATACCATGCCAATGTAACTATCATATCTTAGCGTTCGCATAGAGCACCTAGAGTTGTGACCTTGACCGCTCCTTCATAAGTAGATAACTACTACACAATAGAAAAGACGTACAAGTGAAAATTGATTTAGTTTTACTGCAATTACCATGCAGCAGAGCTGCCAAATAATGCCCAGATAATATACGCGTTAATTCTAATCCGTTTTGTAAACAAAGCAGCAATCCGTGGGCTATTAAGGACACTTCGCGATGTCTATCCATGTTCTATACCATGCCAATGTAACTATAATATCTTAGCGTTCGCATAGAGCACCTAGAGTTGTGACCTTGAACGCTCCTTCATTCGTAAATTACTGCTACACGATAGAAAAGACGTACAAGTGAAAATGGATTTAGTTTTACTGCAATTAGCATGCAGCAGAGCTGCCAAATAATGCCCAGATAATAAACGCGTTAATTCTAATGCGTTTTGTAAACAAAGCAGCAATCCGTGGGCTATTAAGGACACTTCCCGATGCCTATCCATGGTCTACACCATGTCAATGTTTCTATCATATCTTAGGGTTCGCATAGAGCACAAAGAGCTGTGACCATGAACGCTCCTTCATTCGTAGATTACTGCTACACGATAGAAAAGACGTACAAGTGAAAATGGATTTAGTTTTACTGCAATTAGCATGCAGCAGAGCTGCCAAATAATGCCCAGATAATATACGCGATAATTCGAATGCGTTTTGTAAACAAAGCAGCAATCCGTGGGCTATTAAGGACACTTTGCGATGCCTATCCATTTTCTATACCATGCCATTGTTACTATCATATCTTAGCGTTCGCATACAGTACCTAGAGTTGTGACCTTGAACGCTCCTTCATAAGTAGATAACTCCTACACGATAGACAAGGCGTTCAAGAGAAAGCGGTCTAAGTTTTACTGCAATTAGTATGCAGCAGAGCTTTCAGAAAATGCCCAAATAATATACACGTTAATTCGAACCCGTTTTGTACGCAAAGTAGCAATCCGCGGGCAATATAAGGCATTTAGCGATGTCTATCTATGTTCAATACCATGCCAATGTAACTATCATATCTTAGCGTTCGCATACAGCACCTAGAGTTGTGACCTTGAACGCTCCTTCATAAGTAGATAACTCCTACACGATAGAAAAGACGTTCAAGAGAAAACGGTCTAAGATTTACTGCAATTAGTATGCAGCAGAGCTTTCAGAAAATGCCCAAATAATATTCACGTTAATTCGAACACGTTTTGTACGCAAAGTAGCAATCCGCGGGCAATATAAGGCATTTAGCGATGTCTATCTATGTTCTATACTATGCCAATGTAACTATCATATCTTAGCGTTCGCATAGAGCACCTAGAGTTGTGACCTTGACCGCTCCTTCATAAGTAGATAACTACTACACAATAGAAAAGACGTACAAGTGAAAATGGATTTAGTTTTACTGCAATTATCATGCAGCAGAGCTGCCAAGTAATGCCCAGATAATATACGCGTTAATTCTAATGCGTTTTGTAAACAAAGCAGCAATCCGTGGGCTATTAAGGACACTTCGCGATGCCTATCCATGTTCTACACCATGTCAATGTTTCTATCATATCTTAGGGTTCGCATAGAGCACAAAGAGCTGTGACCTTGAACGCTCCTTCATTCGTAGATTACTGCTACACGATAGAAAAGACGTTCAAGAGAAAGCGGTCTAAATTTTATTGCAATTAGTATGCAGCAGAGCTTTCAGAAAATGCCCAAATAATATACACGTTAATTCGAACCCGTTTTGTACGCAAAGCAGCAATCCGCGGGCAATATTAGCGATGTCTATCTATGTTCTATACCATGCCAATGTAACTATCATATCTTAGCGTTTGCATAGAGCACCTAGAGTTGTGACCTTGACCGCTCCTTCATAAGTAGATAACTACTACACAACAGAAAATACGTACAAGTGAAAATGGATTTAGTTTTACCGCAATTACCATGCAGCAGAGCTGCCAAATAATGCCCAGATAATATACGCGTTAATTCTAATGCGTTTTGTAAACAAAGCAGCAATCCGTGGGCTATTAAGGACACTTCGCGATGCCTATCCATGTTCTACACCATGTCAATGTTACTATCATATCTTAGGGTTCGCATACAGTACCTAGAGTTGTGACCTTGAACGCTCCTTCATAAGTAGATAACTTCTACACGATAGAAAAGGCGTTCAAGAGAAAACGGTCTAAGTTTTACTGCAATTAGTATGCAGCAGAGCTTTCAGAAAATGCCCAAATAATATACACGTTAATTCGAACCCGTTTTGTACGCAAAGTAGCAATCCGCGGGCAATATAAGGCACTTAGCGATGTCTATCTATGTTCTATACCATGCCAATGTAACTATCATATCTTAGCGTTCGCATACAGCACCTAGAGTTGTGACCTTGAACGCTCCTTTATAAGTAGATAACTCCTACACGATAGAAAAGACGTTCAAGAGAAAGCGGTCTAAGTTTTACTGCAATTAGTATGCAGCAGAGCTATCAAAAAGTACCCAATTAATATACACGTCAATTCGAACGCGTTTTGTACGCAAAGTAGCAATCCACGGGCTATATAAGGCACTTCGCGATGTCTATCCATGTTCAATACCATGCCAATGTAACTATCATATGCATACTATCATATGCGTTTTGTAAACAAAGCAGCAATCCGTGGGCTATTAAGGACACTTCGCGATGCCTATCCATGTTCTACACCATGTCAATGTTACTATCATATCTTAGGGTTCGCATAGAGCACAAAGAGCTGTGACCTTGAACGCTCCTTCATTCGTAGATTACTGCTACACGATAGAAAAAACGTACAAGTGAAAATGGATATAGTTTTACTGCAATTAGAATGCAGCAGAGCTGCCAAATATTGCCCAGATAATATACGCGTTAATTCGAATGCGTTTTGTAAACAAAGCAGCAATCCGTGGGCTATTAAGGACACTTCGCGATGCCTATCCATTTTCTATACCATGCCATTGTAACTACCATATCTTAGCGTTCGCATACAGTACCTAGAGTTGTGACCTTGAACGCTCCTTCATAAGTAGATAACTCCTACACGATAGAAAAGGCGTTCAAGAAAAAACGAAAAAGTTTTACTGCAATTAGTATGCAGCAGAGCTTTCAGAAAATGCCCAAATAATATACACGTTAATTCGAACCCGTTTTGTACGCAAAGTAGCAATCCGCGGGCAATATAAAGCACTTAGCGATGTCTATCTATGTTCTATACCATGCCAATGTAACTATCATATCTTAGCGTTCGCATACAGCACCTAGAGTTGTGACCTTGAACGCTCCTTCATAAGTAGATAACTCCTACACGACAGAAAAGACGTTCAAGAGAAAGCGGTCCAAGTTTTACTGCAATTAGTATGCAGCAGAGCTATCAAAAAGTACCCAATTAATATACACGTTAATTCGAACCCGTTTTGTACGCAAAGCAGCAATCCGCGGGCAATATTAGCGATGCCTATCTATGTTCTATACCATGCTAATGTAACTATCATATCTTAGCGTTCGCATACAGCACCTAGAGTTGTGACTTTGAACGCTCCTTCATAAGTAGATAACTCCTTCACGATAGAAAAGACGTTCAAGAGAAAACGGTCTAAGTTTTACTGCAATTAGTATGCAGCAGAGCTTTCGAAAAGTACCCAATTAATATACACGTCAATTCGAACGCGTTTTGTACGCAAAGTATCAATCCGCGGGCTATATAAGGCACTTCGCGATGTCTATCCATGTTCTATACCATGCCAATGTAACTATCATATCTTAGCGTTCGCATAGAGCACCTAGAGTTGTGACCTTGACCGCTCCTTCATAAGTAGATAACTACTACACAATAGAAAAGACGTACAAGTGAAAATGGATTTAGTTTTACTGCAATTACCATGCAGCAGAGCTGCCAAATAATGCCCAGATAATATACGCGTTAATTCGAATGCGTTTTGTAAACAAAGCAGCAATCCGTGCGCTATTAAGGACACTTCGCGATGCCTATCCATTTTCTATACCATGCCATTTTAACTACCATATCTCAGCGTTCGCATACAGTACCTAGAGTTGTGACCTTGAACGCTCTTTCATAAGTAGATAACTCCTAAACGATAGAAAAGGCGTTCAAGAGAAAACGGTCTAAGTTTTACTGCAGTTAGTATGCAGCAGAGCTTTCAAATAGTACCCAATTAATATACACGTCAATTCGAACGCGTTTTGTACGCAAAGTATCAATCTGCGGGCTATATAAGGCACTTCGCGATGTCTATACATGTTCTATACCATGCCAATGTAACTATCATATCTTAGCGTTCGCATAGAGCACCTAGAGTTGTGACCTTGACCGCTCCTTCATAAGTAGATAATTACTACACAATAGAAAAGACGTACAAGTGAAAATGGATTTAGTTTTACTGCAATTACCATGCAGCAGAGCTGCCAAATAATGCCCAGATAATAGACGCGTTAATTCGAATGCGTTTTGTAAACAAAGCAGCAATCCGTGGGCTATTAAGGACACTTCGCGATGCCTATCCATTTTCTATACCATGCCATTGTAACTACCATATCTCAGCGTTCGCATACAGTACCTAGAGTTGTGACCTTGAACGCTCCTTCATAAGTAGATAACTCCTACACGATAGAAAAGACGTTCAAGAGAAAACGGTCTAAGATTTACTGCAATTAGTATGCAGCAGAGCTTTCAGAAAATGCCCAATTAATATACACGTTAATTCGAACCCGTTTTGTACGCAAAGTAGCAATCCGCGGGCAATATAAGGCACTTAGCGATGTCTATCTATGTTCTATACCATGCCAATGTAACTATCATATCTTAGCGTTCGCATAGAGCACCTAGAGTTGTGACCTTGAACGCTCCTTCATAAGTAGATAACTACTACACAATAGAAAAGACGTACAAGTGAAAATGGATTTAGTTTTACGGCAATTAGCATGCAGCAGAGCTGCCAAATAATGCCCAGATAATATACGCGTTAATTCTAATGCGTTTTGTAAACAAAGCAGCAATCCGTGGGCTATTAAGGACACTTTGCGATGCCTATCCATTTTCTATAACATGCCATTGTAACTACCATATCTTAGCGTTTGCATACAGCACCTAGAGTTGTGACCTTGAACGCTCCTTCATATGTAGATAACTCCTACAGGATAGAAAAGACGTTGAAGAGAAAACGATCTAAGTTTTACTGCAATTAGTATGCAACAGAGCTTTCAGTAAATGCCCAAACAATATACACGTTAATTCGAACGCGTTTTGTACGCAAAGTAGCAATCCGCGGGTAATATAAGGCACTTCACGATGTCTATCCATGTTCTATACCATGCCAATGTAACTATCATATCTTAGCGTCCGCATAGAGCACCTATAGTTGTGACCTTGACCGCTCCTTCATAAGGAGATAACTACTACACAATAGAAAAGACGTACAAGTGAAAATGGATTTAGTTTTACTGCAATTACCATGCAGCAGAGCTGCCAAATAATGCCCAGATAATAAACGCGTTAATTCTAATGCGTTTTGTAAACAAAGCAGCATCCGTGGGCTATTAAGGACACTTCGCGATGCCTATCCATGTTCTACACCATGTCAATGTTACTATCATATCTTAGGGTTCGCATAGAGCACAAAGAGCTGTGACCATGAACGCTCCTTCATTCGTAGATTACTGCTACACGATAGAAAAGACGTACAAGTGAAAATGGATTTAGTTTTACTGCAATTAGCATGCAGCAGAGCTGCCAAATAATGCTCAGATAATATACGCGATAATTCGAATGCGTTTTGTAAACAAAGCAGCAATCCGTGGGCTATTAAGGACACTTTGCGATGCCTATCCATTTTCTATACCATGCCATTGTTACTACCATATCTTAGCGTTCGCATACAGTACCTAGAGTTGTGACCTTGAACGCTCCCTCATAAGTAGATAACTCCTACACGATAGAAAAGGCGTTCAAGAGAAAACGGTCTAAGTTTTACTGCAATTAGTATGCAGCAGAGCTTTCAGAAAATGCCCAAATAATATACACGTTAATTCGAACCCGTTTTGTACGCAAAGTAGCAATCCGCGGGCAATATAAGGCACTTAGCGATGTCTATCTATGTTCTATACCATGCCAATGTAACTATCATATCTTAGCGTTCGCATACAGCACCTAGAGTTGTGACCTTGAACGCTCCTTCATAAGTAGATAACTCCTACACGATAGAAAAGGCGTTCAAGAGAAAGCGGTCTAAGTTTTACTGCAATTAGTATGCAGCAGAGCTTTCAAAATGTACCCAATTAATATACACGTCAATTCTAACGCGTTTAGTACGCAAAGTAGCAATCCGCGGGCAATATAAGGCATTTAGCGATGTCTATCTATGTTCTATACCATGATAATGTAACTATCATATCTTAGCGTTCGCATAGAGCACCTAATGTTGTGACCTTGACCGCTCCTTCATAAGTAGATAACTACTACACAATAGAAAAGACGTACAAGTGAAAATGGATTTAGTTTTACTGCAATTACCATGCAGCAGAGCTGCCAAATAATGCCCAGATAATATACGCGTTAATTCTAATCCGTTTTGTAAACAAAGCAGCAATCAGTGGGCTATTAAGGACACTTCGCGATGCCTATCCATGTTCTACACCATGTCAATGTTACTATCATAACTTAGGGTTCGCATAGAGCACAAAGAGCTGTGACCTTGAACGCTCCTTCATTCGTAGATTACTGCTACACGATAGAAAAGACGTACAAGTGAAAATGGATTTAGTTTTACTGCAATTAGCATGCAGCAGAGCTGCCAAATAATGCCCAGATAATATACGCGTTAATTCGAGTGCGTTTTGTAAACAAAGCAGCAATCCGTGGGCTATTAAGGACACTTCGCGATGTCTATCCATTTTCTATACCATGCCATTGTAACTACCATATCTCAGCGTTCGCATACAGTACCTAGAGTTGTGACCTTGAACGCTCCTTCATAAGTAGATAACTCCTACACGATAGAAAAGGCGTTCAAGAGAAACCGGTCTAAGTTTTACTGCAATTAGTATGCAGCAGAGCTTTCAAAATGTACCCAATTAATATACACGTCAATTCTAACGCGTTTAGTACGCAAAGTAGCAATCCGCGGGCAATATAAGGCATTTAGCGATGTCTATCTATGTTCTATACCATGATAATGTAACTATCATATCTTAGCGTTCGCATAGAGCACCTAAAGTTGTGACCTTGACCGCTCCTTCATAAGTAGATAACTACTACACAATAGAAAAGACGTACAAGTGAAAATGGATTTAGTTTTACTGCAATTACCATGCAGCAGAGCTGCCAAATAATGCCCAGATAATATACGCGTTAATTCTAATGCGTTTTGTAAACAAAGCAGCAATCCGTGGGCTATTAAGGACACTTCGCGATGCCTATCCATGTTCTACACCATGTCAATGTTTCTATCATATCTTAGGGTTCGCATAGAGCACAAAGAGCTGTGACCTTGAACGCTCCTTCATTCGTAGATTACTGCTACACGATAGAAAAGACGTTCAAGAGAAAACGGTCTAAATTTTATTGCAATTAGTATGCAGCAGAGCTTTCAGAAAATGCCCAAATAATATACACGTTAATTCGAACCCGTTTTGTACGCAAAGCAGCAATCCGCGGGCAATATTAGCGATGTCTATCTATGTTCTATACCATGCCAATGTAACTATCATATCTTAGCGTTCGCATAGAGCACCTAGAGTTGTGACCTTGACCGCTCCTTCATAAGTAGATAACTACTACACAACAGAAAAGACGTACAAGTGAAAATGGATTTAGTTTTACCGCAATTACCATGCAGCAGAGCTGCCAAATAATGCCCAGATAATATACGCGTTAATTCTAATGCGTTTTGTAAACAAAGCAGCAATCCGTGGGCTATTAAGGACACTTCGCGATGCCTATCCATGTTCTACACCATGTCAATGTTACTATCATATCTTAGGGTTCGCATACAGTACCTAGAGTTGTGACCTTGAACGCTCCTTCATAAGTAGATAACTTCTACACGATAGAAAAGGCGTTCAAGAGAAAACGGTCTAAGTTTTACTGCAATTAGTATGCAGCAGAGCTTTCAGAAAATGCCCAAATAATATACACGTTAATTCGAACCCGTTTTGTACGCAAAGTAGCAATCCGCGGGCAATATAAGGCACTTAGCGATGTCTATCTATGTTCTATACCATGCCAATGTAACTATCATATCTTAGCGTTCGCATACAGCACCTAGAGTTGTGACCTTGAACGCTCCTTTATAAGTAGATAACTCCTACACGATAGAAAAGACGTCCAAGAGAAAGCGGTCTAAGTTTTACTGCAATTAGTATGCAGCAGAGCTATCAAAAAGTACCCAATTAATATACACGTCAATTCGAACGCGTTTTGTACGCAAAGTAGCAATCCACGGGCTATATAAGGCACTTCGCGATGTCTATCCATGTTCAATACCATGCCAATGTAACTATCATATCTTAGCGTTCGCATAGAGCACCTAGAGTTGTGACCTTGACCGCTCCTTCATAAGTAGATAACTACTACACAACAGAAAAGACGTACAAGTGAAAATGGATTTAGTTTTACCGCAATTACCATGCAGCAGAGCTGCCAAATAATGCCCAGATAATATACGCGTTAATTCTAATGCGTTTTGTAAACAAAGCAGCAATCCGTGGGCTATTAAGGACACTTCGCGATGCCTATCCATGTTCTACACCATGTCAATGTTACTATCATATCTTAGGGTTCGCATACAGTACCTAGAGTTGTGACCTTGAACGCTCCTTCATAAGTAGATAACTCCTACACGATAGAAAAGACGTTCAAGAGAAAACGGTCTAAGATTTACTGCAATTAGTATGCAGCAGAGCTTTCAGAAAATGCCCAATTAATATACACGTTAATTCGAACCCGTTTTGTACGCAAAGTAGCAATCCGCGGGCAATATAAGGCACTTAGCGATGTCTATCTATGTTCTATACCATGCCAATGTAACTATCATATCTTAGCGTTCGCATAGAGCACCTAGAGTTGTGACCTTGAACGCTCCTTCATAAGTAGATAACTACTACACAATAGAAAAGACGTACAAGTGAAAATGGATTTAGTTTTACGGCAATTAGCATGCAGCAGAGCTGCCAAATAATGCCCAGATAATATACGCGTTAATTCTAATGCGTTTTGTAAACAAAGCAGCAATCCGTGGGCTATTAAGGACACTTTGCGATGCCTATCCATTTTCTATAACATGCCATTGTAACTACCATATCTTAGCGTTTGCATACAGCACCTAGAGTTGTGACCTTGAACGCTCCTTCATATGTAGATAACTCCTACAGGATAGAAAAGACGTTGAAGAGAAAACGATCTAAGTTTTACTGCAATTAGTATGCAACAGAGCTTTCAGTAAATGCCCAAACAATATACACGTTAATTCGAACGCGTTTTGTACGCAAAGTAGCAATCCGCGGGTAATATAAGGCACTTCACGATGTCTATCCATGTTCTATACCATGCCAATGTAACTATCATATCTTAGCGTCCGCATAGAGCACCTATAGTTGTGACCTTGACCGCTCCTTCATAAGGAGATAACTACTACACAATAGAAAAGACGTACAAGTGAAAATGGATTTAGTTTTACTGCAATTACCATGCAGCAGAGCTGCCAAATAATGCCCAGATAATAAACGCGTTAATTCTAATGCGTTTTGTAAACAAAGCAGCAATCCGTGGGCTATTAAGGACACTTCGCGATGCCTATCCATGTTCTACACCATGTCAATGTTACTATCATATCTTAGGGTTCGCATAGAGCACAAAGAGCTGTGACCATGAACGCTCCTTCATTCGTAGATTACTGCTACACGATAGAAAAGACGTACAAGTGAAAATGGATTTAGTTTTACTGCAATTAGCATGCAGCAGAGCTGCCAAATAATGCTCAGATAATATACGCGATAATTCGAATGCGTTTTGTAAACAAAGCAGCAATCCGTGGGCTATTAAGGACACTTTGCGATGCCTATCCATTTTCTATACCATGCCATTGTTACTACCATATCTTAGCGTTCGCATACAGTACCTAGAGTTGTGACCTTGAACGCTCCCTCATAAGTAGATAACTCCTACACTATAGAAAAGGCGTTCAAGAGAAAACGGTCTAAGTTTTACTGCAATTAGTATGCAGCAGAGCTTTCAGAAAATGCCCAAATAATATACACGTTAATTCGAACCCGTTTTGTACGCAAAGTAGCAATCCGCGGGCAATATAAGGCACTTAGCGATGTCTATCTATGTTCTATACCATGCCAATGTAACTATCATATCTTAGCGTTCGCATACAGCACCTAGAGTTGTGACCTTGAACGCTCCTTCATAAGTAGATAACTCCTACACGATAGAAAAGGCGTTCAAGAGAAAGCGGTCTAAGTTTTACTGCAATTAGTATGCAGCAGAGCTTTCAAAATGTACCCAATTAATATACACGTCAATTCTAACGCGTTTAGTACGCAAAGTAGCAATCCGCGGGCAATATAAGGCATTTAGCGATGTCTATCTATGTTCTATACCATGATAATGTAACTATCATATCTTAGCGTTCGCATAGAGCACCTAAAGTTGTGACCTTGACCGCTCCTTCATAAGTAGATAACTACTACACAATAGAAAAGACGTACAAGTGAAAATGGATTTAGTTTTACTGCAATTACCATGCAGCAGAGCTGCCAAATAATGCCCAGATAATATACGCGTTAATTCTAATCCGTTTTGTAAACAAAGCAGCAATCAGTGGGCTATTAAGGACACTTCGCGATGCCTATCCATGTTCTACACCATGTCAATGTTACTATCATAACTTAGGGTTCGCATAGAGCACAAAGAGCTGTGACCTTGAACGCTCCTTCATTCGTAGATTACTGCTACACGATAGAAAAGACGTACAAGTGAAAATGGATTTAGTTTTACTGCAATTAGCATGCAGCAGAGCTGCCAAATAATGCCCAGATAATATACGCGTTAATTCGAGTGCGTTTTGTAAACAAAGCAGCAATCCGTGGGCTATTAAGGACACTTCGCGATGTCTATCCATTTTCTATACCATGCCATTGTAACTACCATATCTCAGCGTTCGCATACAGTACCTAGAGTTGTGACCTTGAACGCTCCTTCATAAGTAGATAACTCCTACACGATAGAAAAGGCGTTCAAGAGAAACCGGTCTAAGTTTTACTGCAATTAGTATGCAGCAGAGCTTTCAAAATGTACCCAATTAATATACACGTCAATTCTAACGCGTTTAGTACGCAAAGTAGCAATCCGCGGGCAATATAAGGCATTTAGCGATGTCTATCTATGTTCTATAACATGATAATGTAACTATCATATCTTAGCGTTCGCATAGAGCACCTAAAGTTGTGACCTTGACCGCTCCTTCATAAGTAGATAACTACTACACAATAGAAAAGACGTACAAGTGAAAATGGATTTAGTTTTACTGCAATTATCATGCAGCAGAGCTGCCAAATAATGCCCAGATAATATACGCGTTAATTCTAATGCGTTTTGTAAACAAAGCAGCAATCCGTGGGCTATTAAGGACACTTCGCGATGCCTATCCATGTTCTACACCATGTCAATGTTTCTATCATATCTTAGGGTTCGCATAGAGCACAAAGAGCTGTGACCTTGAACGCTCCTTCATTCGTAGATTACTGCTACACGATAGAAAAGACGTTCAAGAGAAAACGGTCTAAATTTTATTGCAATTAGTATGCAGCAGAGCTTTCAGAAAATGCCCAAATAATATACACGTTAATTCGAACCCGTTTTGTACGCAAAGCAGCAATCCGCGGGCAATATTAGCGATGTCTATCTATGTTCTATACCATGCCAATGTAACTATCATATCTTAGCGTTCGCATAGAGCACCTAGAGTTGTGACCTTGACCGCTCCTTCATAAGTAGATAACTACTACACAACAGAAAAGACGTACAAGTGAAAATGGATTTAGTTTTACCGCAATTACCATGCAGCAGAGCTGCCAAATAATGCCCAGATAATATACGCGTTAATTCTAATGCGTTTTGTAAACAAAGCAGCAATCCGTGGGCTATTAAGGACACTTCGCGATGCCTATCCATGTTCTACACCATGTCAATGTTACTATCATATCTAAGGGTTCGCATACAGTACCTAGAGTTGTGACCTTGAACGCTCCTTCATAAGTAGATAACTTCTACACGATAGAAAAGGCGTTCAAGAGAAAACGGTCTAAGTTTTACTGCAATTAGAATCAGCAGAGCTTTCAGAAAATGCCCAAATAATATACACGTTAATTCGAACCCGTTTTGTACGCAAAGTAGCAATCCGCGGGCAATATAAGGCACTTAGCGATGTCTATCTATGTTCTATACCATGCCAATGTAACTATCATATCTTAGCGTTCGCATACAGCACCTAGAGTTGTGACCTTGAACGCTCCTTTATAAGTAGATAACTCCTACACGATAGAAAAGACGTTCAAGAGAAAGCGGTCTAAGTTTTACTGCAATTAGTATGCAGCAGAGCTATCAAAAAGTACCCAATTAATATACACGTCAATTCGAACGCGTTTTGTACGCAAAATAGCAATCCGCGGGCTATATAAGGCACTTCGTGATGTCTATCCATGTTCTATACCATGCCAATGTAACTACCATATATTAGCTTTCGCATAGAGCACCTAGAGTTGTGACCTTGAACACTCCTTCATTAGTAGAAAACTCCTACACGATAGAAAAGACGTTCAAGAGAAAACGGTCTAAATTTTATTGCAATTAGTATGCAGCAGAGCTTTCAGAAAATGCCCAATTAATATACACGTTAATTCGAACCCGTTTTGTACGCAAAGCAGCAATCCGCGGGCAATATTAGCGATGTCTATCTATGTTCTATACCATGCCAATGTAACTATCATATCTTAGCGTTCGCATACAGCACCTAGAGTTGTGACCTTGAACGCTCCTTCATAAGTAGATAACTCCTACACGATATAAGAGACGTTCAAGAGACAGCGGTCTAAGTTTTACTGCAATTAGTATGCAGCAGAGCTTTCAAAATGTACCCAATTAATATACACGTCAATTCTAACGCGTTTTGTACGCAAAGTAGCAATCCGCGGGCTATATAAGGCACTTCGCGATGTCTATCCATGTTCTATACCATGCCAATGTAACTACCATATCTTAGCGTTCGCATAGAGCACCTAGAGTTGTGACCTTGACCGCTCCTTCATAAGTAGGTAACTACTACACAATAGAAAAGACGTACAAGTGAAAATGGATTTAGTTTTACTGCAATTGCCATGCAGCAGAGCTGCCAAATAATGCCCAGATAATATACACGTTAATTCTAATCCGTTTTGTAAACAAAGCAGCAATCCGTGGGCTATTAAGGACACTTCGCGATGTCTATCCATGTTCTATACCATGCCAATGTAACTATCATATCTTAGCGTTCGCATAGAGCACCTAGAGTTGTGACCTTGAACGCTCCTTCATTCGTAGAGTACTGCTACACGATAGAAAAGACGTACAAGTGAAAATGGATTTAGTTTTACTGCAATTAGCATGCAGCAGAGCTGCCAAATAATGCCCAGATAATATACGCGTTAATTCGAATGCGTTTTGTAAACAAAGCAGCAATCCGTGGGCTATTAAGGACACTTCGCGATGCCTATCCATTTTCTATACCATGCCAATGTAACTATCATATCTTAGCGTTCGCATAGAGCACCTAGAGTTGTGACCTTGAACGCTCCTTTATAAGTAGATAACTACAACACAATAGAAAAGACGTACAAGTGAAAATGGATTTAGTTTTACGGCAATTAGCATGCAGCAGAGCTGCCAAATAATGCCCAGATAATATACGCGTTAATTCTAATGCGTTTAATAAACAAAGCAGCAATCCGTGGGCTATTAAGGACACTTTGCGATGCCTATCCATTTTCTATAACATGCCATTGTAACTACCATATCTTAGCGTTTGCATACAGCACCTAGAGTTGTGACCTTGAACGCTCCTTCATATGTAGATAACTCCTACACGATAGAAAAGACGTTGAAGAGAAAACGGTCTAAGTTTTACTGCAATTAGTATGCAGCAGAGCTTTCAGTAAATGCCCAAATAATATACACGTTAATTCGAACGCGTTTTGTACGCAAAGTAGCAATCCGCGGGTAATATAAGGCACTTCACGATGTCTATCCATGTTCTATACCATGCCAATGTAACAATCATATCTTAGCGTTCGCATAGAGCACCTATAGTTGTGACCTTGACCGCTCCTTCATAAGTAGATAACTACTACACAATAGAAAAGACGTACAAGTGAAAATGGATTTAGTTTTACTGCAATTACCATGCAGCAGAGCTGCCAAATAATGCCCAGATAATAAACGCGTTAATTCTAATGCGTTTTGTAAACAAAGCAGCAATCCGTGGGCTATTAAGGACACTTCGCGATGCCTATCAATGTTCTACACCATGTCAATGTTACTATCATATCTTAGGGTTCGCATAGAGCACAAAGAGCTGTGACCATGAACGCTCCTTCATTCGTAGATTACTGCTACACGATAGAAAAGACGTACAAGTGAAAATGGATTTAGTTTTACTGCAATTAGCATGCAGCAGAGCTGCCAAATAATGCCCAGATAATATACGCGATAATTCGAATGCGTTTTGTAAACAAAGCAGCAATCCGTGGGCTATTAAAGACACTTTGCGATGCCTATCCATTTTCTATACCATGCCATTGTTACTACCATATCTTAACGTTCGCATACAGTACCTAGAGTTGTGTCCTTGAACGCTCCTTCATAAGTAGATAACTCCTACACGATAGAAAAGGCGTTCAAGAGAAAACGGTCTAAGTTTTACTGCAATTAGTATGCAGCAGAGCTTTCAGAAAATGCCCAAATAATATACACGTTAATCCCGTTTTGTAAGCAAAGTAGCAATCCGCGGGCAATATAAGGCATTTAGCGATGTCTATCTATGTTCTATATCATGCCAATGTAACTATCATATCTTAGCGTTCGCATACAGCACCTAGAGTTGTGACCTTGAACGCTCCTTCATAAGTAGATAACTCCTACACGATAGAAACGACGTTCAAGAGAAAATGGTCTAAGATTTACTGCAATTAGTATGCAGCAGAGCTTTCAGAAAATGCCCAAATAATATACACGTTAATTCGAACCCGTTTTCTACGCAAAGTAGCAATCCGCGGGCAATATAAGGCATTTAGCGATGTCTATCTATGTTCTATACCATGCCAATGTAGCTATCATATCTTAGCGTTCGCATACAGCACCTAGAGTTGTGACTTTGACCGCTCCTTCATAAGTAGATAACTACTACACAATAGAAAAGACGTACAAGTGAAAATGGATTTAGTTTTACTGCAATTACCATGCAGCAGAGCTGCCAAATAATGCCCAGATAATATACGCGTTAATTCTAATCCGTTTTGTAAACAAAGCAGCAATCCGTGGGCTATTAAGGACACTCGCGATGTCTATCCATGTTCTATACCATGCCAATGTAACTATCATATCTTGGCGTTCGCATAGAGCACCTAGAGTTGTGACCTTGAACGCTCCTTCATTCGTAGATTACTGCTACACGATAGAAAAGACGTACAAGTGAAAATGGATTTAGTTTTACTGCAATTAGCATGCAGCAGAGCTGCCAAATAATGCCCAGATAATATACGCGTTAATTCGAATGCGTTTTGTAAACAAAGCAGCAATCCGTGGGCTATTAAGGACACTTCGCGATGCCTATCCATTTTCTATACCATGCCAATGTAACTATCATATCTTAGCGTTCGCATAGAGCACCTAGAGTTGTGACCTTGAACGCTTCTTCATAAGTAGATAACTACTACACAATAGAAGAGACGTACAAGTGAAAATGGATTTAGTTTTACGGCAATTAGCATGCAGCAGAGCTGCCAAATAATGCCCAGATAATATACGTGTTAATTCTAATGCGTTTTGTAAACAAAGCAGCAATCCGTGGGCTATTAATGACACTTTGCGATGCCTATCCATTTTCTATAACATGCCATTGTAACTACCATATCTTAGCGTTTGCATACAGCACCTAGAGTTGTGACCTTGAACGCTCCTTCATATGTAGATAACTCCTAAACGATAGAAAAGACGTTGAAGAGAAAACGGTCTAAGTTTTACTGCAATTAGTATGCAGCAGAGCTTTCAGAAAATGCCCAAATAATATACACGTTAATTCGCACCCGTTTTGTACGCAAAGTAGCAATCCGCGGGCTATATTAGGCATTTAGCGATGTCTATCTATGTTCTATACCATGCCAATGTAACTATCATATCTTAGCGTTCGCATACAGCACCTAGAGTTGTGACCTTGAACGCTCCTTCATAAGTAGATAACTCCTACACGATAGAAAAGACGTTCAAGAGAAAACGGTCTAAGATTTACTGCAATTAGTATGCAGCAGAGCTTTCAGAAAATGCCCAATTAATATACACGTTAATTCGAACCCGTTTTGTACGCAAAGTAGCAATCCGCGGGCAATATAAGGCACTTAGCGATGTCTATCTATGTTCTATACCATGCCAATGTAACTCTCATATCTTAGCGTTCGCATAGAGCACCTAGAGTTGTGACCTTGAACGCTCCTTCATAAGTAGATAACTACTACACAATAGAAAAGACGTACAAGTGAAAATGGATTTAGTTTTACGGCAATTAGCATGCAGCAGAGCTGCCAAATAATGCCCAGATAATATACGCGTTAATTCTAATGCGTTTTGTAAACAAAGCAGCAATCCGTGGGCTATTAAGGACACTTCGCGATGCCTATCCATGTTCTACACCATGTCAATGTTACTATCATATCTTAGGGTTCGCATAGAGCACAAAGAGCTGTGACCATGAACGCTCCTTCATTCGTAGATTACTGCTACACGATAGAAAAGACGTACAAGTGAAAATGGATTTAGTTTTAATGCAATTAGCATGCAGCAGAGCTGCCAAATAATGCTCAGATAATATACGCGATAATTCGAATGCGTTTTGTAAACAAAGCAGCAATCCGTGGGCTATTAAGGACACTTTGCGATGCCTATCCATTTTCTATACCATGCCATTGTTACTACCATATCTTAGCGTTCGCATACAGTACCTAGAGTTGTGACCTTGAACGCTCCCTCATAAGTAGATAACTCCTACACGATAGAAAAGGCGTTCAAGAGAAAACGGTCTAAGTTTTACTGCAATTAGTATGCAGCAGAGCTTTCAGAAAATGCCCAAATAATATACACGTTAATTCGAACCCGTTTTGTACGCAAAGTAGCAATCCGCGGGCAATATAAGGCATTTAGCGATGTCTATCTATGTTCAATACCATGCCAATGTAACTATCATATCTTAGCGTTCGCATACAGCACCTAGAGTTGTGACCTTGACCGCTCCTTCATAAGTAGATAACTACTACACAATAGAAAAGACGTACAAGTGAAAATGGATTTAGTTTTACTGCAATTATCATGCAGCAGAGCTGCCAAATAATGCCCAGATAATATACGCGTTAATTCTAATGCGTTTTGTAAACAAAGCAGCAATCCGTGGGCTATTAAGGACACTTCGCGATGCCTATCCATGTTCTACACCATGTCAATGTTTCTATCATATCTTAGGGTTCGCATAGAGCACAAAGAGCTGTGACCTTGAACGCTCCTTCATTCGTAGATTACTGCTACACGATAGAAAAGACGTTCAAGAGAAAACGGTCTAAATTTTATTGCAATTAGTATGCAGCAGAGCTTTCAGAAAATGCCCAAATAATATACACGTTAATTCGAACCCGTTTTGTACGCAAAGCAGCAATCCGCGGGCAATATTAGCGATGTCTATCTATGTTCTATACCATGCCAATGTAACTATCATATCTTAGCGTTCGCATAGAGCACCTAGAGTTGTGACCTTGACCGCTCCTTCATAAGTAGATAACTACTACACAACAGAAAAGACGTACAAGTGAAAATGGATTTAGTTTTACCGCAATTACCATGGAGCAGAGCTGCCAAATAATGCCCAGATAATATACGCGTTAATTCTAATGCGTTTTGTAAACAAAGCAGCAATCCGTGGGCTATTAAGGACACTTCGCGATGCCTATCCATGTTCTACACCATGTCAATGTTACTATCATATCTTAGGGTTCGCATACAGTACCTAGAGTTGTGACCTTGAACGCTCCTTCATAAGTAGATAACTTCTACACGATAGAAAAGGCGTTCAAGAGAAAACGGTCTAAGTTTTACTGCAATTAGTATGCAGCAGAGCTTTCAGAAAATGCCCAAATAATATACACGTTAATTCGAACCCGTTTTGTACGCAAAGCAGCAATCCGCGGGCAATATTAGCGATGTCTATCTATGTTCTATACCATGCCAATGTAACTATCATATCTTAGCGTTCGCATACAGCACCTAGAGTTGTGACCTTGAACGCTCCTTCATAAGTAGAAAACTCCTACACGATATAAGAGACGTTCAAGAGAAAGCGGTCTAAGTTTTACTGCAATTAGTATGCAGCAGAGCTTTCAAAATGTACCCAATTAATATACACGTCAATTCTAACGCGTTTTGTACGCAAAGTAGCAATCCGCGGGCTATATAAGGCACTTCGCGATGTCTATCCATGTTCAATACCATGCCAATGTAACTATCATATCTTAGCGTTCGCATAGAGCACCTAGAGTTGTGACCTTGACCGCTCCTTCATAAGTAGATAACTACTACACAACAGAAAAGACGTACAAGTGAAAATGGATTTAGTTTTACCGCAATTACCATGGAGCAGAGCTGCCAAATAATGCCCAGATAATATACGCGTTAATTCTAATGCGTTTTGTAAACAAAGCAGCAATCCGTGGGCTATTAAGGACACTCGCGATGTCTATCCATGTTCTATACCATGCCAATGTAACTATCATATCTTGGCGTTCGCATAGAGCACCTAGAGTTGTGACCTTGAACGCTCCTTCATTCGTAGATTACTGCTACACGATAGAAAAGACGTACAAGTGAAAATGGATTTAGTTTTACTGCAATTAGCATGCAGCAGAGCTGCCAAATAATGCCCAGATAATATACGCGTTAATTCGAATGCGTTTTGTAAACAAAGCAGCAATCCGTGGGCTATTAAGGACACTTCGCGATGCCTATCCATTTTCTATACCATGCCAATGTAACTATCATATCTTAGCGTTCGCATAGAGCACCTAGAGTTGTGACCTTGAACGCTTCTTCATAAGTAGATTACTACTACACAATAGAAGAGACGTACAAGTGAAAATGGATTTAGTTTTACGGCAATTAGCATGCAGCAGAGCTGCCAAATAATGCCCAGATAATATACGAGTTAATTCTAATGCGTTTTGTAAACAAAGCAGCAATCCGTGGGCTATTAAGGACACTTCGCGATGCCTATCCATGTTCTACACCATGTCAATGTTACTATCATATCTTAGGGTTCGCATAGAGCACAAAGAGCTGTGACCTTGAACGCTCCTTCATTCGTAGATTACTGCTACACGATAGAAAAAACGTACAAGTGAAAATGGATTTAGTTTTACTGCAATTAGAATGCAGCAGAGCTGCCAAATATTGCCCAGATAATAAACGCGTTAATTCGAATGCGTTTTGTAAACAAAGCAGCAATCCGTGGGCTATTAAGGACACTTCGCGATGCCTATCCATTTTCTATACCATGCCATTGTAACTACCATATCTTAGCGTTCGCATACAGTACCTAGAGTTGTGACCTTGAACGCTCCTTCATAAGTAGATAACTCCTACACGATAGAAAAGGCGTTCAAGAAAAAACGGTCTAAGTTTTACTGCAATTAGTATGCAGCAGAGCTTTCAGAAAATGCCCAAATAATATACACGTTAATTCGAACCCGTTTTGTACGCAAAGTAGCAATCCGCGGGCAATATAAAGCACTTAGCGATGTCTATCTATGTTCTATACCATGCCAATGTAACTATCATATCTTAGCGTTCGCATACAGCACCTAGAGTTGTGACCTTGAACGCTCCTTCATAAGTAGATAACTCCTACACGACAGAAAAGACGTTCAAGAGAAAGCGGTCTAAGTTTTACTGCAATTAGTATGCAGCAGAGCTATCAAAAAGTACCCAATTAATATACACGTCAATTCGAACGCGTTTTGTACGCAAAGTAGCAATCCGCGGGCTATATAAGGCACTTCGCGATGTCTATCCATGTTCTATACCATGCCAATGTAACTACCATATATTAGCGTTCGTATAGAGCACCTAGAGTTGTGACCTTGAACACTCCTTCATTAGTAGAAAACTCCTACACGATAGAAAAGACGTTCAAGAGAAAACGGTCTAAATTTTATTGCAATTAGTATGCAGCAGAGCTTTCAGAAAATGCCCAATTAATATACACGTTAATTCGAACCCGTTTTGTACGCAAAGCAGCAATCCGCGGGCAATATTAGCGATGCCTATCTATGTTCTATACCATGCCAATGTAACTATCATATCTTAGCGTTCGCATACAGCACCTAGAGTTGTGACTTTGAACGCTCCTTCATAAGTAGATAACTCCTTCACGATAGAAAAGACGTTCAAGAGAAAACGGTCTAAGTTTTACTGCAATTAGTATGCAGCAGAGCTTTCGAAAAGTACCCAATTAATATACACGTCAATTCGAACGCGTTTTGTACGCAAAGTATCAATCCGCGGGCTATATAAGGCACTTCGCGATGTCTATCCATGTTCTATACCATGCCAATGTAACTATCATATCTTAGCGTTCGCATAGAGCACCTAGAGTTGTGACCTTGACCGCTCCTTCATAAGTAGATAACTACTACACAATAGAAAAGACGTACAAGTGAAAATGGATTTAGTTTTACTGCAATTACCATGCAGCAGAGCTGCCAAATAATGCCCAGATAATATACGCGTTAATTCGAATGCGTTTTGTAAACAAAGCAGCAATCCGTGGGCTATTAAGGACACTTCGCGATGCCTATCCATTTTCTATACCATGCCATTTTAACTACCATATCTCAGCGTTCGCATACAGTACCTAGAGTTGTGACCTTGAACGCTCTTTCATAAGTAGATAACTCCTAAACGATAGAAAAGGCGTTCAAGAGAAAACGGTCTAAGTTTTACTGCAGTTAGTATGCAGCAGAGCTTTCAAATAGTACCCAATTAATATACACGTCAATTCGAACGCGTTTTGTAAGCAAAGTATCAATCTGCGGGCTATATAAGGCACTTCGCGATGTCTATACATGTTCTATACCATGCCAATGTAACTATCATATCTTAGCGTTCGCATAGAGCACCTAGAGTTGTGACCTTGACCGCTCCTTCATAAGTAGATAATTACTACACAATAGAAAAGACGTACAAGTGAAAATGGATTTAGTTTTACTGCAATTACCATGCAGCAGAGCTGCCAAATAATGCCCAGATAATAGACGCGTTAATTCGAATGCGTTTTGTAAACAAAGCAGCAATCCGTGGGCTATTAAGGACACTTCGCGATGCCTATCCATTTTCTATACCATGCCATTGTAACTACCATATCTCAGCGTTCGCATACAGTACCTAGAGTTGTGACCTTGAACGCTCCTTCATAAGTAGATAACTCCTACACGATAGAAAAGACGTTCAAGAGAAAACGGTCTAAGATTTACTGCAATTAGTATGCAGCAGAGCTTTCAGAAAATGCCCAATTAATATACACGTTAATTCGAACCCGTTTTGTACGCAAAGTAGCAATCCGCGGGCAATATAAGGCACTTAGCGATGTCTATCTATGTTCTATACCATGCCAATGTAACTATCATATCTTAGCGTTCGCATAGAGCACCTAGAGTTGTGACCTTGAACGCTCCTTCATAAGTAGATAACTACTACACAATAGAAAAGACGTACAAGTGAAAATGGATTTAGTTTTACGGCAATTAGCATGCAGCAGAGCTGCCAAATAATGCCCAGATAATATACGCGTTAATTCTAATGCGTTTTGTAAACAAAGCAGCAATCCGTGGGCTATTAAGGACACTTTGCGATGCCTATCCATTTTCTATAACATGCCATTGTAACTACCATATCTTAGCGTTTGCATACAGCACCTAGAGTTGTGACCTTGAACGCTCCTTCATATGTAGATAACTCCTACAGGATAGAAAAGACGTTGAAGAGAAAACGATCTAAGTTTTACTGCAATTAGTATGCAACAGAGCTTTCAGTAAATGCCCAAACAATATACACGTTAATTCGAACGCGTTTTGTACGCAAAGTAGCAATCCGCGGGTAATATAAGGCACTTCACGATGTCTATCCATGTTCTATACCATGCCAATGTAACTATCATATCTTAGCGTTCGCATAGAGCACCTATAGTTGTGACCTTGACCGCTCCTTCATAAGTAGATAACTACTACACAATAGAAAAGACGTACAAGTGAAAATGGATTTAGTTTTTTACTGCAATTACCATGCAGCAGAGCTGCCAAATAATGCCCAGATAATAAACGCGTTAATTCTAATGCGTTTTGTAAACAAAGCAGCAATCCGTGGGCTATTAAGGACACTTCGCGATGCCTATCCATGTTCTACACCATGTCAATGTTTCTATCATATCTTAGGGTTCGCATAGAGCACAAAGAGCTGTGACCTTGAACGCTCCTTCATTCGTAGATTACTGCTACACGATAGAAAAGACGTTCAAGAGAAAACGGTCTAAATTTTATTGCAATTAGTATGCAGCAGAGCTTTCAGAAAATGCCCAAATAATATACACGTTAATTCGAACCCGTTTTGTACGCAAAGCAGCAATCCGCGGGCAATATTAGCGATGTCTATCTATGTTCTATACCATGCCAATGTAACTATCATATCTTAGCGTTCGCATAGAGCACCTAGAGTTGTGACCTTGACCGCTCCTTCATAAGTAGATAACTACTACACAATAGAAAAGACGTACAAGTGAAAATGGATTTAGTTTTACTGCAATTACCATGCAGCAGAGCTGCCAAATAATGCCCAGATAATATACGCGTTAATTCGAACCCGTTTTGTACGCAAAGCAGCAATCCGCGGGCAATATTAGCGATGTCTATCTATGTTCTATACCATGCCAATGTAACTATCATATCTTAGCGTTCGCATACAGCACCTAGAGTTGTGACCTTGAACGCTCCTTCATAAGTAGATAACTCCTTCACGATAGAAAAGACGTTCAAGAGAAAACGGTCTAAATTTTACTGCAATTAGTATGCAGCAGAGCTTTCAGAAAATGCCCAAATAATATACACGTTAATTCGAACCCGTTTTGTACGCAAAGTAGCAATCCGTGGGCTATATAAGGCATTTAGCGATGTCTATCTATGTTCTATACCATGCCAATGTAACTATCATATCTTAGCGTTCGCATACAGCACCTAGAGTTGTGACCTTGAACGCTCCTTCATAAGTAGATAACTCCTACACGATAGAAAAGACGTTCAAGAGAAAACGGTCTAAGATTTACTGCAATTAGTATGCAGCAGAGCTTTCAGAAAATGCCCAATTAATATACACGTTAATTCGAACCCGTTTTGTACGCAAAGTAGCAATCCGCGGGCAATATAAGGCACTTAGCGATGTCTATCTATGTTCTATACCATGCCAATGTAACTATCATATCTTAGCGTTCGCATAGAGCACCTAGAGTTGTGACCTTGAACGCTCCTTCATAAGTAGATAACTACTACACAATAGAAAAGACGTACAAGTGAAAATGGATTTAGTTTTACGGCAATTAGCATGCAGCAGAGCTGCCAAATAATGCCCAGATAATATACGCGTTAATTCTAATGCGTTTTGTAAACAAAGCAGCAATCCGTGGGCTATTAAGGACACTTCGCGATGCCTATCCATGTTCTACACCATGTCAATGTTACTATCATAACTTAGGGTTCGCATAGAGCACAAAGAGCTGTGACCTTGAACGCTCCTTCATTCGTAGATTACTGCTACACGATAGAAAAGACGTACAAGTGAAAATGGATTTAGTTTTACTGCAATTAGCATGCAGCAGAGCTGCCAAATAATGCCCAGATAATATACGCGTTAATTCTAATCCGTTTTGTAAACAAAGCAGCAATCCGTGGGCTATTAAGGACACTTCGCGATGTCTATCCATGTTCTATACCATGCCAATGTAACTATCATATCTTAGCGTTCGCATAGAGCACCTAGAGTTGTGACCTTGAACGCTCCTTCATTCGTAGATTACTGCTACACGATAGAAAAGACGTACAAGTGAAAATGGATTTAGTTTTACTGCAATTAGCATGCAGCAGAGCTGCCAAATAATGACCAGATAATATACGCGTTAATTCGAATGCGTTTTGTAAACAAAGCAGCAATCCGTGGGCTATTAAGGACACTTCGCGATGCCTATCCATTTTCTATACCATGCCAATGTAACTATCATATCTTAGCGTTCTCATAGAGCACCTAGAGTTGTGACCTTGAACGCTCCTTTATAAGTAGATAACTACAACACAATAGAAAAGACGTACAAGTGAAAATGGATTTAGTTTTACGGCAATTAGCATGCAGCAGAGCTGCCAAATAATGCCCAGATAATATACGCGTTAATTCTAATGCGTTTAATAAACAAAGCAGCAATCCGTGGGCTATTAAGGACACTTTGCGATGCCTATCCATTTTCTATAACATGCCATTGTAACTACCATATCTTAGCGTTTGCATACAGCACCTAGAGTTGTGACCTTGAACGCTCCTTCATATGTAGATAACTCCTACACGATAGAAAAGACGTTGAAGAGAAAACGGTCTAAGTTTTACTGCAATTAGTATGCAGCAGAGCTTTCAGTAAATGCCCAAATAATATACACGTTAATTCGAACGCGTTTTGTACGCAAAGTAGCAATCCGCGGGTAATATAAGGCACTTCACGATGTCTATCCATGTTCTATACCATGCCAATGTAACTATCATATCTCTGCGTTCGCATAGAGCACCTATAGTTGTGACCTTGACCGCTCCTTCATAAGTAGATAACTACTACACAATAGAAAAGACGTACAAGTGAAAATGGATTTAGTTTTTTACTGCAATTACCATGCAGCAGAGTTGCCAAATAATGCCCAGATAATAAACGCGTTAATTCTAATGCGTTTTGTAAACAAAGCAGCAATCCGTGGGCTATTAAGGACACTTCGCGATGCCTATCAATGTTCTACACCATGTCAATGTTACTATCATATCTTAGGGTTCGCATAGAGCACAAAGAGCTGTGACCATGAACGCTCCTTCATTCGTAGATTACTGCTACACGATAGAAAAGACGTACAAGTGAAAATGGATTTAGTTTTACTGCAATTAGCATGCAGCAGAGCTGCCAAATAATGCCCAGACAATATACGCGATAATTCGAATGCGTTTTGTAAACAAAGCAGCAATCCGTGGGCTATTAAAGACACTTTGCGATGCCTATCCATTTTCTATACCATGCCATTGTTACTACCATATCTTAGCGTTCGCATACAGTACCTAGAGTTGTGACCTTGAACGCTCCTTCATAAGTAGATAACTCCTACACGATAGAAAAGGCGTTCAAGAGAAAACGGTCTAAGTTTTACTGCAATTAGTATGCAGCAGAGCTTTCAGAAAATGCCCAAATAATATACACGTTAATTCGAACCCGTTTTGTATGCAAAGTAGCAATCCGCGGGCAATATAAGGCACTTAGCGATGTCTATCTATGTTCTATACCATGCCAATGTAACTATCATATCTTAGCGTTCGCATACAGCACCTAGAGTTGTGACCTTGAACGCTCCTTCATAAGTAGATAACTTCTACACGATATAAGAGACGTTCAAGAGAAAGCGGTCTAAGTTTTACTGCAATTAGTATGCAGCAGAGCTTTCAAAATGTACCCAATTAATATACACGTCAATTCGAACGCGTTTTGTACGCAAAGTAGCAATCCGCGGGCTATATAAGGCACTTCGCGATGTCTATCCATGTTCTCTACCATGCCAATGTAACTACCATATCTTAGCGTTCGCATAGAGCACCTAGAGTTGTGACCTTGAACACTCCTTCATAAGTAGATAACTCCTACACGATAGAAAAGACGTTCAAGAGAAAACGGTCTAAATTTTACTGCAATTAGTATGCAGCAGAGCTTTCAGAAATTGCCCAAATAATATACACGTTAATTCGAACCCGTTTTGTACGCAAAGTAGCAATCCGCGGGCAATATAAGGCATTTAGCGATGTCTATCTATGTTCTATACCATGCCAATGTAACTATCATATCTTAGCGTTCGCATACAGCACCTAGAGTTGTGACCTTGAACGCTCCTTCATAAGTAGATAACTCCTACACGATAGAAACGACGTTCAAGAGAAAATGGTCTAAGATTTACTGCAATTAGTATGCAGCAGAGCTTTCAGAAAATGCCCAAATAATATACACGTTAATTCGAACCCGTTTTGTACGCAAAGTAGCAATCCGCGGGCAATATAAGGCATTTAGCGATGTCTATCTATGTTCTATACCATGCCAATGTAACTATCATATCTTAGCGTTCGCATAGAGCACCTATAATTGTGACCTTGACCGCTCCTTCATAAGTAGATAACTACTACACAATAGAAAAGACGTACAAGTGAAAATGGATTTAGTTTTACTGCAATTACCATGCAGCAGAGCTGCCAAATAATGCCCAGATAATAAACGCGTTAATTCTAATGCGTTTTGTAAACAAAGCAGCAATCCGTGGGCTATTAAGGACACTTCGCGATGCCTATCCATGTTCTACACCATGTCAATGTTACTATCATATCTTAGGGTTCGCATAGAGCACAAAGAGCTGTGACCATGAACGCTCCTTCATTCGTAGATTACTGCTACACGATAGAAAAGACGTACAAGTGAAAATGGATTTAGTTTTAATGCAATTAGCATGCAGCAGAGCTGCCAAATAATGCTCAGATAATATACGCGATAATTCGAATGCGTTTTGTAAACAAAGCAGCAAAGTGGGCTATTAAGGACACTTTGCGATGCCTATCCATTTTCTATACCATGCCATTGTTACTACCATATCTTAGCGTTCGCATACAGTACCTAGAGTTGTGACCTTGAACGCTCCCTCATAAGTAGATAACTCCTACACGATAGAAAAGGCGTTCAAGAGAAAACGGTCTAAGTTTTACTGCAATTAGTATGCAGCAGAGCTTTCAGAAAATGCCCAAATAATATACACGTTAATTCGAACCCGTTTTGTACGCAAAGTAGCAATCCGCGGGCAATATAAGGCATTTAGCGATGTCTATCTATGTTCAATACCATGCCAATGTAACTATCATATCTTAGCGTTCGCATACAGCACCTAGAGTTGTGACCTTGAACGCTCCTTCATAAGTAGATAACTCCTACACGATAGAAAAGACGTTCAAGGGAAAACGGTCTAAGATTTACTGCAATTAGTATGCAGCAGAGCTTTCAGAAAATGCCCAAATAATATTCACGTTAATTCGAACACGTTTTGTACGCAAAGTAGCAATCCGCGGGCAATATAAGGCATTTAGCGATGTCTATCTATGTTCTATACTATGCCAATGTAACTATCATATCTTAGCGTTCGCATAGAGCACCTAGAGTTGTGACCTTGACCGCTCCTTCATAAGTAGATAACTACTACACAATAGAAAAGACGTACAAGTGAAAATGGATTTAGTTTTACTGCAATTACCATGCAGCAGAGCTGCCAAATAATGCCCAGATAATATACGCGTTAATTCTAATCCGTTTTGTAAACAAAGCAGCAATCCGTGGGCTATTAAGGACACTCGCGATGTCTATCCATGTTCTATACCATGCCAATGTAACTATCATATCTTGGCGTTCGCATAGAGCACCTAGAGTTGTGACCTTGAACGCTCCTTCATTCGTAGATTACTGCTACACGATAGAAAAGACGTACAAGTGAAAATGGATTTAGTTTTACTGCAATTAGCATGCAGCAAAGCTGCCAAATAATGCCCAGATAATATACGCGTTAATTCGAATGCGTTTTGTAAACAAAGCAGCAATCCGTGGGCTATTAAGGACACTTCGCGATGCCTATCCATTTTCTATACCATGCCAATGTAACTATCATATCTTAGCGTTCGCATAGAGCACCTAGAGTTGTGACCTTGAACGCTTCTTCATAAGTACTACACAATAGAAGAGACGTACAAGTGAAAATGGATTTAGTTTTACGGCAATTAGCATGCAGCAGAGCTGCCAAATAATGCCCAGATAATATACGTGTTAATTCTAATGCGTTTTGTAAACAAAGTAGCAATCCGTGGGCTATTAAGGACACTTTGCGATGCCTATCCATTTTCTATAACATGCCATTGTAACTACCATATCTTAGCGTTTGCATACAGCACCTAGAGTTGTGACCTTGAACGCTCCTTCATATGTAGATAACTCCTACACGATAGAAAAGACGTTGAAGAGAAAACGGTCTAAGTTTTACTGCAATTAGTATGCAGCAGAGCTTTCAGTAAATGCCCAAATAATATACACGTTAATTCGAACGCGTTTTGTACGCAAAGTAGCAATCCGCGGGTAATATAAGGCACTTCACGATGTCTATCCATGTTCTAGACCATGCCAATGTAACTATCATATCTTAGCGTTCGCATAGAGCACCTAGAGTTGTGACCTTGACCGCTCCTTCATAAGTAGATAACTACTACACAATAGAAAAGACGTACAAGTGAAAATGGATTTAGTTTTACCGCAATTACCATGCAGCAGAGCTGCCAAATAATGCCCAGATAATATACGAGTTAATTCTAATGCGTTTTGTAAACAAAGCAGCAATCCGTGGGCTATTAAGGACACTTCGCGATGCCTATCCATGTTCTACACCATGTCAATGTTACTATCATATCTTAGGGTTCGCATAGAGCACAAAGAGCTGTGACCTTGAACGCTCCTTCAATCGTAGATTACTGCTACACGATAGAAAAGACGTACAAGTGAAAATGGATTTAGTTTTACTGCAATTAGAATGCAGCAGAGCTGCCAAATATTGCCCAGATAATATACGCGTTAATTCGAATGCGTTTTGTAAACAAAGCAGCAATCCGTGGGCTATTAAGGACACTTCGCGATGCCTATCCATTTTCTATACCATGTCATTTTAACTACCATATCTTAGCGTTCGCATACAGTACCTAGAGTTGTGACCTTGAACGCTCCCTCATAAGTAGATAACTCCTACACGATAGAAAAGGCGTTCAAGAGAAAACGGTCTAAGTTTTACTGCAATTAGTATGCAGCAGAGCTTTCAGAAAATGCCCAAATAATATACACGTTAATTCGAACCCGTTTTGTACGCAAAGTAGCAATCCGCGGGCAATATAAGGCACTTAGCGATGTCTATCTATGTTCTATACCATGCCAATGTAACTATCATATCTTAGCGTTCGCATACAGCACCTAGAGTTGTGACCTTGAACGCTCCTTCATAAGTAGATAACTCCTACACGATAGAAAAGGCGTTCAAGAGAAAGCGGTCTAAGTTTTACTGCAATTAGTATGCAGCAGAGCTTTCAAAATGTACCCAATTAATATACACGTCAATTCTAACGCGTTTAGTACACAAAGTAGCAATCCGCGGGCAATATAAGGCATTTAGCGATGTCTATCTATGTTCTATACCATGCCAATGTAACTATCATATCTTAGCGTTCGCATAGAGCACCTAAAGTTGTGACCTTGACCGCTCCTTCATAAGTAGATAACTACTACACAATAGAAAAGACGTACAAGTGAAAATGGATTTAGTTTTACTGCAATTACCATGCAGCAGAGCTGCCAAATAATGCCCAGATAATATATGCGTTAATCCTAATGCGTTTTGTAAACAAAGCAGCAATCAGTGGGCTATTAAGGACACTTCGCGATGCCTATCCATGTTCTACACCATGTCAATGTTACTATCATAACTTAGGGTTCGCATAGAGCACAAAGAGCTGTGACCTTGAACGCTCCTTCATTCGTAGATTACTGCTACACGATAGAAAAGACGTACAAGTGAAAATGGATTTAGTTTTACTGCAATTAGCATGCAGCAGAGCTGCCAAATAATGCCCAGATAATATACGCGTTAATTCGAGTGCGTTTTGTAAACAAAGCAGCAATCCGTGGGCTATTAAGGACACTTCGCGATGCCTATCCATTTTCTATACCATGCCATTGTAACTACCATATCTCAGCGTTCGCATACAGTACCTAGAGTTGTGACCTTGAACGCTCCTTCATAAGTAGATAACTCCTACACGATAGAAAAGGCGTTCAAGAGAAACCGGTCTAAGTTTTACTGCAATTAGTATGCAGCAGAGCTTTCAAAAAGTACCCAATTAATATACACGTCAATTCGAACGCGTTTTGTACGCAAAGTATCAATCCGCGGACTATATAAGGCACTTCGCGATGTCTATACATGTTCTATACCATGCCAATGTAACTATCATATCTTAGCGTTCGCATAGAGCACCTAGAGTTGTGACCTTGACCGCTCCTTCATAAGTAGATTACTGCTACACGATAGAAAAGACGTACAAGTGAAAATGGATTTAGTTTTACTGCAATTACCATGCAGCAGAGCTGCCAAATAATGCCCAGATAATATACGCGTTAATTCTAATCCGTTTTGTAAACAAAGCAGCAATCCGTGGGCTATTAAGGACACTTCGCGATGTCTATCCATGTTCTATACCATGCCAATGTAACTATCATATCTTAGCATTCGCATAGAGCACCTAGAGTTGTGACCTTGAACGCTCCTTCATTCGTAGATTACTGCTACACGATAGAAAAGACGTACAAGTGAAAATGGATTTAGTTTTACTGCAATTAGCATGCAGCAGAGCTGCCAAATAATGCCCAGATAATAAACGCGTTAATTCTAATGCGTTTTGTAAACAAAGCAGCAATCCGTGGGCTATTAAGGACACTTCGCGATGCCTATCCATGTTCTACACCATGTCAATGTTACTATCATATCTTAGGGTTCGCATAGAGCACAAAGAGCTGTGACCATGAACGCTCCTTCATTCGTAGATTGCTGCTACACGATAGAAAAGACGTACAAGTGAAAATGGATTTAGTTTTACTGCAATTAGCATGCAGCAGAGCTGCCAAATAATGCCCAGATAATATACGCGAAAATTCGAATGCGTTTTGTAAACAAAGCAGCAATCCTTGGGCTATTAAGGACACTTTGCGATGCCTATCCATTTTCTATACCATGCCATTGTTACTATCATATCTTAGCGTTCGCATACAGTATCTAGAGTTGTGACCTTGAACGCTCCTTCATAAGTAGATAACTCCTACACGATAGAAAAGGCGTTCAAGAGAAAGCGGTCTAAGTTTTACTGCAATTAGTATGCAGCAGAGCTTTCAGAAAATGCCCAAATAATATACACGTTAATTCGAACCCGTTTTGTAAGCAAAGTAGCAATCCGCGGGCAATATAAGGCATTTAGCAATGTCTATCTATGTTCAATACCATGCCAATGTAACTATCATATCTTAGCGTTCGCATACAGCACCTAGAGTTGTGACCTTGAACGCTCCTTCATAAGTAGATAACTCCTACACGATAGAAAAGACGTTCAAGAGAAAACGGTCCAAGATTTACTGCAATTAGTATGCAGCAGAGCTTTTAGAAAATGCCCAAATAATATTCACGTTAATTCGAACACGTTTTGTACGCAAAGTAGCAATCCGCGGGCAATATAAGGCATTTAGCGATATCTATCTATGTTCTATACTATGCCAATGTAACTATCATATCTTAGCGTTCGCATAGAGCACCTAGAGTTGTGACCTTGACCGCTCCTTCATAAGTAGATAACTACTACACAATAGAAAAGACGTACAAGTGAAAATGGATTTAGTTTTACTGCAATTATCATGCAGCAGAGCTGCCAAATAATGACCAGATAATATACGCGTTAATTCTAATGCGTTTTGTAAACAAAGCAGCAATCCGTGGGCTATTAAGGACACTTCGCGATGCCTATCCATGTTCTACACCATGTCAATGTTTCTATCATATCTTAGGGTTCGCATAGAGCACAAAGAGCTGTGACCTTGAACGCTCCTTCATTCGTAGATTACTGCTACACGATAGAAAAGACGTTCAAGAGAAAACGGTCTAAATTTTATTGCAATTAGTATGCAGCAGAGCTTTCAGAAAATGCCCAAATAATATACACGTTAATTCGAACCCGTTTTGTACGCAAAGCAGCAATCCGCGGGCAATATTAGCGATGTCTATCTATGTTCTATACCATGCCAATGTAACTATCATATCTTAGCGTTCGCATAGAGCACCTAGAGTTGTGACCTTGACCGCTCCTTCATAAGTAGATAACTACTACACAATAGAAAAGACGTACAAGTGAAAATGGATTTAGTTTTACTGCAATTACCATGCAGCAGAGCTGCCAAATAATGCCCAGATAATATACGCGTTAATTCGAACCCGTTTTGTACGCAAAGCAGCAATCCGCGGGCAATATTAGCGATGTCTATCTATGTTCTATACCATGCCAATGTAACTATCATATCTTAGCGTTCGCATACAGCACCTAGAGTTGTGACCTTGAACGCTCCTTCATAAGTAGATAACTCCTTCACGATAGAAAAGACGTTCAAGAGAAAACGGTCTAAATTTTACTGCAATTAGTATGCAGCAGAGCTTTCAGAAAATGCCCAAATAATATACACGTTAATTCGAACCCGTTTTGTACGCAAAGTAGCAATCCGTGGGCTATATAAGGCATTTAGCGATGTCTATCTATGTTCTATACCATGCCAATGTAACTATCATATCTTAGCGTTCGCATACAGCACCTAGAGTTGTGACCTTGAACGCTCCTTCATAAGTAGATAACTCCTACACGATAGAAAAGACGTTCAAGAGAAAACGGTCTAAGATTTACTGCAATTAGTATGCAGCAGAGCTTTCAGAAAATGCCCAATTAATATACACGTTAATTCGAACCCGTTTTGTACGCAAAGTAGCAATCCGCGGGCAATATAAGGCACTTAGCGATGTCTATCTATGTTCTATACCATGCCAATGTAACTCTCATATCTTAGCGTTCGCATAGAGCACCTAGAGTTGTGACCTTGAACGCTCCTTCATAAGTAGATAACTACTACACAATAGAAAAGACGTACAAGTGAAAATGGATTTTGTTTTACGGCAATTAGCATGCAGCAGAGCTGCCAAATAATGCCCAGATAATATACGCGTTAATTCTAATGCGTTTTGTAAACAAAGCAGCAATCCGTGGGCTATTAAGGACACTTTGCGATGCCTATCCATTTTCTATAACATGCCATTGTAACTACCATATCTTAGCGTTTGCATACAGCACCTAGAGTTGTGACCTTGAACGCTCCTTCATATGTAGATAACTCCTACACGATAGAAAAGACGTTGAAGAGAAAACGATCTAAGTTTTACTGCAATTAGTATGCAACAGAGCTTTCAGTAAATGCCCAAATAATATACATGTTAATTCGAACGCGTTTTGTACGCAAAGTAGCAATCCGCGGGTAATATAAGGCACTTCACGATGTCTATCCATGTTCTATACCATGCCAATGTAACTATCATATCTTAGCGTCCGCATAGAGCACCTATAGTTGTGACCTTGACCGCTCCTTCATAAGTAGATAACTACTACACAATAGAAAAGGCGTACAAGTGAAAATGGATTTAGTTTTACTGCAATTACCATGCAGCAGAGCTGCCAAATAATGCCCAGATAATAAACGCGTTAATTCTAATGCGTTTTGTAAACAAAGCAGCAATCCGTGGGCTATTAAGGACACTTCGCGATGCCTATCCATGTTCAACACCATGTCAATGTTACTATCATATCTTAGGGTTCGCATAGAGCACAAAGAGCTGTGACCATGAACGCTCCTTCATTCGTAGATTACTGCTACACGATAGAAAAGACGTACAAGTGAAAATGGATTTAGTTTTACTGCAATTAGCATGCAGCAGAGCTGCCAAATAATGCTCAGATAATATACGCGATAATTCGAATGCGTTTTGTAAACAAAGCAGCAATCCGTGGGCTATTAAGGACACTTTGCGATGCCTATCCATTTTCTATACCATGCCATTGTTACTACCATATCTTAGCGTTTGCATACAGCACCTAGAGTTGTGACCTTGAACGCTCCTTCATATGTAGATAACTCCTACACGATAGAAGAGACGTTGAAGAGAAAACGGTCTAAGTTTTACTGCAATTAGTATGCAGCAGAGCTTTCAGTAAATGCCCAAATAATATACACGTTAATTCGAACGCGTTTTGTACGCAAAGTAGCAATCCGCGGGTAATATAAGGCACTTCACGATGTCTATCCATGTTCTATACCATGCCAATGTAACTATCATATCTTAGCGTTCGCATTGAGCACCTAGAGTTGTGACCTTGACCGCTCCTTCATAAGTAGATAACTACTACACAATAGAAAAGACGTACAAGTGAAAATGGATTTAGTTTTACCTCAATTACCATGCAGCAGAGCTGCCAAATAATGCCCAGATAATATACGAGTTAATTCTAATGCGTTTTGTAAACAAAGCAGCAATCCGTAGGTTATTAAGGACACTTCGCGATGCCTATCCATGTTCTACACCATGTCAATGTTACTATCATATCTTAGGGTTCGCATAGAGCACAAAGAGCTGTGACCTTGAACGCTCCTTCATTCGTAGATTACTGCTACACGATAGAAAAGACGTACAAGTGAAAATGGATTTAGTTTTACTGCAATTAGCATGCAGCAGAGCTGCCAAATATTGCCCAGATAATATACGCGTTAATTCGAATGCGTTTTGTAAACAAAGCAGCAATCCGTGGGCTATTAAGGACACTTCGCGATGCCTTTCCATTTTCTATACCATGCCATTGTAACTACCATATCTTAGCGTTCGCATACAGTACCTAGAGTTGTGACCTTGAACGCTCCTTCATAAGTAGATAACTCCTACACGATAGAAAAGGCGTTCAAGAAAAAACGGTCTAAGTTTTACTGCAATTAGTATGCAGCAGAGCTTTCAGAAAATGCCCAAATAATATACACGTTAATTCGAACCCGTTTTGTACGCAAAGTAGCAATCCGCGGGCAATATAAAGCACTTAGCGATGTCTATCTATGTTCTATACCATGCCAATGTAACTATCATATCTTAGCGTTCGCATACAGCACCTAGAGTTGTGACCTTGAACGCTCCTTCATAAGTAGATAACTCCTACAAGACAGAAAAGACGTTCAAGAGAAAGCGGTCTAAGTTTTACTGCAATTAGTATGCAGCAGAGCTATCAAAAAGTACCCAATTAATATACACGTCAATTCGAACGCGTTTTGTACGCAAAGTAGCAATCCGCGGGCTATATAAGGCACTTCGCGATGTCTATCCATGTTCTATACCATGCCAATGTAACTACCATATATTAGCGTTCGTATAGAGCACCTAGAGTTGTGACCTTGAACACTCCTTCATTAGTAGAAAACTCCTACACGATAGAAAAGACGTTCAAGAGAAAACGGTCTAAATTTTATTGCAATTAGTATGCAGCAGAGCTTTCAGAAAATGCCCAATTAATATACACGTTAATTCGAACCCGTTTTGTACGCAAAGCAGCAATCCGCGGGCAATATTATCGATGTCTATCTATGTTCTATACCATGCCAATGTAACTATCATATCTTAGCGTTCGCATACAGGACCTAGAGTTGTGACCTTGAACGCTCCTTCATAAGTAGATAACTCCTTCACGATAGAAAAGACGTTCAAGAGAAAACGGTCTAAGTTTTACTGCAATTAGTATGCAGCAGAGCTTTCGAAAAGTACCCAATTAATATACACGTCAATTCGAACGCGTTTTGTACGCAAAGTATCAATCCGCGGGCTATATAAGGCACTTCGCGATGTCTATCCATGTTCTATACCATGCCAATGTAACTATCATATCTTAGCGTTCGCATAGAGCACCTAGAGTTGTGACCTTGACCGCTCCTTCATAAGTAGATAACTACTACACAATAGAAAAGACGTACAAGTGAAAATGGATTTAGTTTTACTGCAATTACCATGCAGCAGAGCTGCCAAATAATGCCCAGATAATATACGCGTTAATTCTAATGCGTTTTGTAAACAAAGCAGCAATCCGTGGGCTATTAAGGACACTTCGCGATGCCTATCCATGTTCTCACCATGTCAATGTTACTATCATAACTTAGGGTTCGCATAGAGCACAAAGAGCTGTGACCTTGAACGCTCCTTCATTCGTAGATTACTGCTACACGATAGAAAAGACGTACAAGTGAAAATGGATTTAGTTTTACTGCAATTAGCATGCAGCAGAGCTGCCAAATAATGCCCAGATAATATACGCGTTAATTCGAATGCGTTTTGTAAACAAAGCAGCAATCCGTGGGCTATTAAGGACACTTCGCGATGCCTATCCATTTTCTATACCATGCCATTGTAACTACCATATCTCAGCGTTCGCATACAGTACCTAGAGTTGTGACCTTGAACGCTCCTTCATAAGTAGATAACTCCTTCACGATAGAAAAGACGTTCAAGAGAAAACGGTCTAAGTTTTACTGCAATTAGTATGCAGCAGAGCTTTCGAAAAGTACCCAATTAATATACACGTCAATTCGAACGCGTTTTGTACGCAAAGTATCAATCTGCGGGCTATATAAGGCACTTCGCGATATCTATACATGTTCTATACCATGCCAATGTAACTATCATATCTTAGCGTTCGCATAGAGCACCTAGAGTTGTGACCTTGACAGCTCCTTCATAAGTAGATAACTTCTACACGATATAAGAGACGCTCAAGAGAAAGCGGTCTAAGTTTTACTGAAATTAGTATGCAGCAGAGCTTTCAAAATGTACCCAATTAATATACACGTCAATTCGAACGCGTTTTGTACGCAAAGTAGCAATCCGCGGGCTATATAAGGCACTTCGCGATGTCTATCCATGTTCTATACCATGCCAATGTAACTACCATATCTTAGCGTTCGCATAGAGCACCTAGAGTTGTGACCTTGAACACTCCTTCATAAGTAGATAACTCCTACACGATAGAAAAGACGTTCAAGAGAAAACGGTCTAAATTTTACTGCAATTAGTATGCAGCAGAGCTTTCTGAAAATGCCCAAATAATATACACGTTAATTCGAACCCGTTTTGTACGCAAAGTAGCAATCCGCGAGCAATATAAGGCACTTAGCGATGTCTATCTATGTTCTATACCATGCCAATGTAACTATCATATCTTAGCGTTCGCATACAGCACCTAGAGTTGTGACTTTGAACGCTCCTTCATAAGTAGATAACTCCTACACGATAGAAAAGACGTTCAAGAGAAAACGGTCTAAGATTTACTGCAATTAGTATGCAGCAGAGCTTTCAGAAAATGCCCAATTAATATACACGTTAATTCGAACCCGTTTTGTACGCAAAGTAGCAATCCGCGGGCAATATAAGGCACTTAGCGATGTCTATCTATGTTCTATACCATGCCAATGTAACTATCATTTCTTAGCGTTCGCATAGAGCTCCTAGAGTTGTGACCTTGAACGCTCCTTCATAAGTAGATATCTCCTACACGATATTAAAGACGTACAATAGAAAACGGACTAAGTTTATCTGCAATTAGCATGCAGCAGAGCTGCCAAATAATGCCCCGATAATATACGCGTTAATTCGAATGCGTTTTGTAAACAAAGCAGCAATCCGTGGGCTATTAAGGACACTTCGCGATGCCTATCCATTTTCTATATCATGCCATTGTAACTACCATATCTTAGCGTTCTCATACAGTACCTAGAGTTGTGACCTTGAAGGCTCCTTCATAAGTAGATAACTCCTACACGATAGAAAAGGCGTTCAAGAGAAAACGGTCTAAGTTTTACTGCAATTAGTATGCAGCAGAGCTTTCAGAAAATGCCCAAATAATATACACGTCAATTCGAAGGCGTTTTGTACGCAAAGTAGCAATCCGCGGGCTATATAAGGCACTTCGCGCTGTCTATCCATGTTCTATACCATGCCAATGTAACTACCATATCTTAGCGTTCGCATAGAGCACCTAGAGTTGTGACCTTGAACACTCCTTCATTAGTAGAAAACTCCTACACGATAGAAAAGACGTTCAAGAGAAAATGGTCTAAATTTTATTGCAATTAGTATGCAGCAGAGCTTTCAGAAAATGCCCAAATAATATACACGTTAATTCGAACCCGTTTTGTACGCAAAGCAGCAATCCGCGGGCAATATTAGCGTTGTCTATCTATGTTCTATACCATGCCAATGTAACTATCATATCTTAGCGTTCGCATAGAGCACCTAGAGTTGTGACCTTGACCGCTCCTTCATAAGTAGATAACTACTACACAATAGAAAAGACGTACAAGTGAAAATGGATATAGTTTTACTGCAATTACCATGCAGCAGAGCTGCCAAATAATGCCCAGATAATATACGCGTTAATTCTAATTCGTTTTGTAAACAAAGCAGCAATCCGTGGGCTATTAAGGACACTTCGCGATGTCTATCAATGTTATATACCATGCCAATGTAACTATCATATCTTAGCGTTCGCATAGAGCACCTAGAGTTGTGACCTTGAACGCTCCTTCATAAGTAGATAACTTCTACACAATAGAAAAGACGTACAAGTGAAAATGGATTTAGTTTTACGGCAATTAGCATGCAGCAGAGCTGCCAAATAATGCCCAGATAATATACGCGATAATTCTAATTCGTTTTGTAAACAAAGCAGCAATTCGTGGGCTATTAAGGACACTTCGCGATGTCTATCCATGTTATATACCATGCCAATGTAACTATCATATCTTAGCGTTCGCATAGAGGACCTAGAGTTGTGACCTTGAACGCTCCTTCATAAGTAGATAACTACTACACAATAGAAAAGACGTACAGGTGAAAATGGATTTAGTTTTACGGCAATTAGCATGCAGCAGAGCTGCCAAATAATGCCCAGATAATATACGTGTTAATTCTACTGCGTTTTGTAAACAAAGCAGCAATCCGTGGGCTATTAAGGACACTTTGCGATGCCTATCCATTTTCTATACCATGCCATTGTAACTACCATATCTTAGCGTATGCATACAGCACCTAGAGTTGTGACCTTGAGCGCTCCTTCATAAGTAGATAACTCCTACACGATAGAAAAGACGTTCAAGAGAAAACGGTCTAAGTTTTACTGCAATTAGTATGCAGCAGAGCTTTCAGAAAATGCCCAAATAATATACACGTTAATTCAAACCCGTTTTGTACGCAAAGTAGCAATCCGCGGGCAATATAAGGCACTTAGCGATGTCTATCTATGTTCAATACCATGACATTGTAACTACCATATCTTAGCGTTTGCATACAGTACCTAGCGTTGTGACCTTGAACGCTCCTTCATAAGTAGATAACTCCTACACGATAGAAAAGACGTTCAAGAGAAAACGGTCGAAGTTTTACTGCAATTAGTATGCAGCAGAGCTTTCAGAAAATGCCCATATAATATACACGTTAATTCGAACCCGTTTTGTACGCAAAGTAGCAATCCGCGGGTAATATAAGGCACTTCACGATGTCTATCCATGTTCTATACCATTCCAATGTAACTATCATATCTTAGCGTCCGCATAGAGCACCTATAGTTGTGACCTTGACCGCTCCTTCATAAGTAGATAACTACTACACAATAGAAAAGACGTACAAGTGAAAATGGATTTAGTTTTACTGCAATTACCATGCAGCAGAGCTGCCAAATAATGCCCAGATAATATACGCGTTAATTCGAACCCGTTTTGTACGCAAATCAGCAATCCGCGGGCAATATTAGCGATGTCTATCTATGTTCTATACCATGCCAATGTAACTATCATATCTTAGCGTTCGCATACAGCACCTAGAGTTGTGACCTTGAACGCTCCTTCATAAGTAGATAACTCCTACACGATAGAAAAGACGTTCAAGAGAAAACGGTCTAAGATTTACTGCAATTAGTATGCAGCAGAGCTTTCAGAAAATGCCCAATTAATATACACGTTAATTCGAACCCGTTTTGTACGCAAAGTAGCAATCCGCGGGCAATATAAGGCACTTAGCGATGTCTATCTATGTTCTATACCATGCCAATGTAACTATCATATCTTAGCGTTCGCATAGAGCACCTAGAGTTGTGACCTTGAACGCTCCTTCATAAGTAGATAACTACTACACAATAGAAAAGACGTACAAGTGAAAATGGATTTAGTTTTACGGCAATTAGCATGCAGCAGAGCTGCCAAATAATGCCCAGATAATATACGCGTTAATTCTAATGCGTTTTGTAAACAAAGCAGCAATCCGTGGGCTATTAAGGACACTTTGCGATGCCTATCCATTTTCTATAACATGCCATTGTAACTACCATATCTTAGCGTTTGCATACAGCACCTAGAGTTGTGACCTTGAACGCTCCTTCATATGTAGATAACTCCTACACGATAGAAAAGACGTTGAAGAGAAAACGATCTAAGTTTTACTGCAATTAGTATGCAACAGAGCTTTCAGAAAATGCCCAAATAATATACACGTTAATTCGAATCCGTTTTGTACGCAAAGTAGCAATCCGCGGGCAATATAAGGCACTTAGCGATGTCTATCTATGTTCTATACCATGCCAATGTAACTATCATATCTTAGCGTTCGCATACAGCACCTAGAGTTGTGACCTTGAACGCTCCTTCATAAGTAGATAACTCCTACACGATATAAGAGACGTTCAAGAGAAAGCGGTCTAAGTTTTACTGCAATTAGTGTGCAACAGAGCTTTCAGTAAATGCCCAAATAATATACACGTTAATTCGAACCCGTTTTGTACGCAAAGTAGCAATCCGCGGGCAATATAAGGCACTTAGCGATGTCTATCTATGTTCTATACCATGCCAATGTAACTATCATATCTTAGCGTTCGCATACAGCACCTAGAGTTGTGACCTTGAACGCTCCTTTATAAGTAGATAACTCCTACACGATAGAAAAGACGTTCAAGAGAAAGCGGTCTAAGTTTTACTGCAATTAGTATGCAGCAGAGCTATCAAAAAGTACCCAATTAATATACAAGTCAATTCGAACGCGTTTTGTACGCAAAGTAGCAATCCGCGGGCTATATAAGGCACTTCGCGATGTCTATCCATGTTCTATACCATGCCAATGTAACTACCATATATTAGCTTTCGCATAGAGCACCTAGAGTTGTGACCTTGAACACTCCTTCATTAGTAGAAAACTCCTACACGATAGAAAAGATGTTCAAGAGAAAACGGTCTAAATTTTATTGCAATTAGTATGCAGCAGAGCTTTCAGAAAATACCCAATTAATATACACGTTAATTCGAACCCGTTTTGTACGCAAAGCAGCAATCCGCGGGCAATATTAGCGATGTCTATCTATGTTCTATACCATGCCAATGTAACTATCATATCTTAGCGTTCGCATACAGCACCTAGAGTTGTGACCTTGAACGCTCCTTCATAAGTAGATAACTCCTACACGATATAAGAGACGTTCAAGAGAAAGCGGTCTAAGTTTTACTGCAATTAGTATGCAGCAGAGCTTTCAAAATGTACCCAATTAATATACACGTCAATTCTAACGCGTTTTGTACGCAAAGTAGCAATCCGCGGGCTATAGAGGGCACTTCGCGATGTCTATCCATGTTCTATACCATGCCAATGTAACTACCATATCTTAGCGTTCGCATAGAGCACCTAGAGTTGTGACCTTGACCGCTCCTTCATAAGTAGATAACTACTACACAATAGAAAAGACGTACAAGTGAAAATGGATTTAGTTTTACTGCAATTACCATGCAGCAGAGCTGCCAAATAATGCCCAGATAATATACACGTTAATTCTAATCCGTTTTGTAAACAAAGCAGCAATCCGTGGGCTATTAAGGACACTTCGCGATGTCTATCCATGTTCTATACCATGCCAATGTAACTATCATATCTTTGCGTTCGCATAGAGCACCTAGAGTTGTGACCTTGAACGCTACTTCATTCGTAGATTACTGCTACACGATAGAAAAGACGTACAAGTGAAAATGGATTTAGTTTTACTGCAATTAGCATGCAGCAGAGCTGCCAAATAATGCCCAGATAATATACGCGATAATTCGAATGCGTTTTGTAAACAAAGCAGCAATCCGTGGGCTATTAAAGACACTTTGCGATGCCTATCCATTTTCTATACCATGCCATTGTTACTACCATATCTTAGCGTTCGCATACAGTACCTAGAGTTGTGACCTTGAACGCTCCTTCATAAGTAGATAACTCCTACACGATAGAAAAGGCGTTCAAGAGAAAACGGTCTAAGTTTTACTGCAATTAGTATGCAGCAGAGCTTTCATAAAATACCCAAATAAAATACACGTTAATTCGAACCCGTTTTGTACGCAAAGTAGCAATCCGCGGGCAATATAAGGCACTTAGCGATGTCTATCTATGTTCTATACCATGCCAATGTAACTATCATATCTTAGCGTTCGCATACAGCACCTAGAGTTGTGACCTTGAACGCTCCTTCATAAGTAGATAACTTCTACACGATATAAGAGACGTTCAAGAGAAAGCGGTCTAAGTTTTACTGCAATTAGTATGCAGCAGAGCTTTCAAAATGTACCCAATTAATATACACGTCAATTCGAACGCGTTTTGTACGCAAAGTAGCAATCCGCGGGCTATATAAGGCACTTCGCGATGTCTATCCATGTTCTATACCATGCCAATGTAACTACCATATCTTAGCGTTCGCATAGAGCACCTAGAGTTGTGACCTTGAACACTCCTTCATAAGTAGATAACTCCTACACGATAGAAAAGACGTTCAAGAGAAAACGGTCTAAATTTTACTGCAATTAGTATGCAGCAGAGCTTTCAGAAATTGCCCAAATAATATACACGTTAATTCGAACCCGTTTTGTACGCAAAGTAGCAATCCGCGGGCAATATAAGGCATTTAGCGATGTCTATCTATGTTCTATACCATGCCAATGTAACTATCATATCTTAGCGTTCGCATACAGCACCTAGAGTTGTGACCTTGAACGCTCCTTCATAAGTAGATAACTCCTACACGATAGAAACGACGTTCAAGAGAAAATGGTCTAAGATTTACTGCAATTAGTATGCAGCAGAGCTTTCAGAAAATGCCCAAATAATATACACGTTAATTCGAACCCGTTTTGTACGCAAAGTAGCAATCCGCGGGCAATATAAGGCATTTAGCGATGTCTATCTATGTTCTATACCATGCCAATGTAACTATCATATCTTGGCGTTCGCATAGAGCACCTAGAGTTGTGACCTTGAACGCTCCTTCATTCGTAGATTACTGCTACACGATAGAAAAGACGTACAAGTGAAAATGGATTTAGTTTTACTGCAATTAGCATGCAGCAGAGCTGCCAAATAATGCCCAGATAATATACGCGTTATTCGAATGCGTTTTGTAAACAAAGCAGCAATCCGTGGGCTATTAAGGACACTTCGCGATGCCTATCCATTTTCTATACCATGCCAATGTAACTATCATATCTTAGCGTTCGCATAGAGCACCTAGAGTTGTGACCTTGAACGCTTCTTCATAAGTAGATAACTCCTACACGATAGAAAAGACGTTGAAGAGAAAACGGTCTAAGTTTTACTGCAATTAGTATGCAGCAGAGCTTTCAGTAAATGCCCAAATAATATACACGTTAATTCGAACGCGTTTTGTAAACAAAGCAGCAATCCGTGGGCTATTAAGGACACTTCGCGATGCCTATCCATTTTCTATAACATGCCATTGTAACTACCATATCTTAGCGTTTGCATACAGCACCTAGAGTTGTGACTTTGAACGCTCCTTCATATGTAGATAACTCCTACACGATAGAAAAGACGTTGAAGAGAAAACGGTCTAAGTTTTACTGCAATTAGTATGCAGCAGAGCTTTCAGTAAATGCCCAAATAATATACACGTTAATTCGAACGCGTTTTGTACGCAAAGTAGCAATCCGCGGGTAATATAAGGCACTTCACGATGTCTATCCATGTTCTATACCATGCCAATGTAACTATCATATCTTAGCGTTCGCATAGAGCACCTAGAGTTGTGACCTTGACCGCTCCTTCATAAGTAGATAACTACTACACAATAGAAAAGACGTACAAGTGAAAATGGATTTAGTTTTACTGCAATTACCATGCAGCAGAGCTGCCAAATAATGCCCAGATAATATACGCGTTAATTCTAATCCGTTTTGTAAACAAAGCAGCAATCCGTGGGCTATTAAGGACACTCGCGATGTCTATCCATGTTCTATACCATGCCAATGTAACTATCATATCTTGGCGTTCGCATAGAGCACCTAGAGTTGTAACCTTGAACGCTCCTTCATTCGTAGATTACTGCTACATGATAGAAAAGACGTACAAGTGAAAATGGATTTAGTTTTACTGCAATTAGCATGCAGCAGAGCTGCCAAATAATGCCCAGATAATATACGCGTTAATTCGAATGCGTTTTGTAAACAAAGCAGCAATCCGTGGGCTATTAAGGACACTTCGCGATGCCTATCCATTTTCTATACCATGCCAATGTAACTATCATATCTTAGCGTTCGCATAGAGCACCTAGAGTTGTGACCTTGAACGCTTCTTCATAAGTAGATAACTACTACACAATAGAAGAGACGTACAAGTGAAAATGGATTTATTTTTACGGCAATTAGCATGCAGCAGAGCTGCCAAATAATGCCCAGATAATATACGTGTTAATTCTAATGCGTTTTGTAAACAAAGCAGCAATCCGTGGGCTATTAAGGACACTTTGCGATGCCTATCCATTTTCTATAACATGCCATTGTAACTACCATATCTTAGCGTTTGCATACAGCACCTAGAGTTGTGACTTTGAACGCTCCTTCATATGTAGATAACTCCTACACGATAGAAAAGACGTTGAAGAGAAAACGGTCTAAGTTTTACTGCAATTAGTATGCAGCAGAGCTTTCAGTAAATGCCCAAATAATATACACGTTAATTCGAACGCGTTTTGTACGCAAAGTAGCAATCCGCGGGTAATATAAGGCACTTCACGATGTCTATCCATGTTCTATACCATGCCAATGTAACTATCATATCTTAGTGTTCGCATAGAGCAACTAGAGTTGTGACCTTGACCGCTCCTTCATAAGTAGATAACTACTACACAATAGAAAAGACGTACAAGTGAAAATGGATTTAGTTTTACCGCAATTACCATGCAGCAGAGCTGCCAAATAATGCCCAGATAATATACGAGTTAATTCTAATGCGTTTTGTAAACAAAGCAGCTATCCGTGGGCTATTAAGGACACTTCGCGATGCCTATCCATGTTCTACACCATGTCAATGTTACTATCATATCTTAGGGTTCGCATAGAGCACAAAGAGCTGAGACCTTGAACGCTCCTTCATTCGTAGATTACTGCTACACGATAGAAAAGACGTACAAGTGAAAATGGATTTAGTTTTACTGCAATTAGCATGCAGCAGAGCTGCCAAATATTGCTCAGATAATATACGCGTTAATTCGAATGCGTTTTGTAAACAAAGCAGCAATCCGTGGGCTATTAAGGACACTTCGCGATGCCTATCCATTTTCTATACCATGCCATTGTAACTACCATATCTTAGCGTTCGCATACAGTACCTAGAGTTGTGACCTTGAACGCTCCTTCATAAGTAGATAACTCCTACACGATAGAAAAGGCGTTCAAGAAAAAACGGTCTAAGATTTACTGCAATTAGTATGCAGCAGAGCTTTCAGAAAATGCCCAAATAATATACACGTTAATTCGAACCCGTTTTGTACGCAAAGTAGCAATCCGCGGGCAATATAAAGCACTTAGCGATGTCTATCTATGTTCTATATCATGCCAATGTAACTATCATATCTTAGCGTTCGCATAGAGCACCTAGAGTTGTGACCTTGACCGCTCCTTCATAAGTAGATAACTACTACACAATAGAAAAGACGTACAAGTGAAAATGGATTTAGTTTTACTGCAATTACCATGCAGCAGAGCTGCCAAATAATGCCCAGATAATATACGCGTTAATTCGAATGCGTTTTGTAAACAAAGCAGCAATCCGTGGGCTATTAAGGACACTTCGCGATGCCTATCCATTTTCTATACCATGCCATTGTAACTACCATATCTCAGCGTTCGCATACAGTACCTAGAGTTGTGACCTTGAACGCTCCTTCATAAGTAGATAACTCCTACACGATAGAAAAGGCGTTCAAGAGAAAACGGTCTAAGTTTTACTGCAATTAGTATGCAGCAGAGCTTTCAAAAAGTACCCAATTAATATACACGTCAATTCGAATGCGTTTTGCACGCAAAGTATCAATCTGCGGGCTATATAAGGCACTTCGCGATGTCTATACATGTTCTATACCATGCCAATGTAACTATCATATCTTAGCGTTCGCATAGAGCACCTCGAGTTGTGACCTTGACCGCTCCTTCATAAGTAGATAACTACTACACAATAGAAAAGACGTACAAGTGAAAATTGATTTAGTTTTACTGCAATTACCATGCAGCAGAGCTGCCAAATAATGCCCAGATAATATACGCGTTAATTCGAACCCGTTTTGTACGCAAAGCAGCAATCCGCGGGCAATATTAGCGATGTCTATCTATGTTCTATACCATGCCAATGTAACTATCACATCTTAGCGTTCGCATACAGCACCTAGAGTTGTGACCTTGAACGCTCCTTCATAAGTAGATAACTCCTTCACGATAGAAAAGATGTTCAAGAGAAAACGGTCTAAATTTTACTGCAATTAGTATGCAGCAGAGCTTTCAGAAAATGCCCAAATAATATACACGTTAATTCGCACCCGTTTTGTACGCAAAGTAGCAATCCGCGGGCTATAATAGGCATTTAGCGATGTCTATCTATGTTCTATACCATGCCAATGTAACTATCATATCTTAGCGTTCGCATACAGCACCTAGAGTTGTGACCTTGAACGCTCCTTCATTCGTAGATTACTGCTACACGATAGAAAAGACGTACAAGTGAAAATGGATTTAGTTTTACTGCAATTAGCATGCAGCAGAGCTGCCAAATAATGCCCAGATAATATACGCGTTAATTCGATTGCGTTTTGTAAACAAAGCAGCAATCCGTGGGCTATTAAGGACACTTCGCGATGCCTATCCATTTTCTATACCATGCCAATGTAACTATCATATCTTAGCGTTCGCATAGAGCACCTAGAGTTGTGACCTTGAACGCTCCTTTATAAGTAGATAACTACAACACAATAGAAAAGACGTACAAGTGAAAATGGATTTAGTTTTACGGCAATTAGCATGCAGCAGAGCTGCCAAATAATGCCCAGATAATATACGCGTTAATTCTAATGCGTTTAATAAACAAAGCAGCAATCCGTGGGCTATTAAGGACACTTTGCGATGCCTATCCATTTTCTATAACATGCCATTGTAACTACCATATCTTAGCGTTTGCATACAGCACCTAGAGTTGTGACCTTGAACGCTCCTTCATATGTAGATAACTCCTACACGATAGAAAAGACGTTGAAGAGAAAACGGTCTAAGTTTTACTGCAATTAGTATGCAGCAGAGCTTTCAGTAAATGCCCAAATAATATACACGTTAATTCGAACGCGTTTTGTACGCAAAGTAGCAATCCGCGGGTAATATAAGGCACTTCACGATGTCTATCCATGTTCTATACCATGCCAATGTAACTATCATATCTTAGCGTTCGCATAGAGCACCTATAGTTGTGACCTTGACCGCTCCTTCATAAGTAGATAACTACTACACAATAGAAAAGACGTACAAGTGAAAATGGATTTAGTTTTACTGCAATTACCATGCAGCAGAGCTGCCAAATAATGCCCAGATAATAAACGCGTTAATTCTAATGCGTTTTGTAAACAAAGCAGCAATCCGTGGGCTATTAAGGACACTTCGCGATGCCTATCAATGTTCTACACCATGTCAATGTTACTATCATATCTTAGGGTTCGCATAGAGCACAAAGAGCTGTGACCATGAACGCTCCTTCATTCGTAGATTACTGCTACACGATAGAAAAGACGTACAAGTGAAAATGGATTTAGTTTTACTGCAATTAGCATGCAGCAGAGCTGCCAAATAATGCCCAGATAATATACGCGATAATTCGAATGCGTTTTGTAAACAAAGCAGCAATCCGTGGGCTATTAAAGACACTTTGCGATGCCTATCCATTTTCTATACCATGCCATTGTTACTACCATATCTTAACGTTCGCATACAGTACCTAGAGTTGTGTCCTTGAACGCTCCTTCATAAGTAGATAACTCCTACACGATAGAAAAGGCGTTCAAGAGAAAACGGTCTAAGTTTTACTGCAATTAGTATGCAGCAGAGCTTTCAGAAAATGCCCAAATAATATACACGTTAATTCGAACCCGTTTTGTATGCAAAGTAGCAATCCGCGGGCAATATAAGGCACTTAGCGATGTCTATCTATGTTCTATACCATGCCAATGTAACTATCATATCTTAGCGTTAGCATACAGCACCTAGAGTTGTGACCTTGAACGCTCCTTCATAAGTAGATAACTTCTACACGATATAAGAGACGTTCAAGAGAAAGCGGTCTAAGTTTTACTGCAATTAGTATGCAGCAGAGCTTTCAAAATGTACCCAATTAATATACACGTCAATTCGAACGCGTTTTGTACGCAAAGTAGCAATCCGCGGGCTATATAAGACACTTCGCGATGTCTATCCATGTTCTATACCATGCCAATGTAACTACCATATCTTAGCGTTCGCATAGAGCACCTAGAGTTGTGACCTTGAACACTCCTTCATAAGTAGATAACTCCTACACGATAGAAAAGACGTTCAAGAGAAAACGGTCTAAATTTTACTGCAATTAGTATGCATCAGAGCTTTCAGAAATTGCCCAAATAATATACACGTTAATTCGAACCCGTTTTGTAAGCAAAGTAGCAATCCGCGGGCAATATAAGGCATTTAGCGATGTCTATCTATGTTCTATATCATGCCAATGTAACTATCATATCTTAGCGTTCGCATACAGCACCTAGAGTTGTGACCTTGAACGCTCCTTCATAAGTAGATAACTCCTACACGATAGAAACGACGTTCAAGAGAAAATGGTCTAAGATTTACTGCAATTAGTATGCAGCAGAGCTTTCAGAAAATGCCCAAATAATATACACGTTAATTCGAACCCGTTTTGTACGCAAAGTAGCAATCCGCGGGCAATATAAGGCATTTAGCGATGTCTATCTATGTTCAATACCATGCCAATGTAACTATCATATCTTAGCGTTCGCATACAGCACCTAGAGTTGTGACCTTGAACGCTCCTTCATAAGTAGATAACTCCTACACGATAGAAAAGACGTTCAAGAGAAAACGGTCTAAGATTTACTGCAATTAGTATGCAGCAGAGCTTTCAGAAAATGCCCAAATAATATTCACGTTAATTCGAACACGTTTTGTACGCAAAGTAGCAATCCGCGGGCAATATAAGGCATTTAGCGATGTCTATCTATGTTCTATACTATGCCAATGTAACTATCATATCTTAGCGTTCGCATAGAGCACCTAGAGTTGTGACCTTGACCGCTCCTTCATAAGTAGATAACTACTACACAATAGAAAAGACGTACAAGTGAAAATGGATTTAGTTTTACTGCAATTACCATGCAGCAGAGCTGCCAAATAATGCCCAGATAATATACGCGTTAATTCTAATGCGTTTTGTAAACAAAGCAGCAATCCGTGGGCTATTAAGGACACTTCGCGATGCCTATCCATGTTCTACACCATGTCAATGTTTCTATCATATCTTAGGGTTCGCATAGAGCACAAAGAGCTGTGACCTTGAACGCTCCTTCATTCGTAGATTACTGCTACACGATAGAAAAGACGTTCAAGAGAAAACGGTCTAAATTTTATTGCAATTAGTATGCAGCAGAGCTTTCAGAAAATGCCCAAATAATATACGCGTTAATTCGAACCCGTTTTGTACGCAAAGCAGCAATCCGCGGGCAATATTAGCGATGTCTATCTATGTTCTATACCATGCCTATGTAACTATCATATCTTAGCGTTCGCATACAGCACCTAGAGTTGTGACCTTGAACGCTCCTTCATAAGTAGATAACTCCTTCACGATAGAAAAGACGTTCAAAAGAAAATGGTCTAAATTTTACTGCAATTAGTATGCAGCAGAGCTTTCAGAAAATGCCCAAATAATATACACGTTAATTCGAACCCGTTTTGTACGCAAAGTAGCAATCCGTGGGCTATATAAGGCATTTAGCGATGTCTATCTATGTTCTATACCATGCCAATGTAACTATCATATCTTAGCGTTCGCATACAGCACCTAGAGTTGTGACCTTGAACGCTCCTTCATAAGTAGATAACTCCTACACGATAGAAAAGACGTTCAAGAGAAAACGGTCTAAGATTTACTGCAATTAGTATGCAGCAGAGCTTTCAGAAAATGCCCAATTAATATACACGTTAATTCGAACCCGTTTTGTACGCAAAGTAGCAATCCGCGGGCAATATAAGGCACTTAGCGATGTCTATCTATGTTCTATACCATGCCAATGTAACTATCATATCTTAGCGTTCGCATAGAGCACCTAGAGTTGTGACCTTGAACGCTCCTTCATAAGTAGATAACTACTACACAATAGAAAAGACGTACAAGTGAAAATGGATTTAGTTTTACGGCAATTAGCATGCAGCAGAGCTGCCAAATAATGCCCAGATAATACACGCGTTAATTCTAATGCGTTTTGTAAACAAAGCAGCAATCCGTGGGCTATTAAGGACACTTTGCGATGCCTATCCATTTTCTATAACATGCCATTGTAACTACCATATCTTAGCGTTTGCATACAGCACCTAGAGTTGTGACCTTGAACGCTCCTTCATATGTAGATAACTCCTACACGATAGAAAAGACGTTGAAGAGAAAACGATCTAAGTTTTACTGCAATTAGTATGCAACAGAGCTTTCAGTAAATGCCCAAATAATATACACGTTAATTCGAACCCGTTTTGTACGCAAAGTAGCAATCCGCGGGCAATATAAGGCACTTAGCGATGTCTATCTATGTTCTATACCATGCCAATGAAACTATCATATCTTAGCGTTCGCATACAGCACCTAGAGTTGTGACCTTGAACGCTCCTTTATAAGTAGATAACTCCTACACGATAGAAAAGACGTTCAAGAGAAAGCGGTCTAAGTTTTACTGCAATTAGTATGCAGCAGAGCTATCAAAAAGTACCCAATTAATATACACGTCAATTCGAACGCGTTTTGTACGCAAAGTAGCAATCCGCGGGCTATATAAGGCACTTCGCGATGTCTATCCATGTTCTATACCATGCCAATGTAACTACCATATCTTAGCGTTCGCATACAGCACCTAGAGTTGTGACCTTGAACGCTCCTTCATAAGTAGATAACTACTACACAATAGAAAAGACGTACAAGTGAAAATGGATTTAGTTTTACTGCAATTACCATGCAGCAGAGCTGCCAAATAATGCCCAGATAATATACACGTTAATTCTAATCCGTTTTGTAAACAAAGCAGCAAACCGTGGGCTATTAAGGACACTTCGCGATGTCTATCCATGTTCTATACCATGCCAATGTAACTATCATATCTTAGCGTTCGCATAGAGCACCTAGAGTTGTGACCTTGAACGCTCCTTCATTCGTAGATTACTGCTACACGATAGAAAAGACGTACAAGTGAAAATGGATTTAGTTTTACTGCAATTAGCATGCAGCAGAGCTGCCAAATAATGCCCAGATAATATACGCGTTAATTCGAATGCGTTTTGTAAACAAAGCAGCAATCCGTGGGCTATTAAGGACACTTCGCGATGCCTATCCATTTTCTATACCATGCCAATGTAACTATCATATCTTAGCGTTCGCATAGAGCACCTAGAGTTGTGACCTTGAACGCTCCTTTATAAGTAGATAACTACAACACAATAGAAAAGACGTACAAGTGAAAATGGATTTAGTTTTACGGCAATTAGCATGCAGCAGAGCTGCCAAATAATGCCCAGATAATATACGCGTTAATTCTAATGCGTTTAATAAACAAAGCAGCAATCCGTGGGCTATTAAGGACACTTTGCGATGCCTATCCATTTTCTATAACATGCCATTGTAACTACCATATCTTAGCGTTTGCATACAGCACCTAGAGTTGTGACCTTGAACGCTCCTTCATATGTAGATAACTCCTACACGATAGAAAAGACGTTGAAGAGAAAACGGTCTAAGTTTTACTGCAATTAGTATGCAGCAGAGCTTTCAGTAAATGCCCAAATAATATACACGTTAATTCGAACGCGTTTTGTACGCAAAGTAGCAATCCGCGGGTAATATAAGGCACTTCACGATGTCTATCCATGTTCTATACCATGCCAATGTAACTATCATATCTTAGCGTTCGCATAGAGCACCTATAGTTGTGACCTTGACCGCTCCTTCATAAGTAGATAACTACTACACAATAGAAAAGACGTACAAGTGAAAATGGATTTAGTTTTACTGCAATTACCATGCAGCAGAGCTGCCAAATAATGCCCAGATAATAAACGCGTTAATTCTAATGCGTTTTGTAAACAAAGCAGCAATCCGTGGGCTATTAAGGACACTTCGCGATGCCTATCAATGTTCTACACCATGTCAATGTTACTATCATATCTTAGGGTTCGCATAGAGCACAAAGAGCTGTGACCATGAACGCTCCTTCATTCGTAGATTACTGCTACACGATAGAAAAGACGTACAAGTGAAAATGGATTTAGTTTTACTGCAATTAGCATGCAGCAGAGCTGCCAAATAATGCCCAGATAATATACGCGTAAATTCGAATGCGTTTTGTAAACAAAGCAGCAATCCGTGGGCTATTAAAGACACTTTGCGATGCCTATCCATTTTCTATACCATGCCATTGTTACTACCATATCTTAGCGTTCGCATACAGTACCTAGAGTTGTGACCTTGAACGCTCCTTCATAAGTTGATAACTCCTACACGATAGAAAAGGCGTTCAAGAGAAAACGGTCTAAGTTTTACTGCAATTAGTATGCAGCAGAGCTTTCAGAAAATTCCCAAATAATATACACGTTAATTCGAACCCGTTTTGTACGCAAAGTAGCAATCCGCGGGCAATATAAGGCACTTAGCGATGTCTATCTATGTTCTATACCATGCCAATGTAACTATCATATCTTAGCGTTCGCATACAGCACCTAGAGTTGTGACCTTGCACGCTCCTTCATAAGTAGATAACTTCTACACGATATAAGAGACGTTCAAGAGAAAGCGGTCTAAGTTTTACTGCAATTAGTATGCAGCAGAGCTTTCAAAATGTACCCAATTAATATACACGTCAATTCGAACGCGTTTTGTACGCAAAGTAGCAATCCGCGGGCTATATAAGGCACTTCGCGATGTCTATCCATGTTCTATACCATGCCAATGTAACTATCATATCTTAGCGTTCGCATAGAGCACCTAGAGTTGTGACCTTGACCGCTCCTTCATAAGTAGATAACTACTACACAATAGAAAAGACGTACAAGTGAAAATGGATTTAGTTTTACTGCAATTACCATGCAGCAGAGCTGCCAAATAATGCCCAGATAATATACGCGTTAATTCTAATGCGTTTTGTAAACAAAGCAGCAATCCGTGGGCTATTAAGGACACTTCGCGATGCCTATCCATGTTCTACACCATGTCAATGTTACTATCATAACTTAGGGTTCGCATAGAGCACAAAGAGCTGTGACCTTGAACGCTCCTTCATTCGTAGATTACTGCTACACGATAGAAAAGACGTACAAGTGAAAATGGATTTAGTTTTACTGCAATTAGCATGCAGCAGAGCTGCCAAATAATGCCCAGATAATATACGCGTTAATTCGAATGCGTTTTGTAAACAAAGCAGCAATCCGTGGGCTATTAAGGACACTTCGCGATGCCTATCCATTTTCTATACCATGCCATTGTAACTACCATATCTCAGCGTTCGCATACAGTACCTAGAGTTGTGACCTTGAACGCTCCTTCATAAGTAGATAACTCCTACACCATAGAAAAGGCGTTCAAGAGAAAACGGTATAAGTTTTACTGCAGTTAGTATGCAGCAGAGCTTTCAAATAGTACCCAATTAATATACACGTCAATTCGAACGCGTTTTGTACGCAAAGTATCAATCTGCGGGCTATATAAGGCACTTCGCGATGTCTATACATGTTCTATACCATGCCAATGTAACTATCATATCTTATCGTTCGCATAGAGCACCTAGAGTTGTGACCTTGACCGCTCCTTCATAAGTAGATAACTACTACATAATAGAAAAGACGTACAAGTGAAAATGGATTTAGTTTTACTGCAATTACCATGCAGCAGAGCTGCCAAATAATGCCCAGATAATATACGCGTTAATTCGAATGCGTTTTGTAAACAAAGCAGCAATCCGTGGGCTATTAAGGACACTTCGCGATGCCTATCCATTTTCTATACCATGCCATTGTAACTACCATATCTCAGCGTTCGCATACAGTACCTAGAGTTGTGACCTTGAACGCTCCTTCATAAGTAGATAACTCCTACACGATAGAAAAGACGTTCAAGAGAAAACGGTCTAAGATTTACTGCAATTAGTATGCAGCAGAGCTTTCAGAAAATGCCCAATTAATATACACGTTAATTCGGACCCGTTTTGTACGCAAAGTAGCAATCCGCGGGCAATATAAGGCACTTAGCGATGTCTATCTATGTTCTATACCATGCCAATGTAACTATCATATCTTAGCGTTCGCATAGAGCACCTAGAGTTGTGACCTTGAACGCTCCTTCATAAGTAGATAACTACTACACAATGGAAAAGATGTACAAGTGAAAATGGATTTAGTTTTACGGCAATTAGCATGCAGCAGAGCTGCCAAATAATGCCCAGATAATATACGCGTTAATTCTAATGCGTTTTGTAAACAAAGCAGCAATCCGTGGGCTATTAAGGACACCTTGCGATGCCTATCCATTTTCTATAACATGCCATTGTAACTACCATATCTTAGCGTTGGCATACAGCACCTAGAGTTGTGACCTTGAACGCTCCTTCATATGTAGATAACTCCTACACGATAGAAAAGACGTTGAAGAGAAAACGATCTAAGTTTTACTGCAATTAGTATGCAACAGAGCTTTCAGTAAATGCCCAAACAATATACAAGTTAATTCGAACGCGTTTTGTACGCAAAGTAGCAATCCGCGGGTAATATAAGGCACTTCACGATGTCTATCCATGTTCTATACCATGCCAATGTAACTATCATATCTTAGCGTCCGCATAGAGCACCTATAGTTGTGACCTTGACCGCTCCTTCATAAGTAGATAACTACTACACAATAGAAAAGACGTACAAGTGAAAATGGATTTAGTTTTACTGCAATTACCATGCAGCAGAGCTGCCAAATAATGCCCAGATAATAAACGCGTTAATTCTAATGCGTTTTGTAAACAAAGCAGCAATCCGTGGGCTATTAAGGACACTTCGCGATGCCTATCCATGTTCTACACCATGTCAATGTTACTATCATATCTTAGGGTTCGCATAGAGCACAAAGAGCTGTGACCATGAACGCTCCTTCATTCGTAGATTACTGCTACACGATAGAAAAGACGTACAAGTGAAAATGGATTTAGTTTTACTGCAATTAGCATGCAGCAGAGCTGCCAAATAATGCTCAGATAATATACGCGATAATTCGAATGCGTTTTGTAAACAAAGCAGCAATCCGTGGGCTATTAAGGACACTTTGCGATGCCTATCCTTTTTCTATACCATGCCATTGTTACTACCATATCTTAGCGTTCGCATACAGTACCTAGAGTTGTGACCTTGAACGCTCCCTCATAAGTAGATAACTCCTACACGATAGAAAAGGCGTTCAAGAGAAAACGGTCTAAGTTTTACTGCAATTAGTATGCAGCAGAGCTTTCAGAAAATGCCCAAATAATATACACGTTAATTCGAACCCGTTTTGTACGCAAAGTAGCAATCCGCGGGCAATATAAGGCACTTAGCGATGTCTATCTATGTTCTATACCATGCCAATGTAACTATCATATCTTAGCGTTCGCATACAGCACCTAGAGTTGTGACCTTGAACGCTCCTTCATAAGTAGATAACTCCTACACGATAGAAAAGGCGTTCAAGAGAAAGCGGTCTAAGTTTTACTGCAATTAGTATGCAGCAGAGCTTTCAAAATGTACCCAATTAATATACACGTCAATTCTAACGCGTTTAGTACACAAAGTAGCAATCCGCGGGCAATATAAGGCATTTAGCGATGTCTATCTATGTTCTATACCATGCCAATGTAACTATCATATCTTAGCGTTCGCATAGAGCACCTAAAGTTGTGACCTTGACCGCTCCTTCATAAGTAGATAACTACTACACAATAGAAAAGACGTACAAGTGAAAATGGATTTAGTTTTACTGCAATTACCATGCAGCAGAGCTGCCAAATAATGCCCAGATAATATACGCGTTAATTCTAATGCGTTTTGTAAACAAAGCAGCAATCAGTGGGCTATTAAGGACACTTCGCGATGCCTATCCATGTTCTACACCATGTCAATGTTACTATCATAACTTAGGGTTCGCATAGAGCACAAAGAGCTGTGACCTTGAACGCTCCTTCATTCGTAGATTACTGCTACACGATAGAAAAGACGTACAAGTGAAAATGGATTTAGTTTTATTGCAATTAGCATGCAGCAGAGCTGCCAAATAATGCCCAGATAATATACGCGTTAATTCGAGTGCGTTTTGTAAACAAAGCAGCAATCCGTGGGCTATTAAGGACACTTCGCGATGCCTATCCATTTTCTATACCATGCCATTGTAACTACCATATCTCAGCGTTCGCATACAGTACCTAGAGTTGTGACCTTGAACGCTCCTTCATAAGTAGATAACCCCTACACGATAGAAAAGGCGTTCAAGAGAAACCGGTCTAAGTTTTACTGCAATTAGTATGCAGCAGAGCTTTCAAAAAGTACCCAATTAATATACACGTCAATTCGAACGCGTTTTGTACGCAAAGTATCAATCCGCGGACTATATAAGGCACTTCGCGATGTCTATACATGTTATATACCATGCCAATGTAACTATCATATCTTAGCGTTCGCATAGAGCACCTAGAGTTGTGACCTTGACCGCTCCTTCATAAGTAGATTACTGCTACACGATAGAAAAGACGTACAAGTGAAAATGGATTTAGTTTCACTGCAATTACCATGCAGCAGAGCTGCCAAATAGTGCCCAGATAATATACGCGTTAATTCTAATCCGTTTTGTAAACAAAGCAGCAATCCGTGGGCTATTAAGGACACTTCGCGATGTCTATCCATGTTCTATACCATGCCAATGTAACTATCATATCTTAGCATTCGCATAGAGCACCTAGAGTTGTGACCTTGAACGCTCCTTCATTCGTAAATTACTGCTACACGATAGAAAAGACGTACAAGTGAAAATGGATTTAGTTTTACTGCAATTAGCATGCAGCAGAGCTGCCAAATAATGCCCAGATAATAAACGCGTTAATTCTAATGCGTTTTGTAAACAAAGCAGCAATCCGTGGGCTATTAAGGACACTTTGCGATGCCTATCCATTTTCTATAACATGCCATTGTAACTACCATATCTTAGCGTTTGCATACAGCACCTGGAGTTGTGACCTTGAACGCTCCTTCATATGTAGATAACTCCTACACGATAGAAAAGACGTTGAAGAGAAAACGGTCTAAGTTTTACTGCAATTAGTATGCAGCAGAGCTTTCAGTAAATGCCCAAATAATATACACGTTAATTCGAACGCGTTTTGTACGCAAAGTAGCAATCCGCAGGTAATATAAGGCACTTCACGATGTCTATCCATGTTCTATACCATGCCAATGTAACTATCATATCTTAGCGTTCGCATAGAGCACCTAGAGTTGTGACCTTGACCGCTCCTTCATAAGTAGATAACTACTACACAATAGGAAAGACGTACAAGTGAAAATGGATTTAGTTTTACCGCAATTACCATGCAGCAGAGCTGCCAAATAATGCCCAGATAATATACGAGTTAATTCTAATGCGTTTTGTAAACAAAGCAGCAATCCGTGGGCTATTAAGGACACTTCGCGATGCCTATCCATGTTCTACACCATGTCAATGTTACTATCATATCTTAGGGTTCGCATAGAGCACAAAGAGCTGTGACCTTGAACGCTCCTTCATTCGTAGATTACTGCTACACGATAGAAAAGACGTACAAGTGAAAATGGATTTAGTTTTACTGCAATTAGCATGCAGCAGAGCTGCCAAATATTGCCCAGATAATATACGCGTTAATTCGAATGCGTTTTGTAAACAAAGCAGCAATCCGTGGGCTATTAAGGACACTTCGCGATGCCTATCCATTTTCTATACCATGCCATTGTAACTACCATATCTTAGCGTTCGCATACAGTACCTATAGTTGTGACCTTGAACGCTCCTTCATAAGTAGATAACTCCTACACGATAGAAAAGGCGTTCAAGAAAAAACGGTCTAAGTTTTACTGCAATTAGTATGCAGCAGAGCTTTCAGAAAATGCCCAAATAATATACACGTTAATTCGAACCCGTTTTGTACGCAAAGTAGCAATCCGCGGGCAATATAAAGCACTTAGCGATGTCTATCTATGTTCTATACCATGCCAATGTAACTATCATATCTTAGCGTTCGCATACAGCACCTAGAGTTGTGACCTTGAACGCTCCTTCATAAGTAGATAACTCCTACACGACAGAAAAGACGTTCAAGAGAAAGCGGTCTAAGTTTTACTGCAATTAGTATGCAGCAGAGCTATCAAAAAGTACCCAATTAATATACACGTCAATTCGAACGCGTTTTGTACGCAAAGTAGCAATCCGCGGGCTATATAAGGCACTTCGCGATGTCTATCCATGTTCTATACCATGCCAATGTAACTACCATATATTAGCGTTCGTATAGAGCACCTAGAGTTGTGACCTTGAACACTCCTTCATTAGTAGAAAACTCCTACACGATAGAAAAGACGTTCAAGAGAAAACGGTCTAAATTTTATTGCAATTAGTATGCAGCAGAGCTTTCAGAAAATGCCCAATTAATATACACGTTAATTCGAACCCGTTTTGTACGCAAAGCAGCAATTCGCGGGCAATATTAGCGATGTCTATCTATGTTCTATACCATGCCAATGTAACAATCATATCTTAGCGTTCGCATACAGCACCTAGAGTTGTGACCTTGAACGCTCCTTCATAAGTAGATAACTCCTACACGATAGAAAAGGCGTTCAAGAGAAAACGGTCTAAGTTTTACTGCAATTAGTATGCAGCAGAGCTTTCAAAAAGTACCCAATTAATATACACGTCAATTCGAACGCGTTTTGTACGCAAAGTATCAATCTGCGGGCTATATAAGGCACTTCGCGATGTCTATACATGTTCTATACCATGCCAATGTAACTATCATATCTTAGCGTTCGCATAGAGCACCTAGAGTTGTGACCTTGACCGCTCCTTCTTAAGTAGATAACTACTACACAATAGAAAAGACGTACAAGTGAAAATGGATTTAGTTTTACTGCAATTACCATGCAGCAGAGCTGCCAAATAATGCCCAGATAATATACGCGTTAATTCGAACCCGTTTTGTACGCAAAGCAGCAATCCGCGGGCTATTAAGGACACTTTGCGATGCCTATCCAATTTCTATACCATGCCATTGTTACTACCATATCTTAGCGTTCGCATACAGTACCTAGAGTTGTGACCTTGAACGCTCCCTCATAAGTAGATAACTCCTACACGATAGAAAAGGCGTTCAAGAGAAAACGGTCTAAGTTTTACTGCAATTAGTATGCAGCAGAGCTTTCAGAAAATGCCCAAATAATATACACGTTAATTCGAACCCGTTTTGTACGCAAAGTAGCAATCCGCGGGCAATATAAGGCACTTAGCGATGTCTATCTATGTTCTATACCATGCCAATGTAACTATCATATCTTAGCGTTCGCATACAGCACCTAGAGTTGTGACCTTGAACGCTCCTTCATAAGTAGATAACTCCTACACGATATAAGAGACGTTCAAGAGAAAGCGGTCTAAGTTTTACTGCAATTAGTATGCAGCAGAGCTTTCAAAATGTACCCAATTAATATACACGTCAATTCTAACGCGTTTAGTACGCAAAGTAGCAATCCGCGGGCTATATAAGGCACTTCGCGATGTCTATCCATGTTCTATACCATGCCAATGTAACTACCATATCTTAGCGTTCGCATAGAGCACCTAGAGTTGTGACCTTGAACACTCCTTCATAAGTAGATAACTCCTACACGATAGAAAAGACGTTCAAGAGAAAACGGTCTAAATTTTACTGCAATTAGTATGCAGCAGAGCTTTCAGAAAATGCCCAAATAATATACACGTTAATTCGAACCCCTTTTGTACGCAAAGTAGCAATCCGCGGGCAATATAAGGCATTTAGCGATGTCTATCTATGTTCTATACCATGCCAATGTAACTATCATATCTTAGCGTTCGCATACAGCACCTAGAGTTGTGACCTTGAACGCTCCTTTATAAGTAGATAACTCCTACACGATAGAAAAGACGTTCAAGAGAAAGCGGTCTAAGTTTTACTGCAATTAGTATGCAGCAGAGCTATCAAAAAGTACCCAATTAATATACACGTCAATTCGAACGCGTTTTGTACGCAAAGTAGCAATCCGCGGGCTATATAAGGCACTTCGCGATGTCTATCCATGTTCTATACCATGCCAATGTAACCACCATATATTAGCTTTCGCATAGAGCACCTAGAGTTGTGACCTTGAACACTCCTTCATTAGTAGAAAACTCCTACACGATAGAAAAGACGTTCAAGAGAAAACGGTCTAAATTTTATTGCAATTAGTATGCAGCAGAGCTTTCAGAAAATGCCCAATTAATATACACGTTAATTCGAACCCGTTTTGTACGCAAAGCAGCAATCCGCGGGCAATATTAGCGATGTCTATCTATGTTCTATACCATGCCAATGTAACTATCATATCTTAGCGTTCGCATACAGCACCTAGAGTTGTGACCTTGAACGCTCCTTCATAAGTAGATAACTCCTACACGATATAAGAGACGTTCAAGAGAAAGCGGTCTAAGTTTTACTGCAATTAGTATGCAGCAGAGCTTTCAAAATGTTCCCAATTAATATACACGTCAATTCTAACGCGTTTTGTACGCAAAGTAGCAATCCGCGGGCTATATAAGGCACTTCGCGATGTCTATCCATGTTCTATACCATGCCAATGTAACTACCATATCTTAGCGTTCGCATAGAGCACCTAGAGTTGTGACCTTGACCGCTCCTTCATAAGTAGATAACTACTACACAATAGAAAAGACGTACAAGTGAAAATGGATTTAGTTTTACTGCAATTACCATGCAGCAGAGCTGCCAAATAATGCCCAGATAATATACACGTTAATTCAAATCCGTTTTGTAAAGAAAGCAGCAATCCGTGGGCTGTTAAGGACACTTCGCGATGTCTATCCATGTTCTATACCATGCCAATGTAACTACCATATCTTAGCGTTCGCATAGAGCACCTAGAGTTGTGACCTTGACCGCTCCTTCATAAGTAGATAACTACTACACAATAGAAAAGACGTACAAGTGAAAATGGATTTAGTTTTACTGCAATTACCATGCAGCAGAGCTGCCAAATAATGCCCAGATAATATACACGTTAATTCTAATCCGTTTTGTAAACAAAGCAGCAATCCGTGGGCTGTTAAGGACACTTCGCGATGTCTATCCATGTTCTATACCATGCCAATGTAACTATCATATCTTAGCGTTCGCATAGAGCACCTAGAGTTGTGACCTTGAACGCTCCTTTATAAGTAGATAACTACAACACAATAGAAAAGACGTACAAGTGAAAATGGATTTAGTTTTACGGCAATTAGCATGCAGCAGAGCTGCCAAATAATGCCCAGATAATATACGCGTTAATTCTAATGCGTTTAATAAACAAAGCAGCAATCCGTGGGCTATTAAGGACACTTTGCGATGCCTATCCATTTTCTATAACATGCCATTGTAACTACCATATCTTAGCGTTTGCATACAGCACCTAGAGTTGTGACCTTGAACGCTCCTTCATATGTAGATAACTCCTACACGATAGAAAAGACGTACAAGTGAAAATGGATTTAGTTTTCTGCAATTACCATGCAGCAGAGCTGCCAAATAATGCCCAGATAATAAACGCGTTAATTCTAATGCGTTTTGTAAACAAAGCAGCAATCCGTGGGCTATTAAGGACACTTCGCGATGTCTATCCATGTTCTATACCATGCCAATGTAACTATCATATCTTAGCATTCGCATAGAGCACCTAGAGTTGTGACCTTGAACGCTCCTTCATAAGTAGATAACTCCTACACGATAGGAAAGGCGTTCAAGAGAAAACGGTCTAAGTTTTACTGCAATTAGTATGCAGCAGAGCTTTCAGAAAATGCCCAAATAATATACACGTTAATTCGAACCCGTTTTGTACGCAAAGTAGCAATCCGCGGGCAATATAAGGCACTTAGCGATGTCTATCTATGTTCTATACCATGCCAATGTAACTATCATATCTTAGCGTTAGCATACAGCACCTAGAGTTGTGACCTTGAACGCTCCTTCATAAGTAGATAACTTCTACACGATATAAGAGACGTTCAAGAGAAAGCGGTCTAACGCAATTTACTGCAATTAGTATGCAGCAGAGCTTTCAAAATGTACCCAATTAATATACACGTCAATTCGAACGCGTTTTGTACGCAAAGTAGCAATCCGCGGGCTATATAAGGCACTTCGCGATGTCTATCCATGTTCTATACCATGCCAATGTAACTACCATATCTTAGCGTTCGCATAGAGCACCTAGAGTTGTGACCTTGAACACTCCTTCATAAGTAGATAACTCCTACACGATAGAAACGACGTTCAAGAGAAAATGGTCTAAGATTTACTGCAATTAGTATGCAGCAGAGCTTTCAGAAAATGCCCAAATAATATACACGTTAATTCGAACCCGTTTTGTACGCAAAGTAGCAATCCGCAGGCAATATAAGGCATTTAGCGATGTCTATCTATGTTCTATACCATGCCAATGTAGCTATCATATCTTAGCGTTCGCATACAGCACCTAGAGTTGTGACCTTGACCGCTCCTTCATAAGTAGATAACTACTACACAATAGAAAAGACGTACAAGTGAAAATGGATTTAGTTTTACTGCAATTACCATGCAGCAGAGCTGCCAAATAATGCCCAGATAATATACGCGTTAATTCTAATCCGTTTTGTAAACAAAGCAGCAATCCGTGGGCTATTAAGGACACTCGCGATGTCTATCCATGTTCTATACCATGCCAATGTAACTATCATATCTCGGCGTTCGCATAGAGCACCTAGAGTTGTGACCTTGAACGCTCCTTCATTCGTAGATTACTGCTACACAATAGAAAAGACGTACAAGTGAAAATGGATTTAGTTTTACTGCAATTAGCATGCAGCAGAGCTGCCAAATAATGCCCAGATAATATACGCGTTAATTCGAGTGCGTTTTGTAAACAAAGCAGCAATCCGTGGGCTATTAAGGACACTTCGCGATGCCTATCCATTTTCTATACCATGCCATTGTAACTACCATATCTCAGCGTTCGCATACAGTACCTAGAGTTATGACCTTGAACGCTCCTTCATAAGTAGATAACTCCTACACGATAGAAAAGGCGTTCAAGAGAAACCGGTCTAAGTTTTACTGCAATTAGTATGCAGCAGAGCTTTCAAAAAGTACCCAATTAATATACACGTCAATTCGAACGCGTTTTGTACGCAAAGTATCAATCCGCGGACTATATAAGGCACTTCGCGATGTCTATACATGTTCTATACCATGCCAATGTAACTATCATATCTTAGCGTTCGCATAGAGCACCTAGAGTTGTGACCTTGACCTCTCCTTCATAAGTAGATAACTACTACACAATAGAAAAGACGTACAAGTGAAAATGGATTTAGTTTTACTGCAATTACCATGCAGCAGAGCTGCCAAATAATGCCCAGATAATATACGCGTTAATTCTAATCCGTTTTGTAAACAAAGCAGCAATCCGTGGGCTATTAAGGACACTTCGCGATGTCTATCCATGTTCTATACCATGCCAATGTAACTATCATATCTTAGCATTCGCATAGAGCACCTAGAGTTGTGACCTTGAACGCTCCTTCATTCGTAGATTACTGCTACACGATAGAAAAGACGTACAAGTGAAAATGGATTTAGTTTTACTGCAATTAGCATGCAGCAGAGCTGCCAAATAATGCCCAGATAATAAACGCGTTAATTCTAATGCGTTTTGTAAACAAAGCAGCAATCCGTGGGCTATTAAGGACACTTCGCGATGCCTATCCATGTTCTACACCATGTCAATGTTACTATCATATCTTAGGGTTCGCATAGAGCACAAAGAGCTGTGACCATGAACGCTCCTTCATTCGTAGATTACTGCTACACGATAGAAAAGACGTACAAGTGAAAATGGATTTAGTTTTACTGCAATTAGCATGCAGCAGAGCTGCCAAATAATGCCCAGATAATATACGCGATAATTCGAATGCGTTTTGTAAACAAAGCAGCAATCCGTGGGCTATTAAGGACACTTTGCAATGCCTATCCATTTTCTATACCATGCCATTGTTACTATCATATCTTAGCGTTCGCATACAATACCTAGAGTTGTGACCTTGAACGCTCCTTCATAAGTAGATAACTCCTACACGATAGAAAAGGCGTTCAAGAGAAAGCGGTCTAAGTTTTACTGCAATTAGTATGCAGCAGAGCTTTCAGAAAATGCCCAAATAATATACACGTTAATTCGAACCCGTTTTGTACGCAAAGTAGCAATCCGCGGGCAATATAAGGCATTTAGCGATGTCTATCTATGTTCAATACCATGCCAATGTAACTATCATATCTTAGCGTTCGCATATAGCACCTAGAGTTGTGACCTTGACCGCTCCTTCATGAGTAGATAACTACTACACAATAGAAAAGACGTACAAGTGAAAATGGATTTAGCTTTACTGCAATTATCATGCAGCAGAGCTGCCAAATAATGCCCAGATAATATACGCGTTAATTCTAATGCGTTTTGTAAACAAAGCAGCAATCCGTGGGCTATTAAGGACACTCCGCGATGCCTATCCATGTTCTACACCATGTCAATGTTTCTATCATATCTTAGGGTTCGCATAGAGCACAAAGAGCTGTGACCTTGAACGCTCCTTCATTCGTAGATTACTGCTACACGATAGAAAAGACGTTCAAGAGAAAACGGTCTAAATTTTATTGCAATTAGTATGCAGCAGAGCTTTCAGAAAATGCCCAAATAATATACACGTTAATTCGAACCCGTTTTGTACGCAAAGCAGCAATCCGCGGGCAATATTAGCGATGTCTATCTATGTTCTATACCATGCCAATGTAACTATCATATCTTAGCGTTCGCATAGTGCACCTAAAATTGTGACCTTGACCGCTCCTTCATAAGTAGATAACTACTACACAATAGAAAAGACGTACAAGTGAAAATGGATTTAGTTTTACTGCAATTACCATGCAGCAGAGCTGCCAAATAATGCCCAGATAATATACGCGTTAATTCGAACCCGTTTTGTACGCAAAGCAGCAATCCGCGGGCAATATTAGCGATGTCTATCTATGTTCTATACCATGCCAATGTAACTATCATATCTTAGCGTTCGCATACAGCACCTAGAGTTGTGACCTTGAACGCTCCTTCATAAGTAGATAACTCCTTCACGATAGAAAAGACGTTCAAGAGAAAACGGTCTAAATTTAACTGCAATTAGTATGCAGCAGAGCTTTCAGAAAATGCCCAAATAATATACACGTTAATTCGAACCCGTTTTGTACGCAAAGTAGCAATCCGCGGGCTATATAAGGCATTTAGCGATGTCTATCTATGTTCTATACCATGCCAATGTAACTATCATATCTTAGCGTTCGCATACAGCACCTAGAGTTGTGACCTTGAACGCTCCTTCATAAGTAGATAACTCCTACACGATAGAAAAGACGTTCAAGAGAAAACGGTCTAAGATTTACTGCAATTAGTATGCAGCAGAGCTTTCAGAAAATGCCCAATTAATATACACGTTAATTCGAACCCGTTTTGTACGCAAAGTAGCAATCCGCGGGCAATATAAGGCACTTAGCGATGTCTATCTATGTTCTATACCATGCCAATGTAACTATCATATCTTAGCGTTCGCATAGAGCACCTAGAGTTGTGACCTTGAACGCTCCTTCATAAGTAGATAACTACTACACAATAGAAAAGACGTACAAGTGAAAATGGATTTAGTTTTACGGAAATTAGCATGCAGCAGAGCTGCCAAATAATGCCCAGATAATATACGCGTTAAGTCTAATGCGTTTTGTAAACAAAGCAGCAATCCGTGGGCTATTAAGGACACTTTGCGATGCCTATCCATTTTCTATAACATGCCATTGTAACTACCATATCTTAGCGTTTGCATACAGCACCTAGAGTTGTGACCTTGAACGCTCCTTCATATGTAGATAACTCCTACACGATAGAAAAGACGTTGAAGAGAAAACGATCTAAGTTTTACTGCAATTAGTATGCAACAGAGCTTTCAGTAAATGCCCAAATAATATACACGTTAATTCGAACCCGTTTTGTACGCAAAGTAGCAATCCGCGGGCAATATAAGGCACTTAGCGATGTCTATCTATGTTCTATACCATGCCAATGTAACTATCATATCTTAGCGTTCGCATACAGCACCTAGAGTTGTGACCTTGAACGCTCCTTTATAAGTAGATAACTCCTACACGATAGAAAAGACGTTCAAGAGAAAGCGGTCTAAGTTTTACTGCAATTAGTATGCAGCAGAGCTATCAAAAAGTACCCAATTAATATACACGTCAATTCGAACGCGTTTTGTACGCAAAGTAGCAATCCGCGGGCTATATAAGGCACTTCGCGATGTCTATCCATGTTCTATACCATGCCAATGTAACTACCATATATTAGCTTTCGCATAGAGCACCTAGAGTTGTGACCTTGAACACTCCTTCATTAGTAGAAAACTCCTACACGATAGAAAAGACGTTCAAGAGAAAACGGTCTAAATTTTATTGCAATTAGTATGCAGCAGAGCTTTCAGAAAATACCCAATTAATATACACGTTAATTCGAACCCGTTTTGTACGCAAAGCAGCAATCCGCGGGCAATATTAGCGATGTCTATCTATGTTCTATACCATGCCAATGTAACTATCATATCTTAGCGTTCGCATACAGCACCTAGAGTTGTGACCTTGAACGCTCCTTCATAAGTAGATAACTCCTACACGATATAAGAGACGTTCAAGAGAAAGCGGTCTAAGTTTTACTGCAATTAGTATGCAGCAGAGCTTTCAAAATGTACCCAATTAATATACCCGTCAATTCTAACGCGTTTTGTACGCAAAGTAGCAATCCGCGGGCTATATAAGGCACTTCGCGATGTCTATCCATGTTCTATACCATGCCAATGTAACTACCATATCTTAGCGTTCGCATAGAGCACCTAGAGTTGTGACCTTGACCGCTCCTTCATAAGTAGATAACTACTACACAATAGAAAAGACGTACAAGTGAAAATGGATTTAGTTTTACTGCAATTACCATGCAGCAGAGCTGCCAAATAATGCCCAGATAATATACACGTTAATTCTAATCCGTTTTGTAAACAAAGCAGCAATCCGTGGGCTATTAAGGACACTTCGCGATGTCTATCCATGTTCTATACCATGCCAATGTAACTATCATATCTTAGCGTTCGCATAGAGCACCTAGAGTTGTGACCTTGAACGCTCCTTCATTCGTAGATTACTGCTACACGATAGAAAAGACGTACAAGTGAAAATGGATTTAGTTTTACTGCAATTAGCATGCAGCAGAGCTGCCAAATAATGCCCAGATAATATACGCGTTAATTCGAATGCGTTTTGTAAACAAAGCAGCAATCCGTGGGCTATTAAGGACACTTCGCGATGCCTATCCATTTTCTATACCATGCCAATGTAACTATCATATCTTAGAGTTCTCATAGAGCACCTAGAGTTGTGACCTTGAACGCTCCTTTATAAGTAGATAACTACAACACAATAGAAAAGACGTACAAGTGAAAATGGATTTAGTTTTACGGCAATTAGCATGCAGCAGAGCTGCCAAATAACGCGTATATTATCTGACGCGTTAATTCTAATGCGTTTAATAAACAAAGCAGCAATCCGTGGGCTATTAAGGACACTTTGCGATGCCTATCCATTTTCTATAACATACCATTGTAACTACCATATCTTAGCGTTTGCATACAGCACCTAGAGTTGTGACCTTGAACGCTCCTTCATATGTAGATAACTCCTACACGATAGAAAAGACGTTGAAGAGAAAACGGTCTAAGTTTTACTGCAATTAATATGCAGCAGAGCTTTCAGTAAATGCCCAAATAATATACACGTTAATTCGAACGCGTTTTGTACGCAAAGTAGCAATCCGCGGGTAATATCCATGTTCTATACCATGCCAATGTAACTATCATACCTTAGCGTTCGCATAGAGCACCTAGAGTTGTGACCTTGACCGCTCCTTCATAAGTAGATAACTACTACACAATAGAAAAGACGTACAAGTGAAAATGGATTTAGTTTTACCGCAATTACCATGCAGCAGAGCTGCCAAATAATGCCCAGATAATATACGAGTTAATTCTAATGCGTTTTGTAAACAAAGCAGCAATCCGTGGGCTATTAAGGACACTTCGCGATGCCTATCCATGTTCTACACCATGTCAATGTTACTATCATATCTTAGGGTTCGCATAGAGCACAAAGAGCTGTGACCTTGAACGCTCCTTCATTCGTAGATTACTGCTACACGATAGAAAAGACGTACAAGTGAAAATGGATTTAGTTTTACTGCAATTAGCATGCAGCAGAGCTGCCAAATATTGCCCAGATAATATACGCGTTAATTCGAATGCGTTTTGTAAACAAAGCAGCAATCCGTGGGCTATTCAGGACACTTCGCGATGCCTATCCATTTTCTATACCATGCCATTGTAACTACCATATCTTAGCGTTCGCATTCAGTACCTAGAGTTGTGACCTTGAACGCTCCTTCATAAGTAGATAACTCCTACACGATAGAAAAGGCGTTCAAGAAAAAACGGTCTAAGTTTTACTGCAATTAGTATGCAGCAGAGCTTTCAGAAAATGCCCAAATAATATACACGTTAATTCGAACCCGTTTTGTACGCAAAGTAGCAATCCGCGGGCAATATAAAGCACTTAGCGATGTCTATCTATGTTCTATACCATGCCAATGTAACTATCATATCTTAGCGTTCGCATAGAGCACCTAGAGTTGTGACCTTGACCGCTCCTTCATAAGTAGATAACTACTACACAATAGAAAAGACGTACAAGTGAAAATGGATTTAGTTTTACTGCAATTACCATGCAGCAGAGCTGCCAAATAATGCCCAGATAATATACGCGTTAATTCGAATGCGTTTTGTAAACAAAGCAGCAATCCGTGGGCTATTAAGGACACTTCGCGATGCCTATCCATTTTCTATACCATGCCATTGTAACTACCATATCTCAGCGTTCGCATACAGTACCTAGAGTTGTGACCTTGAACGCTCCTTCATAAGTAGATAACTCCTACACGATAGAAAAGGCGTTCAAGAGAAAACGGTCTAAGTTTTACTGCAATTAGTATGCAGCAGAGCTTTCAAAAAGTACCCAATTAATATAAACGTCAATTCGAACGCGTTTTGTACGCAAAGTATCAATCTGCGGGCTATATAAGGCACTTCGCGATGTCTATACATGTTCTATACCATGCCAATGTAACTATCATATCTTAGCGTTCGCATAGAGCACCTCGAGTTGTGACCTTGACCGCTCCTTCATAAGTAGATAACTACTACACAATAGAAAAGACGTACAAGTGAAAATGGATTTAGTTTTACTGCAATTACCATGCAGCAGAGCTGCCAAATAATGCCCAGATAATATACGCGTTAATTCGAACCCGTTTTGTACGCAAAGCAGCAATCCGCGGGCAATATTAGCGATGTCTATCTATGTTCTATACCATGCCAATGTAACTATCACATCTTAGCGTTCGCATACAGCACCTAGAGTTGTGACCTTGAACGCTCCTTCATAAGTAGATAACTCCTTCACGATAGAAAAGACGTTCAAGAGAAAACGGTCTAAATTTTACTGCAATTAGTATGCAGCAGAGCTTTCAGAAAATGCCCAAATAATATACACGTTAATTCGCACCCGTTTTGTACGCAAAGTAGCAATCCGCGGGCTATATTAGGCATTTAGCGATGTCTATCTATGTTCTATACCATGCCAATGTAACTATCATATCTTAGCGTTCGCATACAGCACCTAGAGTTGTGACCTTGAACGCTCCTTCATAAGTAGATAACTCCTACACGATAGAAAAGACGTTCAAGAGAAAACGGTCTAAGATTTACTGCAATTAGTATGCAGCAGAGCTTTCAGAAAATGCCCAATTAATATACACGTTAATTCGAACCCGTTTTGTACGCAAAGTAGCAATCCGCGGGCAATATAAGGCACTTAGCGATGTCTATCTATGTTCTATACCATGCCAATGTAACTCTCATATCTTAGCGTTCGCATAGAGCAACTATAGTTGTGACCTTGACCGCTCCTTCATAAGTAGATAACTACTACACAATAGAAAAGACGTACAAGTGAAAATGGATTTAGTTTTACTGCAATTACCATGCAGCAGAGCTGCCAAATAATGCCCAGATAATAAACGCGTTAATTCTAATGCGTTTTGTAAACAAAGCAGCAATCCGTGGGCTATTAAGGACACTTCGCGATGCCTATCCATGTTCTACACCATGTCAATGTTACTATCATATCTTAGGGTTCGCATAGAGTACAAAGAGCTGTGACCATGAACGCTCCTTCATTCGTAGATTACTGCTACACGATAGAAAAGACGAACAAGTGAAAATGGATTTAGTTTTACTGCAATTAGCATGCAGCAGAGCTTCCAAATAATGCTCAGATAATATACGCGATAATTCGAATGCGTTTTGTAAACAAAGCAGCAATCCGTGGGCTATTAAGGACACTTTGCGATGCCTATCCATTTTCTATACCATGCCATTGTTACTACCATATCTTAGCGTTTGCATACAGCACCTAGAGTTGTGACCTTGAACGCTCCTTCATATGTAGATAACTCCTACACGATAGAAGAGACGTTGAAGAGAAAACGGTCTAAGTTTTACTGCAATTAGTATGCAGCAGAGCTTTCAGTAAATGCCCAAATAATATACACGTTAATTCGAACGCGTTTTGTACGCAAAGTAGCAATCCGCGGGTAATATAAGGCACTTCACGATGTCTATCCATGTTCTATACCATGCCAATGTAACTATCATATCTTAGCGTTCGCATAGAGCACCTAGAGTTGTGACCTTGACCGCTCCTTCATAAGTAGATAACTACTACACAATAGAAAAGACGTACAAGTGAAAATGGATTTAGTTTTACCGCAATTACCATGCAGCAGAGCTGCCAAATAATGCCCAGATAATATACGAGTTAATTCTAATGCGTTTTGTAAACAAAGCAGCAATCCGTAGGCTATTAAGGACACTTCGCGATGCCTATCCATGTTCTACACCATGTCAATGTTACTATCATATCTTAGGGTTCGCATAGAGCACAAAGAGCTGTGACCTTGAACGCTCCTTCATTCGTAGATTACTGCTACACGATAGAAAAGACGTACAAGTGAAAATGGATTTAGTTTTACTGCAATTAGCATGCAGCAGAGCTGCCAAATATTGCCCAGATAATATACGCGTTAATTCGAATGCGTTTTGTAAACAAAGCAGCAATCCGTGGGCTATTAAGGACACTTCGCGATGCCTATCCATTTTCTATACCATGCCATTGTAACTACCATATCTTAGCGTTCGCATACAGTACCTAGAGTTGTGACCTTGAACGCTCCTACATAAGTAGATAACTCCTACACGATAGAAAAGGCGTTCAAGAAAAAACGGTCTAAGTTTTACTGCAATTAGTATGCAGCAGAGCTTTCAGAAAATGCCCAAATAATATACACGTTAATTCGAACCCGTTTTGTACGCAAAGTAGCAATCCGCTGGCAATATAAAGCACTTAGCGATGTCTATCTATGTTCTATACCTTGCCAATGTAACTATCATATCTTAGCGTTCGCATACAGCACCTAGAGTTGTGACCTTGAACGCTCCTTCATAAGTAGATAACTCCTACACGACAGAAAAGACGTTCAAGAGAAAGCGGTCTAAGTTTTACTGCAATTAGTATGCAGCAGAGCTATCAAAAAGTACCCAATTAATATACACGTCAATTCGAACGCGTTTTGTACGCAAAGTAGCAATCCGCGGGCTATATAAGGCACTTCGCGATGTCTATCCATGTTCTATACCATGCCAATGTAACTACCATATATTAGCGTTCGTATAGAGCACCTAGAGTTGTGACCTTGAACACTCCTTCATTAGTAGAAAACTCCTACACGATAGAAAAGACGTTCAAGAGAAAACGGTCTAAATTTTATTGCAATTAGTATGCAGCAGAGCTTTCAGAAAATGCCCAATTAATATACACGTTAATTCGAACCCGTTTTGTACGCAAAGCAGCAATCCGCGGGCAATATTAGCGATGTCTATCTATGTTCTATACCATGCCAATGTAACTATCATATCTTAGCGTTCGCATACAGCACCTAGAGTTGTGACCTTGAACGCTCCTTCATAAGTAGATAACTCCTTCACGATAGAAAAGACGTTCAAGAGAAAACGGTCTAAGTTTTACTGCAATTAGTATGCAGCAGAGCTTTCGAAAAGTACCCAATTAATATACACGTCAATTCGAACGCGTTTTGTACGCAAAGTATCAATCCGCGGGCTATATAAGGCACTTCGCGATGTCTATCCATGTTCTATACCATGCCAATGTAACTATCATATCTTAGCGTTCGCATAGAGCACCTTGAGTTGTGACCTTGACCGCTCCTTCATAAGTAGATAACTACTACACAATAGAAAAGACGTACAAGTGAAAATGGATTTAGTTTTACTGCAATTACCATGCAGCAGAGCTGCCAAATAATGCCCAGATAATATACGCGTTAATTCTAATGCGTTTTGTAAACAAAGCAGCAATCCGTGGGCTATTAAGGACACTTCGCGATGCCTATCCATGTTCTCACCATGTCAATGTTACTATCATAACTTAGGGTTCGCATAGAGCACAAAGAGCTGTGACCTTGAACGCTCCTTCATTCGTAGATTACTGCTACACGATAGAAAAGACGTACAAGTGAAAATGGATTTAGTTTTACTGCAATTAGCATGCAGCAGAGCTGCCAAATAATGCCCAGATAATATACGCGTTAATTCGAATGCGTTTTGTAAACAAAGCAGCAATCCGTGGGCTATTAAGGACACTTCGCGATGCCTATCCATTTTCTATACCATGCCATTGTAACTACCATATCTCAGCGTTCGCATACAGTACCTAGAGTTGTGACCTTGAACGCTCCTTCATAAGTAGATAACTCCTACACGATAGAAAAGGCGTTCAAGAGAAAACGGTCTAAGTTTTACTGCAGTTAGTATGCAGCAGAGCTTTCAAATAGTACCCAATTAATATACACGTCAATTCGAACGCGTTTTGTACGCAAAGTATCAATCTGCGGGCTATATAAGGCACTTCGCGATATCTATACATGTTCTATACCATGCCAATGTAACTATCATATCTTAGCGTTCGCATAGAGCACCTAGAGTTGTGACCTTGACCGCTCCTTCATAAGTAGATAACTACTACACAATAGAAAAGACGTACAAGTGAAAATGGATTTAGTTTTACTGCAATTACCATGCAGCAGAGCTGCCAAATAATGCCCAGATAATATACGCGTTAATTCGAATGCGTTTTGTAAACAAAGCAGCAATCCGTGGGCTATTAAGGACACTTCGCGATGCCTATCCATTTTCTATACCATGCCATTGTAACTACCATATCTCAGCGTTCGCATACAGAACCTAGAGTTGTGACCTTGAACGCTCCTTCATAAGTAGATAACTCCTACACGATAGAAAAGGCGTTCAAGAGAAAACGGTCTAAGTTTTACTGCAATTACCATGCAGCAGAGCTGCCAAATAATGCCCAGATAATAAACGCGTTAATTCTAATGCGTTTTGTAAACAAAGCAGCAATCCGTGGGCTATTAAGGACACTTCGCGATGCCTATCCATGTTCTACACCATGTCAATGTTACTATCATATCTTAGGGTTCGCATAGAGCACGAAGAGCTGTGACCATGAACGCTCCTTCATTCGTAGATTACTGCTACACGATAGAAAAGACGTACAAGTGAAAATGGATTTAGTTTTACTGCAATTAGCATGCAGCAGAGCTGCCAAATAATGCTCAGATAATATACGCGATAATTCGAATGCGTTTTGTAAACAAAGCAGCAATCCGTGGGCTATTAAGGACACTTTGCGATGCCTATCCATTTTCTATACCATGCCATTGTTACTACCATATCTTAGCGTTCGCATACAGTACCAAGAGTTGTGACCTTGAACGCTCCCTCATAAGTAGATAACTCCTACACGATAGAAAAGGCGTTCAAGAGAAAACGGTCTAAGTTTTACTGCAATTAGTATGCAGCAGAGCTTTCAGAAAATGCCCAAATAATATACACGTTAATTCGAACGCGTTTTGTACGCAAAGTAGCAATCCGCGGGTAATATAAGGCACTTCACGATGTCTATCTATGTTCTATACCATGCCAATGTAACTATCATATCTTTGCGTTCGCATACAGCACCTAGAGTTGTGACCTTGAACGCTCCTTCATAAGTAGATAGCTCCTACACGATATAAGAGACGTTCAAGAGAAAGCGGTCTAAGTTTTACGGCAATTAGTATGCAGCAGAGCTTTCAAAATGTAACCAATTAATATACACGTCAATTCTAACGCGTTTAGTACGCAAAGTAGCAATCCGCGGGCTATATAAGGCACTTCGCGATGTCTATCCATGTTCTATACCATGCCAATGTAACTACCATATCTTAGCGTTCGCATAGAGCACCTAGAGTTGTGACCTTGAACACTCCTTCATAAGTAGATAACTCCTACACGATAGAAAAGACGTTCAAGAGAAAACGGTCTAAATTTTACTGCAATTAGTATGCAGCAGAGCTTTCAGAAAATGCCCAAATAATATACACGTTAATTCGAACCCCTTTTGTACGCAAAGTAGCAATCCGCGGGCAATATAAGGCATTTAGCGATGTCTATCTATGTTCTATACCATGCCAATGTAACTATCATATCTTAGCGTTCGCATAGAGCACCTAGAGTTGTGACCTTGACCGCTCCTTCATAAGTAGATAACTACTACACAATAGAAAAGACGTACAAGTGAAAATGGATTTAGTTTTACTGCAATTACCATGCAGCAGAGCTGCCAAATAATGCCCAGATAATATACGCGTTAATTCTAATGCGTTTTGTAAACAAAGCAGCAATCAGTGGGCTATTAAGGACACTTCGCGATGCCTATCCATGTTCTACACCATGTCAATGTTACTATCATAACTTAGGGTTCGCATAGAGCACAAAGAGCTGTGACCTTGAACGCTCCTTCATTCGTAGATTACTGCTACACGATAGAAAAGACGTACAAGTGAAAATGGATTTAGTTTTACTGCAATTAGCATGCAGCAGAGCTGCCAAATAATGCCCAGATAATATACGCGTTAATTCGAGTGCGTTTTGTAAACAAAGCAGCAATCCGTGGGCTATTAAGGACACTTCGCGATGCCTATCCATTTTCTATAAAACGCCATTGTAACTACCATATCTCAGCGTTCGCATACAGTACCTAGAGTTGTGACCTTGAACGCTCCTTCATAAGTAGATAACTCCTACACGATAGAAAAGGCGTTCAAGAGAAACCGGTCTAAGTTTTACTGCAATTAGTATGCAGCAGAGCTTTCAAAAAGTACCCAATTAATATACACGTCAATTCGAACGCGTTTTGTACGCAAAGTATCAATCCGCGGACTATATAAGGCACTTCGCGATGTCTATACATGTTCTATACCATGCCAATGTAACTATCATATCTTAGCGTTCGCATAGAGCACCTAGAGTTGTGACCTTGACCGCTCCTTCATAAGTAGATAACTACTACACAATAGAAAAGACGTACAAGTGAAAATGGATTTAGTTTTACTGCAATTACGATGCAGCAGAGCTGCCAAATAATGCCCAGATAATATACGCGTTAATTCTAATCCGTTTTGTAAACAAAGCAGCAATCCGTGGGCTATTAAGGACACTTCGCGATGTCTATCCATGTTCTATACTATGCCAATGTAACTATCATATCTTAGCATTCGCATAGAGCACCTAGAGTTGTGACCTTGAACGCTCCTTCATTCGTAGATTACTGCTACACGATAGAAAAGACGTACAAGTGAAAATGGATTTAGTTTTACTGCAATTAGCATGCAGCAGAGCTGCCAAATAATGCCCAGATAATAAACGCGTTAATTCTAATGCGTTTTGTAAACAAAGCAGCAATCCGTGGGCTATTAAGGACACTTCGCGATGCCTATCCATTTTCTATACCATGCCAATGTAACTATCATATCTTAGCGTTCGCATACAGTATCTAGAGTTGTGACCTTGAAGGCTCCTTCATATGTAGATAACTCCTACACGATAGAAAAGGCGTTCAAGAGAAAACGGTCTAAGTTTTACTGCAATTAGTATGCAGCAGAGCTTTCAGAAAATGCCCAAATAATATACACGTTAATTCGAACCCGTTTTGTACGCAAAGTAGCAATCCGCGGGCAATATAAGGCACTTAGCGATGTCTATCTATGTTCTATACCATGCCAATGTAACTATCATATCTTAGCGTTCGCATACAGCACCTAGAGTTGTGACCTTGAACGCTCCTTCATAAGTAGATAACTTCTACACGATATAAGAGACGCTCAAGAGAAAGCGGTCTAAGTTTTACTGCAATTAGTATGCAGCAGAGCTTTCAAAATGTACCCAATTAATATACACGTCAATTCGAACGCGTTTTGTACGCAAAGTAGCAATCCGCGGGCTATATAAGGCACTTCGCGATGTCTATCCATGTTCTATACCATGCCAATGTAACTACCATATCTTAGCTTTCGCATAGAGCACCTAGAGTTGTGACCTTGAACACTCCTTCATAAGTAGATAACTCCTACACGATAGAAAAGACGTTCAAGAGAAAACGGTCTAAATTTTACTGCAATTAGTATGCAGCAGAGCTTTCTGAAAATGCCCAAATAATATACACGTTAATTCGAACCCGTTTTGTACGCAAAGTAGCAATCCGCGGGCAATATAAGGCACTTAGCGATGTCTATCTATGTTCTATACCATGCCAATGTAACTATCATATCTTAGCGTTCGCATACAGCACCTAGAGTTGTGACTTTGAACGCTCCTTCATAAGTAGATAACTCCTACACGATAGAAAAGACGTTCAAGAGAAAACGGTCTAAGATTTACTGCAATTAGTATGCAGCAGAGCTTTCAGAAAATGCCCAATTAATATACACGTTAATTCGAACCCGTTTTGTACGCAAAGTAGCAATCCGCGGGCAATATAAGGCACTTAGCGATGTCTATCTATGTTCTATACCATGCCAATGTAACTATCATATCTTAGCGTTCGCATAGAGCTCCTAGAGTTGTGACCTTGAACGCTCCTTCATAAGTAGATATCTCCTACACGATATTAAAGACGTACAATAGAAAACGGACTAAGTTTAACTGCAATTAGCATGCAGCAGAGCTGCCAAATAATGCCCCGATAATATACGCGTTAATTCGAATGCGTTTTGTAAACAAAGCAGCAATCCGTGGGCTATTAATAAGGACACTTCGCGATGCCTATCCGTTTTCTATACCATGCCATTGTAACTACCATATCTTAGCGTTCTCATACAGTACCTAGAGTTGTGACCTTGAAGGCTCCTTCATAAGTAGATAACTCCTACACGATAGAAAAGGCGTTCAAGAGAAAACGGTCTAAGTTTTACTGCAATTAGTATGCAGCAGAGCTTTCAGAAAATGCCCAAATAATATACACGTCAATTCGAACGCGTTTTGTACGCAAAGTAGCAATCCGCGGGCTATATAAGGCACCACGCGCTGTCTATCCATGTTCTATACCATGCCAATGTAACTACCATATCTTAGCGTTCGCATAGAGCACCTAGAGTTGTGACCTTGAACACTCCTTCATTAGTAGAAATCTCCTACACGATAGAAAAGACGTTCAAGAGAAAATGGTCTAAATTTTATTGCAATTAGTATGCAGCAGAGCTTTCAGAAAATGCCCAAATAATATACACGTTAATTCGAACCCGTTTTGTACGCAAAGCAGCAATCCGCGGGCAATATTAGCGATGTCTATCTATGTTCTATACCATGCCAATGTAACTATCATATCTTAGCGTTCGCATAGAGCACCTAGAGTTGTGACCTTGACCGCTCCTTCATAAGTAGATAACTACTACACAATAGAAAAGACGTACAAGTGAAAATGGATATAGTTTTACTGCAATTACCATGCAGCAGAGCTGCCAAATAATGCCCAGATAATATACGCGTTAATTCTAATTCGTTTTGTAAACAAAGCAGCAATCCGTGGGCTATTAAGGACACTTCGCGATGTCTATCCATGTTATATACCATGCCAATGTAACTATCATATCTTAGCGTTCGCATAGAGGACCTAGAGTTGTGACCTTGAACGCTCCTTCATAAGTAGATAACTACTACACAATAGAAAAGACGTACAGGTGAAAATGGATTTAGTTTTACGGCAATTAGCATGCAGCAGAGCTGCCAAATAATGCCCAGATAATATACGTGTTAATTCTAATGCGTTTTGTAAACAAAGCAGCAATCCGTGGGCTATTAAGGACACTTTGCGATGCCTATCCATTTTCTATACCATGCCATTGTAACTACCATATCTTAGCGTATGCATACAGCACCTAGAGTTGTGACCTTGAACGCTCCTTCATAAGTAGATAACTCCTACACGATAGAAAAGACGTTCAAGAGAAAACGGTCTAAGTTTTACTGCAATTAGTATGCAGCAGAGCTTTCAGAAAATGCCCAAATAATATACACGTTAATTCAAACCCGTTTTGTACGCAAAGTAGCAATCCGCGGGCAATATAAGGCACTTAGCGATGTCTATCTATGTTCAATACCATGTCAATGTAACTATCATATCTTAGCGTTCGCATACAGCACCTAGAGTTGTGACCTTGAACGATCCTTCATAAGTAGATAACTCCTACACGATAGAAAAGACGTTCAAGAGAAAACGGTCTAAGTTTTACTGCAATTAGTATGCAGCAGAGCTTTCAGAAAATGCCCAAATAATATACACGTTAATTCGAACCCGTTTTGTACGCAAAGTAGCAATCCGCGGGCAATATAAGGCACTTAGCGATGTCTATCTATGTTCTATACCATGCCAATGTAACTATCATATCTTAGCGTTCGCATAGAGCACCTAGAGTTGTGACTTTGACCGCTCCTTCATAAGTAGATAACTACTACACAATAGAAAAGACGTACAAGTGAAAATGGATTTAGTGTTACTGCAATTACCATGCAGCAGAGCTGCCAAATAATGCCCAGATAAAATACGCGTTAATTCTAATGCGTTTTGTAAACAAAGCAGCAATCCGTGAGCTATTAAGGACACTTCGCGATGTCTATCCATGTTCTATACCCTGCCAATGTAACTATCAAATCTTAGCGTTCGCATAGAGCACCTAGAGTTGTGACCTTGAACGCTCCTTCATAAGTAGATAACTACTACACAAAAGAAAAGACGTACAAGTGAAAATGGATTTAGTTTTACGGCAATTAGCATGCAGCAGAGCTGCCAAATAATGCCCAGATAATATACGCGTTAATTCTAATGCGTTTTGTAAACAAAGCAGCAATCCGTGGGCTATTAAGGACACTTTGCGATGCCTATCCATTTTCTATACCATGACATTGTAACTACCATATCTTAGCGTTTGCATACAGTACCTAGAGTTGTGACCTTGAACGCTCCTTCATAAGTAGATAACTCCTACACGATAGAAAAGACGTTCAAGAGAAAACGGTCGAAGTTTTACTGCAATTAGTATGCAGCAGAGCTTTCAGAAAATGCCCATATAATATACACGTTAATTCGAACCCGTTTTGTACGCAAAGTAGCAATCCGCGGGCAATATTAGCGATGTCTATCTATGTTCTATACCATGCCAATGTAACTATCATATCTTAGAGTTCGCATACAGCACCTAGAGTTGTGACCTTGAACGCTCCTTCATAAGTAGATAACTCCTACACGATAGAAAAGACGTTCAAGAGAAAACGGTCGAAGTTTTACTGCAATTAGTATGCAGCAGAGCTTTCGAAAAGTACCCAATTAATATACACGTCAATTCGAACGCGTTTTGTACGCAAAGTATCAATCCGCGGGCTATATAAGGCACTTCGCGATGTCTATCCATGTTCTATACCATGCCAATGTAACTATCATATCTTAGCGTTCGCATAGAGCACCTAGAGTTGTGACCTTGACCGCTCCTTCATAAGTAGATAACTACTACACAATAGAAAAGACGTACAAGTGAAAATGGATTTAGTTTTACTGCAATTACCATGCAGCAGAGCTGCCAAATAATGCCCAGATAATATACGCGTTAATTCTAATGCGTTTTGTAAACAAAGCAGCAATCCGTGGGCAATTAAGGACACTTCGCGATGTCTATCCATGTTCTATACCCTGCCAATGTAACTATCATATCTTAGCGTTCGCATAGAGCACCTAGAGTTGTGACCTTGAACGCTCCTTCATAAGTAGATAACTACTACACAAAAGAAAAGACGTACAAGTGAAAATGGATTTAGTTTTACGGCAATTAGCATGCAGCAGAGCTGCCAAATAATGCCCAGATAATATACGCGTTAATTCTAATGCGTTTTGTAAACAAAGCAGCAATCCGTGGGCTATTAAGGACACTTCGCGATGTCTATCCATGTTCTATACCATGCCAATATAACTATCATATCTTAGCGTTCGCATAGAGCACCTAGAGTTGTGACCTTGAACGCTCCTTCATTCGTAGATTACTGCTACACGATAGAAAAGACGTACAAGTGAAAATGGATTTAGTTTTACTGCAATTAGCATGCCAAATAGTGCCCAGATAATATACGCGTTAATTCGAATGCGTTTTGTAAACAAAGCAGCAATCCGTGGGCTATTAAGGACACTTCGCGATGCCTATCCATTTTCTATACCATGCCATTGTAACTACCATATCTTAGCGTTCGCATACAGTACCTAGAGTTGTGACCTTGAACACTCCTTCATAAGTAGATAACTCCTACACGATAGAAAAGACGTTCAAGAGAAAACGGTCTAAGTTTTACTGCAATTAGTATCCAGCAGAGCTTTCAAAAAGTACCCAATTAAAATACACGTCAATTCGAACGCGTTTTGTACGCAAAGTATTAATCCGCGGGCTATATAAGGCACTTCGCGATGTCTATCCATGTTATATACCATGCCAATGTAACTATCATATCTTAGCGTTCGCATACAACACCTAGAGTTGTGACCTTGAACGCTCCTTCATAAGTAGATAACTCCTACACGATAGAAATGACGTTCAAGAGAAAACGGTCTAAGTTTTACTGCAATTAGTGTGCAGCAGAGCTTTCGAAAAGTACCCAATTAATATACACGTCAATTCGAACGCGTTTTGTACGCAAAGTATCAATCCGCGGGCTATATAAGGCACTTCGCGATGTCTATCCATGTTCTATACCATGCCAATGTAACTATCATATCTTAGCGTTCGCATAGAGCACCTAGAGTTGTGACCTTGACCGCTCCTTCATAAGTAGATAACTACTACACAATAGAAAAGACGTACAAGTGAAAATGGATTTAGTTTTACTGCAATTACCATGCAGCAGAGCTGCCAGATAATGCCCAGATAATATACGCGTTAATTCTAATGCGTTTTGTAAACACAGCAGCAATCCGTGGGCTATTAAGGACACTTTGCGATGCCTATCCATTTTCTATAACATGCCATTGTAACTACCATATCTTAGCGTTTGCATACAGCACCTAGAGTTGTGACCTTGAACGTTCCTTCATATGTAGATAACTCCTACACGATAGAAAAGACGTTGAAGAGAAAACGGTTTAAGTTTTACTGCAATTAGTATGCAGCAGAGCTTTCAGTAAATGCCCAAATAATATACACGTTAATTCGAACACGTTTTATACGCAAAGTAGCAATCCGCGGGTAATATAAGGCACTTCACGATGTCTATCCATGTTCTATACCATGCCAATGTAACTATCATACCTTAGCGTTCGCATAGAGCACCTATAGTTGTGACCTTGACCGCTCCTCCATAAGTAGATAACTATTTCACAATAGAAAAGACGTACAAGTGAAAATGGATTTAGTTTTACTGTAATTACCATGCAGCAGAGCTGCCAAATAATGCCCAGATAATAAACGCGTTAATTCTAATGCGTTTTGTAAACAAAGCAGCAATCCCTGGGCTATTAAGGACACTTCGCGATGCCTATCCATGTTCTACACCATGTCAATGTTACTATCATATCTTAGGGTTCGCATAGAGCACAAAGAGCTGTGACCATGAACGCTCCTTCATTCGTAGATTACTGCTACACGATAGAAAAGACGTACAAGTGAAAATGGATTTAGTTTTACTGCAATTAGCATGCAGCAGAGCTGCCAAATAATGCTCAGATAATATACGCGATAATTCGAATGCGTTTTGTAAACAAAGCAGCAATCCGTGGGCTATTAAGGACACTTTGCGATGCCTATCCTTTTTCTATACCATGCCATTGTTACTACCATATCTTAGCGTTCGCATACAGTACCTAGAGTTGTGACCTTGAACGCTCCCTCATAAGTAGATAACTCCTACACGATAGAAAAGGCGTTCAAGAGAAAACGGTCTAAGTTTTACTGCAATTAGTATGCAGCAGAGCTTTCAGAAAATGCCCAAATAATATACACGTTAATTCGAACCCGTTTTGTACGCAAAGTAGCAGTCCGCGGGCAATATAAGGCACTTAGCGATGTCTATCTATGTTCTATACCATGCCAATGTAACTATCATATCTTAGCGTTCGCATACAGCACCTAGAGTTGTGACCTTGAACGCTCCTTCATAAGTAGATAACTCCTACACGATAGAAAAGGCGTTCAAGAGAAAGCGGTCTAAGTTTTACTGCAATTAGTATGCAGCAGAGCTTTCAAAATGTACCCAATTAATATACACGTCAATTCTAACGCGTTTAGTACACAAAGTAGCAATCCGCGGGCAATATAAGGCATTTAGCGATGTCTATCTATGTTCTATACCATGCCAATGTAACTATCATATCTTAGCGTTCGCATAGAGCACCTAAAGTTGTGACCTTGACCGCTCCTTCATAAGTAGATAACTACTACACAATAGAAAAGACGTACAAGTGAAAATGGATTTAGTTTTACTGCAATTACCATGCAGCAGAGCTGCCAAATAATGCCCAGATAATATACGCGTTAATTCTAATGCGTTTTGTAAACAAAGCAGCAATCAGTGGGCTATTAAGGACACTTCGCGATGCCTATCCATGTTCTACACCATGTCAATGTTACTATCATAACTTAGGGTACGCATAGAGCACAAAGAGCTGTGACCTTGAACGCTCCTTCATTCGTAGATTACTGCTACACGATAGAAAAGACGTACAAGTGAAAATGGATTTAGTTTTATTGCAATTAGCATGCAGCAGAGCTGCCAAATAATGCCCAGATAATATACGCGTTAATTCGAGTGCGTTTTGTAAACAAAGCAGCAATCCGTGGGCTATTAAGGACACTTCGCGATGCCTATCCATTTTCTATACCATGCCATTGTAACTACCATATCTCAGCGTTCGCATACAGTACCTAGAGTTGTGACCTTGAACGCTCCTTCATAAGTAGATAACCCCTACACGATAGAAAAGGCGTTCAAGAGAAACCGGTCTAAGTTTTACTGCAATTAGTATGCAGCAGAGCTTTCAAAAAGTACCCAATTAATATACACGTCAATTCGAACGCGTTTTGTACGCAAAGTATCAATCCGCGGACTATATAAGGCACTTCGCGATGTCTATACATGTTCTATACCATGCCAATGTAACTATCATATCTTAGCGTTCGCATAGAGCACCTAGAGTTGTGACCTTGACCGCTCCTTCATAAGTAGATTACTGCTACACGATAGAAAAGACGTACAAGTGAAAATGGATTTAGTTTCACTGCAATTACCATGCAGCAGAGCTGCCAAATAGTGCCCAGATAATATACGCGTTAATTCTAATCCGTTTTGTAAACAAAGCAGCAATCCGTGGGCTATTAAGGACACTCCGCGATGTCTATCCATGTTCTATACCATGCCAATGTAACTATCATATCTTAGCATTCGCATAGAGCACCTAGAGTTGTGACCTTGAACGCTCCTTCATTCGTAAATTACTGCTACAAGATAGAAAAGACGTACAAGTGAAAATGGATTTAGTTTTATTGCAATTAGCATGCAGCAGAGCTGCCAAATAATGCCCAGATAATATACGCGTTAATTCGAGTGCGTTTTGTAAACAAAGCAGCAATCCGTGGGCTATTAAGGACACTTCGCGATGCCTATCCATTTTCTATACCATGCCATTGTAACTACCATATCTCAGCGTTCGCATACAGTACCTAGAGTTGTGACCTTGAACGCTCCTACATAAGTAGATAACTCCTACACGATAGAAAAGGCGTTCAAGAAAAAACGGTCTAAGTTTTACTGCAATTAGTATGCAGCAGAGCTTTCAGAAAATGCCCAAATAATATACACGTTAATTCGAACCCGTTTTGTACGCAAAGTAGCAATCCGCGGGCAATATAAAGCACTTAGCGATGTCTATCTATGTTCTATACCATGCCAATGTAACTATCATATCTTAGCGTTCGCATACAGCACCTAGAGTTGTGACCTTGAACGCTCCTTCATAAGTAGATAACTCCTACACGACAGAAAAGACGTTCAAGAGAAAGCGGTCTAAGTTTTACTGCAATTAGTATGCAGCAGAGCTATCAAAAAGTACCCAATTAATATACACGTCAATTCGAACGCGTTTTGTACGCAAAGTAGCAATCCGCGGGCTATATAAGGCACTTCGCGATGTCTATCCATGTTCTATACCATGCCAATGTAACTACCATATATTAGCGTTCGTATAGAGCACCTAGAGTTGTGACCTTGAACACTCCTTCATTAGTAGAAAACTCCTACACGATAGAAAAGACGTTCAAGAGAAAACGGTCTAAATTTTATTGCAATTAGTATGCAGCAGAGCTTTCAGAAAATGCCCAATTAATATACACGTTAATTCGAACCCGTTTTGTACGCAAAGCAGCAATCCGCGGGCAATATTAGCGATGTCTATCTATGTTCTATACCATGCCAATGTAACTATCATATCTTAGCGTTCGCATACAGCACCTAGAGTTGTGACCTTGAACGCTCCTTCATAAGTAGATAACTCCTTCACGATAGAAAAGACGTTCAAGAGAAAACGGTCTAAGTTTTACTGCAATTAGTATGCAGCAGAGCTTTCGAAAAGTACCCAATTAATATACACGTCAATTCGAACGCGTTTTGTACGCAAAGTATCAATCCGCGGGCTATATAAGGCACTTCGCGATGTCTATCCATGTTCTATACCATGCCAATGTAACTATCATATCTTAGCGTTCGCATAGAGCACCTTGAGTTGTGACCTTGACCGCTCCTTCATAAGTAGATAACTACTACACAATAGAAAAGACGTACAAGTGAAAATGGATTTAGTTTTACTGCAATTACCATGCAGCAGAGCTGCCAAATAATGCCCAGATAATATACGCGTTAATTCTAATGCGTTTTGTAAACAAAGCAGCAATCCGTGGGCTATTAAGGACACTTCGCGATGCCTATCCATGTTCTCACCATGTCAATGTTACTATCATAACTTAGGGTTCGCATAGAGCACAAAGAGCTGTGACCTTGAACGCTCCTTCATTCGTAGATTACTGCTACACGATAGAAAAGACGTACAAGTGAAAATGGATTTAGTTTTACTGCAATTAGCATGCAGCAGAGCTGCCAAATAATGCCCAGATAATATACGCGTTAATTCGAATGCGTTTTGTAAACAAAGCAGCAATCCGTGGGCTATTAAGGACACTTCGCGATGCCTATCCATTTTCTATACCATGCCATTGTAACTACCATATCTCAGCGTTCGCATACAGTACCTAGAGTTGTGACCTTGAACGCTCCTTCATAAGTAGATAACTCCTACACGATAGAAAAGGCGTTCAAGAGAAAACGGTCTAAGTTTTACTGCAGTTAGTATGCAGCAGAGCTTTCAAATAGTACCCAATTAATATACACGTCAATTCGAACGCGTTTTGTACGCAAAGTATCAATCTGCGGGCTATATAAGGCACTTCGCGATATCTATACATGTTCTATACCATGCCAATGTAACTATCATATCTTAGCGTTCGCATAGAGCACCTAGAGTTGTGACCTTGACCGCTCCTTCATAAGTAGATAACTACTACACAATAGAAAAGACGTACAAGTGAAAATGGATTTAGTTTTACTGCAATTACCATGCAGCAGAGCTGCCAAATAATGCCCAGATAATATACGCGTTAATTCGAATGCGTTTTGTAAACAAAGCAGCAATCCGTGGGCTATTAAGGACACTTCGCGATGCCTATCCATTTTCTATACCATGCCATTGTAACTACCATATCTCAGCGTTCGCATACAGAACCTAGAGTTGTGACCTTGAACGCTCCTTCATAAGTAGATAACTCCTACACGATAGAAAAGGCGTTCAAGAGAAAACGGTCTAAGTTTTACTGCAATTACCATGCAGCAGAGCTGCCAAATAATGCCCAGATAATAAACGCGTTAATTCTAATGCGTTTTGTAAACAAAGCAGCAATCCGTGGGCTATTAAGGACACTTCGCGATGCCTATCCATGTTCTACACCATGTCAATGTTACTATCATATCTTAGGGTTCGCATAGAGCACGAAGAGCTGTGACCATGAACGCTCCTTCATTCGTAGATTACTGCTACACGATAGAAAAGACGTACAAGTGAAAATGGATTTAGTTTTACTGCAATTAGCATGCAGCAGAGCTGCCAAATAATGCTCAGATAATATACGCGATAATTCGAATGCGTTTTGTAAACAAAGCAGCAATCCGTGGGCTATTAAGGACACTTTGCGATGCCTATCCATTTTCTATACCATGCCATTGTTACTACCATATCTTAGCGTTCGCATACAGTACCAAGAGTTGTGACCTTGAACGCTCCCTCATAAGTAGATAACTCCTACACGATAGAAAAGGCGTTCAAGAGAAAACGGTCTAAGTTTTACTGCAATTAGTATGCAGCAGAGCTTTCAGAAAATGCCCAAATAATATACACGTTAATTCGAACGCGTTTTGTACGCAAAGTAGCAATCCGCGGGTAATATAAGGCACTTCACGATGTCTATCTATGTTCTATACCATGCCAATGTAACTATCATATCTTTGCGTTCGCATACAGCACCTAGAGTTGTGACCTTGAACGCTCCTTCATAAGTAGATAGCTCCTACACGATATAAGAGACGTTCAAGAGAAAGCGGTCTAAGTTTTACGGCAATTAGTATGCAGCAGAGCTTTCAAAATGTAACCAATTAATATACACGTCAATTCTAACGCGTTTAGTACGCAAAGTAGCAATCCGCGGGCTATATAAGGCACTTCGCGATGTCTATCCATGTTCTATACCATGCCAATGTAACTACCATATCTTAGCGTTCGCATAGAGCACCTAGAGTTGTGACCTTGAACACTCCTTCATAAGTAGATAACTCCTACACGATAGAAAAGACGTTCAAGAGAAAACGGTCTAAATTTTACTGCAATTAGTATGCAGCAGAGCTTTCAGAAAATGCCCAAATAATATACACGTTAATTCGAACCCCTTTTGTACGCAAAGTAGCAATCCGCGGGCAATATAAGGCATTTAGCGATGTCTATCTATGTTCTATACCATGCCAATGTAACTATCATATCTTAGCGTTCGCATAGAGCACCTAGAGTTGTGACCTTGACCGCTCCTTCATAAGTAGATAACTACTACACAATAGAAAAGACGTACAAGTGAAAATGGATTTAGTTTTACTGCAATTACCATGCAGCAGAGCTGCCAAATAATGCCCAGATAATATACGCGTTAATTCTAATGCGTTTTGTAAACAAAGCAGCAATCAGTGGGCTATTAAGGACACTTCGCGATGCCTATCCATGTTCTACACCATGTCAATGTTACTATCATAACTTAGGGTTCGCATAGAGCACAAAGAGCTGTGACCTTGAACGCTCCTTCATTCGTAGATTACTGCTACACGATAGAAAAGACGTACAAGTGAAAATGGATTTAGTTTTACTGCAATTAGCATGCAGCAGAGCTGCCAAATAATGCCCAGATAATATACGCGTTAATTCGAGTGCGTTTTGTAAACAAAGCAGCAATCCGTGGGCTATTAAGGACACTTCGCGATGCCTATCCATTTTCTATAAAACGCCATTGTAACTACCATATCTCAGCGTTCGCATACAGTACCTAGAGTTGTGACCTTGAACGCTCCTTCATAAGTAGATAACTCCTACACGATAGAAAAGGCGTTCAAGAGAAACCGGTCTAAGTTTTACTGCAATTAGTATGCAGCAGAGCTTTCAAAAAGTACCCAATTAATATACACGTCAATTCGAACGCGTTTTGTACGCAAAGTATCAATCCGCGGACTATATAAGGCACTTCGCGATGTCTATACATGTTCTATACCATGCCAATGTAACTATCATATCTTAGCGTTCGCATAGAGCACCTAGAGTTGTGACCTTGACCGCTCCTTCATAAGTAGATAACTACTACACAATAGAAAAGACGTACAAGTGAAAATGGATTTAGTTTTACTGCAATTACGATGCAGCAGAGCTGCCAAATAATGCCCAGATAATATACGCGTTAATTCTAATCCGTTTTGTAAACAAAGCAGCAATCCGTGGGCTATTAAGGACACTTCGCGATGTCTATCCATGTTCTATACTATGCCAATGTAACTATCATATCTTAGCATTCGCATAGAGCACCTAGAGTTGTGACCTTGAACGCTCCTTCATTCGTAGATTACTGCTACACGATAGAAAAGACGTACAAGTGAAAATGGATTTAGTTTTACTGCAATTAGCATGCAGCAGAGCTGCCAAATAATGCCCAGATAATAAACGCGTTAATTCTAATGCGTTTTGTAAACAAAGCAGCAATCCGTGGGCTATTAAGGACACTTCGCGATGCCTATCCATTTTCTATACCATGCCAATGTAACTATCATATCTTAGCGTTCGCATACAGTATCTAGAGTTGTGACCTTGAAGGCTCCTTCATATGTAGATAACTCCTACACGATAGAAAAGGCGTTCAAGAGAAAACGGTCTAAGTTTTACTGCAATTAGTATGCAGCAGAGCTTTCAGAAAATGCCCAAATAATATACACGTTAATTCGAACCCGTTTTGTACGCAAAGTAGCAATCCGCGGGCAATATAAGGCACTTAGCGATGTCTATCTATGTTCTATACCATGCCAATGTAACTATCATATCTTAGCGTTCGCATACAGCACCTAGAGTTGTGACCTTGAACGCTCCTTCATAAGTAGATAACTTCTACACGATATAAGAGACGCTCAAGAGAAAGCGGTCTAAGTTTTACTGCAATTAGTATGCAGCAGAGCTTTCAAAATGTACCCAATTAATATACACGTCAATTCGAACGCGTTTTGTACGCAAAGTAGCAATCCGCGGGCTATATAAGGCACTTCGCGATGTCTATCCATGTTCTATACCATGCCAATGTAACTACCATATCTTAGCTTTCGCATAGAGCACCTAGAGTTGTGACCTTGAACACTCCTTCATAAGTAGATAACTCCTACACGATAGAAAAGACGTTCAAGAGAAAACGGTCTAAATTTTACTGCAATTAGTATGCAGCAGAGCTTTCTGAAAATGCCCAAATAATATACACGTTAATTCGAACCCGTTTTGTACGCAAAGTAGCAATCCGCGGGCAATATAAGGCACTTAGCGATGTCTATCTATGTTCTATACCATGCCAATGTAACTATCATATCTTAGCGTTCGCATACAGCACCTAGAGTTGTGACTTTGAACGCTCCTTCATAAGTAGATAACTCCTACACGATAGAAAAGACGTTCAAGAGAAAACGGTCTAAGATTTACTGCAATTAGTATGCAGCAGAGCTTTCAGAAAATGCCCAATTAATATACACGTTAATTCGAACCCGTTTTGTACGCAAAGTAGCAATCCGCGGGCAATATAAGGCACTTAGCGATGTCTATCTATGTTCTATACCATGCCAATGTAACTATCATATCTTAGCGTTCGCATAGAGCTCCTAGAGTTGTGACCTTGAACGCTCCTTCATAAGTAGATATCTCCTACACGATATTAAAGACGTACAATAGAAAACGGACTAAGTTTAACTGCAATTAGCATGCAGCAGAGCTGCCAAATAATGCCCCGATAATATACGCGTTAATTCGAATGCGTTTTGTAAACAAAGCAGCAATCCGTGGGCTATTAATAAGGACACTTCGCGATGCCTATCCGTTTTCTATACCATGCCATTGTAACTACCATATCTTAGCGTTCTCATACAGTACCTAGAGTTGTGACCTTGAAGGCTCCTTCATAAGTAGATAACTCCTACACGATAGAAAAGGCGTTCAAGAGAAAACGGTCTAAGTTTTACTGCAATTAGTATGCAGCAGAGCTTTCAGAAAATGCCCAAATAATATACACGTCAATTCGAACGCGTTTTGTACGCAAAGTAGCAATCCGCGGGCTATATAAGGCACCACGCGCTGTCTATCCATGTTCTATACCATGCCAATGTAACTACCATATCTTAGCGTTCGCATAGAGCACCTAGAGTTGTGACCTTGAACACTCCTTCATTAGTAGAAAACTCCTACACGATAGAAAAGACGTTCAAGAGAAAATGGTCTAAATTTTATTGCAATTAGTATGCAGCAGAGCTTTCAGAAAATGCCCAAATAATATACACGTTAATTCGAACCCGTTTTGTACGCAAAGCAGCAATCCGCGGGCAATATTAGCGATGTCTATCTATGTTCTATACCATGCCAATGTAACTATCATATCTTAGCGTTCGCATAGAGCACCTAGAGTTGTGACCTTGACCGCTCCTTCATAAGTAGATAACTACTACACAATAGAAAAGACGTACAAGTGAAAATGGATATAGTTTTACTGCAATTACCATGCAGCAGAGCTGCCAAATAATGCCCAGATAATATACGCGTTAATTCTAATTCGTTTTGTAAACAAAGCAGCAATCCGTGGGCTATTAAGGACACTTCGCGATGTCTATCCATGTTATATACCATGCCAATGTAACTATCATATCTTAGCGTTCGCATAGAGGACCTAGAGTTGTGACCTTGAACGCTCCTTCATAAGTAGATAACTACTACACAATAGAAAAGACGTACAGGTGAAAATGGATTTAGTTTTACGGCAATTAGCATGTAGCAGAGCTGCCAAATAATGCCCAGATAATATACGTGTTAATTCTAATGCGTTTTGTAAACAAAGCAGCAATCCGTGGGCTATTAAGGACACTTTGCGATGCCTATCCATTTTCTATACCATGCCATTGTAACTACCATATCTTAGCGTATGCATACAGCACCTAGAGTTGTGACCTTGAACGCTCCTTCATAAGTAGATAACTCCTACACGATAGAAAAGACGTTCAAGAGAAAACGGTCTAAGTTTTACTGCAATTAGTATGCTGCAGAGCTTTCAGAAAATGCCCAAATAATATACACGTTAATTCAAACCCGTTTTGTACGCAAAGTAGCAATCCGCGGGCAATATAAGGCACTTAGCGATGTCTATCTATGTTCAATACCATGTCAATGTAACTATCATATCTTAGCGTTCGCATAGAGCACCTAGAGTTGTGACTTTGACCGCTCCTTCATAAGTAGATAACTACTACACAATAGAAAAGACGTACAAGTGAAAATGGATTTAGTGTTACTGCAATTACCATGCAGCAGAGCTGCCAAATAATGCCCAGATAAAATACGCGTTAATTCTAATGCGTTTTGTAAACAAAGCAGCAATCCGTGAGCTATTAAGGACACTTCGCGATGTCTATCCATGTTCTATACCCTGCCAATGTAACTATCAAATCTTAGCGTTCGCATAGAGCACCTAGAGTTGTGACCTTGAACGCTCCTTCATAAGTAGATAACTACTACACAAAAGAAAAGACGTACAAGTGAAAATGGATTTAGTTTTACGGCAATTAGCATGCAGCAGAGCTGCCAAATAATGCCCAGATAATATACGCGTTAATTCTAATGCGTTTTGTAAACAAAGCAGCAATCCGTGGGCTATTAAGGACACTTTGCGATGCCTATCCATTTTCTATACCATGACATTGTAACTACCATATCTTAGCGTTTGCATACAGTACCTAGAGTTGTGACCTTGAACGCTCCTTCATAAGTAGATAACTCCTACACGATAGAAAAGACGTTCAAGAGAAAACGGTCGAAGTTTTACTGCAATTAGTATGCAGCAGAGCTTTCAGAAAATGCCCATATAATATACACGTTAATTCGAACCCGTTTTGTACGCAAAGTAGCAATCCGCGGGCAATATTAGCGATGTCTATCTATGTTCTATACCATGCCAATGTAACTATCATATCTTAGAGTTCGCATACAGCACCTAGAGTTGTGACCTTGAACGCTCCTTCATAAGTAGATAACTCCTACACGATAGAAAAGACGTTCAAGAGAAAACGGTCGAAGTTTTACTGCAATTAGTATGCAGCAGAGCTTTCGAAAAGTACCCAATTAATATACACGTCAATTCGAACGCGTTTTGTACGCAAAGTATCAATCCGCGGGCTATATAAGGCACTTCGCGATGTCTATCCATGTTCTATACCATGCCAATGTAACTATCATATCTTAGCGTTCGCATAGAGCACCTAGAGTTGTGACCTTGACCGCTCCTTCATAAGTAGATAACTACTACACAATAGAAAAGACGTACAAGTGAAAATGGATTTAGTTTTACTGCAATTACCATGCAGCAGAGCTGCCAAATAATGCCCAGATAATATACGCGTTAATTCTAATGCGTTTTGTAAACAAAGCAGCAATCCGTGGGCAATTAAGGACACTTCGCGATGTCTATCCATGTTCTATACCCTGCCAATGTAACTATCATATCTTAGCGTTCGCATAGAGCACCTAGAGTTGTGACCTTGAACGCTCCTTCATAAGTAGATAACTACTACACAAAAGAAAAGACGTACAAGTGAAAATGGATTTAGTTTTACGGCAATTAGCATGCAGCAGAGCTGCCAAATAATGCCCAGATAATATACGCGTTAATTCTAATGCGTTTTGTAAACAAAGCAGCAATCCGTGGGCTATTAAGGACACTTCGCGATGTCTATCCATGTTCTATACCATGCCAATATAACTATCATATCTTAGCGTTCGCATAGAGCACCTAGAGTTGTGACCTTGAACGCTCCTTCATTCGTAGATTACTGCTACACGATAGAAAAGACGTACAAGTGAAAATGGATTTAGTTTTACTGCAATTAGCATGCCAAATAGTGCCCAGATAATATACGCGTTAATTCGAATGCGTTTTGTAAACAAAGCAGCAATCCGTGGGCTATTAAGGACACTTCGCGATGCCTATCCATTTTCTATACCATGCCATTGTAACTACCATATCTTAGCGTTCGCATACAGTACCTAGAGTTGTGACCTTGAACACTCCTTCATAAGTAGATAACTCCTACACGATAGAAAAGACGTTCAAGAGAAAACGGTCTAAGTTTTACTGCAATTAGTATCCAGCAGAGCTTTCAAAAAGTACCCAATTAAAATACACGTCAATTCGAACGCGTTTTGTACGCAAAGTATTAATCCGCGGGCTATATAAGGCACTTCGCGATGTCTATCCATGTTATATACCATGCCAATGTAACTATCATATCTTAGCGTTCGCATACAACACCTAGAGTTGTGACCTTGAACGCTCCTTCATAAGTAGATAACTCCTACACGATAGAAAAGACGTTCAAGAGAAAACGGTCTAAGTTTTACTGCAATTAGTGTGCAGCAGAGCTTTCGAAAAGTACCCAATTAATATACACGTCAATTCGAACGCGTTTTGTACGCAAAGTATCAATCCGCGGGCTATATAAGGCACTTCGCGATGTCTATCCATGTTCTATACCATGCCAATGTAACTATCATATCTTAGCGTTCGCATAGAGCACCTAGAGTTGTGACCTTGACCGCTCCTTCATAAGTAGATAACTACTACACAATAGAAAAGACGTACAAGTGAAAATGGATTTAGTTTTACTGCAATTACCATGCAGCAGAGCTGCCAGATAATGCCCAGATAATATACGCGTTAATTCTAATGCGTTTTGTAAACACAGCAGCAATCCGTGGGCTATTAAGGACACTTTGCGATGCCTATCCATTTTCTATAACATGCCATTGTAACTACCATATCTTAGCGTTTGCATACAGCACCTAGAGTTGTGACCTTGAACGTTCCTTCATATGTAGATAACTCCTACACGATAGAAAAGACGTTGAAGAGAAAACGGTTTAAGTTTTACTGCAATTAGTATGCAGCAGAGCTTTCAGTAAATGCCCAAATAATATACACGTTAATTCGAACACGTTTTATACGCAAAGTAGCAATCCGCGGGTAATATAAGGCACTTCACGATGTCTATCCATGTTCTATACCATGCCAATGTAACTATCATACCTTAGCGTTCGCATAGAGCACCTATAGTTGTGACCTTGACCGCTCCTCCATAAGTAGATAACTATTTCACAATAGAAAAGACGTACAAGTGAAAATGGATTTAGTTTTACTGTAATTACCATGCAGCAGAGCTGCCAAATAATGCCCAGATAATAAACGCGTTAATTCTAATGCGTTTTGTAAACAAAGCAGCAATCCCTGGGCTATTAAGGACACTTCGCGATGCCTATCCATGTTCTACACCATGTCAATGTTACTATCATATCTTAGGGTTCGCATAGAGCACAAAGAGCTGTGACCATGAACGCTCCTTCATTCGTAGATTACTGCTACACGATAGAAAAGACGTACAAGTGAAAATGGATTTAGTTTTACTGCAATTAGCATGCAGCAGAGCTGCCAAATAATGCTCAGATAATATACGCGATAATTCGAATGCGTTTTGTAAACAAAGCAGCAATCCGTGGGCTATTAAGGACACTTTGCGATGCCTATCCTTTTTCTATACCATGCCATTGTTACTACCATATCTTAGCGTTCGCATACAGTACCTAGAGTTGTGACCTTGAACGCTCCCTCATAAGTAGATAACTCCTACACGATAGAAAAGGCGTTCAAGAGAAAACGGTCTAAGTTTTACTGCAATTAGTATGCAGCAGAGCTTTCAGAAAATGCCCAAATAATATACACGTTAATTCGAACCCGTTTTGTACGCAAAGTAGCAGTCCGCGGGCAATATAAGGCACTTAGCGATGTCTATCTATGTTCTATACCATGCCAATGTAACTATCATATCTTAGCGTTCGCATACAGCACCTAGAGTTGTGACCTTGAACGCTCCTTCATAAGTAGATAACTCCTACACGATAGAAAAGGCGTTCAAGAGAAAGCGGTCTAAGTTTTACTGCAATTAGTATGCAGCAGAGCTTTCAAAATGTACCCAATTAATATACACGTCAATTCTAACGCGTTTAGTACACAAAGTAGCAATCCGCGGGCAATATAAGGCATTTAGCGATGTCTATCTATGTTCTATACCATGCCAATGTAACTATCATATCTTAGCGTTCGCATAGAGCACCTAAAGTTGTGACCTTGACCGCTCCTTCATAAGTAGATAACTACTACACAATAGAAAAGACGTACAAGTGAAAATGGATTTAGTTTTACTGCAATTACCATGCAGCAGAGCTGCCAAATAATGCCCAGATAATATACGCGTTAATTCTAATGCGTTTTGTAAACAAAGCAGCAATCAGTGGGCTATTAAGGACACTTCGCGATGCCTATCCATGTTCTACACCATGTCAATGTTACTATCATAACTTAGGGTTCGCATAGAGCACAAAGAGCTGTGACCTTGAACGCTCCTTCATTCGTAGATTACTGCTACACGATAGAAAAGACGTACAAGTGAAAATGGATTTAGTTTTATTGCAATTAGCATGCAGCAGAGCTGCCAAATAATGCCCAGATAATATACGCGTTAATTCGAGTGCGTTTTGTAAACAAAGCAGCAATCCGTGGGCTATTAAGGACACTTCGCGATGCCTATCCATTTTCTATACCATGCCATTGTAACTACCATATCTCAGCGTTCGCATACAGTACCTAGAGTTGTGACCTTGAACGCTCCTTCATAAGTAGATAACCCCTACACGATAGAAAAGGCGTTCAAGAGAAACCGGTCTAAGTTTTACTGCAATTAGTATGCAGCAGAGCTTTCAAAAAGTACCCAATTAATATACACGTCAATTCGAACGCGTTTTGTACGCAAAGTATCAATCCGCGGACTATATAAGGCACTTCGCGATGTCTATACATGTTCTATACCATGCCAATGTAACTATCATATCTTAGCGTTCGCATAGAGCACCTAGAGTTGTGACCTTGACCGCTCCTTCATAAGTAGATTACTGCTACACGATAGAAAAGACGTACAAGTGAAAATGGATTTAGTTTCACTGCAATTACCATGCAGCAGAGCTGCCAAATAGTGCCCAGATAATATACGCGTTAATTCTAATCCGTTTTGTAAACAAAGCAGCAATCCGTGGGCTATTAAGGACACTTCGCGATGTCTATCCATGTTCTATACCATGCCAATGTAACTATCATATCTTAGCATTCGCATAGAGCACCTAGAGTTGTGACCTTGAACGCTCCTTCATTCGTAAATTACTGCTACACGATAGAAAAGACGTACAAGTGAAAATGGATTTAGTTTCACTGCAATTACCATGCAGCAGAGCTGCCAAATAGTGCCCAGATAATATACGCGTTAATTCTAATCCGTTTTGTAAACAAAGCAGCAATCCGTGGGCTATTAAGGACACTTCGCGATGCCTATCCATGTTCTACACCATGTCAATGTTACTATCATATCTTAGGGTTCGCATAGAGCACAAAGAGCTGTGACCATGAACGCTCCTTCATTCGTAGATTACTGCTACACGATAGAAAAGACGTACAAGTGAAAATGGATTTAGTTTTACTGCAATTAGCATGCAGCAGAGCTGCCAAATAATGCCCAGATAATATACGCGATAATTCGAATGCGTTTTGTAAACAAAGCAGCAATCCGTGGGCTATTAAGGACACTTTGCGATGCCTATCCATTTTCTATACCATGCCATTGTTACTATCATATCTTAGCGTTCGCATACAGTACCTAGAGTTGTGACCTTGAACGCTCCTTCATAAGTAGATAACTCCTACACGATAGAAAAGGCGTTCAAGAGAAAGCGGTCTAAGTTTTACTGCAATTAGTATGCAGCAGAGCTTTCAGAAAATGCCCAAATAATATACACGTTAATTCGAACCCGTTTTGTACGCAAAGTAGCAATCCGCGGGCAATATAAGGCATTTAGCGATGTCTATCTATGTTCAATACCATGCCAATGTAACTATCATATCTTAGCGTTCGCATACAGCACCTAGAGTTGTGACCTTGAACGCTCCTTCATAAGTAGATAACTCCTACACGATAGAAAAGACGTTCAAGAGAAAACGGTCCAAGATTTACTGCAATTAGTATGCAGCAGAGCTTTCAGAAAATGCCCAAATAATATTCACGTTAATTCGAACACGTTTTGTACGCAAAGTAGCAATCCGCGGGCAATATAAGGCATTTAGCGATATCTATCTATGTTCTATACTATGCCAATGTAACTATCATATCTTAGCGTTCGCATAGAGCACCTAGAGTTGTGACCTTGACCGCTCCTTCATAAGTAGATAACTACTACACAATAGAAAAGACGTACAAGTGAAAATGGATTTAGTTTTACTGCAATTATCATGCAGCAGAGCTGCCAAATAATGCCCAGATAATATACGCGTTAATTCTAATGCGTTTTGTAAACAAAGCAGCAATCCGTGGGCTATTAAGGACACTTCGCGATGCCTATCCATGTTCTACACCATGTCAATGTTTCTATCATATCTTAGGGTTCGCATAGAGCACAAAGAGATGTGACCTTGAACGCTCCTTCATTCGTAGATTACTGCTACACGATAGAAAAGACGTTCAAGAGAAAACGGTCTAAATTTTATTGCAATTAGTATGCAGCAGAGCTTTCAGAAAATGCCCAAATAATATACACGTTAATTCGAACCCGTTTTGTACGCAAAGCAGCAATCCGCGGGCAATATTAGCGATGTCTATCTATGTTCTATACCATGCCAATGTAACTATCATATCTTAGCGTTCGCATAGAGCACCTAGAGTTGTGACCTTGACCGCTCCTTCATAAGTAGATAACTACTACACAATAGAAAAGACGTACAAGTGAAAATGGATTTAGTTTTACTGCAATTACCATGCAGCAGAGCTGCCAAATAATGCCCAGATAATATACGCGTTAATTCGAACCCGTTTTGTACGCAAAGCAGCAATCCGCGGGCAATATTAGCGATGTCTATCTATGTTCTATACCATGCCAATGTAACTATCATATCTTAGCGTTCGCATACAGCACCTAGAGTTGTGACCTTGAACGCTCCTTCATAAGTAGATAACTCCTTCACGATAGAAAATACGTTCAAGAGAAAACGGTCTAAATTTTACTGCAATTAGTATGCAGCAGAGCTTTCAGAAAATGCCCAAATAATATACACGTTAATTCGAACCCGTTTTGTACGCAAAGTAGCAATCCGTGGGCTATATAAGGCATTTAGCGATGTCTATCTATGTTCTATACCATGCCAATGTAACTGTCATATCTTAGCGTTCGCATACAGCACCTAGAGTTGTGACCTTGAACGCTCCTTCATAAGTAGATAACTCCTACACGATAGAAAAGACGTTCAAGAGAAAACGGTCTAAGATTTACTGCAATTAGTATGCAGCAGAGCTTTCAGAAAATGCCCAATTAATATACACGTTAATTCGAACCCGTTTTGTACGCAAAGTAGCAATCCGCTGGCAATATAAGGCACTTAGCGATGTCTATCTATGTTCTATACCATGCCAATGTAACTATCATATCTTAGCGTTCGCATAGAGCACCTAAAGTTGTGACCTTGAACGCTCCTTCATAAGTAGATAACTACTACACAATAGAAAAGACGTACAAGTGAAAATGGATTTAGTTTTACGGCAATTAGCATGCAGCAGAGCTGCCAAATAATGCCCAGATAATATACGCGTTAATTCTAATGCGTTTTGTAAACAAAGCAGCAATCCGTGGGCTATTAAGGACACTTTGCGATGCCTATCCATTTTCTATAACATGCCATTGTAACTACCATATCTTAGCGTTTGCATACAGCACCTAGAGTTGTGACCTTGAACGCTCCTTCATATGTAGATAACTCCTACACGATAGAAAAGACGTTGAAGAGAAAACGATCTAAGTTTTACTGCAATTAGTATGCAACAGAGCTTTCAGTAAATGCCCAAATAATATACACGTTAATTCGAACCCGTTTTGTACGCAAAGTAGCAATCCGCAGGCAATATAAGGCACTTAGCGATGTCTATCTATGTTCTATACCATGCCAATGTAACTATCATATCTTAGCGTTCGCATACAGCACCTAGAGTTGTGACCTTGAACGCTCCTTTATAAGTAGATAACTCCTACACGATAGAAAAGACGTTCAAGAGAAAGCGGTCTAAGTTTTACTGCAATTAGTATGCAGCAGAGCTATCAAAAAGTACCCAATTAATATACACGTCAATTCGAACGCGTTTTGTACGCAAAGTAGCAATCCGCGGGCTATATAAGGCACTTCGCGATGTCTATCCATGTTCTATACCATGCCAATGTAACCACCATATATTAGCTTTCGCATAGAGCACCTAGAGTTGTGACCTTGAACACTCCTTCATTAGTAGAAAACTCCTACACGATAGAAAAGACGTTCAAGAGAAAACGGTCTAAATTTTATTGCAATTAGTATGCAGCAGAGCTTTCAGAAAATGCCCAATTAATATACACGTTAATTCGAACCCGTTTTGTACGCAAAGCAGCAATCCGCGGGCAATATTAGCGATGTCTATCTATGTTCTATACCATGCCAATGTAACTATCATATCTTAGCGTTCGCATACAGCACCTAGAGTTGTGACCTTGAACGCTCCTTCATAAGTAGATAACTCCTACACGATATAAGAGACGTTCAAGAGAAAGCGGTCTAAGTTTTACTGCAATTAGTATGCAGCAGAGCTTTCAAAATGTACCCAATTAATATACACGTCAATTCTAACGCGTTTTGTACGCAAAGTAGCAATCCGCGGGCTATATAAGGCACTTCGCGATGTCTATCCATGTTCTATACCATGCCAATGTAACTACCATATCTTAGCGTTCGCATAGAGCACCTAGAGTTGTGACCTTGACCGCTCCTTCATAAGTAGATAACTACTACACAATAGAAAAGACGTACAAGTGAAAATGGATTTAGTTTTACTGCAATTACCATGCAGCAGAGCTGCCAAATAATGCCCAGATAATATACACGTTAATTCTAATCCGTTTTGTAAACAAAGCAGCAATCCGTGGGCTATTAAGGACACTTCGCGATGTCTATCCATGTTCTATACCATGCCAATGTAACTATCATATCTTAGCGTTCGCATAGAGCACCTAGAGTTGTGACCTTGAACGCTCCTTTATAAGTAGATAACTACAACACAATAGAAAAGACGTACAAGTGAAAATGGATTTAGTTTTACGGCAATTAGCATGCAGCAGAGCTGCCAAATAATGCCCAGATAATATACGCGTTAATTCTAATGCGTTTAATAAACAAAGCAGCAATCCGTGGGCTATTAAGGACACTTTGCGATGCCTATCCATTTTCTATAACATGCCATTGTAACTACCATATCTTAGCGTTTGCATACAGCACCTAGAGTTGTGACCTTGAACGCTCCTTCATATGTAGATAACTCCTACACGATAGAAAAGACGTTGAAGAGAAAACGGTCTAAGTTTTACTGCAATTAGTATGCAGCAGAGCTTTCAGTAAATGCCCAAATAATATACACGTTAATTCGAACGCGTTTTGTACGCAAAGTAGCAATCCGCGGGTAATATAAGGCACTTCACGATGTCTATCCATGTTCTATACCATGCCAATGTAACTATCATATCTTAGCGTTCGCATAGAGCACCTATAGTTGTGACCTTGACCGCTCCTTCATAAGTAGATAACTACTACACAATAGAAAAGACGTACAAGTGAAAATGGATTTAGTTTTCTGCAATTACCATGCAGCAGAGCTGCCAAATAATGCCCAGATAATAAACGCGTTAATTCTAATGCGTTTTGTAAACAAAGCAGCAATCCGTGGGCTATTAAGGACACTTCGCGATGCCTATCAATGTTCTACACCATGTCAATGTTACTATCATATCTTAGGGTTCGCATAGAGCACAAAGAGCTGTGACCATGAACGCTCCTTCATTCGTAGATTACTGCTACACGATAGAAAAGACGTACAAGTGAAAATGGATTTAGTTTTACTGCAATTAGCATGCAGCAGAGCTGCCAAATAATGCCCAGATAATATACGCGATAATTCGAATGCGTTTTGTAAACAAAGCAGCAATTCGTGGGCTATTAAAGACACTTTGCGATGCCTATCCATTTTCTATACCATGCCATTGTTACTACCATATCTTAGCGTTCGCATACAGTACCTAGAGTTGTGACCTTGAACGCTCCTTCATAAGTAGATAACTCCTACTCGATAGGAAAAGCGTTCAAGAGAAAACGGTCTAAGTTTTACTGCAATTAGTATGCAGCAGAGCTTTCAGAAAATGCCCAAATAATATACACGTTAATTCGAACCCGTTTTGTACGCAAAGTAGCAATCCGCGGGCAATATAAGGCACTTAGCGATGTCTATACCATGTTCTATACCATGCCAATGTAACTATCATATCTTAGCGTTAGCATACAGCACCTAGAGTTGTGACCTTGAACGCTCCTTCATAAGTAGATAACTTCTACACGATATAAGAGACGTTCAAGAGAAAGCGGTCTAACGCAATTTACTGCAATTAGTATGCAGCAGAGCTTTCAAAATGTACCCAATTAATATACACGTCAATTCGAACGCGTTTTGTACGCAAAGTAGCAATCCGCGGGCTATATAAGGCACTTCGCGATGTCTATCCATGTTCTATACCATGCCAATGTAACTACCATATCTTAGCGTTCGCATAGAGCACCTAGAGTTGTGACCTTGAACACTCCTTCATAAGTAGATAACTCCTACACGATAGAAAAGACGTTCAAGAGAAAACGGTCTAAGTTTTACTGCAATTAGTGTGCAGCAGAGCTTTCGAAAAGTACCCAATTAATATACACGTCAATTCGAACGCGTTTTGTACGCAAAGTATCAATCCGCGGGCTATATAAGGCACTTCGCGATGTCTATCCATGTTCTATACCATGCCAATGTAACTATCATATCTTAGCGTTCGCATAGAGCACCTAGAGTTGTGACCTTGACCGCTCCTTCATAAGTAGATAACTACTACACAATAGAAAAGACGTACAAGTGAAAATGGATTTAGTTTTACTGCAATTACCATGCAGCAGAGCTGCCAGATAATGCCCAGATAATATACGCGTTAATTCTAATGCGTTTTGTAAACACAGCAGCAATCCGTGGGCTATTAAGGACACTTTGCGATGCCTATCCATTTTCTATAACATGCCATTGTAACTACCATATCTTAGCGTTTGCATACAGCACCTAGAGTTGTGACCTTGAACGTTCCTTCATATGTAGATAACTCCTACACGATAGAAAAGACGTTGAAGAGAAAACGGTTTAAGTTTTACTGCAATTAGTATGCAGCAGAGCTTTCAGTAAATGCCCAAATAATATACACGTTAATTCGAACACGTTTTATACGCAAAGTAGCAATCCGCGGGTAATATAAGGCACTTCACGATGTCTATCCATGTTCTATACCATGCCAATGTAACTATCATACCTTAGCGTTCGCATAGAGCACCTATAGTTGTGACCTTGACCGCTCCTCCATAAGTAGATAACTATTTCACAATAGAAAAGACGTACAAGTGAAAATGGATTTAGTTTTACTGTAATTACCATGCAGCAGAGCTGCCAAATAATGCCCAGATAATAAACGCGTTAATTCTAATGCGTTTTGTAAACAAAGCAGCAATCCCTGGGCTATTAAGGACACTTCGCGATGCCTATCCATGTTCTACACCATGTCAATGTTACTATCATATCTTAGGGTTCGCATAGAGCACAAAGAGCTGTGACCATGAACGCTCCTTCATTCGTAGATTACTGCTACACGATAGAAAAGACATACAAGTGAAAATGGATTTAGTTTTACTGCAATTAGCATGCAGCAGAGCTGCCAAATAATGCTCAGATAATATACGCGATAATTCGAATGCGTTTTGTAAACAAAGCAGCAATCCGTGGGCTATTAAGGACACTTTGCGATGCCTATCCTTTTTCTATACCATGCCATTGTTACTACCATATCTTAGCGTTCGCATACAGTACCTAGAGTTGTGACCTTGAACGCTCCCTCATAAGTAGATAACTCCTACACGATAGAAAAGGCGTTCAAGAGAAAACGGTCTAAGTTTTACTGCAATTAGTATGCAGCAGAGCTTTCAGAAAATGCCCAAATAATATACACGTTAATTCGAACCCGTTTTGTACGCAAAGTAGCAGTCCGCGGGCAATATAAGGCACTTAGCGATGTCTATCTATGTTCTATACCATGCCAATGTAACTATCATATCTTAGCGTTCGCATACAGCACCTAGAGTTGTGACCTTGAACGCTCCTTCATAAGTAGATAACTCCTACACGATAGAAAAGGCGTTCAAGAGAAAGCGGTCTAAGTTTTACTGCAATTAGTATGCAGCAGAGCTTTCAAAATGTACCCAATTAATATACACGTCAATTCTAACGCGTTTAGTACACAAAGTAGCAATCCGCGGGCAATATAAGGCATTTAGCGATGTCTATCTATGTTCTATACCATGCCAATGTAACTATCATATCTTAGCGTTCGCATAGAGCACCTAAAGTTGTGACCTTGACCGCTCCTTCATAAGTAGATAACTACTACACAATAGAAAAGACGTACAAGTGAAAATGGATTTAGTTTTACTGCAATTACCATGCAGCAGAGCTGCCAAATAATGCCCAGATAATATACGCGTTAATTCTAATGCGTTTTGTAAACAAAGCAGCAATCAGTGGGCTATTAAGGACACTTCGCGATGCCTATCCATGTTCTACACCATGTCAATGTTACTATCATAACTTAGGGTTCGCATAGAGCACAAAGAGCTGTGACCTTGAACGCTCCTTCATTCGTAGATTACTGCTACACGATAGAAAAGACGTACAAGTGAAAATGGATTTAGTTTTATTGCAATTAGCATGCAGCAGAGCTGCCAAATAATGCCCAGATAATATACGCGTTAATTCGAGTGCGTTTTGTAAACAAAGCAGCAATCCGTGGGCTATTAAGGACACTTCGCGATGCCTATCCATTTTCTATACCATGCCATTGTAACTACCATATCTCAGCGTTCGCATACAGTACCTAGAGTTGTGACCTTGAACGCTCCTTCATAAGTAGATAACCCCTACACGATAGAAAAGGCGTTCAAGAGAAACCGGTCTAAGTTTTACTGCAATTAGTATGCAGCAGAGCTTTCAAAAAGTACCCAATTAATATACACGTCAATTCGAACGCGTTTTGTACGCAAAGTATCAATCCGCGGACTATATAAGGCACTTCGCGATGTCTATACATGTTCTATACCATGCCAATGTAACTATCATATCTTAGCGTTCGCATAGAGCACCTAGAGTTGTGACCTTGACCGCTCCTTCATAAGTAGATTACTGCTACACGATAGAAAAGACGTACAAGTGAAAATGGATTTAGTTTCACTGCAATTACCATGCAGCAGAGCTGCCAAATAGTGCCCAGATAATATACGCGTTAATTCTAATCCGTTTTGTAAACAAAGCAGCAATCCGTGGGCTATTAAGGACACTTCGCGATGTCTATCCATGTTCTATACCATGCCAATGTAACTATCATATCTTAGCATTCGCATAGAGCACCTAGAGTTGTGACCTTGAACGCTCCTTCATTCGTAAATTACTGCTACACGATAGAAAAGACGTACAAGTGAAAATGGATTTAGTTTCACTGCAATTACCATGCAGCAGAGCTGCCAAATAGTGCCCAGATAATATACGCGTTAATTCTAATCCGTTTTGTAAACAAAGCAGCAATCCGTGGGCTATTAAGGACACTTCGCGATGCCTATCCATGTTCTACACCATGTCAATGTTACTATCATATCTTAGGGTTCGCATAGAGCACAAAGAGCTGTGACCATGAACGCTCCTTCATTCGTAGATTACTGCTACACGATAGAAAAGACGTACAAGTGAAAATGGATTTAGTTTTACTGCAATTAGCATGCAGCAGAGCTGCCAAATAATGCCCAGATAATATACGCGATAATTCGAATGCGTTTTGTAAACAAAGCAGCAATCCGTGGGCTATTAAGGACACTTTGCGATGCCTATCCATTTTCTATACCATGCCATTGTTACTATCATATCTTAGCGTTCGCATACAGTACCTAGAGTTGTGACCTTGAACGCTCCTTCATAAGTAGATAACTCCTACACGATAGAAAAGGCGTTCAAGAGAAAGCGGTCTAAGTTTTACTGCAATTAGTATGCAGCAGAGCTTTCAGAAAATGCCCAAATAATATACACGTTAATTCGAACCCGTTTTGTACGCAAAGTAGCAATCCGCGGGCAATATAAGGCATTTAGCGATGTCTATCTATGTTCAATACCATGCCAATGTAACTATCATATCTTAGCGTTCGCATACAGCACCTAGAGTTGTGACCTTGAACGCTCCTTCATAAGTAGATAACTCCTACACGATAGAAAAGACGTTCAAGAGAAAACGGTCCAAGATTTACTGCAATTAGTATGCAGCAGAGCTTTCAGAAAATGCCCAAATAATATTCACGTTAATTCGAACACGTTTTGTACGCAAAGTAGCAATCCGCGGGCAATATAAGGCATTTAGCGATATCTATCTATGTTCTATACTATGCCAATGTAACTATCATATCTTAGCGTTCGCATAGAGCACCTAGAGTTGTGACCTTGACCGCTCCTTCATAAGTAGATAACTACTACACAATAGAAAAGACGTACAAGTGAAAATGGATTTAGTTTTACTGCAATTATCATGCAGCAGAGCTGCCAAATAATGCCCAGATAATATACGCGTTAATTCTAATGCGTTTTGTAAACAAAGCAGCAATCCGTGGGCTATTAAGGACACTTCGCGATGCCTATCCATGTTCTACACCATGTCAATGTTTCTATCATATCTTAGGGTTCGCATAGAGCACAAAGAGATGTGACCTTGAACGCTCCTTCATTCGTAGATTACTGCTACACGATAGAAAAGACGTTCAAGAGAAAACGGTCTAAATTTTATTGCAATTAGTATGCAGCAGAGCTTTCAGAAAATGCCCAAATAATATACACGTTAATTCGAACCCGTTTTGTACGCAAAGCAGCAATCCGCGGGCAATATTAGCGATGTCTATCTATGTTCTATACCATGCCAATGTAACTATCATATCTTAGCGTTCGCATAGAGCACCTAGAGTTGTGACCTTGACCGCTCCTTCATAAGTAGATAACTACTACACAATAGAAAAGACGTACAAGTGAAAATGGATTTAGTTTTACTGCAATTACCATGCAGCAGAGCTGCCAAATAATGCCCAGATAATATACGCGTTAATTCGAACCCGTTTTGTACGCAAAGCAGCAATCCGCGGGCAATATTAGCGATGTCTATCTATGTTCTATACCATGCCAATGTAACTATCATATCTTAGCGTTCGCATACAGCACCTAGAGTTGTGACCTTGAACGCTCCTTCATAAGTAGATAACTCCTTCACGATAGAAAATACGTTCAAGAGAAAACGGTCTAAATTTTACTGCAATTAGTATGCAGCAGAGCTTTCAGAAAATGCCCAAATAATATACACGTTAATTCGAACCCGTTTTGTACGCAAAGTAGCAATCCGTGGGCTATATAAGGCATTTAGCGATGTCTATCTATGTTCTATACCATGCCAATGTAACTATCATATCTTAGCGTTCGCATACAGCACCTAGAGTTGTGACCTTGAACGCTCCTTCATAAGTAGATAACTCCTACACGATAGAAAAGACGTTCAAGAGAAAACGGTCTAAGATTTACTGCAATTAGTATGCAGCAGAGCTTTCAGAAAATGCCCAATTAATATACACGTTAATTCGAACCCGTTTTGTACGCAAAGTAGCAATCCGCGGGCAATATAAGGCACTTAGCGATGTCTATCTATGTTCTATACCATGCCAATGTAACTATCATATCTTAGCGTTCGCATAGAGCACCTAAAGTTGTGACCTTGAACGCTCCTTCATAAGTAGATAACTACTACACAATAGAAAAGACGTACAAGTGAAAATGGATTTAGTTTTACGGCAATTAGCATGCAGCAGAGCTGCCAAATAATGCCCAGATAATATACGCGTTAATTCTAATGCGTTTTGTAAACAAAGCAGCAATCCGTGGGCTATTAAGGACACTTTGCGATGCCTATCCATTTTCTATAACATGCCATTGTAACTACCATATCTTAGCGTTTGCATACAGCACCTAGAGTTGTGACCTTGAACGCTCCTTCATATGTAGATAACTCCTACACGATAGAAAAGACGTTGAAGAGAAAACGATCTAAGTTTTACTGCAATTAGTATGCAACAGAGCTTTCAGTAAATGCCCAAATAATATACACGTTAATTCGAACCCGTTTTGTACGCAAAGTAGCAATCCGCAGGCAATATAAGGCACTTAGCGATGTCTATCTATGTTCTATACCATGCCAATGTAACTATCATATCTTAGCGTTCGCATACAGCACCTAGAGTTGTGACCTTGAACGCTCCTTTATAAGTAGATAACTCCTACACGATAGAAAAGACGTTCAAGAGAAAGCGGTCTAAGTTTTACTGCAATTAGTATGCAGCAGAGCTATCAAAAAGTACCCAATTAATATACACGTCAATTCGAACGCGTTTTGTACGCAAAGTAGCAATCCGCGGGCTATATAAGGCACTTCGCGATGTCTATCCATGTTCTATACCATGCCAATGTAACCACCATATATTAGCTTTCGCATAGAGCACCTAGAGTTGTGACCTTGAACACTCCTTCATTAGTAGAAAACTCCTACACGATAGAAAAGACGTTCAAGAGAAAACGGTCTAAATTTTATTGCAATTAGTATGCAGCAGAGCTTTCAGAAAATGCCCAATTAATATACACGTTAATTCGAACCCGTTTTGTACGCAAAGCAGCAATCCGCGGGCAATATTAGCGATGTCTATCTATGTTCTATACCATGCCAATGTAACTATCATATCTTAGCGTTCGCATACAGCACCTAGAGTTGTGACCTTGAACGCTCCTTCATAAGTAGATAACTCCTACACGATATAAGAGACGTTCAAGAGAAAGCGGTCTAAGTTTTACTGCAATTAGTATGCAGCAGAGCTTTCAAAATGTACCCAATTAATATACACGTCAATTCTAACGCGTTTTGTACGCAAAGTAGCAATCCGCGGGCTATATAAGGCACTTCGCGATGTCTATCCATGTTCTATACCATGCCAATGTAACTACCATATCTTAGCGTTCGCATAGAGCACCTAGAGTTGTGACCTTGACCGCTCCTTCATAAGTAGATAACTACTACACAATAGAAAAGACGTACAAGTGAAAATGGATTTAGTTTTACTGCAATTACCATGCAGCAGAGCTGCCAAATAATGCCCAGATAATATACACGTTAATTCTAATCCGTTTTGTAAACAAAGCAGCAATCCGTGGGCTATTAAGGACACTTCGCGATGTCTATCCATGTTCTATACCATGCCAATGTAACTATCATATCTTAGCGTTCGCATAGAGCACCTAGAGTTGTGACCTTGAACGCTCCTTTATAAGTAGATAACTACAACACAATAGAAAAGACGTACAAGTGAAAATGGATTTAGTTTTACGGCAATTAGCATGCAGCAGAGCTGCCAAATAATGCCCAGATAATATACGCGTTAATTCTAATGCGTTTAATAAACAAAGCAGCAATCCGTGGGCTATTAAGGACACTTTGCGATGCCTATCCATTTTCTATAACATGCCATTGTAACTACCATATCTTAGCGTTTGCATACAGCACCTAGAGTTGTGACCTTGAACGCTCCTTCATATGTAGATAACTCCTACACGATAGAAAAGACGTTGAAGAGAAAACGGTCTAAGTTTTACTGCAATTAGTATGCAGCAGAGCTTTCAGTAAATGCCCAAATAATATACACGTTAATTCGAACGCGTTTTGTACGCAAAGTAGCAATCCGCGGGTAATATAAGGCACTTCACGATGTCTATCCATGTTCTATACCATGCCAATGTAACTATCATATCTTAGCGTTCGCATAGAGCACCTATAGTTGTGACCTTGACCGCTCCTTCATAAGTAGATAACTACTACACAATAGAAAAGACGTACAAGTGAAAATGGATTTAGTTTTCTGCAATTACCATGCAGCAGAGCTGCCAAATAATGCCCAGATAATAAACGCGTTAATTCTAATGCGTTTTGTAAACAAAGCAGCAATCCGTGGGCTATTAAGGACACTTCGCGATGCCTATCAATGTTCTACACCATGTCAATGTTACTATCATATCTTAGGGTTCGCATAGAGCACAAAGAGCTGTGACCATGAACGCTCCTTCATTCGTAGATTACTGCTACACGATAGAAAAGACGTACAAGTGAAAATGGATTTAGTTTTACTGCAATTAGCATGCAGCAGAGCTGCCAAATAATGCCCAGATAATATACGCGATAATTCGAATGCGTTTTGTAAACAAAGCAGCAATTCGTGGGCTATTAAAGACACTTTGCGATGCCTATCCATTTTCTATACCATGCCATTGTTACTACCATATCTTAGCGTTCGCATACAGTACCTAGAGTTGTGACCTTGAACGCTCCTTCATAAGTAGATAACTCCTACTCGATAGGAAAGGCGTTCAAGAGAAAACGGTCTAAGTTTTACTGCAATTAGTATGCAGCAGAGCTTTCAGAAAATGCCCAAATAATATACACGTTAATTCGAACCCGTTTTGTACGCAAAGTAGCAATCCGCGGGCAATATAAGGCACTTAGCGATGTCTATACCATGTTCTATACCATGCCAATGTAACTATCATATCTTAGCGTTAGCATACAGCACCTAGAGTTGTGACCTTGAACGCTCCTTCATAAGTAGATAACTTCTACACGATATAAGAGACGTTCAAGAGAAAGCGGTCTAACGCAATTTACTGCAATTAGTATGCAGCAGAGCTTTCAAAATGTACCCAATTAATATACACGTCAATTCGAACGCGTTTTGTACGCAAAGTAGCAATCCGCGGGCTATATAAGGCACTTCGCGATGTCTATCCATGTTCTATACCATGCCAATGTAACTACCATATCTTAGCGTTCGCATAGAGCACCTAGAGTTGTGACCTTGAACACTCCTTCATAAGTAGATAACTCCTACACGATAGAAAAGGCGTTCAAGAAAAAACGGTCTAAGTTTTACTGCAATTAGTATGCAGCAGAGCTTTCAGAAAATGCCCAAATAATATACACGTTAATTCGAACCCGTTTTGTACGCAAAGTAGCAATCCGCGGGCAATATAAAGCACTTAGCGATGTCTATCTATGTTCTATACCATGCCAATGTAACTATCATATCTTAGCGTTCGCATACAGCACCTAGAGTTGTGACCTTGAACGCTCCTTCATAAGTAGATAACTCCTACACGACAGAAAAGACGTTCAAGAGAAAGCGGTCTAAGTTTTACTGCAATTAGTATGCAGCAGAGCTATCAAAAAGTACCCAATTAATATACACGTCAATTCGAACGCGTTTTGTACGCAAAGTAGCAATCCGCGGGCTATATAAGGCACTTCGCGATGTCTATCCATGTTCTATACCATGCCAATGTAACTACCATATATTAGCGTTCGTATAGAGCACCTAGAGTTGTGACCTTGAACACTCCTTCATTAGTAGAAAACTCCTACACGATAGAAAAGACGTTCAAGAGAAAACGGTCTAAATTTTATTGCAATTAGTATGCAGCAGAGCTTTCAGAAAATGCCCAATTAATATACACGTTAATTCGAACCCGTTTTGTACGCAAAGCAGCAATCCGCGGGCAATATTAGCGATGTCTATCTATGTTCTATACCATGCCAATGTAACTATCATATCTTAGCGTTCGCATACAGCACCTAGAGTTGTGACCTTGAACGCTCCTTCATAAGTAGATAACTCCTTCACGATAGAAAAGACGTTCAAGAGAAAACGGTCTAAGTTTTACTGCAATTCGTATGCAGCAGAGCTTTCGAAAAGTACCCAATTAATATACACGTCAATTCGAACGCGTTTTGTACGCAAAGTATCAATCCGCGGGCTAAATAAGGCACTTCGCGATGTCTATCCATGTTCTATACCATGCCAATGTAACTATCATATCTTAGCGTTCGCATAGAGCACCTAGAGTTGTGACCTTGACCGCTCCTTCATAAGTAGATAACTACTACACAATAGAAAAGACGTACAAGTGAAAATGGATTTAGTTTTACTGCAATTACCATGCAGCAGAGCTGCCAAATAATGCCCAGATAATATACGCGTTAATTCTAATGCGTTTTGTAAACAAAGCAGCAATCCGTGGGCTATTAAGGACACTTCGCGATGCCTATCCATGTTCTCACCATGTCAATGTTACTATCATAACTTAGGGTTCGCATAGAGCACAAAGAGCTGTGACCTTGAACGCTCCTTCATTCGTAGATTACTGCTACACGATAGAAAAGACGTACAAGTGAAAATGGATTTAGTTTTACTGCAATTAGCATGCAGCAGAGCTGCCAAATAATGCCCAGATAATATACGCGTTAATTCGAATGCGTTTTGTAAACAAAGCAGCAATCCGTGGGCTATTAAGGACACTTCGCGATGCCTATCCATTTTCTATACCATGCCATTGTAACTACCATATCTCAGCGTTCGCATACAGTACCTAGAGTTGTGACCTTGAACGCTCCTTCATAAGTAGATAACTCCTACACGATAGAAAAGGCGTTCAAGAGAAAACGGTCTAAGTTTTACTGCAGTTAGTATGCAGCAGAGCTTTCAAATAGTACCCAATTAATATACACGTCAATTCGAACGCGTTTTGTACGCAAAGTATCAATCTGCGGGCTATATAAGGCACTTCGCGATATCTATACATGTTCTATACCATGCCAATGTAACTATCATATCTTAGCGTTCGCATAGAGCACCTAGAGTTGTGACCTTGACCGCTCCTTCATAAGTAGATAACTACTACACAATAGAAAAGACGTACAAGTGAAAATGGATTTAGTTTTACTGCAATTACCATGCAGCAGAGCTGCCAAATAATGCCCAGATAATATACGCGTTAATTCGAATGCGTTTTGTAAACAAAGCAGCAATCCGTGGGCTATTAAGGACACTTCGCGATGCCTATCCATTTTCTATACCATGCCATTGTAACTACTATATCTCAGCGTTCGCATACAGAACCTAGAGTTGTGACCTTGAACGCTCCTTCATAAGTAGATAACTCCTACACGATAGAAAAGGCGTTCAAGAGAAAACGGTCTAAGTTTTACTGCAATTACCATGCAGCAGAGCTGCCAAATAATGCCCAGATAATAAACGCGTTAATTCTAATGCGTTTTGTAAACAAAGCAGCAATCCGTGGGCTATTAAGGACACTTCGCGATGCCTATCCATGTTCTACACCATGTCAATGTTTCTATCATATCTTAGGGTTCGCATAGAGCACAAAGAGATGTGACCTTGAACGCTCCTTCATTCGTAGATTACTGCTACACGATAGAAAAGACGTTCAAGAGAAAACGGTCTAAATTTTATTGCAATTAGTATGCAGCAGAGCTTTCAGAAAATGCCCAAATAATATACACGTTAATTCGAACCCGTTTTGTACGCAAAGCAGCAATCCGCGGGCAATATTAGCGATGTCTATCTATGTTCTATACCATGCCAATGTAACTATCATATCTTAGCGTTCGCATAGAGCACCTAGAGTTGTGACCTTGACCGCTCCTTCATAAGTAGATAACTACTACACAATAGAAAAGACGTACAAGTGAAAATGGATTTAGTTTTACTGCAATTACCATGCAGCAGAGCTGCCAAATAATGCCCAGATAATATACGCGTTAATTCGAACCCGTTTTGTACGCAAAGCAGCAATCCGCGGGCAATATTAGCGATGTCTATCTATGTTCTATACCATGCCAATGTAACTATCATATCTTAGCGTTCGCATACAGCACCTAGAGTTGTGACCTTGAACGCTCCTTCATAAATAGATAACTCCTACACGATATAAGAGACGTTCAAGAGAAAGCGGTCTAAGTTTTACTGCAATTAGTATGCAGCAGAGCTTTCAAAATGTAACCAATTAATATACACGTCAATTCTAACGCGTTTAGTACGCAAAGTAGCAATCCGCGGGCTATATAAGGCACTTCGCGATGTCTATCCATGTTCTATACCATGCCAATGTAACTACCATATCTTAGCGTTCGCATAGAGCACCTAGAGTTGTGACCTTGAACACTCCTTCATAAGTAGATAACTCCTACACGATAGAAAAGACGTTCAAGAGAAAACGGTCTAAATTTTACTGCAATTAGTATGCAGCAGAGCTTTCAGAAAATGCCCAAATAATATACACGTTAATTCGAACCCCTTTTGTACGCAAAGTAGCAATCCGCGGGCAATATAAGGCATTTAGCGATGTCTATCTATGTTCTATACCATGCCAATGTAACAATCATATCTTAGCGTTCGCATAGAGCACCTAGAGTTGTGACCTTGACCGCTCCTTCATAAGTAGATAACTACTACACAATAGAAAAGACGTACAAGTGAAAATGGATTTAGTTTTACTGCAATTACCATGCAGCAGAGCTGCCAAATAATGCCCAGATAATATACGCGTTAATTCTAATGCGTTTTGTAAACAAAGCAGCAATCAGTGGGCTATTAAGGACACTTCGCGATGCCTATCCATGTTCTACACCATGTCAATGTTACTATCATAACTTAGGGTTCGCATAGAGCACAAAGAGCTGTGACCTTGAACGCTCCTTCATTCGTAGATTACTGCTACACGATAGAAAAGACGTACAAGTGAAAATGGATTTAGTTTTACTGCAATTAGCATGCAGCAGAGCTGCCAAATAATGCCCAGATAATATACGCGATAATTCGAATGCGTTTTGTAAACAAAGCAGCAATCCGTGGGCTATTAAAGACACTTTGCGATGCCTATCCATTTTCTATACCATGCCATTGTTACTATCATATCTTAGCGTTCGCATACAGTACCTAGAGTTGTGACCTTGAACGCTCCTTCATAAGTAGATAACTCCTACACGATAGAAAAGGCGTTCAAGAGAAAGCGGTCTAAGTTTTACTGCAATTAGTATGCAGCAGAGCTTTCAGAAAATGCCCAAATAATATACACGTTAATTCGAACCCGTTTTGTACGCAAAGTAGCAATCCGCGGGCAATATAAGGCATTTAGCGATGTCTATCTATGTTCAATACCATGCCAATGTAACTATCATATCTTAGCGTTCGCATACAGCACCTAGAGTTGTGACCTTGAACGCTCCTTCATAAGTAGATAACTCCTACACGATAGAAAAGACGTTCAAGAGAAAACGGTCCAAGATTTACTGCAATTAGTATGCAGCAGAGCTTTCAGAAAATGCCCAAATAATATTCACGTTAATTCGAACACGTTTTGTACGCAAAGTAGCAATCCGCGGGCAATATAAGGCATTTAGCGATATCTATCTATGTTCTATACTATGCCAATGTAACTATCATATCTTAGCGTTCGCATAGAGCACCTAGAGTTGTGACCTTGACCGCTCCTTCATAAGTAGATAACTACTACACAATAGAAAAGACGTACAAGTGAAAATGGATTTAGTTTTACTGCAATTATCATGCAGCAGAGCTGCCAAATAATGCCCAGATAATATACGCGTTAATTCTAATGCGTTTTGTAAACAAAGCAGCAATCCGTGGGCTATTAAGGACACTTCGCGATGCCTATCCATGTTCTACACCATGTCAATGTTTCTATCATATCTTAGGGTTCGCATAGAGCACAAAGAGATGTGACCTTGAACGCTCCTTCATTCGTAGATTACTGCTACACGATAGAAAAGACGTTCAAGAGAAAACGGTCTAAATTTTATTGCAATTAGTATGCAGCAGAGCTTTCAGAAAATGCCCAAATAATATACACGTTAATTCGAACCCGTTTTGTACGCAAAGCAGCAATCCGCGGGCAATATTAGCGATGTCTATCTATGTTCTATACCATGCCAATGTAACTATCATATCTTAGCGTTCGCATAGAGCACCTAGAGTTGTGACCTTGACCGCTCCTTCATAAGTAGATAACTACTACACAATAGAAAAGACGTACAAGTGAAAATGGATTTAGTTTTACTGCAATTACCATGCAGCAGAGCTGCCAAATAATGCCCAGATAATATACGCGTTAATTCGAACCCGTTTTGTACGCAAAGCAGCAATCCGCGGGCAATATTAGCGATGTCTATCTATGTTCTATACCATGCCAATGTAACTATCATATCTTAGCGTTCGCATACAGCACCTAGAGTTGTGACCTTGAACGCTCCTTCATAAGTAGATAACTCCTTCACGATAGAAAATACGTTCAAGAGAAAACGGTCTAAATTTTACTGCAATTAGTATGCAGCAGAGCTTTCAGAAAATGCCCAAATAATATACACGTTAATTCGAACCCGTTTTGTACGCAAAGTAGCAATCCGTGGGCTATATAAGGCATTTAGCGATGTCTATCTATGTTCTATACCATGCCAATGTAACTATCATATCTTAGCGTTCGCATACAGCACCTAGAGTTGTGACCTTGAACGCTCCTTCATAAGTAGATAACTCCTACACGATAGAAAAGACGTTCAAGAGAAAACGGTCTAAGATTTACTGCAATTAGTATGCAGCAGAGCTTTCAGAAAATGCCCAATTAATATACACGTTAATTCGAACCCGTTTTGTACGCAAAGTAGCAATCCGCGGGCAATATAAGGCACTTAGCGATGTCTATCTATGTTCTATACCATGCCAATGTAACTATCATATCTTAGCGTTCGCATAGAGCACCTAAAGTTGTGACCTTGAACGCTCCTTCATAAGTAGATAACTACTACACAATAGAAAAGACGTACAAGTGAAAATGGATTTAGTTTTACGGCAATTAGCATGCAGCAGAGCTGCCAAATAATGCCCAGATAATATACGCGTTAATTCTAATGCGTTTTGTAAACAAAGCAGCAATCCGTGGGCTATTAAGGACACTTTGCGATGCCTATCCATTTTCTATAACATGCCATTGTAACTACCATATCTTAGCGTTTGCATACAGCACCTAGAGTTGTGACCTTGAACGCTCCTTCATATGTAGATAACTCCTACACGATAGAAAAGACGTTGAAGAGAAAACGATCTAAGTTTTACTGCAATTAGTATGCAACAGAGCTTTCAGTAAATGCCCAAATAATATACACGTTAATTCGAACCCGTTTTGTACGCAAAGTAGCAATCCGCAGGCAATATAAGGCACTTAGCGATGTCTATCTATGTTCTATACCATGCCAATGTAACTATCATATCTTAGCGTTCGCATACAGCACCTAGAGTTGTGACCTTGAACGCTCCTTTATAAGTAGATAACTCCTACACGATAGAAAAGACGTTCAAGAGAAAGCGGTCTAAGTTTTACTGCAATTAGTATGCAGCAGAGCTATCAAAAAGTACCCAATTAATATACACGTCAATTCGAACGCGTTTTGTACGCAAAGTAGCAATCCGCGGGCTATATAAGGCACTTCGCGATGTCTATCCATGTTCTATACCATGCCAATGTAACCACCATATATTAGCTTTCGCATAGAGCACCTAGAGTTGTGACCTTGAACACTCCTTCATTAGTAGAAAACTCCTACACGATAGAAAAGACGTTCAAGAGAAAACGGTCTAAATTTTATTGCAATTAGTATGCAGCAGAGCTTTCAGAAAATGCCCAATTAATATACACGTTAATTCGAACCCGTTTTGTACGCAAAGCAGCAATCCGCGGGCAATATTAGCGATGTCTATCTATGTTCTATACCATGCCAATGTAACTATCATATCTTAGCGTTCGCATACAGCACCTAGAGTTGTGACCTTGAACGCTCCTTCATAAGTAGATAACTCCTACACGATATAAGAGACGTTCAAGAGAAAGCGGTCTAAGTTTTACTGCAATTAGTATGCAGCAGAGCTTTCAAAATGTACCCAATTAATATACACGTCAATTCTAACGCGTTTTGTACGCAAAGTAGCAATCCGCGGGCTATATAAGGCACTTCGCGATGTCTATCCATGTTCTATACCATGCCAATGTAACTACCATATCTTAGCGTTCGCATAGAGCACCTAGAGTTGTGACCTTGACCGCTCCTTCATAAGTAGATAACTACTACACAATAGAAAAGACGTACAAGTGAAAATGGATTTAGTTTTACTGCAATTACCATGCAGCAGAGCTGCCAAATAATGCCCAGATAATATACACGTTAATTCTAATCCGTTTTGTAAACAAAGCAGCAATCCGTGGGCTATTAAGGACACTTCGCGATGTCTATCCATGTTCTATACCATGCCAATGTAACTATCATATCTTAGCGTTCGCATAGAGCACCTAGAGTTGTGACCTTGAACGCTCCTTGATAAGTAGATAACTACAACACAATAGAAAAGACGTACAAGTGAAAATGGATTTAGTTTTACGGCAATTAGCATGCAGCAGAGCTGCCAAATAATGCCCAGATAATATACGCGTTAATTCTAATGCGTTTAATAAACAAAGCAGCAATCCGTGGGCTATTAAGGACACTTTGCGATGCCTATCCATTTTCTATAACATGCCATTGTAACTACCATATCTTAGCGTTTGCATACAGCACCTAGAGTTGTGACCTTGAACGCTCCTTCATATGTAGATAACTCCTACACGATAGAAAAGACGTTGAAGAGAAAACGGTCTAAGTTTTACTGCAATTAGTATGCAGCAGAGCTTTCAGTAAATGCCCAAATAATATACACGTTAATTCGAACGCGTTTTGTACGCAAAGTAGCAATCCGCGGGTAATATAAGGCACTTCACGATGTCTATCCATGTTCTATACCATGCCAATGTAACTATCATATCTTAGCGTTCGCATAGAGCACCTATAGTTGTGACCTTGACCGCTCCTTCATAAGTAGATAACTACTACACAATAGAAAAGACGTACAAGTGAAAATGGATTTAGTTTTCTGCAATTACCATGCAGCAGAGCTGCCAAATAATGCCCAGATAATAAACGCGTTAATTCTAATGCGTTTTGTAAACAAAGCAGCAATCCGTGGGCTATTAAGGACACTTCGCGATGCCTATCAATGTTCTACACCATGTCAATGTTACTATCATATCTTAGGGTTCGCATAGAGCACAAAGAGCTGTGACCATGAACGCTCCTTCATTCGTAGATTACTGCTACACGATAGAAAAGACGTACAAGTGAAAATGGATTTAGTTTTACTGCAATTAGCATGCAGCAGAGCTGCCAAATAATGCCCAGATAATATACGCGATAATTCGAATGCGTTTTGTAAACAAAGCAGCAATTCGTGGGCTATTAAAGACACTTTGCGATGCCTATCCATTTTCTATACCATGCCATTGTTACTACCATATCTTAGCGTTCGCATACAGTACCTAGAGTTGTGACCTTGAACGCTCCTTCATAAGTAGATAACTCCTACTCGATAGGAAAGGCGTTCAAGAGAAAACGGTCTAAGTTTTACTGCAATTAGTATGCAGCAGAGCTTTCAGAAAATGCCCAAATAATATACACGTTAATTCGAACCCGTTTTGTACGCAAAGTAGCAATCCGCGGGCAATATAAGGCACTTAGCGATGTCTATACCATGTTCTATACCATGCCAATGTAACTATCATATCTTAGCGTTAGCATACAGCACCTAGAGTTGTGACCTTGAACGCTCCTTCATAAGTAGATAACTTCTACACGATATAAGAGACGTTCAAGAGAAAGCGGTCTAACGCAATTTACTGCAATTAGTATGCAGCAGAGCTTTCAAAATGTACCCAATTAATATACACGTCAATTCGAACGCGTTTTGTACGCAAAGTAGCAATCCGCGGGCTATATAAGGCACTTCGCGATGTCTATCCATGTTCTATACCATGCCAATGTAACTACCATATCTTAGCGTTCGCATAGAGCACCTAGAGTTGTGACCTTGAACACTCCTTCATAAGTAGATAACTCCTACACGATAGAAAAGGCGTTCAAGAAAAAACGGTCTAAGTTTTACTGCAATTAGTATGCAGCAGAGCTTTCAGAAAATGCCCAAATAATATACACGTTAATTCGAACCCGTTTTGTACGCAAAGTAGCAATCCGCGGGCAATATAAAGCACTTAGCGATGTCTATCTATGTTCTATACCATGCCAATGTAACTATCATATCTTAGCGTTCGCATACAGCACCTAGAGTTGTGACCTTGAACGCTCCTTCATAAGTAGATAACTCCTACACGACAGAAAAGACGTTCAAGAGAAAGCGGTCTAAGTTTTACTGCAATTAGTATGCAGCAGAGCTATCAAAAAGTACCCAATTAATATACACGTCAATTCGAACGCGTTTTGTACGCAAAGTAGCAATCCGCGGGCTATATAAGGCACTTCGCGATGTCTATCCATGTTCTATACCATGCCAATGTAACTACCATATATTAGCGTTCGTATAGAGCACCTAGAGTTGTGACCTTGAACACTCCTTCATTAGTAGAAAACTCCTACACGATAGAAAAGACGTTCAAGAGAAAACGGTCTAAATTTTATTGCAATTAGTATGCAGCAGAGCTTTCAGAAAATGCCCAATTAATATACACGTTAATTCGAACCCGTTTTGTACGCAAAGCAGCAATCCGCGGGCAATATTAGCGATGTCTATCTATGTTCTATACCATGCCAATGTAACTATCATATCTTAGCGTTCGCATACAGCACCTAGAGTTGTGACCTTGAACGCTCCTTCATAAGTAGATAACTCCTTCACGATAGAAAAGACGTTCAAGAGAAAACGGTCTAAGTTTTACTGCAATTCGTATGCAGCAGAGCTTTCGAAAAGTACCCAATTAATATACACGTCAATTCGAACGCGTTTTGTACGCAAAGTATCAATCCGCGGGCTAAATAAGGCACTTCGCGATGTCTATCCATGTTCTATACCATGCCAATGTAACTATCATATCTTAGCGTTCGCATAGAGCACCTAGAGTTGTGACCTTGACCGCTCCTTCATAAGTAGATAACTACTACACAATAGAAAAGACGTACAAGTGAAAATGGATTTAGTTTTACTGCAATTACCATGCAGCAGAGCTGCCAAATAATGCCCAGATAATATACGCGTTAATTCTAATGCGTTTTGTAAACAAAGCAGCAATCCGTGGGCTATTAAGGACACTTCGCGATGCCTATCCATGTTCTCACCATGTCAATGTTACTATCATAACTTAGGGTTCGCATAGAGCACAAAGAGCTGTGACCTTGAACGCTCCTTCATTCGTAGATTACTGCTACACGATAGAAAAGACGTACAAGTGAAAATGGATTTAGTTTTACTGCAATTAGCATGCAGCAGAGCTGCCAAATAATGCCCAGATAATATACGCGTTAATTCGAATGCGTTTTGTAAACAAAGCAGCAATCCGTGGGCTATTAAGGACACTTCGCGATGCCTATCCATTTTCTATACCATGCCATTGTAACTACCATATCTCAGCGTTCGCATACAGTACCTAGAGTTGTGACCTTGAACGCTCCTTCATAAGTAGATAACTCCTACACGATAGAAAAGGCGTTCAAGAGAAAACGGTCTAAGTTTTACTGCAGTTAGTATGCAGCAGAGCTTTCAAATAGTACCCAATTAATATACACGTCAATTCGAACGCGTTTTGTACGCAAAGTATCAATCTGCGGGCTATATAAGGCACTTCGCGATATCTATACATGTTCTATACCATGCCAATGTAACTATCATATCTTAGCGTTCGCATAGAGCACCTAGAGTTGTGACCTTGACCGCTCCTTCATAAGTAGATAACTACTACACAATAGAAAAGACGTACAAGTGAAAATGGATTTAGTTTTACTGCAATTACCATGCAGCAGAGCTGCCAAATAATGCCCAGATAATATACGCGTTAATTCGAATGCGTTTTGTAAACAAAGCAGCAATCCGTGGGCTATTAAGGACACTTCGCGATGCCTATCCATTTTCTATACCATGCCATTGTAACTACTATATCTCAGCGTTCGCATACAGAACCTAGAGTTGTGACCTTGAACGCTCCTTCATAAGTAGATAACTCCTACACGATAGAAAAGGCGTTCAAGAGAAAACGGTCTAAGTTTTACTGCAATTACCATGCAGCAGAGCTGCCAAATAATGCCCAGATAATAAACGCGTTAATTCTAATGCGTTTTGTAAACAAAGCAGCAATCCGTGGGCTATTAAGGACACTTCGCGATGCCTATCCATGTTCTACACCATGTCAATGTTTCTATCATATCTTAGGGTTCGCATAGAGCACAAAGAGATGTGACCTTGAACGCTCCTTCATTCGTAGATTACTGCTACACGATAGAAAAGACGTTCAAGAGAAAACGGTCTAAATTTTATTGCAATTAGTATGCAGCAGAGCTTTCAGAAAATGCCCAAATAATATACACGTTAATTCGAACCCGTTTTGTACGCAAAGCAGCAATCCGCGGGCAATATTAGCGATGTCTATCTATGTTCTATACCATGCCAATGTAACTATCATATCTTAGCGTTCGCATAGAGCACCTAGAGTTGTGACCTTGACCGCTCCTTCATAAGTAGATAACTACTACACAATAGAAAAGACGTACAAGTGAAAATGGATTTAGTTTTACTGCAATTACCATGCAGCAGAGCTGCCAAATAATGCCCAGATAATATACGCGTTAATTCGAACCCGTTTTGTACGCAAAGCAGCAATCCGCGGGCAATATTAGCGATGTCTATCTATGTTCTATACCATGCCAATGTAACTATCATATCTTAGCGTTCGCATACAGCACCTAGAGTTGTGACCTTGAACGCTCCTTCATAAGTAGATAACTCCTACACGATATAAGAGACGTTCAAGAGAAAGCGGTCTAAGTTTTACTGCAATTAGTATGCAGCAGAGCTTTCAAAATGTAACCAATTAATATACACGTCAATTCTAACGCGTTTAGTACGCAAAGTAGCAATCCGCGGGCTATATAAGGCACTTCGCGATGTCTATCCATGTTCTATACCATGCCAATGTAACTACCATATCTTAGCGTTCGCATAGAGCACCTAGAGTTGTGACCTTGAACACTCCTTCATAAGTAGATAACTCCTACACGATAGAAAAGACGTTCAAGAGAAAACGGTCTAAATTTTACTGCAATTAGTATGCAGCAGAGCTTTCAGAAAATGCCCAAATAATATACACGTTAATTCGAACCCCTTTTGTACGCAAAGTAGCAATCCGCGGGCAATATAAGGCATTTAGCGATGTCTATCTATGTTCTATACCATGCCAATGTAACAATCATATCTTAGCGTTCGCATAGAGCACCTAGAGTTGTGACCTTGACCGCTCCTTCATAAGTAGATAACTACTACACAATAGAAAAGACGTACAAGTGAAAATGGATTTAGTTTTACTGCAATTACCATGCAGCAGAGCTGCCAAATAATGCCCAGATAATATACGCGTTAATTCTAATGCGTTTTGTAAACAAAGCAGCAATCAGTGGGCTATTAAGGACACTTCGCGATGCCTATCCATGTTCTACACCATGTCAATGTTACTATCATAACTTAGGGTTCGCATAGAGCACAAAGAGCTGTGACCTTGAACGCTCCTTCATTCGTAGATTACTGCTACACGATAGAAAAGACGTACAAGTGAAAATGGATTTAGTTTTACTGCAATTAGCATGCAGCAGAGCTGCCAAATAATGCCCAGATAATATACGCGATAATTCGAATGCGTTTTGTAAACAAAGCAGCAATCCGTGGGCTATTAAAGACACTTTGCGATGCCTATCCATTTTCTATACCATGCCATTGTTACTATCATATCTTAGCGTTCGCATACAGTACCTAGAGTTGTGACCTTGAACGCTCCTTCATAAGTAGATAACTCCTACACGATAGAAAAGGCGTTCAAGAGAAAGCGGTCTAAGTTTTACTGCAATTAGTATGCAGCAGAGCTTTCAGAAAATGCCCAAATAATATACACGTTAATTCGAACCCGTTTTGTACGCAAAGTAGCAATCCGCGGGCAATATAAGGCATTTAGCGATGTCTATCTATGTTCAATACCATGCCAATGTAACTATCATATCTTAGCGTTCGCATACAGCACCTAGAGTTGTGACCTTGAACGCTCCTTCATAAGTAGATAACTCCTACACGATAGAAAAGACGTTCAAGAGAAAACGGTCCAAGATTTACTGCAATTAGTATGCAGCAGAGCTTTCAGAAAATGCCCAAATAATATTCACGTTAATTCGAACACGTTTTGTACGCAAAGTAGCAATCCGCGGGCAATATAAGGCATTTAGCGATATCTATCTATGTTCTATACTATGCCAATGTAACTATCATATCTTAGCGTTCGCATAGAGCACCTAGAGTTGTGACCTTGACCGCTCCTTCATAAGTAGATAACTACTACACAATAGAAAAGACGTACAAGTGAAAATGGATTTAGTTTTACTGCAATTATCATGCAGCAGAGCTGCCAAATAATGCCCAGATAATATACGCGTTAATTCTAATGCGTTTTGTAAACAAAGCAGCAATCCGTGGGCTATTAAGGACACTTCGCGATGCCTATCCATGTTCTACACCATGTCAATGTTTCTATCATATCTTAGGGTTCGCATAGAGCACAAAGAGATGTGACCTTGAACGCTCCTTCATTCGTAGATTACTGCTACACGATAGAAAAGACGTTCAAGAGAAAACGGTCTAAATTTTATTGCAATTAGTATGCAGCAGAGCTTTCAGAAAATGCCCAAATAATATACACGTTAATTCGAACCCGTTTTGTACGCAAAGCAGCAATCCGCGGGCAATATTAGCGATGTCTATCTATGTTCTATACCATGCCAATGTAACTATCATATCTTAGCGTTCGCATAGAGCACCTAGAGTTGTGACCTTGACCGCTCCTTCATAAGTAGATAACTACTACACAATAGAAAAGACGTACAAGTGAAAATGGATTTAGTTTTACTGCAATTACCATGCAGCAGAGCTGCCAAATAATGCCCAGATAATATACGCGTTAATTCGAACCCGTTTTGTACGCAAAGCAGCAATCCGCGGGCAATATTAGCGATGTCTATCTATGTTCTATACCATGCCAATGTAACTATCATATCTTAGCGTTCGCATACAGCACCTAGAGTTGTGACCTTGAACGCTCCTTCATAAGTAGATAACTCCTTCACGATAGAAAATACGTTCAAGAGAAAACGGTCTAAATTTTACTGCAATTAGTATGCAGCAGAGCTTTCAGAAAATGCCCAAATAATATACACGTTAATTCGAACCCGTTTTGTACGCAAAGTAGCAATCCGTGGGCTATATAAGGCATTTAGCGATGTCTATCTATGTTCTATACCATGCCAATGTAACTATCATATCTTAGCGTTCGCATACAGCACCTAGAGTTGTGACCTTGAACGCTCCTTCATAAGTAGATAACTCCTACACGATAGAAAAGACGTTCAAGAGAAAACGGTCTAAGATTTACTGCAATTAGTATGCAGCAGAGCTTTCAGAAAATGCCCAATTAATATACACGTTAATTCGAACCCGTTTTGTACGCAAAGTAGCAATCCGCGGGCAATATAAGGCACTTAGCGATGTCTATCTATGTTCTATACCATGCCAATGTAACTATCATATCTTAGCGTTCGCATAGAGCACCTAAAGTTGTGACCTTGAACGCTCCTTCATAAGTAGATAACTACTACACAATAGAAAAGACGTACAAGTGAAAATGGATTTAGTTTTACGGCAATTAGCATGCAGCAGAGCTGCCAAATAATGCCCAGATAATATACGCGTTAATTCTAATGCGTTTTGTAAACAAAGCAGCAATCCGTGGGCTATTAAGGACACTTTGCGATGCCTATCCATTTTCTATAACATGCCATTGTAACTACCATATCTTAGCGTTTGCATACAGCACCTAGAGTTGTGACCTTGAACGCTCCTTCATATGTAGATAACTCCTACACGATAGAAAAGACGTTGAAGAGAAAACGATCTAAGTTTTACTGCAATTAGTATGCAACAGAGCTTTCAGTAAATGCCCAAATAATATACACGTTAATTCGAACCCGTTTTGTACGCAAAGTAGCAATCCGCAGGCAATATAAGGCACTTAGCGATGTCTATCTATGTTCTATACCATGCCAATGTAACTATCATATCTTAGCGTTCGCATACAGCACCTAGAGTTGTGACCTTGAACGCTCCTTTATAAGTAGATAACTCCTACACGATAGAAAAGACGTTCAAGAGAAAGCGGTCTAAGTTTTACTGCAATTAGTATGCAGCAGAGCTATCAAAAAGTACCCAATTAATATACACGTCAATTCGAACGCGTTTTGTACGCAAAGTAGCAATCCGCGGGCTATATAAGGCACTTCGCGATGTCTATCCATGTTCTATACCATGCCAATGTAACCACCATATATTAGCTTTCGCATAGAGCACCTAGAGTTGTGACCTTGAACACTCCTTCATTAGTAGAAAACTCCTACACGATAGAAAAGACGTTCAAGAGAAAACGGTCTAAATTTTATTGCAATTAGTATGCAGCAGAGCTTTCAGAAAATGCCCAATTAATATACACGTTAATTCGAACCCGTTTTGTACGCAAAGCAGCAATCCGCGGGCAATATTAGCGATGTCTATCTATGTTCTATACCATGCCAATGTAACTATCATATCTTAGCGTTCGCATACAGCACCTAGAGTTGTGACCTTGAACGCTCCTTCATAAGTAGATAACTCCTACACGATATAAGAGACGTTCAAGAGAAAGCGGTCTAAGTTTTACTGCAATTAGTATGCAGCAGAGCTTTCAAAATGTACCCAATTAATATACACGTCAATTCTAACGCGTTTTGTACGCAAAGTAGCAATCCGCGGGCTATATAAGGCACTTCGCGATGTCTATCCATGTTCTATACCATGCCAATGTAACTACCATATCTTAGCGTTCGCATAGAGCACCTAGAGTTGTGACCTTGACCGCTCCTTCATAAGTAGATAACTACTACACAATAGAAAAGACGTACAAGTGAAAATGGATTTAGTTTTACTGCAATTACCATGCAGCAGAGCTGCCAAATAATGCCCAGATAATATACACGTTAATTCTAATCCGTTTTGTAAACAAAGCAGCAATCCGTGGGCTATTAAGGACACTTCGCGATGTCTATCCATGTTCTATACCATGCCAATGTAACTATCATATCTTAGCGTTCGCATAGAGCACCTAGAGTTGTGACCTTGAACGCTCCTTGATAAGTAGATAACTACAACACAATAGAAAAGACGTACAAGTGAAAATGGATTTAGTTTTACGGCAATTAGCATGCAGCAGAGCTGCCAAATAATGCCCAGATAATATACGCGTTAATTCTAATGCGTTTAATAAACAAAGCAGCAATCCGTGGGCTATTAAGGACACTTTGCGATGCCTATCCATTTTCTATAACATGCCATTGTAACTACCATATCTTAGCGTTTGCATACAGCACCTAGAGTTGTGACCTTGAACGCTCCTTCATATGTAGATAACTCCTACACGATAGAAAAGACGTTGAAGAGAAAACGGTCTAAGTTTTACTGCAATTAGTATGCAGCAGAGCTTTCAGTAAATGCCCAAATAATATACACGTTAATTCGAACGCGTTTTGTACGCAAAGTAGCAATCCGCGGGTAATATAAGGCACTTCACGATGTCTATCCATGTTCTATACCATGCCAATGTAACTATCATATCTTAGCGTTCGCATAGAGCACCTATAGTTGTGACCTTGACCGCTCCTTCATAAGTAGATAACTACTACACAATAGAAAAGACGTACAAGTGAAAATGGATTTAGTTTTCTGCAATTACCATGCAGCAGAGCTGCCAAATAATGCCCAGATAATAAACGCGTTAATTCTAATGCGTTTTGTAAACAAAGCAGCAATCCGTGGGCTATTAAGGACACTTCGCGATGCCTATCAATGTTCTACACCATGTCAATGTTACTATCATATCTTAGGGTTCGCATAGAGCACAAAGAGCTGTGACCATGAACGCTCCTTCATTCGTAGATTACTGCTACACGATAGAAAAGACGTACAAGTGAAAATGGATTTAGTTTTACTGCAATTAGCATGCAGCAGAGCTGCCAAATAATGCCCAGATAATATACGCGATAATTCGAATGCGTTTTGTAAACAAAGCAGCAATTCGTGGGCTATTAAAGACACTTTGCGATGCCTATCCATTTTCTATACCATGCCATTGTTACTACCATATCTTAGCGTTCGCATACAGTACCTAGAGTTGTGACCTTGAACGCTCCTTCATAAGTAGATAACTCCTACTCGATAGGAAAGGCGTTCAAGAGAAAACGGTCTAAGTTTTACTGCAATTAGTATGCAGCAGAGCTTTCAGAAAATGCCCAAATAATATACACGTTAATTCGAACCCGTTTTGTACGCAAAGTAGCAATCCGCGGGCAATATAAGGCACTTAGCGATGTCTATACCATGTTCTATACCATGCCAATGTAACTATCATATCTTAGCGTTAGCATACAGCACCTAGAGTTGTGACCTTGAACGCTCCTTCATAAGTAGATAACTTCTACACGATATAAGAGACGTTCAAGAGAAAGCGGTCTAACGCAATTTACTGCAATTAGTATGCAGCAGAGCTTTCAAAATGTACCCAATTAATATACACGTCAATTCGAACGCGTTTTGTACGCAAAGTAGCAATCCGCGGGCTATATAAGGCACTTCGCGATGTCTATCCATGTTCTATACCATGCCAATGTAACTACCATATCTTAGCGTTCGCATAGAGCACCTAGAGTTGTGACCTTGAACACTCCTTCATAAGTAGATAACTCCTACACGATAGAAAAGGCGTTCAAGAAAAAACGGTCTAAGTTTTACTGCAATTAGTATGCAGCAGAGCTTTCAGAAAATGCCCAAATAATATACACGTTAATTCGAACCCGTTTTGTACGCAAAGTAGCAATCCGCGGGCAATATAAAGCACTTAGCGATGTCTATCTATGTTCTATACCATGCCAATGTAACTATCATATCTTAGCGTTCGCATACAGCACCTAGAGTTGTGACCTTGAACGCTCCTTCATAAGTAGATAACTCCTACACGACAGAAAAGACGTTCAAGAGAAAGCGGTCTAAGTTTTACTGCAATTAGTATGCAGCAGAGCTATCAAAAAGTACCCAATTAATATACACGTCAATTCGAACGCGTTTTGTACGCAAAGTAGCAATCCGCGGGCTATATAAGGCACTTCGCGATGTCTATCCATGTTCTATACCATGCCAATGTAACTACCATATATTAGCGTTCGTATAGAGCACCTAGAGTTGTGACCTTGAACACTCCTTCATTAGTAGAAAATTCCTACACGATAGAAAAGACGTTCAAGAGAAAACGGTCTAAATTTTATTGCAATTAGTATGCAGCAGAGCTTTCAGAAAATGCCCAATTAATATACACGTTAATTCGAACCCGTTTTGTACGCAAAGCAGCAATCCGCGGGCAATATTAGCGATGTCTATCTATGTTCTATACCATGCCAATGTAACTATCATATCTTAGCGTTCGCATACAGCACCTAGAGTTGTGACCTTGAACGCTCCTTCATAAGTAGATAACTCCTTCACGATAGAAAAGACGTTCAAGAGAAAACGGTCTAAGTTTTACTGCAATTCGTATGCAGCAGAGCTTTCGAAAAGTACCCAATTAATATACACGTCAATTCGAACGCGTTTTGTACGCAAAGTATCAATCCGCGGGCTATATAAGGCACTTCGCGATGTCTATCCATGTTCTATACCATGCCAATGTAACTATCATATCTTAGCGTTCGCATAGAGCACCTAGAGTTGTGACCTTGACCGCTCCTTCATAAGTAGATAACTACTACACAATAGAAAAGACGTACAAGTGAAAATGGATTTAGTTTTACTGCAATTACCATGCAGCAGAGCTTTCAAATAGTACCCAATTAATATACACGTCAATTCGAACGCGTTTTGTACGCAAAGTATCAATCTGCGGGCTATATAAGGCACTTCGCGATATCTATACATGTTCTATACCATGCCAATGTAACTATCATATCTTAGCGTTCGCATAGAGCACCTAGAGTTTTGACCTTGACCGCTCCTTCATAAGTAGATAACTACTACACAATAGAAAAGACGTACAAGTGAAAATGGATTTAGTTTTACTGCAATTACCATGCAGCAGAGCTGCCAAATAATGCCCAGATAATATACGCGTTAATTCTAATGCGTTTTGTAAACAAAGCAGCAATCCGTGGGCTATTAAGGACACTTCGCGATGCCTATCCATGTTCTCACCATGTCAATGTTACTATCATAACTTAGGGTTCGCATAGAGCACAAAGAGCTGTGACCTTGAACGCTCCTTCATTCGTAGATTACTGCTACACGATAGAAAAGACGTACAAGTGAAAATGGATTTAGTTTTACTGCAATTAGCATGCAGCAGAGCTGCCAAATAATGCCCAGATAATATACGCGTTAATTCGAATGCGTTTTGTAAACAAAGCAGCAATCCGTGGGCTATTAAGGACACTTCGCGATGCCTATCCATTTTCTATACCATGCCATTGTAACTACCATATCTCAGCGTTCGCATACAGTACCTAGAGTTGTGACCTTGAACGCTCCTTCATAAGTAGATAACTCCTACACGATAGAAAAGGCGTTCAAGAGAAAACGGTCTAAGTTTTACTGCAGTTAGTATGCAGCAGAGCTTTCAAATAGTACCCAATTAATATACACGTCAATTCGAACGCGTTTTGTACGCAAAGTATCAATCTGCGGGCTATATAAGGCACTTCGCGATATCTATACATGTTCTATACCATGCCAATGTAACTATCATATCTTAGCGTTCGCATAGAGCACCTAGAGTTGTGACCTTGACCGCTCCTTCATAAGTAGATAACTACTACACAATAGAAAAGACGTACAAGTGAAAATGGATTTAGTTTTACTGCAATTACCATGCAGCAGAGCTGCCAAATAATGCCCAGATAATATACGCGTTAATTCGAATGCGTTTTGTAAACAAAGCAGCAATCCGTGGGCTATTAAGGACACTTCGCGATGCCTATCCATTTTCTATACCATGCCATTGTAACTACTATATCTCAGCGTTCGCATACAGAACCTAGAGTTGTGACCTTGAACGCTCCTTCATAAGTAGATAACTCCTACACGATAGAAAAGGCGTTCAAGAGAAAACGGTCTAAGTTTTACTGCAATTACCATGCAGCAGAGCTGCCAAATAATGCCCAGATAATAAACGCGTTAATTCTAATGCGTTTTGTAAACAAAGCAGCAATCCGTGGGCTATTAAGGACACTTCGCGATGCCTATCCATGTTCTACACCATGTCAATGTTACTATCATATCTTAGGGTTCGCATAGAGCACGAAGAGCTGTGACCATGAACGCTCCTTCATTCGTAGATTACTGCTACACGATAGAAAAGACGTACAAGTGAAAATGGATTTAGTTTTACTGCAATTAGCATGCAGCAGAGCTGCCAAATAATGCTCAGATAATATACGCGATAATTCGAATGCGTTTTGTAAACAAAGCAGCAATCCGTGGGCTATTGAGGACACTTTGCGATGCCTATCCATTTTCTATACCATGCCATTGTTACTACCATATCTTAGCGTTCGCATACAGTACCAAGAGTTGTGACCTTGAACGCTCCCTCATAAGTAGATAACTCCTACACGATAGAAAAGGCGTTCAAGAGAAAACGGTCTAAGTTTTACTGCAATTAGTATGCAGCAGAGCTTTCAGAAAATGCCCAAATAATATACACGTTAATTCGAACGCGTTTTGTACGCAAAGTAGCAATCCGCGGGTAATATAAGGCACTTCACGATGTCTATCTATGTTCTATACCATGCCAATGTAACTATCATATCTTAGCGTTCGCATACAGCACCTAGAGTTGTGACCTTGAACGCTCCTTCATAAGTAGATAACTCCTACACGATATAAGAGACGTTCAAGAGAAAGCGGTCTAAGTTTTACTGCAATTAGTATGCAGCAGAGCTTTCAAAATGTAACCAATTAATATACACGTCAATTCTAACGCGTTTAGTACGCAAAGTAGCAATCCGCGGGCTATATAAGGCACTTCGCGATGTCTATCCATGTTCTATACCATGCCAATGTAACTACCATATCTTAGCGTTCGCATAGAGCACCTAGAGTTGTGACCTTGAACACTCCTTCATAAGTAGATAACTCCTACACGATAGAAAAGACGTTCAAGAGAAAACGGTCTAAATTTTACTGCAATTAGTATGCAGCAGAGCTTTCAGAAAATGCCCAAATAATATACACGTTAATTCGAACCCCTTTTGTACGCAAAGTAGCAATCCGCGGGCAATATAAGGCATTTAGCGATGTCTATCTATGTTCTATACCATGCCAATGTAACAATCATATCTTAGCGTTCGCATAGAGCACCTAGAGTTGTGACCTTGACCGCTCCTTCATAAGTAGATAACTACTACACAATAGAAAAGACGTACAAGTGAAAATGGATTTAGTTTTACTGCAATTACCATGCAGCAGAGCTGCCAAATAATGCCCAGATAATATACGCGTTAATTCTAATGCGTTTTGTAAACAAAGCAGCAATCAGTGGGCTATTAAGGACACTTCGCGATGCCTATCCATGTTCTACACCATGTCAATGTTACTATCATAACTTAGGGTTCGCATAGAGCACAAAGAGCTGTGACCTTGAACGCTCCTTCATTCGTAGATTACTGCTACACGATAGAAAAGACGTACAAGTGAAAATGGATTTAGTTTTACTGCAATTAGCATGCAGCAGAGCTGCCAAATAATGCCCAGATAATATACGCGATAATTCGAATGCGTTTTGTAAACAAAGCAGCAATCCGTGGGCTATTAAAGACACTTTGCGATGCCTATCCATTTTCTATACCATGCCATTGTTACTATCATATCTTAGCGTTCGCATACAGTACCTAGAGTTGTGACCTTGAACGCTCCTTCATAAGTAGATAACTCCTACACGATAGAAAAGGCGTTCAAGAGAAAGCGGTCTAAGTTTTACTGCAATTAGTATGCAGCAGAGCTTTCAGAAAATGCCCAAATAATATACACGTTAATTCGAACCCGTTTTGTACGCAAAGTAGCAATCCGCGGGCAATATAAGGCATTTAGCGATGTCTATCTATGTTCAATACCATGCCAATGTAACTATCATATCTTAGCGTTCGCATACAGCACCTAGAGTTGTGACCTTGAACGCTCCTTCATAAGTAGATAACTCCTACACGATAGAAAAGACGTTCAAGAGAAAACGGTCCAAGATTTACTGCAATTAGTATGCAGCAGAGCTTTCAGAAAATGCCCAAATAATATTCACGTTAATTCGAACACGTTTTGTACGCAAAGTAGCAATCCGCGGGCAATATAAGGCATTTAGCGATATCTATCTATGTTCTATACTATGCCAATGTAACTATCATATCTTAGCGTTCGCATAGAGCACCTAGAGTTGTGACCTTGACCGCTCCTTCATAAGTAGATAACTACTACACAATAGAAAAGACGTACAAGTGAAAATGGATTTAGTTTTACTGCAATTATCATGCAGCAGAGCTGCCAAATAATGCCCAGATAATATACGCGTTAATTCTAATGCGTTTTGTAAACAAAGCAGCAATCCGTGGGCTATTAAGGACACTTCGCGATGCCTATCCATGTTCTACACCATGTCAATGTTTCTATCATATCTTAGGGTTCGCATAGAGCACAAAGAGATGTGACCTTGAACGCTCCTTCATTCGTAGATTACTGCTACACGATAGAAAAGACGTTCAAGAGAAAACGGTCTAAATTTTATTGCAATTAGTATGCAGCAGAGCTTTCAGAAAATGCCCAAATAATATACACGTTAATTCGAACCCGTTTTGTACGCAAAGCAGCAATCCGCGGGCAATATTAGCGATGTCTATCTATGTTCTATACCATGCCAATGTAACTATCATATCTTAGCGTTCGCATAGAGCACCTAGAGTTGTGACCTTGACCGCTCCTTCATAAGTAGATAACTACTACACAATAGAAAAGACGTACAAGTGAAAATGGATTTAGTTTTACTGCAATTACCATGCAGCAGAGCTGCCAAATAATGCCCAGATAATATACGCGTTAATTCGAACCCGTTTTGTACGCAAAGCAGCAATCCGCGGGCAATATTAGCGATGTCTATCTATGTTCTATACCATGCCAATGTAACTATCATATCTTAGCGTTCGCATACAGCACCTAGAGTTGTGACCTTGAACGCTCCTTCATAAGTAGATAACTCCTTCACGATAGAAAATACGTTCAAGAGAAAACGGTCTAAATTTTACTGCAATTAGTATGCAGCAGAGCTTTCAGAAAATGCCCAAATAATATACACGTTAATTCGAACCCGTTTTGTACGCAAAGTAGCAATCCGTGGGCTATATAAGGCATTTAGCGATGTCTATCTATGTTCTATACCATGCCAATGTAACTATCATATCTTAGCGTTCGCATACAGCACCTAGAGTTGTGACCTTGAACGCTCCTTCATAAGTAGATAACTCCTACACGATAGAAAAGACGTTCAAGAGAAAACGGTCTAAGATTTACTGCAATTAGTATGCAGCAGAGCTTTCAGAAAATGCCCAATTAATATACACGTTAATTCGAACCCGTTTTGTACGCAAAGTAGCAATCCGCGGGCAATATAAGGCACTTAGCGATGTCTATCTATGTTCTATACCATGCCAATGTAACTATCATATCTTAGCGTTCGCATAGAGCACCTAAAGTTGTGACCTTGAACGCTCCTTCATAAGTAGATAACTACTACACAATAGAAAAGACGTACAAGTGAAAATGGATTTAGTTTTACGGCAATTAGCATGCAGCAGAGCTGCCAAATAATGCCCAGATAATATACGCGTTAATTCTAATGCGTTTTGTAAACAAAGCAGCAATCCGTGGGCTATTAAGGACACTTTGCGATGCCTATCCATTTTCTATAACATGCCATTGTAACTACCATATCTTAGCGTTTGCATACAGCACCTAGAGTTGTGACCTTGAACGCTCCTTCATATGTAGATAACTCCTACACGATAGAAAAGACGTTGAAGAGAAAACGATCTAAGTTTTACTGCAATTAGTATGCAACAGAGCTTTCAGTAAATGCCCAAATAATATACACGTTAATTCGAACCCGTTTTGTACGCAAAGTAGCAATCCGCAGGCAATATAAGGCACTTAGCGATGTCTATCTATGTTCTATACCATGCCAATGTAACTATCATATCTTAGCGTTCGCATACAGCACCTAGAGTTGTGACCTTGAACGCTCCTTTATAAGTAGATAACTCCTACACGATAGAAAAGACGTTCAAGAGAAAGCGGTCTAAGTTTTACTGCAATTAGTATGCAGCAGAGCTATCAAAAAGTACCCAATTAATATACACGTCAATTCGAACGCGTTTTGTACGCAAAGTAGCAATCCGCGGGCTATATAAGGCACTTCGCGATGTCTATCCATGTTCTATACCATGCCAATGTAACCACCATATATTAGCTTTCGCATAGAGCACCTAGAGTTGTGACCTTGAACACTCCTTCATTAGTAGAAAACTCCTACACGATAGAAAAGACGTTCAAGAGAAAACGGTCTAAATTTTATTGCAATTAGTATGCAGCAGAGCTTTCAGAAAATGCCCAATTAATATACACGTTAATTCGAACCCGTTTTGTACGCAAAGCAGCAATCCGCGGGCAATATTAGCGATGTCTATCTATGTTCTATACCATGCCAATGTAACTATCATATCTTAGCGTTCGCATACAGCACCTAGAGTTGTGACCTTGAACGCTCCTTCATAAGTAGATAACTCCTACACGATATAAGAGACGTTCAAGAGAAAGCGGTCTAAGTTTTACTGCAATTAGTATGCAGCAGAGCTTTCAAAATGTACCCAATTAATATACACGTCAATTCTAACGCGTTTTGTACGCAAAGTAGCAATCCGCGGGCTATATAAGGCACTTCGCGATGTCTATCCATGTTCTATACCATGCCAATGTAACTACCATATCTTAGCGTTCGCATAGAGCACCTAGAGTTGTGACCTTGACCGCTCCTTCATAAGTAGATAACTACTACACAATAGAAAAGACGTACAAGTGAAAATGGATTTAGTTTTACTGCAATTACCATGCAGCAGAGCTGCCAAATAATGCCCAGATAATATACACGTTAATTCTAATCCGTTTTGTAAACAAAGCAGCAATCCGTGGGCTATTAAGGACACTTCGCGATGTCTATCCATGTTCTATACCATGCCAATGTAACTATCATATCTTAGCGTTCGCATAGAGCACCTAGAGTTGTGACCTTGAACGCTCCTTTATAAGTAGATAACTACAACACAATAGAAAAGACGTACAAGTGAAAATGGATTTAGTTTTACGGCAATTAGCATGCAGCAGAGCTGCCAAATAATGCCCAGATAATATACGCGTTAATTCTAATGCGTTTAATAAACAAAGCAGCAATCCGTGGGCTATTAAGGACACTTTGCGATGCCTATCCATTTTCTATAACATGCCATTGTAACTACCATATCTTAGCGTTTGCATACAGCACCTAGAGTTGTGACCTTGAACGCTCCTTCATATGTAGATAACTCCTACACGATAGAAAAGACGTTGAAGAGAAAACGGTCTAAGTTTTACTGCAATTAGTATGCAGCAGAGCTTTCAGTAAATGCCCAAATAATATACACGTTAATTCGAACGCGTTTTGTACGCAAAGTAGCAATCCGCGGGTAATATAAGGCACTTCACGATGTCTATCCATGTTCTATACCATGCCAATGTAACTATCATATCTTAGTGTTCGCATATAGCACCTATAGTTGTGACCTTGACCGCTCCTTCATAAGTAGATAACTACTACACAATAGAAAAGACGTACAAGTGAAAATGGATTTAGTTTTCTGCAATTACCATGCAGCAGAGCTGCCAAATAATGCCCAGATAATAAACGCGTTAATTCTAATGCGTTTTGTAAACAAAGCAGCAATCCGTGGGCTATTAAGGACACTTCGCGATGCCTATCAATGTTCTACACCATGTCAATGTTACTATCATATCTTAGGGTTCGCATAGAGCACAAAGAGCTGTGACCATGAACGCTCCTTCATTCGTAGATTACTGCTACACGATAGAAAAGACGTACAAGTGAAAATGGATTTAGTTTTACTGCAATTAGCATGCAGCAGAGCTGCCAAATAATGCCCAGATAATATACGCGATAATTCGAATGCGTTTTGTAAACAAAGCAGCAATTCGTGGGCTATTAAAGACACTTTGCGATGCCTATCCATTTTCTATACCATGCCATTGTTACTACCATATCTTAGCGTTCGCATACAGTACCTAGAGTTGTGACCTTGAACGCTCCTTCATAAGTAGATAACTCCTACTCGATAGGAAAGGCGTTCAAGAGAAAACGGTCTAAGTTTTACTGCAATTAGTATGCAGCAGAGCTTTCAGAAAATGCCCAAATAATATACACGTTAATTCGAACCCGTTTTGTACGCAAAGTAGCAATCCGCGGGCAATATAAGGCACTTAGCGATGTCTATACCATGTTCTATACCATGCCAATGTAACTATCATATCTTAGCGTTAGCATACAGCACCTAGAGTTGTGACCTTGAACGCTCCTTCATAAGTAGATAACTTCTACACGATATAAGAGACGTTCAAGAGAAAGCGGTCTAACGCAATTTACTGCAATTAGTATGCAGCAGAGCTTTCAAAATGTACCCAATTAATATACACGTCAATTCGAACGCGTTTTGTACGCAAAGTAGCAATCCGCGGGCTATATAAGGCACTTCGCGATGTCTATCCATGTTCTATACCATGCCAATGTAACTACCATATCTTAGCGTTCGCATAGAGCACCTAGAGTTGTGACCTTGAACACTCCTTCATAAGTAGATAACTCCTACACGATAGAAAAGGCGTTCAAGAAAAAACGGTCTAAGTTTTACTGCAATTAGTATGCAGCAGAGCTTTCAGAAAATGCCCAAATAATATACACGTTAATTCGAACCCGTTTTGTACGCAAAGTAGCAATCCGCGGGCAATATAAAGCACTTAGCGATGTCTATCTATGTTCTATACCATGCCAATGTAACTATCATATCTTAGCGTTCGCATACAGCACCTAGAGTTGTGACCTTGAACGCTCCTTCATAAGTAGATAACTCCTACACGACAGAAAAGACGTTCAAGAGAAAGCGGTCTAAGTTTTACTGCAATTAGTATGCAGCAGAGCTATCAAAAAGTACCCAATTAATATACACGTCAATTCGAACGCGTTTTGTACGCAAAGTAGCAATCCGCGGGCTATATAAGGCACTTCGCGATGTCTATCCATGTTCTATACCATGCCAATGTAACTACCATATATTAGCGTTCGTATAGAGCACCTAGAGTTGTGACCTTGAACACTCCTTCATTAGTAGAAAATTCCTACACGATAGAAAAGACGTTCAAGAGAAAACGGTCTAAATTTTATTGCAATTAGTATGCAGCAGAGCTTTCAGAAAATGCCCAATTAATATACACGTTAATTCGAACCCGTTTTGTACGCAAAGCAGCAATCCGCGGGCAATATTAGCGATGTCTATCTATGTTCTATACCATGCCAATGTAACTATCATATCTTAGCGTTCGCATACAGCACCTAGAGTTGTGACCTTGAACGCTCCTTCATAAGTAGATAACTCCTTCACGATAGAAAAGACGTTCAAGAGAAAACGGTCTAAGTTTTACTGCAATTCGTATGCAGCAGAGCTTTCGAAAAGTACCCAATTAATATACACGTCAATTCGAACGCGTTTTGTACGCAAAGTATCAATCCGCGGGCTATATAAGGCACTTCGCGATGTCTATCCATGTTCTATACCATGCCAATGTAACTATCATATCTTAGCGTTCGCATAGAGCACCTAGAGTTGTGACCTTGACCGCTCCTTCATAAGTAGATAACTACTACACAATAGAAAAGACGTACAAGTGAAAATGGATTTAGTTTTACTGCAATTACCATGCAGCAGAGCTGCCAAATAATGCCCAGATAATATACGCGTTAATTCTAATGCGTTTTGTAAACAAAGCAGCAATCCGTGGGCTATTAAGGACACTTCGCGATGCCTATCCATGTTCTCACCATGTCAATGTTACTATCATAACTTAGGGTTCGCATAGAGCACAAAGAGCTGTGACCTTGAACGCTCCTTCATTCGTAGATTACTGCTACACGATAGAAAAGACGTACAAGTGAAAATGGATTTAGTTTTACTGCAATTAGCATGCAGCAGAGCTGCCAAATAATGCCCAGATAATATACGCGTTAATTCGAATGCGTTTTGTAAACAAAGCAGCAATCCGTGGGCTATTAAGGACACTTCGCGATGCCTATCCATTTTCTATACCATGCCATTGTAACTACCATATCTCAGCGTTCGCATACAGTACCTAGAGTTGTGACCTTGAACGCTCCTTCATAAGTAGATAACTCCTACACGATAGAAAAGGCGTTCAAGAGAAAACGGTCTAAGTTTTACTGCAGTTAGTATGCAGCAGAGCTTTCAAATAGTACCCAATTAATATACACGTCAATTCGAACGCGTTTTGTACGCAAAGTATCAATCTGCGGGCTATATAAGGCACTTCGCGATATCTATACATGTTCTATACCATGCCAATGTAACTATCATATCTTAGCGTTCGCATAGAGCACCTAGAGTTGTGACCTTGACCGCTCCTTCATAAGTAGATAACTACTACACAATAGAAAAGACGTACAAGTGAAAATGGATTTAGTTTTACTGCAATTACCATGCAGCAGAGCTGCCAAATAATGCCCAGATAATATACGCGTTAATTCGAATGCGTTTTGTAAACAAAGCAGCAATCCGTGGGCTATTAAGGACACTTCGCGATGCCTATCCATTTTCTATACCATGCCATTGTAACTACTATATCTCAGCGTTCGCATACAGAACCTAGAGTTGTGACCTTGAACGCTCCTTCATAAGTAGATAACTCCTACACGATAGAAAAGGCGTTCAAGAGAAAACGGTCTAAGTTTTACTGCAATTACCATGCAGCAGAGCTGCCAAATAATGCCCAGATAATAAACGCGTTAATTCTAATGCGTTTTGTAAACAAAGCAGCAATCCGTGGGCTATTAAGGACACTTCGCGATGCCTATCCATGTTCTACACCATGTCAATGTTACTATCATATCTTAGGGTTCGCATAGAGCACGAAGAGCTGTGACCATGAACGCTCCTTCATTCGTAGATTACTGCTACACGATAGAAAAGACGTACAAGTGAAAATGGATTTAGTTTTACTGCAATTAGCATGCAGCAGAGCTGCCAAATAATGCTCAGATAATATACGCGATAATTCGAATGCGTTTTGTAAACAAAGCAGCAATCCGTGGGCTATTGAGGACACTTTGCGATGCCTATCCATTTTCTATACCATGCCATTGTTACTACCATATCTTAGCGTTCGCATACAGTACCAAGAGTTGTGACCTTGAACGCTCCCTCATAAGTAGATAACTCCTACACGATAGAAAAGGCGTTCAAGAGAAAACGGTCTAAGTTTTACTGCAATTAGTATGCAGCAGAGCTTTCAGAAAATGCCCAAATAATATACACGTTAATTCGAACGCGTTTTGTACGCAAAGTAGCAATCCGCGGGTAATATAAGGCACTTCACGATGTCTATCTATGTTCTATACCATGCCAATGTAACTATCATATCTTAGCGTTCGCATACAGCACCTAGAGTTGTGACCTTGAACGCTCCTTCATAAGTAGATAACTCCTACACGATATAAGAGACGTTCAAGAGAAAGCGGTCTAAGTTTTACTGCAATTAGTATGCAGCAGAGCTTTCAAAATGTAACCAATTAATATACACGTCAATTCTAACGCGTTTAGTACGCAAAGTAGCAATCCGCGGGCTATATAAGGCACTTCGCGATGTCTATCCATGTTCTATACCATGCCAATGTAACTACCATATCTTAGCGTTCGCATAGAGCACCTAGAGTTGTGACCTTGAACACTCCTTCATAAGTAGATAACTCCTACACGATAGAAAAGACGTTCAAGAGAAAACGGTCTAAATTTTACTGCAATTAGTATGCAGCAGAGCTTTCAGAAAATGCCCAAATAATATACACGTTAATTCGAACCCCTTTTGTACGCAAAGTAGCAATCCGCGGGCAATATAAGGCATTTAGCGATGTCTATCTATGTTCTATACCATGCCAATGTAACAATCATATCTTAGCGTTCGCATAGAGCACCTAGAGTTGTGACCTTGACCGCTCCTTCATAAGTAGATAACTACTACACAATAGAAAAGACGTACAAGTGAAAATGGATTTAGTTTTACTGCAATTACCATGCAGCAGAGCTGCCAAATAATGCCCAGATAATATACGCGTTAATTCTAATGCGTTTTGTAAACAAAGCAGCAATCAGTGGGCTATTAAGGACACTTCGCGATGCCTATCCATGTTCTACACCATGTCAATGTTACTATCATAACTTAGGGTTCGCATAGAGCACAAAGAGCTGTGACCTTGAACGCTCCTTCATTCGTAGATTACTGCTACACGATAGAAAAGACGTACAAGTGAAAATGGATTTAGTTTTACTGCAATTAGCATGCAGCAGAGCTGCCAAATAATGCCCAGATAATATACGCGATAATTCGAATGCGTTTTGTAAACAAAGCAGCAATCCGTGGGCTATTAAAGACACTTTGCGATGCCTATCCATTTTCTATACCATGCCATTGTTACTACCATATCTTAGCGTTCGCATACAGTACCTAGAGTTGTGACCTTGAACGCTCCTTCATAAGTAGATAACTCCTACACGATAGAAAAGGCGTTCAAGAGAAAACGGTCTAAGTTTTACTGCAATTAGTATGCAGCAGAGCTTTCAGAAAATGCCCAAATAATATACACGTTAATTCGAACCCGTTTTGTACGCAAAGTAGCAATCCGCGGGCAATATAAGGCACTTAGCGATGTCTATCTATGTTCTATACCATGCCAATGTAACTATCATATCTTAGCGTTCGCATACAGCACCTAGAGTTGTGACCTTGAACGCTCCTTCATAAGTAGATAACTTCTACACGATATAAGAGACGTTCAAGAGAAAGCGGTCTAAGTTTTACTGCAATTAGTATGCAGCAGAGCTTTCAAAATGTACCCAATTAATATACACGTCAATTCGAACGCGTTTTGTACGCAAAGTAGCAATCCGCGGGCTATATAAGGCACTTCGCGATGTCTATCCATGTTCTATACCATGCCAATGTAACTATCATATCTTAGCGTTCGCATAGAGAACCTAGAGTTGTGACCTTGAACGCTTCTTCATAAGTAGATAACTACTACACAATAGAAGAGACGTACAAGTGAAAATGGATTTAGTTTTACGGCAATTAGCATGCAGCAGAGCTGCCAAATAATGCCCAGATAATATACGTGTTAATTCTAATGCGTTTTGTAAACAAAGCAGCAATCCGTGGGCTATTAAGGACACTTTGCGATGCCTATCCATTTTCTATAACATGCCATTGTAACTACCATATCTTAGCGTTTGCATACAGCACCTAGAGTTGTGACTTTGAACGCTCCTTCATATGTAGATAACTCCTACACGATAGAAAAGACGTTGAAGAGAAAACGGTCTAAGTTTTACTGCAATTAGTATGCAGCAGAGCTTTCAGTAAATGCCCAAATAATATACACATTAATTCGAACGCGTTTTGTACGCAAAGTAGCAATCCGCGGGTAATATAAGGCACTTCACGATGTCTATCCATGTTCTATACCATGCCAATGTAACTATCATATCTTAGCGTTCGCATAGAGCACCTAGAGTTGTGACCTTGACCGCTCCTTCATAAGTAGATAACTACTACACAATAGAAAAGACGTACAAGTGAAAATGGATTTAGTTTTACCGCAATTACCATGCAGCAGAGCTGCCAAATAATGCCCAGATAATATACGAGTTAATTCTAATGCGTTTTGTAAACAAAGCAGCAATCCGTGGGCTATTAAGGACACTTCGCGATGCCTATCCATGTTCTACACCATGTCAATGTTACTATCATTTCTTAGGGTTCGCATAGAGCACAAAGAGCTGTGACCTTGAACGCTCCTTCATTCGTAGATTACTGCTACACGATAGAAAAGACGTACAAGTGAAAATGGATTTAGTTTTACTGCAATTAGCATGCAGCAGAGCTGCCAAATATTGCCCAGATAATATACGCGTTAATTCGAATGCGTTTTGTAAACAAAGCAGCAATCCGTGGGCTATTAAGGACACTTCGCGATGCCTATCCATTTTCTATACCATGCCATTGTAACTACCATATCTTAGCGTTCGCATACAGTACCTAGAGTTGTGACCTTGAACGCTCCTTCATAAGTAGATAACTCCTACACGATAGAAAAGGCGTTCAAGAAAAAACGGTCTAAGTTTTACTGCAATTAGTATGCAGCAGAGCTTTCAGAAAATGCCCAAATAATATACACGTTAATTCGAACCCGTTTTGTACGCAAAGTAGCAATCCGCGGGCAATATAAAGCACTTAGCGATGTCTATCTATGTTCTATACCATGCCAATGTAACTATCATATCTTAGCGTTCGCATAGAGCACCTAGAGTTGTGACCTTGACCGCTCCTTCATAAGTAGATAACTACTACACAATAGAAAAGACGTACAAGTGAAAATGGATTTAGTTTTACTGCAATTACCATGCAGCAGAGCTGCCAAATAATGCCCAGATAATATACGCGTTAATTCGAATGCGTTTTGTAAACAAAGCAGCAATCCGTGGGCTATTAAGGACACTTCGCGATGCCTATCCATTTTCTATACCATGCCATTGTAACTACCATATCTCAGCGTTCGCATACAGTACCTAGAGTTGTGACCTTGAACGCTCCTTCATAAGTAGATAACTCCTACACGATAGAAAAGGCGTTCAAGAGAAAACGGTCTAAGTTTTACTGCAATTAGTATGCAGCAGAGCTTTCAAAAAGTACCCAATTAATATAAACGTCAATTCGAACGCGTTTTGTACGCAAAGTATCAATCTGCGGGCTATATAAGGCACTTCGCGATGTCTATACATGTTCTATACCATGCCAATGTAACTATCATATCTTAGCGTTCGCATAGAGCACCTCGAGTTGTGACCTTGACCGCTCCTTCATAAGTAGATAACTACTACACAATAGAAAAGACGTACAAGTGAAAATGGATTTAGTTTTACTGCAATTACCATGCAGCAGAGCTGCCAAATAATGCCCAGATAATATACGCGTTAATTCGAACCCGTTTTGTACGCAAAGCAGCAATCCGCGGGCAATATTAGCGATGTCTATCTATGTTCTATACCATGCCAATGTAACTATCACATCTTAGCGTTCGCATACAGCACCTAGAGTTGTGACCTTGAACGCTCCTTCATAAGTAGATAACTCCTTCACGATAGAAAAGACGTTCAAGAGAAAACGGTCTAAATTTTACTGCAATTAGTATGCAGCAGAGCTTTCAGAAAATGCCCAAATAATATACACGTTAATTCGCACCCGTTTTGTACGCAAAGTAGCAATCCGCGGGCTACATTAGGCATTTAGCGATGTCTATCTATGTTCTATACCATGCCAATGTAACTATCATATCTTAGCGTTCGCATACAGCACCTAGAGTTGTGACCTTGAACGCTCCTTCATAAGTAGATAACTCCTACACGATAGAAAAGACGTTCAAGAGAAAACGGTCTAAGATTTACTGCAATTAGTATGCAGCAGAGCTTTCAGAAAATGCCCAATTAATATACACGTTAATTCGAACCCGTTTTGTACGCAAAGTAGCAATCCGCGGGCAATATAAGGCACTTAGCGATGTCTATCTATGTTCTATACCATGCCAATGTAACTCTCATATCTTAGCGTTCGCATAGAGCACCTATAGTTGTGACCTTCTCCGCTCCTTCATAAGTAGATAACTACTACACAATAGAAAAGACGTACAAGTGAAAATGGATTTAGTTTTACTGCAATTACCATGCAGCAGAGCTTTCAAATAGTACCCAATTAATATACACGTCAATTCGAACGCGTTTTGTACGCAAAGTATCAATCTGCGGGCTATATAAGGCACTTCGCGATATCTATACATGTTCTATACCATGCCAATGTAACTATCATATCTTAGCGTTCGCATAGAGCACCTAGAGTTTTGACCTTGACCGCTCCTTCATAAGTAGATAACTACTACACAATAGAAAAGACGTACAAGTGAAAATGGATTTAGTTTTACTGCAATTACCATGCAGCAGAGCTGCCAAATAATGCCCAGATAATATACGCGTTAATTCGAATGCGTTTTGTAAACAAAGCAGCAATCCGTGGGCTATTAAGGACACTTCGCGATGCCTATCCATTTTCTATACCATGCCATTGTAACTACCATATCTCAGCGTTCGCATACAGAACCTAGAGTTGTGACCTTGAACGCTCCTTGATAAGTAGATAACTCCTACACGATAGAAAAGGCGTTCAAGAGAAAACGGTCTAAGTTTTACTGCAATTACCATGCAGCAGAGCTGCCAAATAATGCCCAGATAATAAACGCGTTAATTCTAATGCGTTTTGTAAACAAAGCAGCAATCCGTGGGCTATTAAGGACACTTCGCGATGCCTATCCATGTTCTACACCATGTCAATGTTACTATCATATCTTAGGGTTCGCATAGAGCACGAAGAGCTGTGACCATGAACGCTCCTTCATTCGTAGATTACTGCTACACGATAGAAAAGACGTACAAGTGAAAATGGATTTAGTTTTACTGCAATTTGCATGCAGCAGAGCTGCCAAATAATGCTCAGATAATATACGCGATAATTCGAATGCGTTTTGTAAACAAAGCAGCAATCCGTGGGCTATTAAGGACACTTTGCGATGCCTATCCATTTTCTATACCATGCCATTGTTACTACCATATCTTAGCGTTCGCATACAGTACCAAGAGTTGTGACCTTGAACGCTCCCTCATAAGTAGATAACTCCTACACGATAGAAAAGGCGTTCAAGAGAAAACGGTCTAAGTTTTACTGCAATTAGTATGCAGCAGAGCTTTCAGAAAATGCCCAAATAATATACACGTTAATTCGAACGCGTTTTGTACGCAAAGTAGCAATCCGCGGGTAATATAAGGCACCTCACGATGTCTATCTATGTTCTATACCATGCCAATGTAACTATCATATCTTTGCGTTCGCATACAGCACCTAGAGTTGTGACCTTGAACGCTCCTTCATAAGTAGATAGCTCCTACACGATATAAGAGACGTTCAAGAGAAAGCGGTCTAAGTTTTACTGCAATTAGTATGCAGCAGAGCTTTCAAAATGTAACCAATTAATATACACGTCAATTCTAACGCGTTTAGTACGCAAAGTAGCAATCCGCGGGCTATATAAGGCACTTCGCGATGTCTATCCATGTTCTATACCATGCCAATGTAACTACCATATCTTAGCGTTCGCATAGAGCACCTAGAGTTGTGACCTTGAACACTCCTTCATAAGTAGATAACTCCTACACGATAGGAAAGACGTTCAAGAGAAAACGGTCTAAATTTTACTGCAATTAGTATGCAGCAGAGCTTTCAGAAAATGCCCAAATAATATACACGTTAATTCGAACTCCTTTTGTACGCAAAGTAGCAATCCGCGGGCAATATAAGGCATTTAGCGATGTCTATCTATGTTCTATACCATGCCAATGTAACTATCATATCTTAGCGTTCGCATAGAGCACCTAGAGTTGTGACCTTGACCGCTCCTTCATAAGTAGATAACTACTACACAATAGAAAAGACGTACAAGTGAAAATAGATTTAGTTTTACTGCAATTACCATGCAGCAGAGCTGCCAAATAATGCCCAGATAATATACGCGTTAATTCTAATGCGTTTTGTAAACAAAGCAGCAATCAGTGGGCTATTAAGGACACTTCGCGATGCCTATCCATGTTCTACACCATGTCAATGTTACTATCATAACTTAGGGTTCGCATAGAGCACAAAGAGCTGTGACCTTGAACGCTCCTTCATTCGTAGATTACTGCTACACGATAGAAAAGACGTACAAGTGAAAATGGATTTAGTTTTACTGCAATTAGCATGCAGCAGAGCTGCCAAATAATGCCCAGATAATATACGCGTTAATTCGAGTGCGTTTTGTAAACAAAGCAGCAATCCGTGGGCTATTAAGGACACTTCGCGATGCCTATCCATTTTCTATACCATGCCATTGTAACTACCATATCTCAGCGTTCGCATACAGTACCTAGAGTTGTGACCTTGAACGCTCCTTCATAAGTAGATAACTCCTACACGATAGAAAAGGCGTTCAAGAGAAACCGGTCTAAGTTTTACTGCAATTAGTATGCAGCAGAGCTTTCAAAAAGTACCCAATTAATATACACGTCAATTCGAACGCGTTTTGTACGCAAAGTATCAATCCGCGGACTATATAAGGCACTTCGCGATGTCTATACATGTTCTATACCATGCCAATGTAACTATCATATCTTAGCGTTCGCATAGAGCACCTAGAGTTGTGACCTTGACCGCTCCTTCATAAGTAGATAACTACTACACAATAGAAAAGACGTACAAGTGAAAATGGATTTAGTTTTATTGCAATTACGATGCAGCAGAGCTGCCAAATAATGCCCAGATAATATACGCGTTAATTCTAATCCGTTTTGTAAACAAAGCAGCAATCCGTGGGCTATTAAGGACACTTCGCGATGTCTATCCATGTTCTATACTATGCCAATGTAACTATCATATCTTAGCATTCGCATAGAGCACCTAGAGTTGTGACCTTGAACGCTCCTTCATTCGTAGATTACTGCTACACGATAGAAAAGACGAACAAGTGAAAATGGATTTAGTTTTACTGCAATTAGCATGCAGCAGAGCTGCCAAATAATGCCCAGATAATAAACGCGTTAATTCTAATGCGTTTTGTAAACAAAGCAGCAATCCGTGGGCTATTAAGGACACTTCGCGTTGCCTATCCATTTTCTATACCATGCCAATGTAACTATCATATCTTAGCGTTCGCATACAGTATCTAGAGTTGTGACCTTGAACGCTCCTTCATATGTAGATAACTCCTACACGATAGAAAAGGCGTTCAAGAGAAAACGGTCTAAGTTTTACTGCAATTAGTATGCAGTAGAGCTTTCAGAAAATGCCCAAATAATATACACGTTAATTCGAACCCGTTTTGTACGCAAAGTAGCAATCCGCGGGCAATATAAGGCACTTAGCGATGTCTATCTATGTTCTATACCATGCCAATGTAACTATCATATCTTAGCGTTCGCATACAGCACCTAGAGTTGTGACCTTGAACGCTCCTTCATAAGTAGATAACTTCTACACGATATAAGAGACGCTCAAGAGAAAGCGGTCTAAGTTTTACTGCAATTAGTATGCAGCAGAGCTTTCAAAATGTACCCAATTAATATACACGTCAATTCGAACGCGTTTTGTACGCAAAGTAGCAATCCGCGGGCTATATAAGGCACTTCGCGATGTCTATCCATGTTCTATACCATGCCAATGTAACTACCATATCTTAGCGTTCGCATAGAGCACCTAGAGTTGTGACCTTGAACACTCCTTCATAAGTAGATAACTCCTACACGATAGAAAAGACGTTCAAGAGAAAACGGTCTAAATTTTACTGCAATTAGTATGCAGCAGAGCTTTCTGAAAATGCCCAAATAATATACACGTTAATTCGAACCCGTTTTGTACGCAAAGTAGCAATCCGCGGGCAATATAAGGCACTTAGCGATGTCTATCTATGTTCTATACCATGCCAATGTAACTATCATATCTTAGCGTTCGCATACAGCACTAGAGTTGTGACCTTGAACGCTCCTTCATAAGTAGATAACTCCTACACGATATAAGAGACGTACAATAGAAAACGGACTAAGTTTAACTGCAATTAGTATGCAGCAGAGCTGCCAAATAATGCCCAGATAATATACGCGTTAATTCGAATGCGTTTTGTAAACAAAGCAGCAATCCGTGGACTATTAAGGACACTTCGCGATGCCCATCCATTTTCTATACCATGCCATTGTAACTACCATATCTTAGCGTTCGCATACAGTACCTAGAGTTGTGACCTTGAACGCTCCTTCATAAGTAGATAACTCCAACACGATAGAAAAGACGTTCAAGAGAAAACGGTCTAAGTTTTACTGCAATTAGTATCCAGCAGAGCTTTCAAAAAGTACCCAATTAATATACACGTCAATTCGAACGCGTTTTGTAAGCAAAGTATTAATCCGCGGGCTATATAAGGCACTTCGCGATGTCTATCCATGTTCTATATCATGCCAATTTAACTATCATATCTTAGCGTTCGCATAGAGCTCCTAGAGTTGTGACCTTGAACGCTCCGTCATAAGTAGATATCTCCTACACGATATAAGAGACGTACAATAGAAAACGGACTAAGTTTAACTGCAATTAGCATGCAGCACAGCTGCCAAATAATGCCCAGATAATATACGCGTTAATTCGAATGCGTTTTGTAAACAAAGCAACAATCCGTGGGCTATTAAGGACACTTCGCGATGCCTATCCATTTTCTATACCATGCCATTGTAACTACCATATCTTAGCGTTCGCATACAGTACCTAGAGTTGTGACCTTGAACGCTCCTTCATAAGTAGATAACTCCTACACGATAGAAAAGACGTTCAAGAGAAAACGGTCTAAGTTTTACTGCAATTAATATCCAGCAGAGCTTTCAAAAAGTACCCAATTAAAATACACGTCAATTCGAACGCGTTTTGTACGCAAAGTATTAATCCGCGGGCTATATAAGGCACTTCGCGATGTCTATCCATGTTCTATACCATGCCAATGTAACTATCATATCTTAGCGTTCGCATACAGCACCTAGAGTTGTGACCTTGAACGCTCCTTCATAAGTAGATAACTCCTACACGATAGAAAAGACGTTCAAGAGAAAACGGTCTAAGTTTTACTGCAATTAGTATGCAGCAGAGCTTTCGAAAAGTACCCAATTAATATACACGTCAATTCGAACGCGTTTTGTACGCAAAGTATCAATCCGCGGGCTATATAAGGCACTTCGCGATGTCTATCCATGTTCTATACCATGACAATGTAACTATCATATCTTAGCGTTCGCATAGAGCACCTAGAGTTGTGACCTTGACCGCTCCTTCATAAGTAGATAACTACTACACAATAGAAAAGACGTACAAGTGAAAATGGATTTAGTTTTACTGCAATTACCATGCAGCAGAGCTGCCAAATAATGCCCAGATAATATACGCGTTATTTCTAATGCGTTTTGTAAACAAAGCAACAATCCGTGGGCTATTAAGGACACTTCGCGATGCCTATCCATGTTCTACACCATGTCAATGTTACTATCATATCTTAGGGTTCGCATAGAGCACAAAGAGCTGTGACCTTGAACGCTCCTTCATTCGTAGATTACTGCTACACGATAGAAAAGACGTACAAGTGAAAATGGATTTAGTTTTACTGCAATTAGCATGCAGCAAAGCTGCCAAATAATGCCCAGATAATATACGCGTTAATTCGGATGCGTTTTGTAAACAAAGCAGCAATCCGTGGGCTATTAAGGACACTTCGCGATGCCTATCCATTTTCTATACCATGCAAATGTAACTATCATATCTTAGCGTTCGCATAGAGCACCTAGAGTTGTGACCTTGAACGCTCCTTCATAAGTAGATAACTACTACACAATAGAAAAGACGTACAAGTGAAAATGGATTTAGTTTTACGGCAATTAGCATGCAGCAGAGCTGCCAAATAATGCCCAGATAATATACGCGTTAATTCTAATGCGTTTTGTAAACAAAGCAGCAATCCGTGGGCTATTAAGGACACTTTGCGATGCCTATCCATTTTCTATAACATGCCATTGTAACTACCATATCTTAGCGTTTGCATACAGCACCTCGCGTTGTGACCTTGAACGCTCCTTCATATGTAGATAACTCCTACACGATAGAAAAGACGTTGAAGAGAAAACGGTTTAAGTTTTACTGCAATTAGTATGCAGCAGAGCTTTCAGTAAATGCCCAAATAATATACACGTTAATTCGAACGCGTTTTGGACGCAAAGTAGCAATCCGCGGGTAATATAAGGCACTTCACGATGTCTATCCATGTTCTATACCATGCCAATGTAACTATCATATCTTAGCGTTCGCATAGAGCACCTATAGTTGTGACCTTGACCGCTCCTTCATAAGTAGATAACTACTACACAATAGAAAAGACGTACAAGTGAAAATGGATTTAGTTTTACTGCAATTACCATGCAGCAGAGCTGCCAAATAACGCCCAGATAATAAACGCGTTAATTCTAATGCGTTTTGTAAACAAAGCAGCAATCCGTGGGCTATTGAGGACACTTCGCGATGCCTATCCATGTTCTACACCATGTCAATGTTACTATCATATCTTAGGGTTCGCATAGAGCACAAAGAGCTGTGACCATGAACGCTCCTTCATTCGTAGATTACTGCTACACGATAGAAAAGACGTACAAATGAAAATGGATTTAGTTTTACTGCAATTAGCATGCAGTAGAGCTGCCAAATAATGACCAGATAATATACGCGATAATTCGAATGCGTTTTGTAAACAAAGCAGCAATCCGTGGGCTATTAAGGACACTTTGCGATGCCTATCCTTTTTCTATACCATGCCATTGTTACTACCATATCTTAGCGTTCGCATACAGTACCTAGAGTTGTGACCTTGAACGCTCCTTCATAAGTATGCGAACTCCTACACGATAGAAAAGGCGTTCAAGAGAAAACGGTCTAAGATTTACTGCAATTAGTATGCAGCAGAGCTTCCAAAAAGTACCCAATTAATATACACGTCAATTCGAACGCGTTTTGTACGCAAAGTAGCAATCCGCGGGCAATATAAGGCACTTAGCGATGTCTATCTATGTTCTATACCATGCCAATGTAACTATCATATCTTAGCGTTCGCATACAGCACCTAGAGTTGTCACCTTGAACGCTCCTTCATAAGTAGATAACTCCTACACGATATAAAAGACGTTCAAGAGAAAGCGGTCTAAGTTTTACTGCAATTAGTATGCAGCAGAGCTTTCAAAAAGTACGCAATTAATATACACGTCAATTCGAACGCGTTTTGTACGCAAAGTAGCAATCCGCGGGCTATATAAGGCACTTCGCGATGTATATCCATGTTCTACATCATGCCAATGTAACTACCATATCTTAGTGTTCGCATAGAGCAAATAGAGTTGTGACCTTGAACACTCTTTCATAAGTAGATATCACTCCTACGCGATAGAAAAGACGTTCAAGAGAAAACGGGCTAAATTTTACTGCAATTAGTATGCAGCAGAGCCTTCAGAAAATGCCCAAATAATATACACGTTAATTCGAACCCGTTTTGTACGCAAAGTAGCAATCCGCGGGCAATATAAGGCATTTAGCGATGTCTATCTATGTTCTATACCATGCCAATGTAACTATCATATCTTAGCGTTCGCATACAGCACCTAGAGTTGTGACCTTGAACGCTCCTTCATAAGTAGATAACTCCTACACGATAGAAAAGACGTTCAAGAGAAAACGGTCTAAGATTTACTGCAATTAGTATGCAGCAGAGCTTTCAGAAAATGCCCAATTAATATACACGTTAATTCGAACCCGTTTTGTACGCAAAGTAGCAATCCGCGGGCAATATAAGGCACTTAGCGATGTCTATCTATGTTCTATACCATGCCAATTTAACTATCATAGCTTAGCGTTCGCATAGAGCTCCTAGAGTTGTGACCTTGAACGCTCCTTCATAAGTAGATATCTCCTACACGATATAAGAGACGTACAATAGAAAACGGACTAAGTTTAACTGCAATTAGCATGCAGCACAGCTGCCAAATAATGCCCAGATAATATACGCGTTAATTCGAATGCGTTTTGTAAACAAAGCAGCAATCCGTGGGCTATTAAGGACACTTCGCGATGCCTATCCATTTTCTATACCATGCCATTGTAACTACCATATCTTAGCGTTCGCATACAGTACCTAGAGTTGTGACCTTGAACGCTCCTTCATAAGTAGATAACTCCTACACGATAGAAAAGACGTTCAAGAGAAAACGGTCTAAGTTTTACTGCAATTAGTATCCAGCAGAGCTTTCAAAAAGTACCCAATTAAAATACACGTCAATTCGAACGCGTTTTGTACGCAAAGTATTAATCCGCGGGCTATATAAGGCACTTCGCGATGTCTATCCATGTTCTATACCATGCCAATGTAACTATCATATCTTAGCGTTCGCATACAGCACCTAGAGTTGTGACCTTGAACGCTCCTTCATAAGTAGATAACTCCTACACGATAGAAAAGACGTTCAAGAGAAAACGGTCTAAGTTTTACTGCAATTAGTATGCAGCAGAGCTTTCGAAAAGTACCCAATTAATATACACGTCAATTCGAACGCGTTTTGTACGCAAAGTATCAATCCGCGGGCTATATAAGGCACTTCGCGATGTCTATCGATGTTCTATACCATGCCAATGTAACTATCATATCATAGCGTTCGCATAGAGCACCTAGAGTTGTGACCTTCACCGCTCCTTCATAAGTAGATAACTACTACACAATAGAAAAGACGTACAAGTGAAAATGGATTTAGTTTTACTGCAATTACCATGCAGCAGAGCTGCCAGATAATGACCAGATAATATACGCGTTAATTCTAATGCGTTTTGTAAACAAAGCAGCAATCCGTGGGCTATTAAGGACACTTCGCGATGCCTATCCATGTTCTACACCATGTCAATGTTACTATCATATCTTAGGGTTCGCATAGAGCACAAAGAGCTGTGACCTTGAACGCTCCTTCATTCGTAGATTACTGCTACACGATAGAAAAGACGTACAAGTGAAAATGGATTTAGTTTTACTGCAATTAGCATGCAGTAAAGCTGCCAAATAATGCCCAGATAATATACGCGTTAATTCGGATGCGTTTTGTAAACAAAGCAGCAATCCGTGGGCTATTAAGGACACTTCGCGATGCCTATCTATTTTCTATACCATGCCATTGTAACTACCATATCTCAGCGTTCGCATACAGTACCTAGAGTTGTGACCTTGAACGCTCCTTCATAAGTAGATAACTCCTACACGATAGAAAAGGCGTTCAAGAGAAAATGGTCTAAGTTTTACTGCAATTAGTATGCAGCAGAGCTTTCAAAAAGTACCCAATTAATATACACGTCAATTCGAACGCGCTTTGTACGCAAAGTATCAATGCGCGGGCTATATAAGGCACTTCGCGATGTCTATCCATGTTCTATACCATGCCAATGTAACTATCATATCTTAGCGTTCGCATAGAGCACCTAGAGTTGTGACCTTGAACGCTCCTTCATAAGTAGAAAACTACTACACAATAGAAAAGACGTACAAGTGAAAATGGATTTAGTTTTACGGCAATTAGCATGCAGCAGAGCTGCCAAATAAAGCCCAGATAATATACGCGTTAATTCTAATGCGTTTTGTAAACAAAGCAGCAATCCGTGGGCTATTAAGGACACTTTGCGATGCCTATCCATTTTCTATAACATGCCATTGTAACTACCATATCTTAGCGTTTGCATACAGCACCTAGAGTTGTGACCTTGAACGTTCCTTCATATGTAGATAACTCCTACACGATAGAAAAGACGTTGAAGAGAAAACGGTTTAAGTTTTACTGCAATTAGTATGCAGCAGAGCTTTCAGTAAATGCCCAAATAATATACACGTTAATTCGAACGCGTTTTGTACGCAAAGTAGCAATCCGCGGGTAATGTAAGGCACTTCACGATGTCTATCCATGTTCTATACCATGCCAATGTAACTATCATATCTTAGCGTTCGCATAGAGCACCTATAGTTGTGACCTTGACCGCTCCTTCATAAGTAGATAACTACTACACAATAGAAAAGACGTACAAGTGAAAATGGATTTAGTTTTACTGCAATTACCATGCAGCAGAGCTGCCAAATAACGCCCAGATAATAAACGCGTTAATTCTAATGCGTTTTGTAAACAAAGCAGCAATCCGTGGGCTATTAAGGACACTTCGCGATGCCTATCCATGTTCTACACCATGTCAATGTTACTATCATATCTTAGGGTTCGCATAGAGCACAAAGAGCTGTGACCTTGAACGCTCCTTCATTCGTAGATTACTGCTACACGATAGAAAAGACGTACAAGTGAAAATGGATTTAGTTTTACTGCAATTAGCATGCAGTAAAGCTGCCAAATAATGACCAGATAATATACGCGATAATTCGAATGCGTTTTGTAAACAAAGCAGCAATCCGTGGGCTATTAAGGACACTTCGCGATGCCTATCTATTTTCTATACCATGCCATTGTAACTACCATATCTCAGCGTTCGCATACAGTACCTAGAGTTGTGACCTTGAACGCTCCTTCATAAGTAGATAACTCCTACACGATAGAAAAGGCGTTCAAGAGAAAATGGTCTAAGTTTTACTGCAATTAGTATGCAGCAGAGCTTTCAAAAAGTACCCAATTAATATACACGTCAATTCGAACGCGCTTTGTACGCAAAGTATCAATGCGCGGGCTATATAAGGCACTTCGCGATGTCTATCCATGTTCTATACCATGCCAATGTAACTATCATATCTTAGCGTTCGCATAGAGCACCTAGAGTTGTGACCTTGAACGCTCCTTCATAAGTAGAAAACTACTACACAATAGAAAAGACGTACAAGTGAAAATGGATTTAGTTTTACGGCAATTAGCATGCAGCAGAGCTGCCAAATAAAGCCCAGATAATATACGCGTTAATTCTAATGCGTTTTGTAAACAAAGCAGCAATCCGTGGGCTATTAAGGACACTTTGCGATGCCTATCCATTTTCTATAACATGCCATTGTAACTACCATATCTTAGCGTTTGCATACAGCACCTAGAGTTGTGACCTTGAACGTTCCTTCATATGTAGATAACTCCTACACGATAGAAAAGACGTTGAAGAGAAAACGGTTTAAGTTTTACTGCAATTAGTATGCAGCAGAGCTTTCAGTAAATGCCCAAATAATATACACGTTAATTCGAACGCGTTTTGTACGCAAAGTAGCAATCCGCGGGTAATGTAAGGCACTTCACGATGTCTATCCATGTTCTATACCATGCCAATGTAACTATCATATCTTAGCGTTCGCATAGAGCACCTATAGTTGTGACCTTGACCGCTCCTTCATAAGTAGATAACTACTACACAATAGAAAAGACGTACAAGTGAAAATGGATTTAGTTTTACTGCAATTACCATGCAGCAGAGCTGCCAAATAACGCCCAGATAATAAACGCGTTAATTCTAATGCGTTTTGTAAACAAAGCAGCAATCCGTGGGCTATTAAGGACACTTCGCGATGCCTATCCATGTTCTACACCATGTCAATGTTACTATCATATCTTAGGGTTCGCATAGAGCACAAAGAGCTGTGACCATGAACGCTCCTTCATTCGTAGATTACTGCTACACGATAGAAAAGACGTACAAATGAAAATGGATTTAGTTTCACTGCAATTAGCATGCAGTAGAGCTGTCAAATAATGACCAGATAATATACGCGATAATTCGAATGCGTTTTGTAAACAAAGCAGCAATCCGTGGGCTATTAAGGACACTTTGCGATGCCTATCCATTTTCTATACCATGCCATTGTTACTACCATATCTTAGCGTTCGCATACAGTACCTAGAGTTGTGACCTTGAACGCTCCTTCATAAGTAGATAACTCCTACACGATAGAAAAGGCGTTCAAGAGAAAACGGTCTAAGATTTACTGCAATTAGTATGCAGCAGAGCTTCCAAAAAGTACCCAATTAATATACACGTCAATTCGAACGCGTTTTGTACGCAAAGTAGCAATCCGCGGGCAATATAAGGCACTTAGCGATGTCTATCTATGTTCTATACCATGCCAATGTATCTATCATATCTTAGCGTTCGCATACAGCACCTAGAGTTGTGACCTTGAACGCTCCTTCATAAGTAGATAACTCCTACACGATATAAAAGACGTTCAAGAGAAAGCGGTCTAAGTTTTACTGCAATTAGTATGCAGCAGAGCTTTCAAAAAGTACGCAATTAATATACACGTCAATTCGAACGCGTTTTGTACGTGAAGTAGCAATCCGTGGGCTATATAGGGCACTTCGCGATGCCTATCGATGTTCTATACCATGCCATTGTAACTACCATATCTTAGCGTTTGCATAGGGCACCTACAGTTGTGACCTTGAACGCTCCTTCATAGATAGATAACTACTACACGAAAGAAAAGACGTACAAGTGAAAATGGAATTAGTTTTACTGAAACTAGCATGCAGCAGAGCTGCCAAGTAATGCCCAGATAATACACGCGTTAATTCCAATGCGTTTTGTAAACAAAGCAGCAATCCGTGGGCTATTAAGGACACTTCGCGATGCCTATTCTTTTTCCATATCATGTCAATGTAACTATCATACCTTAGGGTTCGCATAGAGCACTTAAAGCTGTGACCTTGAACGCTCCTTCATTCGTAGATTACTGCTGCATGTTAGAAAAGACGGACAAGTGAAAATGGACTAAGTTTTACTGCAATTAGCATGCAGTAGATAGTACTATCCATGTTCTATACCATGCCATTCTAACTACCATATCTTAGCGTTCGCATACAGCAAATAGAGTTGTGACTTTGAACGCTCCTTCATAAGTAGATATCTCCTACACGATATTAAAGACATACAATAAAAAACGGACTAAGTTTTACTGCAATTAGCATGCAGCAGAGCTTTCAAAAAGTGCCCAAATAATATACACGTCAATTCGAACGCGTTTTGTACGCAAAGTAGCAACCGCGGTCTATATAAGGCACTTCGCGATGTCCATCCATGTTCTATACCATGTCAATGTTACTATGATATCTTAGCGTTCGCATTGAGCACCTAGAGTTGTGACCTTGAACGCTTTCTCATAAGTAGATAACTCATACACGATAGAAAAGACATTCAAGAGAAAACGGTCTAAGTTTTACTGCAATTAATATTCAGCAGAGCTTTCAAAAAGTGCCCAAATAATATACACGTTAATTCGAACGCGTTCTGTACGCAAAGTAGCAATCGGCGGGCTCTATAAGGCACTTCGTGATGTCCATCCATGTTCTGTACCATGTCAATGTTACTATCATATCTTAGGGTTCGCATTGAGCAATTAGAGCTGTGACCTTGAACACTCCTTCATAAGTAGATAACTCCTACACGATAGAAAAGACGTTCAAGAGAAAACGGTCTAAGTTTTACTGCAATTAGCATGCAGCAGAGCTGCCAAATAATGCCCAGATAATACACGCGTTAATTCGAATGCGTTTTGTACGCAAAGTAGCAATCCGCGGGTTATATAAGGCACTTCGCGATGTCTATCCATGTTCTATACCACGCCAATGTAACTATCATATCTTAGCGTTCGCATAGGGCACATTGAGTTGTGACCTTGAACGTTCCTTCATAAGTAGATAACTACCACACGATAGAAAAGACGTTCAAGAGAAAACGGACTAAGTTTTACTGTACTTAGTATGCAGCAGAGCTTTCAGAAAATGCCCAAATAATATACACGTTAATTCCGCGGCCCGCGGACGTAGCAATCCGCGGGCAATATAAGGCACTTCGCAATGCCTATCCATTTTCTATACCATGCCATTGTAACTACCATATTTAAGCGTTCGCATACAGCACCTAGAGTTGTGACCTTGAACGCTCCTTCATAAGTAGATAAGTCCTACACGATAGAAAGGACGTTCAAGAGAAAACGGTCTAAGTTTTAATGCAATTAGTATGCAGCAGAACTTTCAGAAAATGCCCAAATAATATACACGTTAATTCGAACGCGTTTTGTACGCAAAGTAGCAATCCGCGGGCTATATAAGGCATTTCGCGATGTCCATCCATGTTCTATACCCATGTCAATGTTACTATCATATCTTAGGGTTCGCATAGAGCAATTAGAGCTGTGACCTTGAACACTCCTTCATAAGTAGATAACTCCTACACGATAGAAAAGACGTTCAAGAGAAAACGGTCTAAGTTTTACTGCAATTAGTATGCAGCAGAGCTATCAAAAAGTGCCCTAATAATATACACGTCAATCCATGTTCTATACCATGCCATTGTAACTACCATATCTTAGCGTTCGCATGCAGCACCTAGAGTTGTGACCTTGAACGCTCCCTCATAGGTAGATAACTCCTACACCATAGAAAAGACGTTCAAGAGAAAACGGTCGAAGTTTTACTGCAATTAATATTCAGCAGAGCTTTCAAAAAGTGCCCAAATAATATACACGTTAATTCGAACGCGTTCTATATGCAAAGTAGCAATCCGCGGGCTATATAAGGCACTTCGCGATGTCTATCCAGTTTCTATACCATGCCAATGTAACTATCATTTCTTAGCTTTCGCATAGAGCAATTAGAGATGTGACCTTGAACACTCCTTCATAAGTAGATAACTCCTACGCGATAGAAAAGACGTTCAAGAGAAAACGGTCTAAGTTTTACGGCAATTAGTATGCAGCAGAGCTCTCAAAAAGTGCCCTAATAATATACACGTCAATTCGAACGCGTTTTGTACGCAAAGTAGCAATCCGCGGGCTATATAAGGCACTTCGCGATGTCTATCCAGTTTCTATACCATGCCAATGTAACTATCATTTCTTAGGTTTCGCATAGAGCAATTAGAGCTGTGACCTTGAACGCTCCTTCATAAGTAGATAACTACTACACGATAGAAAAGACGTACAAGTGAAAATGGAATTAGTTTTACTGAAACTAGCATGCAGCAGATCTGCCAAATAATGCCCAGATAATATACGCGCTAATTCGAATGCGTTTTGTAAACAAAACAGCAATCCGTGGGCTATTAAGGACACTTCGCGATGCCTTTCCATTTTCTATACCATGCCATTGTAACTACCATATTTTAGCGTTCGCATACAGCACCTAGAGTTGTGACCTTGAACGCTCCTTCATAAGTAGACAAGTCCTACACGATAGAAAAAACGTTCAAGAGAACGGTCTAAGTTTTACTGCAATTAGTATGCAGCAGAGCTTTCAGAAAATGCCCAAATAATATACACGTTAATTCGAACGCGTTTTGTACGCAAAGTAGCAATCCGCGGGCTATATAAGGCATTTCGCGATGTCTATCCATGTTATATACCATGCCATTGTAGCAACCATATCTTAGCGTTCGCATGCAGCACCTAGAGTTGTGACCTTGAACGCTCCTTCATAGGTAGATAACTCCTACACCATAGAAAAGACGTTCAAGAGAAAACGGTAGAAGTTTTACTGCAATTAATATTCAGCAGAGCTTTCAAAAAGTGCCCAAATAATATACACGTTAATTCGAACGCGTTCTGTACGCAAAGTAGCAATCCGCGGGCTATATAAGGTACTTCGCGATGTCCATCAATGTTCTATACCATGCCAATGTAACTATCATATCTTAGCGTTCGCATAGAGCAATTATAGCTGTGACCTTGAACTCTCCTTCATAAGTAGATAACTACCACAAGATAGAAAAGACGTTCCAGAGAAAACGGACTAAGTTTTACTGTACTTAGTATGCAGCAGAGCTTTCAGAAAATGCCCAAATAATATACACGTTAATTCCGCGGCCCGCGGACGTAGCAATCCGCGGGCAATATAAGGCACTTCGCGATGTCTATCCATGTTCTATGCCATGCCAATGTAACTATCATATTTTAGCGTTCGCATACAGCACCTAGAGTTGTGACCTTGAACGCTCCTTCATAAGTAGATAAGTCCTACACGATAGAAAAGATGTTCAAGAGAAAACGGTCTAAGTTTTACTGCAATTAGCATGCAGCAGAGCTTACAAAAAGTGCCCAAATAATATACACGTTAACTCGATCGCGTTTTGTACGTAAAGTAGCAATCCGTGGGCTATATAGGGCACTTCGCGATGCCTGTCGATGTTCTATACCATGCCATTGTAACTACCATATCTTAGCGTTTGCATACAGCACCTAGAGTTGTGACCTTGAACGCTCCTTCATAAGTAGATAACTCCTACACGATAGAAAAGACGTTCAAGAGAAAACGGTCTAAGTTTTACTGCAATTAGTATGCAGCAGAGATTTCAGAAAATGCCCAAATAATGTACACGTTAATTCGAACGCGTTTTGTACGCAAAGTAGCAATCCGCGGGCTATATAAGGCACTTCGCGATGTCTATCCTGTTTCTATACCACGCCAATGTAACTATCATATCTTAGCGTTCGCATAGGGCACCTAGAGTTGTGACCTTGAACGCTCCTTCATAGGTAGATAACTACTACACGATAGAAAAGACGTACAAGTGAAAATGGAATTAGTTTTACTGAAACTAGCATGCAGCAGAGTTGCCAAATAATGCCCAGATAATACACGCGTTAATTCCAATGCGTTTTGTAAACAAAACAGCAATCCGTGGGTTATTAAGGACACTTCGCGATGCCTATCCATTTTCTATACCATGCCATTGTAACTACCATATTTTAGCGTTCGCACACAGCACCTAGAGTTGTGACCTTGAACGCTCCTTCATAAGTAGATAAGTCCTACACGATAGAAAAGACGTTCAAGAGAAAACGGTCTAAGTTTACTGCAATTAGTATGCAGCAGAACTTTCAGAAAATGCCCAAATAATATACACGTTAATTTGAACGCGTATTGTACGCAATGTAGCAATCCGCGGGCTATATAAGGCATTTCGCGATGTCTATCCATGTTCTATACCATGCCATTGTAACTATCATATCTTAGCGTTCGCATGCAGCACCTAGAGTTGTGACCTTGAACGCTCCTTCATAAGTAGATAAGTCCTACACGATAGAAAAGACGTTCAAGAGAAAACGGTCGAAGTTTTACTGCAATTAATATTCAGCAGAGCTTTCAAAAAGTGCCCAAATAATATACACGTTATTTCGAACGCGTTCTGTACGCAAAGTATCAATCCGCGGGCTATATAAGGCACTTCGCGATGTCCATCCATGTTCTATACCATGTCAATGTTACTATCATATCTTAGGGTTCGCATAGAGCAATTAGAGCTGTGACCTTGAACACTCCTTCATAAGTAGATAACTCCTACACGATAGAAAAGACGTTAAAGGGAAAACGGTCTAAATTTTACTGCAATTAGTATGCAGCAGAGCTTTCAGAAAATGCCCAAATAATATACACGTTAATTCGAACGCGTTTTGTACGCCAAGTAGCAATCCGCGGGCTATATAGGGCATTTCGCGATGTCTATCCATGTTCTATACCATGCCATTGTAACAACCATATCTTAGCGTTCACATGCAGCACCTAGAGTTGTGACCTTGAACGCTCCTTCATAGGTAGATAACTCCTACACCATAGAAAAGACGTTCAAGAGAAAACGGTCGAAGTTTTACTGCAATTAATATTCAGCAGAGCTTCAGCAGAAAAGTGCCCAAATAATATACACGTTAATTCGAACGCGTTCTGTACGCAAAGTAGCAATCCGCGGGCTATATAAGGCACTTCGCGATGTCCATCAATGTTCTATACCATGTCAATGTTACTACCATATCTTAGGGTTCGCATAGAGCAATTAGAGCTGTGACCTTGAACACTCCTTCATAAGTAGATACCTCCTACACGATAGAAAAGACGTTCAAGAGAAAACGGTCTAAGTTTTACTGCAATTAGTATGCAGCAGAGCTATCAAAAAGTGCCCTAATAATATACACGTCAATTCGAACGGGTTTTGTACGTAAAGTAGCAATCTGCGGGCAATATAAGGCACTTCGCGATGTCTATCCATGTTCTTTACCATGCAAATGTAACTATCATATCTTAGCGTTTGCATAGAGCACCTAGAGTTGTGACCTTGAACGCTCCTTCATAAGTAGATAACTCCTACACGATAGAAAAGACGTTCAAGAGAAAACGGTCTAAGTTTTACTGCAATTAGTATGCAGCAGAGCTTTCAAAAAGTGCCTAAATAATATACACGTTAATTCGAACGCGTTTTGTACGCAAAGTAGCAATCCGCCGGCTATATAAGGCATTTCGCGATGTCTATCCATGTTCTATACCATGCCATTGTAACTACCATATCTTAGCGTTCGCATACAGCACCTAGAGTTGTGACCTTGAACGCTCCTTCATAAGTAGATAACTCCTACACGATAGAAAAGACGTTCAAGAGAAAACGGTCTAAGTTTTACTGCAATTAGTATGCAGCAGAGCTTTCAGAAAATGCCCAAATAATATACACGTTAATTCGAACGCGTTTTGTACGCAAAGTAGCAATCCGCGGGCTATATAAGGCATTTCGCGATGTCTATCCATGTTCTATTCCACGCCAATGTAACTATCATGTCGTAGCGTTCGCATAGGGCACCTAGAGTTGTGACCTTGCACGCTGCTTCATAAGTAGATAACTACCACACGATAGAAAAGACGTACAAGTGAAAATGGATTTAGTTTTACTGCAATTAGCATGCAGCAGAGCTGCCAAATAATGCCCAGATAATATACGCGTTAATTCGAATGCGTTTTGTAAACAAAGCAGCAATCCGTGGGCTATTAAGGACACTTCGCGATGCCTATCCATTTTCTAAACCATGCCATTGTAACTACCATATTTTAGCGTTCGCATACAGCACCTAGAGTTGTGACCTTGAACTCTCCTTCATAGGTAGATAACTCCTACACGATAGAAAAGACGTTGAAGAGAAAACGGTCTAAGTTTTACTGCAATTAGTATGCAGCAGAGCTTTCAAAATGTGCCCAAATAATATACACGTTAATTCGAATGCGTTTTGTACGCAAAGTAGCAATCCGCGTGCTATATAAGGCACTTCGCGATGTCCATCCATGTTCTATACCATGTCAATGTTACTATCATATCTTAGGGTTCGCATAGAGCAATTAGAGCTGTGACCTTGAACACTCCTTCATAAGTAGATAACTCCTACACGATAGAAAAGACGTTCAAGAGAAAACGGTCTAAGTTTTACTGCAATTAGTATGCAGCAGAGCTTTCAAAAAGTGCCCTAATAATATACACGTCAATTCGAACGCGTTTTGTACGCAAAGTAGCGATCCGCGGGCTATATAAGGCACTTCGCGATGTCTATCCATGTTCTATACCATGCCAATGTAACTATCATATTTTAGCGTCCGCATACAGCACCTAGAGTTGTGACCTTGAACGCTCCTTCATAAGTAGATAAGTCCTACACGGTAGAAAAGACGTTCAAGAGAAAACGGTCTAAGTTTTACTGCAATTAGCATGCAGCAGAGCTTTCAAAAAGTGCCCAAATAATATACACGTTAATTCGATCGCGTTTTGTACGTAAAGTAGCAATCCGTGGGCTATATAGGGCACTTCGCGATGCCTATCGATGTTCTATACCATGCCATTGTAACTACCATATCTTAGCGTTTGCATACAGCACCTAGAGTTGTGACCTTGAACGCTCCTTCATAAGTAGATAACTCCTACACGATAGAAAAGACGTTCAAGAGAAAACGGTCTAAGTTTTACTGCAATTAGTATGCAGCAGAGCTATCAAAAAGTGCCCTAATAATATACACGTCAATTCGAACGCGTTTTGTACGCAAAGTAGCAATCCGCGGGCTATATAAGGCACTTCGCGATGTCTATCCAGTTTCTATACCATGCCAATGTAACTATCATTTCTTAGCGTTCGCATAGAGCAATTAGAGCTGTGACCTTGAATTCTCCTTCATAAGTAGATATCTCCTACACGATATAAAAGACGTACAATAGAGAACGGACTAAGATTTACTGCAATTAGCATGCAGCAGAGCTGCCTAATAATGCCCAGATGATATACACGAAAATTCGTTTGCGTTTTGTAAACAAAGCAGCAATCCGTGGGCTATTGAGGACACTTCGCGATGCCTATCCATGTTCTACACCATGTCAATGTTACTATCATATCTTAGGGTTCGCATAGAGCAATTAGAGCTGTGACCTTCATAAGTAGGTAACTCCTACACGATAGAAAAGACGTTCAAGAGAAAACGGTCTAAGTTTTACTGCAATTAGCATGCAGCAGAGCTTTCAAAAAGTGCCCTAATAATATACACGTCAATTCGAGCACGTTTTGTACGCAAAGTAGCAATCCGCGGGCTATATAAGGCACTTCGAGATGTCTATCCATGTTCTATACCACGCCAATGTAACTATCATATCTTAGCTTTCGCATAGGGCACCTAGAGTTGTGACCTTGAACGCTCCTTCATAGGTAGATAACTCCTACAAGATAGAAAAGACGTTCAAGTGAAAATGGATTTAGTATTACTGCAATTAGCATGCAGCAGAGCTGCCAAATTATGCCCAGATAATATACGCGTTAATTCGAATGCGTTTTGTAAACAAAGCAGCAATCCGTGGGCTATTAAGGACACTTCGCGATGCCTATCCATTTTCTATACCATGCCATTGTAACTACCATATTTTAGCGTTCGCATACAGCACCTAGATTTGTGACCTTGAACGCTACTTCATAAATAGACAAGTCCTACACGATAGAAAAGACGTTCAAGAGAAAACGGTCTAAGTTTTACTGCAATTAGTATGCAGCAGAGCTCTCAGAAAATGCCCAAATAATATACACGTTAATTCGAACGCGTTTTGTACGCAATGTAGCAATCCGCGGGCTATATAAGGCATTTCGCGATGTCTATCCATGTTCTATACCATGCCATTGTAACAACCATATCTTAGCGTTCGCATGCAGCACCTAGAGTTGTGACCTTGAACGCTCCTTCATAGGTAGATAACTCCTACACCATAGAAAAGACGTTCAAGAGAAAACGGTCGAAGTTTTACTGCAATTAGTATGCAGCAGAGCTTTCAGAAAATGCCCAAATAATATACACGTTATTTCGAACGCGTTTTGTTCACAAAGTAGCAATCCGCGGGCAATATAAGGCACTTCGCGATGTCTATCCATGTTCTATACCATGCCATTGTAACTACCATATCTTAACGTTCGCATAGGGCACCTAAAGTTGTGACCTTGAACGCTCCTTCATAGGTAGATAACTCCTACACGATAGAAAAGACGTTCAAGAGAAAACGGTCTAAGTTTTACTGCAATTAGTATGCAGCAGAGCTTTCAAAAAGTGCCCTAATAATATACACGTCAATTCGAACGCGTTTTGTACGCAAAGTAGCGATCCGCGGGCTATATAAGGCACTTCGCGATGTCTATCCATGTTCTATACCATGCCAATGTAACTATCATATTTTAGCGTCCGCATACAGCACCTAGAGTTGTGACCTTGAACGCTCCTTCATAAGTAGATAACTCCTACACGGTAGAAAAGACGTTCAAGAGAAAACGGTCTAAGTTTTACTGCAATTAGCATGCAGCAGAGCTTTCAAAAAGTGCCCAAATAATATACACGTTAATTCGAACGCGCTCTGTACGCAAAGTAGCAATCCGCGGGCTATATATGGCACTTCGCGATGTCCATCCATGTTCTATACCATGTCAATGTTACTATCATATCTTAGGGTTCGCATAGAGCAATTAGAGCTGTGACCTCCTTCATAAGTAGATAACTCCTACACGATAGAGAAGACGTTCAAGAGAAAACGGTGTAAGTTTTACTGCAATTAGTATGCAGCAGAGCTTTCAAAAAGTGCCCTAATAATATACACGTCAATTCGAACGCGTTTTGTACGCAAAGTAGCGATCCGCGGGCTATATAAGGCACTTCGCGATGTCTATCCATGTTCTATACCACGCCAATGTAACTATCATGTCTTAGCGTTCGCATAGGGCACCTAGAGTTGTGACCTTGAACGCTCCTTCATAGGTAGATAACTCCTACACGATAGAAAAGACGTTCAAGAGAAAACGGTCTAAGTTTTACTGAAATTAGTATGCAGCAGAGCTTTCAGAAAATGCCCAAATAATATACACGTTAATTCGAACGCGTTTTGTACGCAAAGTAGCAATCCGCGGGCTATATAAGGCACTTCGCGATGTCCATCCATGTTCTATACCATGTCAATGTTACTATCATATCTTAGGGTTCCGCGGGCTTAAGTTTTACTGCAATTAGTATGCAGCAGAGCTTTCAAAATGTGCCCAAATAATATACACGTTAATTCGATCGCGTTTTGTACGTAAAGTAGCAATCCGTGGGCTATATAGGGCACTTCGCGATGCCTATCGATGTTCTATACCATGCCATTGTAACTAACATATCTTAGCGTTCGCATGCAGCACCTAGAGTTGTGACCTTGAACGCTCCTTCATAGGTAGATAACTCCTACACCATAGAAAAGACGTTCAAGATAAAACGGTCGAAGTTTTACTGCAATTAATATTCAGCAGAGCTTTCAAAAAGTGCCCAAATAATATACACGTTAATTCGAACGCGTTCTGTACGCAAAGTAGCAATCCGCGGGCTATATAAGGCACTTCGCGATGTCCATCAATGTTCTATACCATGTCAATGTTACTACCATATCTTAGGGTTCGCATAGAGCAATTAGAGCTGTGACCTTGAACACTCCTTCATAAGTAGATAACTCCTACACGATAGAAAAGACGTTCAAGAGAAAACGGTCTAAGTTTTACTGCAATTAGTATGCAGCAGAGCTATCAAAAAGTGCCCTAATAATATACACGTCAATTCGAACGGGTTTTGTACGCAAAGTAGCAATCCGCGGGCAATATAAGGCACTTCGCGATGTCTATCCATGTTCTTTACCATGCAAATGTAACTATCATATCTTAGCGTTTGCATAGAGCACCTAGAGTTGTGACCTTGAACGCTCCTTCATAAGTGGATAACTCCTACACGATAGATGCAGCAGAGCTTTCAAAAAGTGCCTAAATAATATACACGTTAATTCGAACGCGTTTTGTACGCAAAGTAGCAATCCGCCGGCTATATAAGGCATTTCGCGATGTCTATCCATGTTCTATACCATGCCAATGTAACTACCATATCTTAGCGTTCGCATACAGCACCTAGAGTTGAGACCTTGAACGCTCCTTCATAAGTAGATAACTCCTACACGATAGAAAAGACGTTCAAGAGAAAACGGTCTAAGTTTTACTGCAATTAGTATGCAGCAGAGCATTCAAAAAGTGCCCTAATAATATACACGTCAATTCGAACGCGTTTTGTACGCAAAGTAGCAATCCGCGGGCTATGTAAGGCACTTCGCGATGTCAATCCAGTTTCTATACCATGCCAATATAAATATCATATCTTAGCGTTCGCATAGAGCAATTAGAGCTGTGACCTTGAATTCTCCTTCATAAGTAGATATCTCCTACACGATATGAAAGACGTACAATAGAGAACGGACTAAGTTTTACTGCAATTAGCATGCAGCAGAGCTGCAAAATAATGCCCAGATAATATACGCGTTAATTCGAATGCGTTTTGTAAACAAAGCAGCAATCCGTGGGCCATTAAGGACACTTTGCGATGCCTATCCATTTTCTATACCATGCCATTGTAACTACCATATTTTAGCGTTCGCATACAGCAAATAGAGTTGTGACCTTGAACGCTCCTTCATAAGTAGAAAACTCCTACACGATAGAAAAGACGTTCAAGAGAAAACGGTCTAGGTTTTACTGCAATTAGTATGCAGCAGAGCTTTCAAAAAGTGCCCAAATAATATACAGTCAATTCGAACGCGTTTTGTACGCAAAGTAGCAATCCGCGGTCTATATAAGGCACTTCGCGATGTCCATCCATGTTCTATACCATGTCAATGTTACTATCATATCTTAGCGTTCGCATAGAGCACCTAGAGTTGTGACCTTGAACTCTTTTTCATAAGTAGATAACTCCTACACGATAGAAAAGACATTCAAGAGAAAACGGTCTAAGTTTTACTGCAATTAGTATGCAGCAGAGCTCTCAAAAAGTGCCCTAAAAATATACACGTCAATTCGAACGCGTTTTGTACGCAAAGTAGCAATCCGCGGGCTATATAAGGCACTTCGCGATGTCTATCCTGTTTCTATACCACGCCAATGTACCTATCATATCTTAGCGTTCGCATAGAGCACCTAGAGTTGTGACCTTGAACGCTTTTTCATAAGTAGATAACTCCTACACGATAGAAAACACATTCAAGAGAAAACGGTCGAAGTTTTACTGCAATTAATATTCAGCAGAGCTTTCAAAAAGTGCCCAAATAATATACACGTTAATTCGAACGCGTTCTGTACGCAAAGTAGCAATCCGCGGGCTCTATAAGGCACTTCGCGATGTCCATCCATGTTCTATACCATGTCAATGTTACTATCATATTTTAGGGTTCGCATAGAGCAATTAGAGCTGTGACCTTGAACACTCCTTCAAAAGTAGATAACTCCTACACGATAGAAAAGACGTTCAAGAGAAAACGGTCTAAGTTTTACTGCAATTAGTATGCAGCAGAGCTTTCAAAAAGTGCCCTAATAATATACACGTCAATTCGAACGCGTTTTGTACGCAAAGTAGCAATCCGCGGGCTATATAAGGCACTTCGCGATGTCTATCCATGTTCTATACCACGCCAATGTAACTATCATGTCTTAGCGTCCGCATAGGGCACCTAGAGTTGTGACCTTGAACGCTCCTTCATAAGTAGATAAGTCCTACACGATGATAGAAAAGACGTTCAAGAGAAAACGGTCTAAGTTTTACTGCAATTAGCATGCAGCAGAGCTTTCAAAAAGTGCCCAAATAATATACACGTTAATTCGATCGCGTTTTGTACTTAAAGTAGCAATCCGTGGGCTATATAGGGCACTTCGTGATGCCTATCGATGTTCTATACCATGCCATTGTAACTACCATATCTTAGCGTTTGCATACAGAACCTAGAGTTGTGACCTTGAACGCTCCTTCATAAGTAGATAACTCCTACACGATAGAAAAGACCTTCAAGAGAAAACGGTCTAAGTTTTACTGCAATTAGTATGCAGCAGAGCTTTCAGAAAATGCCCAAATAATATACACGTTAATTCGTACGCGTTTTGTACGCGTTTTGTACGCAAAGTAGCAATCCGCGGGCTATAAAAGGCATTTAGCGATGTCTATCCATGTTCTATACCATGCCATTGTAACTACCATATCTTAGCGTTCGCATGCAGCACCTAGAGTTGTGACCTTGAACGCTCCTTCATAGGTAGATAACTCCTACACCATAGAAAAGACGTTCAAGAGAAAACGGTCGAAGTTTTACTGCAATTAATATTCAGCAGAGCTTTCAAAAAGTGCCCAAATAATATACACGTTAATTCGAACGCGTTCTGTACGCAAAGTAGCAATCCGCGGGCTATATAAGGCACTTCGCGATGTCCATCCATGTTCTATACCATGTCAATGTTACTATCATATCTTAGGGTTCGCATAGAGCAATTAGAGCTGCGACCTTGAACACTCCTTCATAAGTAGATAACTCCTACACGATAGAAAAGACGTTCAAGAGAAAACGGTCTAAGTTTTACTGCAATTAGTATGCAGCAGAGCTATCAAAAAGTGCCCTAATAATATACACGTCAATTCGAACGCGTTTTGTACGCAAAGTAGCAATCCGCGGGCTATATAAGGCACCTCGCGATGTCTATCCAGTTTCTATACCATGCCAATGTAACTATCATTTCTTAGCGTTCGCATAGAGCAATTAGAGCTGTGACCTTGAATTCTCCTTCATAAGTAGATATCTCCTACACGATATGAAAGACGTACAATAGAGAACGGACTAAGTTTTACTGCAATTAGCATGCAGCAGAGCTGCCTAATAATGCCCAGATGATATACACGAAAATTCGTTTGCGTTTTGTAGACAAAGCAGCAATCCGTGGGCTATTAAGGACACTTCGCGATGCCTATCCATTTTCTATACCATGCCATTGTAACTACCATATTTTAGCGTTCGCATACAGCACCTAGAGTTGTGACCTTGAACGCTACTTCATAGGTAGATAACTCCTACACGATAGAAAAGACGTTCAAGTGAAAATGGATTTAGTTTTACTGCAATTAGCATGCAGCAGAGCTGCCAAATAATGCCCAGGTAATATACGCGTTAATTCGAATGCGTTTTGTAAACAAAGCAGCAATCCGTGGGCTATTAAGGACACTTCGCGATGCCTATCCAATTTCTATACCATGCCATTGTACCTACCATATTTTAGCGTTCGCATACAGCACCTAGAGTTGTGACCTTGAACGCTACTTCATAGGTAGATAACTCCTACACGATAGAAAAGACGTTCAAGAGAAAACGGACTAAGTTTTACTGTACTTAGTATGCAGCAGAGCTTTCAGAAAATGCCCAAATAATATACACGTTAATTCGAACGCGTTTTGTTCGCAAAGTAGCAATCCGCGGGCAATATAAGGCACTTCGCGATGTCTATCCATGTTCCATATCATGCCATTGTAACTACCATATCTTAGAGTTCGCATGAAGCACCTAGAGTTGTGACCTTGAACGCTCCTTCATAGGTAGATAACTCCAACACGATAGAAAAGACGTTCAAGAGAAAACTGTCTAAGTTTTTCTGCAATTAGTATGCAGCAGAGCTTTCAGAAATTGCCCAAATAATATACACGTTAAATCGAACGCGTTTTGTACGCAAAGTAGCAATCCGCGGGCTATATAAGGCATTTAGCGATGTCTATCCATGTTCTATAATATGCCATTGTAACTACCATATCTTAGCGTTCGCATGCAGCACCTAGAGTTGTGACCTTGAACGCTCCTTCATGGGTAGATAACTCCTACACGATAGAAAAGACGTTCAAGGGAAAACGGTCTAAGTTTTACTGCAATTAGTATGCAGCAGAGCTTTCAGAAAATGCCCAAGTAATATACACGTTAATTCGAACGCGTTTTGTACGCAAAGTAGCAATCCGCGGGCTATATAAGGCACTTCGCGATGTCCATCCATGTTCTATACCATGTCAATGTTACTATCATATCTTAGGGTTCGCATAGAGCAATTAGAGCTGTGACCTTCTTCATAAGTAGATAATTCCTACACGATAGAAAAGACGTTCAAGAGAACACGGTCTAAGTTTTACTGCAATTAGTATGCAGCAGAGCTTTCAAAAAGTGCCCTAATAATATACACGTCAATTCGAACGCGTTTTGTACGCAAAGTAGCAATCCGCGGGCTATATAAGGCACTTATATAGCCTATAAGGCGATGTCTATCCATGTTCTATACCATGTCAATGTTACTATCATATCTTAGGGTTCGCATAGAGCACAAAGAGCTGTGACCTTGAACGCTCCTTCATTCGTAGATTACTGCTACACGATAGAAAAGACGTACAAGTGAAAATGGATATAGTTTTACTGCAATTAGCATGCAGCAGAGCTGCCAAATAATGCCCAGATAATATACGCGATAATTCGAATGCGTTTTGAAAATAATGCAGCGATCCGTGGGCTATTAAGGACACTTCGCGATGCCTATCCATTTTCTATACCATGCCACTGTAACTACCATATTTTAGCGTTCGCATTCAGCACCTAGAGATGTGACCTTGAACGCTCCTTCATAAGTAGATAACTACTACACGATAGAAAAGACGTACAAGTGAAAATGGAATTAGTTTTACTGAAACTAACATGCAGCAGAGCTGCCAAATAATGCCCAGATAATATACGCGATAATTCGAATGCGTTTTGAAAACAAAGCAGCAATCCGTGGGCTATTAAGGACACTTCGCGATGCCTATCCATTTTCCATATCATGTTAATGTAACTATCATACCTTAGGGTTCGCATAGAGCACTTAAAGATGTGACCTTGAACGCTCCTTCATTCGTAGATTACTGCTTCATGATAGAAAAGACGGACAAGTGAAAATGGACTAAGTTTTACTGCAATTAGCATGCAGTAGATAGTACTATCCATGTTCTATACCATGCCATTGTAACTACCATACCTTAGCGTTCGCATACAGCAAATAGAGTTGTGACCTTGAACGCTCCTTCATAAGTAGATATCTCCTACACGATATTAAAGACATACAATAAAAAACGGACTAAGTTTTACTGCAATTAGCATGCAGCAGAGCTTTCAAAAAGTGCCCAAATAATATACACGTTAATTCGAACGCGTTTTGTACGCAAAGTAGCAATCCGCGGGCTATATAAGGCACTTCGCGATGTCCATCCATGTTCTATACCATGTCAATGTTACTATCATGTCTTAGGGTTCGCATAGAGCAATTAGAGCTGTGACCTTGAACACTCCTTCATAAGTAGATAACTCCTACACGATAGAAAAGACGTTCAAGAGAAAACGGTCTAAGTTTTACTGCAATTAGTATGCAGCAGAGCTTTCAAAAAGTGCCCTAATAATAAACACGTCAATTCGAACGCGTTTTGTACGCAAAGTAGCAATCCGCGGGCTATATAAGGCACTGCGCGATGTCTATCCATGTTCTATACCACGCCAATGTAACTATCATATCGTAGCGTTCGCATAGGGCACCTAGAGTTGTGACCTTGCACGCTGCTTCATAAGTAGGTAACTACCACACGATAGAAAAGACGTACAAGTGAAAATGGATTTAGTTTTACTGCAATTAGCATGCAGCAGAGCTGCCAAATAATGCCCAGATAATATACGCGTTAATTCGAATGCGTTTTGTAAACAAAGCAGCAATCCGTGGGCTTTTAAGGACACTTCGCGATGCCTATCCATTTTCTATACCATGCCATTGTAACTACCATATTTTAGCGTTCGCATACAGCACCTAGAGTTGTGACCTTGAACACTCCTTCATAAGTAGATAACTCCTACACGATAGAAAAGACGTCTAAGTTTTACTGCAATTAGTATGCAGCAGAGCTTTCAAAAAGTGCCCTAATAATATACACGTCAATTCGAACGCGTTTTGTACGCAAAGTAGCAATCCGCGGGCTATATAAGGCACTTCGCGATGTCTATCCATGTTCTATACCATGCCAATGTAACTATCATATTTTAGCGTTCGCATACAGCACAAAGAGCTGTGACCTTGAACGCTCCTTCATTTGTAGATTACTGCTACACGATAGAAAAGACGTACAAGTGAAAATGGATTTAGTTTTACTGCAATTAGCATGCAGCAGAGCTCTCAAAAAGTGCCCTAATAATATACACGTCAATTCGAACGCGTTTTGTACGCAAAGTAGCAATCCACGGGCTATATAAGGCACTTCGCGATGTCTATCCATGTTCTATACCATGTCAATGTTACTATCATATCATAGGGTTCGCATAGAGCACAAAGAACTGTGACCTTGAACGCTCCTTCATTCGTAGATTACTGCTACACGATAGAAAAGACGTACAAGTGAAAATAGATTTAGTTTTACTGCAATTAGTATGCAGCAGAGCTCTCAAAAAGTGCCCTAATAATATACACGTCAATTCGAACGCGTTTTGTACGCAAAGTAGCAATCCGCGGGCTATATAAGGCACTTCGCGATGTCTATCCATGTTCTATACCATGTCAATGTTACTATCATATCTTAGGGTTCGCATATAGCACCTTGAACGCTCCTTCATTCGTAGATTACTGCTACACGATAGAAAAGACGTACAATAGAGAACGGACTAAGTTTTACTGCAATTAGCATGCAGCAGAGCTGCCTAATAATGCCCAGATGATATACACGAAAATTCGTTTGCGTTTTGTAAACAAAGCAGCAGTTCGTGGGCTATTGAGGACACTTCGCGATGCCTATCCATGTTCTATACCATGTCAATGTTACTATCATATCTTAGGGTTCACATAGAGCACAAAGAGCTGTGACCTTGAACGCTCCTTCATTCGTAGATTACTGCTACACGATAGAAAAGACGTACAAGTGAAAATGGATTTAGTTTTACCGCAATTAGCATGCAGCAGAGCTGCAAAATAATGCCCAGATAATATACGCGTTAATTCGAATGCGTTTTGTAAACAATGCAGCAATCCGTGGGCCATTAAGGACACTTTGCGATGCCTATCCATTTTCTATACCATGCCATTGTAACTACCATATTTTAGCGTTCGCATACAGCAAATAGAGTTGTGACCTTGAACGCTCCTTCATAAGTAGAAAACTCCTACACGATAGAAAAGACGTTCAAGAGAAAACGGTCTAGGTTTTACTGCAATTAGTATGCAGCAGAGCTTTCAAAAAGTGCCCAAATAATATACAGTCAATTCGAACGCGTTTTGTACGCAAAGTAGCAATCCGCGGTCTATATAAGGCACTTCGCGATGTCCATCCATGTTCTATACCATGTCAATGTTACTATCATATCTTAGCGTTCGCATAGAGCACCTAGAGTTGTGACCTTGAACTCTTTTTCATAAGTAGATAACTCCTACACGATAGAAAAGACATTCAAGAGAAAACGGTCTAAGTTTTACTGCAATTAGTATGCAGCAGAGCTCTCAAAAAGTGCCCTAAAAATATACACGTCAATTCGAACGCGTTTTGTACGCAAAGTAGCAATCCGCGGGCTATATAAGGCACTTCGCGATGTCTATCCTGTTTCTATACCACGCCAATGTACCTATCATATCTTAGCGTTCGCATAGAGCACCTAGAGTTGTGACCTTGAACGCTTTTTCATAAGTAGATAACTCCTACACGATAGAAAACACATTCAAGAGAAAACGGTCGAAGTTTTACTGCAATTAATATTAAGCAGAGCTTTCAAAAAGTGCCCAAATAATATACACGTTAATTCGAACGCGTTCTGTACGCAAAGTAGCAATCCGCGGGCTCTATAAGGCACTTCGCGATGTCCATCCATGTTCTATACCATGTCAATGTTACTATCATATTTTAGGGTTCGCATAGAGCAATTAGAGCTGTGACCTTGAACACTCCTTCAAAAGTAGATAACTCCTACACGATAGAAAAGACGTTCAAGAGAAAACGGTGTAAGTTTTACTGCAATTAGTATGCAGCAGAGCTTTCAAAAAGTGCCCTAATAATATACACGTCAATTCGAACGCGTTTTGTACGCAAAGTAGCAATCCGCGGGCTATATAAGGCACTTCGCGATGTCTATCCATGTTCTATACCACGCCAATGTAACTATCATGTCTTAGCGTTCGCATAGGGCACCTAGAGTTGTGACCTTGAACGCTACTTCATAAGTAGATAAGTCCTACACGATAGAAAAGACGTTCAAGAGAAAACGGTCTAAGTTTTACTGCAATTAGTATGCAGCAGAGCTTTCAGAAAATGCCCAAATAATATACACGTTAATTCGAACGCGTTTTGCACGCAAAGTAGCAATCCGCGGGCTATATAAGGCATTTCGCGATGTCTATCCATGTCCTATACCATGCCATTGTAACAACCATATCTTAGCGTTCGCAATCAGCACCTAGAGTTGTGACCTTGAACGCTCCTTCATAGGTAGATAACTCCTACACCATAGAAAAGACGTTCAAGAGAAAACAGTCGAAGTTTGACTGCAATTAATATTCAGCAGAGCTTTCAAAAAGTGCCCAAATAATATACACGTTAATTCGAACGCGTTTTGTACGCAAAGTAGCAATCCGCGGGCTATATAAGGCACTTCGCGATGTCCATCCATGTTCTATACCATGCCAATGTAACTATCAAATTTTAGCGTTCGCATACAGCACCTAGAGTTGTGACCTTGAACGCTCCTTCATAAGTAGATAAGTCCTACACGATGATAGAAAAGACGTTCAAGAGAAAACGGTCTAAGTTTTACTGCAATTAGCATGCAGCAGAGCTTTCAAAAAGTGCCCAAATAATTACACGTTAATTCGATCGCGTTTTGTACTTAAAGTAGCAATCCGTGGGCTATATAGGGCACTTCGTGATGCCTATCGATGTTCTATACCATGCCATTGTAACTACCATATCTTAGCGTTTGCATACAGAACCTAGAGTTGTGACCTTGAACGCTCCTTCATAAGTAGATAACTCCTACACGATAGAAAAGACCTTCAAGAGAAAACGGTCTAAGTTTTACTGCAATTAGTATGCAGCAGAGCTTTCAGAAAATGCCCAAATAATATACACGTTAATTCGTACGCGTTTTGTACGCGTTTTGTACGCAAAGTAGCAATCCGCGGGCTATAAAAGGCATTTAGCGATGTCTATCCATGTTCTATACCATGCCATTGTAACTACCATATCTTAGCGTTCGCATGCAGCACCTAGAGTTGTGACCTTGAACGCTCCTTCATAGGTAGATAACTCCTACACCATAGAAAAGACGTTCAAGAGAAAACGGTCGAAGTTTTACTGCAATTAATATTCAGCAGAGCTTTCAAAAAGTGCCCAAATAATATACACGTTAATTCGAACGCGTTCTGTACGCAAAGTAGCAATCCGCGGGCTATATAAGGCACTTCGCGATGTCCATCCATGTTCTATACCATGTCAATGTTACTATCATATCTTAGGGTTCGCATAGAGCAATAAGAGCTGCGACCTTGAACACTCCTTCATAAGTAGATAACTCCTACACGATAGAAAAGACGTTCAAGAGAAAACGGTCTAAGTTTTACTGCAATTAGTATGCAGCAGAGCTATCAAAAAGTGCCCTAATAATATACACGTCAATTCGAACGCGTTTTGTACGCAAAGTAGCAATCCGCGGGCTATATAAGGCACTTCGCGATGTCTATCCAGTTTCTATACCATGCCAATGTAACTATCATTTCTTAGCGTTCGCATAGAGCAATTAGAGCTGTGACCTTGAATTCTCCTTCATAAGTAGATATCTCCTACACGATATGAAAGACGTACAATAGAGAACGGACTAAGTTTTACTGCAATTAGCATGCAGCAGAGCTGCCTAATAATGCCCAGATGATATACACGAAAATTCGTTTGCGTTTTGTAGACAAAGCAGCAATCCGTGGGCTATTAAGGACACTTCGCGATGCCTATCCATTTTCTATACCATGCCATTGTAACTACCATATTTTAGCGTTCGCATACAGCACCTAGAGTTGTGACCTTGAACGCTACTTCATAGGTAGATAACTCCTACACGATAGAAAAGACGTTCAAGTGAAAATGGATTTAGTTTTACTGCAATTAGCATGCAGCAGAGCTGCCAAATAATGCCCAGGTAATATACGCGTTAATTCGAATGCGTTTTGTAAACAAAGCAGCAATCCGTGGGCTATTAAGGACACTTCGCGATGCCTATCCAATTTCTATACCATGCCATTGTACCTACCATATTTTAGCGTTCGCATACAGCACCTAGAGTTGTGACCTTGAACGCTACTTCATAGGTAGATAACTCCTACACGATAGAAAAGACGTTCAAGAGAAAACGGACTAAGTTTTACTGTACTTAGTATGCAGCAGAGCTTTCAGAAAATGCCCAAATAATATACACGTTAATTCGAACGCGTTTTGTTCGCAAAGTAGCAATCCGCGGGCAATATAAGGCACTTCGCGATGTCTATCCATGTTCCATATCATGCCATTGTAACTACCATATCTTAGAGTTCGCATGAAGCACCTAGAGTTGTGACCTTGAACGCTCCTTCATAGGTAGATAACTCCAACACGATAGAAAAGACGTTCAAGAGAAAACTGTCTAAGTTTTTCTGCAATTAGTATGCAGCAGAGCTTTCAGAAATTGCCCAAATAATATACACGTTAAATCGAACGCGTTTTGTACGCAAAGTAGCAATCCGCGGGCTATATAAGGCATTTAGCGATGTCTATCCATGTTCTATAATATGCCATTGTAACTACCATATCTTAGCGTTCGCATGCAGCACCTAGAGTTGTGACCTTGAACGCTCCTTCATGGGTAGATAACTCCTACACGATAGAAAAGACGTTCAAGGGAAAACGGTCTAAGTTTTACTGCAATTAGTATGCAGCAGAGCTTTCAGAAAATGCCCAAGTAATATACACGTTAATTCGAACGCGTTTTGTACGCAAAGTAGCAATCCGCGGGCTATATAAGGCACTTCGCGATGTCCATCCATGTTCTATACCATGTCAATGTTACTATCATATCTTAGGGTTCGCATAGAGCAATTAGAGCTGTGACCTTCTTCATAAGTAGATAACTCCTACACGATAGAAAAGACGTTCAAGAGAACACGGTCTAAGTTTTACTGCAATTAGTATGCAGCAGAGCTTTCAAAAAGTGCCCTAATAATATACACGTCAATTCGAACGCGTTTTGTACGCAAAGTAGCAATCCGCGGGCTATATAAGGCACTTATATAGCCTATAAGGCGATGTCTATCCATGTTCTATACCATGTCAATGTTACTATCATATCTTAGGGTTCGCATAGAGCACAAAGAGCTGTGACCTTGAACGCTCCTTCATTCGTAGATTACTGCTACACGATAGAAAAGACGTACAAGTGAAAATGGATATAGTTTTACTGCAATTAGCATGCAGCAGAGCTGCCAAATAATGCCCAGATAATATACGCGATAATTCGAATGCGTTTTGAAAACAATGCAGCGATCCGTGGGCTATTAAGGACACTTCGCGATGCCTATCCATTTTCTATACCATGCCACTGTAACTACCATATTTTAGCGTTCGCATTCAGCACCTAGAGATGTGACCTTGAACGCTCCTTCATAAGTAGATAACTACTACACGATAGAAAAGACGTACAAGTGAAAATGGAATTAGTTTTACTGAAACTAACATGCAGCAGAGCTGCCAAATAATGCCCAGATAATATACGCGATAATTCGAATGCGTTTTGAAAACAAAGCAGCAATCCGTGGGCTATTAAGGACACTTCGCGATGCCTATCCATTTTCCATATCATGTTAATGTAACTATCATACCTTAGGGTTCGCATAGAGCACTTAAAGATGTGACCTTGAACGCTCCTTCATTCGTAGATTACTGCTTCATGATAGAAAAGACGGACAAGTGAAAATGGACTAAGTTTTACTGCAATTAGCATGCAGTAGATAGTACTATCCATGTTCTATACCATGCCATTGTAACTACCATACCTTAGCGTTCGCATACAGCAAATAGAGTTGTGACCTTGAACGCTCCTTCATAAGTAGATATCTCCTACACGATATTAAAGACATACAATAAAAAACGGACTAAGTTTTACTGCAATTAGCATGCAGCAGAGCTTTCAAAAAGTGCCCAAATAATATACACGTTAATTCGAACGCGTTTTGTACGCAAAGTAGCAATCCGCGGGCTATATAAGGCACTTCGCGATGTCCATCCATGTTCTATACCATGTCAATGTTACTATCATGTCTTAGGGTTCGCATAGAGCAATTAGAGCTGTGACCTTGAACACTCCTTCATAAGTAGATAACTCCTACACGATAGAAAAGACGTTCAAGAGAAAACGGTCTAAGTTTTACTGCAATTAGTATGCAGCAGAGCTTTCAAAAAGTGCCCTAATAATAAACACGTCAATTCGAACGCGTTTTGTACGCAAAGTAGCAATCCGCGGGCTATATAAGGCACTGCGCGATGTCTATCCATGTTCTATACCACGCCAATGTAACTATCATATCGTAGCGTTCGCATAGGGCACCTAGAGTTGTGACCTTGCACGCTGCTTCATAAGTAGGTAACTACCACACGATAGAAAAGACGTACAAGTGAAAATGGATTTAGTTTTACTGCAATTAGCATGCAGCAGAGCTGCCAAATAATGCCCAGATAATATACGCGTTAATTCGAATGCGTTTTGTAAACAAAGCAGCAATCCGTGGGCTTTTAAGGACACTTCGCGATGCCTATCCATTTTCTATACCATGCCATTGTAACTACCATATTTTAGCGTTCGCATACAGCACCTAGAGTTGTGACCTTGAACACTCCTTCATAAGTAGATAACTCCTACACGATAGAAAAGACGTCTAAGTTTTACTGCAATTAGTATGCAGCAGAGCTTTCAAAAAGTGCCCTAATAATATACACGTCAATTCGAACGCGTTTTGTACGCAAAGTAGCAATCCGCGGGCCATATAAGGCACTTCGCGATGTCTATCCATGTTCTATACCATGCCAATGTAACTATCATATTTTAGCGTTCGCATACAGCACAAAGAGCTGTGACCTTGAACGCTCCTTCATTTGTAGATTACTGCTACACGATAGAAAAGACGTACAAGTGAAAATGGATTTAGTTTTACTGCAATTAGCATGCAGCAGAGCTCTCAAAAAGTGCCCTAATAATATACACGTCAATTCGAACGCGTTTTGTACGCAAAGTAGCAATCCACGGGCTATATAAGGCACTTCGCGATGTCTATCCATGTTCTATACCATGTCAATGTTACTATCATATCATAGGGTTCGCATAGAGCACAAAGAACTGTGACCTTGAACGCTCCTTCATTCGTAGATTACTGCTACACGATAGAAAAGACGTACAAGTGAAAATAGATTTAGTTTTACTGCAATTAGTATGCAGCAGAGCTCTCAAAAAGTGCCCTAATAATATACACGTCAATTCGAACGCGTTTTGTACGCAAAGTAGCAATCCGCGGGCTATATAAGGCACTTCGCGATGTCTATCCATGTTCTATACCATGTCAATGTTACTATCATATCTTAGGGTTCGCATATAGCACCTTGAACGCTCCTTCATTCGTAGATTACTGCTACACGATAGAAAAGACGTACAATAGAGAACGGACTAAGTTTTACTGCAATTAGCATGCAGCAGAGCTGCCTAATAATGCCCAGATGATATACACGAAAATTCGTTTGCGTTTTGTAAACAAAGCAGCAGTTCGTGGGCTATTGAGGACACTTCGCGATGCCTATCCATGTTCTATACCATGTCAATGTTACTATCATATCTTAGGGTTCACATAGAGCACAAAGAGCTGTGACCTTGAACGCTCCTTCATTCGTAGATTACTGCTACACGATAGAAAAGACGTACAAGTGAAAATAGATTTAGTTTTACTGCAATTAGCATGCAGCAGAGCTGCCAAATAATGCCCAGATAATATACACGTTAATTCGAATGCGTTTTGTAAACAAAGCAGCAATCCGTGGGCTATTAAGGACACTTTGCGATGCCTATCCATTTTCTATACCATGCCATTGTAACTACCATATTTTAGCGTTCGCATACAGCAAATAGAGTTGTGACCTTGAACGCTCCTTCATAAGTAGATAAGTCCTACACGATAGAAAAGACGTTCAAGAGAAAACGGTCTAGGTTTTACTGCAATTAGTATGCAGCAGAGCTTTCAAAAAGTGCTCAAATAATATACACGTCAATTCGAACGCGTTTTGTACGCAAAGTAGCAATCCGCGGTTTATATAAGGCACTTCGCGATGTCCATCCATGATCTATACCATGTCAATGTTACTATCATATCTTAGCGTTCGCATAGAGCACCTAGAGTTGTGACCTTGAACGCTTTTTCATAAGTAGATAACTCCTACACGATAGAAAAGACATTCAAGAGAAAACGGTCTAAGTTTTAATGCAATTAGTATGCAGCAGAGCTTCCAAAAAGTGCCCAGAAAATATACACGTTAATTCGAACGCGTTTTGTATGCAAAGTAGCAATCCGCGGGCTATATAAGGCACTTCGCGATGTCTATCCAGTTTCTTTACCATGCCAATGTAACTATCATATCTTAGCGTTCGCATAGAGCACCTAGAGTTGTGACCTTGAACGCTTTTTCATAAGTAGATAACTCCTACACGATAGAAAAGACATTCAAGAGAAAACGGTCTAAGTTTTAATGCAATTAGTATGCAGCAGAGCTTCCAAAAAGTGCCCAGAAAATATACACGTTAATTCGAACGCGTTTTGTATGCAAAGTAGCAATCCGCGGGCTATATAAGGCACTTCGCGATGTCTATCCAGTTTCTTTACAATGCCAATGTAACTATCATATCTTAGCGTTCGCATAGAGCACCTAGAGTTGTGACCTTGAACGCTCCTTCATAAGTAGATAACTCCTACACGATATAAAAGACGTTCAAGAGGAGACAGTCTAAGTTTTACTGCAATTAGTATGCAGCAGAGCTTTCAAACAGTGCTCAAATAATATACAGGTTAATTCGAACGCGTTTTGAACGCAAAGTAGTAATCCGCGGGCAATATAAGGCACTTCGCGATGTCTATCCATGTTCTATACAATGCCAATGTAACTATCATATCTTAGGGTTCGCATAGAGCACTTGAGCTATGATCTTGAACGCTCCTTCATTCGTAGATTACTGCTACACGATAGAAAAGACGTACAAGTGAAAATGGATTTAGTTTTACTGCATTTAGCATGTAGCAGAGCTGCCAAATAATGCCCAGATAATATACGCGTTAATTCGAATGCGTTTTGTAAACAAAGCAGCAATCCGTGGGCTATTAAGGACACTTCGCGATGCCTATTCTTTTTCCATATCATGTCAATGTAACTATCATACCTTAGGGTTCGCATAGAGCACTTAAAGCTGTGACCTTGAACGCTCCTTCATTCGTAGATTACTGCTTCATGATAGAAAAGACGGACAAGTGAAAATGGACTAAGTTTTACTGCAATTAGCATGCAGTAGATAGTACTATCCATGTTCTATACCATGCCATTGTAACTACCATATCTTAGCATTCGCATACAGCAAATAGAGTTGTGACCTTGAACGCTCCTTCATAAGTAGATATCTCCTACACGATATTAAAGATATACAATAAAATGTATTTAGTTTTACTGCAATTAGCATGCAGCAGAGCTGCCAAATAATGCCCAGATAATATACGCGTTAATTCGAATGCGTTTTGTAAACAAAGCAGCAATCCGTGGGCTATTAAGGACACTTCGCGATGCCTATCCATTTTCTATACCATGCCATTGTAACTACCATATTTTAGCGTTCGCATACAGCACCTAGAGTTGTGACCTTGAACGCTCCTTCATAAGTAGATAAGTCCTACACGATAGAAAAGACGTTCAAGAGAAAACGGACTAAGTTTTACTGTACTTAGTATGCTGCAGAGCTTTCAGAAAATGCCCAAATAATATACACGTTAATTCCGCTGCCCGCGGACGTAGCAATCCGCGGGCAATATAAGGCACTTCGCGATGTCTATCCATGTTCTACGCCATGCCAATTTAACTATCATATTTTAGCGTTCGCATACAGCTACGCAAAGTAGCAATCCGCGGGCTATATAAGGCACCTCGCGATGTCTATCCATGTTCTATACCATGCCAATGTAACTATCATATTTTAGCGTTTGCATACAGCACCTAGAGTTGTGACCTTGAACGCTCCTTCATAAGTAGATAAGTCCTACACGATAGAAAAGACGTTCAAGAGAAAACGGTCTAAGTTTTACTGCAATTAGCATGCAGCAGAGCTTACAAAAAGTGCCCAAATAATATACACGTTAATTCGATCGCGTTTTGTACGTAAAGTAGCAATCCGTGGGCTATATAGGGCACTTCGCGATGCCTATCGATGTTCTATACCATGCCATTGTAACTACCATATCTTAGCGTTTGCATACAGCACCTAGAGTTGTGACCTTGAACGCTCCTTCATAAGTAGATAACTCCTACACCATAGAAAAGACGTTCAAGAGAAAACGGTCGAAGTTTTACTGCAATTAATATTCAGCAGAGCTTTCAAAAAGTGCCCAAATAATATACACGTTAATTCGAACGCGTTCTGTACGCAAAGTAGCAATCCGCGGGCTATATAAGGCACTTCGCGATGTCCATCCATGTTCTATACCATGTCAATGTTACTATCATATCTTAGGGTTCGCATAGAGCAATTAGAGCTGTGACCTTGAACACTCCTTCATAAGTAGATAACTCCTACACGATAGAAAAGACGTTCAAGAGAAAACGGTCTAAGTTTTACTGCAATTAGTATGCAGCAGAGCTTTCAAAAAGTGCCCTAATAATATACACGTCAATTCGAACGCGTTTTGTACGCAAAGTAGCGATCCGCGGGCTATATAAGGCACTTCGCGATGTCTATCCATGTTCTATACCATGCCAATGTAACTATCATATTTTAGCGTTCGCATACAGCACCTAGAGTTGTGACCTTGAACGCTCCTTCATAAGTAGATATGTCCTACACGATAGAAAAGACATTCAAGAGAAAACGGTCTAAGTTTTACTGCAATTAGCATGCAGCAGAGCTTTCAAAAAGTGCCCAAATAATATACACGTTAATTCGATCGCGTTTTGTACGTAAAGTAGCAATCCGTGGGCTATATAGGACTATAGCACTTCGCTATGCCTATCGATGTTCTATACCATGCCATTGTAACTAGCATATCTTAGCGTTTGCATACAGCACTTAGAGTTGTGACCTTGAACGCTCCTTCATAAGTAGATAACTCCTACACGATAGAAAGGACGTTCAAGAGAAAACGGTCTAAGTTTTACTGAAATTAGTATGCAGCAGAGCTGCCAAATAATGCCCAGATAATATACACGTTAATTCGAATGCGTTTTGTAAACAAAGCAGCAATCCGTGGGCTATTAAGGACACTTTGCGATGCCTATCCATTTTCTATACCATGCCATTGTAACTACCATATTTTAGCGTTCGCATGCAGCAAATAGAGTTGAGACCTTGAACGCTCCTTCATAAGTAGAAAACTCCTACACGATAGAAAAGACGTTCAAGAGAAAACGGTCTAGGTTTTACTGCAATTAGTATGCAGCAGAGCTTTCAAAAAGTGCCCAAATAATATACACGTCAATTCGAACGCGTTTTGTACGCAAAGTAGCAATCCGCGGTCTATATAAGGCACTTCGCGATGTCCATCCATGTTCTATACCATGTCAATGTTACTATCATATCTTAGCGTTCGCATAGAGCACCTAGAGTTGTGACCTTGAACGCTTCTTCATAAGTAGATAACTCATACACGATAGAAAAGACGTTCAAGAGAAAACGGTCGAAGTTTTACTGCAATTAATATTCAGCAGAGCTTTCAAAAAGTGCCCAAATAATATACACGTTAATTCGAACGCGTTCTGTACGCAAAGTAGCAATCCGCGGGCTAAATAAGGCACTTCGCGATGTCCATCCATGTTCTATACCATGTCAATGTTACTATCATATCTTAGGGTTCGCATAGAGCAATTAGAGCTGTGACCTTGAACTCTCCTTCATAAGTAGATAACTCCTACACGATAGAAAAGACGTTCAAGAGAAAACGGTCTAAGTTTTACTGCAATTAGTATGCAGCAGAGCTTTCAAAAAGTGCCCTAATAATATACACGTCAATTCGAACGCGTTTTGAACGCAAAGTAGCGATCCGCGGGCTATATAAGGCACTTCGCGATGTCTATCCATGTTCTATACCATGCCAATGTAACTATCATATTTTAGCGTTCGCATACAGCACCTAGAGTTGTGACCTTGAACGCTCCTTCATAAGTAGATAAGTCCTACACGATAGAAAAGACATTCAAGAGAAAACGGTCTAAGTTTTACTGCAATTAGCATGCAGCAGAGCTTTCAAAAAGTGCCCAAATAATATACACGTTAATTCGATCGCGTTTTGTACGTAAAGTAGCAATCCGTGGGCTATATAGGGCACTTCGCTATGCCTATCGATGTTCTATACCATGCCATTGTAACTACCATATCTTAGCGTTTGCATACAGCACTTAGAGTTGTGACCTTGAACGCTCCTTCATAAGTAGATAACTCCTACACGATAGAAAAGACGTTCAAGAGAAAACGGTCTAAGTTTTACTGCAATTAGTATGCAGCAGAGCTGCCAAATAATGCCCAGATAATATACACGTTAATTCGAATGCGTTTTGTAAACAAAGCAGCAATCCGTGGGCTATTAAGGACACTTTGCGATGCCTATCCATTTTCTATACCATGCCATTGTAACTACCATATTTTAGCGTTCGCATGCAGCAAATAGAGTTGAGACCTTGAACGCTCCTTCATAAGTAGAAAACTCCTACACGATAGAAAAGACGTTCAAGAGAAAACGGTCTAGGTTTTACTGCAATTAGTATGCAGCAGAGCTTTCAAAAAGTGCCCAAATAATATACACGTCAATTCGAACGCGTTTTGTACGCAAAGTAGCAATCCGCGGTCTATATAAGGCACTTCGCGATGTCCATCCATGTTCTATACCATGTCAATGTTACTATCATATCTTAGCGTTCGCATAGAGCACCTAGAGTTGTGACCTTGAACGCTTTTTCATAAGTAGATAACTCATACACGATAGAAAAGACATTCAAGAGAAAACGGTCGAAGTTTTACTGCAATTAATATTCAGCAGAGCTTTCAAAAAGTGCCCAAATAATATACACGTTAATTCGAACGCGTTCTGTACGCAAAGTAGCAATCCGCGGGCTCTATAAGGCACTTCGCGATGTCCATCCATGTTCTGTACCATGTCAATGTTACTATCATATCTTATTGTTCGCATAGAGCAATTAGAGCTGTGACCTTGAACACTCCTTCATAAGTAGATAACTCCTACACGATAGAAAAGACATTCAAGAGAAAACGGTCTAAGTTTTACTGCAATTAGCATGCAGCAGAGCTGCCAAATAATGCCCAGATAATATACGCGTTATTTCGAATGCGTTTTGTACGCAAAGTAGCAATCCGCGGGTTATATAAGGCACTTCGCGATGTCTATCCATGTTGTATACCACGCCAATGTAACTATCATATCTTATCGTTCGCATAGGGCACCTAGAGTTGTGACCTTGAACGCTCCTTCATAAGTAGATAACTACCACACGATAGAAAAGACGTTCAAGAGAAAATGGACTAAGTTTTACTGTACTTAGTATGCAGCAGAGCTTTCAGAAAATGCCCAAATAATATACACGTTAATTCCGCGGCCCGCGGACGTAGCAATCCGCGGGCAATATAAGGCACTTCGCGATGCCTATCCATTTTCTATACCATGCCATTGTAACTACCATATTTTATCGTTCGCATACAGCACCTAGAGTTGTGACCTTGAACGCTCCTTCATAAGTAGATAAGTCCTACACGATAGAAAAGACGTTCAAGAGAAAACGGTCTAAGTTTTACTGCAATTAGTATGCAGCAGAACTTTCAGAAAATGCCCAAATAATATACACGTTAATTCGAACGCGTTTTGTACGCAAAGTAGCAATCCGCGGGCTATATAAGGCATTTCGCGATGTCTATCCATGTTCTATACCATGCCATTGTAACTACCATATCTTAGCGTTCGCATGCAGCACCTAGAGTTGTGACCTTGAACGCTCCTTCATAGGTAGATAACTCCTACACCATAGAAGAGACGTTCAAGAGAAAACGGTCGAAGTTTTACTGCAATTAATATTCAGCAGAGCTTTCAAAAAGTGCCCAAATAATATACACGTTAATTCGAACGCGTTCTGTACGCAAGGTAGCAATCCGCGGGCTATATAAGGCACTTCGCGATGTCTATCCAGTTTCTATACCATGCCAATGTAACTATCATTTCTTAGCGTTCGCAAAGAGCAATCAGAGCTGTGACCTTGAATTCTCCTTCATAAGTAGATATCTCCTACACGATATAAAAGACGTACAATAGAGAACGGACTAAGTTTTACTGCAATTAGCATGCAGCAGAGCTGCCTAATAATGCCCAGATGATATACACGAAAATTCGTTTGCGTTTTGTAAACAAAGCAGCAATCCGTGGGCTATTGAGGACACTTCGCGATGCCTATCCATGTTCTACACCATGTCAATGTTACTATCATATCTTAGGGTTCACATAGAGCACAAAGAGATTAGTAGATTACTGCTACACGAAAGAAAAGACGTACAAGTGAAAATGGATTTAGTTTTACTGCAATTAGCATGCAGCAGAGCTGCCAAATAATGCCCAGATAATATACGCGTTAATTCGAATGCGTTTTGTAAACAAAGCAGCAATCCGTGGGCTATAAAGGACACTTCGCGATGCCTATTCTTTTTCCATATCATTTCAATGTAAGTATCATACCTTAGGGTTCGCATAGAGCACTTAAAGCTGTGACCTTGAACGCTCCTTCATTCGTAGATTACTGCTTCATGATAGAAAAGACGGACAAGCCATTGTAACTACCATATCTTAGCGTTCGCATACAGCAAATAGAGTTGTGACCTTGAACGCTCCTTCATAAGTAGATATCTCCTACACGATATTAAAGACATACAATAAAAAACGGACTGTTTTACTGCAATTAGCATGCAGCAGAGCTTTCAAAAAGTGCCCAAATAATATACACGTTAATTCGAACGCGTTTTGTACGCAAAGTAGCAATCCGCGGGCTATATAAGGCACTTCGCGATGTCCATCCATGTTCTATACCATGTCAATGTTACTATCATATCTTAGGGTTCGCATAGAGCAATTAGAGCTGTGACCTTGAACACTCCTTCATAAGTAGATAACTCCTACACGATAGAAAAGACGTTCAATAGAAAACGGTCTAAGTTTTACTGCAATTAGTATGCAGCAGAGCTTTCAAAAAGTGCCCTAATAATATACACGTTAATTCGAACGCGTTTTGTACGCAAAGTAGCAATCCGCGGGCTATATAAGGCACTTCGCGATGTCTATCCATGTTCTATACCACGCCAATGTAACTATCATATCTTAACGTTCGCATAGGGCACCTAGAGTTGTGACCTTGAACGCTCCTTCATAGGTAGATAACTCCTACACGATAGAAAAGACGTTCAAGTGAAAATGGATTTAGTTTTACTGCAATTAGCATGCAGCAGAGCTGCCAAATAATGCCCAGATAATATGCGCGTTAATTCGAATGCGTTTTGTAAACAAAGCAGCAATCCGTGGGCTATTAAGGACACTTCGCGATGCCTATCCATTTTCTATACCATGCCATTGTAACTACCATATTTTAGCGTTCGCATACAGCACCTAGAGTTGTGACCTTGAACGCTACTTCATAAGAAGATAACTCCTACACGATAGAAAAGACGTTCAAGAGAAAACGGACTAAGTTTACTGTACTTAGTATGCAGCAGAGCCTTCAGAAAATGCCCAAATAATATACACGTTAATTTCGCGGCCCGCGGACGTAGCAATCCGCGGGCAATTTAAGGCACTTCGCGATGCCTATCCATTTTCTATACCATGCCATTGTAACTACCATATTTTAGCGTTCGCATACAGCACCTAGAGTTGTGACCTTGAACGCTACTTCATAAGTAGATAAGTCCTACACGATAGAAAAGACGTTCAAATGAAAACGGTCTAAGTTTTACTGCAATTAGTATGCAGCAGAGCTATCAAAAAGTGCCCTAATAATATACACGTCACTTCGAACGGGTTTTGTACGCAAAGTAGCAATCCGCGGGCAATATAAGGCACTTCGCGATGTCTATCCATGTTCTTTACCATGCAAATGTAACTATCATATCTTAGCGTTTGCATAGAGCACCTAGAGTTGTGAACTTGAACGCTCCTTCATAAGTAGATAACTCCTACACGATAGAAAAGACGTTCAAGAGAAAACGGTCTAAGTTTTACTGCAATTAGTATGCAGCAGAGCTTTCAAAAAGTGCCCAAATAATATACACGTTAATTCGAACGCGTTTTGAACGCAAAGTAGCAATCCGCCGGCTATATAAGGCATTTCGTGATGTCTATCCATGTTCTATACCATGCCATTGTAACTACCATATCTTAGCGTTCGCATACAGCACCTAGAGTTGTGACCTTGAACGCTCCTTCATAAGTAGATAACTACTACATGATAGAAAGGACGTACAAGTGGATAGTACTATCCATGTTCTATACCATGCCATTGTAACTACCATATCTTAGGGTTCGCATAGAGCAATTAGAGCTGTGACCTTGAACGCTCCTTCATACGTAGATAACTCCTACACGATAGAAAAGACGTTCAAGAGAAAACGGTCTAAGTTTTACTACAATTAGTGTGCAGCAGAGCTTTAAAAAAGAGCCCAAATAATATTTACGTTAATTCGAACGCGTTTTGTACGCAAAGTAGCAATCCGCGGGCTACATAAGGCACTTCGCGATGTCTATCCATGTTCTATACCATGCCAATGTAACTATCATATCTTAGCGTTCGCATGGAGCACCTAGAGTTGTGACCTTGAACGCTCCTTCATAAGTAGATAACTACTACACGATAGAAAAGACGTGCAAGTGAAAATGGAATTAGTATTACTGAAACTAGCATGCAGAAGAGCTGCCAAATAATGCACAGATAATATACGCGTTAATTCGAATGCGTTTTGTAAACAAAGCAGCAATCCGTGGGCTATTAAGGACACTTCGCGATGCCTATCCATTTTCTATACTATGCCATTGTAACTACCATATCTTAGTGTTCGCATACAGCACCTAGAGTTGTGACCTTGAACGCTCCTTCAGAAGTAGATAACTCCTACACGATAGAAAAGACGTTCAAGAGAAAACGGTCTAAGTTTTGCTGCAATTAGTATGCAGCAGAGCTTTAAAAAAGTGCCCAAATAATATACACGTTAATTCGAACGCGTTTTGTACGCCAAGTAGCAATCCGCGGGCTATATAAGGCACTTCCCGATGTCTATCCATGTTCTATACCATGCCATTGTAACTATCATATCTTAGCGTTCGCATAGAGCACCTAGAGTTGTGACCCTGAACGCTCGTTCATAAGTAGATAACTACTACACCATAGAAAAGACGTACAAGTGAAAATGGATTTAGTTTTACTGCAATTAGCATTCAGCAGAGCTGCCAAATAATGCCCAGATAATATACACGTTAATTCGAACGCGTTTTGTACGCAAAGTAGCAATCCGCGGGCTATATAAGGCACTTCGCGATGTCTATCCATGTTTTATACCATGCCAATGTAACTATCATATCTAAGCGTTCGCATACAGTACCTAGAGTTGTGACCTTGAACGCTCCTTCATAAGTAGATAACTCCTACACGATGGAAAAGACGTTCAAGAGAAAACGGTCTAAGTTTTACTGCAATTAGTATGCAGCAGAGCTTTCAAAAAGTGCCCAAATAATATACACGTCAATTCGAACGCGTTTTGTACGCAAAGTAGCAATCCGCCGGCTATATAAGGCACTTCGCGATGTCTATTCATGTTCTATACCATGCCAATGTAACTATCATATCTTAGCGTTCGCATAGAGCACCTAGAGTTGTGACCTTGAACGCTCCTTCATAAGTAGATAACTACTACATGATAGAAAGGACGTACAAGTGAAAATGGATTTAGTTTTACTGCAATTAGCATGCAGCAGAGCTGCCTAATAATGCCCAGATGATATACACGAAAATTCGAATGCGTTTTGTAAACAAAGCAGCAATCCGTAGGCTATTGAGGACACTTCGCGATGCCTATCCATGTTCTACACCATGTCAATGTTAGTTTCATATCTTAGGGTTCGCATAGAGCACAAAGAGCTGTGACCTTGAACGCTCCTTCATTCGTAGATTACTGCTACACGATAGAAAAGACGTACAAGTGAAAATGGATTTAGTTTTACTGCAATTAGCATGCAGCGGAGCTGCCAAATAATGCACAGATGATATACACGAAAATTCGAATGCGTTTTGTAAACAAAACAGCAATCCGTGGGCTATTGAGGACACTTCGCGATGCCTATCCATGTTCTATACCATGTCAATCTTACTATCATATCTAAGGGTTCGCATAGAACACAAAGAACTGTGACCTTGAACGCTCCTTCATTCGTAGATTACTGCCACACGATAGAAAAGACGTACAAGTGAAAACGGACTAAGTTTTACTGCAATTAATATTCAGCAGAGCTTTCAAAAAGAGCCCAAATAATATATACGTTAATTCGAACGCGTTTTGTACGCAAAGTAGCAATCCGCGGGCTATATAAGGCACTTCGCGATGTCCATCCATATTCTATACCATGTCAATGTTACTATCATATGTTAGGGTTCGCATAGAGCAATTAGAGCTGTGACCTTGAACGTTCCTTCATATGTAGATAACTCCTACACGATAGAAAAGACGTTCAAGGGAAAACGGTCTAAGTTTTACTACAATTAGTATGCAGCAGAACTTTCAAAAAGAGCCCAAATAATAGATACGTTAATTCGAACGCGTTCTGTACGCAAAGTAGCAATCCGCGGGCTATATAAGGCACTTCGCGATGTCCATCCATGTTCTATACCATGTTAATGTTACTATCATATCTTAGGGTTCGCATAGAGCAATTAGAGCTGTGACCTTGAATGCTCCTTCATAAGTAGATAACTCCTACACAATAGAAAAGACGTTCAAGGGAAAACGGTCTAAGTTTTACTACAATTAGTATTCAGCAGAGCTTTCAAAAAGAGCCCAAATAATATATACGTTAATTCGAACGCGTTTTGTACGCAAAGTAGCAATTCGCGGGCTATATAAGGCACTTCGCGATGTCTATCCATGTTCTATACCATGCCATTGTAACTACCATATCTTAGCGTTCGCATAGAGCAATTAGAGCTGTGACCTTGAATGCTCCTTCATAAGTAGATAACTCCTACACAATAGAAAAGACGTTCAAGGGAAAACGGTCTTAGTTTTACTGCAATTAGTATGCAGCAGAGCTTTCAAAAAGTGCCCAAATAATATACACGTTAATTCGAACGCGTTTTGTACGTAAAGTTGCAATCCGTGGGCTATATAGGGCACTTCGCGAAAAGACGTACAAGTGAAAATGGATTTAGTTTTACTGCAATTAGCATGCAGCAGAGCTGCCAAATAATTCCCAGGCCTTATGCGCTTTAATGCCAATGCGTTTTGTACGTAAAGTAGCTATCCGTGGGATATATATGGCACTTCGCGATGTCTATCCATGTTCTATACCATGCCATTGTAACTACCATATCTTAGCGTTCGCATTTAGCACCTAGAGTTGTGACCTTGAACGCTCCTTCATAAGTAGATAACTCCTCCGTGATAGAAAAGACGTTCAAGAGAAAACGGTCTAGTTTTACTGCAATTAGTATGCAGCAGAGCGTTCAAAAAGTGCTCAAATAATATACAGGTTAATTCGAACGCGTTTTGAACGCAAAGTAGTAATCCGCGGGCAATATAAGGCACTTGGCGATGTCTATCCATGTTCTATACCATGCCAATGTAACTGTCATATCTTAGCGTTCGCATAGAGCACCTAGAGTTGTGACCTTGAACGCTCCTTCATAAGTAGATAACTACAACACGATAGAAAAGACGTACAAGTGAAAATGGAATTAGTTTTACTGAAACTAGCATGCAGCAGAGCTGCCAAATAATGCCCAGATAATATACGCGTTAATTTGAATGCGTTTTGTAAACAAAGCTGCAATCGGTGGGCTATTAAGGATACTTCGCGATGCCTATCCATTTTCTATACCATGCCATTGTAACTACCATATCTTAGTGATCGCATACAGCACCTAGAGTTGTGACCTTGAACGCTCCTTCATAAGTAGATAACTCCTACACGATAGAAAAGACGTTCAAGAGAAAACGGTCTAAGTTTTACTGCAATTAGTATGCAGCAGAGCTTTCAAAAAGTGCCCAAATAATATACACGTTAATTCGAACGCGTTTTGTACGTAAAGTTGCAATCCGTGGGCTATATAGGGCACTTCGCGAAAAGACGTACAAGTGAAAATGGATTTAGTTTTACTGCAATTAGCATGCAGCAGAGCTGCCAAATAATGCCCAGGCGATATGCGCTTTAATGCCAATGCGTTTTGTACGTAAAGTAGCTATCCGTGGGATATATATGGCACTTCGCGATGTCTATCCATGTTCTATACCATGCCCATTGTAACTACCATATCTTAGCGTGCGCATTTAGCACCTAGAGTTGTGACCTTGAACGCTCCTTCATAAGTAGATAACTCCTACGCGATAGAATAGACGTTCAAGAGAAAACGGTCTGTTTTACAGCAATTAGTATGCAGCAGAGCGTTCAAAAAGTGCTCAAATAATATACAGGTTAATTCGAACGCGTTTTGAACGCAAAGTAGTAATCCGCGGGCAATATAAGGCACTTGGCGATGTCTATCCATGTTCTATACCATGCCAATGTAACTATCATATCTTAGGGTTCGCATAGAGCACTTAGAGCTGTGACCTTGAGCGCTCCTTAATTCGTAGATTACTGCTACACGATAGAAAAGACGTACAAGTGAAAATGGATTTAGTTTTACTGCAATTAGCGTGCAGCAGAGCTGCCAAATAATGCCCAGGCGATTGGCGCTTTAATGCCAATGCGTTTTGTACGTAAAGTAGCTATCCGTGGGATATATATGGCACTTCGCGATGTCTATCCATGTTCTATACCATGCCCGTTGTAACTACCATATCTTAGCGTTCGCATTTAGCACCTAGAGATGTGACCTTGAACGCATCTTCATAAGTAGATTACTCCTACACGATAGAAAAGACGTTCAAGAGAAAACGGTCTAAGTTTTACTGCAATTAGTATGCAGCAGAGCTTTCAAAAAGTGCCCAGATAACTAATATACACGTTAATTCGAACGCGTTTTGTACGCAAAGTGGCAATCCGCGGGCTATATAAGGCACTTCGCGATGTCTATCCAGTTTCTTTACCATGCCAATGTAACTATCATATCTTAGCGTTCGCATAGAGCACCTAGAGTTGTGACCTTGAACGCTCCTTCATAAGTAGATAACTCCTACACGATAGAAAAGACGTTCAAGAGAAGACGGTCTAAGTTTTACTGCAATTAGTATGCAGCAGAGCTTTCAAAAAGTGCCCAAATAATATACACGTTAATTGGAACGCGTTTTGTACGCAAAGTAGCAATCCGCGGTCTATACAAGGCACTTCGCGATGTCTATCCATGTTCTATACCATGCCAATGTAACTACCATATCTTAGCGTTCGCATAGAGCACCTAGAGTTGTGACCTTGACCGCTCCTTCATAAGTAGATCACTACAACACGATAGAAAAGACGTACAAGTGAAAATGGAATTAGTTTTACTGAAACTAGCATGCAGCAGAGCTGCCAAATAATGCCCAGATAATATACGCGTTAATTCGAATGCCTTATGTAAACAAAGCAGCAATCCGTGGGCTATTAAGGACACTTCGCGATGCCTATCCATTTTCTATACCATGCCATTGTAACTACCATATCTTAGCGTTCGCATACAGCACCTAGAGTTGTGACCTTGAACGCTCCTTCATAAGTAGATATCTCCTACACGATATTAAAGACATACAATAGAAAACGGAGTAAGTTTTACTGCAATTAGCATGCAGCAGAGCTACCAAATAATGCCCAGATAATATACACGAAAATTCGAATGCGTTTTGTAAACAAAGCAACAATCCGTGGGCTATTGAGGACAATTCGCGATGCCTATCCATGTTCTATACCATGTCAATGTTACTATCATATCTAAGGGTGCGCATAGAGCACAAAGAACTGTGACCTTGAACGCTCCTACATTCGTAGATTACTGCTACACGATGGAAAAGACGTACAAGTGAAAACGAACTAAGTTTTACTGCAAATAACATGCAGCAGAGCTGCCAAATAATGCCCAAGCGATATGCACTTTAATGCGAACGCGTTTTGTAGGTAAAGTAGCAATCCGTGGGATATATAGGTCACTTCGCGATGTCTATCCATGTTCTATACCATGCCATTGTAACTACCATACCTTAGCGTTCGCATACAGCACCTAGAGTTGTGACCTTGAACGCTCCTTCATAAGTAGATAACTCCTACACGATAGAAAAGACGTTCAAGAGAAAACGGTCTTAGTTTTGCTGCAATTAGTATGCAGCAGAGCTTTCAGAAATTGCCCAAATAATATACACGTTAATTCGAACGCGTTTTGTACGCAAAGTAGCAATCCGCGGGCTATATAAGGCATTTCGCGATGTCTATCCATGTTCTATACCATGCCATTGTAACTACCATATCTTAGCGTTCGCATACAGCACCTAGAGTTGTGACCTTGAACGCTCCTTCATAAGTAGATAACTCCTACACGATAGAAAAGACGTTCAAGAGAAAACGGTCTTAGTTTTACTGCAATTAGTATGCAGCAGAGCTTTCAAAAAGAGCCCAAATAATATATACGTTAATTCGAACGCGTTTTGTACGCAAAGTAGCAATCCGCGGGCTATATAAGGCACTTCGCGATGTTCATCCATGTTCTATACCATGTCAATGTTACTATCATATGTTAAGGTTCGCATAGAGCAATTAGAGCTGTGACCTTGAACGTTCCTTCATTTGTAGATAACTCCTACATGATAGAAAAGACGTTCAAGAGAAAACGGTCTTAGTTTTACTACAATTAGTATGCAGCAGAGCTTTCAAAAAGAGCCCAAATAATATAAACGTTAATTCGAACGCGTTCTGTACGCAAAGTAGCAATCCGCGGGCTATATAAGGCACTTCGCGATGTCCATCCATGTTCTATACAATGTTAATGTTACTATCATATCTTAGGGTTCGCATAGAGCAATTAGAGCTGTGACCTTGAATGCTCCTTCATAAGTAGATAACTCCTACACAATAGAAAAGACGTTCAAGGGAAAACGGTCTAAGTTTTACTACAATTAGTATTCAGCAGAGCTTTCAAAAAGAGCCCAAATAATATATACGTTAATTCGAACGCGTTTTGTACGCAAAGTAGCAATTCGCGGGCTATATAAGGCACTTCGCGATGTCTATCCATGTTCTATACCATGCCATTGTAACTACCATATCTTAGCGTTCGCATACAGCAAATAGACCTTGATCGCTCCTTCATAAGTAGAAAACTCCTACACGATAGAAAAGACGTTCAAGAGAAAGCGGTCTAAGTTTTACTGCAATTAGTATGCAGCAGAGCTTTCAAAAAGTGCCCAAATAATATACACGTTAATTCGAACGCGTTTTGTACGCAAAGTAGCAATCCGCGGTCTAATAAGGCACTTCGCAATGTCTATCCATGTTCTATACCATGCCAATGTAACTATCATATCTTAGCGTTCGCATAGAGCACCTAGAGTTGTGACCTTGAACGCTCCTTCATAAGTAGATAACTCCTACACGATAAAAAAGACGTTCAAGGGAAAACGGTCTAAGTTTTACTACAATTAGTATTCAGCAGAGCTTTAAAAAAGAGCCCAAATAATATATACGTTAATTCGAACGCGTTGTGTACGCAAAGTAGCAATCCGCGGGCTATATAAGGCACTTCGCGATATCTATCCATGTTCTATACCATGCCAATGTAACTATCAAATCTTAGCGTTCGCATAGAGCACCTAGAGTTGTGACCTTGGACGCTCCTTCATAAGTAGATAACTACTACACGATAGAAAAGACGTACAAGTGAAAATGGAATTAGTATTACTGAAACTAGCATGCAGAAGAGCTGCCAAATAATGCCCAGATAATATACGCGTTAATTCGAATGCGTTTTGTAAACAAAGCAGCAATCCGTGGGCTATTAAGGACACTTCGCGATGCCTGTCCATTTTCTATACCATGCCATTGTAACTACCATATCTTAGTGTTCGCATACAGCACCTAGAGTTGTGACCTTGAACGCTCCTTCAGAAGTAGATAACTCCTACACGATAGAAAAGACGTTCAAGAGAAAACGGTAAGTTTTACTGCAATTAGTATGCAGCAGAGCTTTCAAAAAGTGCCCAAATAATATACACGTCAATTCGAACGCGTTTTGTTCGCAAAGTAGCAATCCGCCGGCTATATAAGGCACTTCGCGATGGCTATCCATGTTCTATACCATGCCAATGTAACTATCAAATCTTAGCGTTCGCATGGAGCACCTAGAGTTGTGACCTTGAACGCTCCTTCATAAGTAGATAACTACTACATGATAGAAAGGACGTACAAGTGAAAATGGATTTAGTTTTACTGCAATTAGCATGCAGCAGAGCTGCCTAATAATGCCCAGATGATATACAAGAAAATTCGAATGCGTTTTGTAAACAAAGCAGCAATCCGTAGGCTATTGAGGACACTTCGCGATGCCTATCCACCATGTCAATGTTAGTTTCATATCTTAGGGTTCGCATAGAGCACCTAGAGTTGTGACCTTGAACGCTCCTTCATAAGTAGATAACTACTACATGATAGAAAGGACGTACAAGTGAAAATGGATTTAGTTTTACTGCAATTAGCATGCAGTGGAGCTCCCAAATAATGCACAGATAATATACGCGTTAATTCGAATGCGTTATGTAAACAAAGCAGCAATCCGTGGGCTATTAAGGACACTTCGCGATGCCTATCCATTTTCTATACCATGCCATTGTAACTACCATATCTTAGCGTTCGCATACAGCACCTAGAGTTGTGACCTTGAACGCTCCTTTATAAGTAGATATCTCCTACACGATATTAAAGACATACAATAGAAAACGGAGTAAGTTTTACTGCAATTAGCATGCAGCAGAGCTACCAAATAATGCCCAGATAATATACACGAAAATTCGAATGCGTTTTGTAAACAAAGCAACAATCCGTGGGCTATTGAGGACAATTCGCGATGCCTATCCATGTTCTATACCATGTCAATGTTACTATCATATCTAAGGGTGCGCATAGAGCACAAAGAACTGTGACCTTGAACGCTCCTACATTCGTAGATTACTGCTACACGATGGAAAAGACGTACAAGTGAAAACGGACTAAGTTTTACTGCAAATAACATGCAGCAGAGCTGCCAAATAATGCCCAAGCGATATGCACTTTAATGCGAACGCGTTTTGTAGGTAAAGTAGCAATCCGTGGGATATATAGGTCACTTCGCGATGTCTATCCATGTTCTATACCATGCCATTGTAACTACCATACCTTAGCGTTCGCATACAGCACCTAGAGTTGTGACCTTGAACGCTCCTTCATAAGTAGATAACTCCTACACGATAGAAAAGACGTTCAAGAGAAAACGGTCTTAGTTTTACTGCAATTAGTATGCAGCAGAGCTTTCAGAAATTGCCCAAATAATATACACGTTAATTCGAACGCGTTTTGTACGCAAAGTAGCAATCCGCGGGCTATATAAGGCATTTCGCGATGTCTATCCATGTTCTATACCATGCCATTGTAACTACCATATCTTAGCGTTCGCATACAGCACCTAGAGTTGTGACCTTGAACGCTCCTTCATAAGTAGATAACTCCTACACGATAGAAAAGACGTTCAAGAGAAAACGGTCTTAGTTTTACTGCAATTAGTATGCAGCAGAGCTTTCAGAAAATGCCCAAATAATATACACGTTAATTCGAACGCGTTCTGTACGCAAAGTAGCAATCCGCGGGCTATATAATGCACTTCGCGATGTCCATCAATGTTCTACACCATGTCAATGTTACTATCATATCTCAGGGTTCGCATAGAGTAATTAGAGCTGTGACCTTGAACGCTCCTTCACAAGTAGATAACTCCTACACGATAGAAAAGACGTTCAAGAGAAAACGGTCTAAGTTTTACTGCAATTAGTATGCAGCAGAGCTTTCAGAAAGTGCCCAAATAATATACACGTTAATTCGAATGCGTTTTGTACGCAAAGTAGCAATCCGCGGGCAATATAAGGTACTTCGCGATGTCTATCCGTGTTCTATACCATGCCAATGTAACTATCATATCTTAGTATTCGCATACAGTAACTAAAGTTGTGACCTTGAACGCTCCTTCATACGTAGAAAACTCCTACAGGATACAAAAGACGTTCAAGAGAAAACGGTCTAAGTTTTACTGCAATTAGTATGCAGCAGAGCTTTCAGAAAGTGCCCAAATAATATACACGTTAATTCGAATGCGTTTTGTACGCAAAGTAGCAATCCGCGGGCAATATAAGGTACTTCGCGATGTCTATCCGTGTTCTATACCATGCCAATGTAACTATCATATCTTAGCGTTCGCACACAGCACCTAGAGTTGTGACCTTGAACGCTCCTTCATAAGTAGATAACTACTACACGATAGAAAAGACGTACAAGTTAAAATGGAATTAGTTTTACTGAAACCAGCATGCAGCAGAGCTCCCAAATAATGCCCAGATAAAATACGCGTTAATTCGAATGCGTTTCACGCACTTCACGCACTTCACGATGTCTATCCATGTTCTATACCATGCCAATGTAACTATCATATCTTAGCGTTCGCATACCGCACCTAGAGTTGTGACCAAGAACGCTCCTTCATAAGTGGATAACTACTACACGATAGAAAAGTCGTACAAGTGAAAATGGTATTAGTTTTACTGAAACCAGCATGCAGCAGAGCTTTCAAAAAGTGCCCAGATAATGTAACTCTCACATCTAAGCGTTCGCATACAGCACCTAGAGTTGTGACCTTGAACGCTCCTTCATAAGTAGATAACTACTACACGATAGAAAAGACGTACAAGTGAAAATGGAATTAGTTTTACTGAAACCAGCATGCAGCAGAGCTCCCAAATAATGCCCAGATAAAATACGCGTTAATTCGAATGCGTTTCATGCACTTCACGCACTTCACGATGTCTATTTATGTTCTATACCATGCCAATGTAACTATCATATCTTAGCATTCGCACACCGCACCTAGAGTTGTGAGCATGAACGCTCCTTCATAAGTGGATAACTACTACACGATAGAAAAGACGTACAAGTGAAAATGGTATTAGTTTTACTGAAACCAGCATGCAGCAGAGCTTTCATAAAGTGCCCAGATAATGTAACTATCATATCTAAGCGTTCGCATACAGCACCTAGAGTTGTGACTTTGAACGCTCCTTCATAAGTAGATAACTACTACACGATAGAAAAGACGTACAAGTGAAAATGGAATTAGTTTTACTGAAACCAGCATGCAGCAGAGCTCCCAAATAATGCCCAGATAAAATACGCGTTAATTCGAATGCGTTTTGTAAACAAAGCAGCAATCGGTGGGCTATTTATTAAGGACACTTCGCGATGCCTATCCATTTTCTATACCATGCCATTGTAACTACCATATCTTAGTGTTCACATACAGCACCTAGAGTTGTGACCTTGAACGCTCCTTCATAAGTAGATAACTCCTACACGATAGAAAAGACGTTCAAGAGAAAACGGTCTAAGTTTTACTGCAATTAGTATGCAGCAGAGCTTTCAAAAAGTGCCCAAATAATATACACGTCAATTCGAACGCGTTTTGTACGCAAAGTAGCAATCCGCGGTCTATACAAGGCACTTCGCGATGTCTATCCATGTTCTATACCATGCCAATGTAACTATCATATCTTAGCGTTCGCATAGAGCATCTAGAGTTGTGACCTTGAACGCTCCTACATATATAGATAACTCCTACACGATAGAAAAGACGTTCAAGAGAAGACGGTCTAAGTTTTACTGCAATTAGTATGCAGCAGAGCTCTCAAAAAGTGCCCAAATAATATACACGTCAATTCGAACGCGTTTTGTACGCAAAGTAGCAATCCGCGGGCAATATAAGGCACTTAGGGATGCCTTTCCATGTTCTATACCATGCCAATGTAACTATCATATCTTAGCGTTCGCATACAGCACCTAGAGTTGTGACCTTGAACGCTCCTTCATAAGTAGATATCTCCTACACGATATAAAAGACGTACAATAGAGAACGGACTAAGTTTTACTGCAATTAGCATGCAGCAAAGCTGCCTAATAATGCCCAGATAATATACCCGTTAATTCGAATGCGTTTTGTAAACAAAGCAGCAATCCGTGGGCTATTAAGGACATTTCGCGATGCCTATCCATTTTCTATACCATGCCATTGTAACTACCATATCTTAGTGTTCGCATACAACACCTAGAGTTGTGACCTTGAACGCTCCTTCATAAGTAGATAACTCCTACACGATAGAAAAGACGTTCAAGAGAAAACGGTCTATGTATTACTGCAATTAGTATGCAGCAGAGCTTTCAAAAAGTGCCCAAATAATATACACGTTAATTCGAACGCGTTTTGTATGCAAAGTAGCAATCCGCGGGCTATATAAGGCACTTCGCGATGTCTATCCATGTTCTATACCATGCCATTGTAACTACCATATCTTAGCGTTCGCATACAGCAAATAGAGTTGTGACCTTGAACGCTCCTTCATAAGTAGAAAACTCCTACACGATAGAGAAGACGTTCAAGAGAAAACGGTCTAAGTATTACTGCAATTAGTATGCAGCAGAGCTTTCAAAAAGTGCCCAAATAATATACACGTTAATTCGAACGCGTTTTGTACGCAAAGTAACAATCCGCAGGCTATATAAGGCACTTCGCGATGTCCATCCATGTTCTATAATATGTCAATGTTACTATAATATCTTAGGGTTCGCATAGAGCAATTAGAGCTGTGACCTTGAACGCTCCTTCATAAGTAGATAACTCCTACACGATTGAAAAGACGTTCAAGAGAAAACGGTCTAAGTTTTACTACAATTAGTATGCAGCAGAGCTTTCAAAAAGTGCCCAAATAATATACACGTCAATTCGAATGTGTTTTCTATGCAAAGTAGCAATCCGCGGTCTATATAAGGCACTTCGCGATGTCTATCCATGTTCTATACCATGCCAATGTAACTGTCCTATCTTAGCGTTCGCATAGAGCACCTAGAGTTGTGACCTTGAACGCTCCTTCATAAGTTGATAACTACAACACGATAGAAAAGACGTACAAGTGAAAATGGAATTAGTTTTACTGAAACTAGCATGCAGCAGAGCTGCCAAATAATGCCCAATATACGCGTTAATTCGAATGCGTTTTGTAAACAAAGCAGCAATCCGTGGGCTATTAAGGACAGTTCGCGATGCCTATCCATTTTCTATACCATGCCATTGTCTCTACCATATCTTAGTGTTCGCATACAGCACCTAGAGTTGTGACCTTGAACGCTCCTTCATAAGTAGATAACTCCTACACGATAGAAAAGACGTTCAAGAGAAAACGGTCTAAGTTTTATTGCAATTACTATGCAGCAGAGCTTTCAGAAAGTGCCCAAATAATATACACGTTAATTCGAACGCGTTTTGTACGCAAAGTAGCAATCCGCGGGCTATATAAGGCACTTCACGATGTCTATCCATGTTCTATATTATGCCAATGTAACTATCATATCTTAGCCTTCGCATAGAGCACCTAGAGTTGTGACCTTGAACCCTCCTTAATAAGTAGATATCTCCTACACGATATAAAAGACGTACAATAGAAATCGGACTAAGTTTTACTGCAATTAGCATGCAGCAGCCAAATAATGCCCAGATGATATACACGAAAATTCGAATGCGTTTTGTAAACAAAGCAGCAATCCGTGGGCTATTGAGGACACTTCGCGATGCCTATCCATTTTCTATACCATGCCATTGTAACTACCATATCTTAGTGTTCGCATACAGCACCTAGAGCTGTGACCTTGAACGCTCCTTCATAAGTATAACTCCTACACGATAGAATAGACGTTCAAGAGAAAACGGTCTAAGTTTTACTGCAATTAGTATGCAGCAGAGCATTCAAAAAGTGCCCAAAATAATATACACGTTAATTCGAACGCGTTTTGTACGCAAAGTAGCAATCCGCGGGCTATATAAGGCATTTCGCGATGTCTATCCATGTTCTATACCATGCCATTGTAACTACCATATGTTAGCGTTCGCATATAGCACCTAGAGTTGTGACCTTGAACGCTCCTTCATAAGTAGAAAACTCCTACACAATAGAAAAGACGTTCAAGGGAAAACGGTCTAAGTTTTACTACAATTAGTATTCAGCAGAGCTTTCAAAAAGAGCCCATATAATATATACGTTAATTCGAACGCGTTTTGTACGCAAAGTAGCAATCCGCGGGCTATATAAGGCACTTCGCGATGTCTGTCCATGTTCTATACCATGCCATTGTAACTACCATATCTTAGTGTTCGCATACAGCAAATAGAGTTGTGACCATTAACGCTCCTTCATAAGTAGAAAACTCCTACACGATAGAAAAGACGTTCAAGAGAAAACGGTTTAAGTTTTACTGCAATGAGTATGCAGCAGAGCTTTCAAAAAGAGCCCAAATAATATACACGTTAATTCGAACGCGTATTGTACGCAAAGTAGCAATCCGCGGGCTATATAAAGCATTTCGCGATGTCTATCCATGTTCTATACCATGCCATTGTAACTACCATATATTAACGTTCGCATATAGCACCTAGAGTTGTGACCTTGAACGCTCCTTCATAAGTAGATAACTCCTACACGATAGAAAAGACGCTCAAGGGAAAACGGTCTAAGTTTTACTACAATTAGTACGCCGCAGAGCTTTCAAAAAGAGCTCAAATAATATATACGTCAATTCGAACGCGTTTTGTACGCAAAGTAGCAATCCGCGGTCTATACAAGGCACTTCGCGATGTCTATCCATGTTCAATACCATGCCAATGTAACTATCATATCTTAGCGTTCGCATAGAGCACCTAGAGTTGTGACCTTGAACGCTCCTTCATATGTAGATAACTCCTACACGATAGAAAAGAAGTTCAAGAGAAGACGGTCTAAGTTTTACTGCAATTAGTATGCAGCAGAGCTTTCAAAAAGTACCCAAATAATATACACGTCAATTCGAACGCGTTTTGTACGCAAAGTAGCAATCCGCGGGCAATATAAGGCACTTCGGGATGCCTATCCATGTTCTATACCATGCCAATGTAACTATCATATCTTAGCGTTCGCATACAGCACCTAGAGTTGTGACCTTGAACGCTCCTTCATAAGTAGATATCTCCTACACGATATAAAGGACGTACAATAGAGAACGGACTAAGTTTTACTGCAATTAGCATGCAGCAAAGCTGCCTAATAATGCCCAGATGATATACACGAAAATTCGGTTGCGTTTTGTAAACAAAGCAGCAATCCGTGGGCTATTGAGGACACTTCGCGATGCCTATCCATGTTCTACACCATGTCAATGTTACTATCATATCTTAGGGTTCGCATAGAGCACAGAGAGCTGTGACCTTGAGCGCTCCTTCAATCGTAGATTACTGCTACACGATAGAAAAGACGTACAAGTGAAAATGGATTTAGTTTTACTGCAATTAGCTTGCAGCAGAGCTGCCAAATAATGCCCAGATAATATACCCGTTAATTCGAATGCGTTTTGTAAACAAAGCAGCAATCCGTGGGCTATTAAGGACACTTCGCGATGCCTATCCATTCTCTATACCATGCCATTGTAACCACCATATCTTAGTGTTCGCATACAGCACCTAGAGTTGTGACCTTGAACGCTCCTTCATAAGTAGATAACTCCTACACGATAGAAAAGACGTTCAAGAGAAAACGGTCTAAGTTTTACTGCAATTAGTATGCAGCAGAGCTTTCAAAAAGTGCCCAAATAATATACGTTAATTCGAACGCGTTTTGTATGCAAAGTAGCAATCCGCGGGCTATATAAGGCAATTCGCGATGTCTATCCATGTTCTATACCATGCCATTGTAACTACCATATCTTAGCGTTCGCATACAGCAAATAGAGTTGTGACCTTGAACGCTCCTTCATAAGTAGAAAACTCCTACACGATAAAAAAGACGTTCAAGAGAAAACGGTCTAAGTTTTACTGCAATTAGTATGCAGCAGAGCTTTCAAAAAGTGCCCAAATAATATACACGTTAATTCGAATGCGTTTTGTATGCAAAGTAGCAATCCGCGGTCTATATAAGGCACTTCGCGATGTCTATCCATGTTCTATACCATGCCAATGTAACTGTCATATCTTAGCGTTCGCATAGAGCACCTAGAGTTGTGACCTTGAACGCTCCTTCATAAGTAGATAACTCCTACACGATAGAATAGACGTTCAAGAGAAAACGTTCTAAGTTTTACTGCAATTAGTATGCAGCAGAGCTTTCAGAAAGTGCCCAAATAATATACACGTTAATTCGATCGCGTTTTGTACGTAAAGTTGCAATCCGTGGGTTATATAGGGCACTTCGCGATGCCTATCGATGTTCTATACCATGCCAATGTAACTATCATATATTAGCGTTCGCATAAAGTAATTTGAGTTGTGACCTTGAGCACTCCTTCATACGTAGATATCTCCGACACGATAGAAAAGACGTACAAGTGAAAACGGACTAAGTTTTACTGCAAATAACATGCATCAGAGCTGCCAAATAATGCCCAATCGATATGCACTTTAATGCGAACGCGTTTTGTAGGTAAAGTAGCAATCCGTGGGATATATAGGGCACTTCGCGATGTCTATGCATGTTCTATACCATGCCATTGTAACTACCATATCTTAGTGTTCGCATACAGCAGTTAGAGTTGTGACCTTGAACGTTCCTTCATAAGTAGATAACTCCTACACGATAGAATAGATGTTCAAGAGAAAACGGTTTTACTGCAATTAGTATGCAGCAGAGCATTCAAAAAGTGCCCAAATAATATACACGTTAATTCGAAAGCGTTTTGTACGCAAAGTAGCAATCCGCGGGCTATATAAGGCACTTCACGATGTCTATCCATGTTCTATACCATGCCAATGTAACTATCATATCTTGGGGTTCGCATAGAGCACTTACAGCTGTGACCTTGAGAGCTGTGAGAGCTGTGAGAGAAGCTGTGACCTTGAGAGCTCCTTCATAAGTAGATTACTTCTACACGATAGAAAAGACGTACAAGTGAAAATTAACTAAGTTTTACTGCAATTAGCATGCAGCAGAGCTGCCAAATAATGCCCAGATAATATACACGTTAATTAGATGCGTTTTGTAAACAAAGCAGCAATCCGTGGGCTATTAATATTAACGACACTTCGCGATGCCTATCCATTTTCTATGCCATGTCAATGTAACTATCATAACTTAGGGTTCGCAGACAGCACTTAGAGCTGTGACCTTGAACGCTCCTTCATAAGTAGATAACTACTACACGGTCTAAGGTAAAACGGTCTAAGTTTTACTGCAATTAGTATGCAGCAGAGCTTTCAAAAAGTGCCCAAATAATATACACGTTAATTCGAACGCGTTTTGTACGCAAAGTAGCAATCCGCGGGCTAAATAAGGCACTTCGCGATGTCTATCCAGTTTCTATACCATGCCAATGTAACTATCATATCTTAGCGTTCGCATAGAGCACCTAGAGTTGTGACCTGGAACGCTCCTTCATAAGTAGATAACTCCCACACGATAGAAAGGACGTTCAAGAGAAAACGGTCTAAGTTTTACTGCAATTAGTATGCAGCAGAACTTTCAGAAAATGCCGAAATAATATACACGTTAATTCGAACGCGTTTTGTACGCAATGTAGCAATCTGCGGGCAATATAAGGCACTTCGCGATGTCTATCCATGTTTTATACCATGCCAATGTAACTATCATATCTTAGCGTTCGCATACAGCACCTAGAGTTGTGACCTTGAGCGCTCCTTCATAAGTAGATAACTCCTACACGATAGAAAAGGCGTTCAATAGAAAACGGTTTAAGTTTTACTGCAATTAGTATGCAGCAGAGCTTTCAGAAAGAGCCCAAATAATATACACGTTAATTCGAACGCGTTTTGTACGCAAAGTAGCAATCCGCGGGCTATATAAGACACTTCGCGATGTCTATCCATGTTCTATACCATGCCAATGTAACTATCATATCTTAGCGTTCGCATACAGCACCTAGAGTTGTGACCTTGAGCGCTCCTTCATAAGTAGATAACTCCTACACGATAGAAGAGGCGTTCAAGAGAAAACGACAAAGGCGACAAAGACGAGAAAGACGATAAAGGCGACAAAGACGAGAAAGACGATGCCAATGTAACTATCATCTCTTAGCATTCGCATACAGCACCTAAAGCTGTGACCTTGAACGTTCCTTCATACGTAGATATCTCCTACACTGTAGAAAAGACGTACAAGAGAAAACGGAATAAGTTTCACTGCAATTAGCATGCAGCAGAGCTACCAAATAATGCCCAGATGATATGCACGAAAATTCGAATGTGTTTTGTAAACAAAGCAGCAATCCGTGGGCTATTGAGGACACTTCGCCATGCCTATCCATGTTCCATACCATGTCAATGTAACTATCATATCTTAGGGTTCGCATAGAGCACTTAGAGCTGTGACCTTGAACGCTTCTTCATTCGTAGATTACTCCTTCACGATGGAAAAGACGTACAAGTGAATATGAACTAAGTTTTACTGCAATTAGCATGCAGTAGAGCTGCCAAATAGTGCCCAGGCGATATACACGTTAATGCGAATGCGTTTTGTACGTAAAGTTGCAATCCGTGGGCTATATAGGGCACTTCGCGATGCCTATCGATGTTCTATATCATGCCAATGTATCTATCATACCTTAGCGTTCGCATGCAGCACCTAGAGCTGTGACCTTGAACGTTCCTTCTTACGTAGATATCTCCTAGACGATAAAAAAGACGTACAAGAAAAAACGGACTAAGTTTTACTGCAATTAGCATGCAGAAGAGCTGCCAAATAGTGCCCAGATAATATACACGTTAATTCGAACGCGTTTTGTACGCAAAGTACGGGAAAAACGGGAAAGGCGGGAAAGGCGAGATAGACGGGAAAGACGAGAAAGACGAGAAAGACGAGAAAGACGAGAAAGACGAGAAAGACGAGAAAGACGAGAAAGACGAGAAAGACGAGAAAGACGAGAAAGACGAGAAAGACGAGAAAGACGAGAAAGCCGAGAAAGACGAGAAAGACGAGATAGACAGGAAAGACGGGAGAGACGGGAAAGGCGGGAAAGGCGAGAAAGACGGGAAAGACGATAAAGGCGACAAAGACGAGAAAGACGATAAAGGCGACAAAGACGAGAAAGACGATAAAGGCGACAAAGACGAGAAAGACGGGAAAGACGAGAAGGAAGAGAAGGACGAGAAAGACGAGAGACGAGAAAGACGAGATAGACGAGAAAGACGAGAAAGACGAGAAAGACGAGAAAGACGAGAAAGACGAGAAAGACGAGAAAGACGAGAAAGACGAGAAAGACGAGAAAGCCGAGAAAGACGAGAAAGACGAGAAAGACGAGAAAGGCGAGAAAGACGAGAAAGACGAGAAAGACGAGAAAGACGAGAAAGACGAGAAAGACGAGAAAGACGAGAAAGACGAGAAAGACGAGAAAGACGAGAAAGACGAGAAAGACGAGAAAGACGAGAAAGACGAGAAAGACGAGAAAGACGAGAAAGACGAGAAAGACGAGAAAGACGAGAAAGACGAGAAAGACGAGAATGACGAGAAATACGAGAAAGACGAGACAGACGAGAGAGACGAGAAAGACGAAAAAATCGAGAAATACGAAAAAGACGAGAAAGACGAAAAAGGCGAGAAAGACGGGAATGGCTGGGTAGGCGGTAAAGACGGGAGAGACGGAAAAGCGGATGAGACGGGAAAGGCGGTAAAGACGGGAGAGACGGAAAAGCGGGAGAGACGGGAAAGACGGGACAGACGGGTGAGACGGGAAAGACGGGAAAGACGAGAAAGACGAGAGAGACTAGAGAGACGAGAGAGACGAGAAAAATGAGAAAGACGAGAAAGACGGAAAATACGAGAAAGACGAGAAATACCAGAAAGGCGGGAGAGACGGGAAATGCTGGAAAGACGAGAAAGACGGAAAAGACGAGAAATACGAGAAAGGCGAAAAACACGAGAAAGACGAGAATGACGAGAAAGACGAGAGAGACCAGAAAGACTGGAGAAACGGGAAATGCTGGAAAGACGAGAAAGACAGGAGACGGGAAAGACGGGAAAGACGGGAAAGACGGGAAAGACGGGAAAGACGGGAAAGACGGGAAAGACGGGACAGGCGGGAAAGGCGGGAAAGACGAGAAAGACGGGAAAGACGGGAAAGGCGAGAAAGACGAGAAATACGAGAATGACGAGAAAGACGAGAGAGACCAGAAAGACGGGAGAGACGGGAAATGCTGGAAAGACGAGAAAGACGGGGAAGACGCGAAAGACGAGAAAGGCAAAAAACACGAGAAAGACGAGAGAAATGAGAAAGACGGGAGAGCCAGGACTGACGGGGAAGACGGTAAATACTGGAAAGACGAGAAAGACTTGAAAGACCAGAGATATGAGAATGACGGGAGGGGATGGAAAGGCGGTAAATACTGGAAAGACCATAAAGATGGGAAATACGGGAAAGGATGACGGGAAAGACGGGAACGACGAGAAAGGCGGGAAACACGAGAAAGACGAGAAAGATGAGAAAGACGGGAGAGGCAGGACAGACGGGAAAGACGGTAAGTACTGGAAAGACCAGAAAGGCGGGAAAGACGGGAAATATGAGAAAGACGGGAAACACGACAAAAGACGACAAAGTCTAGAAACATGAGAAAGACGAGAAAGACGGGAAAGACGGGAAAGACGAGAAAGGCGAGAAAGACGAGAAAGACAAGAAAGACTAAAGACTAAAGACTAACTATCATATCTTAGCGTTCGCATGTTGCACCTAGAGCTTTTTACTGCAATAACATGCTGCAGAGCTGCCAAATAGTGCCCAGATGATTACACGTTATTCAAACGCGTTTTGTACGCAAAACAGCAATCCGTGGGCTATATGGCACTTCGCGATGTCTATCATTGTTCTACACCATGCCAATGTAACTATCATTTATTAGCGTTCGTATACAGCACCTAGAGCTGTGACCTTGAACGCTCCTTCATAAGTAGATATCTCCTACACGATAGAAAAGACGCACAAGAGAAATCGAACTAAGTTTTACTGCAATTAACATGCAGCAGAGCTTCCAAATAGTGCCCAGATGATATACACGTTAATTCGAACGCGTTTTATTCGCAAAGCAGCAATCCGTGGGTTATTTAGGGCACTTCACGATGTCTATCCATGTTCTATACCATGCCAATGAAACTATCATATCTTAGCGTTCGCATACAGCACCTAGATCTGTGACCTTGAACGCTCCTTCATAAGTAGATACCTCCTACCCGATAGAAAAGACGTTCAAGAGAAAATTGCTAACTTTTATTGCAATTAACATGCTCCCGAGCTGCCAAATAGTGCCCAGATAGTGCCCAGAATACACGTTAATTCGAACGCGTTCTGTACGCAATGCAGCAATCCCTGGGCTATATAAGGCACTTCGCGATGCCTATCCATGTTCTCTACCATGCCAATATAACTATAATACCTTAGCGTTCGCATACAGCACCTAGCGCTGTGACCTTGAACGTTCCTTCTTCTGTAGATATCTCCTACATGATGGAAATGACGTACAAGAGAAAATGGACTAAGTTTTACTGCAATTAGCATACAGCAGATATGCCAAATAGTACCCAGGCGATATGCTCGTTAATGTGAACGCGTTTTGTACGTAAAGTAGTATTCCGTGGGATATATAGGGCACTTCGCGATGTCTATCCATGTTCTATACCATGCCAATGTAATTGTCATATCTTAGCGTTCGCATACAGCACCTAGAGCTTTGACCTTGAACGCTCGTTCATACGTAGATATCTCCTACACGATAGAAAACTCGTACAACTGAAAAGGGACTAACTTTTACTACAATTAGCATGCAGCAGAGCTGCCAAATAGTGCCCAGATGATATACACGTTAATTCGAAGGCGTTTTGTACGCAAAGCAGCAATCCGTGGGCTATTCATGACACCTCGCGATGCCTATCCATGTTCTATACCATGCCAATGTAACGATCATATCTTAGCGTTCGCATAGAGCACCTAGAGCTGTGACCTTAAACGCTTCTTCATACGTAGATATCTCCTACACGATAGAATAGACGTACAAAAGAAAATGGACCAACTTTTACTGCAATTAGCATGCAGTAGAGCTGCCAAATAGTGCCCAGATGATATACACGTTAATTCGAACGCGTTTTGTACGCAAAGCAGCAATCCGTGGACTATTCATGGCACTTCGCGATGCCTATCCATGTTCTATACCATGCCAATGTAACTAGCATATCTTAGCGTTCGAATACAGCACCTAGAGCTGTGACCTTAAACGCTTCTTCATACGTAGATATCTCCTACACGATAGAAAAGACGTACAAGTGAAAACGGACTAACTTTTACTAAAATTAGCATGCAGCACAGCTGCCAAATAGTGCCCAGATGATATATACGTTAATTCGAACCCGTTTTGTACGCAATGCACAATCCGTGGACTATTCAGGACACTTCGGAACTACTACTATTCAGAACATGGAAGCCTATCCATGTTCTATACCATGCCAATGTAACTATCATATCTTAACGTTTGCATACAGCACCTAGAGCTGTGACCTTAAACGTTCCTTCTTATGTAGATATCTCCTACACGATAGAAAAGACGTACAAGAGAAAATTGACTAAGTTTTACTACAATTAGCATACAGCAGATATGCCAAATAGTACCCAGGCGATATGCACGTTAATGCGAACGCGTTTTGTACATAAAGTAGCATTCCGTGGGCTCTATAGAGCACTTCGCGATGTGTATCCATGTTCTATACCATGCCAATGTAACTATCATATCTTATCGTTCGCGTACAGCACCTAGAACTTTGACCTTGAACGTAGATATCTCCTACACGATAGAAAAGTCGTACAAGTGAAAACGGCAGTGCTGCCAAATAGTGCTCAGATGATATGCACGTTAATTCGAACACGTTTTGTTCGCAAAGCAGCAATCCGTGGGCTATTCAGGACACTTCGCGATGCCTATCTATGTTCTATGCCATGTCAATGTAACTATCATATCTTAGCGTTCGCATACAGCACCTAGAACTTTGACGTTGAACGCTCCTTCATACGTAGATATCTCCTACACGATAGAAAAGTCGTACAAGTGAAAATAGCAGTGCTGCCAAATAGTGCCCAGATGATATGCACGTTAATTCGAACACGTTTTGTACGCAAAGCAGCAATCCGTGGGCTATTCAGGACACTTCGCGATGCCTATCTATGTTCTATACCATGCCAATCTAACTATCATATTTGAGCGTTCGCTTACAGCACCTAGAGCTGTGACCTTGATCGTTCCTTCTTATGTATCTACTACACGATAGAAAAGACGTACAATGGAAAACGGACTAAGTTTTACTGCAATTATCATACATCAGAGCTTCCAAATGGTGCCCAGGCGATATGCACGTTAATGCGATCGCGTTTTGTACGTAAAGTAGCAAAATCGCCGTTGTGCCCCCGGTTAACGGCGGAACTTATAATGCCGGTTAACCGGTGTTAACGTAATAGTACCATCGCGAATTAACGTGCATATCGAAAATAACCATATAAAATTTATCCTCCTCCCGCCAAATTCTACACATATGCCGCGTGGCGTAAGGTTTTGGAGACTTGGAAGCTAATAAATCGTGGTGTCTTACCAAAGACAGTTTCCCGTGATTATTGCGCCAAACAATTGATGCCGTTGGTACGAAGTCCATCGCAAATACATTGGCAGGCTTTCAAGCTTGTGGTATTTCGCCATTTAATCCCATTGCCGTTTTGAAAAGAATTGCACATTTAAAAATATCTCAAGAAGAAAACCAACATATTGTTACGTTTTTACCGGGGCTCGATATTATATGGGATAATTAATTTCACTCACTCAACTTAAAAACTATTTATTTATTATAACTAAGCACTAATTTATAATAAAACTATATATATTATTTATTTCTATTCTTACACTACTTGGGTATATTTATAATGATTTATTTCTACTTTAAACTTTTCACTTAAACGCGTCGCACGGATATTTATTTATCACTGCCCTCCCGATCGCCGGAATCAGCTTATATACCTGTTTTTATCGTTCTGGTCGCTTCGGGACCTTGCTATAAGTCTTCCCGAAACCAAATCGAATCTCGCAGGTATAATTCTAGATGGCCCCAGTATCCCTGCTGCAGGTAGGCCACTGTTTACTTAAGCGCGCTGCCTTCGAGCCTATTTTTAGATATCCAGTGGTGGCGCATTTGTAGGCCATAATCGTTACACTGCCCCCTCCTTAAAGACGTTTCGTCCCGAAATGTAGCGTCATGTCTATGGCGATATCTACACTGGTTCCCCTTTTTGCAGCCAGACGTCATGTGAAAATAACAGTCGACGGTCTTTTCTCCATCAGGTCTCCTGGGATTATAACAGCATACCAGAATGTTTATGCCTGTGAACCTGAATAGCACCTCCAACATACTTCTCATTCTCCAATCTAAGCCATCCAGTCCACATCCCAGTTTTGGTATCGCTAATTTTGTAATGTTTTGAGACAATAGTATTTCTCGTAGGTCGACTAATGTATCCCACATGCTGCGATAGGTTGGTCTGTGATGGGACAGTAATTTCGTCACCAAGTAGAAAATCTGTCTCTCCTTGCCGTGTTGGTTGTCGGTTAACTGAAGTACTCGTCCAACTTCCGGATTCCGTCTCTTCAGGGTGCCCACATTCCCAAACCTCTGCTTGAAGGCAAGGGCTATGCCTCTAGACATATGCAGGTCTTGGGCTACACAGTGGGCCAGCGAGAAATCAGCGGGGACTTGAAACAGGCTTCGGTATTCTTCTCTGGTCACGCCATACCTTGTCTTGTGGCTGCCAGAGTGCAAGGCCATGAAACACAAAACTCAGGTCGTCCCCAGGTGACTCGAAGTTTCGGACTCTTGCCGTACCAGGGTCGTCCTTTCTTCCGGCGAAAGGAGTTAGTCGGTTGTAATGGATAACTCTCGGCTTCCCTCTGGGTGGCTTCTTAATTCGGTAGATGACATCGTTAATTCTTTCGAGAATTTCATACGGACCCTCCCAGGAGGTTTGCAATTTTGGGGACAAGCCGCGACGTCGTTGTGGGTTGTACAGCCACACTTGGTCTCCGGGCTGATATCCACCATCCTCAGCTCTATTGTCATACCTCTCCTTCATCCGGTCCGCTTGCATTTTGGATGTTGGAACGAACTCGCTGGTGTATGTCGTTCATTTTCCTCCGCAGGTTATTTACATAGTCTTCTCCAGCGACGTCATCCCCGGGAGGGCAACCAAATTTGAGGTCGCAAGGTAGACGTAGTTCACGCCCCATTATAATACTGGCCGGGGTTTCTCCTGTTGTTTCGTGGATGGAGGATATATAGGCCAACAAGAACAAATGCAGGTAACAGTCCCAGTCTCTTTGATGGTCAGAGACCATCTTCGATAAGTAGCGGTTGGTCGTCCGGTTCATCCTTTCCACCATTCCATCGGACTGCGGATGTAATGCAGTGGTCCTTGTCTTGCGGATTTTCAAGATGTTACAGACATTCTGGAACAGGGCCGACTCAAAGTTCCTTCCTTGATCCGCGTGTAACTCCAAGGGCACACCAAATCGACAAATCCATTCCTTGACAAGGACATCAGCTACTGTGACTGCTTCCTGATTTGGCAAGGCGTATGCTTCCACCCACTTACTAAAGTAATCCATTACCACGGCGATATATTTATTTCCAGCTTCAGATTCGGTAAATGGTCCAGCAATGTCGATTGCAATCCTCTCGAAGGGGCTGCCTACATTGTACTGACGCATCGGAGCCCTTCGACGTGTCTGTGGTCCGTTACTAGCTGCGCAGGCGACACATTTCTTGCACCAATCCTTGACATCCTCTTTGCAGTTCAGCCAGTAAAATCGTTCTCGTAGCCTTCCAAGCGTCCTCGTCACACCAAGGTGTCCTCCCGTTCTTGTTCCCGTTCCTGTTCTTGGGAATGACAAGTTGTCTTCTTTCTTCTCCCCCCTCAGGAGTATTCAAGATACGCTTTAGAAGTCCATCATTCACAATAAGGGAGTTCCACTGCACCCAGTACGATTTTACTGCAGGAGAATATCGCGCAACTTCTTCCCATGTTGGTTTATGATCTTCCTTCTTCCAGTCTAGAATGGGCTTTAGGTCCGGATCATTTTCCTGATCCCTTTGTATCTCTTCAGACAGCCAATGGTCATCGACGACGGTTGTTCTACGAACAGACATGTGTTTCTCCTCCATTCGATGACAATGCTTGCAGTCTTCTGGGCAGGGCCTTCTGGATAGGGCATCGGCATTTCGGTGAATTGCCCCGGCACGGTGTTCTGTGTCAAAATCGAATTCTTGCAGCCTCTCAATCCATCTTGCTACCTGACCTTCGGGATTCTTGAACTGTAGGAGCCATTTCAGAGCGGCATGGTCCGTTCTTAACAAAAACTTTCGTCCATACAAATATTTGTAGAAGTGCTCTACAGACTTTATTACTGCTAGTAATTCGCGTCTGGTAACGCAGTAATTTCTCTCTGGTTTCGACAGGGTCTTGCTAAAATATCCGATGACCTTTTCGCTCCCATCTTGGACTTGGGACAATACGGCTCCTAGTCCCACGTTGCTCGCGTCGGTATCCAATACAAACTTCCCTTCTGGAAGAGGGTAACTCAAGATTGGAGCGCTGGTCCTTCTTCAGGTACTGAAAGGCATCCCTGCAGTCATCGTCCCACTGGAACCGACGTTCTCCTTCCGTAAGTCTGGTTAATGGCTTGGCGATGGTGGCAAATCCCGGCACATATCGACGATAGTAAGTGCACAACCCAAGAAAGCTACGCAGGTCTTGTATATTTTTAGGCGTTGGCCAATCCTTTACCGTTTTGATCTTTCCTTGATCTACTGCTACTCCTTCACTAGAGACTACATGGCCTAAGTAGTGCACTTGCTTCTGGAACAGATGGCATTTCTTCGGACTAAGCTTTAGGCCAGAATTACGTAACCGCTGGAATACCTCGTCTAGATTTTTCAGGTGGTCTTCGAATGATTTGCCAACAACTATGATGTCATCGAGATACACCAAACATGTCTTCCATGACAGACCCCTCAATACTGTTTCCATCAACCTCTCAAAGGTGGCGGGGGCGTTACATAGTCCGAATGGCATTACCGTAAACTGCCATAATCCGGTTCCTACAGTGAAGGCTGTCTTCTCCCGATCTTCTGGTGCCATTTCCACCTGCCAATATCCACTCTTCAAATCCAAGGTCGAGAAAACCTTCGATCCTGCCAGCGTGTCGAGGGTATCGTCTATTCGAGGCAAGGGATAACTATCCTTCTTTGTCAAGTTGTTCAATTGGCGATAATCAACGCAGAACCTAGTCGATCCATCTTTCTTCTTCACTAATACAACTGGTGAAGCCCACGGACTGCTAGATGGTTCGATTACCCCTTCCTTCTCCATGTCTTGCACGATTTTGTCGGCTTCTTCACGCTTCGCGAGGGGTAGTCGTCTTGCTGCCTGCCGAATGGGTCGCGCATCCCCCACAGCAATTCGGTGCTGGGTGACGTTGGTTCTGCCTTTCCGCCCCTTTCCAATATCAAAAATGTCCTGGTACTTGTTGAGGAGGTTTTCCAACTTCCCCTTTTGGTTCAGTTTCAGCTTTTCAGAGGAAGCCATTAGCAGAGGGTTTAATTCAGCTGGAATCCTCTGCGAAGGCTCCTCACTAACCTGCATATTTCGAATGATTGAGGAAACCGGAGAACAATACCCCAATACGATTCCTTTCTTCAAAGGTACTGAGTGGTAGTTAACATTCATCACTCTTACGGGAATCTCTCTCTCGGCATGTAGCAATGTCTTTCCGATTGCGACTCCTCGTCCTACCTGTATGTCGTCAGTTCTGGGCTCGAACATCATGATACCTCCATTGCCTGTTTTCCCATCCAGGCGAGCATTCAAGATCATTTCACATCTTTCAGGGATGTCGGTGTCCTCTGCCAGAACCACGCGTACATCTTCTTCGTTTTTCCGATGCAACACGACTTCCTCTTTATTTATTTTCAGTATTCCATTCCCCAGATGGATATCAAAACCCTGGCTGTTCATAATGTCCATCCCAAGGATGAGTTCTTCTTCTATGTCCGCTACCAGTGCTCGATGTTCAAATGTTACGTTGCCAATTGTTATCATAATGTTTACTTCCCCATGGACAGTAGCTGAGTCTCCTGTTGCAGTGCGCAGCCGCCATTTAGTTGGGACAATCCTTTTCGGCGATTCGACAATATCCGGTCTTATAATAGTCTTCGTCGCACCGGTATCCAGCAGCAGTGCCCGTAACTTTCCATCAATAAGGGCATCTACAAAAACACTGCTGGATTGATGTCGAAAAGATGCGACTCGTGCAAGTTTACGTGGGGCACTTCTGCTGAGACAGGTCGACGATCGCCCCTTGTCATCGACCCTATCGGTCGGCGCCTCCTTCTTCTTGCAACGACTACGCACATTTCCTAGCTCGCCGCAATTCCAGCACTGGATTTTTCTTTCCTCGGTCAGGACCTGCTGAACTATCTTCCTAATTGCCGCCTCCTGGTCCTGTCCTCCCTCGACTTCTTCTTCGAGTTGGCGAACCCGAACTTGACTTCTAGAACTCTGTTTCGCTGCTTCAAACTCCAAAGCGCGAGCCAGTGCGTCGACTAGCTGGCTGGGACGCGCCAGTATCAGGGCCTGTCGTATTTCATGGTCGCTTAGCCCATCCAAAAACGCTTGCACTGCCAAACGCTCCATGACGTTCTCTGGAGTTCCCGAATAAGCTAGGCGAGCCAGTCGGGCTATATCTGTTTCGAATTCCTGTAGTGTTTCATTAACTTTTTGGCAGCGGTTCTTTAACTGGGAATGATAGACATGCTCCAGATGTGTTCGTCCGTACCGCGATTCCAAGCGTTTAACCAGTTGTTGATAGTCCTGTCGTTCCGCCGTAGACAATGTCTGCAATATCTCCGTCGCGTCTCCACGTAATGCTAATGTCAACGCGGTAGCTTTCTCCCTATCGGTCCAGTTGTTCCCTTCCGCGGCCGCCTCGAATTGATAGACGTAGTTGTCCCAAGATGTTTTTGCATCGAACTGAGGCGGTTTCATGCGAATTCTGGAAGTTTCCATATCGTTATTACTTCCCCTAAGCGAAGTACCCGGCACTGCTTCTTGCTCGCTGCTGTTACTTAGATTGCTACCCCTTCGTACTTGAAACTCATCACTTGTCACAGTCGTGTTCGTTAGTTCTTGGTCACAATCTTTTCTTGAACTCAACGCCTCAACTTCCTTTCTTATTTCCTCTATTTTCATTTGTAACTCATTTTCTATTTCTTCGAACTTTTGTTGTACATTTTCTGATATTTTCTTCTCGATTCTGCTGGAATTTTCCAGAAATTCTTGTCTTATTTGTTGCAACTCACCTTGTATCTTAATAGAATTTTCTCTAGAATTTTCTTCCAATTTATTTAATTTGGCCGCATTTTCTCTCGAATTTTCTTCCAATTTATTTTCTAATTTGGCCGCATTTTCTCTTGAATTTTCTAACAGTTCTCCTTTCAAATCTTGTAACATTAAGTTTATGTCACCAGTAATTTCGAATAAGTAGGTATCTGGACTTTCACCTTCTTGTAGTAGCACATCCCTTAATCGTTCTTGTAAAACAGCTTTCTTTCAACTTACATCACAATCTCGTTCTTCTAATTCCTTCTTTAATTGGGCTACTTTTAGGTCTTCCAATCTCACTTTTATTGAAGCCATTGTGTCACTTTTTATTTATTTATAGTCTTTACCCCACACCCCACACCTGACACCAATGTTACGTTTTTACCGGGGCTCGATATTATATGGGATAATTTCATGTAATATATGGGATAATTTGGCGTAATTTCACTCACTCAACTTAAAAACTATTTATTTATTATAACTAAGCACTAATTTATAATAAAACTATGTATATTATTTATTTCTATTCTTACACTACTTGGGTATATTTATAATGATTTATTTCTACTTTAAACTTTTCACTTAAACGCGTCGCACGGATATTTATTTATCACTGCCCTCCCGATCGCCGGAATCAGCTTATTTACCTGTTTTTATCGTTCTGGTCGCTTCGGGACCTTGCTATAAGTCTTCCCGAAACCAAATCGAATCTCGCAGGTATAATTCTAGATGGCCCCAGTATCCCTGCCGCAGGTAGGCCACTGTTTACTTAAGCGCGCTGCCTTCGAGCCTATTTTTAGATATCCAGTGGTGGCGCATTTGTAGGCCATAATCGTTACAATATATAGAGAACTTGGTGTGAAACGATCGTTGATCATCTGAGGGTAATGAGAACTGGTGCTGAACAGACCTCAAAGTGGGGAAAGAAGCTGGATGTGGCACCAGGAAAAAGTGTTTCAGCATCTGTTCTTATATCGACACTTATAGTAAGTGACGCAGAGATTTCTGCAGAAAAGGAGGGCCTAAATACAAATGAGGTCCCAGAAGCACAGACAGAAGATGATGAGAGGGCAGAGGCAGAAGAATCCGTTCCAGGAACTTCCACTAACAGCCAAATAGAACGGGCGAACTTCGAAATTGGAGATTTTGTTATGGTCAAGTTTTCGACAAATAAAAGAAATAGGTTTTTCATGGGAAAAATTAAAACGAAATATGTAGCAGATAAGGAATATACAGTGAATATGCTGAGAAAAAAGAAAAGACCAAACATTTATTTATTATTATATTATTATATAGTTATTTTTGTCTACCCAGATGTTCCAGATATTTCTGCTATAAAGGAGGAACAAATTATAAAGAAAGTAAATGGAATATAAGCCAGGAGAGGAAAATATATTTTCAGAAATGTTTCAGATTATCCACTTGAATAGTCAATAGATCCAATTTTCTCCTAGAAAACGGGTTCCTAATGTGTTCTTTAGTTATATTTTTTAAGTTACGAAAGCGTTAATATTTATTGATTTTAATTTTGTTTTTATCATAAGAATGTATTTTTTTATATTTTTATATGTTTGTTTGAGTTTTTTGTTTATTTCCGTAATATATAACCAATTTATCAATTGTTTTTGTTCAGTTAATATAAATTTATTCCATTTTATGTCTGAAATAAAGGAATAAGTCGATTTCTTTGTCTTTTTATTGAATTGCTTTGTTGCATATTTACACCAAATCTAGGTATATATTTTTTAAAATTTTAAGTGATCCGCTTCGCCCCTTATTTCTCTGGAGCGGATTTCCCATTAAAATAAATAGCTGATGGCTGAATGGTTGATCCGCTTCACCCCGTAAAATGGGTGAAGCGGATCAACTTAAATTTAAAAAAATGAATTGGTTTTCTGGTTAATTTGATAATGTATATATATATATATATATATATATATATATATATATATATATATATATATATATATATATATATATATATATATATATATATATATATATATATATATATACACACATATATATATATATATATATATATATATATATATATATATATATATATATATATATATATATATAATATGTGTGTGTATATATATATAATATGTGTGTATATATATATATATATATATATATATATATATATATATATATATATATATATATATATATATATATATATATATATATATATATATATATATATATATATATATATATATATATATATATATATATATATATATATATATATATATATATATATATATATATATATATATATATATATATATATATATATATATATATATATATATATATACGTATGTATGTATGTATATAGGTCGGAGTGTAGTGGAAGGTAGTGTTATACACTCCCATTCCACCACAGCACTTAGGCCTCATTAGGCCCTTTGTGCATTCCTCCTTTTTACTAGAGTACTTTTCTTGAAACCATCCTATTTATTACGGGTGGCCTGGTGGCAAAGTCTCTACAATTTGTATGTATGATAGTATGGTTCTGAGTTACCGAGATTAATTACTCTGGTCCTCATTACCATTTATCTGGGACCACGCGTCCGCGGCAGATGTGTTGAGTGTTCCCAGGTCTCGGGCGGACGCCACAGTCCGGGCCCAAGCCTGCCTAGGTCACCCATCCAAGTGCCACCAACGCCCGCCCAGCATAACTTTGAAGATCTTACCGGTCAAGGCTAAGCGGCTAGGCGGTCCCATTCAGTCACCTTAGTCGCCTCTTACGACAGGTATATATATATATATATATATATATATATATATATATATATATATATATATATATATATATATATATATATATATATATATATATATATATATATATATATATATATATATATATATATATATATATATATATATATATATATATATATATATATATATATATATATATATATATATATATATATATATATATATATGCATTTGATAGTCAAAGAGTGTCTCTAGAACATATATTTTTTTTCCGAATTATTTTGCGCAAAGGATTATAATATTGTCGAAAAAGACGAAATTTAATTTTGATCCACATCACCCCGTTTGACGGTACGTCATATTCAAAAAAATACAAGGCCACTTTTCTTAGAAAATCATGCTTTCTTTTTTATATAAACAATTTTTTGATATCCTCAACGGTTAACGAGTTATTAGCGAAATAATGGTTTTCTCATCAAAGGGGTGTTTTTTTGGGGAGGTTCCGCGCCACATCCAGAACTGATTTTTGTGGTTTTATGATGTATAATCCCTCCACTAACAGTTAATTACTGAAGAAATATCTCACATTACATTTTTTGCGAGCTTCTGGTGTATTTTTTACTTTAATTCTGCACTCTACTATTCAAAACAAATTTAAGAACAAATGAGAAATGCAACTAACTTCATACAGTCTTGCCTAAACATGGCAAGACCCGACCCGACCAAGCAAAATTGGGACCATCCCCTTGTCGCCACTGTCTTTTTGAAGTCACTCTAAAAACCTTGACTGCGGTACTCCATAGAGAACAGTGTTCTCTGGCATAACGCATAACCTATATTTTAAATACTTGTTGCCCGTGTTGGTTCTGCTTTTCTGTGATGACTTTTGTTTATTCAAATAGTGTGTGTCTTAAAATATTGATGTTGTGCTTTATTATATTTCTTTTCCCCTGTTTTGCTCGTGTAAAATTCATTATTATGGCTATGGATCATAACTATTGTGACAGAGACAATAATATTAATATGCAAGCCGAAGAACATAATTTACCACATGTAAGTGTTTTCGTTTCAACTTTCAGTATAAACAGGTATAGGGGTATATATAATCAAAGGTATAAATCTGTTTACTACCATCTAGGTAAATTATAACCAAATACACTCAAATAGGAATCTATTAGTCTATTCATTACCAACATAATTTTGCAGAAAAAATAGGTTACTAAAAATAGAATGTCAAATATCGAAATAGATTTTCTATCGATAAATCGACTATAGTTAGAAAGTTAGAAGCAGTAAAGCATAGAACACAAACTTTGTGATCTACTGTCATATATACCAATCTCAGATCCAACGATTATAGACTAAACAGGATTGCTTATCCCCATAAGCGCAACGTTAGACAAACTCGTAGGCCCCCACCACGCTTTTGGCGTTAGCGGATACGTACGGCGTAGGTTCATTGCCCCACCGGTGTATTTCCCGGCGTTTGTGTATACTGTATCCAACGAGAGAATGGACTTGCACTCGAGCGAAAATTCGTCTGTTTTGGTCAGATCTCCGCCCCTTAGAACATTAGTTCAACGCCCTCAACATCTTAATTGGCTCAGCAGGTAGCCAGGGCCGGCGCCTGGGTCCGATACCTACCTGGTACCTAATTATATAAAGTACCTACTACTGCCTACCTATTCAAAATAAAATTTATTTCACCTACTTACGAATTTATTTCATCGAATGACGGTCCTGCGTAGCTCGTTACAGAGCCCCTCCTCTTTAGTCGCCGATGCGCAAAGCAAGTCCATTCTCTCGTTGGATAGAGTATAGTGTGTCATTTGTACATTAACATCGTGCCTAGAGAAGCCTAGCATCAATTTGGAATCGACCGTTGGCGCAAAAGGATGCCGGCCGAACTTAACCGCTGACGTCAGATCTTGACTAACAACACGTGGCCGATAAGCAATCCTGTTAGTCTATATATATTCCTTGTCTCAGATCAAAAATATATCTTTCATCTGAGATACCAATAATGTTCTGCTCTTTCTGGTTTGAACATCTTTGCGGATGTTTTGTGATTTTGTGGTTAAATTGTGTTTTAATTTAGTGTTTTGTGTTTAAATGGCGTTGTGGCTTGATATTTCTATGGGCTTGTGGCACAGCTTGTGGCTTGGCTTATATTGCTTATATTACTGCTTCTGTGCTTCTGTGTTCTGTGCTTATGTCATGTCTGTAATGTGTAATGTATGCAAACTCGCAAACTGCATCATAGAAAAATTAAACCTACTATACCTACCTACTAAATTTTCTATAGTGTGCATTCTGCTGGAGTTATAATTATAAGTATGTAGATATTATGTAATAGGTGTATTTATAATCATTTGTTATGTATTTGGTTAGCCAGTTTATTAGACTTAAAACCGCAACTAACTATGGCTATGGGTCTTATAACTTAGCGATCTCTTGGAGACGGAGACTCCACAGTCTTGAGCCGCCACTGCAACGATAAGATATCTGATATCTGAGCGGGTTATTCAGGATATTATTATATTTACGTTTGATGATATATGAACTAAGAACGGTCGAAGTGTGGAAACGAGCATAGATGAAATGAGGTTTTGTAACCTTAAATGGCTGAGCGGTAGGTGTATTTAGAAACTTCTCAACTAAACGTATGTATTTACAAATATTCGATTACTATTTTTTTACATTTGTAATACCATTTTTTAATATATTTGTAGAGAGCAACACACACAATACAATTATTGTATAGAAACGTTTATAACCTATTAGAGCATTACACTAGTGGATAATCTCATATAGGTATGGTAGTCTTGCTGCATTCACTTTAAAGCTAAGATATACTTAACACGTTAGCTGCCCCCGCCCAGTTTCACCGACCAACAGATTGTTTACTTTGGTGTTTGCAATAGGTTTTGCCAAATCTTCGTGACACTCAAATGCAGTGAGGGGTTTCAGGTATGTTTTTTTTATATATCACTAGGCACCTAAATTAAAGATACTGCTCGGTGGGTGGAATACTTTGCTTGTGTAGGTGTACTTCTACATTGTCAAATGCTGGACTAAAATAGAAATAGGCTGTCTATTCGTCAGGGTGCCCAACATATATGTATATTTGCTATCCATCGGGGCGTAATGTACACACGGTCATATTCCGCAGCAACGAATATAATCTATGTATTAACTTGGTGCGCCCCGGTATAGAGGCACATATTCATCGGTGTGTAATGCATAGTCAGATTCGGTCCCGATTGTGATGCAATCGGAACTTAAACATTGTCACAAAACACTTCTATATAATCTCAGTGTAATAACTATGCTACGCTATAACGATGTTACACTAGACTATAACTAGGTGAACTAGAATAACGTTGACAAATACCTCGTGAATTTTACAAGGAATTTTGGGAGTCCCAAAAATGTACTAATAATATGCCACTGCCACAGATGTGAATGTGGATGTTGTGCATACTGGGCACCCTATGTCCACGCGGTAATATCAGCAAATGAACACACTTCTTTACATAATACTATTGAACTACTTGTATATACACATGATGTTTTATTAAACTGAGCCTTGTTTGATGACTCATTTTACCACTACCCATTTTCTGATATATAACTGTTTACAAAGTTATATATCGTCCAAGTGCCACCAACGCCCGTCTGGCTTAACTTCGAAGATCGAAATCTTATCGTAAAAAACCCTGCAAAAATGGTATGTGTTTTAGGGCAAGGGAAATTGAATAGAATTGGATAGAATATAATTGCTCGTCTATCTGAAAGGGCAAGGTATTAAGGGATTAAGAATCCGAACAGGATACCTTCAGTGCATAACGCTTTAGCCGCTATGCTACCAACGGTCTGCCAAACATCTATTTTATGAACTAAATATTTGAATAAGGTCAAGACACCATACATATATGAAGACACAAGTAGATGAAGGGCCTATGTACCAACCATGTAGTTTTGAGATAATTGAGTTTAAAGTTTTTCATCTAGTACTTTTTTCGTGGATATTTTATAAAAAGAAAAATGTCACCTTACTACAGACCTTTTATTGAAAAATTTAGTAGGATATAAATTAAAAATTAAAACTTTATTTTTGCTAAAAATAAATAAATGTACATAGGTCATTTATCCGCTAAAAAAAATTACATTTCAGTAAAACAGTAAAATGGATGATAGGTTTATGTACTTCATAACTAAGTATTTTTAATATTATAAACATTTCTATCTTGTTTTTATTTTTCTCTTACGACCTTTGCCTATTGAAGAAGTTTCAGTCGTCTCATCATCGTTCTGTTCGAGGAGTGTATTATAAAGGTACTTATATTCCTCATCAACATAGACAACTTGTTCCCTTATATTTGCAATTTTTTCAATAGAAACATTTTTTTTTGTTTTTTATAACCTGTAATGGATAATGTTTTAGTAAAACTTACAATAGATGAAAAAAAAACAAACCCGTAATCAACCAAAATCTCAACTTTGTGAAAAGGTGTATGTTCATCCAAAGTGTCCTTATACAAATAACTCCCGTACTCTTCCACGCGTATCCATTTTACATGATCTCGTAAACAAACCTTCTGTTGTAGGACATTTTTTTTCTTGTTTATCAAGTGTAGTGAACTATTTTAAACAGTCCTTTAAAGATCATATATTGATACAAAGCAATGACATTAAAATTTTTATTTTGTCCAGAGCATGAATCCGACCACACTATTAAATGGTCAATTTTTTGTTTTTGTCCTCTGAAAAGTTGAGCGAATGTATGTAGGGTCAACTAGCCAATAGTTGACCATTTAAGAATTTGTTTCACTTTAAAAATATATATAATACTTGAAAAGCAGATATGCACAAAATCTCATTATATTTTAACAACCTTACACTATTAACTTTAAGTGGACATAAATAGACTTGCATGAATTTGGTTTTAATTGTGTCTAAAAAATTAATTACCATCCCCACTTACCCTAGCACTTGTCCATTATTGGACTATTGTCCATTATTACACTAATAATTGACCACCTATTTACCAGTAGTTGACCAAATAAAACAACAAAATAATTTGACAAAACCTCTTTAATAGTATCTGTAAATTTATATTTAAGGCGATCACCTGCAGAAATAATTGATGGAGATGGTAGTTTTCGGACTACTTGGCTTATTTTTACAACACTTATATCATTATCGATTGTTTTAAATACCATCTTTTCTGAATTGCAAGAGTGCCTACACTTCTAGTGCCTACACTTCAGTGCCTACACTTCTATTTCACTACCACTGAAAGTATTTTGTACAATACAAACATAATAATGCATGATCTTTTTACCAGGGAAAGATACCAATATGAAATCTCCTTTCTTATGGTTTCTATCATCTGCCATATAATCACTATCACTCCTCTCAAATTCATCATGTCATCCATACTCGATCCACTCTCTACCCCTTCACTTTCCTCGCTCTCAGAGTCTGTCTCCAAATCTTTCTTAGTTTTGCGTTTTCTTACTGTTGGCTTATTGGGTTTTACAATGTCTTTATTCTTCGATAAACATTTATTTTTAATTTGTTTATGATCTTTCATAGTAATAGGATCAATTTTTTTATCACAATCTGTTTTGCTAATCTTTTTCTTAATACTTAGTCTTAAATCTGCTTTTCGTTTTCTTTCTGCTGCTCGCTGTATTTTTTCATCTTTCTTTTTCTTTTGTCTTTCTTTTTCTTCCCAGTAAAGTAGCCATCGCTTAGATGTAGTGGCGTGCGGAAGTCTTTCTCTATTCCTCCGACCTTCAGATTTTTCTGGAGTTTCAGTGGGCCATAGTACGTAATCTAAAAATGAAGTGCTAACTCTAGATTCATTTTTGTAGCAACTGTTTGTAAAGTTAAGTGATGCATGTTGTCTGGCGGTGTTCTTTGCAACTCTTTGAGATGAATTCTACAGTTTTCTAACTGTTGATCTTCTACAGCCTTATTCGTTTCTGTTGCCTCATTTTCTATTACCTCATTTTCTATTGTCTTAGCCTCAAGTCTTATTCCATTTTCAGTATCGGTCATCTTATTTTCTACTGCATTATCGTCAAATTGTATTCCATTTCTATAATTATCAGTAACTGTCACATCATTTTCTACTGCATTATCATCTAGTCTTATTCCATTTGAATTACTGTTAGTATCTTTCATCTCATTTTCTGCTACCTTATCCTCTAGTCTTATCGCATTTCTATAATTCTGAGTATCTGTCACTTCATTTTCTGCATTATTATTTACTCTCCTTATTGTGTTGTTAGTTCGCTCCGAGGTTTGATCCACTTCTGTCTCATCATATTCTGTTCCAATATCTTCCATTGTTTCGTTGTCACCTTTCATTTCACAGTTATTTCTCAATTTTTTCCAAACATAAAATAATTCTTTGCCTGATTCGTCTTTAGTCCAGTCACCATCTTTACACTGTCTAAATGCGGCTGCTCTTCCTGATTTCATTACTGACTCAAAAAACAACAGGTGTTCAGTTTTAAATTCAGATGGTTTAAGTCTATTATCAGCGTCCTTATAGATATTTCGAGAGTCATCTGACATGCATTTTGTAAAGTCAATTGCTTCAACGTTAAATGGAAATCCACATTTACGAAAGCCATTACTGACAGTTTGAGGTGTTATCTGCTTCATTGCTGTTTCTAATATTTTACTAAATATAACTTTTGTGATGCTTTTGTTATTGTTTTTTCTTTTCCAATCAGGAACAACATTTTTCCAGTTATGTTTCAAAGGTCTGAATAAGGACACATCTGCCGGTTGCAGAATGTGCGTTGCGTTGGGAAATAGGGCAAATAAAATAATGCCATTATCGGCACAGAACTTTGACACGTTATATGTAAGATGTGACTTATGTCCATCTACAAGATAGAGAACAGGAAACTTAACGTTCTTTTCTTTCAAAAAAGGTAACAGTATGTTTGATACATAACTGTAGAATATTTGGCCAGTCATCCATCCTGTTTTTGATCTCGCTAAACCCCAAGAACTGTTCGTATTACGAGATATTTCGTAAGGAATTCTTTCATATGTATGGACGACCAACGGTGGATATATTTCCCCGTTTGCAGATATAGTGAATAACACAGTTATGCTTTATTTTTCTGAGGCAGATTTAACGTCATAAAAATTCTTCATGCCTTTAGGCCCCAATACAAGACCAGTTTTAGGATTGGTTAAAAATCCCGACTCGTCCGAATTCAAAATTCTTTTTGGATCTTCCAAAATATCTGAAGCATTTTCATCATGAAGATACAGTCGAAGTTCATCATGCCATTTACGTATTGCTTCTACATTTACCGTTGCTCTAGCCATATTTATCGATTCAGCGTGTCTCTGACTGAGTTCAGGATGCCTTTTTAGAAATAGTACAAACCATTTTTCCCCTGGAACACTGTTTTTAAATGGATTTTTCCTGTTATCATCTTTCACTATATCTCCAACCGTTTCCAAAATATTTCTTTTGTTTAGTGGGATCCCCTTTTTTGCATTAGCAATTATCCAGCGACTAATCACGTTTTCTTCTTCACTAGTTAAAATGGAGGATGGCCCCATTTTCCTTGTTTCTGGAAATCGGCCTTTTAATTTATTGATTAAAGTTGAATAATATCCCTCTTATATTTTCGAGCCGTTTCACGAATTTTACATTTGGATTCTCGGATATCCCTTAACGCATTCTGTAGATCTTCTTCTGTATATTTGAAAAATGTATGTTTCTTATCTCTTTCTTCCTGGGGCATTGTGTTTATCTGGAATCCATAAAATAGAGTTATTTAAACTAATGATATTTATGTCTAGTAGTTGACCAATTCTCAATGTCCGGTATTTGACCACTGGTTAACTATTGCATGTGTCACTTTTACATAGAAGATTATTAAACAGAAATAAAATGCAAGCAAAGGTAATTCTCTGTATATAAAAAAAGGCAGAAAATACCACATTTTATCTATGTCCAGTTGTTGATCAGCTTGGATAACTACTGGAAAAGTGACTATTTTATGTTACCAGTGGTTGACCACACGACATTTTTGTTTTTCTGTCCTTCGTGTAGATAAAAGTATGTATACGTTGAAAAACTCTAGTCTACCATAATCCCTTCCTTAAGATTATTTAAATAAATTTATCATATACATAAGAATAAATAGCCGCAACTCACCTGCTACTATTCAATTTATCACCAAATGACAAAATAATTCACACATGTTAACATAACCATATTTTACCACTAACTGATAACAGAAGGCACATGTTTGAATGGGATTATGGGTAAACGAATCCCGAGCAGGCGCATTGACGCAAACGGACTTTTTGGGCCGTTTTTGAGAACGTTATAATTGGGATTTAAAAACTAAATGGACTACTACTAGCTTATGGTCAACGACCGGCTAGTTGACCCTAGTAATTTTTTCAATGTCTTTAAAATGGTTTTCCATGTTTATTACAACCGCCGATTTAACACTAGACGATCTGAGTATATCTCGATATTGATCGGGAACAAAAATTTTCGCCGTACGCAATTTTTTTTCAATTCGTCCAAAGTCGCGATCACAGTCTCGAAATGAATGGCCAACTTCGGGAAATTTATGATCCACTATTTTAAACAGTCCTTTAAAGATCATATATTGATACAAAGCAATGATATTAAAATTTTTATTTTGTCCAGAACATTAATCCGACCACACTATTAAATGCTCAATTTTTTGTTTTTGTCCTCCAAGTTGAGCGAATATATGTATACAACTGCCAATTTCCAAACTTCCTTTACTCGCAATATCTTCAGTCCTTGTAAAAAAGTACGGTTTCTCCCCTAATGTAGTCATTGTATGAAAACTGAAATTATAGAACCACAACTGTCTTAAGGTAGAATCTTAAGGTAGAATTCTAGCCTTAGAAGTTGTAATTTTAGGTAGTGGTTGGGTTTGTTGTAAGTCCATAGTTGCATAACAAACATTGTCTTTGACACGAGCAATTTCTCTATCTCTTTTTTCTTCGCGAAATGCGAATTTATAAAGTTCCTCGTGCTCTTTAGTATTTAAACCGGCATCACACGTACTACAGGTACCGCTCTTTGGATGTCCAAAGGAGAGATTGAAATTGGTCGAGAATATTTTGCTATATGTGCATTTCTTGATCTTACCTTTCAGGACGTTTCTTCTCATCGCAATCCTGAATATAAAGATTATACATTTTAGTAATATTTAACTCAGGCGATAAATATTTCTTATTAAAATTTTTATGTCTGGAATAGTGCGAGGAATCAGCGGGAAATTGGCTGATATGATCTTTCACGGCATCAACTATTTCACTTGAAATCTTATGTGGTCTCGTGTCATGTCGGCCTCTTTTATCAGGTGTTGGTGCAGATCCACTGGATACCATCAACTTTGTTCGAACGACACGTAACTTCTTCTCAGAAATTTTATATAAAGAACATAATGCATTTTTACAAACTATTATATTCTGTTTATTGTATGTAATGGAATACTGAAATGATGTCGATTTGCTTTTCTAATATTTTTTCTGTCTCTGCACTGGTTTGATAATAATGCTTTTAAAAAGGAGTGAATTAATTTTTTTAGTTTACATCCAGGGTATAAAACTTTCTAAATATTTCTTCCCTTGCATCAGTGATGAACTTGTTGTTACAACTTAATCTACAGTTTTCATTGTTACATATATTTCCCGATATATTAGGTGTTTTAGCCGGCATTTGCTCTCCTGTTTGGGAAATATAGCACTCCCCTTTCTCTCTCGTCTTAGCAGCTTTGTTTCTTTTCCAGTTTTCGGGACATCTTTGTCTTTTTCTTGACGTCTTTGTACAAATACAGAGAAGCTTTTTCTTAACATTTTCCACCTTTGTTAGTAACATCACAGGATTCTAAAATACTGTCTCCAAAATCAGCTGGTTCCGGAGTATTTATATTTTCAGGATAATACTCGTCAACAGTTCCTTCATTGCTGCTACTCTTTATAACTTTTTGTCTTTTACTAACATTTCGTCCTTTTTCTTCTTCACTGCTACTCTCTTCTGAAGTACTCGGCTCATATTCATCTGAAGTCGCATTAGGAGAGAAATCTAAAATATATTATATACCTAGATTACAAAATATAATCATATCACGAACTTTCCCATAAGAAACGAGATTTTTTAATTGTGTGTAAACTTTAGGGCTTTTATTGACATATGATACATTTTCTGCAAAAAAAGAAAAATATAAGTACAAATCATATCAATAAAAAATTGCAAATAGTTATTTTAAGTCAGAAGTTATATTTTAAGCCAAAAATATATTCAGGTTAAACGCATATTTTAATATAATATGTATAAGGTGTAACTGAAGTACTTAAAAAACAGAACCGAAATAAATTTACAAAATACGCAAAAATAAAAACATCCCTTTCGTAATACGAAGGAGTATTTTTATTTCTGTATCGTATTTTATCGTTTTGGAAGATTAACAGATTTTGTATTCATTCGAAAAGCTCATATTCACAAAAATAATACATACTTAAGTTACACCCCGTTTATTAATTTATTACTATTAGTCTCATTTTCTCAGTATTATCTTTATTTACTTACCACTGCTACTAGCACCAAGATTTTTTGGAGGTGTATAAACTTCATAACCATTGCCCCCAGAATAGAAAGAAAATTCTGTAAAAAATTACTATTTTGATAATTTTATATGTAGCAAATTATTGTTCGTACCACTTCCGTAAGCTGATATTTCCCGTGACTCATTGTTTCCTGAAATAAAGAGCGGTTATAGAGGTGAATGATAAAGAAATAATACGAAAATACTATGCGTCAATTAATTAATTCTCAAATTTATAGTTGTAATATAATATAAAATATATGATCACGTTCGCTTAGACAAAAATATTTTTTGTGGCGGGACCTCATTCATTATCCAAAGCGACGCCACTGGTTGACATTTCATAAAAACCACAGCAGATAATATAGATACTCCATCTCGCATTAAAGGCGCGAAATTTTTGTACGTGTATGGGCGACAACCGAATAAAATAATGTAGTTGCGATAAGGCACAATTTCGTATAACAACCATGCCATTGTTACGGAGGCAAGCAAAATTCGAACTAAAAACTAAATTCGCGTCCTCGGCCGAAAATCGTTTTAGAGTATTTTTTATTATATTATGGTTATTATTGCTGTTAACCCACCACATGCCTGATATAAATAGTGCAAAAGAGTGCACGAATATATTGACAACGACAATGGAAGTTACCAATCAAAATATATATTTACTTATTTGAAAGTGCTTACCTGATTATTCTTCAGAATTCCCATTTTCATCCCTTGCGAGTTGCAAAATCAATTTACTTCTAGCTGACATTTGAATACACTATCTCATAAAATAATAACCCAAAACAATAAAATAATAACACAACAGAACCTCAAAAAAACACACACTAGTCGGAATCCAAAAATGGCTGAAGGTCATTAAAGTGCTTAGTAAACAGACATAAGCAGCTCAAGATATGGAAGAAGGGGTTATGTACAGACCGTTGTGTACATAGGCCCTTTATGCGTTTATCGAGTGTTTCTTTCCTAGCACATGGGCCTTTTATCCAATAAGTTTCTTCGGTACTGAGTTAATTTAAAACTGGATGAAGGACTTATTGCATTACTAAATACAGAGGCCCTTTATCCATAATTAGAAAGTAGAACTGAAAAGTACTTAAGTCCTTTATCCACTACTAATTCTGTTATTTTGTATTATTTTGCAACGAGACTCATCTAGAAAGAAAAATGGATGCAGAAAACCTCGAATCGACCAAAAAACTATTTTATGTAAAAAAGTCACATAGGCCCTTCATCCACTTGTGTCTTCATATGATAAGCTATCCAAATGTTGCAGTGTTGTTTAGCTTTGAGTAGTTTTACGAGTAGTTTTTTATTTGGAATAGTTTCTAGGAACATAAACAAGTTCTACAGTTCGTACAATATGTATGTATAGTTGAACGACCGGCACTACACAATGTTTTTCATTGGCGTAGACATTTTTTTTTCTTCATATTTTCAACACCACAGCTGATATTAAATGCAAGTTTCTACACCACCCATGAAGTATTGCTTTCAGCGCGTTACCATTTTTTAGTGGGTGGTTCGCCAGTAGCCATATTTCCCACAAGTAACAAAAATAAATATGTACAAAACAGCTAAGTAGTCGAGAAAAATAAAACTTTAAAACGGAAAAATAAAATAAATATACTTCCGATTGAAATACAATCATATTTATTGTGTAAGTAGGTACCTACCTAATCTACCAAATCGTTAACACTCAACAAAGACAAAGATTATTAACAGACAAGCTTTGACAAAGATCAGAGCTTGTTTGTTAATAGGTACCTACATAACTAAACCAAGACTAAATTCAACACATTTTTAAAAATCATTACAAATGCAATACATACCTATCTACCAGCTTCTCATCGCAAAGCGATTTCCGATACACACACTTTTTACAGTGTGTGTATCAATCAAAATCAAGAAACACTGACAAAAATTGACTGACAAATTGACACTCAATCAAAATTAGAAACTGACCTTGAGGTATTTTACAGTCATTGAAAATTTTCCTTTCTTTTGTGGCTAGGTAGGTACACGGTTATAATTTTATAAACAGTCTATAGAACTTTTAATTTTGCCCACTGATGTAAATTATTAATTTGTGATCTAGGATGGTAGGTACCTACATAAAAATAAAGTCAATGGACAATAGGTACCTACTTATGTAATAAACCAGAGAGCGTTTTCAGTTTTGTAAATCCCAATAAAAAACCTAACTTATATCGTTGCATTTAGCATTTATAACCTAGCGACCTCAAGCACTGGAATATTTTTTGGATAAAATTATTTGAGAAATGTCTTAAGTGGAGGATGTAATAGGTACCTACCTACCTCAGTACACGTCAGTACCTACTTCGAGCAGCCCATAAATCAACTTTTTTTTTTGTTAAAGTCGGCTCTGCTCTAACACTCACTATCCATTTTTGCCGTCAAATAATATTTTCCTTAAATTTTTTTAACATGCCTATCCTATCTCGTAAATAAAGCGAGGTCTGGTGGAAATCTACATTTTTCAGGTTTCATACGAAACAAACAAACATGTTTGCTAACCGCCATACTCTTTTATTTCAACTCTCGTAGCTATGTATACCTACATAGGTAGGTATATAAATAATATATTATCAATTCCCGCGAACACGCCACTGTAAGATATGCGAACCTGATCCTATTCGATCCGAGAATCCGATCCCGATCCGAGAGATACGATTCCAATAAGTTAAAAAGAGATATACTGCTCGAATATTCGTTATTGGAAAGGTCGTGGATCGGCGTTGCCGCTTTTACCTATAAAAATAGATGTTTACGTAATAATTGTCATATTTAAACTAGACGAAAATAAATGTAAAAACGTAACATCTTGGCCTATAATATATTATTGTGTGCACAATTATTATCTAATAACATTCATAAATAATATATACAACTTTAATATAGTATTGTGGAATTTGATATTTTAATTGAATACTGAGAAAATTGAGAATTACATGTGGCAACTGCGTGGTATCTTATATGGGGTCAGTTAACTATACATACATATTGAATGAACTGTGTTTGTTTCTATCATTGGGGCTTGTATTCATTTTACTTTATGTTTGTAGCAGGTATGGTTGGTTGCCAGGCATATTCCCAGAGGGACAGGAGTTTGATTTTTATGTCTAATATATACCGATGGCTATTCCCAGACAGGGTGAGTTTATTTACTTGTTCTTCTTGAAATCAATGTCATATATCATGCTTACTAGGGTGGGCCGAATAAATAAAAAAAATTTTCCAGTCGTAATAGCGCAGAGAAAAGTTGCTAATGGGGGAGACTAAAAAGGTGTGAAAGAGAAATAAAATCGGTTCATATCTTCTGGTGGCGCATGTGTTCTAAAGTTTACCGAAATTTGGAAAAAGTCACATTTTTACCATCATTTTTAACGTTTTTAAACGGTTTCATTTTAGTCCGGCGGATTAGAAACTAAACTTCATAAGAATTATGCACAAGCGGTTAATAGCGATTTCTCTTTTCCGTCGTGTCAATAGGGACCCAAAGACCATATCGAGGGCTGAAAGGCAGGACCTCGTAACCAGTGGAATATGAATTTCACAGGAAAGCAGAAAAACGAATTACTTGTTACTAATTTTTTGTTAATCTTGGATTTGTTAAATTTTGGGCGCAAGCTACAGATTTATCAATCAGTAGGTTTAATTTCACGCGGCAATTCCTTGATATTTGCATTTTAAAGTTCAGCATGTCAGGCATAGGTGCACTGTCAGCAACTGGTGCCTTTACCTTACTTATCTTTAATGAATGAGTTAGGGTAAACTGCACAGTTATTGGACACATAAGAAAAATACTTAATATAGTCGATTTAACGATAGAAAATCTATTTCGATATTTGACATTCTCTTTTTAGTCAGGGTTGAGCAGATTTAAATCTTGATTTAAATCAAGTGATTCTTTTAAAAAAATCTATGATTTAAATCATTTTGTAGTAATCAATAAAGAACGTAAAATCAAGTACTCAGACACAATATTATTATTTATTAACGCACAATCAAAATAAAATAAAAAACCATTTAACCCTTAAGAGTTCCGTCTGCGGCCGTGAAAAACATGAAATCGTAGCCATATAACTGTAGCGTTATTAAAAAAGATTAGGGTATGAAATTTTAAACATATATAGAGAAAAGTACAATATGTGTCGCTGCGTGTGATATTTTAAAAAAAAGTAAATAGTTCTTTTTCTACGATTTTTTGAAATATCAAAGTAAAAAAAGGGAAAACAAAAGACTACGACATAGATTATGATTACATATACCACCAAAAAAAAATTCGTTTAAATATGTAAATTCTAAGTATTTTTAATTATGTGGCTCTTTTACCGATTTTATCGTCCAAGGAGCTGGCGGCATCTGCGGTGAATTTGCGAGTCCGCTGTATGCGTATTCAGTGTGATTTGTGGCCCCGTTTTACGTGTATTATTATGGACAGCATTTAAATAACAGTATTACATAACACTAAATAGTTGAATTATTGTAATTCATATTAAGGCTATTTTATATAGCAGTATTTGAAAAAACACAAAACCTTTTTCATGAAAATAGTTTTTTATTTGTTCATATATTTTATTTTTGACTCAGTGAAACAGACAATGGAATAAAAAATCAGTATTATTTCAGATTTTATTTAGAAATTGAAATACAATTAATAATTTTTATAAATTATTTTAAATAAAGTTAGTTTCAATACAATCTTGAAGAACTTTCATAGTCATGATAATCAGTCATGGAAATAATATAATATAATATTTTGTTTTATTTATTTTTCATATATCTGAAGGTATGTAAACACTATTTTCAATGTAGAATCGTGACGCTAATAGGTACTGAAAAAATATAAACAAACTAGATATATTATAAAAAAAGTCTCAGCTATTCCAAATTTTAGATTATATCATTTCGCAACGACACAGCAAGGTACATTATGAGCATTATAAACATTTTAAGTAAGGCATGAAGAACAGATTTTCATATTTTTTATTAGTTTGGCGACCAACCTGTATAATCCTCCGATTTCCATTTTTGTTAGGTTTAAAGGTAAGTAGAATTTATACAAATTCTACTAGATTATACAAATAGTGACTTTTGTTGAAAAAAAATTAAAGTATTGGCCATTGCCAGCAGTAGAAATTCATATTTAGGTTAAAAATATTCTCACAGAAATGAACTCCCCGAACTTATAAAATATACACAGAACCTAATAGTAAGTTATTATTATACAGCCACTATACAAATAAATATTTTGCAAATACTAGATAGATATGGTATAATTTAGATTTGCTGTAATATTTTATTTTTGAAATAATTTCTGTCATTATTAGTTCGCGAAAAAAAACTATAGGTAGAGATGCACGGCCAAAGAACAAAAATTTTTTCTTCGCCGTATTTTTAGCTCGTGGGATTCAAATTTCATGGAAAAATCGTGGTATTTTCTACTTTGTTTTATAATGTGTCTGATCAATCGGATCTGTGGATTCACCATATATATTTTAAACATGGCATTAGTATAATAATAAAAATAAAATAAAATAATTTAGGTACTATAATTATATTAATAATTTAGATAATAATGATGTACCTAAATCAATAAATTATCACATTGCTATTAAATATAGTTACCATATAATAAATAATGTACCTATATTATGTTGTATATATACCACACAGCTTAAATAATAAATAAAATATTTAGAAATTATTAAATAATTAAATAAAATATTTCAGGCACAGCATGTCAAATTTATCAATAAAACGTAATTAATTTACGAACGTATAGGCATGTGTCGGATAAAAAATTAGAAAGGCGCATTCCTCAAACTATGTTTTTTATTTCAACTGTATCGGATTTTCTCAAAATATTCGATTCGATATAATCAATTGATTGATTATTTATAAAGTAATAGACTAGTGGCGTTGATTCAAGGAAAATCCTTCAATCAACCCTAGTAGTCGTTGATAGAAGGAATTTCAGTCACCACTAGTAGTAAAGTAGGCATTTGCCTAATTTGTAAATAAATATGTAGGTAATTCTTTTCAAGCTGTAATGAAAGTTACATTCATTCCTCATATTATATTTACCTTCTTGGCAAAACCAACTTTTCTAGGAACACTAATTCTCAGTATGTTTTCTTCTTCTTTTATAGTCCATGGTTTTTTCACTAGTAAACGCAAATAATCACTCACAATAAGATATTTACGCTCCAAATAATTTAATAGATACCTACTATACACGAGGCTCAGTTCAACCCTGAGTAAAATCACTGTAGCAGTGTTGCCAGATTGCAGGATTTCGTGTCGACACCTATCTGCCGTTTCGTCGCCCAAAATCACAGTGTAGTAGACTTTATAGTATCATTACCATCTATGGTGTTGTCACAAATAATACAGTTTAAAACTTTATTAGATGCCAACAGATACATGTTGTAGTGTACTACACGATTGCCGTCGAAAGAGTTTATTGTCAATGCTTTCTTCACGTGTTGCTTACGAGAAGTGTCATGGCTGCTACTTCCTTCTCCCACACCTTTCTTCTTCTTCTTCTTAATAGAAATTTGAGCACTGAACAGAGAGCGCCGCTGATACATATGCCAGTGCCATACATATGCCAGTGCCGTACATACCGCCGGCCTTGAAATGCCTAACTATTTCAAAATAAAGTAACAATGATGAACAAAGTTTTCAAAATAAAATAACAATAATGCACAAAGTTTTCAAAGTAAATAACAATAATGCAAAGTTTAAATGTCATATTTTAAGTTCTTGAGACTTGAGAGGGTAATACACACAATTTGCGTGTAGGTCTTTTTAATACAGTCCCGTCACTGAACCTAACGGAAACAACACGCACCACTTCGTCACTGCCGGGATGCAGCTGGACGACTCGAGCCATTCTCCATCTCAATGGGGGTGTGTTGTCTTCTTTCACGATAACTAGACTCCCTTCGTGTAGTAATTGTTGTTCATGGTTTTTACTCCACTTGAGTCTGGTCTGTAATTCTCCGATGTATTCCTTACTCCATCTTTGCCAGAATACTTGAATAATTCTTTGGAGCCTTTGAAACAACTTTAGGCGATTTTCCAGTAGGGGAACATAATTCGGTTCTGGTAAGGAGATTAAGGATCGCCCGATTAGGAAATGGGTAGGAGAAAGAGGGGTGTAATCATCAGGACTTGAAGATATAGGTGAAAGTGGCCTTGAATTTAGTACGGCTTCGATTTGATACAGTACAGTGCAAAATTCGTCATAATGTAAGCGATTATAACCTATAACGCGTTTTAAATGATATTTGACAGACTTTACTCCCGCTTCCCACATACCTCCGAAATTAGGGGACCTAGGTGGGATAAATTTCCACGTGATGCCTTCACTATTATGATAATCTAAAATCGCGTCTTTATTAGTTTGAATAAAATTCAAGAGTTCTGAATTGGCGCCTACAAACTGGGTGCCATTGTCAGAAAAAATTACTGAGGGTTTCCCTCGTCTAGAAATGAATCTCTTGATACATGCCAGGAAGGCTTGGGTGCTTAAATCAGTCACCAGCTCTAGGTGAATGGCCTTTGTTATCATACATACAAAAATACAAATCCATGCCTTGGACAATACAGCCTTACGCGTCTTACGATCTCGTAACAGGAAGGGACCCGCATAGTCGCAACCCACATTAGTAAACGGAAAACAAGGATTTAGTCTCTCTTCAGGAAGATCACCCATGATGCATTCGCAAGCCTTGGGTTTCACCTTAAAACAAACAACACAATTGCGTGTAATTTTTTGTGCTAGATCACGCCCGGACAGTGGCCAAAACCTTTCCCTAATTGAATATAAAAGCTGTTGTGGACCACAATGAAGCAACCTTTTATGCTCATTGGTCATTATCAAATTAGTTAGATGATGGGTTTTTCCTAGAATAATAGGGTGCATTTTTTCATAAGTCAGTTTTGCCCTAGAAATTCTACCACCTACTCTCATAATGCCATCTGAATCTAAAAATGGGCGTAAATTCAAAATATTACTAGAGTTAGCAACATAACCCCGTATTTTCAGATCGTGCAATTCTTGTTGAAATAATTGTTTTTGAGAAATTTTCATGAGCTCATTAAATGCATAACTTATTTCATCCGTAGTCAAAGGTCCTCTTCTTTTGCTATTTTTATTTTTAAGATTAAACAAATATCGCAAACAGTAAGCTGTCATTCGTTGCAACTTATACAAATTGGATTATTTCTCAAAACTAATAATATCATATTTTCTGATTGCCACGTGCGAACTAGAATTTAACCTTTGCTCTGGAATTAACTTTAATGATAATTCTTTGACAATTGGCCATTGAGAATTTTCAAGTTCAAGCCAAGAGGGTCCTTGAAACCAAAAGTCTGTTTCAATCAGGTAAGTTGCCGTAGTACCGCGAGATATAAGATCCGCAGGATTATCAGCAGACCTGACATGATGCCAGTCTTCAGTATTCGATACGTTTTGTATAACTGATACACGATTTGCGGCAAAAGTTTTCCATCGATCAGGACTGCCATTTATCCAGTGATACGTAACGAGTGAATCTGTCCAATAGTAATACCCTTTTATAATTAGTCTTAATGTAGTTTTAACTCTACTCGCCAATTTCGCGCCTAGAACCGCCGCACACAACTCCAGTCTGGGTAACGTCAGTTGCTTGATAGGGGCAACCTTACTTTTTGCGCACACGAGATTACACGAATATTTATTATCAAATTTACTTCGCAAATACACACACGCACCGTAACCCTTTTCGGATGTCTACAATGTGTGTAATTCATAGAAATGTGCCTTAATTGTCAAAATAAGCCTAGGTACTTGAAGATTTTTCAGTAATTGTAAGTCAGTGGTGAAATTTAACCATTGTTGTCGCAAATTGTCAGATACAGATTCATCCCAGTGACCCTTTTCCTTCCATATTAATTGAAGCAACATTTTAGCTCTAATAACTAATGGACTGACTAAACCCATGGGATCAAATAATTGACCTATTTCCGATGGAATAGAACGTTTGGTAATTTTTATTCGATTGCTAAGAGGCTTTATAGAGAATTCTATCGTATCAGAATTTGAATTCCAGAATACGCCTAAAGTTTTATTATTCTGCCCTTCCCCAAGAGTTACAATATTTGAGTCAATATTTTTGTCTATGTCAAACTGTCCGAATAATTTAGGCTTATTGGTAAGCCATTTTCTGAGTTGGAAACCTGCTCCGTTTAGAATTTTAGTTACATTTAATTGTAAATCGATAAGTTCCTTTTCGTTATTTGCACCGTCTAAATAGTCATCCACGTAAAAACTATCGGTAATTGATTGACTAGCCTTAGGATGTTCAACTTCATTTTCTTTGGCAAGTTGTATCATCGACCTTGTTGCCAGATATGACGACGCTGCCATGCCGTAAGTTACCGTTAGAAGTTCGTAGCACTTTATGCTGTCCGCCCTTGATGCTCTCCAAAATATCCTTTGGAAACGTGTATGCTCCGGGTTGAGCCAAACTTGCCGGTACATTTTGGATATGTCCGCGCTCATTATGAGATCATATGTTCGGAATCGTAATAATATGTCAAGTAAATCACTTTGTATAACCGGACCGGAATATTGAATGTCATTTAACGATATATTCTTATCTGTTTTAGCTGAAAAATCGAAAACAACCCTACAAGGAGTAGTTGAACTCGTGTCTTTTAGAACTGCATGATGTGGTACATAATAAACTGAACCATCATCCTCCAATTTATCTAAATCAATCGGTATTTCTTTCATATGCCCTAAAATTTGATACTCGGTCATGAATTGTACATACTGTCGCCTTAAATTGTCATTTTTGTCTAACTTCTTTTCTAGATATTCAAATCTTTGTAACGCCACTGCTTTCGATTATATATTCATTCATTATGTCTTTTACATTTTCTTTAAATGGAATTTTCACAACAAAATGCCCGTCTACATTGCGATAAGAATTATCTATAAAATGCCTTTCACAAAAATCATCCTTTTTTTCATGATTTAAACATTCCTCAATTTGCCAAAACTTCTGCAAATTGTCATTTACTTTATCTAGTTCAGCGTCACAATGATCTTGAAAATCAACAGTACAGTGATTTGAAACGACTTTATTTGTCCTATCGGGACCAAAACAATTTATCTCACCACCCAGAATCCAACACTCGGAGTAGTTTCCACAAACACCAAAACACTTTCACTTCGCTCGACGCGCGTTTCGCCAACCAAGTTGGCATCATCCGGAGACGATTAAAAAAACTTCGGTTTTTTTAATCGAAAAAAAACTTCAGTTTTTTTTAATCGTCTCCGGATGATGCCAACTTGGTTGGCGAAACGCGCGTCGAGCGAAGTGAAAGTGTTTTGGTGTTTGTGGAAACTACTCCGAGTGTTACAGTTACATCAAAGGTTCCAGCCCTATCCAGTACCCAGAATCCAACCTAGTGTGGTATGTTGCATTACAAGTCCATTATTCATTTTAATCTGATCCATAAGCAAAAAGTCAAAAAAAGGTCCAATTCCGCATAAAATATTTATTTCACTTGTTTTGTTAAAAGTAGGATCCGCTAAAACTTTATCCTTGGGAATTTTTAAAATCGTAGAATCAAAGGAATAAGCTGGCATTGCTTGGGTGATTTTTGGTAAAACCAAACATGCTATTTCGGTAGAATAATTGGTGTGCTTTGATATTATTTTTAAACACACCTTGGATTGTGATATCGTAAAGTTATTACCAACCCCAGATTGTGATGGTGATTGAGATTGGCGGGGGCTCTGCCCTTTGACGTATAGGCCTCAGTATGGGCCCGTCACGTCCCGCCTTTCGAGAGCTATACCAGTCCAGTTGCCTTAATAAAGCCAACGAGGCGGCTGGAACATAGCTCTCTAAAGTCCCTGGGCATCAGCATCAGTTGTCCCAGGTATTGCATACGTGTATGCAGGAAAGCGGGGCAATTCATCAGAACATGCCCCGCTGTCTCCTCATCTTCCAAGCATCCCCTACACTCAGGGTCTTCCACAAGACCCATTATGTAAAGGTGTCGTCTTAGGTGGCAGTGACCGGTCAGTAGGCCGGTCACTGTTCTTAAGTTACATCTGCTTAACTTCAGCAGCTGTCTGGTCCTCCCAGCGTCGGGACCAGATATGAGTTCTTTAGCCTGCCTCATGCCTGGAGCAGTTGTCCAACAATGTTGAAACATTTGTTGGGCTAAAGTCTTCATTGAGAGAACCGCTGTGCTTCTGGAGATCCCTACGAAGGGTTCAGGCCCAGTAGGTGTCTCTAAAGTGCCTAATTTGGCTAGTTGATCGGCCTTCTCGTTTCCCGGTACACCAGCATGTCCTGGGACCCAGACAAGGCGTAAATTATTCCTCTGAGAGAGCGTCTCGAGGACGGTCTTGCATTCCAGAACCAGTTTTGAGCGCACTTCAACGGCACTAAGTGCCAAGATGGCAGCTCTACTGTCGGAGCATATATTGATTCTACCAGTTCTTTGTGGGCCAGCTAGCAGCTCCAGCCCACAGGATAGAATCGCAAATACCTCGGCCTGGAAGACAGTAGCATGTGCACCCAGAGCAAAGTATTTACTTATTTGTTCCGAGTCAGAAAAGACTCCGGCACCCGACATTCCATCCGCCCTGGATCCATCCGTATACCAGTTGGTTCCGTTGCGGATTGCCATCGGGGTGTTCTCTATCCCCCACTCCTCGCGGTCAGGGATTACGACCTCCAGGAAGTTCGAGGGATGTAGTTTAGTGGGAGTATGATCACCACTCATGAGTAGAACCGGGCATCGTTCGGTGGCCCAGTTCCACATGCGAGAGTGCCCGAATGAGCACACCTGTAACTGGTCTAGCGTGCGCAGTCTATATACCGCACGCATGGCTTCCAATTTAATGAATATTTGTAGTGGCATGAGATTTAATAGCACCTCCAGAGCTCTGGTGGGAGCCGTTCTCAATGCTCCAGTCATCCCTAAACACGCAAGTCTCTGGACCCTGTCCAGTTGCCTGTTAGTTGAGTTCCTTTCAACACAAGGCCACCACACGATGGCCCCGTAAGTTAAAATTGGTCTAACAATAGTGCAGTAGAGCCAGTGGAGAACCTTGGGATTAAGACCCCAGCTTCCACCAAAGGCCCTCCTACACGTCCACAGTGCACACGTTGCTTTCCTGATTTTGCATGATATGTGATCATGCCAAGACAGTTTAGCATCGAGGTGAACACCTAGATATTTCACCGTCTGGTGGTAGGTGAGGACCACACCAGAGAGAGTAATCTCTGGTCGATTTTCTTGGTTCCTCTTTTTGCTGAATAGCATAAGCTGAGCTTTCTTAGGGTTTATTCTTAGGCCAGCTATTTGGCACCAGTTCTCAACTATTCTTATGGCCCTAGCCATAGGGCCACGCAAATTGTCCCTGGTTCCACTGCATAGGATGACCAAGTCATCTGCATAGGCCTGTGCATACAGACCAGCGTCATTTAATTCCCACAGTAGGCTGTCCACTACAAGGCTCCACAGTAGGGGGGAGAGAACCCCTCCCTGAGGGCAGCCCCGACTAGCAACCACTGTGTGTTTATGACCATGCATTTCTGCTTGGATGCTCCTTTGCGAAAGCATGAATCGAATCCAACCCAATAGGGAAGGCTCCACATCACGCTGAGCTAAGGAGCGATGAATGACATCAAAGGGGGTGTTGTCGAACGCTCCTTCTATGTCTAGAAAGGCACCAAGTGACTCTCGTTTATTTTCGAGCGTCCCTTCTATCTTGCGAACAAGGTGGTGTAATGCTGTTTCAGTCGATTTACCATTCTGGTAAGCGTACTGATGTGCGTGGAGAGGCCGCATTGCAAGTTGTTCCTCCTTTAGGTATCGGTCAATAAGCCTTTCCAGTGTCTTCAATAGAAAACTCGTAAGACTTATTGGCCTAAATGACTTTGGGTCGGTATAGTCCGATCTTCCTGTTTTTGGGATAAACACAACTTTCACTTCCCTCCATAACGAGGGAACATAGCTCCGCGCCAAGCAGGATCTGAATATCCTGACGAGGAACAGCGCTAGCGTGCTTAATCCATATTGTAGTAGGGCCGGGTAAATTCCGTCCCTACCGGGCGATTTGAAAGGGGGAAAGGTCTTAACAGACCAGATTACCCTCTCAAACGTTACTACTCTCTTGGCAGTGCTATAATCCATTGGTCCCGGCCTGCGCTCGGTGTCCAAGTGGTCATTACTCCGCCGTGAGTCCGGGAAATGCGTCTGGAGCAAGAGCTCCATCGTTTCCCCTGCAGTTGAGGTGAACCCACCACCAGGATTGGCTAGTGCGCCAATCCTGGCATTAGGGTCCTTAGATAGGATCTTGCAGAGGCGTGTTGCGGCCGGCATTTCATTTATGCCGGTGCAGAATTTCCTCCAGCTTTCTCTCTGTGCCACTCGAAGAGCACGTTTGTATTCGCGCTGGGAGTTATGAAAGGCTTCCCAGTCATTAGGATGTTTGTTACGTTCGGCTTTCCTAAGAAGCCCACGAACTAACTTTTTTTGTTTTTCCAGGGTGTTATTCCACCAGGGATGTTTAGCATTCGAAGGTTTGCTTGTCGCAGGGCAGCTTTCTTCGAAGCTTTCGACAACGGCGGCTGACATCTGGTTGACTGCAATGTCAATCTCAGCTGTATTAGCGAGTCCGTGTGGCATATCCCATGAGCGCCCCTTTAGTTCCTCATTGTAGAGGTCCCAGTTGGTAGCCCTTGGGTTTCTTGAGACAGTTATAGTCTTAACGTGAGTTGCCTCTACGTTGAATAGGATATGTCTATGGTCAGACATGGACACTTCGTCAGACACTGACCATTTCTGGATCCTATTGGCTAGGTTCGGCGTGCAAATGGTGAGGTCAATTACTGATTGACCTCGATTGCAGCTGAACGTAGGGACGCGGCCTTTGTTGACGATTTCTAGGTCGCTTGAACCTATAAACTCAACAAAACTGCGGCCTCTGGGGTTATCCCTTCTGCAGCCCCATAATATGTGATGACAGTTGGAGTCGCACCCTAATACTAGAGGGAGATCCCTGTCCTCACAGTATCTGGTAAGTGCTACCACTTCAGTTGGGGGAGCGGTTACTTCAATGGGGAAGTAGGACGAGCAGATCACAATATAGTGATCGCTCTGTCCAGCTTGCACCCTGATTTTTACTGCCATCAGATCGCGTGTGCATAGATCCGATAGGGGAAAGCAATCAATACCACAGGTTATGATGCCTGCACGAGGATTCTCTGCAGAGGAGCAGTAGTGTATTGCTCCTCCAGAAGCAGATAATCCTCTAATGTTACCCTGATATAGCCAGGGTTCTTGAATTAAGGCTACCTGGCATTTAAGGCGCCTGAACTGTTCACATAGAACAGCAGAGGCGGCCTTGCTATGCTGAAGGTTCACCTGTATAAATCTGATTACGTTCTCAGAGTTCATAAGCTTAAGGCTGTCAAAGTGCATTGGGGCTGTCATCATCTGACGTCCCCAAGGGCTCCTCTGCTTTATGGAGTTCTCCGGTGAGAGTATTATCTTCTTCGGAGTCCTCCATTAGCAGCGCATTCTCCACCTCCCTTTCCTGTCCGAAGGTGTCCACGGAGGCAGCTTTGTGCTCCTCCGTGACCACCTTCACAGACTCCCTTACAGCAGCACCATGTGGAGCCACAGTAGAGGGAGTCACTGGCTCAGGAGGAGGCGGTTGATTCGGTGCTTGCATGGAGGGCCGCCCGCTTGTGGCGTTCCCTCCATGGCCTTTGAATTGCACAGAGGCTCGGGTTGTTCCATAGAACAAGTGGAGGCCTCTGTTCTTTATCACGTTGACGGACGGTCTGTCCATCCCCGTAACAAGTAGGAGGCCTTTGGCCTCCTCCTTGCGCGCTCTGATGCGCCAGTTGGAACACGAAAGCCCAGGGTTCTGCAGCTCTAGGATCCGCAGAACATCCTGGTTTGATCGGTGCCGACCAGGCACCCATAGTGTTGCCCTTTCCAGCCTTAGGGCAGTTGTGTCAACTGCGATGAGTCTGACACCGGCCCAGGGCTGGATGTTGGCTAGCTCCCGCAGAAGCCAATCTCGTGACAATGCATTGGCAGCAGTAATCAGAAGATGCTGCTGCCATAGCCTCGTCGAGAGGAATTGTGGTAGAGGCGAATTGCTACCGGCCGGAGCCTGAAGAATCGCCTCTATTACTGCGTCGGAGAATTCCGCTATCTGGTCCTCCGTGAAACCAGTATGCGGATCATTCTCCCGTGAGACCGCAATCCTCAGTGTCCAGTCACCTGCAGCCTGGGCATAAGATCCCACAGACTCAGAACCTTGTGCGGTTCTGAGGCTTTTGTGGGCTCTGCCCTGGCCTTCAGGTGTGGGCTCGGGGACTCGCGGTCTTTTTGCACTTTTGGCTCCCGTATCAGAGCCTTTGGTGCCTGTCGCTTTACCTGGGGCACCAGCTTGGGAGCCCGAGGTTGTCGTACCCGCAGCACTGCTTTCTGCAGAGCCGCTGGGTTCCGTTCTGGCGAGGGCCGCAGCTGCTGCAGCCTTTGCCTTCTTCCTTCTCTTCCTTTCCGCGCCGCAGACGTTTGGCTTCCTCAGTTTGGCCCTGTCCAGAGATTTGGTCAGGTCGTCTACTGAGGCAGCCATGGCTGCAGTGGAAAGGGAGGACTGGGTTAAGACAGAGCCATCGGGAGTAGAGGGCACCGAATTGGAGCCCTCAGGTATGATGGGAGAGAAAGGCACCGAGGTGGAGCCTTTCGAGGTAGAGGGGACTGTGAAGGGCACCGAAGAGCCCTTCGCAGGTTGGGATAAGTGAGGCACCTCTTTGGAGCCTTCACTTATGGATGGGGTGGGGGGTGAGGAAATGTGGCCTTCCTCCTGCCGTCTAATCGTGGGATTTGTTTTAGGTTTTTCCATCATGTTCCCACGAGTAGGCTCCAATAAACGGTCACCCCCGGGTGAGGGCCTTTTCTCCGGGGGAAAGCTAAATTTTCGACGACGGGGTCGCTTGGTACCGTCGCTTAGGTAGAGACTAGTCTCTCAAGAGGGCAGAAAGAATCCACCCTGATGAAAGTCACCCCGCCGGTCACCACCATACTCGGGGGATTCTTTTCTTCAGCCTTGCTTGCAGGGCATTTAGGTACTTTTTCCTCAAAAATTGGCTTCAAGTTTGCGAATATTTCTGGGATTAATGAATCTTCATCCAAAATCAATGATTTGGTATCTTTTTGAAGATATTTTACAACTGCTTCGCGTACCGCCAAAGTCTGAAGGCAATAACTTGTTACTGATCAAGCTGTTGAAGCAGCGTACGATTGATGCCCGTCTAGTTTTAACTGGCAACTTTAATGCGACTTTTACATTTTTCTCTTTTTGTATTTGTACAAAGTGAGCGGTTAGTAACTGGCTGCTTTTCGTAATCGTATTCTTGACTTCCATTGGACATTTTATACACACTGCTATATGCCGCACCATTCGTGTTGCATTAGCAGTATACAGTATACTGCTTGCAACAAAATTTACACTCAACTTTTTTGTTTTTACTATTTTGAACCGTAATTACTTTGAAGTAATTCCACACTGTTTTTTTTTTCACATTTACCATGATCAATGTTGATAAAATTTATTGTTGATTGCACACAAACACAACACAATTCGGTGTAGGTATTATATTCAGATCACATTCTACAAACTGTTGCATTTAAGAATAAAATTAAAAGTAGAAAAGCTGACAAGTCTTTGCCTGTTTCAACAGTTCCCTCCCCATGCCGGGTCATACGCCATGCGCTATGTAAAGTGAGCCAATCAACAAATAGCAGTTAGAAATTAACTCATTGTTCATTGGCTCTCCTTCTCCTGGTTACCAACATTTCCAACTTTTCAAAGGTTGTACCGAACTTTTCAACAACTTTTCTAAAACTTCTAAAACTAAAACTTCAATCGAACTTTTCCTTGTTTGCAACCCTACCCCGACACGACGGAATTTTTATTTTGTAACATATCACTGATTACTTTAAATCTCATAATAATGTCATAAAACAAAGCCACTCTAGCCTCGGCCTTTTTTTCGCCTCTTTCATTTTCGTTACAAACAATTACGCAGTAAAACTAAAATCGCTTCCAATGACTTTTTCACTGCGAAACAAGCGTGAATTTGGCTCGTCCAACGTGTGAAACAAATTAGTTTTAATTAACTGGTTTTGTGTCTGGATAAATTTGTTTCCGAGTTTCCATAAATTGAATGTGTATATTAGAGCCTGAACAAAAAACGTACAATTTTTCTAGTAAGGAAAAAAATGCGTCGGTTTCTTTTACACATTTACATACTTCTCCATACGTTAAATTCATATTTTTAAAAAAAAATTTCAGGCTACATTTTAGGTATATCATTTTCACTTATTAGTCCATACGCTAGGTAACATCCTATGTTTTTGAGAGGTCCATCATTTTTTTGTGGCATTATGTTGTCTGAGACTGGTCTAAGACGTACATATTTAGTATCATTTGGTTAACGGACTCAAAAATGGCCAGTGTGGTTTTTATACAGGGTGGTCATGTATTAAAAATAAAAATATGATTTTCGCATACGTTCTTTAATTACTCAAGATATCAGTTTGTATGTGTTGTCATTGTGGACTTGAATTTACAGTATATCTGTAAAATATTTATGTTATTGGTATTATACAGGGTGGTCCAACATATGTTCACAAAATTATCGTATAAACAAGAAAACGGTCTTCACATTAAAAATGAGGCAAATATTTTATTTGCGATATTAAAATTTTCATTAAAAAACAGCGGCGAAATAAAATCGATTTTTCGGCGAAAAAAAATGTTTCTCCTAAACCGTTGGACGTATCGACCCGACTTTTTTAAACGTCCATCCGTCCTCTACATAAAAGTATCAGGGTCAAAGTGTCCGTCCGCAAAGATAAAGGAGATATGATTTTTCGAAGGAAACCATACGCATTTCCGAGTAGGAAATGTGTACATCGTACACCTTTAAATTTATATAATATGTAAGAACGTTCTTATATGCCCGAAAACCGTCGAATATAAATAAAATTAGCAGCGCGTTTCATTTCCGATGTATAAAATACGATTAAAAAGACAGGGACGTAGTAATTTTTTTAGGATAAAATATTAATAATTTTTTTTAATTTATAATAAACCAGGGAGTTTGAAAACATGGGGCGTACCAATTCTCGCATAATTGTACGTGCCTGTAGATTTTTATATCCAAATATACCTACGGAAAATCTACTATTTTTCTATGGAAAATCGATTTTATCTCCGCAAGGTCTTATGACAATAAACGGACGAAGAAAAACCCATATCCTATATGTAAACGACCGCGCCGAATCCGATGACGACCTCATATTCGATGCTGAAACTTTCGCTTTCGAGTTACCGTTGAATAAGTAAAATTTATAATTTTCCACTTTACCGACCCGTATCTTTTAATTCGTTTAAGATATCGAACCGACGTACGTAACCTTTTTTTTTATCGTCAATCTATACTCTACATAAAAGTATCAAAAGGTCAAAGCGTCCGTCTGCGAAAATAAAGGACACATGATTTTTTAAAGCCTTAACCTGTAAATAGACCATTTTTGAGATAATGACGTCAGTACCGGAGTCATTTTTCTTTCTAGAGACAAATGGCGATGTTGGATTACAATATAACTTTTTGAAATCTTTAAAATGTGGTCTCTCCATGTTTATTATTTTAAAAGGGTTGTTGATACTGCACATGCGAGCAATCTGTTGCCAGTCCCATGGCGTTATAATCTGAAAACCGGCAGTCTTTTTCTTTTCGCGTTCAATTAATGAATGACACGCATCTACCTCTAAATGTGTATGACCTCTCAATAAGAACTTATGTTCTATAATTTTTAAGGATGGGAATCTTTTTAGCAGGCTTAAATAAGCTATAACCATAATAATATTTCGGTTCTGGGCCGGGTAATTATCCGACCATATAATAAGTTCTTCTTGGCAGGGCTTTATATTTGACAATGCCCTTTTCAGCATACCAGAAGCCTTTAAGAAGAGTGTAGTTATAAGTCCACAGCTTCAAGCTATAAAAACTTTGGGAATTGGTTAAAACCGGGGTTGGTAGACACTTCTGAAGGTCAACATATATCATTATCTTTTTTAATTTGTTTTCTAAGGTCTTCGGCTTATCTTCTTTTTTAAACTGTACCTTTTTGACGCTTCTTGTAAATGTTCATCATATTCTTGTTGTACAGTGTCTTTTCGGTTTCGTTCTCTGCATCGCGTAGTTTAAGTAAAAATATATCGCACTGATCGCAGGTATCATTGGCAGGAGATTTAAAAGAAAGGTTAAATTCTTTATGAAAAATTTCGGAAAATAACCATTCCTTGGCAATATGATTCTCTTCAACATTATTTTCTTCACACTCTGCTTTATACAACCGGTACATTTTGCCAATGTTCAAGTGGCTTTCGAGGAATTTTCTACTGGATCTTTCCCGGTAATAATGCGATTATTCTGCCGGAAATTTCATTATATAATCACGGATACCCTGTCTAACAAATTCAGGCAATTTAGCCTGGTGTCCATGCCTGCCTCTTTTATCGCAATCACAGTGAAACAGCACTACACAATCGCGAACATCTCAACCAACGCACTACTCAATCGCGAATGACCGTTACAATGCTGGTAAATAAAGGCAGAGGAACGATTGCCGAGTTTACACGATTGTCCCAAATGAAAACAGATACCACGTCATTTCCAATAAGATAAAAAGAGATATATGCATTCAAATTCAGCTTTCCGGTTGCGATATGAGCGGCGTTGCCGCTTTTAACTATAAAAATTAATGTAAAAATGGCTAACATCTTGGCCTATACTATATTATTGTGCGCACAATAATTCTTTTATGGAATTCATAAATAATATACAACTTTTATATAGTATTGTGGAATTTGGTATTTTAATTGAATATTAAGACATTTGAGAATTACGTGTGGCAACAGCAATTGTTCCTTTAGACGGCCAGTGCACTTTGTATATGATTTGTATAGGATTTGCATATAATATCTGCAGAAGTCGTAAATTTCCAACGATATGTAACTACCATGGTTCAATCATTTCCAGAATAACAATTCATTTGACCAACGGCAACGGTTGTTAGAACAAGAATAAATGCATCCAATTGGACCGTCCTTCTCTAATTGTGGAGATATGCGTTTTCTAGGATAAATTATCATTGCACGATATCACGTTTCCTCGTTGGGCAGAAATTGCAACCCCCAACTTGTTTTTGTCCCTTATTAGCATACGTTTTTCCGGACTTTTTCTGGACAGTAGTTATGCCAGACTCGTCGACGTTGAAGATCTTGTCTCCCCTAAATTTATACTTGGTTTAAAAGTTCTTTAAGGTTATTGAAAAAAGTCCAACAAGTTCAGCGTTGAATGCCGATATACGGTTAATTCTGGTGCCTTCAGACTGACGAGCCTTAGTTGGGGATTCCTCTTCATAAAACCTCTCAGCCAGTCTTTTCCAGCTAGCATTGTTTCTCTGTTGAAGTTATATTGTAGATGATTAACTTCTGCGAAGTCGAAAGCTATTCGCCTCAACTGCTTTTGATTTACCCCATCGAACAAATTCGCAAACTTCATAACGTGATCTGCTAACTCTTGCTCTTGTTGTTTCGTAAAAACAGGTTTCCTTCCTACACGTTCAACTTGTAAAGCAGGCCCAACTGGAGCTTGTCCGTTACCTTTGTCAGCTTTTTGCTTTAAATGATCACGCAGTGTTGATTCAGGAACATTAAAATTTCTAGCTGCCATGCCATCGCCATTTTTAGAGCCTGAATGAATTGCAGTTGTGGCATTATTAGGTGGTTCTATCGACCAGCTCTGACGTTTGGTCTTTCGCGTGAATTTACCCCACAAAGACCTTGGGCTTGTTTTTTAACCATAATTCTGTCTTATATCAAATATAGTAAAAATATCAGATATAAAAAGATCACCAAGGGATGCAGGAAAATATTAGACAACAAAAACACTAGATTCGTTTAAAAATGCCACTCATCTCGCTTATTTCTTCGCAGTACGAAACTATACGAAACACATGCAAAATCTCCATATGCTTCGTAAAACTGAATGTTCTGAGCGGGCTATAAACGTGACTTAGTGGCCACGCCTGCCTTATGACGTAGATGTAAGCACACCTCCTACGCCCCACAACTTGTATTCATGTGTGCGCGATATTACATCACTGTGCAATATTACCCCCCTCTCCCCTGGTGGGCTTCAGGTACAGTGCAGAAACATTTTGTCCTAATCTCATCTTCAAATTTTGAATATACCACTAGAGTATGCATGGAAACGACCAAACATGTTTCCTCTGCATACTTGAGATTGTAGTTTTCGCTAAAGACACAATGCACTCCTATTTCATTATCAGTCAAATTATGTTTACGGTAGGTTATGGCTTTAAACTGATGAAGAACTCGTCCTTCATGAGCCATAAATGCTAAGAGTTTAATTTCAAATGTTTTCAAGAATTCTGGCATTGTTGTATTAACCGGCTGCTTTGCAATTCTTCGTGACTATTTTTTTGGTTTTTTATCAAGGTCTCGTCTTACTCTACTCGTATTTTCTGGTAAGCCATTGAAAATATTGAATGTTTGCACTTTTGTCAAAATTTTTATAGATTATAGTGGACCCTTTGCAATCGATACATTTTCTGAAGAGACACGATTCGCTCTTATCATGTTCATTAAATGTGTGACTTTTAATAACTTTAGACTTTTAATAACAGAGGTAGTTTTTTTTCAGAAATTACTTCATAGGATTTGAGACAATGGATTACCAGTTCCATGTTGGTATATGTTATACATTTACAGGTGTCTCTATCAGTGACATTCATCTGTTTGATCCAGAATGGGCGACAAAGGAACCTGTATTGACCTTCGTATATTATCTCCTTATTTCTTTCTAATACTCTGTTTCCTGTTATTCGCCAATATGTTCCCATCATTATATCTAGGCAGCCTTCGGTATTTTAAATACTTTGAACAATGTGTCGGAAGTCCATATTTCTGTACTACTTTTTCTTGATGTGTCGTAAGATGTTTATACGATTCAGAAAGTTGGTCCTTAATTCCCCAAAAAGTTGTTTTTTTACTTCCTCAGTTTTAGAATGATCCGCCTTATTAATATATTAGTTCGCGTGTTCGGAGTTCCAACAGAAATTTGATACTTACTAGTATGATTTTCCTTCTTAAGCCTATGATACCTTTTTTTATATTTAGCAAATTTTTGGTTAAGCATTTTTACTTGCAGAAGCATCTGTTTTTTTTTCTCTTAATTTACCCTGTTCTTGTTTGCTTTTTTTTGTGAGACTCTTGCCTAGCTTGCAAAAACACTGGGTGGGTGGTTTTCCTCATCAGGATTAAGAGCCTCTTGAAAAGTAGTCTTATCCTATAATTTCCTTTCTGTCTTATCCTATAATTTAAGGACTTTACTTTCCTTTGTTTTCTCTTTAAACGTTGCTCACGAGGTGTAAGTTCATCAATACTCTTTTTAATTTTTTTCTCTGCTTTCAATATTTCTGACGATCTTTTTCTTTATGTGCTCCCATCTTAATTGGATCCTCTCTAATTTTTCTATGTCGTTCCTTCTCTGCTTCTCTTTTGATTTCGTTTGTCCGTTCACTATTTTTTTGCCGTAGCGATGGTGCCTGAAGAAAAAATATTCTATGAATAATGTATGTGAGGTTTTATCGTTGTCGGAATGAGAGTCCGAGATGACATGTAAGGCGTATAGATTTAGTACTACACATATTCAATCCACATAATAAGAAAATAAATACACAATCCTCGTGCACATCTATAATATAAGTGTTAATTAACGAGCAATACAATCAGTACAATCACAGTCAACCGCTACCTCTTCGTCGTTCGTCTTTAAATAGAAACCGTCTTACTGAGTGCTTTCTACAAAGTGCTTTCGTTATGCGGCCATCTGCATTACTCCCCGGTAATCTCAGTACTGTGTTCGCGTTCGCATATTCCGCAAACGAGGCAATATCCCATCTCCGCGCTCATACCAAACACCAAATAAATAAGAACTAAATGTCATTAAGAACTAAGGAACAACTAAGACGTAAAAACATGCTACTAATAAAATATTTCCTACAACTCGGCTATCCTACTATGAGTCCGTCCGGATTCATCACTCTGATTATCAACACATGGTTTCATGAATTCCGCGCACGTGGAGGTTCTCAAAGGCCCTTAATTTGCACCCACCCCAATGGCATCACAACGCTCGTTAGGTTTGATTGGCACCACTTCGTATGGTCGAAGGTATTTTCTTTTTACTTTTAATCCCACACCAAACTGTGTTCGTTTTATGGCTACTAGATCACCTTGATTATAAGGTCGTGCTTTCTTCCTTCGTAGATTGACTGGCGTCTAGCGACACGGTTTCCGCTTCGGCTTTGGGACTTCCGCATGCGCATAACGTCGGGCGGTGACGCGCGACAATAAAAAATAAATGCATTTTTTGCTCAATGCTTACAGTTACCATAATTATGGCAAAAATCAATTGAAAAAGTTGTAATGGCAATTTATAATCTGTTGTGGACAAAATGTACGTAGGTAATTAAAACTTTTCTGGTAGGGATTAAGTAAATGAACAACAGTTCTGTATATTTTTTATTGTACTTGGACAAACGGATTTATTTGTCAACACAAAATAAGAAATAACTAAAACATAATACAATGATAAATCGATCAATAATTATTATAAAGGATTCATTAATAACAAACTTAAAGCAACTTCATTTGCTTCTCTACTATATGGTTTTGATAGCTGAAGAACTGTTCTCCTTGATGGTGCTTTCTTGGTCTTGTAAAGTCGCCTTTGCTGGTTGATCTTTTTATTGTGCGTACCTTTTGATCTAGCTTTTCACACAATTTTATTTTGGAATTTCTGAAAGCAGTTAAAGTGGGCTGAATAGGAGCTAGCATATTTTTCACCAAATCCAATTCTTCCGTGTTAGTAAGGCTACCAATAATTTGCAACATTTCATGTTTCAATTTTTCTATGTTGACAGAAAATTGATGTGTATTTAGATCTGTATTTAGATCTGTTTTTGTCTTTTATAGCGCGTCAATGATCCGTAATTTTTCTTGGTTATCCACTTTTTCATCAACAGTTAACTCAGTGTAATCATCTGTGAAATAAACGGTGTTAGCATAAATTATAGAAATGCAAAAAGAAAACAAAACAGAAAGGAAATATCACAACACCTGCTATAACCTTGTTATTACTTTTATTATTAAAACGATGGTAGATATTTAGTATTAACCAGAGGAACCCATTGAGCAACACAAACAAACAAATCCAAAATACCAAAATATACTACACATCAGAAACACAAAATATTTACCTTTTGACATTACACATGACTCCTTCCTTGAAAAACATATCAATTATCTTGGTTTATAGGTAAATAGATATTGGAAAGCAAAATTTAAATATGTAAATATACAAACATGATTTACCTGAATGTCGTAAAAGTTCCATGTTGTTACCAACATCAGCATCTTTATGTGCTTTCAAAAATCTGCAAACTAGATGGATGTGCTTACACATGTTCCATTTTATTGACGAATTTAAGCAGGAATACGTGTAGCGATGAATACATGTTTCACAGTAAGTACAAATTAGTTTACAGTCACAGTCTGTTTGCTTTTCTTCTATTTTGTACAATTCTTGTGAGGATGACGATGGTACTATCCATTCTGTTTCACTTCTTACAACGGAATTTATATCTAAGGCATTTATATCTATACTTGTTTTGTGTCTCGTTCTCAATTCGTTTAGTTTGGCGGAAATTTTTCCTTTATTCAACACTATCAGGCGACTAAAAAGCTTGTCCCGTACAAATTTCATTAAAATATGTACAGCTTTATCGAGCCGTTTGTTCACTTTCCCGTTTAAATAAATGTATTTGATAATTCGGTGCATTTCTTCGTCCGTGCGATTTGAAATAAGAAAACAACAAGGAAAACCTTCACGCATATCATCTAATACAAGAAGTGTAGTGAGATTTAACTGATAAGCATTTAATCCACGAGTTTCGTCAATGCAGATGCAGTCACTGCCATATTTATCTAATATTTCCGCTTGACTCCGCTTCATAATAATTAAGGCAAAGTCGTCTGCTGTTAGTTGTGGGTATTTACAATGTTCTCCTTGAGGTTTATAAAATAACACACATCCGGAGTCCTCAACCTCTTTCACCCATGCATCCACACTGATTGCATCATTTCTGTGCCTAAGCATCTCACTGTTAATATTAAAACTTTGTTCAATATTGAACAGATCCTTTTTTGTTAGTAGGTGCGATCTTTCTAAAGTACCATTGCAAACTGATTCTCGGACTTGATCTAAAATTGTTTCAAATGGAATTTTTGAAGCAATCTGCACGGCCAATGCCTGCCCTTCTGCTTCAGTTAAATTCAAATGTCCCAGGTCATTACTGTGCCCTACATGGGATTTAACATATTTTACTTCATACTCTCCATCATTTGCTGTAACACACATTTCTGCAGGGCAATATCCACCAATCTTCTTGGAACCTTGAGTTTTCAAGTGCCTCAAACCACACCCTTTACTTTTGTAGGTTCCAGATCTATGACAAACATATTTCGTCTTGGTGTGGTCACAGAATTAACAACACCAGAAACGCGACTCCTGTCGGCACCTTTCATGTTTTTGGGTCAATTTCTGGTGACCTTCGGCCATGTTTTTGGTAGTCCCCGAAGCGGCAAATTTAAACATACTGAAAAAGACGTTCCAACGGAAAAGTGACGGTACATTTAAAAACAACAATAAGACTAGGAAAGAACACAAGATAAAATTTATTATTTGTTTATTGTAAATTATAAACTGTCTATACAGCTGTTTTTACATAATCATATGGAAATTAGGGGTCAGCTCAGTTGTAATAAAAAGTAAATAAGTGTTGATATTTATGTTTTTATATATATACTTATTTATATGTAATCGGCAGTGGATATTTAGATAATCAGAAACATAATATATGAGAAAAATACCTATTATGTATATCTATGTAGAAAAAGACTTATGTAGTAAAATCTTAGATAGTTTTATGTTTCAAGCTATATTATTGTATTTCTACTTTTAGTATTAGGAGTACAACATATCAACAAATAGATAATAACATAATAATAATAATAATAGGGATACATAACTAAACGGAGTAATGATAGATTCATGCAATTGGTCTTAAATCGTAACAAAGCGCGACTCTTTTTGGCATCTTTGATGTTTTTGGGTCAATTTCTCGTGACTTTCAGCCAGGTTTTTGGCAGTACCCGAGGCGACAAATTTAAACATAATGAAAAGGCGCTCTAATAGAAAAGTGATGATACATTTAACAGGTTAAGCACCAAGGCGGACACCGGTGTCCATTATGAATTTTACCACCCGGGCAGACCCCAGTGACTGATTATCGATTTTTGACTTGGCGCCTAGGCCAAGCAGACATGTTTTTATTGACTTATTGAATGCTACGTGCCTGCTGTAGCCCTGCATTACTAATCCCCGGTGTTGGGTTCTTGTTTTGAGTGTTGCACGTGTGCCAATGACCCGAGGAGAAATTATCGACAAAATGGATTGGCACTTAACCTTTTACAAACAACAACACTAGGAAAAAACACCATATAAAATTTTCATTAGTTTATTATAAATTATATATACAGCTGTTTTTACATGATCATAATAGGCCCTAGAACAAACTGTAAAAAAGACAAAATATGTACAAGTAATTGGTAGACAAAATTTACATATATTATTTATAAATGAGATACAATAATAATCTTTCTAGAAGGTTTGTCTTTCCCAGCACTTATAAAGTTTCTATTAGCGAACTTAAGGGCATCAAAAAGTCTTAACCTAATAAATAACTTAATTAAATACGTAAGAGGAAACTGCGAACAGTTACGGGTAAATGTACAAGAAACAGTCATCATCAGTACAAAATATTTCTTTAAAATGTGCTCCTTCACAGAAAACTCTTCAAATTTACTAACAAATATAGTTTCTAACTGATAAATGTAGTATAAAAACTGTTCGTTCGGTACAGAAAGTGACCCGTATGTAGACGCTGATTCAGAAAAGTTTTTAAAATATGTATATAATGTGTTGCTGTGTAACTCTTCAGATGCATTTCTTAATTCTTCACATATATCACAACTATGCACTGTTAAAGATTTTCTTATTAAGTAACCACAAACATATACAAATGCATTCTGTTCTGGCAATGTCTGTGTTCTATAATCACAATCAGGTAATTCAGGTAACTGTATTTGATTTGCTTCGGTCACTACGGCTGCTTCCTCCACATTGTATTGCAAATCTTTCAATTGTGTTAGAATTTGTGAAAAATCATCACTGCAATTAGCAGCATCGCTATGCAAATAATGCTGAGAGAAAAGCTTTTTAAAAGCCCTCTCAAATTGTATTGGAGTCGGGTTAATACAGTTTCCACTTTGTTGACGAATTCCACCAAAAAAATTTTCAAGACAATCTTGATTTACTCTTCGCGTCATAAGAAATTTGAAGTTACCTGCTACCTGCAACCGATCCCATAACTTTTCAATTGCTGTGATTGTTGTCAGCCACCCAGTTAAAAATGTAACTTTCGATGTGACATCTTGGCCGTTCTTGTTGACAACTGACACTCCACTGATAAAATTTTTCATATTTTGTAGAAAATCCCTTTGTTGTTGATTACCAGTGAAGACGGCTTGATATATGGTATATGCACCTCCACCTGAGGAGTTTAACATATCAAAAAGGTTGTTGAAGTTCTCTATTACTTCTACGGTGGACATAGCCTCAGCTGGTAGTACACCCAGTGCAACATACGTGTTCAAACCACTAGAAACAGTGTGGCTTAATATCTGCGTGGCTAGCTTCACTTTCATTTTTTGAAAATTGTTTGGACTAAGATGAATATCGGTCAGTTTTGGGGCTAATCGATTAATTTGCTGTTTATCTTTTTCATAAAACTGGCAAATATAACTCCACCTTGTCGTCTTCCCTTGAAAATGAAATTGGTGCCTTAGTAAATTATTTCGAGTGGCCTTTAATAGATGGGGTGTATCAAAAATAAATAGTAACGTTTGATTATCTATTACAAATTCTGGATTTTCAGGTGTGATGCCTAAAAGATCTTTCAACTGAATGAAATTCGATCCCATATCACTCAGCACAGCATGTATTTGTAGTCCCACTTGTGTCAGCTTCACAACGGCTTCTTCTAACATATCTTTTAAAAGTCTTGCCGGAAATGAGGAATATACAAAGAAATATGCAATTGGTTGCTTCCAGTTGTTATATAGTCCTCTAGCCATTAAGACAGTAGCATTACATGCTGGCCTAAATTCTTTTATATCACTGTTGACTTGACATAAACCAATAATTTCGTCTCTGCTTATATTGTAAAATAGATTTGATTTTATGGACACTTCATCAATGCATAAAATGCAGTGTTTATCCTCTAGTACCATTCCATCTACCTTCATTTTTAATGAAGTGTATAACAATTCGTTACCAAGTCCTGGTTGATACACAATCTGGTGAGTCAAGGATTGCAATACCCGTTTGGAAGGTAAGCAAAAAAATTTCTCCAGAAAGTGGTATGCTCGAGGTCCTAGAAAATACAGTGTTAAAGCAAATTCTTTATATGCCATAGAATATCTCCGGCCTCGTGGTTTTTTCATATTCAAATGTGCTTGTACTTTCACAAATTCAGCCAAGGGTTCTGGCAAAAACAGCTCGCACATTTTTTCGAAATCTTCAATGACAGGAACATGTGGCTCTTTGCTGTCAATAATTGCTTTCTGTGCAATATTCCTTTTTCGAAGTTCTTTCACTTTCATTCGTAACTTCTTCTTCCTTGGAGTGTTTGAACTCAATGTTACTGAAGTTTGTGTTGCTGAAGGTGAACATAAAGGAGTTGATCTCGGTGTTGATGGTGTTAAACCAATTTTAATAGACGGTGACATTTCCATTGTACGTGTATCTAAAAAATAAATTATTTATTATAAAAATTAAAATAATTTTAATTGTACCTAATTCTACATGCATGATAATACGAGGGATAACATAAAATCAAAGCAAACAAGTATCACGTTATTGCACTTTAAAATACTTCGAGTTGAGCCAAAGTTGAGATATAAAAAGTTTTCTTAAGAATTCTAGTTTCAATTAATTATATATATTACATATAATGTTAAAATTATCTAATAATTCGCCTTATGACTATTTATACTTACCAGTAAGTTCTAATGTTGATGATATGTCAACACCTGATCTATATGCAATCTGCGGTACATCACTCATAGATTCGGTTGTAATATCTAAAGAATAGAAATAAATGAAAATTATACCACATATTCACAGACGACAAATATTTTGAAAAAATATATGCATACCTGCTTAGCAGTAGGTATCATATATATATATATATATATATATATATATATATATATATATATATATATATATATATATATATATATATATATATATATATATATATATATATATATATATATATATATATATATATTTAATAAAGTCAATATCAGTTTGATAATATATTTACCTGTAACTTTTGAGGTCGAGGGCATATTTTGAGTATAACTCGTATATTGTGTTGTAGCAACAGCAGGTCGAACAATAACATCTGAAAAAATTATTATTATTACTACTAGGCAATAATAATTTATGTTTTCATTGTTTAATGAAACAAGAAATATATGATTACTTTATTAAAACGTGTGATTTGATTAAAAAATTAATCAATGCTTTTAACCTACTAAATCTGAAAAAGCGTAACTTTGTTGTATCTACCTACCCGATAAAATGTGTATTCGAGGGAGAGGTTCATCTTCCATTTTTTGCGCTATTTCTTGCTGATGCTCCTGCTGTTGTTCCTCTTTAAAGGGAAAAATTGTAGGCACAGCTGTTGGCAGTAGTCTATTCTTTAAATCGTTTGCATACATCCTATCTTCGAAATGTAAATCACAGATTCTGCAGTTTTGGTAGAGCCATTCTGGTGTCTTATCAACCAAGTCCTCTCGGCAACAATTTATTACCCATTGTCTTGCTCTAAATATCAACAAAAATGTACATTAAATACTTAATCATTAAAGGGTAAGATTTCTTCTTAAGTTTTAATATTATTTTTATTTCTGTGACATTTATTGGTATTTTAAATTCCTGGAATTACACAGCATCTCCTGTAAGTTGAGTGAAGGTTCTTTCACTCAGCGCTGTAAGTTCCACACACAAGGGAACTTACTTAAAAAAAAATATGAATATGGGTTGGGCAAGCTGCTATTAAGTATATAGTTGCAAAAATGTGTTTCGCAACTAGGTATACTTAATAGCGAAAGGAAAAACTTCAAAGTACTTATTTATGGACATAATAAAACATGTTTCTAATATCCTTCCAGCAAACACAACGCATGAAGAACCTAGACCTAGCTTACTAACTATAAACAAATACTTAACTTGAAACAACTAAGTATTTCCCAAAAAATTGTAGACTTGACAAAAATCAGTAATGCATTTTTATGCTTTGAATAGGTACTGGAAATGCACTTTTATGCAGTGTCACTTTTAATTTTTAATATACGACGTAACGAAAGATGACAAACTTACATATTATTCTAGCATGTTATTACATTATAAACTTGTCTTGAAGTTATGTGGAATTACTTAACATTTTCTGAGCATATAAGACTCTTATTTAACAACATTAACACTTTCCACTGTTATTGGAAATAAAAGAAGTGTTTTATTTTATTTAAAACTTGAAATACCTAAGTACATACCTTTCTGCATCTTTTGGAATTCTAAAGAATGATGCATTTTTAGCTCTATCCTTATGTTTGCTGAAACAACCGCGAACAGCACAATATGTCCCTTTTCTTGTAGCCATTATTAATATAACACACTACACAAATATAAAAGACAAGCTATAAAGTTAACGACAACTTTAAAAACAAACACTTTCTAGGTACACAACACACAACCTCACTATCCAATTTGTAAAACATAAACAAAGGTACTACCAAAAACATGGCCGCGCCGCACATGCGCATAAAAATTTGGCATTGGCGGGAAGGTCGACTTTCGCTTCTGGTGTTGTTAATTCTGTGGTGTGGTGTTTAGATTTATCAGTTCCATGTGCATTCACAAATAATTCACCCGTCTTATTTTCCTCATGTTTCTTCCACTTCTCAAATTCCTCTAAACTAGTGAACTGGAACATTTCTGTTACCACATTTATATCACGTCTTCTTTGAAAGTGTTCAAATAAATCTGACTTTTGAAAATGATCGGATTCAGAACTATTCTTGCACAATATGCACTTCAAACCACTAGAGTTATGTTCTTGATGACTCTTCATGTGACTTTTAAAATGCCGTAAATGTGTAAATTGTTTTCGGCATTTATCACATTTATAAGTGTATTCCTTGGGTTTAATAAGTTCGTCCTGTTTATCTACAACAACATAAATGTAGGTAGATGTATATATGTAACTGCAGAGAAGTGTTAAACGGATAAGAAAAAAAGCGCTCTATATTTCAAAGCGGTTTGCAAGATATAATATATTTAATGTCTGATAAATTATTGCAAATGCACAATATTAAAGTAAATTATGCATGGTATTGCAGGTAAATGTAGCTCAACTCGCCCAAAAAATAATAATAAATGGTACCGTAGAATTGCACTTAATTTCTCGCAAAGTGTATTTAAGCCGTCATTACCTATACCTATTATACTACTATACATTTTCTTTATTTTTTCCGGAAAGAATCATTTTAGATGTTACTTAAATATTCCTACTTATATTTACCGAAACACAAAAATACCGAGCATTTAATTTGTAGCGGCTTTAAAACTGGGGCAGAAATATCTTACCTTTATGATTTTTTTTACGTGTTGTAGTAAGTTGGAATATTTCACAAATGTTTTGCTGGTTGGAATTAGAATTGTAATAATGATAAATATGTCGTGTTCCTACCTGGATGAAACTTCTTGATATGTGCTCTTAAATTGTAAAATTATAATATTATAAAGAGTGGCGGTATTCATTTCTTTTTCAGAAAGTTCAGAAAGTGCGAAGTTTTTACCTTCGCACTCCGCAGTAAATTCACTCGGTGATTGTTTTTAGTTAGGTGTTGTGTTAGGTTATGTAACGTAAACAACCGCTAGTTACCCCGACGTTATGCGCATGCGGAAGTCCCAAAGCCGAAGTGGAAACCTTGTCGCTAGACGCCAGTCGTAGATTGTATCCTTTCTTATTCTCTTGTAATTTATTTCTTCTTTTATTCATTTTTAGTTGATAATCACTAAAATAAATACAAATCGGATAAAAACTAGAAGTACCTTAATATTATTATGACATTATTCATTGTCAGATATTTCTTGTTCGTGGCTGGTAAATTAAAAAAAAATCATGGTGGATCTTAGGTATTATATTTTCTTCACGCATTTGAATAATATGAGCTTTTTTTTGCTGGGTTTTTTTGGGAACCTTTATAACAAGGTTGTAAGGTTATCTTATGTTACTTCCTCTCATTTTTTGCCTTATACATTTTTTTTATTCTGTATCTTTGTCAAACCTAGTCTTATAAAATAACGTGTCCTTCTCTGATTTGCGAACTTGAAGTATTTTCACATCATTCCATTTTGCTTTATCGTAGCTGGTATGCAATTACATTTTTTCCCATTTTTTCACAAACCTCTTTCTAATTAAAAATATATTAAAATGCATTTCGTTAATTTTATATGGGTTATCCACATTTTTTGCACATTTAATAATACTGGACAATTCTGAGGGGACATAAATTGGACCACTTTTGATGATTCTGTTTTTTTTCAAGGCAGGCATGCAAAAAATCACCTTCATTTTCACTGTGACCAATGACCAGGTGTAATACTCTCTATGGCAAGATCTATAAGATACTCTCTATGGCTCTAATGACTTGTGTGTAATACTCTCTAATGGCAATATTTTCTACGCAATATAAGTACATGGAAAATAAAAATTAATTTTTATTTTGGGCGACACAATTAATTGTCGCTATAAAAAATGACGTCCTTCTTCCGCGTATTAACTACTTCTTTCAGAGGATGCCTGTCGCTATTTCATTGGCACCTCTTTTTGCCATTCCTTCATGTCAAAGATAACAGTTACCTTGTTTTTCAAATAAATCAGATATCATTTGAAAACGTTCAACTTTGATTTATAATAAAATTTTGCTATCTCCTTGCGGCAAGTTATAGGTATATATATATATATATATATATATATATATATATATATATATATATATATATATATATATATATATATATATATATATATATATGTATATATATATATATATATGTATATATATATATATATATATATATATATATATATATATATATATATATATATATATATATATATATATATATATATATATATATATATATATATATATATATATATATATATATATATATATATATATATATATATATATATATACTGCTCTGAAGATCCTCAAGAAAGGTGAAAGAACTTGTACAACTTCTAAGTAGTTCGTTTTCATATGCATAGTGATTCATTTCCGTATGTGTGTCCAGATATAGTACTGGTAAGTGTGTTTTCTTTCTTATTCGTCTAGTTGCTTATTTCTATGTAATGAAATGCTACAAACCCAAGATTACTTTTCACAAAATAAATATGAATAGCAAAGAATTTCAAAGCTAATATATATATATATATATATATATATATATATATATATATATATATATATATATATATATATATATATATATATATATATATATATATATATATATATATATATATATATATATATATATATATATATATATATATATATATATATATATACATATATACATATATGTATATATATACATATATATATATATATATATATATATATATATATATATATATATATATATATATATATATATATATATATATATATACATATATATATATATATATATATATATATATATATATATATATATATATATATATATATATATATATATATATATATATATATATATATATATATATATACATATACCTATATATATATATATATATATATATATATATATATATATATATATATATATATATATATATATATACATATACCTATATATATATATATATATATATATATATATATATATATATATATATATATATATATATATATATATACATATACCTATATATATATATATATATATATATATATATATATATATATATATATATATATATATATATATATATATATATATATATATATATATATATACATATACCTATATATATATATATATATATATATTAGCTTTGAAATTCTTTGCTATTCATATTTATTTTGTGAAAAGTAATCTTGGGTTTGTAGCATTTCATTACATAGAAATAAGCAACTAGACGAATAAGAAAGAAAACACACTTACCAGTACTATATCTGGACACACATACGGAAATGAATCCAGGGTGAAAATTGGATTTTTTTCGAGAATTTTCGAAGAAACAATTAATACATACAACCAACAAATGATTTTAGTTTTGACTAAGCAAGCAATT